>CM034357.1:90421686-91880342 GCA_019925275.1 Mytilus edulis | reverse complement strand
TTATCTACATGAGATTGTCTTTCTTTTAAGTTACCTAATATTAATTCTTATGTTTGGCATAAAGCCCAATAAACACATATTTGTCAGTAGCATTCCAACAATGGCTTCTCTTTTGCATTTCTGCTCAATATCTTTTAAATACTAGCATTATGTCACGCTAACAAGATTTTACAGTATTCTTGGGTTTGCTTTATAAAACAAAATTGATAAAGGTTTATTTTCATTAACAAGTACTAGGTTTATGCAACAGATTGTGTACTGCTTGTGTCTAAGTATAAGCAGCTTAGTTGTAGTTAGTTTCAAAGGTATCAAGCTTATAATTTAATACGCCACACGCGCGTTTCGTCTACATAATACCGGCGTCACACATCAGCGTAAAGCTCCGACGTACGCCGGGCGTGGTAAAAAATCATGTACGCTAGTAATATTGGATGCATTTAACCTGTCAATCATATCTGTATCGTGTGCACAACGAGCTTTAAGCGTGAATTGGGCATACGAGAAGCGTACCTAAGCGTTTATCGGGCGTTCAAGTAACGTATGTTGGAATATTTCGGGCGTTTGTCGGACGAAGATGGAATACACAGTACGAAGGAAAACAGGTCTCTTAAACGTGTTTGAGACGCGTCCCGGTCGTATCTGAGACAATAATCCGTGCTTTTGGGTGTGTGGAAGGTTAAGTTATGAGTTGTTTGTTACAAACACACCCACATGCGTTTTAGTTAAAGTCGAACGAGCTTGAAGTGTATACAACGTGCCCTAAACGTATTAAAAAAATTATCTGTAGCGTATGTATTACGTGCGTATAGCGTACAGGTATACACTCGGCAAACGATTGAGCTGGATGACATTATTATGCTGCATAAAAATTTCCTGGAGTAATGTCGTTCGCCAAGTGTATACCTTTGCATTCCGACGTATTTCAAACTTATGTTACTCGCGTTTAACGATTGCTTAGCGTTCCTCTGGCGTGCAACTAACGTATACGGACTTTGTCAATTTTCTCTGTACGTCTGATGCACGCCGGTCTATACACCAATGTGAGACGCCGGCATAATAGACTCATCAGCGACGGTCGGATCAATATAGATAGAAAGCCAAACAGTATAAGCACGGTATGTATAGTGTCCAGCTAGGATCGTGGTTTATCGAGTGATTTGATCGGGCTTTTTCGAGTGTGACCACTTTTTTGGAGTGAATATGAACAAAAATATAAACAAACAGACTTCCTTTCTAACAATACGTGAAATAAACGCTTGAGTTTAATATACAAAGTTATATTGTGTATGATAGTATTTGATAAAGAAAGATATTATTAATCCGACATTATTTTTCGTTAAAAAAAGTTCAAATAAGCCTAAAAAGGCTTTAATTCCAAAATACAGAATAAAGCCATTTTTGTACACATAACACTGATAATGTTGAGGGAAATGCATACATGGAATATATATGTCCTTGTCCCTATTGTTGTCTGTCGTCGTCCATTAACTTTTACAAAAATATTCTCCTCTGAAACGACTTGACCAAGTTCATTATAGATAGAGATAACTGTACACAACAAGAATTTTATGTAAAGTTAGATCTATAAAAAAGTCACCATCACCAAAATGGAGAATTGTGTCATGAATTCTATTCTTGTATTTAATGTTGAAGAGTGTCCTTAGTTTAGAATGCACTGCAGCAAATAGACTAAGGTGAGTGACACATGCTCTTTAGATACTCTAGATTGTTTACTAAAATCCCATAACCCAGACACGTAAAGTCTAAAATTTATAAAAAAAAAATCGAAAGGGTAGATACTTCAATAGACAGACAATTCACCAAAGTTTCGTGTATAATGGTTACAGCGTTTTTGAGTTTTTGTCCGACATGCTGACAACGGACGGATGGACAACTGGGTACCATAATACATCCCGTATAAAAACTCCATGGTAGTTACTTTGACAACAACAGTACAACGAAATTAAGTTGAAAAGATTATGATTCCCCTTTACTATGTTCTGAAGACCTTTTAAAGGATCCAATAATTTCTATTAATTTAATACTTGAAAATTGTGGTAGAACGTTTTCCGAACTGAAAATTTGCATTAAATTCAAAAAGGTTACTTTTGATCAATGTAGTAATATGTTTTTGTAATTTATTGAGTTTCATTCATTAAATTACAGGTATAAACTAGAGAAATCATTGTTTAAAATCTAGAATACCTTTTCTCTCATTCAAATTTTCTGTCAAAAAACCGGATCATTTGTCTAAAATCCCGGACGATTTCAAAGTTGCTCTCGAAAAAGCCTGGATAATAATAAACACTGATTTTTGGGGTTAAATAAAAGGAAATTTTGCTTCTTCCTTGATCAAAACAAGTATAGTATTCAATATAAGATAAGTAGTAATGTAAAAAAACTATTATAATTACGAAATAGCAGTTAATTGAACTTATCGCATGTTTTATCACTCGAAAACACCAAAATTACACTCGAAAAAAATGGATCAAATCACTCGAAAAACCACAATCATAGCCGGACACTATACCTACCGTGATAAGGTTGAAGAGAATTAAGGGCCAAAAATTCAAAAAGGTAGTGCCAAATACGTCTAAGGTAAACTATGACTGGGATAAGAAAATCCTTAGTATTTCGAATAATTCATACTTTTGCAAACAGTACATTAATAAAACTGGTCATGTATTTGTTATTCATGTCAACACAGAAGTGCTGACTTATATGCTCGGTAATGAAACATGTTTTGTTTGAATATCCCGTTGATAAAATAATAAGTATGCAGACACTAAGGTTCAATTACTCATACGCACTTTTGACCTTTTATAAATTTTATATTCTTTTAACATTCATATGTTCAGGTTCGCGTGATGAGATTTATAAGCGAATCCTTGTCGGACGAAACTCTGATCAGACTGAAAATATTACAAAATGAAATATTGCGTGTTTCGACGAGTGAAGACATTTTTTGTTCTTTTTAAGGAACTTTATTCTTTATGTAACTCGATTTCTATTATAAAAGAGAACGAAGTGAAATGAGGAAATACTCGATATCATCTGTTCCGTTTACTAAGAAAACACAAACAGAAGGTAACAATAAAAACATCATAGTTAATGGGCTCAGTATTTCAAAATGTATTCAGAATTAAAAGTACGGCTTATCCTGATTGTTCGTTGTGTGCATCACTAGATACTCCGTCCACTCTATATATAAACATATAAAATAATATATTTTGTACAGCTGTAAAGATCATACGAAGTCTTTTTACGCTTTGACGATATAAGTATTTTAATTTCTGAACTGAATGGGAGATAAGAACAAATTGCATTAGGAAAGATAACGGGAACCGATATTTCTTGGACAAAAAATACCGTATAATTATGTTTTCTTTTATAAAAATGAGGTTTCGTTCATTTTCTAAAGTTTGTATATCCAAAAAAAAAAAACTACCATTGTTTCTAATAGAGATATGCATTGTTTTATGTTATCTAAATATATGTATGACGTAATTATTTTTGTTTACCTGTATACCACCAAGAGTTCTTATTCTTGTTCTTAGGTTGATATCTACGGCTGGTACACAGCACATTGTGCAGGCAGATTCTCCCACGCGTATAGCAATACTATACATTGCACAGCTGTAACAAAAGGCGGTATACAAACCTATAAATATATAATGATTTCACTTCTGATTAGTGAGGTTAAACACCATCTCATGCATAGGACAAGTACCAGGTCAAAACCATTACTATATATTCCCCGAAAAGTATGTATACGCCACGAGGGCTTTTAATTGTGGTGACCCCTCCAATGTAAAAGAGGGGCGAAAACTACCAGAGGAATAGTCATAACTCACAATTCGAAAATATACTGATAACGCCATGGCTAAAAATGAAAAAACAAACAGACAAATAAAAGTAAACAAGAAACTACATAGAAAACTAACGACTGAGCAACACGAACCCCACCAAAAACTGGAGTGATCTCAGATGCTCCTAATACAGTTACAAGACGATTAAAAAAGCTTTGCTTATAAACGTTATTTAAAATATGGGTTATTGGATAAACTTATTGCTGCTGACAGTATGTCTGCTAATTACTGATCTGTTTTATCTTATTTTAGTGCAGATATTATGGAACAGGTCGACTTTGTTTATAGGGGATTTTATAGTCATATATTTCCCAAAGTTAAATAATACTTCAATTCAAGCTTTTGGAGGACTAACTTCAGAGCGACTTGTCCGTAAGCCGAGACGATCTGATTTCAATGGATTTTTGTAGTGCAATTATTCGTGTTGGTACAAATGATATGTTTCATTTAACCAGTGGTAAATTTAGATCTACTGTTATTTCTATTATTAATGTAATTGATTTTGTTAACAGTTATTGTTGCATTTTGTTGTCGTCTATTTTATTACAGATTTTCAGAGGTTATTTTAGAGGTTATGTTAGGCAGTGTCAATGCCGAATTATGGGATTTGACGTTCAATCACAGTGATCTTAGTATTTAAAGATGTAGAAGTCAATTCATGACTTGTAATAGAACTTTTTACGATAAATTTGGAAGACCAAAATTTTATATTTTTTTTATCAAATTGATAGACTTCATTTGAATCATGCAGGCATTAATATCACAAATATTTTCAAAACATCAGAAAAAGATAGCAAACCCATGAGTTGAAATTAAACTGATAAGACCACTGGAAAAGAAATAAATTACTACGTTGTACATACAGTTGTTGACATCTCCAAAACAATCAAAGAGATCAGTTGACCATCCTCTGGTTCCATGTATTGTTCCAACCATTAATGGATTGGTCTGTATACTGGGCTGGTTAATAACAACCGTTGTATTCTGCTGTTGGTGGTGAGGATGCACTTGTGAATCTCTTCCCATATGTTGAGAATGGGGTTGCTTGTTATGGGACTGATTTGGATCCATAGTCTTTCACTAAAATAAAATTAAAGACAATTTGTATGAAACAATGTTGGTACTAAATTATAATCCAGGTACCTTTGATAACTATTTACACCACTGGGTCGATGCCACTGCTGGTTGACGTTTCGTCCCCTTGGGTATCACCAGCCACGTAGTCAGCACTTCGGTGTTGACATAAATATTAATCATGTGGTCATTTTTATACATTTCCTGTTTACAAAACTTTAAAATTTTCTTATCCAAGGCTCCGATTACCTAAGCCGTATTTTGCACATTTTTTTTTGAACTCCTAAAATAGTTTCTGATAACTACATGTATATTAGTATCGTACAAAACCTGATTGATTGATGTCTACATTAAGCTTCAATGATATATGGATCATCTATGTTCATCGCGTAAATCAAAGTGAATCGTTAAATGTTTTAAAAGTGACACTCAAAATTTTGATGGATTCAGTCGAGGATTATGCCAGGCAATGGGCTAAGCGCGAGAAGGAAGACGTAGACACTCTATCCGAATGGATAAAGGCAGTGAGGTCCTTAATACAAATCAGAATTAAGAAACTGAATGGGTCCATCAATGCCCATGCTACGTCAATTTTTAAAGACCCAAATGTTGCTAAACACCTATCCGACCTCCATGATAAATATGTTGTTGTCCCCGCAGACAAAGCCCCAAATAACATCGTTTTTGTCTGTAAAAGTCATTACATTAATTGCTTGATAAACGAATTAGGTATAGACAATTCACTTGGAAACTCAACATATACCCTCACGACACTTACCAAAGAGGAAATCCTGGATAATCATAGGTCTGTTCTTTGTTCCTTTGGTATTTCAACCAAAGATGAAGAACTGGATCTTCCATCACTGTATTGGATACCTAAACTACATAAGTGTCCTTACAAACAGCGGTATATTGCTGGGTCTTCCAAGTGCTCCACAAAACCTCTTTCTAAATTATTAACATCTATTTTATCAGCAATCAAAGACGGGCTTCAAAGTTATTGTGAAACTGCCTATTCTAGAGGTGGCGTGAATCAGATGTGGATACTTAAAAATTCCAAAGATCTTTTAGAGTACATACAATCTAACTCTCTTTCATCTTGTAACAGTATTAAAACATTTGACTTCTCTACTCTTTACACAAGTATTCCACATTCCAAACTTAAAGACAAATTAAAAGAGTTGGTATTACTTTGCTTCATAAAAAAGAATGGCCAACGTAGATACAAGTATCTTGTCTTAGGGAGGGATAAATCCTACTTTGTAAAGAATCACTCTGATTCAAACAAAAAATTCTCTGAAACCGATATTATCAAGATGCTTGATTTCTTGATTGACAACATATTTGTTACGTTCGGAGGACGTGTTTTTCAACAGACTGTCGGCATACCAATGGGAACAAACTGTGCCCCTCTACTTGCTGACTTGTTTCTTTATTATTATGAGGCTGACTTCATGCAGGAACTTCTTAGGAAGAAAGATAAGAAGTTATCAATATCCTTTAACTCTACTTTCCGCTATATAGATGACGTTCTTTCACTAAACAATTCAAAATTTGGTGACTATGTGGAACGCATCTATCCCATCGAATTGGAGATAAAGGATACTACAGATACAGTTAAGTCAGCTTCATATCTTGACTTACATCTAGAAATTGACAATGAGGGTCGGTTGAAGACAAAACTTTACGACAAAAGAGATGATTTCAGCTTTCCAATTGTGAACTTTCCATTTCTAAGTAGCAACATTCCAGCAGCACCTGCATATGGGGTATATATCTCTCAATTGATACGATATTCCCGTGCTTGCATTTCCTATCATGATTTTCTTGATAGAGGGTTACTGCTCACAAGGAAGCTATTAAATCAAGAGTTCCAAATGGTGAAGTTGAAATCATCCCTTCGTAAATTTTACGGACGCCATCACGAGTTGGTTGACCGTTATGGAATAACCATTTCACAAATGATATCGGATATGTTCCTCACGTCGTAACTACAATCCCCTTCCCTTTCATGAATTTGACCTACCGAATTAGACTATTTACCGGATTTGTAATCACATAAGCAACACGACGGGTGCCGCATGTGGAGCAGGATCTGCTTACCCTTCCGGAGCACCTGAGATCACCCCTAGTTTTTGGTGGGGTTCGTGTTGTTTATTCTTTAGTTTTCTATGTTGTGTCATGTGTACTATTGTTTTTCTGTTTGTCTTTTTCATTTTTAGCCATGGCGTTGTCAGTTTGTTTTAGATTTATGAGTTTGACTGTCCCTTTGGTATCTTTCGTCCCTCTTTCAAATAAGATTAAACGTTAAAGATGTTCGCTTGTCATGTTTTGTGATTTTCGTCAGAATTTCAGAAACCTCTGGTTCTATCCATTTGAATGCCTTACAAAATAATGCCCATTGACCCCCATTTTTCTTCTTATAAATCTTTTATATGACTATGTTTGTCAACTCGATACGACCAACCTGTTGTACGTTAATTCGTAAAAATTTGAATGACGGTAATTTGCATGCCGATTTTTTCTTGATCCTCTTTCAGACATCTCATTCTAAAGGGGGTGTCGAATGTGTCATACCGGATTAAAACTAATAATATTTGAAACCTCGATTTGTAGACCAAACTGAGAATTATGTGTACAGTAATTTAACTTTAGAAAGCCTTTACGTGTAAGAAATAAAACAAAAATAACAATAAAATGGACTGATAACATGTCTGGACGAATTAAAAAAAAATCGATTGTTCTTTGTCTACGGAAAGCTAAAACAATAACGGATTTTGCCATGTTTTGTAATGTATTGATCCACATATATTATATATCTAAGAATATAAAAGTGCTTATTTGAGTAATCTGATATTAGGACCCATGGATTGATCTGAACAAAAACGGTGTCCCTTTATTTTGACACTTTTAACATTTCATGGTAGCAGCTTATCTTGCAGTCAATAAATTCATAGTCACATAATTACAATTTCAGCGTTTTGCGACATAATTAACTCATTCATACATATAATGTTTTGTGAAATTTTCTGTAAATTATATTTATAAATACAAGGTGTGCAATTGGGCACCAATGTCTCTATTGAATGCAAGAGTGATTCTGTTCATAACATTTGTTTGTGGAACTTTCTATTACTTCAGCTACAAGGGACACATTCGGAGAAGTAATGAGATCTTCTCAGGTATCTTATTATTCATATGGCGTTGAAAAACAATGAAAACTTACTGTGAAAGGCTTGTAAAATTCTTATTTAGTTTCTTGCATGAACGGAGAACTATCTGGTCATCTCAATAACATAGAAAGAACTTTCTATCAAAACTTTAATCTTGTTTGGTACAAGCACAATTATAGTTTGGACCATTAGATAACAATATGACACCCTTTAAATACTTAGTTGCTTAATAACAAATTAGTTGTCTCGGTCAACAATTAATCAAAGTTACTAGTAAACATGTTCATATTCACTGTCAATATAAATTTTGGATCCTCAATGCTCTTCAACTTTGTACTTGTTTGGATTTATAAATATTTTGATATGAGCGTCACTGATAAGTAGACGAAACACGCGTCTGGCGTACTAAATTATAATCCTGGTATCTTTGAGAACTATTTTACATCTACAAATAACACTTTTTCATTTATATGATAAAATTGGTGCACGGGTCAGATGTTTTGCTGCAAGGATTCTTTTCAAATATGATAATAGTTATCAAAGGTACAAGGCATATTATTTAATACGGCAGACGCGCGTTTGTTTCTCGTGGTTTATGGGGGTCTTATAAAGTTTCCCCTATCTTGCGGTGTATGCTCTTATGTGTTTTATGGCGTATTTCGTCTTGATGTAAATTCCTTCATCTTCTCATACATTTAATGGATAGAGATTATGCATGATTTTCATATGATAAAGACTGAACATTTTAATAAGTTTAATTTAGATCTGGAGCTGGCATGGTTATTTTACTGAGTTGATTTTGTTACCTAATCTGACATCGGACTTGGACTTTTTTTACCTGAGTTTTACTCTGCGTATTAATACTGCGTGTTTCTTCATTCCACATTGTCTAGAGGTACAAATGTATAGAGTGATGTTCGAGATCTCACAAAATATGTTTAACGCCGCCGCATTTGTGCGCCTGTCCCAAATCAGGTGCCTCTGGCCTTCGTTAGTCTTGCATGTTTATTAATAATAGTTCACATATATGTTTGAGAGTACGACGTCCATTTTCAATGAACTTGTACACATTTTAATTTAGTGGCCAGCTGAGGCCCGCCTTTGAATGCGCGATGTTCTCGCTGCATTAAATTTATTGGTGCCATTCTGCTGTTTTCTGCGATTTGGGCTGATTGTTGACTTATTAACATTCTCAATTTTATCATTCTGTCACTTTTTGCACCAGTTTGTCTAGTATATTTTAATAAGACACACATCACCTATGCTTTGCCACCATTGATTTCTAACATCAATAAGGCCAAGGTCAATAAATCGTTATTTTCTTATAAGGGCTTATATGTTACTGTATTTTTACACATACTAAACATGTACTTCATATCTGAGAAAGAAGCAATATATGCCTTCCTTCTAAACTGTTATCCTATATTGTTGTGTTCTTCAATTAACAGTTTTGACGTGATCGCTAGTTTGAGAAGAATTCCAACGAAACCGGTGCCAGAGGCCGTATTCAACTAACAGTAAAGTGAGAGTGTTTGCTCCTTGTTGAAGGTCTTAATGTAAATTTGGAGATGAAGAACTGCAGTAAAAGCATTGTTACTCTAAGGAGAATTGTTATTCTGTTATAGACACATTGACAGCATGTCTTCTTGTTTTAAAACACAGATAAAGTATTACGGAGCCCATTATATTAATGCCATAAAAATATAATATTTTTGTTGGCCGTATATATATAATTTGGTGCGTACCAGTTTGTAAATCATTGACACGTCTTTTGCTTGAGTGCGCGACTTTTAAACTAGTGCGCATGGATTTAAAACACATGCCAAAGAAACATATATATATATATATATTCAGACGTATGCACTTTTGTAAAATTAAAGTTCGTATGCACGATTTTTAACTTGTGTATGCAACTTTTCAAATGGTGCAACAACTTTCAAATATGTGCCTTTTTATCGTGCAGATTTCGTCAAACTTGCTTTAACAAATATTTAACTCGTGTGCAAGAGATTTAAAAACGTACATTTTTGATAGTGGTGGTATCCAAATTTTGAAATTCGTGCCCACCTGTGTTTGAAGGTTTCACAAACCAGTTTTAAAATGATCTAATCCACAAGTAGTCGTACGAATGATCATACAATTAAATTTCGTTTTTTCATCGTTCGATTTATATATAAATATCATAAAAAAAGATCCTTTACCATGTTAAACAGTTTAATTCAAATTAGTACTATAAATAGCCCTCGTAATTGTCCCCCAAATACAACATCGAATTTAATAAATAAAGAAATAATGCTACTGTTAATGAGCGTAATTGACTTCATAGAAATGTATCTGTAAAAAATGTTGCAATATGATTCAACAAGGATAAAAAAAAAAACGTGTTTTAAAAGAAATGAATAAAAAAAAAACACTAAGTGAACATTTCATCACACATTATTTTACATCTGTGCAATTACCTGACTGAAGATCAGTAATTTGTGATAAGCTTTCTCCCTATTCAAACCACAATACGTTATGATCACGACCTTAACAAGTAATTATTAAAATATCTTTTACGTTTTAACATTACTATGTTACTCGATATTACAATTCATGTCACAGCCATGTTCACATCAGGGATTTAAAAAAAAAGATAAAATCAATCATAGTTTATGCAAAATCAAATGTATTTCTATATCTTTATTAGTCTTTAACATATAATAAACAGATTTCACAACGAGTGAGCATAAATGTATTTCACTTTGGTATTTAGCCGAATTTTGTATCCAATGGACCTAAAATTTGGGTTGCGTTCTATGGTAGCGGCTACATAGTGCTGCGTAGATTTATGACTATTAAATATGTATTTAGCCTAGCTGCTACATAGATATTGTTAGTAGTCGCTACATAGCCGCTACATAGCCGCTACGATAATGAACACGACCCTGCTCTCAATAAATTTCTGACGGCAAGCAAAAATCACATTTTGATTATGACGTCAAACATTTTAAAATTGTAATGCCAAATTGTACGGGAACTTCATCGATTTTACGTAATGGCGGACACATTTACATACATGTGTAAATACGCTCGCCTGTGGCTATTAGGAGTTTTGGTGTCCTCGACAACAGTCTTTGTTCAGTCCTCAATATTACTATGTACAAAATTCGAGCGATATATAGTTTTCATGAGTTTATAAACACATTTCTCTACCTTATGGTGACTATATCATATGCTTTAAAAAAGAAACAAATAGCGACTAGTTAACAAACAAGTTTGACTTCATATGTCCTGATATAGCGTCAATTTTGGCATAATATATTATAAAATTGATGCAGTAGTTTCTAAATTCTTTCATGATAGCCGCTTTCCGCGGGTATAGAACATGATAGGGAAAACAATTTACTTACTTACTCAGGGATGATAAGTTTTTTGTCCTTTTATATATATATATAAATATGCAAACACTGTCAGGAAGCCGATTTCCGATTTGAACAATTTCAGTAATAGTTGAATTGAATTTTTTTTTTTTTACGCATTTTCACTGTCCACAGGCTACTTTTTAAACTTATTTTGCATGTTTGTAATGCAGATGCATTACGTATGTTTCAAGAAAATATAAAGGAGGACGTCCTATGTACATAAAGGCAACAGTATATACCGCTGTTCAAAACTCATAAATCATGGACAAAAAACAAAATAGGGTAACAACTAAACGAGGAAACGTATTAAATATAAGAGAGAACAACGACATAACACTAAGTAACACAATAGACAATCAACGAGAATAACAATATAACATATATAATATAACATCAAAACAATACATAAATTGGGATAGACAAGTACCGTAACACGTCTTATCGCAATGTAATTTAA
This sequence comes from Mytilus edulis, assembly GCA_019925275.1. Classification (NCBI taxonomy): domain Eukaryota; kingdom Metazoa; phylum Mollusca; class Bivalvia; order Mytilida; family Mytilidae; genus Mytilus; species Mytilus edulis. The sequence goes on along the minus strand of CM034357.1, from coordinate 91,868,365 downwards.
ACTCAAATAAGAGGAAACAACGACACAACGTTATAATGTAATACACAGAAACGAACTATAATAAAATGGCATATTCATTAGTACAGGCATTTTTAAAGGAAAAATGTGGGTACCTGTTTTGTAGCATGCAACCTCGCACTTTATGGCCATGTAATATAACATCAAAATGACAACACAGGACTACAATATAAAAAAAATTGGAGAACACATGACAAAGAATCACACGAACAAAGCCACAAAAGGCAACAAGTTCAAATTTAATACGCCACGTATTCGATACATTTGACGTGATACGTTATTGATACTTTTTAAAGAAAAACATTAAACTATACAATCACAGTGTTTTATTTATAAGAGACGCATATCAAGTTGTTACGTTGCTTGTTCCACGTAAATTTAATATAAAGAAGTAAAATACCATACAAAAAGTAAAATAACACACAGATCGAATCCGAAGGAAAATTCAAAACTGAAAGCTCCTTATCAAATGGCAAAAGCTCAAACACATCAAACGAAAGTTTCATAGTCCAGATATGATAATTTTCTTATGACGAAAATAGTTGCTTTAAACATTCTGTTTATTAAAATACAATTAGCTTAATGTGCTATTATGTTTGTATAATACATTTGAACTACAAAATTATGTGTTGTTTGTAATATCTATCATTTCTGTCATTTTTGCTGGTGTGCTTTAATTTGTACGTGCTACTTTTGTGTGTTTTTTTGGGTACATATGACGTAGTTATGTACTTTCAACATCCCAAATATATGTTATTGTTTTATAACAATACTGAACATACTTTGAACGACAAAATTATTTACATCTCTTCCTGTGCTACGTAACATTCAGTAATATGACACACGTGAGACTCTACTCGAGTTGATGTGAACCTCGCCATGCAGTCATTTTGGTTGATTGTAAATATGTATATAGGTAGCAATGCATGTGGTTGTTAAATTTTATATGTTCTTTTATGTGCTCCTCTTTTATGTATTTGTTTGTTTTTGTTTCTATTAAGATTGCGACATGGTGATGATAGCTGTATCCATATTTTGACAATGTTACCTATTTAGTCTGTTTTGTTCACACATCGTTCAAGATATAATGGAATGTGTTGCGACTGTCATACGAGTGAGAGGTCTAATCCACCATTTTTCGACGTAGTCGTATTAGTTCGTTTGTGCCCTTGAACTTAAGACGCTAACTATGGCAACAGATACCTGTCGAATCCTTCTGTGATTGACAAAATGCTGTCATGTGATGATTTGTGTGTTTGACAAAACGTCTCGTTAATTATATCGTGATGGAAGCAAGTGAAAACTATAATATTTGAACTAGATCTTACAAAGATTTATATTTTTATTAAAATAATTGTTCCCCATGCTCTTTGCATACTGACAGCTGTATTATTCGGACAATTATATAATTTTTAATGTAAACTTTGTTGTACGAACGTAATGACTTTAGAACGCACCTACGGATGTGAGATTTCCGCGGGGTTTTGGTGAATGTAAACAGAAAGATACGAGGACCGAGAATACTGAACACATACAGAAAAAACGTTATTTAAATAGTATCTTTGTGCCTCTAAAGGTTATCGAAATGATAGTTTTAAACATATACTCAAATTTAAATACGTCGGATATCTTTTTTAAAGATAGTTCTTGTTTAATTTGAGAATGTTGTACCAAATCAGAATATGACAGTTGTTGTCCATGTGTTTTATTTTTTTATTTTGTCATTTGAAAAGGGACTTTCCGTTTTGAATTTTTCTCGGAATTCAGTATTTATGTTACTTGTTAACCTGGTTTTATATCTCTCACTTATTTAACATTCGTATAAAATTCCTCAATCATGACAATATTTAAGAATACAACAAACAGAAATCACAGTTAAATATTTCCAAAAATTTGTTTCAGCGGTCAACATCGTGTTATACTTAAAACGTGATGGTAACCCAAATTGCACCTATTTTGACAGATTTTTCACCTTCGTTTTGTATGAATCAGACTAGTTTCCATTCTGTATGTTCATTTTGTAGACATATTATTATTTCCTATATGGTTCCACCAATTTAATTTTAAATGCATATTGGATCATAAAAAAATGGGTTTAAAAAGACCTCCGAACGATCCATGATTCTATCAAGATGAGTTCCCAGACTGCATCCACGTTTAAATTCACATCTTAAAAATTGAATAACAGATGCTAGTAGTCCTCTAAGAATTTATGTATCATTGTCATTTAGATTAGTTTCTATTCTGACATCGGACTCGGACGTCTTTTAAAATGAGTTTTACTGTGCGTATTGCTTTGTGTTTCTTTATTGTACATTTGCAAGAGGTATAGTGGATGGGTTGAAATCGCACAAAACATATTTAACCCCGCCGCAAGTCTGAAGCCGTTGGCCTTTGTTAGTCTTTTTTTGCTTTACTTTATTCATATGTTCGGGAGTTTAATGTGACGTCCATTTTCACTGAACTAGTACGTATACACAATTTTATTTAGTGGCCAGTTGAGGACCACTTCTGGGTTCCGGAGTTTCCCGGTGCGCTGAAGACTAATTGTTGTCTCCGACTGTTATCTGCTCCTTGGTTGGGTTGGTGTCTCTTTGACATATTCCTTATTTCAATTCTCTATTTTATCGTTACATATAATTTTCGCTCATTTTTCATTTGTGTTTTCAAAGATGACTTTTTGAGAACGCCGCATGGCGACGTTTTTGTACATTGTACTTTTTTAATGAACACTTTGTCTGTTGATATGATCTGTGAACAATTTGTCAATTTTTTAAATATTTGTTTTATCTTTTTTAATGTTGAAATACGTGGATGATATCGAATCATAAAACGTTTCCACGCGTTTAGTGTCCAAGTAAAATTGTAAGATTTCCGCTGCTATTTTTTTCTTAAAATAGGTACAATTTGATAACTCGGTGTAATTTGGGTACTGTGACGTTAATCACGATAAAACAAACAACTATGTCAAATAAGAAAAAATATATACAAAGCACATAGGCAAATATAAAGGACAAGAATATAAAAAAATGCTAATAGCACAACATGACGGAATTAATTGATATCTAGCCACTGCAAAATGATTTTACCAAGAATGAACAAAAAAAGGGAAATAAACATATAACACACCATATAATGTAATTTAGATGATAAACAACGTACAATATATGTTATACTCAGTACAGACACAGATCTTTTCCGGGATATTTTGGCGTAGTATTACAGTTACAGAGTTACCAGTTATAAGGTTAACAACGTCAATACCTATAATCGTTATGAACACTAATTTAACTATATTATATCAGACGTTGGCATATGTATGCGCTTACTCCTCCCATCTAAGTCTTGTGATAAAATAACATTTAGATCTTTGTTGTAGCAATTTTGTTCAACAAGTTACAGCTCTCAGTATTGTTTTGCAATATAAGACGTGCTTGAATTGAATAACACATACATATAAATGTTTCTATACTCATATTACCATTGATTACTACTTTGAAGAAAATAAACCCTTTACATTGTGTTACTTCTTCACCACTATCCTTCATAAAAAGTCTTGTATACAAACAAAAACACTCGTCTATAAATATATACATATAGATGTTGATAAAAGGTAAAAATTCTTCACAAACTGTGGATCAGTTCAAGAATCATATCAAAAGAGTTCACACCAATTTACAGTCCCATATTACGTAGTTCCCTATGTTCCTGGCAAGCTGCACATTGTGCACAACATGCAACAACAATACAGTCATTACACATATCACCCTACAATGTAAAAGAAGGAGTTATTATGACAGTTCGGCTAAATCATGAAATCTTTATGATGAATATTGAATGGTGAGTCGATTCTGAATTAAACTTTATGTTATTCTCTCACACTTTAAATTCCACAGTTTCGATTAATACATTAATATCCGATAATGAGTGATATATTTTGGCGAACACTTACCAAGACAACACTATATGCGTTACCATTTCTTCAATTACATAACTGCCGCGTCTGTAACAACACCTACATTTTATAGTTGTCAAAATCACTGTCCACTAGCTTATAAACCTATCTAAAGTGCTCGGTTTGGATATTAATAATTCACTTTGGTACATTTGCTATATGGTTAAGTTGCTGCAGGTACATATTTCAATGTTTTGCTACTGGCTCAATTTGATAAAATGGATAAAGTCACGTAGAACAGACGTTTCATTTCTTACCTTTATAGTTAAGTGCACAACAAGTGATGTACCTCTTACAGAATTATTTTACCTGAGTATTGACGTACTCATTACCACTAATTGCTTTCTACAGTGCCATATTCACAAAATTACAGGTGCATGTTTATTGGCTTACCTCTATTCCACCAAGAGTTCTTATTCTTGTTCTTAGGTTGATATCAACAGCTGGCACAAAGCACATTGTACAGTTGTTTTCACCCAATCGTACACCTATGGCGAACATTGCACAACTGTAACAAAAGGCCGTATACAAACCTAAAAAAGTTAAGTTAATTTAAAAAAAAAGGCACTTCTTAAATTTTATTCATTCCATTTTTTGTTTCCTTTTTAAAAAAAATGTAGTTCTTTGATATAACTCATTATGTCCTAAGGGTGTACACCGGTACCTCTGAGGAGTAAACATTTCTAGAGTTGTTCATACTTTCAATCAAGATGAAGTGGACCATCCTGCATAAATTTAAAAACTTTAGGTAGGTGTTAATAAAAGAAAGATTATCATATTTGGATGGTTGTTTTTTGTGACGAACTCACCAATTTTTAATTTGTTTCTGTTTTAAGCACAGGATGCATATTATTTCAACTTCTTTGCTATAAATGATTGAAAAAATATATATCTTAGAAATTTGAAATGAAACAAAGTGATATGGTATGTACACTTTTGTGGTTAATCCATTTATTGTGCCCCTCACCCATTTCTTCAAATATAGGCTAAAACGACTTACTTGATTGGTAATAACATTTGTAAAATTGATGACTCAAAAACTTATCATAAGGGTTAAATTTGATTATAACATTTTTATAAATTCATCGATATTTTTTCACTTGTAACATATATTTTGGAAATATTTAAATATTTTCAGAATGTGATTTCAACGAAACTGAAATGTCAGAAAAATACATCCTTAAGTGTTGACTTGAACTTAGTAGTAGGTGTTACATGTAAATAAGAAAATTGCATTACTTTTAAAATAAGATAATTTCAATATAAAAGTGCAAAACGTTAAAACACTAAAAAAAATCGAAATCATAAACAATAAGCTAATTAATTTCCTAACATTTGTAAGAAAAAAAGAAACCCATAATTATATAGAATATCATGTGACGTTTAAACAAGATGGACGTTTGAATATTTCACTGAAAGAAATGTGATAGATTATTGGGAAAATCTTCTGATCTGGATGTGCTAATCAGTTAAAAACCAGAATATTGTGATAAATAGTTATTATGGAAAGTATACAAACACCGAACACCCATAACACTCTATGTCAAGATATCCTGTACGAAGACCACGGCAAAGTTCCCCCGACTCTGATTGTGATTTTGTCCGTCCTTCGACACAAAATCGTACCTGTTCCTATCCAACCTTTTCAGTCAATAATGTCCGAACCATACCAAGACCAAAATGTATCAACAAAGGATGAGTATAAATTAATGATGAGTATTAAACAGAACCAAGATTCTTTAAGAACATCATTGGAGCTAAGAATGATAAACATGGAAACAAAATTCACACATGAGATAAGCAAAAGTATACAATCTTTGAACGATGAAATGTCAATGGAATTTGCTAATGTTGATAATAAGATCAGAACATTGGAAAATATAATGATAAAATATGAATCAGATATACATGTTAAGAACACCACACAATCGGCAATTAACGAAAACAGCTCACAACACAAATTGGTATTTAAAAATATCACCCATGACACTTCGGACATGGAAAGCCTTAAGGCGTTTGTTAACGGTGTTTTAAATGCCATAGGACTAGACTTTAGCGTGGTTGATGTTCAGAAGATCGGAGGTAAAAATAACGGTACAACTAACAATTCTAATCTATCAAAACCCGTTCACGTAACTTTCTCTGACGGACAAGAACGCATCGATGTTTTTCGGAACAAACGGAAGCTAAAAGATACGGAAGATTACAAAACTTTATACATTGAAACGGACCGTTCACCACATGAACGAATGCAAGAAGCGAACCTTCGGCGAATCATCAAATCGATTCCAAATTTGGAATTCCGGGGTGGTCGTGTTGTTGAAAAATCAGACTAATATGCATGCCAGTCAAATAAGATCGATGCAAAACTGACAATTGGTAGTTGGAACTGCAACGGCTGGTACGTTAAACGACAAAATGACAATGGCAGACTTTTAAGGGAAAATATTTTAACTTATTTGAATTGTGATGTGTATGGCATTTCTGAGACCCATCTGAAAGACAATGAAGCTATCGAACTAGATGGATATAAGTGAATAGGTTATAATAGGCGAATTCTTTCGAACAAAGCGTGGAGGGGTAGTGGTGGAATAGGATTTTTGATTAAGAACTGTGTACCTGACAATTTTGACGTCGATATTCTTCACAATAGTAGAGATGATATTCTATGGCTTAATTTGAAATGCAAACATGACCAAAACTTTATGCTTTATATGTGTGTGTGTTACCTGCAACCGGAACGGTCAAGTAGGGACAACATTGCTCAGGAAAATTACGACCATCTTCTATCGCAAGTGTATCTTTATAGTAGCTATAATCAAGTCCTAATTTGTGGTGATTTTAATGGGCGCATATGAAACTTGCAAGATCTAACTGACTCTATCGGTACTCTACCAGAACGATGCTATATTGATTCTGTAAAAAATGCGTTTGGTGTATTTCTATTGGAGTTCTTAAACGACTCAAATTGTTCTCTGATGAACGGAAGAGGAGACAGTTCAAACGACAATTTTACGTACGTTTCGCCTATTGGTAAATCTGTCGTTGACTACATAATTACTCCGCATGCTTCGTTGACAAAATTTTACGATTTCGAGGTAAAACTTGTGTCAGACTTGCTGATCGATCACAATATTAAGGTACATCGAGGTTTGGCATGCCACAAAACCAGGTTCAACCCACCATTTTTTCCTTTAAAAATGCCCTGTACCAAGTCAGGAATATGGTCATTGTTATATTATAGTTCGTTTCTGTGTGTATTACATTATAACGTTGTGTCGTTTGTTTTCTCTTATTTTTGAGTGTAAATTCACATTGCGATAAGACGTGTCACGGTACTTGTCTATCCCAAATTCATGTATTTGGTTTTGATGTTATATATATATGTTATATTTGTTATTCTCGTGGGATTTTGTCTATGTGTGTTACATTTTAGTGTTATGTCGTTGTTCTCCTCTTATATTTAATGCGTTTCCCTCGGTTTTAGTTTGTTATCCCGATTTTGTTTTTTGTCCATGGATTTATGAGTTTTGAACAGCGGTATACTACTGTTGCCTTTATTTATACATCCCAACTTAAGAGTCCCAGATCACTCAGTATTATAGTGTTAATTCGATTATTCGGAGTATCGAAATTATACAAGTCCACAGGTAGCAAAAACGCCAATTTATGAAAACAACTGTGTAAAATCTGTGAGGCGAAAATATGACATCACAAAGATCCAAGATGATATATTCAAGAGCGAACGATGTGTGCGCTGTTTAGACAAAGTGGTCGATTCACTACTCGATCGTCATAACATTGAACAAAGGATTAACTCAATCTATGAAACACTTTAAATGCAATTCATGACGAAATGGACAATGTTCTTAATTACAAAGGTCTTGGACAAAGCACACACAAACGTAAACGCCGTAACACAAAATCGTACTGGAACAACGAATTACGAAATCTACTTCGTGAAGTAAATATTGCCGAAAAGGACTATTTGAGTTATCAGGGTGACCATCGAACAAAAAACAAAACGCAGGGAGATATTCAAAATAAAGCGTAGACAATTTGATAAACGTTTACGACAAGAAGAACGGAAATATACAGCTCAAAGACTAAATCGAATAAAATCAATCAATCAGGGCAATCCAAAAGAATTTGGCGTGAAATCAGTAAACTAGGTCCAGGAAAAACATCGACAAACATTGATAGTGTCAACATGGACGATGGGTCAGTGTCTCGTGATCCCTTCGAAATTTTACAACGATGGAAAGAGGAGTATTCCAAACTGTTCTCTAGTGACAATACAACAGTTGATTCTGAATTTGTTGAGCAACTGCAAAACCTTAATTCACAACTAGAGTGTGAATATGAAAACCTCCCTCTTAATCAAACATGTATTGACAACAAAAGCACATCTGAATTGAACGAACCTATTTCTCTTGATGAAACGAAACGTGCGCTAATGAGTTTAAAAATGGCAAAGCAGTAGGAATAGTCAATTTACCTAATGAAATACTAAAAAGTGATGTACTGTCGAAAACTCTTCACGAACTGTTCAATGTGTGTTTTTAGCTATGGAATTGTTCCAGATCCTTGGTGTCCTTATGTCCTCTGCTAGAAAAAGGCAAGGATTTCCGTAATCCGATGGATTACCGAAGCATAAGTCTGATGTCAACTGTCGCAAAAACATTAAGTCAGATTTTGAATGAAAGGCTCATCAGTCATCTCGAAAACAATAACTTGTTTAGTGAGGAAAAAAACGGATTTAGGCGGCTTAGATCAGTCTGGACCATATCTTTTCACTGTGTACAATATTGAGAAACAGGAAGCTGCAGAACATAGACACTTTTTTGTGCTCTGTTGACTTCAGCAAGACATTTGATTCCATGAAAATACTATACTCTGGAATAAAGTTTTAGCCGTGGGTGTGTATGGAAATATGTACAAAGTAATTAGGTGTCTCTACTCAAAGCTACAAAGTGCAGTACGATTATCGCCTACGATGTTTACTGAATGGTTTCCGTTGATTCAGTGTCCGTCAAGGGGATAATCTCGACCCCACACTTTTCGCATTGTTTATTGATGAATTGGTACTACTCTTAACGGACTCTGTTGTGGCGCTTTAATCGTGACGATATGATCAGTGCTTGCTATACGCTGACGATCTAGTTCTTATTTCGGGAACTGTTGATTGACTACAGATCAGCTTAATGCTTTGAAAGATTGGACAAAGAACAATTAATGAACGTTAATACAGAAAAGACAAATATGCATATTCGAAAGACACAAAGGACAGAGCTCAATTTACATTTCGAGTAGGGGACAACATAGTTGCATTTGTAAATAAATATCGTTACTTGGGACTCACATTATCCGAGCATATTGATTATAATGTCTCTGTCAGTGAACTCGTAAATGCAGGTAGTAGATCATTGGGATCATTGATATCTAAATTCTTTAATATGGGTAATATGGACTACGACATATTCACGAAAATTTATGAAAACACTGTGATTCCTGTACTTGACTATGCATTCGGGGTATGGGGAGCAAAGCAATATGACAATATCGAACGCTTACATTATAGAGCTATCAGAACTTTTCTTGGCGTCGGCAAAACAACACCAATTCCAGCAATATTAACAGACATGGGATGGCATCCAGTTTTCATTCACAACCAATGTACCGTTGTCCGCCTATGGTGTCGTCTTATGAACATGCCTGGTCATAGAATTTGCCGAAAAGTGTTTGTTTGGGATCGTGTAATGTCGAGACGTTACCGAAACACGTGGTTTAACAGCGCAAAAACGCTTTCTGTACAGATGCAATCTTTCACAACTAACTGAAAACGACTCCGCTATCTCAATAGATCATACTAGACTCTGTGAAAAGTAAACTTGTAGCAGACTTCAAAGACAAGTGGTTTAACGACATAAAAAATATGCCAAAAGTTGAGGACATATAAACATTTAAAAACCGAATTGTATGCCGAGCCATACGTACAAAAGCATTTAACAAGGACACAAAGATCTGCAATCGCTAGAATTCGCTGTGGTACTTTCCCATTAGAAGTCGAGCAAGGACGCTGTAGGAACATTCCAATCGAACAACGAGTATGTAAAATGTGCAATTCTGGATCTATTGAAGATGAGCAACATTCATCTTACACTGTGATCGTAACTCTGTTTTGAGAAATAAACTATTTACTGCAATATCACCAGATCCTGCTTATCCTCTATGCATATATGAACTTCCTCCAAATGGTGCCTTAAATGAACTGTTATCTAAAACAACAAAAGTATAGCGAACTTTATCTTGGACTGTGATCGTATCAAAGAGAAATTATTCAACTATTTTACTTGAACTGTTGAATTTTCTAATAATTTAGACATTCGTCCAAAACTATGTGTTATCTATTTTTCAAAATTTTGAACTTAATTTGTCCGTGCATCGTAAGCCTATCTGGCTGGCTGTAATTTAATATTGTATTGATATGTATATATTGTATATCTACAGGTTGCATTATAATAAATCATTCATTCATTCATATAAATAATACATTTTATTGTTGCAAAGGTTATGATTTCAACGGGACTTAATGCAATCATCAAAAAAAATGTATCTATTAAAATTAAATTTGTATTCAAATGTTTCTGTAAACTGATGTACTGTAACTTGAGTAGACAAGGGGGAAATCTAAAATGATTAATTGATAATTCGGATAAATATTCTAATCATTTAGAAGAGAAAAATAACAGTGCAATCAATTTAACCGGGATGTAATGTGGGACACTTTCATTTCGTAAGACAAAAGAGACGCAAAATAATCGAAAGGAACATGCAAACTAATAAGTCGAAAATAAAGCCATGGCTAAAACACGACCAAAAGGCAAGGAATTGTACACAAAACACAACAAAAACACGACCAAAAGCAAGGAATAGTACACAAAACACAACAAAAACACGACCAAAAGGCAAAGAATAGTACACAAAACACAACAAAAACACGACCAAAAGGCAAAGAATAGTACACAAAAACACAACAAAAACACGACCAAAAGGCAAGGAATAGTACACAAAACACAACAAAAACACGACCAAAAGGCAAGGAAAAGTACACAAAACACAACAAAAACACGACCAAAAGGAAAGGAATAGTACACAAAACACAACAAAAACACGACCAAAAGGCAAGGAATAGTACACAAAACACAACAAAAACACGACCAAAAGGCAAGGAATAGTACACAAAACACAACATACAAAATAAAGCCATCGCTAAAACACGACCAAAAGACAAGAATAGTACACAATACACAACATACAAAATAAAGCCATCGCTAAAACACGACCAAAAGACAAAGAATAGTACACAAAACACAACAAAAACACGACCAAAAGGCAAAGAATAGTACACAAAACACAACATACAAAATCAATCCAGGCTAAACACGACAAAAGACAAAGAATAGTACACAAAACACAACATACAAAATAAATCCATGGCTAAAACACGACCAAAAGACAAAGAATAGTACACAAAACACAACATACAAAATAAATCCATGGCTAAAACACGACAAAAAGACAAAGAATAGTACACAAAACACAACAAAAACACGACCAAAAGGCAAGGAATAGAACACAAAACATAACAAAAACACGACCAAAAGGCAAAGAATAGTACACAAAACACAACAAAAACACGACCAAAAGGCAAGGAATAGTACACAAAACACAACAAAAACACGACCAAAAGCAAGGAATAGTACACAAAACATAACAAAAACACGACCAAAAGGCAAGGAATAGTACACAAAACACAACAAAAACACGACCAAAAGACAAGGAATAGTACACAAAACACAACAAAAAGCACGACCAAAAGGCAAGGAATAGTACACAAAACACAACATACAAATAAAGCCATCGCTAACACACCAAAGACAAGAATAGTACACAAAACACAACATACAAAATAAAGCCATCGCTAAAACACGACCAAAGACAAAGAATAGTACACAAAACACAACAAAAAACACGACCAAAAGTCAAGGAATAGTACACAAAACACAACAAAAACACGACCAAAAGACAAGGAATAGTACACAAAACACAACAAAAACACGACCAAAAGGCAAGGAATAGTACACAAAACACAACATACAAAATCAATCCATGCTAAAACACGACCTAAAGACAAAGAATAGTACACAAAACACAACATACAAAATAAATCCATGGCTAAAACACACCCAAAAGACAAAGAATAGTACACAAAACACAACATACAAAATAAATCCATGGCTAAAACACGACAAAAAGACAAAGAATAGTACACAAAACACAACATACAAAATAAATCCATGGCTAAAACACGACCAAAAGGCAAAGAATAGTACACAAAACACAACATACACAATCAATCCATGGCTAAAACACGACCAAAAGACAAAGAATAGTACACAAAACACAACATACAAAATCAATCCATGGCTAAAACACGACCAAAAGACAAAGAATAGTACACAAAACACAACATACAAAATCAATCCATGGCTAAAACACGACCAAAAGACAAAGAATAGTACACAAAACACAACATACAAAAAAATCCAGGCTAAAACACGACCAAAAGGCAAAGAATAGTACACAAAACACAACATACAAAATCAATCCATGGCTTAAACACGACTAAAAGACAAAGAATAGTACACAAAAACAACATACAAAATCAATCCATGGCTAAAACACGACCAAAAGACAAAGAATAGTACACAAAACACAACATACAAAATCAATCCATGGCTAAAACACGACCAAAAGACAAAGAATAGTACACAAAACACAACATAGAAATCAAAGGCTGAGCAAAACGAACCCTACCAAAAACTAAGATGCTCCTGTAAGATAAGTAGATCCTACTTAACATGTTGCACCCGTCGTGTTGCTCATGTTAGTACAAACCCGATTATAAGTCTAGATCGGTAGGTCACATTCATGAAACTTCGGCGCAATTGTAGTCACGAAATTTAGAAAAAAAATGTTGTCTTCTGTGAAACTTTTATTCCATAATGGTCAACCAACTCAGTGAAATCATAATAGTAAATACAAGACCTGGAATATCGTATCAACTCGGAGATAAACACTCGGTTTGCGGATGGTGCTGTTATGTTGCTAAATAAACATTTAAAGTTCATAATTGGGAAGGTTAAGGCATTTCTTTTGTCATAAAATTTTGTTTTCAACCAACCATCATTGTAAATTTCTACATGTACATGTAGCTGTTTGACAAGATATGAGGCAGAATAAGTTGTATCTATTGTATTCTTTATCTTAAGTTCGATCAATATAGTCACCACATTTTTAAATATTAGTGAAAGTACATTAAGGACAAGTTAGAGTAGGGACTAAATTTTACGCTGCAGCAGACAACCAACTTCCCTTTGGAAACCATAGTTTTCTCAATATATCAAATCTCACATATGACATTCGTATAACTGCAATATTCTTATCTATTATTCACATGGCATCAGAGTGAACGTCCCAATATACACATGCCATAGATATCAATACATGCTTAGAAAATGTAAAAAGCTATTTCGATCAATAAGATTTTAAGTAAATGTTCAATCTGTCGGTAAAATTCCAGACTTTTCGAGTGCAGAAATTCAGTCCAGTTCAAACAATTGACCAGCAAAATGACTCCTAATCAGTCTGTATCACTGAAAATGACTGAAAGATCGCACTAATGTCTATGGGACGTTAGCGAATAAATACATCAGTCACTGCGATGTCCAGAACTTGTTCAAATCAAAATTACCGTTTTAGATCCAAACTGTTTTACTAGTTATACAACACACAAAGCCCAATGTATGCTCAATTTAGAGGTTGTTTTGGTCTAACGGGGAGAAGTTCATATATTTCTTTACCCGTATCGATAATTGTGATTAGAGAAGGGAATAAATGAAGACAATATTTACAAATACATGAATTTTTAAATAATTAGACAATCAATCTGATCGTCATTCTTTAGTTTATTAGCTGAATATAATCAACAAAGTTATTTGTTATTTTTTTTTCTTAAGTTGTGATGTTATCCTATGATTTCATGTAAGAGTGAAGGTTGGTGCCTGTTAAAACGTTTAAACCTGCTTCATGTGTTTGCACCTATCCTAAGTCAGTTTGAAAATCGTTAAGTTTGACTGTTCCTCTAGTATATTACGATCCTCTATCAGGAACCTGTTGTTTGGTGGTTGTCGTTTGTTAATGTGTATCATAATTGTTTCTCGTTCCTCGATTTTTTTTTAAAGATTAGACCGTTGATTTTTTTGTTTGAATGAATTTTCTCTTTGTTATTTTTTAGGTTCTTTATAGTTTACTGATCGGTTTCAGCAAATGCCCGACGACCGTACTTTGACCTATAATGGTTGTTTTTTTACAAATTTTGACGGATGGAGATTAAGTCTCATTGTCGCGCATACAAACTCTTTTATATCTTTAGTAACTCTATAAACAGGTGGCGTTTTAATACTGCATACTTCCTAAATCAATGTTGTTTTACCTGAAAATGTATTAGATCTGAAACTTAAAAGTACATTTTTTCAAAATAAATAGTCTTATTTAAAGACGTGCATTCATTTGCTACTTTTGTAAAATTATCTACATTGGGAATTTTCATTAACACTTCTTAAAGGTACTTCAAAATGAAATTGATATACAATTTATGTAGTATCAATCTTTTGATGCTAAGTTTCCATGGCAATATTTATACTGAAGCTTTAAAGATGTAGCTCTCTCATAATTAATTTATTATCCATAAAGTTATGCCTGGTCAAGTTTAGAAGGTTTCGTAGACAATTCCGAATAATTATAGATCATTTATTGTCAAATGTGTTCAGTTATTTCTAACATGTCCATTTATATAAGTGGTGAACATTTGTTCTTTAAAAACGTACAAGCTTTTGTATTCTAGTTAAACAAAAATAGTATGTCTATTTCTTTTGTTCACAAATCGTTGTCAATATAATAAAATTTTATTCGGCTGTCATACAAGTGACAAGGCTAGAAAGCTTTAAAACCAGATTTAATTCATCATTTTATACATTCGAATTTTACTTTTATCCATTCCTTCTCGAATCATTGTATTTTATGTCATGCACCTCAGATATACATATTATCATTATCATTATTATTTTTATTATAATTATTATTATTATTATTATAAGTATTATTATTTTCATTATTATTATTATTATTTTTATTACTTTTATTACTATTACTAATATTATTATTATTATTATTATTATTATTAGTAGGGGAACCCGGGTGTGTTGTGAGAAGGCTGTACGGAAATTTGCTCTCGTTAAAAATCCAAGTCTTACATGTATGAAGGAGAGAATCATATGAAAAACTATGTAAACTTAACCAGCATTTCATTCTGAGTCAAAAGGTAAGACTGGTCCAGTCAAACACCGCACCAAAGCCATAATTTTTATAATATTCATTCAGCCTAGACTGTTGGAAAAAACAACGCAACGAATAACGTCGTCATAAAGGGGAACTCGATTGTTCCACTTAGTAACGCTATTGTTCTACAAAATGGAAGCCTAACTACAGCCAACTTTTTTTTTTTTTTTTTTTTTTTTTTTTTTTCTTATTTCCTAAACTGGAAACAAAATAATGAATTCCGATAGCTCAAATGAAGAAGCTACAATTGCAGAACCTACCGTTCTTGTAGAAATATTAAAGACACTTACTAAAATGGAGGAAAGAATGGGTAAAATTGAGAGGAAATTTGACCAAATAGAACGAATTACCTTCAAGCTAGAAGAAATAGAGAACGCGGTCAAAACTATAAATGAAAGAAACGAACAGACTGAGAACAGTTTTGTAGGTTTAAGCACAGTGGTGGATGACGTTATCAACCAATGTACCGGGAATAAACAGGAAATTCAAGAGCTGAAATTGGAAATGGAAAAAAAAGGATCGGAAGTGGAAAAATCAAACACCGCAAAAGTCACCGATCAATCTAACGTTATTCAAAAAATGGAAGAAAGTTTGATAGATTTAAAGTGTCGCTCTATGAAAAATAATCTGATATTTTCTGGTCTACAATACCAGAAGGTTGAAGAAAAACTTAGAAATTTCTTACAAAACGAACTTAAGATAAACCATCGAATAGAGTTCGGAAATGCCCATCGGTTTGGAAATCAGGGCTTTAATGGAACGAGGCCAATAGTTGCAAGGTTTTTGTTCAGAAAAGATTTAGAGATGGTGCTTTCTATTGCTTACCACCTTAGAGGAAAACCTTTTGGGATTAAAGAGCAGTTTCCGTTTGAAATTGAACAAGCGCGGAAAAAGCTTTATCCTATCTTAAAGAAAGCCAAACAGGACGGCAAAATGGCAAGCCTGGTACGGGATAAACTATTTATAAACGGGAAATTATACATGGAAGAGAAAATAAAGACACATTCTCAAACACCGGCAAAAATGACACAACAGAAAATTGAGGCAACAAACCAGAGCCCGCCAATCCCACCGAGATCAAAACGAGCTAGGACTGAGTCAGATAACAGCCCTATAAGAAGAAACCTCAGGAACAGTGATTCCATACCTTCTCCGTCAACACATGCGAACAACACACAACCAAACCAATATTAGAGTGGCCACGGAGAACAACCAGCTAGACAACATACAAAAACGAATATTGAAAATGATTTAAGCAGTAATATATTCTCACTCCCGAATTCAGACATTTATAATGCTTCGACTTCAACCAGTAGCGATACATGTAGCATTCCTAGAAAAAATATTTCAGCTGGTAGTGATCTAAACATTTTATGCCTGAACTGCTGTGGAATAAAGTCTCGCGTGAATTATCCAGAATTTAAAGACATTATAGATAATCATGAAATAGTATGTCTTGTAGAAACTAAAACCGATGATATTGATGTGATAAATCTTCCCGGTTATGAATTCAAAATGAAAAACAGGAAAAAAGTTACGAAAACGAGATCGGGTGGTATTACAGTTGGCTACAAAGAACATTTGAAGACAATGATAGAAATAATAGACACAGAATGTAAATATGTAATGTGGTTTCAAGTTAACGGTAAAACATTTAATTTAGATAAACCCGTTGTTTTTGGAGTCGTTTACATACCTCCGGAATATACTAGGTATTCCTCAGATGAAGCTGTTAATGAGATTGAACAAGAATATCTACGCTTTTCGAACATTTCAAATTACATATGCCTCTTAGGGGATTTTAATGCCAGGACAGGTTGTGATGATGATTTTGTAATTATAAATGAAGATGAACATGGTGATAATAACTTGTCTGACTTTATCGAAAACCCTATTAATGCTCTAGAAGCTCTGTCTATTCCCACGAAGAGGGAAAGTATGGATAAAGGAAAAAATAGATATGGCAATATGCTGTTAAATTTTTGCAAAGGCAACGGGGTTTTTATACTAAATGGAAGATTGGGAAGGGATCAAAATATCGGGCGATTTACTTGTCGTAATGCCAGTGTAGTTGATTATTGTATAAGAACTCCTGAACTTTTGAAAACGTTTAAGGACTTTGAAGTTTTAGATTCAAGTAAGTTATTATCAGATGTTCATAACCCACTCTCTATTACTTTTTTCTGTGATAAAAACTTGGCAATTGCCCATGCGGAAAATGTCGATTATTTTAGTAAAAAGAATACGTTTACGAAGATAAAAAGATGGAATTCTGAAAAGATAAAAGATTTTCAAAATAATATTGATGTAGAAAAAATAGCAGAACTAGAATACAAACTTACAAATACTGATTTAACTGTAGTGAATAAGAACATGATTAATTCACTTATAGATGATCTGTGTAATATTTTTGTCAAGTCTGGGCAGACAACTTTTGGTACTTATACTGTAAAACAGAATAAGAAAAGGGGGGGATTTTGGAAATAAGAATAAACCCTGGTTTGATGAGGAATGTAAATTTGCACGTCAAAATTACAGGAAATTAAAAAGACGTTTCAAGTTCAAAAATCATTCTAAAAACCATTCAGACATGCTAAATGCCGAAAAAGCATATAAACACATTCTCGATAGCAAATTTAGAAACTTTAGAAAAGATCTTTCAGATAAAATTCAAAATTTGCGTGGCAAAAATCCGAAAGAATATTGGAAAATTTTAAATCAGAATAAAAGAAAGAAACAACCCAATATTGACATTGGAAAATTACACGATTTTTTCAAAAATTTAAACGCTGCACCGGAAGATGAAAAAAATGTGCAACTTCCAGAGATCGATCCCATGCAATGTGAACAGATGAATGAACATATAAATTCGCCTTTTTCAAAAGATGAAATTCTCCAGTCCATAAAAAAACTGAAGAATGACAAAGCTTGTGGTGAAGACGAAATTATAAACGAATACATAAAATCCACATTTAACCAGTTTTTATGCATTTAAGAGAAACTTTTTAATATTATATTTGATAAAGGTCTTATTCCACATAGCTGGCTTATAGGTACAATTAAACCAATTTATAAAAACAAAGGAAACTCCAAAGATCCAAAGAATTATAGACCAATTACTATCGTTAGCTGTCTGGGAAAATTATTTACAGCAGTTTTGAATAAAAGACTTAATGATTTTTCAGAAGAGTTTACCTTAATACAAGAAAATCAAAGTGGTTTTCGGCAAAAATATTCTACTACAGATAGTATTTTTACCTTGTATTCTTTTTTTGAATTATTGAAATGTAGGAAAAAGAAATTATATTGTGCCTTTATAGATTTTGAGAAGGCTTTTGACACTGTATGGCGAGATGGTTTGTTTTATAAAATGTTGTTAAATAATATAAATGGTAAGATGTATAAGGTTATATCTAATATGTACTGTGATACTAAATCTCGTATATCATACAATAATTGTAATTCAGAATACTTTGCTTGTGACAACGGCGTACGACAAGGAGAAAACTTATCACCTTTCCTATTTTCTTTATTTTTAAACGATTTAGAAGATTTCTTGGTTAGTAAAAATATTACAGGACTTAAAACCTTATCAGAAGACCTTGAAAGAGAATTAGAAATACATCTAAAACTTTTTATCATATTATACGCAGATGACACGGTGCTGTTGGCCGAAACAGCACAGGATCTACAGACGCAACTCAATGCCTTTCATGACTATTGTAAGGGTTGGAAACTGAAAGTAAACGTTGACAAAACTAAAACCCTAGTATTTGGTTTGGGACGTTTGCCAAAAAATCTCCAATTTACTTATAATGGCATAAACATTGAGTTAGTAAAGCAGTTTAACTAGTTGGGTATTGTTTTTACTAAAACAGGAAACTTTAATATGACTAAAAAATATTTATCCGATAAGGCCTTAAAAGCCATGTACGAAGTCCTGAAAATAGGAAGGATGTATCAGCTTTCTGTTAAATGTCAACTTGACCTTTTTGACAAAATGATCAAGCCCATTCTATTTTATGGGTGCGAAGTATGGGGCTTTGGTAATAATGATATCCTAGAAAAGATTCATTTAAAATTTTGTAAAATTCTTTTAAACTTGAAATCCTCAACGCCAAATTATATGGTTTACGGGGAACTAGGTCGTCATCCGATCGAAATAGATATTAAAGTTCGAACAGTACTATTCTGGGCAAATTTGATATCCGGTAAACAAGCAAAGTTTTCCTTCATATTATATCAACTTTCTCGTCATATGAACGAGCACCATAATAACCAGATAAAATGGATCCTGTTTATACAAAAAATATTTCAAGATTGTGGTTTCTCATACATATGGGAGTCACAAAATTTTGGTAATAAAGAATGGTTAAAAACTGTTATAAAGCAGAGATTGCTAGATCAATATATTCAGAACTGGAATTCCCTCATTCAAAATTCACCAAAGGTATTAACTACAAAATTTTTAAGAAAAACTTGGAATTCGAAGAATATTTTAATATTTTGGACTTCAAAGACGCTATTGTTTTTTGTCGATTTAGAACGACTAATACTAAGCTGCCGATTGAAACAGGAAGATGGCAAAACGTGATCAGAGAAAACCGCTTTTGCAGTCTATGTAACAATCGACAAATAGGTGACGAATATCATTTTATATTTGAATGCAATTTTTTCCATCAAAAACGCAAAGAGTTTTTAACTGCATATTTTACAAAACGGCAAAATACAGTTAAATTCTCTGAACTTATGTCAAGTACAAGAAAACCAGTTCTGAAGAAGCTTTGTTCTTTTATAAAAAATATAAATACTAGTGTTTGTACTCCTGGCTTGTAACTTTTGTAACCTCTCTCGCTTGTTTTGTACATATTGTAAATATTTATTTTGTATTTGTTATCTCTGTACCGATGTAATGCATTGGCTTTATGAGAATAAAGATATATAGTAGTAGTAGTAGTAGTAGTAGTAGTAGTAGTAGTATAAATATTTTGAAGCGATAATATAAAACTCGTAAAATTCATACATTAATTACATATTTCATTTATGTCACTTAATGTTATACGTACAATTGTCTGAATCTGACATACAATCAAATAGGCCTGTTGACCATCCTCTCGTTCCATATACTGTACCGACCAGCAATGGATTTGTATGTACACCAGGCTGTGTAACAACAACGGTTGTATTTTGCTGTTGTTGCTGAGGATATACTTGAGAATCCCGTCCCATGTGTTGAGGAGGAGGTAGTATGCCATAACCTTGCTGTGGATCCATATTCTATACTGGAATATCACCTGAGTAAACGAGTCTGTATTTCAGTAAATGAAGATTGTAATTAAGATAGTGGCATAACAAATTGTTAATAGTTATTACCAAGAAAAATATCACGTGTAAATAATATAAAGAATTGAAAGATCATTTAACATGAATTATTTGATTTGAGGACAGTAATGGTATAAGAAATAACGCACATGGCCAAATCATTCTTATAATAAATTGTCCAATGTAAAATCCTATTTGTTATGTTGCTGCCATATCGTTAATATGTGTTGTACTCGAAGCGTTGCGCTTTGAAGTTGTATATGTCTGCACCAGTCTATATTTGAAGAATACATGCAAATTTCTGATCTTTCATATTTCAATGTACATTTAAATTGGTGAAGTGTTGATTATCTAATCAAGATCAATTGTTTATTTAAGACTATTAACTTATAATTAACTTTTCCTGCTTCGTTCGAATCGAAATTTAAGACCATGTATTTTGTATCTTAGGAAACACACGTAAATAATTTCTTAAGTACAATTTGTCGATTATACGCAACAAATTTGTGGAAAAAGGCTTTCTTCTCTTCTTGGTAAATTGTGTAATTTTCCTTGTTTTTTTTTAAAGCGTCTGCAAACAGACACACAGGGTTGGGATCCCACTAACATGTTTAACCCCGCCACATGTATGTGCCTGTCCCAAGTCTGGAGCCTGTAATTCAGGGGTTCTCGTTTATTTATGTGTTACATATTGTTTTTTCGTTCTTTTTTTTTTATATAAATAAGGCCGTTAGTTTTTTCGTTTGAATTGATTACATTGTCATATTGTGGCCTTTTATAGCTGACTATGCGGTATGTGCTTTGCTCATTGTTGAAGGCCATACGGTGACCTATATTGTTTAATGTCTGTGTCATTTTGGTCTTTTGTGGACAGTTGGCTCATTGGCAATCATACCATATCTTCTTTTTTATACAAAACATTACTCATTTATGAAGAACGAACGGTTATCTTACGTTGTTAATTTCTGTACCATATATAGTCGGCTGAGGTTGCCTATTTATAAAAAAAACTGAGGCAATCGTTATGGGACATAATAATACAAAACTGGACAGAATAATGACAATACCACTGTACTCATAGGTCCACGATATGACTATATGATGTAACACATAATAATTATACCTTATACAAAATGTAAGTGCATGTAATTAGCAATTACAATAAAGATTTGTGATTTTGTATAGATAATATTCTATTTAACATTTGAATAAGAAACCTTTCCGTCTGTACTTATTCACTGATGTTATAATACGTGACTTTAACCTTTTAATAACTTCAATATTGTTTTATTATAAATATTGGATGTTACCTAACGTACCTAATTTGATACATGTTATGTTCACAATAAAATTAAAAATGTCTGTCTCAATTGATTTGCTATAATGTCAGGAAGAAATAAAACTGAAGAATTTCGTCCGCGCAAAGGGCTTTTTTGGATTTGCAGTCACTACGAACACCCTCACATGTATGAATGTAGTAATGTAAATGTACTTCTTTATAACCAAACGACACTTTAAAATAACAGCAAAAATTTAGTTATGTCCACCGGGAGCTAAACCAAATAATTTATTTATCTTTCCAACTATATAGAAGGTCAGTCTCTTTTTCTGTCATGTAAGTATAGAAATGGTTGTGGTTTCTCCTGCAACCGAATACAGATGTCTGAATCGGAAATATGATTTCAACAGCAGAACATCCCAACACAGTACAGTATGTACGAAATGTGGTAATTTGGACAAAACGTGATACAATGCAAATCAGAAATTATGGTACATGTATATATCAAATACACAAGCGAAAGTATAAATACTGTTGGCAGTAACATTCAATAAAAAATAACGTACAATCACCACCAGACATGAGACAAACACATACAGTAATGGAACATTACATATGTTTTTTGCTTGCAATACAGACATTTCCTCAACCTATGACAGTGGTGTTACAGCAGAACTGTAAATGACATACAATTCATTTGAATTTGTATGGACAATTTTCTCATTGGTATTAGTACCACATATTCTGACCAAATGTGCCAATCTTAAAGTAGGCGATGTAATGTAATGTAAGTTCAAAGCCTATTGCATATCAGATAATAATATCAATCAGGTACAAGCTAAAAACGGTATAGCTAGCTTGATCCAAACATAGACTACTTGAATGATGTAGAACTATCAGTGTTAATAACTATTAAGCAATACTTAAATGTGTTGTTTTCAATTTTTACATCACTGGGTCGATACCTTTGCTGGTGGACTATCAGTCCTCGAGGGTATCTTCAGCTCAGTAGTCCGTACTTCGGTACTGACATGATTTAACAAACTTTACTAAAATTGTCCGTTTATAAATTTTGAAATTATTAAGAAGGTATCAACTCCCTCAGACAAAATTGGCTTTAGATGAATTTGGCTATTAACTTTAGATATTTTTGGCATATAGCTCTTCAACGGTTTCGGTACTTATACATTTCGGATTTCAAATGTTTGGCTTTGAGCGTTCCTGATGAAGGTAAGTCCCAAAAAGCGCGTCGGACGCAAGAAACTATCAAACGTGTTGTTTTCATTTTTTATCTACTTTTTGTTTTAAGTTATTGAAAACAAATCAATGTAATAACTAATAAAGACAATATTTATTGTTTTCACCACAGTTTCATTTTGCTCTCTTTTTGTCTCAATGCTTCACAAGTATTCAAAAAGTAAAATCACAAAAAAAATATCTTCGGGGAAATTCAAAAAGGAAAGTCCCTTATCAAAGTGCAAAACGCATGTGCTTTTACGTACATTTTGTACTTGACTTGGATTTTTTCTAAATTATTTTGAATTGATAAAACATATTACATCAATGGAAAACAATTGATTCACGAAGAAAGTACAATTGCAAGGGAAAGACAATACTTTATACTACATTATAAATTACTTTACAACATTTGTATTACCTGTCAGATGCTCAGTAACTATTTGATACCTTCCACAGCATAAAGCCTCATCAAGGTCTACATAGGATCAATTAAAATAACTAATTAAATATATATAAGTCTAAAAATATTATTGCGTTGCTTAATGTAAAAACATGTCACGGCCATACATGTCAATCAAATATTTGCATCCTGAATTGATCATTTGTTATATAATCAAATCTGGACAAGAATGGAACAAACCAAAAAAAACCAGTTTGATTTGTTTTGGTAGAATATACGTTCAGTCCTTAGTTTAAAGTTATGAATTCATTATACTCATTAACTAATCTGTAAGATCATGAAATAAAGGTACAACTACATGTAGTTAAAATAATCAAATACTTACATCAGAATTGTTCTACCGTTGTGAACAAAAGCTTAAAGATCGTTCACACAATTATGTTTGTCACAGATAGAAACCTTACCTAAATGTCTATGTTATAGAATTTTTAAAAAATCTGAAATTGAGAATTATCTCAACATATTGCCTAATAATTTATTATTTGTATACTGCAAATTTAGATGGTAGTCACCGTTTACCAATTGAGACGGGAAGATGGCGAGGCTTGTCACGAAACGACAGACTCTGTCATCTATGCAATTCAGTGAAATCGTGACGAATATCATTATATAATGACTTGTAAATCATTTAGATTTAGAGTGAAAGAAATTTTACCTGATATTGCTGTAAAAATCCAAATACATACAAATTTGATAGTTTATTTAATTCAGACAATATTATCATTTAGAAAAATTTGTAAGTTTATAAAAACAGTACAGGTGAAAGTCAGTCCTCCAAGTTAAGTTACGTTTAGTTTTGTTCACACATGTGCATGCTTATATAATCATATATGTAATTGTAAATATATATTTTCTCTGTAACTATGACATGTAGTTTTGTGAGAATAAAGTTCATTCATTCACCGCATTTCAAAGATAATATCGTTACTGTTATATTAATCAGTTAAATAACGCCTTCCTTTATCATCAGTTTAGATTGTCAAAACAATTGTGTCTTAATTACAACCTATTCAATTTTGAAATATGGACTCGAATATGAAAAAAGTTATTTAAACATAAAGTTTAAGCTACCAATGTATAAGAACAGAGTTTGGTAACGCATTTCACTATCAATTGGAAATACAATTCATTTTTTAATAAGATATTGGTTTTAAACTCAGGTTTAAGTGATTATTGCATTTTGCTATATTTACTTTTGTTACATAAAGTCGCCTTAATATTTGACGGTTTCAGATCAACAACAGTTATCAAATCAACCTGTTTTTGTCCAAAAAGAATGTGTTTGAATATTACAATATTCATTTTTGTTAATCACTGACTTTATCTTATAAGTACATTATATCTATTAAAACTAACAGAAAACGAAACTTTTATTTTAATAGTTTACTATTCTTTCCTCAGAATTTAGTATTCTAAATATGTGATTTCACTTTTTTGTCACCTTAGGTCAAGTTTCGTTTACTTCAAATGCATTCTAATTGGATTGCTTTTGCATTATAAACTGCAATGTGACAATGTTTCCCTTAAAATAATATAAATGCCTTTATATAAAGATGGATTCATCAAAGCAGGTTGGCAATCGGAAAATGTAATGGAAGTGATTCATTAATGTTTACAATATCGGTCTATAAAACTTAAAATTTGTCGTCGATATGAACAGAAAATAAATAAATAAAAAACCTACACCATGCGTGCATTTCTAATGGCGATTGATGAATACTAATAATAGACAAAGATGCGAAATCCATGTTTGTGACTTCGGAAACTCCTGTAAACAAACAATGCTTTCTTGATAATTTAAAAAAAAACCATCAATTTGTGTCACGCATCCTGTCGCAATGTTCATTTACATTTCTAAACATGCTGCTATAACATATGTAATCGTTTTCTTCAGCAAGTGTTTAATGTATACCAGACTCAAGCTAGCAGCCACTCGCAAGCAGCCACTTCGCTAGGAGCCAGTTTTCAGATATGTCTAAAAACCCAAAAGTTATTAATATATTACCACAAAGTAATCTGTTTTTAAATGTATGATTGAGCAGTCGAAGACACTTTTCAGTGAGTTTCAAAATATAATTTTCTGTTCATTAATTTAGACAATAGACTAAGTATTTCGCTTTCCATATACCAAAACAGCGTACTACGTTACACGCTTTAAATTTTTGATAGTGTATGTAGAATCGTATCAAATTATTTAAATGCTGGCAAAACTGTTGTAAAATGGTATCGACTTTTTCATTAGAAATTATTTTTGTGATACTGTTCGACATGGCTTTCCATATTCTCTGCACCCTGTTCAAGTAGTTCCTTATAAGTATCAATTGTTTTGCATTACAAGAATAGAGAGCTGCACTCGTACTTTAATGTATTTTTGTCAGACAATTTTTTGTTAACAAAAGATCCTACTTCCAAACAAGTAGAATTCGTTTACATTTGATTAGACGAAAGGTTTACTTGTTGTTTTGAATGTATAGCGTGCACGGAAATTAATAAGCTATTTAAAAAAGAAAGCAAACTTTGGACCTATGGTGAAGACAAACTATGCGTTTTCCCACCTGGTCCTTTTAGGCTAATTGGACCTTAGACCCTTACTTTATTTGCACCTAGTGAGTAAAAAAGAATTGTCGTATGGAATTTTTGACAGACTTTTTGAAAATTAGGGGTAGGTATATTAGACCCTTTAGACCTAAGTTCGGACCTTTGGCGAAGACAAACAATGAGTTGTCCCACCTGGGCCTTTTGGTCCGTTGGACCTTAGACCATATATTACCTACCATTTGTTCCTAGTGGGTTAAAAAGTATTGTGTAGGAAAATTTTTGAGAGACTTTTGAAAATTGGAAATATGCTATTATTTTTAAATTTAACTTTGGACCTTTGGTGAAGACAAACCATGCGTTGTCCCACCTGGGCCATTTGGCTCATTGGACCTTAGACCATTACCTACCATTTTTACCTAGTGGATAACAAAGGTTTGCCGTAGGGAATTTTTGAAAGACTTTAAAAATTAGGGGTAGGCATATTAGACCCTTTAGACCTAAGTTCGGACCTTTGGCAAAGACAAACCATGAGTTGTCCCACCTAGACCTTTTGGTCCGTTGGACCTTAGACCATTACCTACCATTTGTTCCTAGTGGGTTAAAAAGTATTGTGTAGGCAAATTTTTGAGAGACTTTTGAAAATTGGAAATATGCTATTTTTTTAAATTTAACTTTGGACCTTTGGTGAAGACAAACCATGCGTTGTCCCACCTGGGCCATTTGACTCATTGGACATAAGACCCTTACCTAACCTTTTCACCTAGTGGGTAACAAAGGTTTGCCATAGGGAATTTTAATAGACTTTTAAAAATTAGGAGTAGGCATACTAGACGCTTTAGACCTAAGATCGGACCTTTGGTGAAGACAAACCACGAGTTGTCCCACCTGGGCCTTTTAGTCTATTGGACCTTAGACCATTACCTACGGTACCATTTGCACCTAGTGGGTAAAAAAAGTCTTGCCGCAGGTAAAAATTTACACCCTTTTAAAAAAATTGGGATATGCTATTATTTTAAATTTAACTTTGGACCTATGGAGAAGACAAACATGCGTTGTCCCACCTGGTCCTTTTGGCCCATTGGACCTTAGACCCTTACCTATCATTCGCACTTAGTGGGTAACAAAGTATTGCCGTAGGGATTTTTTGATAGACTTTTAAAAATTAGGGGTAGGCATATAAGACCCTTTAGACCTAAGTTCGTACCTTTGGTGAAGACAAACCATGAGTTGTCCCACCTGGGCCTTTTAGTCCATTGGACCTTAGACCATTACCTACCATTTGTACCTAGTGGGTAAAAAAGTATTGCCGTAGGTAAAAATTTACATCCTTTAAAAAAAAATTGGGATATGCTATTATTTTAAATTTAACTTTCATTTGGACCTATGGTGAAGACAAACATGCGTTGTCCCACCTGGTCCTTTTGGCCCATTAGAACTTAGACCCTTACCTATCATTTGCCCCTAATTGGTAAAAAAAATATCGCCGTAGGAAACTTTTACACTCTTTTGAAAATTGTGGATAATTATGCTTTTTTTTTAATTTAGCTTTTATATAAGTCTTTCGTTAACTTACCAGAATGAAAAGGATGGAAACTAGATGCGTCGTCTGCGGTTGACCATTACGAGTTGTCTCCCATATCGTCATTCTCAATCTACGGGTGCCATATCTTTCCATAATATTTGAAGTAAATTAAATCTATAGATTTTTTTGGCCAAAATTGGCGACTTTCCCCTATTTCGATTTTTTATAATTATGTTTCTTATATTTATGTTACATTTCTCACTAATTCCGTAAAAATAATTTATGTAGCAGTTAGTTTAACTTAAAGGTATAACCATAGAATGATTGGACTATTGTTTGTGTGGATTGTATTGCTATATTGATTCAAGCCATGTTCCACTTATTTGTATAGAGTGTTCGTGTGTTGTGCTGTGAAACCCCTGTTAATTGTCAAAACAGGGTTGATCACTCGAAATATGTAAGCCCAACAACGTGTTATTTGGTTTCGGTTTTGAACATAGATTCAGGCCGCACGATAACATATAATAATATAGTTGATATAATCGACTTTATTTGGTGTGTGATGGTTAGTCACCTCATAAGAAATCGTACAATGTCGTCTTATTTCAAGTTTTTAATTATCTTGTATGAAGTGGATGTATTGTGTTAAATGCATTTAAAGTAATAATTACTTTTGTCCCTGAATAACCCACATAAGAAAACTTCACTCAAGCGAATCTCACGTAGAACTCATGTGAATCTCATTTCGAACGAGATCATATTTGTAACTTACGTGAACGAATTAATCATTATTGTACGTAAATCTTATCTGAAAGTCCCATGAATTGCATGTAAAAACCACGAGTGAAATTAATATGAATTTTAAAAAAAAATGACATAGAATTATTAAGATTAAATTTGAATCACGTAAACTACCAACTTATTAAAAAAACACTTTTCATATTCATTTTTTAGGGGCCTCGGTGGCCAAGTAGTCAAAGTAGTTTCTTCTGTAATCACTAGCCAGTCAACGCTGAGGTTGTGAGTTCGAACCCCGCTTGTGTGAGTGAACGCGACTCAAATCTAATTTGACTAGAATTGTCAGTGTTCGTATCGAAGGTCGGTTGTTTTCTTCGAGCACTCTGGCTTCCTCCACCAATAAAAACTATCCACAACGAAATTGGTACTCAAAAGTGGCGTTAAAACACAAAAATCAATTCAAAAATCAATTTTTTTTTTTTTTAGTTTTAACTTGTTTTTATTTCAATAAAAGATATTAAAGATTTAATTATAAAACGGAGATGTGGTATGATTGCCAATGAGACAATACTATCAAAAGTGACAACTGTTCACAAGAGACTAAATGACACAGAAATTAACAGATATGGGTCTTTTTGTGAACTTACATGTACTTAAATTTCATTTGCCAAAACCAGCATTGATAAATAACATCGATATGGTAATGTCGGTAATGAACTAAACTTTAATGATGTAAAGGAAATGTTAAGTTACGTTTTAATATTGATGGTCTTCCTTTAATCCGTAAATGTTTATCAAAAGCACGGTCAATTTCACGGCCGACACTCGGCTAACCGAGAGATTGGTCGGTTAATCTATATTTTGTATGCGGCTATATGGGCGATTGGTCTGTTAATCGGGTTGGCTATACGTCTGTTAAGAGTAAAACGCACAATTTTATGTTAAACTCTATCAAATATACATATTTTTGGCAGTTTATAAGAACCAAATCAAAAAAAGAAAAGTGTCTGACAAAATGATATCTATCATAGAATATTTTCCACCTGTAAAAACATTTCATAGCCTGCGCAGTTTTCAGTAAAACTAAAAGGCGTCGCGCAAGTATGTATAATTTATGCTTATACGCATAGCAATCTTTTGATAAAAGGCAAAACAAACAATCTTAGATATCATTTAAAAGACACAAAATAGTACTTTGGTTCCAAAAAATAAATTGACATTAGTAAATATTTCATAATTGTAATATAACGTGAATAATACCACGTTTTAGTGAAAATTATGGGAATAAAGTCTGTTAATGGGTTGGACAATTGAAATTGTGTCAGTTAAGAGTTATTTAGCCACGGCAATAGTTTTGCTACATTTATATTTTCCATTGAAAAAGTAAGTAATGAGATGTTCTTGAGTAAGAAAAAAAAATGACAATACGGTACAACAGTATCGTTCTATTAAGAGCAGCCGCTGGAATATGCATGCATTTAATATTCCCCATTTCCTTTCTCAATTTTATTTAATATCAACGTTTTCAATCAGCTTTAATTGTTGACTCTGTTCAAAGTAGCACGTTGTCAAACCCGACTGAAAGTGTCTTTCTAATACAACACAAGGGTACATATAACGTGTTGTCGTTCTCATATGCACATGATATTTGTCACTGGACGTTAACCCCTAATTCGTCAGCATCATTCAATTGGTTCTTTTCTTCTATTGTATGTATGTATGTACGTAGATCCCTCCGTTTACGGAGCACCCCTCGAGTGCTGCGAGGGTACAGTGGAATCCGTGTACACTCCCTATCGGGATTAATGGAGATGTGTCACTAACGTATTTACAATGTTCAATATTTACAAGGACAATCCCCACCTAACACCAGGGAGTGTTAGGACACCGGGCAGAGTCTGTTATTATGGTGGAGGAAGCCGAAGTACTCGGAGAGAACCACCGGGCTGCTCGGCGGGAACAGACAAACCGAAGAGATATCATCAGATTGATCTCCAGGTCAAAGTCGGGAGTCGGGAGCAACTTTGACCAACCGAGGCCCCCATAGTACCCATTCTAGTTTAAACTCCGGTCT
Organism: Mytilus edulis; assembly: GCA_019925275.1. NCBI lineage: Eukaryota > Metazoa > Mollusca > Bivalvia > Mytilida > Mytilidae > Mytilus > Mytilus edulis. Next base: position 91,837,757 of record CM034357.1, on the reverse strand, counting down.
GGGTACCAGAGATGTGTGTGAGAGGGTGAAAATCGCCCTTCTGATGTACTGATATTTTTAGCACCCCGAGTGAGAATCGAACTCGGGACCTTCAGCACTGTAGCCATCGGTCTTAACCACTACACCACGAACTCACAGAACTGTCTGTTACTTAATCATATGTTGTTTTCAAATCATTCTAAAGAAGTAAATGGAAAGGGGCGAATGCAGCTACATTTTGTTAACTTAAGTTTTAATTAATTTTATTCCGTTTAGTTCCTTTCTACATAAGTGCAGAGGAGAACTGCAGTTGTCCGCATGTAAACTTCTATCATTCGTCACAAATATGAGTACATCGCATTCCGTTTCTATTTCAACACCCAGGGGTGTTTCATGTCTGTATTCTTATTATTTTTTTTCTCTTTTTTAGCAATGCATCGATCTCTACTGTCCTTATCTACTATTCTATATTCTGCGTCTCCATCCAGATTCTCGTGTATACCACGAGGGTCCGGATTAGGGGAGGGGGGGGGGGGGGGGGGGTATTTCTGTATTCTTTAAATTGTTATGTCACTCTATCTACATTTTATTTATCTTACTCAGTATTATTAATTCGTATAATTTACTGTGCTTATCCAGTGACCTTTGGGGTCTCACATTAGCAATGGCTCAAACAGTTTACCAAATTGCAGTTAGATTTCTTCTCCCACAAACTGATCAACTGGTAAAATATTTTAGCAGATTGCTCAAGTGAAATGTTGTTAATATGAAGTGAGTGCTGTAAATTCAAAAGCAATACTTACCATGCAGATCCAGTTAGTTCATATCTTTGTCATTCTTTTCAAACACAATAATGACTCACTATTGTATGAGTCACTGAATAAGAAGGTCTAATATTGACAAGAAAACTTCTATCATAAATAGATTTTATAAATAAATAGTTCAAAACATTGTTTTGTAAGTCTATAATTTATAGCTCCGTTTTCCAACAACAAGTTAGTGCATAATTGTAATTTGGATTTTTTTTTCTAAAGCAATTACTTATCTGCTACCATTAAAGGGAAATAATTTACATTACTGAAAATCAGCAAAATTTTGTCACAATTTTTGTCTGACAAATATCAACTTTCCTCATTTATTTTGTTTGAAACATTATTTCTATGATTATTAAACTTTTATCCTCTGTTTTGAAAAGAACAATGAAATTTATTTTTAAGATGATTAAAATTTTGAAAAAAAACTGTTAAAAACCTATTATTGAACTCATTCAAAGTTTTATAAATCATACAAATTCCCCTGTAAATTAAGAAATTGTCACCAGTCCAGTAGCCAGTAATTTTATTTTGACATGAATTTTTATTGATATGGTAAAATTATAGATTAACAGCTGTTTTGCAAAACTTTGTATTGTTCAAAGTACTAAGGATTCTCTACCATGGAGCACATGATAACTTATAAGCAGTATTTGGCAAAACCTCTGTAATTTGTGTCCTAAATGCCCTTCAACTTCCTCCTAATTTGGCAATTCAATTTTTTTTTTATTCAAGACGTATTGATGATTTTTTTTAAATCATAAGCCTGGTATCATTGATTAATTTTTTAGTGTACTCAATAACTCAATAAAAATTATTTCCCTTTAATGCCAGCAGATAAGTAATTTGTATAGAAAATATTATACGAATCATAATTACACAATAACTTTGTCTTAGAAGACAAAGCCATAAAATATACATCTACAAAAGAATGGTTTGAACTATTTATTTATAAAATCTATTTATGATAGAAGTTTCCATGTCAAAATTATACCTTCTTATTCAGTGACTCGTACTATAGTAAGTAATTTTTTTGTTTGAAAAGAATGACAAAGATATCAACTAACTGGATCTGCATGGTAAGTATTGCTTTTGATTTTACAGCACTCACTTCATATTAACAACATTTCACTTGAGCAATCTGCTAAAATATTTTACCAGTTGATCAGTTTGTGGGAGAAGAAATCAAACTGCAATTTGGTAAACTGTTTGAGCCATTGCTATTGTGAGACCCAAAAGGTCACTGGATAAGCACTGTAACTTATTTGATTCGTTCAGGGATAGTCACATGTTAAACTATATTTTCGAAGGTGATAAAAAACGGCGGATAGCAAAATGCATATTGCACAGCAAAAAGCATATTGCACGGTTTATTTATATGTCGTTAATGTATAGGAGACAATATGATATCTATAAAATCCAAACAAAATCAAATGACGATTTTGATACAAATATGGTTAGACATTTGATAATATAACAATTATAGCCTATGTATGAGGTCAATACAGGATATATCGACCCAAAGAAGTATTTCGACCTAGGACTTCGTCCTCAGTCAATATACTTCTTTTAGGTCAATATATTCTTTTATTAACCAACTAAGTGCATTATTGCCAAAAGTGACTGTTTATTAAAAATTACATATTTCTGTAATGGCCCTGTTTTTCTGTAATGGCCCTGTTTTTTTCTGTAATGGCCCTGTTTTTCTGTAATGGCCCTGTTTTTTCTGTAATGGCCCTGTTTTTCTGTAATGGCCCTGTATTAATGCCCAGTTTGTCTGTATTAAACCCTGTTAGGCCATTACAGATAAAACTAAGTTGTTAAGAGTATAATATCTTTTTGTATTTTATTTAATTTAGTAACCAGCAACCAACATTAAAGAACCATATAAAGGGATCACTGTTCATCCTGTTTTTAACACATATCTCTTTCAACTTAATATCTTGGATATTTGGTATATTTAAAGCTTTATAATGGTGAAGTACAAATTATTTTGTTCAAACTGGCAGTAAGACAGTACACCAAGTTAGCAGCAACACATACACTTTTGTTTAGTTGGTTAATAAATGTATTAAGAAATGGGTGTTTTTATAATGGCCCTGCTATATGTCCTCGGTCAGTAATAATGGCCTCGGATGTCTGTAATAGCCCTTTTTTTTGTTTTGTTAGACATGAATAATGTTTATAATAAAAATATATTTAAAAAGTTATACAATGAAACATGCCAAACTTTCAATGATTTTTCTCGATAACACCTGATTAACAGACTTTAGCCAACCCTATTAACAGACCAACCGCCGATATAGCCGCATACTCAATATAGATTAACCGACCAATCTCTCGGTTAGCCGAGTGTCGGCCGTGAATTTTAATAATTCTATATCGTAAATGTACAAACAATGCATGACAATATTGAAATTATCATATACATTAGATTTTACGCATTAACAAAACAGCATGTCAATTCTATATAACATGCCGAAAAATGTCATTGTCTACATAATTTGTGCATTGTTCCAACAGTTCAAATCCTTATAGTCCCATAGCATTTAATTCTCTGTGTTCCTGACAGGTCGCACACAATGTACAAAATGCTACGGTCATGCAGTCACCACACATGCTACCCTACAATGTACAATTACAAAATACAATATTGATTCTTCCTTCGCTTTGAATACAAATCCATGTTCTAATTTCATCATATTAAAGTTAAAAAGGAACCACGCCTGAGATCAAAATTATCATTTTGTTGGTATTGATCGCTGGGAAATAAAAGAAAAGAATCATTCTTTTCATTTATTTATTTTTGATCGTTAAATATTTGATTTCTATAACTCGTTGCTTTCTCATGTCAAAATGGCTGCATTTCGAAATTGTATTAATTTTCCGCTTTGAAGTACAAAGTACAAAACTTACATATAAGACTAGCGCTCAGTATAAAGATATTGACAAATATAATCTCCATGAGTGTTAAAATTAATTTGTTGAAATATTAATAGAGCATGCCATGAACGAACTGTTTTCTAGGAATAAATATTTTTTCTTATTGAAACATATCATCCCGTACAAGAGGTACGTGTATGATGAATATCGGTTAAGGTACAAGTTGCAATTTTGTACAGGTTATTATTAACATACTATATAGGAAAATATCATTTCTATCGATCATCGCGGTGGGAAGTCGTCAAGAACACAGTATTTTTATTTAGGGGGTTCACTCTATACACCAAATTTTTATTAGTCTTCACTTCAAGCATGTCAAGGTTAATCGAACAATTTTATTTAATAAATGATTTTTACATTTTTTTTACTTTTTTTATTTTTTACACCGAGCTCATGAGGGTTTATATCTGATCTTATTGCTGTGTCCACAATTGTTATTCTACGTATTTCACCTGTATCGCAAATGGACAATTCCATGTTTATATCACATGACATTTCCGCGGGAAATTCTTCTATTGAGACCGTACGAATGGATTAAATGCATATGTATTGTGAAATATATTGTTCTCTGTGTATATATTTTGATAAATTGATGATCACATTTTCTACAACATAGTTAGATGTCAGGTTTGTACACATTTAGTCCCCATTTAGTCTCTTCTGTAGTCTATTATTCAAAACTGAAGCCAGTGAACTGGTAAAGGGATACATGTGCTGCATAAACCCTTCACACTTCAGGACATTTCAACCAACAAAAAACTATTGAATATTTTATCAGCTGACATATCTATTTTTATTTCATCTGATATCAGTCATACCAACTGTTAGGACGACATCAACTGATAGTCCAAATAATTATGACATCTTGAAAGGCTATTATATTTTTTTTCTTTGACGACTTCGACAGGAAAAAATAGCCTTCCAAGACGTCATAATTATTTGGACTAACCAACTGACAAACTTAGCGGAAACCGTGTATTCGTGAATTCTATGTCTTTCACCTGCTATGGAAGATTCTCTATAACATTGTATTTTAGGGGTTGTATCAAGGTGTGTTGATAAGTCGTTTTCCTAAGGCTATTTTTTCTTATTTTTTTTGTAGACTTAGCTTTCATTTTTATTACCATACATTGTCAAGCTTGGTAACTCATAATTGTTTCTCAGTAACTCAATGTACAATGCTGTCCCATACTGAACTTTCTGACCTTGTAACATGTACAAAAATATTGTACATGTTATAACCTGTACAATGCTAAAAACAAGTTATAACATGTACAAAAGTACCTCGTACATGTTATAACATGTACAAAATATTGCTTAAAAATGGGTTTAACCTGTACAAAATTTGAAAATTATAATAAAACAGAATATACATGCAAGATTAAATTTTTTAAATAATAAAGAACAATAACCAAAAGCAAAGAAGAAACTTGACAAATGGCCACTAAAAGTTTACCCTAAAAAAATATGTAAGAAATCAAATAACACTGACCACTCAACAAATCACAGTCTACTAAATCATGATACCAATAGCAAATTTAAAAGAGCGAAAAATTAAATAAGGCCAACTCAATTTTTAAAGTTCGCAAAAGAACTTTTAAATACTTGGGTACTGAGAATTCATATCATTGTATAAAACCATGGTCAAAACTCCTTTGGACTAAAGCTAGTTCAGTATGGTCTCCATACAAGAAAAACGATATTGATAAAATAAAAGGAGTCCAAAGAAGGGCAACAAAACAACTACCAGGTCTCAAAGACACAGTTATCCAGAGAGACTTAGAAAACTAGGCTTACCTACGCTATCATATAGGAGAATACGAGGGGATATGATTGAAACCTTCAAAACATTGTGTATGATACGTGTACCATGATCTACAATGCTGTGAGGCGAGTTATACTTGAACAGTAGCATGGTGGGACGGAGGATGATTGGCTTCAAAATATTCTGGTGCACCGTTTTGGTGTACAACACAAATTTTTGTATTTATTTGCTACTTGCTGGTTTAAAAAAATTATATATCAGTAAATCGTTTCAGAAGCAATACCCTCACCAAACCGCTAGAAATGAACTTAATTAAAAAAATTCAAGACTTGTTTATTAATTTTTTACTTTCTCTCCGCTTCAATAGTACCCAATTCCCGGTGGCGATGATACACAGTGGTCATGCTCAAACTTGCTTCATTTAGCCATGTTAACATCACTTGAATTACATTTTGTAATTCAAGTACCATTGCTTCTGTTTCCAACCAATTGTTTGTTCATTCTTGTCGGCTGAATCATGACCATTCAATTTAACATAAGATTTGGTATTTGTGCCAGTACTAATATCAGTCTCTGACATTGTTTTGTCAGTTTCAGTGTCGGTATAAAGTTATCAGACTGTCTCGGTAAAAGGGCATCACTATCTGTATTATTGAATACAGAACAAGCTTCAAATACAGCTTCTAAGTCTTTTTCTGTTTGAATACCAGGTCAGAGAATACCGCATAATGCCGGTTTATTGACTAAATGTGTATTTCAAAGCCCCCCCTTTTTTTTTTTAAAGTATTAAGTTATTATCAAACTAAAATATATGGACAATAACAAAAAAATGATGAAATATTATTAAGGTTAATGTAATAATAGAAACATATTTTTTTATTTTCAAATTTGTACAAGTTAAAACCAATTTTAAGCAATATTTTGTACATGTTATAACATGTATGAAGTACTTTTGTACATGTTATAACTTGTATTTTTGCATTGTACAAGTATACATACTTTATACAAAATGTTTGTACATGTTATAACTGTAAAATCGCAACTTGTACACGACATATACACTTGACTTGTGATATTCCATTTAGCCGTTTAAGTGTCGGTTGAATATTAATACCATATACACTAAACAAAGATGTTCTTTTCGCGTGAATTTAGTATAATGGTACATGATGTACACTAGACTTAGGATAGTCCATTCAAATGTATACTGAATACTAGAAAATATATACACTTAACATATATACTCTATTAAGGTGTTTGCTGACTGCTTGCAAGGTAAAATACACTAGACTTGGGATATTCCATAAATATTACTTACAGTTAAATTAGAATTGTACATGACTCTCAGAAGATTTAAAACCCGATTCCATTCAAGACGTTTTTTATTTTGATTGTATAAACAAAATTGCAACACTTGTATTTCTTATTTACCCTGATTCCGCCAAGAGTCCTTACTCTAGTTCTGATTCCAATTTCTGCACACGGTACACAACAATTTGTACAGCAACTTTCCCCTAAGCGTGTTACAATCGTTGAGATTGCACAACAATAGCAAAAATATACAAACATACCTAAAATAAGAAATAACATTGATTGACCATTCGAAATGAACATACACATATCAATTTATTTAACTGAAAATGGTTATTGGTACTTTGGAAAATATAAATATAGATTTTTACATTAATACTAGTAGATTGTCAGATTTATCCAACTGCGATCAATCTAAGTTTTGGTGGCATTCACATTGTTAGTCTTCTTCTTTTTTTCTATGTAATGTGTTGTGTACTTTTGTTTGTCTATTTGTCGTTTTCGTTTTTGGTCATTTCGTTGTCAGTTTATTTTGATTAATGAGTATGAATGTCCCTATAGTATCGTTCGCCTCTCTGATAATCTAACTACCGAAATTAATAAGTCCATTTGAAACTTATGTACAAATAAATTTCTCTATTGATTATCATATATTTTCCACTTTTAGTAAACAAAATCTCTTCGAGTGCCTTCAATATTTCTGATTTTTACGATATACACTTAAAGTTTTCAATGTCTTACACCTGTATAGGCGACCTTATGGTATGGCCTTCATACAGTACCATCTGTCCTTATTTTGCTATTGTCTATGTTGTCGTAGTGTTATTTACAAGTATACCTATATGTTGTTTAATGTAGATAATACGGTTCTCTAGTGACTGAACATATACATGTATTTTTGTGTAAACAGTATAGATATACGAAGATTTGCTTTGAGTGACAATGAGAAAACTCTCCCTCTAAGTCACAATTTGTAAAAGTAACCCATTTTATGTCAAAGTACGGTCTTCAACATGGAGCTTTACTCACACCGAAAAGCAAGATAAAACAGACCCGCAAAATGACTAGTGTAAAACCAGTCAAGCAGGAAAGCCAACAGTTGTGTGCTTTTTAAAAATTCTATTCTGTTTGAACTTTTTGTAAGCGTTATCTCATTAATCCATATTTTCTGGTTTTTATTGAAATCAAAAATTCAACTAAACTATTCAGATTTAGGCATTTAAAGGATAAAGAAATTAGAAGAATAACAAAAATATGGAAAGAAAAAAAGGACAGTCCTTAAAAAGGACAAAATCTCAAACACATCAAATGTATAGAAAACAACTGTCATATTCATGATAAGGTACAGGCATGTTCTTTCATAGTAAAGGGTTGCTTCAACCAGGTTTTATGGTAGCCGAACCTCTCGCGCATATGACAGTCATATAAACTCAATCATATAATGTATATTGTCAACGAGCAGGTCAAGTATAATTCTAGTATATGACCTGATTTATTCAATACGTAATGTTAAATCCCATTAATCATGTTAATATACACAGGACCATTACCGTATTTCAATGTTAAATAGACGCCCGTGTTTACCACAAGTTCTGAGGGTTACATTTGAGATAAAGCTACAACAAATAATGAGACTGTGGTGATTTATTTCTGACGGTCTTTCTATTGTTTGTAGTTTGTTAGGGACATACAATAAAATCCACTTCTCTGACATATCCTTATATCATTTATTTATATGTCAAATGCAAATTGAACTCACATTTTCGAAACTTCTCTTCCAATTTTTACAACTTACAATTTCCAACATCTGTACAACACTCGAAAAGTCCAGTTGACCATTCCCTGGTTCCATGTATAGTGCCGATTAGTAATGGATTTGTCTGTACGGTTGGTTGTTGGATGATCACAGTAGTTTGTTGTTGCTGTTGTTGATGTTGTGGCGGATGAAATTGTCCATGTCCGCCCATCATATGCTGTGGATGAGAATGTCCATGTTCTCCCGTCATATGCTGTGGATGAGACTGTTCATGTCGGTCCATCATTTGTTGTGGTGGAGGATGCATTTCATAACCTTTATTCACGTGACTATTGGCCATGGTATTATTCTAGGTTGTATCAAAAATAAAACTTATACACAGTTATCATATTAAACATATTCTATGTTTGGACTGGTAATGCGTCATTGATTTTACGTCAGTAATGACCACAATCTCTTTTTATTTCTTCAAATGTGATGTTATGAACTAGATATATCGCCGTGATTGTCCTTACTCGGGTAAGGGACGACATCAAAAGATCGATGTAGGATAAAAAACTTAAATCAAATAGTTTGGGGGTGTTGGGGGGGGGGGGTAGAACATTGCTGCAAGTTTTGTTAATCCAAAATCGATTTTACAAATATCCATATAGGTAAATCAATTTTCCCCGAATTAAGTTAAGAAAGGAGGGGGGGGGGGGGGTCAGTGGAAAAACTATGTGAATTAAGTTTTTTATCCTTCATTGAACTTTTGATGTCGTCCCTAACACGACGTTTTAGGGGTTTTGTAGACTGTTGTATGGTTGTGGTTTTTTTGCCATTGCATTGTCAGTTCCTCTTTTCTTCCTATAAGTTTGACTATCCAAGGGGTATATTGCGCTACTTATTTTAGTGACATGATTGAAAACAAAATTCCTATTAGATAAAAATAAACACTTAAATAAGGTACAAAACTGAGGCAAATATGGCTCTAGGAACAATTCATATTAGTTTTAAAAAAAAAACAAGGTACAAAACTGAGGCAAATATGGCTCTAGGAACAATTCATATTAGTTTTTAAAAAAAAAACTGTGGTATGATTGCCAATGAAACACTTCTCCACAAGAGACCAAAAACGAAACAGAAATTAACAACTATAGGTCACTTGAAGGCCTTCAAAAATGAGAAAAGTCCATTCCGCACAGTCGGCTATAAAAGGCTCCGAAATGACAATGTAAAACAATTCAACGAGAAAACTAACGGCCTAGTTTATGTACAAAAAATGAATGAACACAAATATGTAAACAAAAAAAGACAACCACTTAATTATAGATTCTGTTCTGCCATTTACCTACTCTTGTTTTAATGTATTTATTCATTATTTGCTTCACAATTTTTGGTTCTAGCGTTTAGATAATGTTTGATCAAGAACGGCACTTACTTTTGTAAGATGAAACGACTCAACAAATTTCTGTCGCGACTTCGCATGTTCTTTATGAATAAAGGATATTCATAAAAAACTTGACTTACAAAAATTTCTGAAATTTTTTGCAGACAAATTTTAAACAAGAGGCTCTCAAGAGCCTGAATCGCTCACCTTAAATTTTTTGCTTAAATCTTCCATGATTGATTATTTTGGTTTTTCAATTTATATAAATGGTTCTTCGATTCTGTCATATCTTCTTCAAAAGCAAAAACAAGAGTGGACAAACTGAAATGTCTCGTTTGTCTCGTGTTCATAATATAATTTATGATGAAAGTATAAAAAAACATTGTATACCCCAAGCATTACATTATTGCTGTTTACAGTTTATCTACATCTATAATAATATTCAAGATAATAACCAAAAACAGCAAAATTTCCTTAAAATTACCAATTCAGGGGCGGCAACCCAACAAGGGGTTGTCCGATTCATCTGATATTTTCAGGGCAAATAGATCTTGACCTGATAAACAACTTTACCCCATGTCAGATTTGCTCTAAATGCTTTGGTTTTTGAGTTATAAGCTAAATACCGCATTTTACCAGTATGTTCTATTTTTAGCCATGGCGGCCATCTTGGTTGGTAAGCCGGGTCACCGGACCCAATTTTAAACTACATACCCTAATGATGATTTTGGCCATGTTTGGTTAAATTTGGCCCAGTTGTTTCAGAGACGATTTTTGTAAAAGATAACTAAGATTTACGGAAAATGGTTAAAAATTGACTATAAAGGGCCATAACTCCTAAAGGGGTCAACTGACCATTTCGGTCATTTGACTTATTTGTAAATCTTACTTTGCTGAACATTTTTGCTGTTTACAGTTTATCTCTATCTATAATAATATTCATGATAATAACAAAAACAGCAAAATTTCCTTAAAATAACAAATTCAGAGGCAGCAACCTAACAATCGGTTGTCTGATTCATCTGAAAATTTCAGGGCAGATAGATCTTGACCTGATAAACCATTTAACCTCTGTCAGATTTGCTCATAATGCTTTGGTTTTGAGTTATAAGCCAAAAACTGATTTTACCCCTATGTTTTATTTTTAGCCATGTTGGACATCTTGGTTGGTTGGCCGGGTCACCGGACACAATTTTTAAACTAGAAACCCAATGATGATTGTTGCCAAGTTTGGTTCAATTTGTCCCAGTAGTTTCAGAGCAGAAGATTTTTGTAAAAGATAACTAAGATTTACGGAAAATGGTTAAAAATTGACTATAAAGGGCCATAACTCCTAAAGGGGTCAACTGACCATTTCGGTCATGTTGACTTATTTGTAAATCTTACTTTGCTGAACATTTTTGCTGTTTACCAATTCAGGGGCAGTAACCTAACAACGGGTTGTCCGATTCATCTGAAAATTTCAGGGCAGATAGATATTGATATATTAACATTTTTACCCCTGTCAGATTTGGTTTTTTGAGTTATAAGCTAAAAACTGCATTTTACCCCTATGTTCTATTTTTAGCCATGGCGGCCATGTTTTTTGATGAAATGGGAATTAAAACACAAACTTTATTCTAGATACCCTAGTCTCGTCAATCAATCGGATGAAGTTTGGTTTGAATTGGTTCAGTAGTTTCATAGGAGATGATCTTTGAAATAGTTTACGACGACGACGACGACGGGCGACGACGACGGACGGACGACGACGGACGGACGACGACGGACGCCAAGTGATGACAACTATAGGTTGCAACTAAACACCAAATAGTAATCAAAGGTACTAGGCTTAATAATTTAATGCACATGACGCACGTTTCGAATCGTCTAAATAAAACTCACAAATGACGCTGAAGACTGACTGCTATGTTAAGGAGTCTCAATCGAACAGTTTAAAGGTAGGAACTGAAATTTGTTTTTAGTAATTAGCAATATAACGTACGTTATTTGTATATTTACAACTGATAATAAGAAGGAGATATTTATTAAATATTGATGGTGGCACAAAATATTCAACAACTAACCGTAAAATATCATCGGGAATTGAGTTTATCATCTTCAACACTATATATGTCAATTTATATAAATAACACAGTCACTTGTGGTATGCTTTCGCGATGACCGAGAGCCCAGCACATGTCTTTTGAATAATCCGATCGATACATTTTTTTTCTTTTTTATCTGCTGCTTGTAAATCATCATTTCATCTATAACACGATTCTGTAAGGTTGACTTCAGACATTTTCTCGTATATGCATACACTATGAAACTCAATACGGTATGTTTATCTTTCTCTCATTGTTGAAGGTCTTACGGTTGCCTTTAATTACTTACATCCACTTAATTTAAACTTTGATTGATAGTATTCCCACTGGCAATCCTACCACATCTCTTTTTATATTCTAACTGTCATCACACCCAAAATCACAAAAAATAAACGCGTTTGCGACATTTATCATCAGTGGTTTTTTTCAATTTGCAATACTCATACGAGCATTGAGTATTGTGCTGATTATAAATGTCATGTTTTCCCTCTAAGAGTAAACTCAATATTCAGTGAAGACCTCCATATACATACCTCTGCTTAGTTTTATCGATTGGTAATGAATTACTTTAAAGCAAAGTCCACTGTTTACATTTGTACCTGTATTGGACCCTCTTATTTGTAATTTGTTAAAAATAACCAAATCCATAATCTTCTGATACAAATGTAAGACACAGATTCACCGAATTATCTGAAGGACATATATGATAAACATATTTGTGAATTATCTTTTTTACTGCATCTGCTCTAGCATACATTTTTATCAGAAAATGTCAAGAGTTTGTGTACATCTAGTGAAAAAGCTTTAGGTGAATGTCATAATTTGTTCAGACTGAGTCTTTGGGTTTGATGTTTGCTATTAACCTTCACTCATTTGGTTAGATCTTTAAACGTTCGTTATCTGTATTGATTCACTTTATTCTCGCTTCTGCATATAGTTTCATACTATAAGATTTTGAAAATTATATAAAAAAAAAATGGATTTATTTATTTGACGTGCGCTATTATACGGCTGGTATCTTTGAGTAGTTCCTCAGCGGTAGATTACTTAAAAGTGTGTTTAATCAACCAAACATCTTAACTGTTGTGTCATTTCTCATGCCTTCTTTCTTTTGAAGCTCTATTATTTATCTGACATACGCTATTAGAATGAAATTCAAAACAGTGTGGCTGTGGCCATTGATTGACACATTAAATTCATCCATTGACTGCATGGGACAATTTAGGTGAACGTTTGTATCATGTAACGACCATTGCTCACTGTGTACTTTTTAAAGACACTTAAACTATGGGGTCACCAAAGATTCTCAACACCTTAATAAAGTAATTCGAAAAAAATAATCAGAAATAACACGATGTTTTGATTTATATCAATTATATAAATCAAAACATAAAGGTTATTTCTGATTAATTTTTCGAATTATTTTATAATTAAAGGCATTAAGAAACCTTGATGACCCCACAGTTTAAATGTCTATCGTAGGTACGTCGTGAACAGTGGTCGTTACAGACAAACGTTCACGTAAATTGTCCCAGTCAATGGATGAATTTAATGTGTCAATCAATTGCCACAGCCACACTGTTTTGAATTTCATTCTATATGGCTGGTATCTTTAAGGAGTTTTTTTTACCACAACTGTGTTATTGCCAATGCCATGCGAAGTTCTGTAGTGGGCGTATAACAAGCACTGCAATTTTTTGATATATCTATCTTCTGTAAATTCATTTTTGATAAAATTATGAAATTTTTCGGAAAACTGATTTCTTTTTAACCAATGGTTAATATTACATAACACATATTTGGCAATACTATTTCGGTATTTTGGGATTTTAACGATCTTCCACTTCGTATTGACTCAAACTATTTAAGTTGAGCACCACTAAAAAAGTAAGGTCATGTGTTGAGTTATTTTTATGTTTTTTTTTAAAGAAGAAAGGGGGATAGGGTATTGACATTGTCTACAAATGATCGTCTTCGCACGTTGCACAGTCGAAAGCAAAGGTTGTATTACAAATTATAAATAATAGCCTCCGTATTTGAAATGATTCAATTCGAGCGCTTCAGATACAACTAAACCAACACTTTCGCATGGCATTGCATTGGCAATAACACAGTTGTGGTAAAAAAAAAAACTCCCTAAAGATACCAGCCATATAATAGCGTATGTCAGATAAATAATAGTGCTTCAAAAGAAAGAAGGCATGAGAAATGACACAACAGTTAAGATGTTTGGTTGATTAAACACACTTTTATGTAATCTACCGCTGTGTAACTACTCAAAGATACCAGCCGTATAATAGCGGACGTCAAATAACTGACTTTGTTGAGGACTAGAGACTTTCTATCTGTATTAACACACGATCGAGACGCGTGTATTTTTGACAAATTCAAAAGTCTGAATTGGAACATAACGGAGGGGTAAGGTATTAATTAACACAATCACTTTTCCAATAAATCCACAAAGAGGTCATCAACTTATGGCAACAATAAAAAACCATGTTGGATGTGTGCTGATTGATAATTTAGTCTTTGATTTATTTATGTATTATTGTCATTTTGTTTATTTTCTTTGGTTACATCTTCTGACATCAGACTCGGACTTCTCTTGAACTGAATTTTAATGTGCGTATTGTTATGCGTTTACTTTTCTACATTGGCTAGAGGTATAGGGGGAGGGTTGAGATCTCATAAACATGTTTAACCCCGCCGCAGTTTTGCGCCTGTCCCAAGTCAGGAGCCTCTGGCCTTTGTTAGTCTTCTATTATTTTAATTTTAGTTTCTTGTGTACAATTTGGAAATTAGTATGGCGTTCACTATCACTGAACTAGTATATATTTGTTTAGGGGCCAGTTGAAGGACGCCTCCGGGTGCGGGAATTTCTCGCTACATTGAAGACCTGTTGGTGACCTTCTGCTGTTGTTTTTTTCTATGGTCGGGTTGTTGTCTCTTTGGCACAGTCCCCATTTCCATTCTCAATTTTATTTGATGCATGTTTTTTTTAATTACAGTCGACTCTCGTTATCTCGAAGTCAGTCGGACCAGAGGAATATTTCGAGACACCCGTAGTTTGACTCAAACGAATACTATAAGTATGACAGACCAAGGGAAACAACTCTTGCTTAGCTGGGTAAGGCTAAAATAAATCCCGGAGGAAATGTTTCAGGGATCGATATTCTGTTTTGAGATCGATGTATCTTTATGTAGTCGTGTTTTATGATTATAATAAAATTGTGTTTTTTTAGGTTGTCTCTCTATTTTCTTTGTACACTAACTCATTTTCTTGTGGTTTCTCATCGATATTATGTTCTGAGATCGATGTATCGTTATGTAATTGTGTTTTATGATTATAATAAAATTGTGTTTTTTTAAGTGTTTCTCTCTTTTTTCTTTGTACAATAACTCATTTTCTTGTGGTTTCTAGTCGACAGTATAATATTTTACATTGGTACATAATAAAAATACGATATGTATTCAATAATCCTCACATCAGCACTAACAATAGAAACAGTTGTACAATAATAAACAAATATCTTTAATTAAACACAGATAGTTTTGAAAAATGTTAATGTCTTTTAATCATGTTTTGACGACTCAGCTCTCTGGAAGAAGATAGATATGTCACTTTGCTTAACACACAAACTGTGGAGGTGGTGTTTCATCACAAAGAGTTAACAAAGTTCAAGTGAGACATTGTGCTGTTCGAATTCTGAACGGTCTCGAGATGAGCATTTTTAAGGTGTTAAGAGCAGCAAACACGGAGTTCATTAGTCTTAGAGAAGGTACTGGTTCATCTTCGTATTCACTCTAAAAATGTATATTAAAAACAATGTAATTGGCTTTGAACTAGCTGTTTGTAACTGCAAGTTCAAAGTCAGGAGCCTGTTATCCAGTGGTTGTCGTTTGTTGCTGTGTTACATATTTGTTTTCCGGTTTTTTTTTTTGTAGATTTGAAAATTAGGCCGTTAGTTTTCTCATTTGAATTGTTTTAATTTCTTATTTCGTTGCCTGTTAGAGCTAGTAAACGTTGCGGTAAGGCTTCGCTCATAACTGAAGGCCGTACAGTGACCTATTGCTCTTATTTCTGTTTCATTTGGTTTTTTGTTGAAAGTTGTCTCATTTGAAAAACTGATGTTTGCATATGAGAGCTTTATTGTAATACAAACTTAAATGCTCATTCTTTAGTTTTCAATGTTGCGATTTGTGTACTGTTGTTCGTCTGTTGGTGATTTTATTATTTTTAGCTATGGTGTGTTCAGTTTTTAGCTATGGCGTGTTCAGTTTTTAGCTATGGCGTGTTCAGTTTTTAGCTATGGCGTGTTTAGTTTTTAGCTATGGCGTGTTCAGTTTTTATCTACTCTTGAGTTTGATATCCCTTTGGCCCACTTCAATTGAACGAAACTAGTAAAATATCTTACTTGAAGATATTTCCTGTCATAGATGCACTACTTTTGAATGATTGCTTCACTTGTTCATGAAAGAAACCAAAAGTTTAACGTTACAAAGTTGACCTCAGCTTGTTTTTTGTTCCACCTATATGTCCTATTTTGAATATACATTTTTTTGTTCGTAACTCCTGACATGTTCAGCTCTTTTACTTCATTGACTTTTCTGGTTTTATCGTTTTTCTTCATGCAGGTTAACGCGGAAAAGCTTAAAATGATAATTTAGAACACATGATTCAAAGGAGTAGGTCCGGTAAGGACTCATTTTAGCCTCAAATTTCAGTCATTAAAAACGATCCGATTGAAGCTCAAATATGAGAAATCTCTCAAATATGCCAAAAAACGTCACTTTTCAGATTGTTTTTGTCAAAAATGAAAGTGGTCGCATCCGTGTTCATCCACAACCTTTATATATGTTATGTATTATCATAAAATACAACTTACATTGCAATATTAAGGATGAACACGAACGGCCACTTTCGTTTTACACGGAAACCGTCTAAAATTTAACTAAAATGATAGAATTTTGAAGATTTCAGTAATTTAGCATGACTTAATGGTGCTACAACCCGATATATGTGCATTGTATTGTCAAAAACAGCCCATATTTATGTAGCAGAAGCATTCAACTGTCCAATAAACAACTAAAAGTTTACATTTAAGCAATTTTGTAAAACTGTTATATTTTTGGGCCAAAAAGGGGCCTTACCGGATCTACTCCTTTGTTAAATGTTTTCATTCACCCACCTTTAGATTCAATGGTTGACGTTGTTGCTGTGTTACTTATTTCTTTTCCAGTCATAATGTTTTCATCACGTTCTTGATACAGAGAGAATACTTCAAATAAGTTTATATGACAGCGAAGATGATAAAAGATTTCAAATTGTTAAATTCCCGTCTTTCAGTAGTATCATTACATATTTGCCATCACATTGTGTTAATGTATTCTTCACACAATTTGCACGTGCCAAGTTATAGACTTGCGTTTTTGCACATGTCCCAAGTCGGGAGTCTCTGGCCATTGTTAGTCTCTTACGATTTTTAAATTTTAGTTCATTTTTATGTTTTGGAGTTTATTGTGACGTCCATTTTTATTGAACTAGTACAACTTTGTACCTAGAGGCCTGCTGTGGACCACCTCCGGATGTGAAATATTCTCGCTGTGTTGAAGACCAATTGATGGCCTTCGGCTGTTGTCTGCTCTTTAGTCGGGTTGCTGTCTCTTTGACATATTCCCAATTTCCTTTCTGAATTGTATTGTTGATGGTGACCTATAATTAATTTCTGTATCTTATGGTGTTTTGTGAAGAGTTGTCGCATTTTCATTCCTACCAAATCTGTTTTTTAAAGTCTATTGAATTAAATTTTTTGTAATCACTTAATAAAAAAAAAACCCAGTTAATACCTAGATTTACTCTGTGAATACGTACACCGTTCTGTAACCAGACATAGACATATTGTATGCATGGATGGGACTAAACCAATATATTATAATTCGGTTTTTATTTAGAATCAATACATACATGTTAGCTATATTTTTTAGATACAAATAAGTGTCAATTTATTTTGAAACAAAATACTTTTAGCATAATCAGCAGTTTTGTATTCACAGGAAGCATGATAGGACAAATAATGTGGAGCCATATAGTACTTCATACATCCAAGCAAGTCCTTTGTCCTAGTACGATCAATACTACCGTTTTAAATTCCCATAGAACATAGTTCTCGTTGTTCCTGACAGGCTGCGCACATTTTACAAAATGTAACGGCGATGCAGTCGTCACATATTGAACCCTGAAATGATAATGTATTACTACAATTCCAAAGCAAAACTTCTCAAACAAAGATTTTTTTTTTATCATTTTTTCATTTATTTAAATCCAATCAATTTTTTATAATTTTTTCATGCATTTAAATCCAATCAATGTAAGGAATGTCTAGGTTAGATATTTAATATATATGTCACATTAAGAACGCCAGTTCGATATCTACAATGTACTGGATATCAGGCTAAGTAATGTCTATCAACGTATGTGTCTGATTTCACAAACTATTGATTTAACAAAAATTGTAACATTAACATATGTAGCTACGAATATATGCTTTTTTCGTTTATTGTTTTTTTATAGGTGTTTTTGTGTTGTACTGGTCGACGTCATTGATTTTCTCGTTTCAACTGTTTTGTCATTTGTCATTTCGGGACCTTTTATAGCTTACTATGCAGTATTTGCTTAGCCCGTTGTTGAAAGCCGTAAGGTTACCTATAGTTGTCAACTTTTGTTTTTCTGAGTCATTGTGTAGAGTTTTATCATTGACAATCAAACGTAATCTTCTTTTTATATTGACCTACCCTAATTCCACCAAGTGTCCTTATTCTGGTCCTGATATTAATGTCAGCAGCCGGTACACAACCTGTCAGGCCACGTTCGCCTATTCTTCTTGAAAGGTCTTTGATTGTCAAACAATAACAAAAAAAGGTGAACACACCTACAATGCAAAAACACATCATGTTCATTTTTTAAAATGTATATGTTATATGTGTTGTAGATTTTTGTAGGTTTTTTTTATGATACACTAAACTACAAAGTTATAATGTTGTCAATTTTCAGGAATATAACTTTCCGAACCTTGGAGCTAGGGTATTGTAAAGGTTTCTGAATTTTAGTGAGTTTATTTTAATCCTCACGATCTTGATAATCCGATTCATGTCAGAGGTAGAGATTGTCTTCCTCTCACTACTTTATAATTATGATAAATATTTAATGTATTCCTAATCATTGAAATCATAATAACTATGTAATTTAGTTAAAAAAATATGAAGGGATGATTTCAACTCAACCACTTGGAAGACTTGATTTAATAGCTTCTTTGTGAGCAACAACTTTTTATGAAGAAAATATTGATAGGCATAACAAGAACCAGCATAGTGATCAATTAAGGGGATTTATATCCTCCGTATAAAGTCGTTGCATTATAAAAAGATGATGCGATGTATAATATATTAAAAAAAGACGAAGGACTAGCACGTATATACCTAATAATGAATAATGTAAGCATAATCTTTTCAGGGGGAAATGAAAGATGCCAGGAGATGAATAAAGGCAACAGTAGTATACCGCTGTTCAAAATTCATTAATCGATTGAGAAAATAAACAAATTCGGGTTACAAACTAAAACTGAGGGAAACACAGAAAATATAAGTGAACAGAGACACAACAGAAACACAACACTTAAATGTAACACACACAGAAACGAACTATAATATAACAATGGCCATTTTCCTGACTTGATACAGGACACTCTTGCCCGAAACATCAACATTTCAGTTCACTCCATCGTAATTGGAGGTACTTAGTTGTTGGTAGAGACATTTGCAGACAACAGTTCTGATTTGTCCTTTTGACACGGGTTTGTCAAACTGTTTATGCAGAATTATATTGAATATGTAAAGACATGAAAAGACAAGTAGATCGTATACTTAGACTTTCCCCCATAAGTTTAATACTTACTGTTTCCCATGCCGTTACAAACATCTAAGAGTCCACTTGACCACTCTCTGGTTCCATGTATAGGACCAATAAGTAATTGATTTGTCGGAGCACTTGGTTGGTTAACGATCACCGTGGTATTTTGTTGCTGTTGTTGGGGCTGAAACTGACCTCCCATCGACTGTTCTGGGGCAGTGTTCATTTCGGCCATAGTTAAGTTTTTTTAATCTGAAAAAAAGGTACAGTAATACAAATACTCTATATTTGGTATGAGTAACATATGGTTTTATTGTCCAAATTATCAAATTCACCCGGACAGTAAATTCCTGATTTGTCCATCAAAACCCCTTATATATTTCACGAGAATCAATTAGATGTAATTTCTGAGAAAGCCGTCAACAGATGTCGCTGCGCTGAAGAAAAAAACAGACGAAAAACGGATGTGATAGGAAGTCGTGAATTTGCGAAAGTTTAAGAAACCCAACGTTTCACGAACGGTATGATGTTATAAGTTTAAAAAGTATTTGAAAAATATAGGAAGTCACAATAATGTATCTTTGAAAGGAAATTCAAGGCATTAAATAAACTCATTATATATAATAGGTTTGATCAAGACGCGCGTTTCGCCAGAACACACATTTTATATAATTAATTGCAATGATACACATCACAACAACAAAGAATCTGATCGTGCATATATTCTACTGTTACATAATGCCAAAGTTTAATTTACAGTCTTCGGAACAGCTACATGTATTTTTTTCATTTCGATTGTTATTGACAAATTTTGAACTCGGTAAGAATTGTCACATGCCTAGTTTACTTAGGAAAAATAAATTTGGCAAGTTAATTTTGATATCCTGAAACATGGATAACAGAACTTTGGTGGTCACATGACGTTAACATTCGTTGATAACACACAGCGAGCTGAATTTCAGTACACACACAATTTCATAGGCCCTGCAGGGACTCGCAATATTGGTTTCTGAAATATTTTCTGCTTTTGATCAACACAGCTCAGAAATATGCCATTGAATTAATAAAATCTGCTATTTAAGTGGTTCATATACCATGTTCATGACTCACTGGTGTACTTCTTTTAGTACACAAAATTATAAAATAGGAACAAAAGTTTTATTAAAAATTTCACAGATATTCTGAATTCAGCACATTATGCATATAAGAATAATATATAAACCTCTCAATTATATTCCTAAATCAGTGCATACTGTTTTGGAAAGTCTAGGTGTAAATGAGTATGATATGTTAGCATGTTAGGTTTTGTTCTGAATGACGTGAATCAAGTATAAACACTCAAAGATCTGGCGTATCATGAATAAAAGACAAAAGAAAAACAATACAATAAGAGTCAAATCTTTATTTTATAGCTTACAGGTGTAAGAGCAAAAGTACGAATTCGTGATGATATCATATCATAATATAATATCGTTTGTGCTCATTCCCTGTGCATGTTTTAATAATCATTCATTAGTTGTTCCATAGAATTACTTGTCTTAAAAAACATCAAGTTTATCTCAACTAATCTCCCATATCGACCTGTTTATCAAGATGGTATTGAGTTTGTATTACTGTTTTTCTTAGTTCTTGTCATCTCTATCTTTAATTTTTGAAAAGAAGCTTCCCTAAAATTCAAGGTACTCATATGGCAATAATATTGGTATATAGCTATTATGTACCAAAATATTTCTTACTAGCGTTTCTTATATTAATATTTCAATTGAATTTATTTTAATTTTATTTGTATTATTAATTCCCCCATCTTATTGCACAAGACTTCCCTTCCCCTATACGTGTTAATAACCAACAACAGAAGCTAGCCTTACTAAATGTGACAGGGCTTTCCTATTATGGATTGAAGTTATTATTTCTAAACGAGGCTTAGATTATTAGATTGATTAGGATTAAGTATTGAAATTTCCAAGACAAGGCGTCCTTTTCCTTGTGACATGGACTGCACGGTCTTATGAATGAAATAATAATAATCCACTATTTGCTACATGAGAAAATCCCTGTACCATGAAAGTCAGGTATACATAAAGGCAACAGTAGTATACCGCTGTTCGAAACTCATAAATAATATATAAGTTGTTATACATTCGTTTGAAGTGTTTCAGCTTTTTGTCATTTGCTTACGGGTTTTCCTCGGATTCGATATTTTTAAATCATACCAGTCAGGATTCTACTTTGTCAAAATTACCTCCCCATTACGCCAGTTCATTTTTAAAATCGTAGAAACGGAAGCCATTGTAGGGATGACGCGCTGCTAATTTTGCTCTTGGAAACCGATAAATTTATCACCATTACGATCTTTATATGTCAGTTGTATTTTAAAAGACAAATGTATCAACTAACTAACGAGCATCAGTTAATGATCTTGTCTGCATTTATTCAACTTAAAACTATTGTAAAATCGGTTGTTAGGTGGAATTTTCAAAAATTCATAAACATTTAAAAAAAATCTAATTAAATATTTCGTGGAAGGGCAGACTAGATTTTTTTAGTGGTTGAAGACTATAAACCCTAGTTATCACACACAAAAAATTTGAATTTTTCGAAGATATGCATTTTCATCATCCAACTTGAAAGACTGTCGTCAAGAACTTTTAGTAAAATATTAGCTATTCGAACACACCTACTCTGTTTTTGTGATTCATTAGATAGGTATTTCACTTGACCCATATATTTCATCTTTACATTTGTAGTACTGTGATTTTTTTATGTTATAAAGTCAACCTATAGATTTGATATATAAAATGATAGAATCTGAATCGAGACGATGTATGAAACATTCTTGCTTTGTGCGATATCAAAACAAAATATTCAACTCAAACACGCCCTAACACAAAAGGTGCACTCGATTTTCTCATTTCGATACAATTGTTACCCATTTTTTGAAATTTTTTCTTGAGTAACATAATTGAAGGGCAGACACGAAAATTACTGAACTAATATATTTATATGTTTTCCGTCCGTGGTAATTTTTTTTTGTAAAAATCGGAGGTTATGCATTTTCTACATCCAACTTGAAAGATACCCATGTCGTCGACTTGATATCTAATTGTTCTGCTTAACTATGTACTAGATAAATTGAAAATTTATGCAAATAGTGTTTTTAAAATAAAACACTTCGTAATTGAAAAGAAAATTGTCATTTTATTTGTTTCTATTAACTTTTAAAAATGTTGTCACTATAGTAAGTAAACATTACAGTAAGCATTTATCACCTTCTCTTACAAAGAGCTTCGATTTTTTTGTTCTATTTCAACCGGTTTTCCACCTGATACTCATCCGTATTTTATCAGATATCAGATAATATGCACACATCTTTTTCCTACAAAAATGCTTCCCTATGTTCACACAATGTGTATAGCAATGACCTTCAATTTAAATAAACAAAACTTCCTTATTGTTCTGATTTCTGTTCTATTACAGAAAATGCCAGCGTTTTTACATATTAATTAAATCCTGACACTTGACAACAATCATCCAAACTACCAACAAACCCTGACATTTTGTAAGATTCCTATATATATTTGATATACATGGGCTGATTCAGAAAAGTCTAAACTATATTAGATATTATATAAAGACAGGTAGAGACTGCTCTTATCTTGTCGTTGTAACTTCATGTAGTTATGATGAACAAAAAACTTATGTTAAGAAGGCAATGCAAGGACACTTTTATTACAGGAGAAGTTGAAATGAGTTTAAGTAGGCTAAAACTCATATTAGAGCCATTCACACATTTACTTACAGGATGACTTAGTTGAAGAATGAGAATTCTAATTTAAGAAGATAACAAATATCGAATGAGTTTTCAATCTTCATAATCAATATAAGTTGACTCAAAATGCATGGTTTTCATCTTAAGTTCTTTTCAAAAGTGACACAAGATGATTAGGGGACAATCAAATTTCATTTGTGTAAGAAAATTAACAAGTGCCTATTTTGTTTTATTCACACGTCGTTGTCAATATTATCGACTTTGATGCAACAGTCATATAAGTGAGAGGTAAAGCTAGCTATATAACCGGCTTCATTCCACCATTTTCTAAAGTGAAAATCCCAGTACCTAGTCAGGTATATGACAGCTTTCCTTCGTTGTATGTGTTTGAGCTTTTGATTCTGTTATTTTATTAGGGACTTTCCGTTTTGCATTTTCTCTAAGCTCTGTATATTTGTGAAATGAATTCTTACAACACCATAAGAAAAAAAGACCAAAGCCGAACATGTGAAAAAATACTGCTAGAAAACTATCGCCTTAGCAATACAACAAAACACGAGTTTATTACCGTCTCTTATTGTATCTGATATGCAATTTGACTGGTAACCATGTTTAACTTCTAGCTAAATCAGCATTTATCATCAGCGGTCAAGTTATCTACGTTCAAATCGATATATGGGTTTTTGAATCCCCAGTGAATGGTGGCAAACTATTCATATCTACGTATATGAAAGTAGATATAACATGCATCCTTGTTTTGTAACTAATGCGATAGTCAACCAACAAATAACATATTTTCTAAGTCTCACTTTCTGTTTGATCAATATCAAAGGCGTCTTCTATTTCTTTCCTTCCTTCTTTGCACAAACAACTCAAAATGTTATGTTTATATATATTTACATATTGTTAATTCAGCTACGGCTATCCTTACTGCTTTTTTGTTTAAAATGAAATACCCTAAATTAGGGACAGTTTCACAACAATACGAAAATATTTAGTACACATATGTGCATATAATTATAGGATGCATAACATCTTTATTTCGTGTTATTTTTAAAACTTTGAAAAAAGGTGAAAATATTTGAGGAAAAAAAAACCAACAACGAAAAACTAATCCAATATTCGAACAATTGATGTCTCTGATAGAATATATGAAATTTCCTGATTTAAGAGGATAAGAAATTTTAAGATTCTGCAAACCCTTTCAAATGATATATGGTAGCAAGCGGATATCTTTATTGTATTTTATACAAATAAAGGGTGATATTTTGCATATATGTATGGCAGATAGACTGAATATTTAAATGCTTTCATGTCACGCGTTGTAGCATATTTAGTGTAGCTAAACAAACTCATTCTCCTCTATCGAATTATCTGAGAAAATAACACATCGAAGCCTATGTCATTAGTACATTTCTTTATAATTAGAAGGGGTCTAAGTAGGTTTACGCATTGTTGTGTATATAGGCATGACGTCGCCGTCGTCGTCCGAATATATTTTACATTTTCAGTGCAGGAAACGACATAAATCATACGTTGTTGTCCCATGCAGCCATGTTGCTTGCTACAAGTGTTATTTAAGACACGTCTACTCACTGGTAGAGGAAAGAGGCGTGATGTAGTATTGGCACTAACATCTCAAAATGGACCACAGTATTAAAAATAATATCACTGAAAAAATGACGCCGAGGTAAATTAAAAACAAAACAGTACCTTATTAAAAGGCAAAATCAAACGCTTATCATACAAATGTCTTATACCTTGGACTTGGTACGGGCATTATCTTATGCAGAAAACTGTGGTTTAAACCTGTTGTTAAAGCTAGTTAAACCTATCACGTGTATGACAGTTTACAACGATGGGTGAACAAAACAAAAATTATAGGCTTAAATGTCAAAATAGGAGACTAGTACAGCAATCAACATTATGTTATATTCTTGATTACTATAAAAACTAATAGATATTTAACAACGAAACGCAAGATTGCATATGGACAAAACACTGGAGTGAAAAAGAAAGACTAAAATACAAAAATAGTACAGAGCCACGTCAAATGGATATCACAAAAAATCGACTAAAGTAAAAATAATATTCATATAGACAAATAACAGAATACTGTAAAACGTTCATAAGATAATAAACAACTACAGTACCCAGAATCTGTACTTCAATACCATCATGTATTATTTGTGAAGTTGATACGGAATATCAACAAACACAGTATTGGTACCTTTAAATATTTCGTATTGAAATTAGTTTTGTTCTCTTACTGTACTACTGATTATAGTAACTTTTAAATTTCTCATTTTGATTAAAAAAATAAAATGTAAACCTACGAAGATTTGAACTCAGTCAAGGATATGACAAGTTTATTTCAATAGTTCCGTTGAGTGACAGCGTTTAATTTTGTTTTTAAGATACTCCTTTTTTTTCAATTTGCCAGGAGTTCACGGAATTCTTGGTTTTTTTTTTTTTTTTACGTTTCCGTTATATGAGTTAGTCAAACTATTTAATGTGTAATATTTTTGTGAATAAAATCAATAGAAATAACAAACGTCTTATAATATATGCTAAACGCTGTGTAAAATCAGATATTTACATGATTTAAAGAGTTTTGCAGATTTGTGATTAACAACCACTTCAACAAAACTTATATTACACAATTAGTTTCAAAAATATTTCTATGAAAAAAAAATTCAAATTTGTTTAAAGAAAATAAAATGTTCGAAGATTACACTACCAAACATTTGATTTGTTTGATGAAAAACCCAATAGTAACCTGGAAGACCTAATTATATGTACCAATTTCTTATCAAAAGAAATATAAGTTGTAAATGATTTTGATTAAGAATAACGCGTTTGCTTTTTGGGTTCCGGTAACTACTCAATTCCAACTGCAAAACACAGTAAATATTCTTTCCATGAGTTGTGTTACTTGCTACCTTGGTATATTCTTTTTTGAAAAAATTCATTCATTATCTTTTAATGTTCTAATGACAGTTATCTAGTTATACTAGTATTAAACATATTTTTTTTATTTATGCTGATAGAACTCATGTGCATTATATCACAATCTAAAATTGGTTGAAGAAAAGTTGTTGCTAAATGCGGTGAACTGTAAGACGTTCACTGCACAAATTCTTATTTTGTCTGCGAGTGTTGGTTTTTAGCATCGAATGTTGGCTTCATAAAGCTTCATAAAGTTTGCATGAGACAAACTTAGGCATATGTACGTGTATACCAAAAGGCAAAACACATACACATGGTTGCTCATTATAATGTTACCCTAATCATAGAGAGTACAATACCACTATTTTATCACATGCACATACTTAACTTAAAGCTCGACTGAAAGAACTCGTCAGCTTATGTTTCTTTAACAAAAAGGGCACTTGACATTTAAATATCTAGTTTTGGGCTGGAATTCAGCTTACTTTGTTAAAAATCATACAGAGTCAAGGAAAAAATATACCGACGAGGATATCACTGCCATGCAGGACTTTTTAATTGACAACATATTTGTTGAATTTGGAGGTTTGGACTTCCAACAGACTATTGGAATCTCAATGGGTACAATTGCGCTCCTCTAATTGCAGATTTGTTTTTATATTCCTATGGAGCAGAATTTATCCAAGGGCTTGTACAGAAAGGAGAAAAGAAATTAGCCCAGTCTTTTAATTTCACCTTTCGGTATATCAATGATGTACTGTCTCTTAATAATAATATATACAGTGATCACTTACATTTAATATATCCAAGTGAACTTGAAATTAAATATACTACCGACACAGATAAATCTGCTTCATATTTAGACCTTTTTCTCGAAATGACTACTGATGGTAGGTTGAATACCAAAATTTATGACAAACGCGATGATTTTAATTTTCCTATCGTCAACTTTCCATTTCTGTGTAGCAACATCCCAGCGGCACCAGCATATGGAGTATATGTGTCTCGATTGATACGTTACTCTAGAGCTAGCTCAAAGTACGCTGATTTTGTTGAACGAGGAATACTGCTTTCTCAAAAGTTGCTAAGACAGGGCTATGAATCAATCAAATTAAGGTCAACACTCAAGAAATTTTACGGTCGCCATCATGAGCTGATTGGCCATTATGGCAAAAGAGTGTCAGAAATCATATCTGATATTCTTCCTCAGTCATAATAACCTTCCATCATTACCGGACTGAACAAAGAAATAACACGACGGGTGCCGTATACGGTGCAGGAAATGCTTACCCTTCCGGAGCACCTGATTTCACTCCCGGTTTTAGTGGAGTTCGTGCTGTGTCTTAATTATTATTTAAACTGTTGATGTAAATGTCCTTTGGTTTTTGTGAGTCTTTATAAAAAAGAAGATGTGGTATGATTGCCAATGAGACAACTGTCCACAAGAGACCAAAATGACACAGACATTAACAATTATATGTCACCGTACGGACTTCAACAATGAGCAAAGCCCATAACGAATAGTCAGCTATAAAAGGCCCCGATAAGACAGTATAAAACATTTCAAACGAGAAAAGTAACGGCCTTATTTATATAAAAAAAAATAACGAAAAACGAATGTGTAACACATAAACAAACGACAACCACTGAATTACAGGCTCCTGACTTGGGACAGGCACATACATAAATAATGTGGCGGGGTTAAACATGTTAGCGGGATCCCAACCCTCCCCTAACCTGGGACAGTGGTATAACAGTACAACATAATAACGAACTATAAAAATCAGTTGAAAAAGGCTTAACTCATCAGATGGACAAAAATACAAGTGGACGTGGCCGGGTACTTATACATCCCGACACAAAAAGACACAATGAACAGATCTGAGAGTACTCGCAGTTATCTGACAGCTAGTTCAAAACCATTAACAACTAACAAAAAAACCATGCATCTAAGACTAAACTATCAAGCTGTACACATCCAATTTCCAATGGATTTAGTGTAAAGACGTCACAAAAGCCAGAGAAAAACACGACCTTTTGCAATGCCAAGTTACAGGTATCGACAGTTTGTAGATCCATGCATATGTATATGTATATATCATACTAGTAATATTTAGTTTACTCCTTGGTTTTGATTGGTATTGTCTTGTTACTGAAAAGTGATACTTCGATACTTGCAGAAATAAGTAAAATAAAAATCATCCCAG
Organism: Mytilus edulis; assembly: GCA_019925275.1. Taxonomy (NCBI): domain Eukaryota; kingdom Metazoa; phylum Mollusca; class Bivalvia; order Mytilida; family Mytilidae; genus Mytilus; species Mytilus edulis. Next base: position 91,808,904 of record CM034357.1, on the reverse strand, counting down.
GCATAGATTATAGATTATCTTAGCCGTAGTAGTTGGCATAATTTTTTGGAAATTTGTTCCTCAATGCTTTTCTAATTTGTACTTGTTTGGCTTGCTAGCTATTTTTATTTGAGCGTCACTGATGAGTCCTATGTAGACTGAACGGGCTTCTGAGGTATACAATTATAATCCTGGTACCTTAGGTAACTATTAACAATCAAAATAAAGTAAAACTGTCTTACCTTTTTCTTTTGAAGTTCAAAAAATATATTTATTTTTTTCAACATACGAGTAAAAAGCTCATCAGGAAGTGAAAGTTAAGTGAAGTTTACTAGGAAATATCGTATCATTTAGCGAAACGAGGGGCTACTGTGCTAGGGGGAAATTATTTATTTATGTAAATATTTATAAATGAATGCATATTAATACACTGAAGGTTGATAGCATATACCCATTCGAATACAAATATATACACAATGCAAAAATTATGCATGTAACATATTTTAAATCATCAAATATAGCAGTTAGTAAAATATGATAATGAAAATGCAGGTTTTGAGTCCACGCTGCTCAGTGTAAATGACGTTTTAAAAGAACCAAACAGTAAGCTGCATAATATCAAATGAAGATAGACTGAAGTAACTTTAATATATTTGTTTCAGACATTTTTTATAATTCTAATAACATAAAATTTGTGTTTTGTTCAAGTTGATTTTGTAAAATAATATTAATCTACATATTAAGAAAAAGTGGGGATTATCTTCAACCGCATTGTTATTACAATATGTACATATCATATTTTCTCTTGTAGTTATTGTCTATCTACTCCTCTCTAATTCCAAGAAATGGTCACTTACTCGCATATTACATACTAGTAATAATTTTCATCATTCAAAATTGTTTTAAGAATGTATTTGTTTATTTCATATTTTGTATAAATTTACTGTACATGAACACTTTACTTGTTTCAATAGTTGATCTTAATATTTCTGAACAATTAAATTTGCAAAATTCTGTTTTAATTTTTTCTTAAATGAACTCTTCTTTAGTGTCCTGTATTTTATCATGTCTAATTTGCTTGTACGGGCTATTATTTCTACATGAAATCCGTGAGATTTAACATTTACATAAAGCCAGTTAGAGAAACAGAAGCATCATATAATAAAGTTTTTTTTTCATTACTGGATATTTTGCAAAACATTTAAATTTTGTACTTAAAAAAAGACGTCTACATGATCGATTTGATACTGGGCTAGTTGGGCTTGAGTAGCGCAATTTACAGATTGTTTAATAATCTTAGATATATATTTGCAAAATTGTAAATACATGTATGTCTTCTCCACCTTTATCATTCCTTGCTAAAATATCAAATTTATTCGTGTCTTTATTTGTGCTTGTCTATCAGATTTTATTGTTTTTGTATACCTCTAAATCTATCCATACAAAATTTCTGATTTATAATACATAAGAATTGTGTTAAACTAGCGATTCGAACAATTTGTTGTAAAGTTTTTTAGAAAAAATTCTATTGCAGAGAACACAACTTAAATGTTTTTCTTATCTAATTCAATTCGTAGTAATATTCTAGATGCTTTGATTATACTTCGAAAATATTTGTATTTTTATATCTTTTCGAGTTGGTCACCATTCCAGTAAAAACTACTTTTTGATATTCTTTTGTTGAATAACCTGCTTTTGTTTTTAGTTTTTTGTGTATCTATTATGAACTGTAACTTACCAGTGTCTCAACCGAAAGTTGATGAACCAGGGCTATGTCAAAGAATGTCTCGTCTAAAAGTTGACCTGAAGGTACAAATGTACCAAGACCTTGTTGTTAACTATTCTGTATCAACTTCACAAAAAATACACGATTGTTTTGAAGTATAGATTCTGGGTACTGACGTCGTTTATCATATTTATAACGTGTTGTAGTAATTTTCGTTATGATTATTACTTTTACTGTTCAATATGTTTTTGGTGAAATCCATTTGACGTGCCTCTGTACCTATGCGTCCCCTTATTGTGACATTGTTCTATGGTAAAATGTTTGTTTTCGTGTCCTCCATTTTGCTTATAAATGTGATTTATCTATATATGCTTTGTTACATGACGTGGCTCTGTACTTATACATCCCGTCATTGTGGTATTGTGGTATGAACAATTTTTGTATTCTTGTGTTACATTTTTTCTAATGTGCTTTGCCTATATATAGTTATAAGAAGATGTGGTATGAGTGCAAATGAACAACTCTCCATCAAGTCACATTTTTTTTAAATAATCCATTATAGGTCAAAGTACGGTCTTCAACATGGAGCCTTGACTCACACCGAACAGCAAGATATAAAGAGCCCTCCAAAAAGTACTGGTGTAAAACCAGTCAACCGGCCAAACTAACGGCCTAATCTATACAAAAAACGAAAAATGATAAACACTTATGGATCACATCAACAAACGACAACTACTGTACTTCAGATTTCTGACTTAGGACAGGTGCAAACAATTGCAGCGGGTTTAAACGTTTTAATGATACCAAACATTCGACCTTACTTGTAACAATAGTGTAAACTCCCAACATAGAAAGACACTCTATAAAATTTCAACTGAAATGGCTTAACTCAATCAAAAGACGTAGTATCACAAGTAAATATACACTGAACTAAAAAAAATGATAAATGATACAATGCAAATACAAAGTTAATAAGAATTAGGGATGATTAATTTATGTAAAAGAATTATATTCCTGTGAAATGTTAAAAGATTTCAGAAAAAAGCATCATTCTGAAAAAAAAAATATATATGCCTTTCAGTGCTTCTTTGTTACATATTTGTTTGTTTTATAGTGATTGAGATTATAACACAATCTGATGTACCATATTTTTGACACTTTTACCTATCATGTATGTTTGTGTTGTTCACACATCGTTGTCAATATATTGCAGTTTTATGCGTCTGTCATGGCGTGTCAGTGTTAGATTAGAGTTTGATGCCTTAGTTTCGTCCTTTTAAAAGATAGTAAGCAGCTATAAAACCAGGCTTAACCACCGTTTTCTACATAAGAACATGCCTGTACCAAGTCAGCTGTTATCCATTCGTATAGTGTGTTTAAGATTTTGATTTTGTCTTTTGATTACTGATTTTCCGTTTTGTATTTCCCTCATAGTTCGGTATTTTTTATTTTGTTTTACTTTTTTAATGTTTTTGAAGAGATAATTGGTAGAATATCCATGGCCTGTAAAAAGTGTTACTTCTAAAAAATCTTTCAAGTTGTTTTCGCTAAACTACACAGATAATGAATAAACTCATCCCAGATACCAGGATTAATTTGTATTTGCGCCAGACGCGCGTTTCGTCTACAAAAGACTATCAGTGACGCTCAAATCTAAAGTACGAAGTAAGAACATTGAGGACCATTAATTCCTAAAAGTTTTGTAAAAAAAAGACTGCAATCAATTGCAAATTGTGTAACCAATTCTGGATTTACTGCAGTGGATAAGTCTGAAGATTAACAGAAAGACTTGGAATGACTTAAAAATGTCTGGTTTGAAAGTACTAGCTTCAAAAACAAATTTAATCATAATGTCTTATAAAACAACACCAACACACTTCTTTTTGTTAATAATTAAACTCATCATAGATACTAAATTTTGTATTTACGCCAGACGCTCGTTTCTTCAAGAAAAGACGCTCAGTGACGCTATAATAAAAAAAAAGTTAAAAGGCGAAAAAAAGAACGAAGATAAAGAGAATTGAAGACAACATGTCCTTAAAGTTTTGCCAAATACAGCTCTGTTATCTATTCCTGAGGTAAAAAAGCCTTAGTTTTTCAAAAATTCACAAGTTTTATAATTTATAAATATGACCATATCAATACTAATTCGTGTCTGCACAGACCAAAGCCGACCAAAGAGCAGAAAACAGCCGGAGGCCACCAATGGGTCATCAATGCAGAGAGAAACTTCCACCTCCGTAGGTGTGCTTCAGCTGGCCCCTAAACAAAGATGAATAGTAGTTCAGTGATAATGGACGTCATACTAAACTCCGAAATATACACAAGAAACTAAAATCAAAAATCATACATGACTAAAAAAGACCAGAGGCTCGTTACCTTGAACAGGCGCACAAAGGCGGCAAGGTTAAACATAATTTTGAGATCTCAACCCTCGCCTAATATCTCTAGCCAATGAAAAAAACACTCAACAATACGCACAGTAAAACTCAATTCAAAAGAAGTAGCATATAGCACACAGACGTGAAACTAAAGCAATATGTTCAAATCAGTTTCTTTATTAAGAAGCAATACATAAGCTCTTTTTATTAGATACAAATATAGTCAATAAATTAAGAAAAAAAAAAAAAAACAATTTACACAAATAGCAATTTTGTTTTCAAAGAAAGTATTATGGAACAAATAACGTGAAGCCATGTGATACTTTATACATTTAACTAAGTCCTCTGCACAAGCGCAAGCAATACCAACGATTTAAAGTCCCATATTTGTTAGTTCTCTTTGCTCCTGACAAACGGCACATGCTGGACAACATGTAACGGACATGCAGTCGGAAAACATATCACCCTGAAATGTACAATTCATTACAATATCAATCTTCACAAACAATTGTTTTCCTTTTTTATTTTGGCATTTGTTAAAATCATACAGGAAATATTAAAAATGAGTTTGATATCTTCTTAGATATGAAACACGAAGAACACAAGGACGCCAATTCAATATCAACAATGAACTAGATATCGAGCGAAGTGATTTCTTTCAATGGATGCGTCTCAATTTACAAACTCATGATTTCAAAGAATTTGTAAGAGTTACATATGGAGCAATTAATATATGTTTTTTTTCCTTAATCTTTTGGGAAGATCGTGTTCTAGTGTTGTGCTGTTGCGCTGTCACTGTACCATATTACGGGGAGGGTTTTGTGCCATCGTTTGTTTTGTTCTTTTTTTTTAACATAAAGTAGGCCGTTAGTTTTTTCGTTTGGATTGTTTTACATTTGTGATTACGCGGCAATTTTTACTGACTATACGGCATATGCATTGATCATTGTTGAAGGCCGTACGGTTACATATAGTTGGTAATATGTGTGTCATTTTGATGTATTGTGGAGAGTTGGTACATTGGTAATCATAAAAACATTGTCTTTTTCTATTGACCTACCCTTATTCCTCCAAGAGTCCTTATTCTGGTCCTGTAAGTAATGTCTGCAGCCGGTACAAAACAAAGTGTGAACCAATTTTCTCCTATTCTGTTCCCAATAGTACAGACTGAACAAGGGTAACAGCAACAGGTAAACGCCACTACAAGCAAAAACACATCATGAAACATGTGTTTAAATGTAAATGCTATATATCTCGCTCCTGAAGCAACAGTTTCTTGTATTACATTCTCAAATAATATTGCCTCTCACTAAAAGTAACGTGGATGCCCATACAAAAATTCAGGGTTTTTTTTATACTATGCAATGGTAGTTAAAAGTAAAATCACAAAAAAAATGAACTTGAAACAGGCATTTTTAAATGTAGAAAATTGTGGATTGAACATGGTTTTATAGAGCGAAACCTCTCACTTATAAACAAAGGCAACAGTAGTATACCGCTGTTCAAAACTCATAAATCCATGGACAAAAACAAAATCGGGGTAACAAACTAAAACCGAGAGAAACGTTTTAATATAAGAGAAGAACAACGACACAACACTAAAATGTAACACACACAGTTATAAACAATTGTTAAACGGTAGTTCAAACTCATTCAATAACATAGTTTCATGAAAATATAGCAGCACTGTTATTACTATGACTAAGGGTACTTCCATTTTCTAATAAATTTTTCTACTGAACAAAGCAGTACTGCGTTGACGACAAATGTTATCAAAGGTTGTTCTATTATTGGTTTTAATGATGGTGTTTTAACTTCACATGGACAGAAAGCATGTGACCCTCACTTTCGTCATGCAGGACGAAAGCGGAATTATTCAGAAGCAAATTATTAATTAGATATAAGATGATGTGGTATGAGTTCCTCTCCATCAAAGTCACAAGTTGTGAAAATTAAACCATTTCAAAGTACGGCTTTGAACACGAAACTTTGACTCACGCAGAACAGCACGCTATAAAGAGCAAACAAATATAGCGTAAAAGAATGTAAACAGCAAAACAAACGGTTTTAATTTATATAAAAAAAAGATAAACACTTATGAACCACATCAACAAACGACATTCATTCAACAACGGGTTCCTGACTTAGAACAGGTTCAAACAAATACAGCGGGTTGAAAATATTTAACAGGGACAACCTTCACCCAAACCTGCAACAGTGGTGTAACATTACATTATAGAAAGCCACTTTAAAACATATCATTTGAAATGGCTTAATGCGGTCAAAAAGAAATATTGATCAAAACAAGTAAACTTACACTAAACGAATAAAATTGATCAATGTATATAAATACAATTTGTAAAATAATGTAAAACAAAAAGCTGGGACAAAATGGCGCTAAATAATGAACATACACAGTTACCTTCAAGTATAATAATTTTGTTTCATGAGTACAGGAAACTGTATAAGAAAATGACAATGCTGTTCATAGTGCCAGAACAACTGTGAAAGTTTACCGTAATACTAAACACTTATTATAGGGGGTACATATAAAAAAATCGTGAAACGAGATATAACACTAAACAAGCAAACATTGAATAAAAAATACAAATTTTGTCAACAAGTCAAATCAATACGAAATTACTATTTTGGAGCACTGAATTCATATCTTGGCAGATTTTCGGAAAAAATTCAATGCTATTCCCAAAAATAAATCTTCGGCAGAAATTGGTCAGTGTTATAAAGGCAGCAGCACCAATCTATGTAAAATATTTTATCTTAAAATTACATATAAACCGTTTATATGGCATACATAATTATTTCAAACCAATATAAAGTGGTAAATGAAGAGACCTATTAAGTTATAAAGTCTAAAAAACCCATAATAGATTTCAAAGCAATTAGTTGACTATTCATCCTCGAACCAATATAGTCATGTTCACTCCTGTTTTCTTTAGGAGTCAGGAACCCGCAATTGGTTAATAACTCTTATATTTTTAGTTAAGGTATTTTGGGAGTTATTTAGAGCAGATATTCCTTTATGTTAATTAAATTAAATCTAAACCGCAACAAATGCAGAAATGCTATCTAATTTTTAAACTATGTAAAATTTGACAAACGCCGACAAGACAATAAAAATAACAATGTATTTAAGATAACGTCACAGTTGTGCAGACCACAGTTTGTAATTAGTTTTCTAGTTATGGCGGTTGATTAATTATTCTTGTCCTTTGGGTTTTCAAACAAACTTTTTATGCAGTTATGTATTGTATTTATATATATTCAGACATATCCATCATAAGTCATTAACTTACTGCTTCCGATATCCTCAGAACAATCTAAGAGTCCACTTGACCACTCTCTGGTTCCTTGTACAGTTCCAACAAGTAATGGGTTAGTCGGAGCACTTGGTTGGTTAATGATCACAGTGGTATGTTGTTGCTGTTGTGGGGCCTGAAACTGACTCGACTGTTGTGGAGGAGAGTTCATTTCATATCCTTTAGTTTGGGCCATAGTTTAGGTTCAGCGATTCTTTTTTTTTAAATCTGAAATTATAAACAGTAATACAAGTACTCTTTCAATATGTATGAGTAACATGAGGTTTTTATTGAAATTATTTTATAAACAAAACAGAACACTCAATAATCTAAAGACAAAGTCCAAAGTATAAACAACAGTCATAATGAAACACAAAACACATAATACACAGCACACGATTGTCTATGGCAAATAAACGCGTGTGCCCTCCGTTGAAAACAATATTTAGGACACAATGACGTGATCTATGTTTCAGTGCCTATTACTTATTGCAATGCAATGCCTTTTTCTACTGCTCATTAGATAAATGTTTAATATTTTAATAGATCGAGACCATCACTGATGGATACATAGTGTATGATGGTTCAGTATATATATATTCATATTTCGCGTAAGACTATATTTGTTTAAATAAGTTATTATCTTCACAATATAGGAGGAATAGCATTAAAAGTACCAACTACACCAGATGTGCATTTCAACAATACATGTGTTTCCTTTGAAAACAGTTTTTTCTACATAAGGCAATGCCTGTTACAAGTCAATAATATGTCAGTTGTATTCCATTGGTTTGATGTGTTTAATTTTGCCATTTGATTAGGGACTTTCCGTTGATGATTTTCCTCGCAGCTTGGTTTTTCTTTTATTTTACTTTTTAAAATGATGCAGTAGACTAAAATATAAGCAAATGCAAAATTTCTTTAATAAAATGAAATGCTAATAAACCAAAAACGGAATGAAAGCATATCAAAACAAGTAATCATAGTCAGGGATATATAATACCTTAGTGGATTGACACTGTTCAAATCGGTATGTTTACTAAAAATCACCCGGAATTAACTTAAATTAAATGGAAACTAGGTCTGATACTTTATTATCGAGTTTGCTGATATTTTCAGGATTAATATAAAAAAGAAGATGTGGTATGATTGCCAATGAGACAACAATCCACAAAAGACCAAAATGACACAGACATTTACAACAATAGGTCACCGTACGGCCTTCAACAATTAGCAAATACCATACCGCATAGTCAGCAGTTTGAGATGAACGTGTTTTTAGTTTCCTTACATGAATCATCGTTTTACAATTTGCCAAATAACTCTGATAAGAGGACCTAAATATAAGCAACCCAAATCAATGAATCCACACTGGTTGCAAGTTATCTCATTGGAAATCAAACTGTATCCTATGTTTGATAATTGGCTCAAACAAATGATTTATAAAGATTTTTAGACATGACAATAATACTTAAATAAGAGTCAACATTGATTTCTTAGTATAAAAAAATTGTGCATGCTATTTTATTATCTCGTAGACTAAATTAACAATAAGAATTTTAAAGATTTAAAGATTTAAAGACTGTGTTATTTTATGGGATTTGATAAGCCATATTATATAAACGAGAATCAGTATTTTATATTAATTACTCTAGTCAAAATAACTGGCTAAAAAGCTATAAAATAATCAAATCTACACCCAAATTCGTTTTCCTCATTTGCCTTAATATGCGTTTTTATGATATGAACACATAATAGACTATCATTTTAAAAATGATGTTATTGAGATTTGACATAAGGTAGTCCAATATAAAGCATTTTTATATTTACCCTACAGGTAGTCAAATTTAAGCAGTATCTAATTGTGAGAAAGATAGAGACTAGAATTAAAGTATTTAAGGATCAACATTATAAGCGTAACCTTATTGACGAGTTGTAAGCTAGATATACGTGTGTGACGTTTACAATGTAAAGGGTAGCAAAACGTAGATTGCTTATTTTACCGACCTCTCATGTCAATAAAAATTCAAGAAATATATCCAGCGTAGAATAATACACTTTGTTATGGAGCAAGTGCTCAACCTGTAACAGTTATGACAAAAATACTAAAATCATTGATATAGATATTCAGATAAGTGATGGGGACAAATCCTACAAATTAACAGACTGGGGTACTTTTTCTTTGCTTTATTGGTTTTGTTAATATTGAAAACATGTATATACCACAAATTATCAGTTTCCTGATTTCGATTAACACAATTCATGAAAAGAGGCTCACGGGGGGATGATCACTACTGTTTTGAAATGCAAATAAAAAAAAACCAATAGATCTTAGAATTCAATCTAAATTCCTATATTCAAATTGACTCATTCACACGAACTACATTATACCCTTTAATCAAATGACAGTTTTCTTATTTTCTTATTTGGTTAAAAAAAAATCCATAATGGGACTGTTCACGTATGCAATAGACAATAAAAAAGAACCTTTTTCAAGGTTTACTTTCTGTTTGATCAATATCAAAGTCATCTTTCTATTTCCTTCCTATAACTTGCACAAACAACTTAAAATGAAATTTAACAAAAACTACGTTATGCAAGTACTGCTACGGCTATCCTTATTGGTATTTGTTTATAAATAATTAAAATACACTAGAATGGTCGTGCTTGTTTATATCTAAATAACCATGTACCGCTATAAACAATCCTAAATATAATATGACACATTATGCATCATAACACTATCTCATAATATGAAAATAGATAATGACGTATTACAAACAGGTATTTTAAATAACAAAACAAACACGTTTGAGTAAGATGAGGTATAATTTATATAAGTTTTATTTAACACTGATCATTAATTCACAATTTATTTTATCAATATGAAGTGAAATATGATAATGTAAGAATATATTTCTAGACATAGTATTTGATTATCAGGTAGCCATAATTAATTGATTGGCAAAAAGCACCTAACATGATCTAAAAAGAAAACGTTTTGGCTATTTTTTCCGAACTTTTATAAATACAACCTTATCGAATATTTCAGTTTTGTAAACAACTTATATTTTAATGTATAATATATTCTATGGTAATACGATGCTTAGTAAAAGTAAAAAAAAAACCAAACAACCTGAAGATATTTTGGAAATTTTATTAGTCTGTAGTTTTACCATTTATTGTTTACTTCTTCTGTTTGGGATGGGATTGAGTAATGAGCTAAAAGTCATCGATAGAAAGGATTCTTGTGTTTCATTCATGTAAACAGCTTGAAGCAGGAAGTGAAAATCTGTATTTGGAATGGTCTATATTTAGAACTACTAGGTGTACCTTTCAAAAAGCTATAGTGACTAGCATTTTTATGAGCCTTCGGAGCAGTGTTACGTTTACTAGACGAATGTACAGTTTCTGTACACATTTAGGACTTTATTTGTGGTCGGTCTGTTGCCTTTATTTAGACTTTGTTAATAGTTCGGGTCTATTGTATGCTACGAAGATATTCAATACCAGAGTATTCAATAGCCTATGCATTTAACGTAAAATATCGAAAGATACATATAGATTGTAAATAGATATCAGACTACGTGATATAGTACTAGCCTCCAACGAGAACCCTTTGCTCACAACGAATAAGGTGCTACAGAGGGCATCAAAATGAGTAATGTTAAAGATTTAAAGCAGGAAATCCAACTGTAGTATCTATATAAAAAAAATGAGATATGAGAAACACTTATGAACCAAATCAACAAACGGGCATAAATATAAAAATGAAATTGTCCATAGCAAATGTCGTATTGGATGAGACGCTGCGATAGGATAAGTTTTTCTAACATTTTGTGTACACTGTTAAACTTTTTTTTAAATCATCTACAAAAGAATGTGGTCTCTTTGTATGTGTACATGAAAACGTCAAGCATTTTCTACTTTGTTCGTGCATAATTTGAAGTAAGAAAAAGTTGACGCCATAAAAAGTAAAATCACAAAAATATTGAACACGGAGGAAAATCAAATCGGAAATTCATAATCACATAGCAAGATCAAATGACAAAACACATCAAAATAGAAGAGACATCAACTATCTGTCATATTCCTGACTTGGTTCAGGAATTTTCAAATATAGAAAATGGTGGATTGAACCTGGTTTTATATTGCTAAACCTCTCACTTTGTATGACAATCTCATCAAATTCCGTTATATTTATATGATGCGTGAACTAAACAGACATAATAAATAAAACAGTTAAAAAAAGGGTACAGAAATCATCATCGCGTGTTACAATTTAAAAAAAAAACGGTCAGGGAAAGGTAGTGCTTGCTAATAATTCGAGAAAAATAGATATTTAAATGCATTAGTCTGAAAAGAAAAGGAAAGAAAAACCACAACAATACAAATAACAGTTACAAACAACTACAAGGAACATTCAAGATTGAGAGGCACGATTTTCACTAAACCTGGGCTTGATAAATCTTGACAAAAATGCAAGCTAGCTATTTGATTCATTGTATTATTTTAATAGGAGTAGCAATAGACGTAATCATACCTATCATGTAGCGCTTTAAAATCCATCAATTACGCGTAGATGGCAAGAGGAAACTGAAATATCCACTGAGAAATATAAATAGAAAGAGCAACACCTCAGTGGTAAGGGTATTTATAATAGTTTTAACCATTGTTGACATCGATGTATATGGTTTTAACATCAGCCATCTACTGTTGCTGACATTAAAATATATCCGTAAATTCAAAGATAACTATGTAAGACAGAGACGCGAAGCATCAATTGATAATCCAACTTATAATAAAAGTCGAAAGCGAACTGACAATCCCCAAAACAAACAAAAGATATCAAAAGCAAAGAATAGTTTATCAAATACAACATAAAATGCTAAATATAGAGCATCGAGAACCTTACCGAAAAAATACGTGGGTTATGCATGATCTCATGTGATCGGGAGTGTAACGCATTTATGAAATACATTTTGTCCCCATTACGTGGCCCATGAAAGTTCAAACTTAGTGAAAGGTCAACAATGTTTAGAAAATTTTTCAGAATTGATTCAATAGTTGAGTCAGTAACATTGGGAGCGGCCAAAGCTACTTAAACGTATAAAACATAAAAATAACTTAACATTAACAATATTGTCTAATTACATACAATGATATGTTTACAATGGTATATATCTCCTACGAATGAAAAGAACTATCAATCAGTGAGATATTTCAATTGAAAGGACAGAATATAAAAAAGAAGTTGTCATATGATTGCCAATGAGACAAGTGTCCACATTTAAAAAAGAAATTGTATGTATTTAGCATTGTTACAATCTTCGAATAAGAATATTTATTTGTCGATTTTATTGATTTGAAAGCAAAATACCATGTAGTCATATAACCATGTATAAACTGTTTCATAAAAGTATGTTCTTTTATATTTTAATATTTCTATTTGCATAAAGGAGCCTCTGAGGTCATGAGCGGAGTGACTCAAAGTAAGATTTATCAAAACTCATGAACAAACGTATTTACCGTATATATTAAGTACATACATATGCATAGATAGAACGCTTATATTTTTATTTCGTATTTTATTAAAAACTTCCAAATCAACTGTAGATATGAAAAGATAGGCAAATATTTTGTAGAAAAAAAATCTAATGTTTGTACATTGATATTATTACATTGGTGTTTAGGTCAAAGGCACAAATATAAAATTGTCCATAAGCCAGGAGGAAAACAAATTTTGAGGGTCTTCCAACCCTTTAAATGATAAACTGAAGCATTTGCATGTCTTTATTGTATTACAAAAGTGATATTTTGCCTTGCAACAAATTTACTGCACTTTATAAAAATTATGTTCTACTCAATTGGATGATTTGGGAAAAAAACACATTGATTGTATTACGAATTCTATGTCATAATCTAAAATCTATCAATATAGAATCTACCTTATAAAAGCAACAGTAGTATACCGCTGTTCGAAATTCATAAATTGATCGAGAAAAAAACAAATCCGGGTTACAAACAAAAACTTAGGGAAACACATCAAATATAAGAGGAGAACTACGACACAATAGAAACACAACACTAAATTGTAACACACACAGAAACGAACTATTATATAACAATGGCCATTTTACCAACTTTGGTACAGGACATTTTTAAGTAAAAAATGGTGGTTTGACCTAGTTTTGCGGCTAGCCAAACCTCGCGCTTATATGGCAATGTTAGAAACATTACATGACAGGACTACATTACAAATAAATGCAAAAACATTGAGGACAAAGAGATATACAAATAAACATTAACATATGACATTTCGACATGCTCATAGTTAGCAGGTTATAATTAAATACACCATACGTGCGTTCAGTTTACATAAGACTCACCAGTGGCGCTCATATCAAAATAGTAAGGAAAGCCAAAAAAGTAGTACTACAAAGTTGAAGATCATTGGTGACCCAAAATTCTAAAATGTGGTGCCAAATACGGCTAAGGTTATCTATGCCTGGGATAAATTGGCATAATAAATTCATTATTAGTCAAAATTAGGGTACATCAGTTAACGTTGTTTTATTATCTTAATCAATATATGTAACGCTCTTTTCTTGCAAATGAAGGAAGGAATTGCTGATAGAATGAAAACGAACAAGAACGGCTATGATCTTACTGATGGGGATATAGATATAGCGGAAAATTCGAAATGTGCACTTCAAAGATATTCAAAACGTTTTTCATTCATTAATTATAGACTTAATACGTTTTACAACTGGAAACCAAGTGTTAATATGTGGCCAAAGCATCTCGCAGAAGCTGGGTATATACTTGTTAATGGAAATATAATTCAGTGTTATGAGTGCGCTTCAATATTAGAAGTGGGTAGCATGCAAGGAATTAACGACCCTTTAGAAATACATCATCGAACTTCTCCATCCTGCAAATTCATACGTGAGTACATGTAAGATGTGTTACAAACTTTTTTTCATTAATTTTTCTACTTTTTGAAACAAAAACTTAAGTGAGGATATTTAAATCATGTTTTAATAAAATCAAGATTTTGTTTGAGAGATTGAGCTTAACAAATGATCTTGTATCCTCTCTTTTCTTATAGGGACACTAGCTGTCAAATTCATGTTCATGTTCGTGGATTTGGCTCAAATTCTCATTTTTGATTTATAACAATGTAATACATTTATAAAAACTATAACAAGTCTAAAAAAAAATACAGGTTAGGACTCGATAATTTGTGTGTATTTTTGTCTAGACTCCATCTAATTAACTATCTAGTTGCCAACTTAAAAAAGACTTAATATATAATAATATAGATATAAAACGATTAAGCGAACTCGTGTAGGTCCGTTTAATTTCATATTATAGATTAAAAATATTATTATGTTAATCATCGATTTTACCTATAAAAAACGATTTTTTGGTGGATCGAATCAGTCATCTGTATAATAGTGCTCGTGTCTAAGAAAAACTATTTGAAAATCATAATGTCTTATAAAACAACACATGCACAGTCCTAATGATTAAACTCCCTAAAACAAAAATGGCGTATACATATGCAGCTCTTTATATCGTTTATTTTGTTATGCTTAAATCCATTGTACTTATTCATTGTGACAATTATCTAAGTTAAAGAGTGGGTAAACCTTTAAATGTAGAACACTACTGGTTTTACTACAAACCGATATGTACTTCTCTATACAATGCATAGATGGGGTTATAATTGTCAATGAGAGAACTATCCACCAGACTTCAAATGTTGAAGCAATTATAGGTCACATAGAGCCTCCAGCAATAAAATCCATTACCGTATAAAAGCTTTAAAAGGCTTGAAATCAGACAATATTTCAAACGAAAAACAAACAAACCAATTTATGCAACACAGTTTTAGAAAAAGCAAAAACAACACTAATCTCTGAATGTGAAACATGTTTTGAATGTCCAAACCAGCCTCACACCAGTGGCAGTGCTGTTAAAGTACAGACAATACCAAACTATTCATGTAAATCATTTACATTATTTTTTGCAGGTATTCAAAAGTTAAAGAAAGAGAATGAGGATCTCAGGAATTCATTTAAATGTTTTCAATGCAGAAAACGCCATTTAGCATACGTCTTAATACCATGTAGCCATGTTGCTTGTGACAAATGTTATGTTACAAACGTTTGCTTATGTAGAACCCTGGTAGAACATAGGCATGCTGTAGTATTGCCACTAACATTTTATAATGAACAATTGCATGATACATATGTTTTCGGTGAAGGTATTTTGACGTCATTTATTCGTAGGTTGGGCATAAAATCAACGTCATTAAATCGTGTTTGTCTCGCTCAGGGACACACTGTATAGCACACTAGTCGTGTCATACAAAATCTTAAAACTATATCGGTTTGGAATCCAGAAATGCAAACGTCATCGAAATATGTTAACATATAAAAGCAACGTCTTGGACAATTTGTTTTTATATAATTAAAAGATAAATACCAATAGAATCAATGTTTATTACATACAAATACATTTCTGTTAAGTGTCCAGTACACAACAATCACAAACTAATTAATCGCAATAATATTCATCAGACCTTTATATGTTATTTGATTATTTAATAGTTAATTGTTTCATTATCAACCTTTATTTTTTACCAGAATGATTTCTTGCCAACAGATAATCAGCTGCAAAAATACAGTAAATAAATATTTCCTGCTCATTACTGGTTAAGTCTACTTTCCTCGAGTAGGTAAACTTGCCGCCTGTATATTCTTTTTATAAATTATTTTTTCATCGTCACTTTCCGTTCCAAATTTAATTATCTAGCTAAATAGGTTTTAAACATATTTTTCATTTATTTGATCATAATCATCAATATTATGCCATGTATAATCTGATACATTAGTAATTTTCTATTTCCGTTTTTGTCCCCACTAATGTTTTAAACCATAGCAACAATTCAGTACTGCCACACATGTATTAGTTTCAATTTGAAAAGAAGGAAGTTACACAGAATGTACTTTCCATTAAAGAGTGTGTATCTACCAGAACTTGACATTTTTAGACTCATATCTCGAATTCGACTTTCACAGTCATCTCAGTACCAGAGTCTATGACAAACGAGACGATTTTGATTTTAAAATTATAAATTTCCCCCGACTTAGTAGCAATATACCAACTTCACCTGCATATGGGATATACATTTCCCAAATTATTCGATATTCAAGAGCTTGCAGGTCCTACTCAGACTTTGTTAAACGCCATCAGTGTCTGAGCAAAAAGTTGATGAACCAGGGATATGTCAAAGGACGTCTCGTCCTGTTACTTAAAAAGTTCACCGGAAGGTAACAAGACCTTGTTGATAAATATTCCGTATTAACTTCACAAATAATACATTATGGTCTTGATGTATGGATTCTGCGTACTGACGTTGTTTATCATCTTAACAACGTGTTATTTTGTTTTTTCATTTGTCTTAGTTCTATTATTAATATTACTTTTACTGATGTATAGTTTTCTATGATATCCATTTAAAGTGGTTGGGTACACCCCTCTATGTGTTCTTTTTTGCAGGCGTGTTTTATATATGCGATCTTTTGGTGTTTCGTTGTTTCTTATAACCTGCCTCTGTACTTTAAAAGATCCTGTCAGTATGTTGTTGTTTTATAACATGTCATTAAGTTATATTTCTATTATAAATTAGAAGATACGAGGAACCACAAACGTCAAAATTATTTATCACGTAGTGAAATGAACCATTTGTGAATTAATACTTGTGAATTATATAGAACTTTCGAACTATTTCAAATCTCTGTCTATTTCTTAAATTAATTTTGATTTTTTAACCCTGTATGCTAACATTGCCCATGTAAAATTTTAAAATTGATTGTATAAACATTGAACGACAAAAATATGTGACGTATAAATTTTCTGACGTAAGACACGCGAAATTGTTTCTGTTAATAGTTTATCAAAAGTCCCAGGATTATAATTTAGTACGCCAGACGCGCGTTTCGTCTACATAAGACTCATCAGTGACGCTCATGTCAAAATAATTATAAAGCAAAACAAATACAAAGTTGAAGACCATTGAGGATCCAAAATTCCAAAAAGTTGTGCCAAATATATTAAAATTGTAACACGATGATGACTGCTGTACCAATATTTTGACTATTTTATTTATTATGTCTGTTTAGTTCACGCATCATTGTATATATAACGGAATTTGATGAGATAGCGTACAAAGTGAAAGGTTTAGCGCTATAAACCAGGTTTAATTCACCATTTTTCTACATTTGAAAATGCCTGTACCAATTCAGGAATATGACAGTTGTCGTCCATTCGTTTTTTGATGTGTTTTGTCATTTGATTTTGCCATGTGATTAGGGATTTTTCGATTTGATTTTCCTCTGAGTTGAGTATTTATGTGATTTTACTTTTTGTTGCAACAAAGAAACAAAAATTCACAATACAGTCCAATGAACATAACAGAATTCAATACACGGATGAGCTGCATGGCCTTTTTTTTAATGATTCAAATATTTCTTACGTATATCCATACAACAAGTATATATTTAATTTATTCCAGAACATTAGAACAACGGACACAATCCAAGAAAACCAAATAGTGTCTTGCTGGTCATTATTTTCTGTTAATTATATTTTTTTTTATCTACAACAATTCTAAAAAACATCAATAATAAAATGTCCTGAAACAAATGAAATTTCAATTTTCTAAGTTATAAATGAGGATAACTGTAGAACGTCAGAGACTAACCATGCTCACTGCTTGATTCTATGTAAGGTTGCGAGTTTTGGTTCTTATCAATGTGTATGAAGTTCATAAACTGTATTCAACACTGCAATTCGAATTTCGAGAATGTGGGTGCAAGTAAAAGTTTCTTAAACATAAGTTTAAAACAAATCTACATGCGGTTAACTTAAAAATCGTATTGCTTAGTCTTTAGCTTCTATGCGGTGTTTTGTGTACTATTATTTGTCTGTTTGTCTTTTTCTTATTTAGCCTTTGCGTTGTCAGTCTATTTTTGATCTATGAATCTGAATTTACCTCTGGTATTTTTCGCCCCATCTTTAAGCAAGAGTGCAGAAACAAAACATTGGACGGCCAGACGAACTGACAAACAGACAAGGGTTACACTTAATGCACCCGTTGTCTACAGCGGAAGCATAAACATATAAATAAAGAGAAAAGACGCACTAAAATATTAAAGAATACAGAAATGAAGGACCCCCCCGTTTGTCACCTCTTCAATTGCTTTCTCGCAACCCTTCACTTAAGATAACAAATGACCAGTCCTGTAAAGTTATACCTTTCATATTGTGAAATTTGTAAAAAGCATTTTGAAACGATTCTCTTTCCTACCTTTTTTCCTTTATTGTCCACAAAATAATATCTTTTTTAACATATGAGTAAAAGGTTCATCAGGAAGTGAAAGTTAAGTGAAGTTTACTAGGAAATAGCGTATCATTTAGCGAAACTAGGGGCTACTGTACTAGGGGGAAATAATAATGTGCTGTTCGTCTCGTGGAAAACCCTGAGGAGACATGGAACTAAGTATGTGTGTATCTTGTATGTTGTATGTATGTATGTATGTAAGGATTTTTCACAATCCTAATGCCTCAAGATATGTGCGCTTTATAAATACATTTACGTGTTTGTCGTCTATATAGAAAGATAACCACAAGAAGAGGGCACTTCAGAAGTCCACATCATTTGCCATGAGGCCCACTTGTGTCCTTTATAATTTCATATTAACATATTTTCCGTAGACACTATGGCTTATTAAATACTAATTAAGACAATATTTAATGGTGAAATTAAATCCATTCCTTACCAACCATGTTTCACTATGAATTACTGTTCATGACAATATGAGATGTGAAATACTGTCCATGAAAATGGTTCTTAATTTTATTATGTCTTCCCTGAGTAATACTCTGTTAATCTATTGTGAGCGTTTCTGGGTTTCGTCCATTATAATGATAATTAATTGTTACGTATGCCCTCCCTTTTGATTAAAACAGTATTGTTTTGTAGCATGAAATCGACCACAATTTGATTCGCCTCGATGCGCACGGCACTGCTACTTCTTTATTATTCTTTTGTTGTCACTAAGTACTGCGTGTTTGGTATGTAAACTAGTTAATGTTGGATTATGTAGAGTATGATTACGGATGCAAGATTTCGTCTTTGTTGTTATGTTTGACAGCTAAGATGTTCAGACTTGGCTTTTCAAAACACTACTTTGGTAGCTGTATTGGTTAAGTGAATACTTGTGAGCCTTTCTCTGTATCATCTTTGATTTTATTTGTTTGTTGATTCTACGATTGACCTTGTACAACACTATGCTATTCTTCTTTGCGTCTGAAATATATTGTGTAAGTTGCGTTAATTAAACTCATCATAGATACCAGGACTAAATTTTGTATATAACTGTTCCTTAGTATTCATGCTGTGGGTTTTTACATTCCTTTTGATAACTCTTAGCGATGCACAATTTGCTGTAGTTGAGATACAATTCATATTCGGGTTCCATGTTACATTTAGCTCATTTTTATTGGAAACACCAATATATTTTCTTTGACTGTTTATTAGTGAATGCGGTCTTGTATTGTATATTGTTATGTGGATAATTTCATATATATGTCTTGGTTGTATGAAAGAAACCATTCTTGTTCCCACTTTTCCAATGTATGTAGGTATCATCATTCAAGGATGTGACAATCAGTAAGAAATTATATTGTAGATACATTTGTACACAATAGAGTCATTTCCAAAGAGGCAAAAATACTATTGAGGTTGTTTGACATTCATTTCAGCTTTCCAATTGTGAACTTTCCATTTATAAGTAGCAACATTCAAGCAGCACCTGCATACAGGGTATATATCTCCCAATTGATACGATATTCCCGTGCTTGCATTTCCTATCATGATTTTCTTGATAGAGGGTTACTGCTCACAAGGAAGCTATTAAACCAAGAGTTCCAAATGATGAAGTTAAAATCATCCCTTCGTAAATTTTACGGACGCCATCACGAGTTGGTTGACCGTTATGGAATAACCGTTTCACAAATGATATCGGATATGTTCCTTATGTCGTAACTACAATCCCCTTCCCTTTCATGAATGTGACCTACCGAATTAGACTATTTATCGGATTTGTAATCACATAAGCAACACGACGGGTGCCACATGTGGAGCAGGATCTGCTTATCCTTCCGGAGCACATGAGATCACCCCTAGTTTTTGGTGGGTTCTTGTTGTTTATTCTTTAGTTTTCTATGTTGTGTAATGTGTACTATTGTTTTTCTGTTTGTCTTTTTCATTTTTAGCCATGGCAGTGTCAGTTTGTTTTAGATTTATGAGTTTGACTGTCCCTTTGGTATCTTTCGTCCCTCTTTCATGTCATTTAGAGGTTTTTTCAAGGTCAATGACCAAGAAAAGAGATATGAGGAACGCCTGGCAGTTCATGACAACTTTTTGATGTCTGATTATCCAATACCATGCAATTTTTGTAAGATAAGATATATCAAGTCTGATGCTTTAATGTGCGTTTCAGTTTTAAGATAAGCCATTGAGTGACTACTCCATCGAATGCTGGAGCCAAAAAAAACCAACTTGGTACGTCAGTTAGTTCACCATCTGTTACTGTGTGCGTCGATCTCTTCGGCCAACTCGACTGTGATTTTTATGTGCTGGCATAGGTTGTTTTATGTATTCGTTTTTATTCTGTGGTTAGTCACACGTCTTCGGTGTTATCATGTGTATCTATTATATAGTCATTTGTATAAATGTATGCTACATGATGAATTACTCTAATACTAAGGATGTTCTCAGTCATGTCCTGTGTTTGAATTTGTTTGTGAGCTTTTTGGTCATGAATGTTTGTCTCTAATATTTAATAAGCTGTGCATTTGTATTCAGATATCGCAGATCAAATTTATTCGTTCATTGTTTAATCATACGTTTTTTGATTGAGTTAAGTCTGCCAATAGATATTTTATCGTATGTTTTTCTTTGTTGTGATGTTATGCTATTGTTTCAGTAAAAGGGAGAAGGTTTGGATCCATCAAAACGTTTAATCCCGCTGCAAATGTTTGCACCTGTCCTAAGTCAGGAATCTGATGTACAGTAGTTGTCGTTTGTTTATGTAATATATACGTGTTTCTCGTTTCTCGTTTTGTTTATATAGATTAGACCGTTGGTTTTCCCGTTTGAATGGTTTTACACTAGTAATGTTGGGGCCCTTTATAGCTTGTTGTTCGGTGTGAGCCAAGGCTCCGTGTTGAAGGCCGTACTTTCACCTATAATGGTTTACTTTTTAAATTGTTATTTGTATGGAGAGTTGTCTCATTGGCACTCACACAACATCTTCCTATATCTATCTTATCCCAGGCAGAAAACCTGAGCCGTATTAGGCAGAACTTTATGGAACTTTTGGTCCTTTAGCTCTTCAATTTGTACTTGTTTTGGTTTTCGATCTTTTTTATCTGAACGTCACTGGTAAGTCGATGGTAGACGAAACGCGCGTCTGACGTATTAAATTATAAACCTGGTACCTTTTGAAAGCTATAATTCGTGTGTTTCTTTGTCCTATATGTTATCTCATTTATTTGAATTGTAGTCCAGTCAGGAAATTTTGTTGTTTTAATGTTATATTTAACATTGCGTTACAAGCGGGAGGTTTGACTAGCCACAAAGCCAGGCTCAACCAACCATTTGTTTTCATAAAAGGAGTAGGTCCAGTAAGGCCCATTTTTGGCCCAAAATATAGCAGTTTTACAAAATTGTTAAAATGTAAACTTTTAGTTATTCATTGGACAGTAGAATGCTTCTGCTACATAAATTTTGGCTGATTTTGACAATACAATGCACATATATCGGGTACTAGCACCATTAAGTCATGCTGAATTACTGAAATCTTCACAATTCTAGCATTTTTGTTAAATTTTAGACGGTTTTCGTGTAAAACGGAAGTGGCCGCATTCGTGTTCATCCTTAATATTGAAATGTAAGTTGTATTTAATGATAATACATAACATATATAAAAGTTGAGGATGAACACGGATGCGGCCACTTTCATTTTTGACAAAAACCATCTGAAAAATGACATTTTTCGGCATATTTGGTAGATTTTTCATATTTCAGCTTGAATCGGTGCGTTTTTTATGACTTAATCAGTTAAAATCTTTCACATAAACTAATTGATTCAAATAAAATAGACACTTAAGGGTTTAAAAAGTGGTCAAAATCTTTCGTCAGATGAACATGAAATTTGAGGCCAAAATCGGTCCTTACCGGACCTTCTCCTTTCCTGAACCAAGTCAGGAAAATGGCCATTGTTATATTATAGTTTGTTTCTGTGTGCATTACAATAAAGTGTTGTGTTTCTGTTGTGTCGTAGTTCTCATCTTATATTTGATGTGTTTCCCTCGGTTTTAGTTTGTAACCCGGATTTGTGTTTTTTTTATCTCAATCGATTTATGAATTTCAAACAGCGGTATACTATACTGTTGCCTTTATTTATAATCTCATATTTCTTTGGTGAATTAGAATAACCCTGACGCGGGTCTGTGACCGAATCAAAGTACTTACGATTTTATGTGAGTTTTGGTTTACGTTCTTTTTAAATGAATCAAATTCGGACATAGTGTTAGCTACATATACTTGAATTCTTTGCTGATCAAATCCAAAATTTTAGGACGGAGAACCGGAAAACGCAAAATGACGTCTATTTTCATTAAACTAATGCACATTTGTATTTAGGAACCAGCGGAACCCCGACTCCAGGCACGGGATTGTTTAGCTGTGTCAAAGACCCATTTGTGGACTTCGTCTGTTATCTGCTCTTTGGTTTGATTGCTGTCAATTTGATACATTTCCAATTTTCTTTCCCAATTTATGAGGAAAAAAATCATGTATGTCTCGTAAAACAGTAAAATCTGTATCAGATCGATATAAATATCGTTCGTAAGATGACTGATATTGATAGAATTATATACTCTTCCTACTTAAAAAAAAATATTCGATAAAAAATTCTAAGAATTCATATTACGTGACCTTTTGTATTACAGAAGTTTTTATCGTATCAGTATTCTTATTGTCTTTTTAGGTGCAACGCGCCCTTTTCTAAAAATTTTCGTACATTATTTGTTGTAAATATATTGTATTTTTGGAAGAATTTGCACACCATTGTAAAAAATATGTTATGAATTAATGTAATATAGCATATTGAATCGAGGATTCAACAGAGTCCAGTTCTTAGCAATAAAACAGAAAAAAAGTAGAGTATTGGCAAATCCTAGAATGACCCTAGTTTGATTTTATTATCTTGGTTATATATCTTTTCACGTGTTAAGTATCTTAGTTTTTTCTGTCTCACCATTGGTTTGAGTGTTCCTAATGGGGGTGAATCCAGGAGCGTTTGAAATTGAACTCATCTATCATTTTGTATACACATGTAAGCCATACAAAACGATCATTTGATCAACATTGCTGTATTTAGAAAGATACTCTTTTGTGTTTAAACATAAAATTGAGAATGGAAATGAAGGTCACCAACAGGTATTCAATGTAGCAAGAAATTCCCGCACCCGGAGGCGTCCTTCAACTGGCCTCTAAACAAATATATGCTAGTTCAGTGATGATGAACGCCAGACTAATTTCCAAATTGTACACAAGAAACTAAAATTAAAAATAATACAAGACTAACAAAGGCCAGAGGCTTTTGACTTGGGACAGGCGCAAAAATGCGGCGGGGTTAAACATGTTTATGAGATCTCAACCCTCCCCCTATACCTCTAGCCAATGTAGAAAAGTAAACGCATAACAATACGCACATTAAAATTCAGTTCAAGAGAAGTCGGAGTCTGATGTCAGAAGATGTAACCAAAGAAAATAAACAAAATGACAATAATACATAAATAACAACAGACTACTAGCAGTTAACTGACATGCCAGCTCCGGACTTCAAACAAACTGACTGAAAGATTATGATTTCATCATATGAACATCAGGCACAATCCTTCCCGTTAGGGGTTTAGTATCATACCATCATAACATATATGAGAAGAACATAACCCGTGTCATGCCAACAACTGGTTTTGAATAAATGTGTTTACTTCCGATGCAAAGACCCTATAAGTGAATCAATATTAACGCCAAAATATGCAATCTTTAATGACCTGATAACAGTATCGTAACTATATCCCTTCTTAATAAGTCTATTCAAAGGTTTTGTTAGTTTTTGAGGTGAATACTGACACCTTTGTGCTTTATAAAGAATATTTCCATAAAAAATTGGATGTGAAATACCTGAACGTATAAGAAGTCTGCATGTTGCGCTATATTTACGAATGATGTCCTTATACCGATGATAAAATTTAGTAAATGTTTTGACTAGTTTGTGATATCGAAAACCCTGGTGTAATAATTTTTCAGTAATACATAAATTTCTCTCGTTAAAATCTAAAACATTGTTACATACACGAGCGAATCGTACAAGTTGAGATATATAAACACCGTAAGATGGTGACAAGGGAACGTCACCATCTAAAAATGGATAATTAACGATAGGAAATGAAAAATCATCTCTTTTATCATAAATTTTAGTATTCAGCTTTCCGTTAGTGATATAGATATCAAGATCGAGGAAAGGGCAGTGGTCATTGTTAGTATTAGCTTTATTTAAAGTAAGTTCAACAGGATAAATTTCTTTAATATACATACTGAAGTCGTCATTATTGAGAGCCAAAATATCATCCAAATATCTAAAAGTATTATTAAATTTGTTTATCAGATGTTGTTTCGATGGGTCTTTGCTTATTTTTGTCATAAATTGTAACTCATAGCAATACAAAAACAGGTCCGCAATAAGTGGTGCACAGTTAGTCCCCATTGGAATTCCGATAATCTGACGATATACGGAATCCCCAAAGCGAACAAAAATGTTATCTAGTAAAAATTCAAGGGCATATATAGTATCAAAGCATGTCCAATTGACATAGTTTTTTTTTGTTTATTGCTACTAAAAAATGACCTAAAAGAGTTTGAACATATATTCACATTCTGACGTTTTAAATGCCCATTTAATTAGGTGTGTGAATTTTTCTTAATGAGAATGTGAGGCAATGTGGTATACAGGGTAGAAAAATCAAAACTTTGAACAGATTTAAAATCACCAATATAAGCATGCAATTTATCAAGTACTTCTAACGAGTTCTTGACACTCCAAAAGTAATTAATTCCACTATTTTCGAAGGCCTTATTTGAACAATTTATTATCAGGTCTTTAATTGTACCAAATGTGCTGGTAAAAAGAATAGACAATTTAGTAGTGGAACAATGGCTTGAAGACAAATTTCTTGACTAGTTCTTTTAGTTTATTTTTGATACGAGAAATAGGTTTTTTGTGGTTATTGTAGATAGTAAAATGTTCTTTAAAATGTTGAATACGTATATCAAATATCTTCATTACTGAATTAAAAAAAGAGTCCAAAGATTTTTTGTCAGCTTTTTCCCGTTTTATCCATTTCATACAGTAAGTATGGAGTGAGTCGTGGATGATATTACGACACTCATTCCAATTAATAATTGACGGGGGACGATATTTAGCTCCTTTACTGATGAATGATTTTAACTCTCGGTCTTGAACGATGTTAAGATTTCCTGTTATAACATGGGAAATGGGTCCATAAATATGTTCGGAGGTACTACAATTACATGAAGTAGGTGTATTTTCACTGATATTAACATCTTTACACAGTTGACTATTATTAAACACAAATTTCCGGGTAGATTTCTTGTAAATATAACAAATAAGAGGTAGCTCAGTATTGTCAAAATATCCAGGAATTTGTTCTTTAACAGAATGGTCGTTAAATATACCGGCAATATTTACAAAATCAAAACCTTTATTGACATACTCTATTTTAATCAAATGTTTTTTATGATCTTCAGGGCGATCAATTTTGGGAAATAGTTTAGAATAACAATATGCCATAATAATTTGAACAATTTCATACTTAGGACTGCTATATGAAATTGTGTTGCAATCCTCCAAAATTTTATTTAACTTATTAACCGGTAATAAACAGAGTTTTGTTAACAGATAATGTCTGCCGTTGTTTTTGGAAATAGAAATTAGGTCCGAAATATTGGTATGATTGGTCAGAAATTTTCTTTGATTGCGATTTGTCCTACGACCGTGAGAACGGTTTTTACGAACAGTTTTAGAAACTATATCCAAAATGTTAACGGAATCGGTTCTAAATATATTAACAATTCCCATGATATTATCATTAAGACCGAGAGGATAGACTGTCTGTAATTTTTTAATCCAATTAATTCAATTATTTTCCGTGATCGTACAAACTTTGAATGAGATTCACCAGGCTGCTTATTTACTACTTCTAAAGGTTGAACTGCTAAATATTTAAAAGGATGGTTGTGCTTCTTAAGGTGTTGGTAAATGATACTCTTTGAATTTATTGGGTCTTTTAAAACGATACAGACGATCTTGAGTGCGTTTAGATAAATATCGT
Organism: Mytilus edulis; assembly: GCA_019925275.1. Taxonomy (NCBI): domain Eukaryota; kingdom Metazoa; phylum Mollusca; class Bivalvia; order Mytilida; family Mytilidae; genus Mytilus; species Mytilus edulis. The sequence goes on along the minus strand of CM034357.1, from coordinate 91,781,941 downwards.
CCAGTTTCTCCTACGTACTGAATACCATAACATATTTATGGTTGATATTTTTCATACTTTTTGTACTTAATTTAGTACATTTAATATAATTTACGTCGTCTAAAGTTTTGTATATTGTAATTACAAATTTAATTATAGGGAAAGGATTATGTAAAAGTTCCTACAACTTGTATTCAATCATTTCGTTTGTTTGAGAAATAATTCAGGGGTGCTTGAATATATCGTGATTTTACCACGGGTTGGCCCTTTATGACAAATATTTTACCCTGAGCGTTAGCGTTAATAGGACAAATACGGCAATTCTTTTCGATCGACTCGCTTTAGATGGAGGACAATATTTGCCGTTCCCATAAATAAACGCACAATTAAATTGGCGTAAAAGAACGGAGCAAACTGAATTAGTGACAGGCTTAAATTATTTTCAATAACGTATTTAGATAATTTGGATGAATTTAAATGATAATTTACTTAAATGATTATATGTATAAAAATAATTGGCTTATACCAGATTTTGGCATCGTTTGTTTACGTTTCATTTATGTGATGATTTTCGGTATACAAACGTGTACTTTCCCGTAAAATGCTTATATTATTACGTCATCTTTCTATGACGGCGTGTACCTCATTCATAAAAAAAAACATATGACGTGGGATTACAATCGGAACAGTACTGGCAATATATGTATCGTATCTTTTGCAGATTAAGTAAAATGCACATCAAAACTTAAACTTAAAAAAAAAACATCGCCGTCACTGGGAATTAAACTTACTCCGTGACTTCTAACAAAACCTGTAGACGAAACCACCCGGTTACAAAATGGTCGAATATATACACAACGTACCCTTTAAACAAAATATTTCATTACCATAGGTATTTAATAATTGAGTATTAATCTTTAGGCTATGAGTTTATAAACAGGAATACATTTTTAAATGTGAAACACACCGATTCAATTGATGAGTGGAGTAAGGTCCTCTACAGAAACGACGTCTGTCTATTGTATGTTTGTAGCGGCGAGCAATGAGCTGAAGAATTAACGTTGTGATTCCATTAGTTCTATTTTCTGTCTTTTTTGTAATTTTCTTCTGCGTATCATCCTAATTGTATATTCATTTTATAACATCGTCCTGTTTTTATTGATTATGAAATCACCGACTGATACTCCTCATAAAATTCGTGAAAAGCACTTGCATGAAGCCCTATTCTAGGTAGGTAGGACAACGTGTCAGGATAGTTACCTGAGATCACCCATTTGGGTTTTGGATTCGTGTAGATGAATCATAAGTGGTCCTTAAAGTGCATTGTATACATTTCAGTCTTGTAGTTGTGTTTAGTTTTTAACAAAAACATTTTCTTTCGACTAAGGAGTTCTGATATTCTAATGCTATGCAACGTCTCTTTTTATTACATATCATGCGTTTGCGTTTGTGTTTGTGAATTTATTCCCGTGACGAAGACTTGTTTATTGACATTTTAAGCAATGCCAAACGAAACACTGCAAATATAACACAAGGTATTAACACATCATTTGAAATATGTCTTTTGTATTGTTTTATTAAAGGATAATTTACGTTTGACACAAAAATGTTAGATTAGAAAAAAGACAACTATCAAGTTTTACGAGGGAAATAATAAAAATTGAGAGTTTCTGATTTAAAGCAATTAAATCTGTCATAAATAAATGTATCACCACAAAAACAGTAAATATAAGTAGGTAGCTATAAAGGTAATCATAAAACTATCACACTCTTTATTATCTAGTTAAGTATATATCTACACTAGTAGTCTTTATGTGTCTTCCTTAAAGTCCCATAGCGTTCAACTCCCTTAATTCCTGACAAGCAGCACAATAAGTACAACATGCAATGATTATGCAGTCATGGCACATATCACCCTGAAATAGAAAAGAAGCAACTATAAAAACTTCAAAAAAAGTTCAAATCAACATTAACTAAGGCATGCATTGTTTATGATTTTGTTTGCATTCATAATGGCTTTATGCTCAGAATTTGAATAATTGTCGCCAAACTGAATGCTAAATAAATGCCTATCGAAGTATGCTCACCTTTAAATCAAATGCATCTTATGCCTCGTTCACGCGGACATTTAATTCGAATTGAATTCAAATCGAATTCGCTTATCGCGTTCACACACTCTTCTTTTTTAATTCGAATCGATTCGAATTAACTAATTCGAATTAGTCAATTCGAATTAGAAATACGTTTTTGTTTATACGAGTTAAAAGCTAACTTCGTTTGAACAGTAAAGCGAATTTGACGCGCATTGCAATTCGAATTAGAATTGACGTTAGGACGTAAAACGTTTCGAATGCGAATTAAACTAATTCGAATTAGTTAATGCGAATCGAATTCGAATTACGTGTGAATTCAGCATAAATTTATCATACTGTTGATAGGCCTGGTTTATTCATTTCAACTTGTTAAGTTCTAAACAGATTTCTTTTAAATACAGGCTAATGTGCGTACTAAATTTTTTTCACCTACCCTTATGGCACCAAGGGTTCTGATTCTTGTTCTAATACCTATTTCCGCAGCAGGTACACAACAGGTAGTGCAACAATTTTCACCTAAGCGTGCTGCAATTGAGCTGATAGCACAACAATAACAGCAAAACACATAAAAACCTTAAATATAAAATGATAATATTACTTGACACACAATGAACAAAAAATCGGATAATTGGCATCTTTGAACACTATCTACATATTGTTTTCATTTTCAGGAAAACGGTCACACAATGACATTAGCATCGTTCAATTAGATTCGAATTATTTCGATGAACACATTGTTAGTTGAGATGGTTACAAAGACAGTGATTAGAAATTTTGAGAGCGTGACATGAAGAAAATGTATTTAATCGTTATACAGGAATAGACCTAATACAAATGGACGTTTCAAATTGGTTACGCCTGTCGCATTAGTGGCGGTCATGAAAATGAGGCTAGCATTTGTGACATCATTTTTGACTGACCTTGGTATTCTGTTAAATTTTAGCCACTACATTAATAATGTACACAAGAAGGTTAAAAGATACCAAAGCTTTAAGGAATATTGAAACAAACGGCCAACGCCACCTCAAAAACGAAAAATACTCAATAAAGAAACTCAATACTGATTAAACATTAACCCCACTAATTTCAGATGAGATCTCCAGTGGTACGGAGGGTAAGTAGATCCTCCTCCACGAGTGACACCCGTCGTCGTTCGTTTTCAATTAAATAATTTGAAAAGATAGAGCGATTGATATGACATCACACGGAAACGGATTCATATTTTTCCCTGTCTAACATGTAGCCATCACTTAATAAATACACCATCATTTATGTTAATTTCAACAGATTTGGAGACATTGTTTTTAAAGACGTTAACAAAACTGAGGAGATGACTTTGTATTTTAGTTTCAAGCATTAATAAAATCGGATGTGTTAAATACTATTTTGTTACCCGCAGTCAGTTGTGGTTCAGTTTTATCAAAAAAATGTATACACACATCGATGATATAATCTTGGATTGCAAGTCAATACTTCAACTGATTTGAATACGTAATCATGCGAACCTTAATTCTCATCTTCGATGGATTACGCATTTTCATTGTGTTTGATATCAGACAATCCTAGAAAAATAGTCAGCATAACTGTAAATTCTCACGTGGTTGTCAGTGAATGTATATTTGTATTTATGTTTATACATGTTACAGGTCATATGACCTACGGACGATTTTGGAAACCATATGGATGGTTGATTAGATGGCGTCTATTATAAAATGCACACGACATTTGACTACATTATAAGGAGTCTATGAATTCGAAACAGTTTTTGTATTAATTTTTTGTAATTTAGTATTTTATAGATAAATTACGACATTTTAAGTTAATATCTGAACCTGAATTTGTCAATTAAGGAATCGTCAAACAATCAAAATCTTTTTTAAACAAGAATATGTCCCCTGTACACAGATGCCCCATTTGCACTATTATTTTCTTTGTTTCATGAACCGTGAACATGGGGGAAAATCTCTTATTTGGCATTACAATAAGAAAGATCATATCATATGGAACATGTGTACTAAGACCAGAATACATAATGCCCATAAATGGGGCATAACAAAAGTTATTGAAATATATTGAAATCAACACATAAGAATGTAAAAATAAAAATAACAATAATGACCTGTATTTTTTATAAACTGCTTTCTCAGTGTTAACGTCATATTTTCATATGATTAAAAAAAAACCACTTTCTATCATGGTGTTCGTGTGTTATAGCAATATAATTCAAGCACGAAACATCTTAACATATTAGCGGAACTGGAAAAACAAATAATATGACACTTATTAATTAACTTAACTCTAGCAATTTCTCAGAGTTCATACTAATTTGACTTACTATAGATCACTTTTACATTGTAATCGAAGACAAAAGAGGCAAATTAACCAATTATACATCAATCACTAACAAAACATTATCACACATGACACAATGTTTTAAAAATTTGAGTAATAATTATTCAGTGTTGAAGACGTAAAAGCAATATGTACATAAAAGTTCGGGACATTGTATGATTAATAATGAGACAAGTTCCCCTGTGTGACTATGACATCTTTTTGAATTTTATAATAAACATACTTTTTACCACAAATTCAATTCATGGCATTTTCAAATAATTTGTTTTTTACTTCTGATACGTACTGTTACCAACATCAGAACAACAATCACATAGCCCAGAAGTCCATTCCCTGGTTCCATGAACATGGCCAACCAGCAGAGGATTGGTCATCACACCTGGTTGGTTGACGACTACAGTGGTCATCTGTTGTTGGTGTTGTGGATGAACTTGCGGTTCTCTTCCCATTGTTTGTTGGGGTGGTTGCATTCCATAGCCTTGATTATTTTGAGCCATTCTTTAATTCAAACTAAACTAACTTAAATACAAAATATTTAACTTACATTAAACGTCCATTGATTAAAGTAGAATCTCAAAATTTATCTCATCTCATTTAATAAAGCATTTAGTGAATTCATGTTATTGGTGTGTGACTTAGTGTTTTAGACTGTAAATAAAGGACTCATTTGTATACGTTGATTTGTGACTTAATGTTTCAGACTGTAAATAAAGGACTCAGTAGTATACGTTGATTTGTGACTTTATGTTTTAGACTGTAAATAAAGGACTCAGTAGCATACGTTGATGTGTGACTTAATGTGTTAGACTGTAAATAAAGAAACCAGTAGTATACGTTGATGTGTGACTTAATGCTTTAGACTGTAAATAAAGGACTCAGTAGTATACGTTGATGTTTGACCTAATGTTTAGACTGTAAATAAAGGACTCAGTAGTATACTGAAGTTCTAAAATCCGAAATCGCTTGAGAGAAAACAAATCCGGGTTGAGACCGATCCGAAACGCAATTTGATACTTTAATCAGAATGAAATATGACTCATATACAAACCTTATTTATTTACATGCAGACCGGAGTTTTCTAAAAAAAAAATACCAAAGAGAGGCAAGGACCGTTTCAAAATAATCTAATCTAAATGAGTGTTGTGATTTCATTTTTGCGAGACAATCTAATTCAAACATGAGTTACAAAACTGGTGTTTAAAGTAGAACAGGAAGTCAGAAGCGTATAATTGCATCCCCTTACCATTCATTTGAATCTTTATTAAGGAAGAGGTACGTCATTGTTTCGTGTTTAGTAAATTGTGTCAGTCTTACCATACATAGCTATAGACTCTGATGTTGTTCAGGTTTCAAACAGGTTTTGCCTTTTTGTTGATGATCAGTTTTTGACCTATAGTTGAGTATCTACATTTTAATTTGTGTTATTTTAACTGATTTTGATATAGAAAGAGTGATGAGGCCAGGTGCACAAAGGTGATGTCTACAGTTTTCGGAACATCTCTTGACTTGTCCATTGTAGTGAGGTTGTGTTTTGGCTAAATTTGTAAGATGTAAACATGCAATTTTCTAAAAGTTTGATATTCCTTTGATACACATACAAAAGATTTGACAAAAAGGGAGGTATATTTTTGTATTGCGATAAAACTAAAGAACTGACAGAGGAATGTATTGTGGTTTCTTGCCAGATGTAACATAACGGTCAACCAACATGTGAAAATATTTCAACTTCAGTACTAGACGCTCTTGTTTAAATAGTTTCCTTGTGAGCAGTAACAATAAATCGAGAAAATCATGATAGGAGAAATACATGCCCTTAAATATCTTATCAGCTAGTATATTTATATACTCCGTATGTAGGTATTGTTTGAATGTTTCTAATTGAAATCGGAAAATCATAATATGGAAGCTGAAGTCATTTCCTTTGTTGTTAATTCTTGTTTTCGACCGACCCCCATTGTCAAGATGTAAGTGAATATATTTCGTAGACTTTATTCTATCTGCTATATCCTTTATCTCAAGTTCGATGAGAAAGGTACGTGAAATATATTGATTTTTGAATTATTAAGTGAGATAACATCATCTTTATAGCGGAATGTAAAGTTAAAGGATAATGCTCAATTCTATTCTTTCGACATAATAAGTGTATGTTTGAATAAAAAAAAGTTGGTAAGAAGAGTAGCACAGTTGATTTCTATAGGAATGCAAATTGTTTTTTTTAAACGTAACAAATATGATGTCAATCTAGAAATTAAGCATCTTGATAATTTCCTTTTCACAGAGTATTAGTTTTTAATCAGTGTGTAATTTAATGGAAAGTGCGATTTGTCCATTCCGAAGACAGTATAATTGTATCTACGTTGGGCATACGTATGTCACATAGCAGAACCAACTATTCAATTTTCAACGAATATTCTTTTTTCATCTTACGGACATTTGATCACGGAATTATACTTTTTTTGACAGGTTACCTTTTCTGTAGTAGGACATCCTGGTGATCGGTCAAGTACGAGCAAGAGAAAGAATTAAAATCAAGCGTACAACAAACGGTACAATTTTTGGAGAAAAATGCCCGTTCTATGATTTCTATACACATAAAATATTATCGGAAAGCAGTAAACTTTCCCCCTAAATTGCACCGATTATATGTTTAATTGAACTTTTGTTGTTTGCTCATACTTACCGAGTAATAGGATGTGTAACCACATAGTAGGTAACCTGTCAAAAAGTTATATAATCCAGAGTCAAAAGACGGTAATTTGAAATTGTTATAAGCAGCTATGTATTTGCTGAATCATAAAATTAGAAAGTATATTGACTCTGATGATCTATATAAATCCAACCAATAAATCAATGTTATTTAAATTCCCAGTTACGACTCTATTCAATTACATAATATGGTAATATTCTAAATAAAAAACTTGCACACTGACATAAAGACTACAGAAAAAACATTTTAAATATTGATTTTTTTTAATGCATTCTAATTTAAATGAATATTGGGTTCCACAAAACCATAAACCGGTTATGAAAAACTATTGTATTCAAGCGAAAAATATATACGATTGCTATTGATTACATGGACCTCTTTTGCATGCTGTGAATAAAGTTTGTACCTACGAATACACAATTACAGATGCTTCCACTACTTAAATGCATACCAGTAAAATTGTACAACAGCATTAATGTACAAAGAATGTACGTATTTTCGAGTTAAATTAAGTTACACATTTGTGTTTATTGAGCAAATTATATTTACAATGGAAAAGGCCAAACCGACTGATGGTTTGTTCCTCACACATTGGAAAAGATCTGAGAAAACAATGTATCTTAAAATCCACGTTTAAAGTTCATACGCTTACGTTCGAATCCAAACTCACCCTTCGAAAATTTAACGTTGAACGCATGTTAGAAAACAATATAATTTCCGCGATGTGAATGTATCATATACAACCGATCTAGGGTTTTATGAATACAGAAAAAAACACTAGATCTCACGACTCCATTATGTATAATCTAAACCAAAATATTACTGCATAACATGCCAATTCAAACGATTTTGTACATAGACTTGGTATTCACTATGCTAGTTGTTAATCGGAGGTCAAGTACAAGTAACTAATGAACTTGTGTGTTCGAATTTATTTTCCGATTGTAAGTGTTTGCAGTTTTAAGATTGAAAATTTAGTGTGGCCTAAAGTTCAATTAACATAACAATAATCATGTGTTACAAAACAATGAGAAGTTTTATCATTCAAAGATTGTTTTGTTATGTATTGTTTACAGATTTTCGAACAGGAAGTTTTACAGGTATTCTACGTTCTAAATACTACATATTAGCTATTCATTTAAAAACTGTCATTTGTTGTCTGATTATTTTGTTCCGTATTGAAAAATAGCTATGATTACTTGCCTGTCATGCAATAGTTGTGTATTTGATTAGGCGACAAATCAACGGAATAATATATATTTGTTAAGATTTTATATGCACATAGAAAATAACGCGATGATAATAAAATAATTGTCAGAAAAGACATTCAAATGGCAAATAAAAAGATATGATAAAAATCAAATATATAGTTTCGTGCTGGATCGATTTTATTTGGTTTATCTTCACAATGCATATATTTGGTAATATGTTCCATGACCTGTTGTAACGTTAACAGTTCTTAACGAAAATTGAAAGTAAACGAAGTGTTTATCGAACTTTCCAAACTGGACACTTCTAGTATCTGACAGCCAAAAAGAGTCTTAGTCACATGCAGTGTTGATGAATTCGTGTACCCCGTTTTCCGAGAATTTCTTTTCTTTCCTATTCGTTAATACACAAAGAATTCCTCACTTGTATATATATATAAATAAGAGCATGAAGGCAACTAATAATTTCCAGGAGAGTAACAATTTCATTTCTGTTTTTCAATTTAATTCAAGCAATTCAATTGGAACATAAAAATACCTAGGCGTCAATGTCCAGGATTTTCATTTATTCGGTTATTGTTACAGACTAATGTTCTTATGGTTATCATAAGGGCGTTTAAGATTTCAAGAAATAATGAAATCATTACGTTAATAACTTCATCTTCGGTTTTTATTACATAAATAAGGACGCCGATCTAATAATTCAACTAGAAATGATAGAAAATTGAATGATGCACTACATTTGCTAATTTATAAGTTGATTGGCTATGTTTGACAATATTCACGTTTACCATATAAAATTAAGGACAATTTCAATGTGTACTATTATTATTATTATTATTACAAGGCATTTTTATAGCGCATTATATAAAAATACAATTACTCTAAGCGCTTTACATGTTAAAACAAAAATACACAAGTTCGTACAAAATATACCGAAATATGTATAAAGCATACATCAAATCAACTATAAAAAGTTAAGACTACAGCAACTTGGTAAAACATTACTTAAAAGAATTATTAATGAATAAGTAAAAATTTCAATAACTAAATATTTCTAAAATTTGCTGAATTTTGTCTTTAAAAATAAGTTACTAAAATATTCCGGCTTGTAAAAAATAAAATAAAATGTGTAACATTTTCTTTTCCATTGGTTTTAGTAAAATAGATATAAAACACTTTAACACAAGTATATGTACATTGCTAATGTCACTGTACAAAATGGCAAACTATGCAATTTATAATAATACATTTATAATTGCATACTTTTAATATGATTTTTTTTATTTAAAATACAAAAGTATGTTTGTGTAAATACACATGAATATATTGAGCTTTGCAATTGCATTTCATCCCATAATTCAGCTTTTTATTTACATTGTTCTTGATTGAAACATGTCTTATATGTAAATGTACAACATTGTCTAAGTATACTTTAAAATCAAAAATGATTTAAATGATGGAAACCTGAAAAGAGAAAAGAAAATGTAAATCTTACCAACTCTTTTAATATCTTACGTCCAACCGATGTGGCTATGCGCATAATGACAAATTTGCGATCGTGCTTGAACAAGTTACAAATCTTTAAAAACACATATTCGATAGAGATGTTTTACGATTAGATTTAAGGATATACACAATAATTGTTTGTGAAAAGGGTAGAAATACATGATTTTTTTTCTTGGGGTTTAAATGTTTTTTGTTGAAGTTTCTTTTATCTATTTTTTTCATTATATATAAAACTTTCTTTTTAGTGTGGCGGTCGGTTGATATGTGGTGGTGTTCGTTTGTGTTTTTCCGTAAAAAGTTTTTATGATGTGTGCTCGTGAGTTGTTCGCAATTACAGCGAGATTAAAAGAATTGGCGGTTTAATCAACTTGTGAATCCACTCGACAACGACATTTAAAAATATGTAAAGTATTCTGTAACTGATAGAATTTCGAGCATATTACATATTTTTGTTGAGTTTCCAACATTAAGTAGGCATCATTGGTTAGGTGGCTTTTTTTGTGTTCATCAATTCAGCTACGTCTGTAAGGTAGTCAAGAGAAGTATAAGTGAAATAACAAACATACAAATCGCCGAGGACAATTCATAATGGGAAACCCATAATCAAATACAAAATCAAAAGCTCAAAAACATAAAATGAATGAATAACAACTATTATACTTCTGACTTGGTACAGACATTCTCTTGTGTAGAAAATTGGGGAATAAACCTGGTTTAATAACTAGCTAAAACTCTCTTTTGTATGAGAGTCGCATAAAATTTCATTATATAGATAATGTGTTTAATTGGTTATCAAAGTTACAAGGAGTATAATTCAGTAATATGACAGCTTTTGTCCACTCGTTTTTGATACGTTTTGCTGTTTGATTTTGCCATGTGATTATGGACTTTCCGAATTGATTTTCCTCTAAGTTCAGTATTTTTGTGATTTTACTTTTTAGAACGCCAGACGCATGTTTCGTCTACATAAGACTCAGCAATGACGCTCATATCAAAATATTTATTACACCAAACAAGAAGAAAGTTGAAGAGCAATGAGGATCCAAAATTCAAATAAGTTGTGCCAAATACGGCTAAGGTAATCTACGCCTGAGATAAGAAAATCCTTCGTTTTTCGAAAAATTCAAACTTTTGTAAACAGGAAATTTATAAAAATGACCGCATTATTGATATTCATGTCAACACCGAAGTGTTGACTACTGGGCTGATGAAACCTTAGGGGATGAAACGTCCACTAGCAGTGACATCGACCCAGTGGTGTATATAGTTATCAGAGGTACCAGGATTAAAACTGAGTACGCCAGACACACGTTTCGTCTTCATAAGACTCATCAGTGACGCTCATATCAAACTATTTATTAAGCCAAACAAGAACAAAGTTGAAGAGCAATGAGCATTTAAAATTCCAAAATGTTGTACCAAATACGGCTAGGGTAAGCTATGCCTGGGATAGGAAAATCCTCAGTTTTTCGAAAAATTCAAAGTTTTGTAAACAGGAAATTTATAACAAAAAATGACCACATTATTGATATTCATGTCAACACTGAAGTGTTGACTACATGGCTGGTGATACCCTCGGGGACGAATAGGATTCAGTTTCAACCATTTCTCTGTTTATTTTTGTAAACATGTATAATATTTCATAGAGTACACAATATAATTGACCACAATTGTATTCTCATTCTGATGACAAGTTTTCCAAAAATCATCAATGAGGTCTCTAAATTATTAGGTAGTTTCTTATTTGCAAACACAAGGTTAGTGTACCCTTGAATGCAAACTTTAACACGAATTGACAGCCTTGTTAGTATGCGCATGTTATATGATCACCTTAACAACCTACGGCAATACGAGTTTCTATTAAAATCAAACTTGTTGATCAATCAAAATTTATGCGACTTTTATAAAGTGATAAAGTGAAGTTTGCGGGACAAATATTAAACCTTGATTGAATGTAGTGTTTACTACATATCAAAGTGGATCAAATGCCTTTTGTGTAACTCGAAACAAGATTAGTTTTGAATCAAGGAAAACTCTAATTCTATAGGTTTTTTTTGCAAGGGAGCTAGGTAATAAACACGCAATTTGTTTTCTATTCATATGTAAATGAAAATATTCGGTTTAAAATTGTTCAATGTAAAACCAGCAATTATCATCCACCTACTTTATAATTCAAGTACAATGTATAATACGATTTATGTTGTGCAGCATATGTATGGGTAGCCCTGTATACATATTTTAAATATTTTCTTTATTGACTATGTATATTATATAAGTCCTTGAATATTTCTAATATAGGTTATTACATAATATTTAATGGTCCTTTATTACCTACTTAATTTCAATTACTCATATTACAATACTGTGTATTCCAAAAATCAGAAAACATGTCCTTGGTTCTCACGTTTGTCATAATTTAGTTAGCTTAGCTTGTTAAAGTGATCCAATAACATGCACATACTTATGCCGCTTTATGTTTAAGTTTCGTTCAAGGTTACATTCACCTTGTAAATAGCTAATACAACTGAACTTCCTTGTAATTAAAAATCTTTTCACATGCATAGGAATAAAACTGAGGCAAATTAAATTGTCAACTGACGGAAATGTGTTTAGACATTTCTTAATAAGACAACAGAAAGGTCTATAGTTGAAACTGATTTATATCGGTGTTTTAGTCAGAACATTTATTTTGTATTGGCTACCATACATGTCTTAGTTACAATGTCAAAATATTACTTGGTACTGGATTGCAAGTACAGCTATTAATCAACTGTAACTTACATGTACTATTATATTAAATTCTAGAAAATTATATCCATCTTTTTCTGACTAGATTTAGTTTTACGTTTTTGTTTCTTCAAACTCTTTTTTTTGTTTTAACAGGTTTTGGATTTTCAAATAATGTTTCATTACGCATAAATGCAGCAGAATCAGATACAATCATTGTACATAGTAAATATTTATTCTAATCTTAACTAATTATATTCAAAACAAACCTTATATAATGTCCTTTATTCTTAGGTTTGTCTTAATTTAATTTCTAAACAAAAACTAAAATCAATATGTCAATGTTTCATTTAGTTACCGATTAAACTGATCATTTCCAGTAAGACACTTTCTAACCCTCTAAAGAGGTTGTGGGTTTTATGTTCTCTTTCTACGACAGATTTGTTGTATGAAACAGACAACAACACTACTAATGCTGTTATTTGGAATGTTCGAATAAACAGGTCTAGTTTGAAAGCAAAACCATGAATTGCTACATCATTCAACAAGAGAAGATTTCAGACATTTCGGTACCGAGTAAAAGAATAATATAAAACGTTATTTAAAAATGACAACGTCAGTACCCAAAATCTACACTTTAAGACTATTGTGTATTATTGGTAAAGTTGATACATAATATTTATCAACAAGGTATTGGTACCTTCCGATGAACTTTTTAAGAAAAAGGATTAGACGTCCTTTGACATATCCCTGGTTCATCAACTATCTGCTCAGACACTGGTGACGTTTTACAAAGTCATGAGTATTTGTTGCATTTTGTTGAATACCGCAAACGTTGGATATATTGCTACTTAAGAGGGGATACATAATTTCAAAATTTAAAATCGTCTCGTTTTGATTTCCTTAGCCGTATTTGTCACAACTTTTTGGAATTATGGATCCTTCATGGTCTTTAACTTTCTACTTGTTTGGCTTTATAAATATTTTGATATGAGCGTCACTGATGAGTCTTATGTAGACGAAACTCGCGTCTGGCGTACTAAATTATAAACCTGGTACATTTGATAACTATTTACACCAGTGGGTCGATGCCACTGCTGGTGGACGTTTCGTCCTCGAGAGTATCACCAGCCCAGTATTCAACACTTCGGTGTTGACATGAATATCAAGAATGTGGTCATTTTAAAAATTTCCTGTTTACAAAAATTTGAATTTTTCGAAAAACTAAGGATTTTCCTATCCCAGGCATAGATTACCTTAGCCGTATTTGGCACAACATTTTGGAATTTTGGATCTTCAATGCTCTTCAACTTTTACTTGTTTGGCTTTATAAATATTTTGATATGAGCGTCACTGATGAGTCTTATGTAGACGAAACGCGCGTCTGGCATACTCAATTATAATTCTGGTACCTTTGATACATACTTTGTATTAGTAAATACTAAAGATTTATTAAAGATTGCATATTTTGGCTTTAATATTGATTCACTTATAGGGTCTTTGTATCGGAATTAAACACATTTATTTTAAAAACAGTTGTTGGCAGGACACGGGTTATGTTCGTCTCATAAAATTATATTTTATGATGGTTTAATACTAAAACCCTAACTGGAGGATATGTGCCTGAAATTCATATGATGAAGACATAATCTTTCAATCAGTTTAAATGAGGTCTGGAGCTGGCATGTCAGTAACTTCTACATGTAATAGTCTGTTGTTTTATATGTATTATTGTCATTTTGTTTATTTTCTTTTGTTACCTCTTATGACATCGGACTCGGACTTCTGTTGAACTGAATTTTACTGTACGTATTGGTATGCGTTTACTTTTCTACATTGGCTAGAGGTATAAGGGGCGGGTTGAGATCTCAAAAATCATGTTAAACCCGGCCGCATTTTTGCGCCTATCCCAATTCATGAGCCTCTAGCCTCTGTTAGGATGGTATGATTTTTAATTTTAGTTTCTTGTGTATAATTCGGAATTTAGTATGGCGTCCATTGTCACTGAACTAGTATGGATATTTGTTTAGGGGACAGCTGAAGGACGCCTCCGGTTGCGGGAGTTTCTTGCTGCATTAAAGACCTATTGGTGACCTTCCGCCGTTGTTTGTTCTATGGTCGTTGTCTCTTTGACACATTCTCCATTTCCACTCTCAATTTTTTTTATAGCATTGCCTGTCGTTAAGATGTTTGATAAAATTCTCTAGTTATAACAACAATTCTTCATACAGCAACAGATGACCTCAGCAAGTGAAATGAGGTATATGCAGAGGTGTCAATCTACATCAGGCATAGATTACTTTAGCTGTATTTGGCAAAACTTTTAGGAATTGTGGTCCTCAATGCTCTTCAACTTCGTACTTTATTTGGCCTTTTTAACTTTTTTGGGATTCGAGCGTCACTGATGAGTCTTTAGTAGACAAAACGCGCGTCTGGCGTATATACAAAATTTAGTCCTGGTATCTATGATAAGTTTATTCAGATATTGATTTAACAAATTATAACGAACTATACATATTCAAACTGTACCGAATTCATTAGCAGGAGTGTCCTTCTTGCACAAATGTATTACTGTGAATGTTATTGGGAAAACATTAATAAATAGTAGATAAGTATTAAAGTAACCATCACGAATTGGCTGTCAGATGGAATATGCATGTGTTAACTTTTTTGTTATCTTTTTTAAATGTTCCATTGTTCTTGTTATTCGTCTTTGTGTATTTTTAACCTTTGCAGTATAGTCCATGTTTAAAGTAGTCCAAATACGTGACGCGGTATTAAGAACACCACAGTATATTATGGTCATTTTGTCTATACCCGTCATGCCGTTGACTTTTAATAGTAACTTTCATGTTAAACATTGTGAAAGTTATTGAATAGTTTCAAACAATAAGTCTGGCTCTTGTTTACATCTTTTCTTACCCTTTCAATGTAAACTGAGATTCGGTCATTTGATATTTTGGAGAAAAAGAGATGAAATTATTTCGGGATTACATCAATAGTAAGCTAGTAAAAAAACTCAAACAATTTAAAATCATAAAACCAATGATATATAATTTCTACAGGCATACTGCGTATTTATTAGTTATCAAAGGTACCAGGACTATAACTTAGTACGCCAGACGTGCGTTTCTTCTACATAAAGACTCATTTAAAGGAAATTTATACATGACCACATTATTGATTAAACTTATTATTATCTATTATTATCTATCGCCTTTTTTGTCAATATTTGACGTACACCAATGATATTTTTACAAAATGTATTATCATTCTGAGTGGACCATAAAAGGACAATATTAAACTCAGCCATTTATAAACTACATCAGGATAGATGATTTAAGTAATTATTCGGCATGCCACATAATAATATAAGCTATTTTAGCTTTTATAACCGACAAATACATTCATTTACACAAAACATACACACAATAATAATTATTGCATTACAAAACACAGAGCATAATATTTCATGCACATTTAGGGTAGGCTGATCTAACTTAAATACTACACATTATATGACTTATTGAGCATTACGCAAAAAGCAACATTAAAGCAGCAACATAAAACCCTTAATTAACAAATTATAAAAAAAAGAAAGCAAACAAAACACAAAAAGATTGGCAGTTTAATAATTAGCACACCTATATTCCACGGGTGTCATTCGGTTTAACGAGAGAAATGATCGTGAAAGAATATTTAACGGTGGTCAAGTATTGCGAGATCATCGTGAAAGCTCTGGTAACGGATCGTGAAAGACATTTAATCGAGAAGACATATGAAAGGTCAGTAAATAATCTAATTTACTTAATTACACAGACAAAGTTACAACAAAATAAAACTGTCTGTCAAAATAGTTCAACATTATGATCAGTATGTGAGAAAATCCAGGTTTAAAACCACATAGATTTTACAAAACAACAAAAGGCAGATTGCTTCTCGACATTTCAATGACCTTAAAAATGTAAACAAACATGATTTTTTTCTCAAATTCGAATACAATAAACTACTTTTATCCGAAAAAAGGCATTCTATTTGAACGAATCAAATGGTTCGCATAGTTATTTTGTATAAACATAATCTAAAACTTGGTAAAAAAAGAAATATTGCACAAAAAAAGTGATCGTGGGAGATCGCGTACCGCTTTTTGAAGATCGTTAAAAGGAGCGTGAAAAATTTGGTGCTAGGAAGACGTTACAATTATCTTCAATTATATGGTATTAGTTAGTCTGTGGTATATAGTTACATTATCTCATTGGAAATCAATTCACTTCTGCTACGTTGTATATAAAGATACATAGAACTTAAGAAGGTACTGTTACACAAAATGTTGGTTATTGTTCAATCTCAAATTGTTCATAAAGATGTTGTTTATGCTATAAGTGTTTGGTTGATGGTTAACATTTTGGTTTAAACGTTGCATACCCATATTACTGGCTTAATAGTGGCGGTCTGCCTGAATTGTACTAGACCGATTCTCAGAGCTGAATTTGTCACACTGATAAGTTACATTTTTTTTTTATTTTCAAGTTTAAATTATATAATTTATCAAATATAAAATGTTCATTCTTATCAAAATAGTTACAGGATTCAACCAGTTGCAGGTATATCAAATGGTAAAAGAAATATTGATTTCTGATTACTAGTATTAATTCTGGTCACGCATTATCTTTCACGATCAAAATAATGCGTTGCCTGATCTTTCACGATCAAGTTTGAAAAAAGAATGGCCAACGTAAGTACAATTATCTTGTCTTAGGGAGGAATAAATCCTAATCATTTAAAGGACCACTCTGATTCAAACAAAAAATTCTCTGAAACTGATATAATCAAGATTTCTTGATTGACAACATATTTGTTACGTTCGGAGGACGTGTTTTTCAACAGACTGTCGGCATTCCAATGGGAACAAACTGTGCCCCTCTACTTGCCGACTTATTTCTTTATTATTATGAGGCTGACTTCATGCAGGAACTTCTTCGGAAGAAAGATAAGAAGTTAGCAATATCCTTTAACTCTACTTTCCGCTATATAGATGATGTTCTTTCACTAAATAATTCAAAATTCGGTGACTATGTGGAACGCATCTATCCCATTGAGCTAGATACTACAGATACAGTTAAGTCGGCTTCATATCTTGACTTACATCTAGAAATTGACAATGAGGGTCGATTGAAAACAAAACTTTACGACAAAAGAGATGATTTCAGCTTTCCAATTGTGAACTTTCCATTTCTAAGTAGCAACATTCCAGCAGCACCTGCATATGGGGTATATATCTCCCAATTGATACGATATTCCCGTGCTTGCAGACAGTTTGATATTTAAGTCATTCTTTTGATTGTTTATATATATATGTCTCATTTTACATAGGTACTAGTTTATCCAAGTTTAGTATACAGAATATTGTCGCATTTTTATGGTTTTGCCGTGTTTAAGATATATTGTGTATCAAATTATTTTTATATGATCATTGTTTTTTTATGGATTTCATTTGATACTTATTTTTTATTCTTTATGATATATTGGTGCAATTCTTTTAAAAAAATCATGTTTTTCTTTTTATTTAGAAACCTGTTTGAAAGAAGAAAAATAATAATGTAACTTATTTCATAATTTATATCAGTTCAAAATTTAATTTATAGTTTAAAGTTTAATATATATAGCGATTAAATAGGCTCAATATATTTCGTTTCAGGTACGTTTTCAATTATAGCGGGGTTTTTTTTGTGTGTATTTAACATAATTATGTTAAAGATTTGATCATAATTATGTATGAATATTATTGATGTTGACATGTATAGTTGTTTATCGTCTATTTTACACATCATGTCATCAATGTCAAAATATAGTGTAAATACATAGTAGTACTCATCACATAAGTGTCCTTGACTGGTGTATTTCTTTAAATCAAAGCTATCTCAGGTAACATATTTTTGAATACTAAATCAGGTTATATTTTTATATATTGATGTTTGTCATCTATACACTGCATAATTTTCTCAATTCATGTATTATTATATCGATAAAAAACTCAGGTAACATATTTTTAAACAATGCACCATAGTAAAGCCTGGGAGGTTGAGTGGTCTTTCGCATCGGACATAGTGCGAGGCGATTTGATGGCACGATATATCAGTGGTATGAATTCTAATCCTGGCTAAGGAAGAACAAAACATTTGCGAAAGCAAATTTGCAGATCTAACTTTGTTGGGCTGATAGTTAGACGACTTATATATATACAAGTAATAGCTTTTCTAAAAAGCTTGCCGTATTTTAGCTGATTATATTGAGATCAGTGGTTTGTGAGTATGTTATTTTTATTGGAATATTGCACTCCAAGCATTGCACTCCAAGCAATATGAATGCATAGCCCTTTAGTTCTACTAATTTGTGATTTTAGTTGTATTATTGGTGGACCAGGTTTATATTAATGGAAGGAGACTTAATAAAATGGGGAATGATATTTATAATAAAATGCATACTGTCTATAATCAACTTGATAAAAGAGCATATAAACCTACATATAAAAAAGAAGATGTGGTATGATTGCCAATGAGACAACTATCCACAAAAGACCAAAAATGACACAGACATTAACAACTATAGGTCACCGTACGGCCTTCAACAATGAGCAAAGCCATTACCGCATAGTCAGCTATAATAGGCCCCGATAAGACAATGTAAAACAATTCAAACGAGAAAACTAACGGCCTTATTTATGTAAATAAATGAACGAAAACAAATATGTAACACATAAACAAACGACAACCACTGAATTACAGGCTGCTGACTTGGGATAGGCACATACATTAATAATGTGGCGGGGTTAAACCTTTTAGCGGGATCCCAACCCTCCCCCTAACCTGGGACAGTGGTATAATAGTACAAAATAAAAACGAACTATAAAAATCAGTTGAAAAAGGCTTAACTCATCAGATGGACAAAAATACAAGTGGACGTGGCCGGGTATGTACTTTTGAGGATTACTACTTGACAAAATGGACTACTACAGAAGGCCTTTCAAATTTGAGGAGGGGTTTGGCCGATCAATGCATTTGAATGGGGACATATAGTTGGAACTCCCCCCCCCCTTTGTCCTGGGTTGGAACCTCCCTTTTTTAAAATGGCTGGATCTGCCCCTGATTTCTGAAGATGAGGGCTTCATATTACTATTAGCCTTTCATAGTGCTTTATATTTGGTTGCACATGTAATCAAGCTTTTATTACTTTGAATATTCATATTTTCATTTCTAATGGCAACCATTTCATGTAATACATATAGTCGGATTATTAGTTAGTTTTTTTAGTGGCGGATCTAGAAATTTTCATAAGTGGGGGCCGGTTGACTGCCTAAGAGGAGCCTGCTCCTGTCACGCTTCAGTGATTCCTTGAAAAGGGGGGCCCCTTAAATCTACCTCTGGTGATTGATATGGACTAAATAGAATTGCTGTTTAGTGTGATCCAGGCTTTGCGTCGAAGACCATACTACAACCTATAATGGTTTACTTTTATAAATTGTGACTTGGATCAGGAACATATATATTAAATATACTGTTCCCAGCTTGGATAGACAGTTGTCTTTGGTACTTCAATATGAGAATCAGTTATATCTATGTACAAAATTGAGAAAAAAAAATTATAATAAATTTAAAACATATACATGTATTTAATTCTGTAATACATGTAATACCTGATAATATTTATTAGTTATTTGTGCTTTTTTCATTTGATGTTTACTCTCTGATAATGTCAGTATAATTTGATTGGTTGTCATAAAAAAAATTGGGTCAGTTTGCAATTGTCATGTGCGGGTACAACACATCTGGATCTTCTTTCTCCTTTCATTCATTAGATTACGCATGAAATTTATCACAAAAATGCACCAGTTATTTGGTGAATGAAACACTTGTCATATTGTTTTATTTAAAGTCATAGGCTGAGTTAGAGGGTTTTTCAGGGGGGCCTGGGCTGCCCCTTTTGTTAGAAAAATTTGGTTGTTTATATAGGGAATCACTGGAGCATGACTGGAGCGGGCCCCTTCTTAGGCAGTCAGTGGGCCCCTGCTTATGAAAATTTCTGGATTCACCACTGAAGTTTCAGTAAAGTTAGATTAGCTTTTTTGACATATTATGTTGAAATTTGAACAGAAAATGAATAAACAACCTAATAAATTTTAAAAATGCACTTTTATGAAAAGCTTTCTTTGCTTATTCACAAGGACGTAACATATCCTCCATGCTTATCCAATCTGAGTTTTTGTTCATACATAGCCTGGTGCTGTTCCAATGCAAGTAGTCTTCTTTTTTTCTGTTTCTTGAGAAGTATCTGGTTTACCTGTTCAGTCACTATAAAGTGTTACAATTCATATTTAAACGCAACACATAAATAGTGACCAAAAAGGTACCGCTATCACATGAGAGAAGCTAGTAAAAAGTAAAATGTATACATTTTAAATATTTTTGTGGGAGCATGAAATGTAGTACATATATAGATAGTTATTTATAGACCATAGAACAAATAAGCAAACAAATTCAAAGGAAATGTACATGTAAAGTGAATAATAAAAAAAGAAGTGCCATGGCCAGGGGCCCAAACTTGACAGCATTTGGTGTTGAACAGGTTAAATGTCTGCATTGACAATAAATATAGCCTTTGTTAGAGGTGAGCCAGGTCACCTTTGCCTTAGTCAGCCATATTAAAGGTAACCACATGTTTCTGGGCTGGGTCGAAAAATAAATGAACATGACTTTGAAAAATGCTAAAATTTAAAGATAAAAGAAATACACCAAATTGGGGAGACATCTATTAAAATGTTTGAATATGAAGTTGACAAGAACTAAGCTTTTCAGATAATATACAGACTATTACAGTCAGCCTAAAGACTCTTTGCCTACTGAAATGTTTGCTTACACAGTGCCTTCCTAAAATTATTTAAAATCAGTGTGATAGTTTTCATGAAGAATGCTGAGCGTACAGGTATTTAAGACAAAATAAATGTTATGTTACATGTATCTACCCAAATAAGTAACATATAAAAATTCTTGACTTCTAAAACAATGATTAATCTCCTGATTTAATTGACTTATCAGTATGCTTCCATCCACTGATGAAAATTCCATCTGAGTTGATTTATTATTAATTATTGTGCTTTGAATACACCTTATTGCTACAAAATGTACATGTCTGCCATTACTAAATGTACATTACAAATGTTCCTAGTCAAATAATTATGACATCTGGCAAGGCTATTTTTATTTTTTTCTGGGACGCCTTCTTAGGACTGACGTCTGGCAAGGCTATTTTATTATTTTTCTGGGACACCTTTCTGCGACGTCATAACACAGAAGCAATTTTTTAACATGTGGACTTTGAAAGTAAATTTTGGGGGGAACTTTGTGACCTAATTTATAGTAGAGGGGGCCCACTTTAGTCATGCTTCATTGATTTCCTATATAAGCAAACAAGTTTTTTCCCAAAAAGGGGGGGGGGCTAAATCCGCCTCTGCTGATGCCACAATGGAAAAGTAATTGTTGTATCACGTTGTATAATGGTTGAAGAGGGACAGATTCTCAGGTCAGCTGGGACAATTAAAGGGGGAGACTTCTCCCATCATGCTTCAGTGATTCCCTACATAGTTTACCAAATAGTAATAATAACATCACGAAAAAATGTACAAATTGTAAGACCTGATGATGTGAATAAATTGAAATCAGACATGTCAAATGCAGTTCTCAGTGATGTTGATATATCAATGGACAATGACTGCTTATACTATAATAGTCCGAGGTCCAACAACCAAATTTTCCCAGAAAAGGGGGAGGCTCCTGAACCGCCCTCTAAATCCGCCTCTGACAACTCAAAAGAATCATCATGTACGAGTATACATCAAATTGTCTACCCCACAAGCGAACATCTTTTGGGAGCTCGCTGTGTTGCAAGTATTTTGGGTTTGAAGGAAATAAGATGCTATCATATAATTTGCTGCCTTCAATAATAATATCTTCTATAGTCGGATCCCTCTATAGTCGAGGACGTTCAGCTAGAGGGGGTTAGCCTAGATATACACCTGTATCCAGCTATGTTCGATATAAAGTCGTTCACCTAAGGACATTTTTTTCTTATTTTTTCTGTACACTTAGCTTTGATTTTTTATTACCATGCATTGTCAAGCTTGGTAACTCATAATTGTTTTCAGTGATAATAGAATGCACAATACGAAGTATGGGATGTCAACAGTAAACATGCAAAAGCTGACACTATAGATCACTGTAACCCTTGTCGATAACTATACCGTGATCTTCTTCTTCTTCTTCTTCTTCTTCCAGGTAAGGAACCGGATTCAATACTGAATGTTCATGGTTCCGCGCGAAAACTTTACGCAGTGTCGGGCAACACAGAAAGCTTTCTCTTGGCTATTTACAAATACATTTAAAACGTTCGCAAAAATATACAATTAAAATTATTTACAACTGGGTTTTCCTACTTCCTTTCAGAGCATGCCTTTAGGGCAGCTCTGAATCCCTCAACGGTGTTGGTCGCTGTAACTGTTGTTGGTAGGTTGTTCCAGTCCCTGATTGTCCTCGGGAAGAAAGATTGGCCGTAAGTGTCTGAACTTGTTCTTTCTTGGAAGAAGCGGTTTTTACCACTGGTCCGGTTATCATTCGGTGTCAAATATTGGTGACGGTCTATATCTATAAGATCATGCTGGATCTTAAATAGCATGCATAATCTATTTGTTTTCCTCCGTTCTTCGAGACTTTCCCATTTAAGATTTTTAAACATATTTGTGACACAGCCAGGTGTTCGGTCTGTGTAGTTGTTATTCATAAATCGTGCAGCTCTTTTCTGGACCTGTTCAATTGCCTTGATTTTATTTTGGGCGGTTGGGTCCCATATTGTGCTTGCGTATTCCACTGCAGGTCTTACCATGGATACATACGCAGCGGGCCTTTACAGGTTTTGTACAGCCTTTGAGGTTTCTACGTATAAATCCCAACGTTCTGTTTCCTTTGCCTACTGTATTGTCTATGTATTTATCCCATGTTAGGTTGTTACTGATGGTTACTCCAAGATATTTACTTGCTTCCTCTGTGTCTAGAGTATGACCGTGTAGCTGGTACGATGTTTGTATCACTGGTCTTTTTTGGGGGGATATTCTGATGACAAGGCATTTTTTGGCATTAAAACTCATCTGCCATTTGTTTTCCCAGTCTTCCAATGCTGTTAAGTCCTTTTGAAGTAGTTCACTGTCAGCTTGGTTGGTGATGGTACGAAAGAGTAGGCTGCCATCCGCGAACAATTTGGTCTCTGATGTAGATGCTGTTTCTGGCATGTCGTTTATGTAGGCCAGGAACAGTAATGGACCAAGGACTGTGCCTTGGGGTACACCAGAGAGTACTGGTACTTGTGAGGAGACAGCACCCTCTAATATCACGCTCTGCTTTTTGTTATTTAGGAAGGAGCGAATCCATTTATTGGTTTTGGGGTTGACGCCATAGTATTCCAGCTTGTGTAGGAGGCGGTGATGTGGTACCTTGTCAAATGCTTTTGCAAAGTCTAGCAGGATGATGTCTACTTGGCCGCTGCTTTTTAATTTTGATGCAATGTCGTTGATGGTTACGATTAGTTGGGATTCGCATGATCGTCTTTTGCGGAATCCGTGTTGTGCATCAGTTAGTATTTTATTTTTGTCAAAGTGGTCCATGATGTTGCTATGTGCAATATGTTCTAAGACCTTACACGTGATAGAAGTTAGAGATACTGGTCTGTAGTTAGATGCTAGGTGCCTTTCGTCTTTTTAAAAAAGTGGAACTGCATTGGCATCTCTCCAATCTTTCGGGACTTCACCAGTGTTCAATGATGTTTGGTATAGGTCTGTGAGTATCGGAGCAAGTTGTTCTGCTGCTGCTTTCAGTATAAAGGCTGGTATTGAATCGGGACCAGTAGCTTTATGCGGTTTCAGGTTTTTTAATAATTTGTGGACTCCGTTGGTACTAATTTTTATGTCTTTCACGGTGTAGTATGGACTTTTTCCTTTATCTGGAAAGTTATTTAGGTTTTCTTTGGTAAATACTGACTAGAATTGGTCGTTTAAAATGTCAGCTTTGCTCTTGTTGTCACTTTGCAGAAATCCCATTTTGTTTTTTAACGGTGCCACTCCTGTCCATTCTTGACCTTTGCTTTTGATATAAGACCAGAACTTCTTTGCATTATCTCTATAGGTGATGCTTGGTGAAGGCTTCTTTGCACATAAGAAACCATATTGCTCACCTTGTGAGTTTTGTATTCTTCTAATCAGTCAGTTGTTTTTATGGTTTTGTTTATTTACACCAAAAATCAATGAAGCGATGAAAGCGCGGGAAACGAAATGACATCTCCGGTAAATTCCGTGATTTTAATATTTTCTAATCAATATGAACAAGCAATGAAAAATAAATGGTTATTATTTTTATAATTAGTGCATAAGTTTTGTGTATTTATTATTTAAAATATATGCTTACGAAGAAAACTAACACTAAAGTATCTCTTTTAATACACAGTTTCAAGTGTAGATTGTGTGTATTACTGTTCTATTTTTAAAGTTGATCAATGATACACAAATATACAGCCTCGTACCAAAATTGCAACATAATTTCAAGATAACATGATTTTATTATCACAGAATTGTATTGATTTAATTGATTGCACTAAATTGACAGTGCTTCGTTAATAAACATTATAGCTCTTTACGATAGCAAATGAACACTTCATTACAATTTATACCGATGACCTACTATCATGATTTTTATCCGACCGCACATACGGACGCGTTGACACATAATGCATACCACTCATTAATAGCCAATCAGACGTTAATATGACCTTCATTTCCCCCATAATCATTCCGGAAACAGCCACGAAGCAGCCATTAAATAGTATTTATAACCAATGAAATACCATTAACAGATTTACCCGAACCTGACGTCTAGCTTCTGACTTATCAGACCGTATCACCATGGCATGTGATACGGTAATTATATATAAAAGTCTAAATTATTGAGAACATGATGTTTACTTAAAAAATAATTTCGACACTTGAAACACTGATGTTAGATGTGAACAAATTTTAATCTGCTTTAATCATCTTTTCTTTATCAAGTCATTTACTAGCTGAGAAAACAACATAGTTGTTTTTATACTCGATAAGGTAAACCAATGTATAACAAATAAAAATATAAATACACACATTCTACACATTACTATAGTTAAGGTTACAACATTCCTGATGACATCATTCTGACAATTGCTGGAATGTCACTTATTTGAACTTTGATTGACCTATTGTGTCCTTAGATCATTACTCCATCCGGAAGTGTTTTAGAACGCTAGCCGGAAGTGTTTCAGAACGTGCATAAGACTACTACTCTTGTTTTCAAATTCTTTTAAAAATTGAAACAGGGGAGGGGGTATACAATGTTTAGTAAAAAAAAACTTAGAATATACACAGTGATTTCTTTAAGGCTATATTCTGATAAATGAGTATTAATGTGAGAAAAAAACTGATTTTAAACTCATCAAAACTAAATTTTCTATATACGCCAGACGCGCGTTTCGTCTACAAAAGACTAAAGCCTGTAAAATCAGTAGTTGTCGTTTGTTTATGTGTTACATTTTTGTTTTTCGTTCATTTTTTTTACATAAATAATGCCGTTGGTTTTCTCGTTTGAATTGTTTTACATTGTCTTATCAGGGCCTTTTATAGCTGACTATGCGGTATGGGCTTTGCTCATTGTTGAAGGCCGTACGGTGACTTCTATTTGTTAATGTCTGTGTCATTTTGGTCTTTTGTGGATAGTTGTCTCATTGGCAGTCATACCACATCTTCTTTTTATATTATCAGTGACGCTCGAATCCAAAAATGTTAAAAAGGCCAAATAAAGTACGAAGTTGAAGAGCAATAAGGACCAAAATTCCTAAAAGTTTTGCCAAATACAGCTAAGGTAATCTATGCCTGAGGTAGAAAAGCCTTAGTATTTCAAAAATTGAAGCAACTACCATTGAATATTTAAAAAAATATATTGCACGGAGAATATTTGTGATGAAGGTATCAGGTACGCAAAATTCCAGGTCAATATGATATTAACATTGCATTTGGAGCCTATTGCATGATTTTCTTGTAGACTGGCTCTTAACTTTACGTATTTTTATGCATACGCAGGGACCCAGGTATTTATTCATGTTATTGTACATTATTATTTTTAATATGATTTTAAAGCCATTTAAACTAAAGAAAACAATTAATTATGGTGTACGTGTCCCCCTTTTTTGTTTTATATCTTTCTGTAGCTTATGGGGTTGAACAAATTCGAGAATATATATATTTAGCTTAGAAATAACAGGAAAAGGTTGTTTTTGATACTGGCATGGAAATCCGATTTCTTTTTTCTTTCTAAATATAGCATTAAAATTTCCAGTCTAAAAATAGATACTTGCGAAACTGTTTACCCTGTTTTAAAGATCTGTTAACCTTTTGAAAAGACGCACATTCTAGAGGTAAGAATTTGAACTAATTATGCTCGTTATAGAATAAACTAACGATAGATCTAAATTACTAAAAAAAACTAATTCTTGTATTGATACAGTCATGGATACAAATTATGCAATTCACGGTCGATAACCATAGCATGAATATATTTTTAAAAATATCAAGACGGACATATATATACTTTTTGGAAATTTTTGTTGACTTATAAATAGGACTCACCACAACAGCCACAACAATACAGATGTATATAAATATACATGTATACACTGCCCGTTTTTTTTTTTTTTTTTTTTTATCTCAAGAACTTTGAGGGGGAACTTGGATAATATTTAAAATAGAAAGGGGATGTCCAAGCTTTTTAATACTTCAGATTTTTGTATATGGTACTGGAGATCGATTTTTTTTCTCTCAAAATTTGAGCAATTCTGTTTGTCCTTTTTCATATACAAATCATAGTTACATAATTTAATGAATCCACTGATATCACAATCATATTATGCCGATGGTTTGATGTTTTTATTGATAAAACACTTTTCTCGACGCTTTTTGAATATATATCCCTTTTCATAAAATAAAAAAAATTATTAATATAAATAATAACTTTTCCTTATGTAGGATTAATAAAAAAAACTCATGCGCTTCATACAAAAGGTACGGCGGTCAACGCTTTTACATGAACACCCAAATAAACTTTGAAATAGAACAGTCAATTTTAAATAAAGTTCCAGCTGACTTTAATGTAATACCCCAAATTGAAATTTAAATAAACTATTGAAGCAAAATATCATCGAGCAAAAATAGTAGAAATCGAGAGCGTTACTATGCATATATTTGTAGTCTCCTGCACTAGTGTCCGTAGCCGCAAAAATCTTGATCTAGGCTCCCATATTTGGCGGCGGCGTCAACAATTATATACTATAATTTTAACTTTTACATTTGACTATATATATATATAAGTATATACAACTCTAAACATCAACCCAACAATGTTAGATCTGTAAATTTGCTTTCGCAAATTTAATCCGCTAGATTAAAACTGACGTGGAAAGGTAACACACGGCCAGCGAAAGCTCTCTTTTTGAGAGCCCAGGTGGTCGTGTGGTCTAGCGGGAAGGCTGCAGTGCAGGCGATTTGATGTCACGATATCACAGTAGCATGGGTTCGAATCCCGGCGAGGGAAGAACCAAAAATTTGCGAAAGCAAATTTACAGATCTAACATTGTTGGGTTGATGTTTAGACGAGTTGTATATACATTATGTACACAGCCATGTATCACCATCATTGATGGCGATCCGATGGATACATCTGTTGTAGGGTTGTCACTGACTCAGACGCACTTATATATATAAGTATATATATATATTCTTTTATATATTATATTATCCGAAATTTTGAATTTTATGCATTTTTAATGTATTTTTATTTTTATGTATACTAATTACTTTTTAACTTCTCTGTTATTTGCATGGTTTTATGAAAATAAACTAAATACAGGAAACCAATAATGATTGAATAGGTAATATGATATTTGTGTTGGTACATCGATATCTCATTTCCATTGAAATGACTTGACCTCATCCTTCAGCTATGTTCTTTTTTAAGTTAACATGTATAAGTTTGTGACTAGGTTAGTTTGAGTGGGACGACTAGTGATGGTTAATACTCGTTTTTGGTAAAAATCGTTTCTTGATACCAATCACCCATGTTCTCGGCATTTTAGCTGACGATACTGACCAGATTTATTGTACAATTTGAAAAAAAAACTTATTTATAGTACACCTTTTTTCAGAGTTTAGCTTGATAACAATATTAGTCATAAATGTTTGAATAATGTGAATTTTATTTCTTGATTGATATTACTTTTTTTTAGATACATATCAATCAGAAGCTTGTTGCCCGAAACGCATTTTTTTTTATTTTTATTATTTTTTATTTTGTATTTTGATGTTATTGTGTTTTATTTTGTTTTATGTATACATGGTATATTGGATATTTTTCATTTTTGATTTATTTTGAGTTTTTCAATTGAATAATAATTATTGTCGTCCTTCCATACGCCTTTATCACCCTGGTCTGTCGCTCAGTAATTCTCGTAAGTTTTGTACGAACTGGTCAAAAGTAGACAAAATTAACATGATTAAGATAGTATTTTTTGCTCACACCATTTTCCAATTTTTGTATTGGATAAGTAAATTTTCTTTGTTAACAGTTCCACAACTTGTGATAACAAAATGTTTTTAACACAAATTTTCATCAATTTTTCATATTTTTAAATTATTATTTGATGCGTTTTAATATACATTTTAAATAACATATTTTATTAGTGATTTTATTTGCGGTTTCTTTGGAAGAGTTATCTCATTGGCAATCATACCAAATCTTCTTTTTTTATAATTTAGGATGAAACTGGGCCCTGTAGTTTTGCATTGGAAAATACGATTTTTTTCTTTTGCTCATACATGTATTCAAACGTATATTAATTGCAGTAATAAAATAAAATAGTTGATGTACTCAGTATTTATATGAAAGTTGCACGAGATTTGAATTTGAACTTTTAAGTATGAAACCGTGACAATTCAAATTCAGCGCCCTCAAAGCATATAATGATTTTACCTATTATATATTTAGTTTGAACTATTTACAATTAGTTTGTTCAATTCTAATATAAAACGTAGTTATATTTTTGACTTGTGTTTTGTTTCAAAGATTTTAAATGTACAATTAAAATATCAAACTTATTTTATTACCTTTAATTCAAAACCAATAGTTATTTTCTAATATTTAATCAGATTTTTAATTTGAAGTTGTTGGTTTAATTTGATACAATATTTCAATTTTTTCGTTTGTTATTTTCTTTTACGCCAATACTTGGGACAGCGGTTAGGATATCCTAGCTAAGATCATCCTCAAATAGCTTCGATGTGCATGCTGAGACATGTCGTAAATAAAGGCAACAGTAGTATACCGCTGTTCAAAACTCATAAATCCAGGGACAAAAAACAAAATCGGGGTAACAAACTAAAACCGAGGGAAACGCATTAAATATAAGAGGAGAACAACGACATAACACCGAAACGTAACACACACAGAAACGGACCAAGCATCAGACAAAACACCACTAGAATAACAAATATATCAAGAAAACCAAATACATGAATTTGGGATAGACAAGTACCGTCCCACGTCTGATCTCAATATCTCAAAAATAAGAGAAAACACAAACGACTCAACGTTAAAATGCAACACACACAGAAACGAACAATAATATAACAATGGCCATCTTCCTGACTTGTAAGTCGGTCCTAGTTTTATCATAATTTCTGTCTTAAGAACATCTTAATGTCTGCACACAATTTTCAGGATTTAAGCTTAAAACCTAGGATTTAAGACTAATGCCTAACACCATTTAGGCAATATATTCGGTATATTTAATCAATGTTTTTTAATGGTCCATAGATTTAGATTTAGATTTTATTTTATTTAAAGTGCCACCTGATACAATATACATGAAATTACTATTACATTTCAATACATTAGCAATAGTATACCATATCAGCCAGCCTTTAGAGGCTTATGAAGCACTAACAATATTCATACAAGATTATAAACATACAAAGAATATATATTAACTCGATTATTCATTCTGAGATCTTAGGTTGTTTTAAGTTTTTATAAAAATATTTCTCTCTTTTTTTAGTGTTTGTTCTTTTACATCATTGCGTAAGTGGTGGTTTTAATATGTTAATTGTGAAATTCTCATTTAAAATAGATCTGTAATATAAATATATAAAAGATAAAGATAAAGATATTTTATTTCCTAATCATAGGGCTCATAACAAACATGTAATCACATAAAGTAAAAATAAAAAGCCTTTCACTCCCACTCGTATACACTCAGACATACAACTATCGTTCTGATTAAGAAGGATTGATTTAACAGTACAACATGTAAATGAAAAAATAAAATACAGATAAAAATACAGATACAAATGTATTTTTATTTTTTATGAGAAGAGTCAGTTGCTTACATTGTATATATGGAACGAAGGACAACTCTCACTTCCCAGAAAAGAACAGTTAAATTATAATGTGACAATGAACTGGCGAAGACTATGAATAAGTTTTATAAGCTTTAGTTAAGCATATATGTCACCATTGCTATTAATAGTGACGATATCATACATGTAGGTGTACATTTATGTACTGTTTGTACCACAGGCTACCAGTTTAAAGGTTAAGCACATATGTCCTTGTATACGTAAGTTCTTTTTAAAACAATAATCTTTCAAAAAGAAATATATAGTTTTCAAGATGTTTTATACAATTTTCAGGTTTTGTTAAAATATATTATTGAAGTGGTTCTTTGGAACAATAATTAATAATTAGCTTTTATTTACATTTTAATTGATGAGGCAATATACATGTATATGAAACGTGGCGTAATACTATCATTTTGTTTAGAAACTCATATATCCCTTGACTCGATAGACACTTTTTTTGTCTTAGATTGGTTATGTCTTTATTTGTAATACATCTACATTATTGATATTACTTATACGATATACAATGATCGAATTACAATTATAATAATCGATTTTAAACTACTTCCTGATACACGTTTGTTATGTTTTACATGTTTTAGAAATGTATGCCAGGGGTCAGGTGTATTTATGATTTTTCAAATCAGTCTAACTTCCTTATTCAAGTTTTTTCCAGTATATTTTGCAATGCCAAGGTGATTCAAATCCTTTGCTAACAAGTGTTCAACCGACACAGGAAACGGACTGATAGGATCATGCACCGCTGTTATCAGATATCACATGGACGAACATTTTGTAGATTGAAAAAGGCTAATTGTAAAAAAGAAGATGTGGTATGATTGTCAATGAGACAACTCTCCACAAGAAACCAAATGACACAAAAATAAACAGTAATAGGTCACAATACGACCTTCGACAAAGAGCAAAGGCCATACCGCATAGTCAGCTATATTTAACATGTTTTAATTAATTGCTCCATTTAACTAAATATAATGTCGAAGGGGACTTTAGGTTTGCACTCTGCCCACCCGTCCGTCCGTCTGTCCATCCGTCAGTCCAGCAAATCAGTTGTCCAGACTTTTTTCTTCATGTTTGAATATATTGATATTTGGTGTATTAATAGTTTATCTTGACAAGTTACAGGTCAAGATCGAGTTGCACAATTTTAGATTTACATTTCTCTTTGTTCAGTTAAATCCCTTTCCCTAGAATATTTTTTTGATGAAATACTTATAAATTACTTGTTTTTCGCAAAGTTACTTGAGTTTATAGAATAATGCATTTTTTTTCTTTAAACAAATTGAATCCTCAATAACAATAAATAGTATGACAACTCAAATTACTTCTGGTACTATCTTTTTATTTATATAAAAAGTCAATCATACCATTTCGTTTTTTAGAAGAAAAAAAATAAAGTGATTTTTCTGAATTATTATTAATTTAGTATTAATATAGTGTCGATTTATTTATTTTGAAATCTGCAAAATGATGTGTCAGACTCTTTTGTTTGTCCGATGATAGGTGACGTTGTGCAAAATGTTAATTCGTTCTTTAAGGAATCCATTTATTAATTGCAGTCTTTATCG
Source organism: Mytilus edulis (assembly GCA_019925275.1). Lineage (NCBI taxonomy): Eukaryota > Metazoa > Mollusca > Bivalvia > Mytilida > Mytilidae > Mytilus > Mytilus edulis. The sequence continues at coordinate 91,749,212 of CM034357.1, read as the reverse complement.
TTTAAAGATGTTCGTTGCTGTGGTTTATAACAAACAAAAGCATTGTTCGAATTATATCTTAGTTTTGTTAACACAATAAATGAATTTAAAATACTTCACTCATTGTGGACATCAATATTTGCTTGTTAATCATATTTATAATACTCTAGAATTATCTTGCGTTCAGTAAATCCTAGCAGTCCAAGAAAAAATCCGAGATTACATGTCTAGATACAATGTATGAAGGTATATATATAAGACTTATTCCAATTCCGATGTTACAAATGTGACTATTCGATGACGGGAACAATGTTATTGGTTGTCTTTATTTGCCAATTTCCCCCCAACTTATTCTTTCTCTGTTCTTTTAGGGCATCCTTGTTGGTTATTTCTGTCAAACATGTCATCTTGTCCAAATCTTAATATGGTATAAAATGTTAAGCCCCTTTTTCAGCTATTTTTTTATAGTTTGTCTTGTGTTTTTCTCTGACTCAGGCTAGTTTGGTGCCAGGAAACAAGTATAACCCTTCCTCCTTCTGTATGTGTTAATCCTGAATCAGAAGCATGTAATTGAATGGTTGTCTTTTGATGATGCATATCATATTTGTTGTTCGTTCTTTCTGTTGTACATACATCAGGCTGTTGATTTCCTTGTTTGATTTGTTTTACATATGTCATTTTGGAGTCCTTTATAGCGGACTATGCGGTGTGAGTTTTGCTTATTGTTGAAGGTAACTATTTTTGCTGTTGTCTGCACTATGGTCGGGTTGTTGTCTCTTTGGCACATTCCCCATTTCCATTCCCAATTTTATAGTTGTTTACATGTCATTTGGTTGCTGCTGGAGAATGGTATCATTTGCACTTTTTATATATTGACCATTGTGGTAGACTCTTTGATTACAAAATTATAATTTTATAAATGTCGTTTTGTAGATTGCTGTCTTATAGACCACTTTCGAGTTTTGTCCTTCATCGGAAAAGTTCGTCAATTATGTGTGCCTTTATGATGTCATTTACTAGAGGTAACCAAATGGACGGGATCACCTATATCCCTGCTCTAGTAAAATTTGTCAAGCGTCTTTGTGGCGTCATTTTACATGCTAAACTAGAAATTATATTTGTACCATAGGTTCTTATTCACATTTCTCTTAAGACAGCAGAGCTGATTATCATGTACAAGAATTTAATTTGCTAACTTATTCGTGCAATATAATATCATAATTTTTCAACCGATCGCTCAACTTGGGAAAGGAATTGCCGACGCCCCTTAGCACACGAATCACTCGTTCACTAAAACCAGTGTTTGACTGAAATGAAACGAACTCAATAGATGTCCTTTTGATTTACTAAACTGTTATTCTTAGAAAATTATGAATTGAAAAAAAACATTTTTTCTTTTTTTTTCAGGATTTGTTATTATTTTTACATTTAAAGGCAATGGATGCTTCTGGAGAAGAAATAATTAAAGAATTAAAAAGAAAGGAACACAGAATATTGAGAACAGCAAAGGAAGTTATTAAGTTTTACATGGTACAAAGTCATCGATCGTTCCAATGTTTGATAGAAGATCATAAGCACGATTTGTACCATTATTATCATTTTACCACAAGATGTAAATTATGTTCATTTGGCTATGTGCTTCCAGACCGCCGACGGCTGCTACAAAACCATCTCGACCTTTTATGCATCCCTAGCTCCTTATCGAACTTTAATTCACGCAACTTTAACTGTTCGATAACCGTGGATGAAATAGACCTAGATATAGCCTGGTGTTTGCTTGATTGTTGTGATGCTATTTTTTGGCGTCAGTGTTTACAGTTGCAAAGGACAACATTTGTCGAATTTCTGAACGAACATAAACATGTAATTTATCATTTGGTCGAAGGTTTGAATAGCTGTAACCTATGCAAAAACAACAGTCAGCAACATAAACACATTATAACACAGAAACAGTGGACATATCTTTTTTATCAACCTAATTTCACTTCAGTAAAATGTGCAAACCTTTCAAAAACAACTGTAACATGCGTTTCCAAGGTTATGGCTAGGTCTGATATTACAATTCATCAACTTTATGAAGACGATATAACATTAGCGAAGCATTTATTACTTCACCTGTTGCCATTGAAAAAAGGACTGGTTCACCTTCTTGCTTTAGGTCAGCAGCTGTTAACCTGTGATATAACATCGGTGTCAGCAAACAAACAACTGTGTTTGAAATTTGACCAAATAATGGGAGTTCTTGTACACTCTTTGCCTTATAATTCAGCAGACAAAGATAATGCCGTTTCAAGAAAACCAGGAAATAATAAGGTAAACTAAGTTATGATATTTTGTTAATTTTTTGATAGATTAAATTGATTAAGATCCGTTGTAGAACATGCACAGTAATAGGTGCTTGACAACATAAGGACAACTTGTGACATTGAAAAGCCATCAGATTTTTGTCTGCTAATCCAAAAATGTTGATATTTTTGTTTTGATTTGAATCAATACTATCTAAAAATTGTTACTAATGAAAATAATATCGCAATCAAAATGTGACAATTGCAATATACAATCAAAATGTGACAATTGCAATATACAATCAAAATGGGACAATTGCAATATACAATGTATTGAAAATGTCCCGTAATTAACAGAGGAACATATAACACTGTAGTCGAAATCGATTTGAAATGATATATTAGACTGTAACTTGTTTAATCTAAATTAAGAGTTATGATTCTTATTTCAGTACACAATAAATAACCTGATTTTTCAGTTTCACTCATGGTGTAATTTTATTAAATGATTTGTGTGGTGCGTGCTGTTCAAATTATACATTATCATTCATTTTCAGAAAAATCTATGGAATGGTGGTATGCTACCAGAAAAAGAATTAAACTTTTATAAATATAGATCAACGAATGAAGATGATAAAAATAGAAAATCAAAAACCTATTTTATAAATAGGGACAGAAATGCATTGACATCTGATATTTCTGATCAAAAGACGACTAAAGTTCTTCCATCTAGATATTTTCTTTATGATGTGCCATGTGAACAGATGTGTCTACCCGGTGGAACGATTTTTAAAACACCACAAGAACGTCTAGCATCGTATACATACTGGCCAGTACATTCCCTGTTTTGGCCCTATCCATTAGCTCTAGCAGGATTTTTCTACACTGGAACAGAGCATATTGTCCGTTGTTTTATCTGTGATTACACAGCCTCAGTTAACTCCTGGATTCCACCAGAGAATCCATCAGAGGCTCATGCACGCTGCAGTCCTGGTTGTAGCTTCGTTCAAGGTAACGCGTTCAAGATTTGTGCGAAAGAGCCTGTTTTAGAAAAAGACTTAAAAAGCAATCCGGTTCGATCATATGTCGACTTTAGTACAAAGCAGTCTAATGATAAATCATTCCTTCTAAAAGGAGGAAATGATATAACCGATTCTACATTTGCTGCTGATAATGTGTTTTGTCCTCCAGGTACATACGCAAGCACCGATAACAATTTTCCCAGGTATCCAGAGATGACAAATGGAATACGTGAGACGAGCAGAGAGAACAATGATATTGGATGTGACGGCTTGAACGAAATGGTATCGTGTTTATCAATCCAAACTTCAGATGCAGTGGTTGTTGAAAATCAAGTAGCAAATTTAGAGGAAGCCAAAGTTGAACAAGATTCCAAGTTTCCTTTCACTGACACTGCTGATACGACCTTATTCTTCGACGAAACAGCTAAGAAAAATAACCAAGCATTGGCAGATAACTTTTCCAACCTCAATTTGATGACCACTGAAAGCAATTTACATTTTAATGATAATTCAGTTACATACAAATTCACGGATGGCTCTGTGGCACAACTTAAATATCCACAATTTAAACGCTTCAAGTCAAGATTACAGACCTATACTAGCTGGAAGTACTCTTCCAAACAACGACCGATACTTTTGGCTGAAGCTGGTTATTTTTACACAGGTAAAAGTTTTAGTAATTTAAAGCTTCAAAGCGGTTGATATCTTACAATGTATGAACTTATTTTGACGCACATACTAATTTCTCGCATTGATAACTTGTAAATATCACGAACATTTAAAGGCATCAGTGCAACCATGTTGGAGGTAATTTTAACTGAATGCCCGCTGAACTGTCAGTTAATGACAAAATATTCACAAATCTATGGCCATTGCATATCATTTTATAATTTGAATTTGCCATCCAAATTATATTAATCAATCTAAAGAATCGAATGTTTCAATTTTGGTATGACAAAAATATGTTAAGCATATGGCAACGAATTATTTACGCAACAATGATGAATTGATTTATAAACTTGCAGCCACATTCAATGTACAGAATAGAATATAATGCTTTGTTAAGGAAAAGTGCAAAGCTTAGCGATTATGCTCATATCCTTGTTTATCTAGTGTCGGTCTAAATTTCCAGCCCTTCAACCTTACTTGAAAAAACATATATTTTGTACTGGCCTGAGCACGTATGACGTATTTGCAACCAAACGTTATATTACAAATCATTAATCAATAAGTCAAACTTTGAGATCATCAAATACGAACTGAATATATATACATGTACTTGTATAAAGGAAAATGACACCTGGTACTTATGTTTTTGTATTCTTGACTTTAAAAAAACCCACCATTTCCTTACGTTTTTCAAGGTGAAGCTGACATTGTTAGGTGCTTCTGTTGTGATCTTGGACTTGCTGAATGGGATGCTCAAGATGACCCGTGGGTTGAACATGCACGACACAACTGTAGGTGTTTGTTCCTTAAAAGTGAAAAGGGAGAGGACTATGTAAATGAAGTACAACTAAGATGGAAAAAGGTACGGCAGATACATTTATTGTTATATTAATTATACTTTTAAATTGTTTGTCGATACATGTACACCAATAAAAATGCTAAACAAAACAGACTAATGATTAAACAAAATCATGAACGTTTGCAATTATCCTCTCTTAACCTAGAATGTACTAGTTGATGAAGCGTTATGAAATAAAAACTCTCTGTCTTGAGAACAAACGAAACGTCAATTAAATACTAATAGTTAAAGCAATTCAGAAGAAAAACATATATACAACAACGTACCTAAATAGGAAACCGATTTTTTACGAAAATCCAAACATCATACATTGAAACCTAAAGCGTGAGCAATGCAAATCAAAACAAATTGAATGGAAGTAAATTGTTCGCTAAAAAAAATAAAAAAGATTTATCGTCAATTGTTGTTGTTATTAAAAAGTAAAATCCGTCGGACAAAAAAGGCTTAACTCGACTCTATTTTGGTTTAAATTATATGTGTTATACACAAATTATTGGGGTTTTATTTGTTATAGGTTCTCAAATGAACGAAATGAAACAAAAAGAAACAAAAATAAAAAATAAATCGTTACTTTAATAATTTAATGATATTTAGAAAATGTGTAAATGAGAAAAATGATAACATGGTATGATAACAGTCCTTATTTGTTTTTGAAGCTTAATTCTACCAATGTCACTATATTAATTCAACCTGGTATCTATAATGAGTCTATGTATTTCTTACAATTTGTGAAATCACGTCTTTCTAATAATCAGCATACAGGTATGTATATCAAGAAAATAAATAAGCAGGGCAAAACAATGAGTGGTATAATCAACCAACACTATAATGTCATTGTCAGTGATATGTATGTTTAACTTGAAACTATCTTTAGATACAAACACAACGATTATGAATTATAATTATATGTTTTATGATGTTCTAGATCTATAACCCAAAGCATCCTGTATTAGAGGACAAAGATTCAAGATTGAAAACATTTGCTGGTGTATGGAGAACTGATATTGAACAAACCCCAGAGCTTTTAGTGGATGCTGGTTTCTTTTACACAGGTTTAAATGATTTCTCTATAATACAGAACATAACCAATATCTAAGAGATGTGTAATTGACCACTGATCTAATCTCACCAATGTTTTTATTTATTTTTAACAAACTTGGTGATCTGATGTTTATCCTGGAAGAATGTTTTATTCGTGAATTGTATGCATGCATTGTACGTTAAAATTGTCCTCCTTAAGAGAATGCTCAATACACTGTAAGTGGGGATGAGTTTTGACAAAAACATATGCTGCATAGTAGGTTGAATGACGCACAATTACTTGATACATAAGTTTTCAATGATTATTAATAAGTTTAAATGCATCATTAAACATTTAAAAATACCTGTACCAAGTAAGGAATATGACAGTTGTTGTCCATTCGTTTGATGTGTTTTATTATTTGATTTTGCCATTTGATTAGGGACTTTCCGTTTTGAATTTTCCTCGGAGTTCAGTTTTTTTGTGATTTTATTATCTATGGCATGTATTATACGCATTCAGTGTAAACATTGTTTATTGCTTTGCATTCATTGATATATTTGATGTCATCATAGGTGAAGAAGACACTGTCCGCTGTCATTATTGTGATGGAGGACTACGTAACTGGGAACCAAAGGACATACCATGGGAGGAGCATGCGCGATGGTTTCCATTCTGTAAATTTGTCATCAAAATGAAAGGAAGAGAATATATAGATGAAATACGCATAAAACATGAGGTATTTTCTGATTTGAAAAGTACAAGCTCGCATGTATGTTTAAAATAAGGTCATCTTGGTCAATTTCCCTTTGCGCCTTAAACACAGGAATGCAAATATCAAATAAAATTGTGTTGTGTTCAATTTGAAGCGTCATGAAACAGGGCATTTCGGGATTTTTTTCAGAATCGGATATCTGCGTCTAACATCACTCAAATCAAGAAATCACATGTTAAACGTTTTCATCTTCAAAAAGAGAAATCATTGCAAGTTCAAAAGTACCTAATGAGAAGAGGAATTGCCAAAAACGGTACCATCCTCATCCATCTCTGATTAATAGTGACAAATAAGACAAAAATTGTCAATGATTCATTTCAATGGACACATCACTTCAAAACCCTGTATACTTGTGTTCTTTTTTATATATACATAATTGTTGCACATAGTAAGAACACGCATATCGTATTAACTTTCACACCATGTTCAACTGAGGTTTTTAATGGATTACAGTCATTCTAATTAAATGGGCATTCAAAAAATCAGAATGTGAATATATATGTTCAAACTCTTTTAGGTCATTTTTTAGTAGCAATAAACAAAAAACTATGTTAATTGGACATGCTTTGATACTATATATGCCCTTGAATTTTTACTAGATAACATTTTTGTTCGCTTTGGGGATTCCGTATATCGTCAGATTATCGGAATTCCAATGGGGACTAACTGTGCACCACTTATTGCGGACCTGTTTTTGTATTGTTATGAGTTACAATTTATGACAAAAATAAGCAAAGACCCATCGAAACAACATCTGATAAACAAATTTAATAATACTTTTAGATATTTGGATGATATTTTGGCTCTCAGTAATGACGACTTCAGTATGTATATTAATGAAATTTATCCTGTTGAACTTACTTTAAATAAAGCTAATACTAACAATGACCACTGCCCTTTTCTCGATCTTGATATCTATATCACTAATGGAAAGCTGAATACTAAAATTTATGATAAAAGGGATGATTTTTCATTTCCTATCGTTAATTATCCGTTTTTAGATGGTGACGTTCCCTTGTCACCATCTTACGGTGTTTATATATCTCAACTTGTACGATTCGCTCGTGTATGTAACAATGTTTTAGATTTTAACGAGAGAAATTTATGTATTACTGAAAAATTATTACACCAGGGTTTTCGATATCACAAACTAGTCAAAACATTTACTAAATTTTATCATCGGTATAAAGACATCATTCATAAATATAGCTGAACATGCAGACTTCTAATACGTTCAGGTATTTCACATCCCATTTTTTATGGAAATATTCTTTGTAAAGCACAAAGGTGTCAGTATTCACCTCAGAAACTTACAAAACCATTGAATAGACTTATTAAGAAGGGATATAATTACGATACTGTTGTCAAGTCATTAAAGATTGCATATTTTGGCGTTAATATTGAGTCTTTGCATCGGAACTTAACAAATTTATTCTAAAAACAGTTGTTGGCATGACACGGGTTATGTTCTTCTCATATATGTTATGATGGTATGATACTAAACCCCTAACGGGAAGGATTGTGCCTGATGTTCATATGATGAAATCATAATCAGTTTAATTGAAGTCTGGAGCTGGCATGTCAGTTAACTGCTAGTAGTCTGTTGTTATTTATGTATAATTGTCATTTTGTTTATTTTCTTTGGTTACATCTTCTGACATCAGACTCGGACTTCTCTTGAACTGAATTTTAATGTGCGTATTGTTATGCGTTTACTTTTCTACATTGGTTAGAGGTATAGGGGGAGGGTTGAGATATCACAAACATGTTTAACCCCGCCGCATTTTTGCGCCTGTCCCAAGTCAGAAGCCTCTGGCCTTTGTTAGTCTTGTATTATTTTAATTTTAGTTTCTTGTGTACAATTTGGAAATTAGTATGGCGTTCATTATCACTGGACTAGTATATATTTGTTTAGGGGCCAGCTGAAGGACGCCTCCGGTGCGGGAATTTCTCGCTACATTGAAGACCTGTTGGTGACCCTCTGCTGTTGTTTTTTATTTGGACGGGTTGTTGTCTCTTTGACACATTCCCCATTTCCATTTTCAATTTTATTCTTGATTGACTGTGAACCGGTTTATTATAAATAGACAATTTTTCCAAGCGTGACATCTTTCCTTTTTTTTTTTTAGACAACAGAAAGGAATGAAGAAGTTGCTACTCGATCAGATGGTAGGTCTATTAGTGAAAGTACACAACATATATCTGTAGTGCTTTCAAATAATTTTGTTTATAGAACAGAATGTGCCCAGGTTTCAAAGAAGGGCGAAATATACCAGAGGGACGGTCAAACTCATTGATAGAAAATAAACTGACAACGCCATGGCTATAAATAAAAAGGCAAACACACAATAATAGTACAGAAGACACAACACAGAAAACTAAAGACTAAGTAACACGAACCCCACCAAACACTAGGGGTGATTTCAGGTGCTCCGGAAGGGTAAGCAGATCCTGTTCCACATGTGGCAGCTGTCGTGTTGCTTATGTTATTACAAATCCGGTGAATAGTCTTATTCGGTAAGTCACATTCTTGACAAGGGAAGGGGATTGTAGTGACAAAATGAGGAACATAACCGATATCATCTGTGAAATGGTTATTCCATAGCGGTCAACCAACTCGTGGTGACGTCCGTTACACTTAAAAATCATTCATTAAAAACTGTTGTAATTCAAACTAAGACGACTAAAGAGAGAGCACTTTATGGGCAGTTTTCGTTATATTTCAAGGGAATTCCGGAGATAAGTCAAATATTAAGAGATGATAAAATGCCACGTCCATCTTTAAATTATGCAATCATTTTTTGCCTGTATTATGAATTAGTGCTAAATTAATGATAGTGAATGACTTCAATGCATTACTCCCATTTAAAAAATCATATCCCAAAGAACAGATTATAACTAGTTAAAAAGACGCAAACACATGTGTTAAGATACATGATTTATCAGCTGAGGAGTCTTTTTATTCTGCCTTATTAAAAAACATTTTGTAACGTAGAACGATAACATTGCATTTGATTATAAATACTATTCGGGAATGAATGAAAACATATGTGTAGTCAATCTTCAATTTTGATAAAAACCATGAGCTATATTTATTTTAGAATTGTTTGTCAACCATCCTTTTGTTCAGCAGTTGCAAGAGTTAGAGTTTAAAACAGAGGATATTACAGCCGCAATGCAAGTTTTTAAATCTAAAGAAGGTAATATATAATACTGTGGATTTAATAATTTTTGTGGATACTTATTATTTTGGCTTGCTGAAAAACTGGATTTTCATTTGTATTTTATTTTGTGGTTTTCCCAAATTGTGCGTACATGTCTATTGAGAATACTAGTATTTACTTTATTGAACATTTACATTCGTGTTTAACCTATACCCACGAACAATAACATATTCTAAGTATACATTTTCCAAAAAATACACTACAAGACTATATGATCGAAGGACGTGCAGGGCATAGAAAAGTCTAACAATAATCCATCATGGGCTCCTGAAACACAAAACAAGTTCCAAACGTTAGTAAACTGAATTCCCATTGCATTGTATTTAGGTTTTCTTATTAAATAAATGTAAGCTAATTTGGAACATAACTACATTTATTGATGTACTGTAAATATAAATGTTTCAACAAAAATCTAAATTGATATACATGTATTTTTGTTTCTTAGGAAAAAGTAATTTTACTATTGAAGATATAGTAGAAATCATTATTCAAGGCAAAAGTAGAGAACAAGAAATACAAAAATCAGTCCAAGGTAAACATATGCATTTTATTTTTTTCAGCCAACGTTCATTTACATTTTTCTTTTTCAACCAGTAGTATTCAATTGTGTTTTTAGAATAATTTCTGCTTCAACGTATGAAAGAATAAAAACAGAAATGACGATTTTACATCAACGTAGAATTTTTTTTTTTTTTTTTAAATTTGATCATACTTTATTGATAGTTTGACATTTGTTAGTGGATACATCAAATACCGGTACCTTATCCCGGCCTCGTTAACCGTTAGTAGCATATAGTCAGTTTGGTTAGTATTTGTTAGTTTTTATACGACCGCAAAATTTGAAAAAATTTTCGTCGTATATTGCTATCACGTTGGCGTCGGCGTCGTCGTCGTCGTCGTCGTCGTCGTCGTCGTCGTCGTCGTCGTCGTCCGGCGTCCGAATACTTTTAGTTTTCGCACTCTAACTTTAGTAAAAGTGAATGGAAATCTATGAAATTTTAACACAAGGTTTATGACCACAAAAGGAAGGTTGGTATTGATTTTGGGATTTTTGGTCCCAACATTTTAGGAATTAGGGGCCAAAAAGGGCCCAAATAAGCATTTTCTTGGTTTTCGCACTATAATTTTAGTTTAAGTTAATAGAAATCTATGAAATTTTGACACAAGGTTTATGACCACAAAAGAACGGTTGGGATTGATTTTGGGAGTTTAGGTTTCAACAGTTTAGGAATTAGGGGCCAAAAAAGGGCCCAAATAAGCATTATTCTTGGTTTTCGCACAATAACTTTAGTTTAAGTAAATAGAAATCAATGAAATTTAAACACAATGTTAATGACTACAAAAGGAAGGTTGGTATTGATTTTGGGAGTTTAGGTCCCAACAGTTTAGGAATTAGGGGCCAAAAAGGTCCCAACAGTTTAGGAATTAGGGGCCAAAAAGGGACCCAAATAAGCATTAGTTTTCGCACTCTAACTTTAGTAAAAGTGAATGGAAATCTATGAAATTTTAACACAAGGTTTATGACCACAAAAGGAAGGTTGGTATTGATTTTGGGATTTTTGGTCCCAACATTTTAGGAATTAGGGGCCAAAAAGGGCCCAAATAAGCATTTTCTTGGTTTTCGCACTATAACTTTAGTTTAAGTTAATAGAAATCTATGAAATTTTGACACAAGGTTTATGACCACAAAAGAACGGTTGGGATTGATTTTGGGAGTTTAGGTTTCAACAGTTTAGGAATTAGGGGCCAAAAAAGGGCCCAAATAAGCATTATTCTTGGTTTTCGCACCATAACGTTAGTATAAGTAAATAGAAATCTATGAAATTTAAACACAAGGTTTATGACCATAAAAGGAAGGTTGGTATTGATTTTGGGAGTTTTGGTCCCAACATAATAAGGGGCCCAAAGGGTCCAAAATTAAACTTTGTTTGATTTCATCAAAATTGAATAATTGGGGTTCTTTGATATGCCGAATCTAACTGTCATGACTGTGTATGTAGATTCTTAACTTTTGGTCCCGTTTTCAAATTGGTCTACATTAAGGTCCAAAGGGTCCAAAATTAAACTTAGTTTGATTTTGACAAAAAATGAATCAGTTAGGTTCTTTGATATGCTGAATCTAAAAATGTACTTAGATTCTTGATTATTGGCCCAGTTTTCAAGTTGGTCCAAATCGGGGTCCAAAATTAAACTTTGTTTGATTTCATCAAAAATTGAATAAATGGGGTTCTTTGATATACCAAATCTAACTGTGTATGTAGATTCTTCATTTTTGGTCCTGTTTTCAAATTGGTCTACACTAAAGTCCAAAGGGTCCAAAATTAAACTTAGTCTGATTTTAACAAAAATTGAAATATTGGGGTTCTTTGATATGCTGAATCCAAAAATGTACTTAAATTTTTTATTATGGGCCCAGTTTTCAAGTTGGTCCAAATCAGGATCTAAAATTATTATATTAAGTATTGTGCAATAGCAAGTCTTTTCAATTGCACAGTATTGCGCAATGGCAAGAAATATCTAATTGCACAATATTGTGAAATAGCAAATTTTTTTTTAATTAGAGTTATCTTTCTTTGTCCAGAATAGTAAGCAAAAAATATCTAATTGCAAAATATTGTGCAATAGCAAGATTTTTTTTTAATTGGAGTTATCTTTCTTTGTCCAGAATCAACTTAAATCTTTGTTATATACAATATACAATGTATATTCACTTTTTACTACCAACTGATAAATTAAAATAATCTTTACCATTCAGTGATAACAAGCAGTTTTTTTACATCTTAATATTTTATGATGTATTTAAATGAGTAGTTATTGTTGCAAACTCCATTAGAAATTTTAATTGAGATTAGTTTTGGAATAAGGGAAAGGGGGATGTGATTAAAAAAATTGGGTTCAATTTTTCTCATTTGAAATTTCATAAATAAAAAAGAAAATTTCTTCAAACATTTTTTTGAGAGGATTAATATTCAACAGCATAGTGAATTGCTCTAAGAGAAAACAAAAATTTTAAGTTCATTAGAACACATTCATTCTGTGTCAGAAACCTATGCTGTGTCAACTATTTAATCACAATCCAAATTTAGAGCTGAATCCAGCTTGAATGTTGTGTCCATACTTGCCCCAACCGTTCAGGGTTCAACCTCTGCGGTCGTATAAAGCTACGCCCTGCGGAGCATCTGGTTTTAACTGTAATATATACATTTATAAATCATTGTAAATTATAATATATCCAACTAAAACACTATCAATACAGAATGATCATTAAATCTGAATAGATAAAATATAAAGAATAAATAAATAAAAATCACAGAAATTTGGAATTTTGAAAAAAGCAAAAATAAAAAAAATAAAAAAATAAAATAAATATATTTTACTTACAGCATTCATAATGTAGCTTGCAGGATTTATTTATTCAAATATTTGCGTACAGGCAATCACTAAGAGGAACAAACATGTAGTTATAAACATAGACTAAAACATCAAGCATATATATAAACCAACATATAACAGTATCAAATCATAACATAGGTGGTGATGTGGATAAGGAAAGGAATGTACATAAAAATAATTCCGGTACATGATGTACCAACTTTTTGATAATCAACCTAGTCTTCTAAAATTGGAAGCCAGGGGTCCCAGCAGATATTGGCCATATGAAAAGGTTTTCTTTTAAAAAATAAATTCTTTTCTAGTGCCAGAGATTCTTTGAGGTAGTTTTTAAGTACTGTAAAATTTACCTTTTTTTCACATAGTTTTGTTCTGTAAATATAGAATTTAGTCGGGAGTATTAAGTTTTTTATCATATTATTTCCGTTGTTACCTAAATTTCCAAATAAAATAATATCTATATTAAATGGAATCAATATTTGTGTTTGGTTATAAATCCAATCACCAAGGTCAATCCATAAATCTGAAATTTTATGGCATGTCCAAAATATGTGCTCAATATCTTCAATAGCTTCATTACAGAAAGTGCATTTATCTGATTGTTTTATCTTAATTTGAAATAAAAATTCATTTGTGCCTATGATTCTGTGCACTATTTTGTACTGGAACCAATGAAGTTTAGAGCTTTTTGTGGTGTAGAAAGACATATTATGCACTTTTTTCCAATCAAAATGTTTATTTAATCTTAGAGACCATTTATCTTCACAACAAGGCCTTGTACTACTTTTTTCTAAGAAAACATTATACATATCTTTTGACCCTTTATTTGACAAAAAAAATGTTCTAATATTATTTGGTAGAATCGGTCCATGAACTTTATTAAGATTTTCTATAGAGATATTATGTTTAAGAGAATTTTGATATGATTTTATTGCTGATATAACTCCATTATAAACTAGAAAGTTAGATTTAATTTCATAAATATTTTTGCATTGCTCGAACGACATTAATTTACCCTCATTATTTACCAGATCATTTATCAATAAAATACCGTTATCAGCCCAGTCTTTATAGAACACACTTCTGCTACCTATTTTAATATTTCCATTATTCCAAAGTGAATCTGTTAAAAATTCTTCTTCGTTATTTGGTTTAAGTTTATTTAGCATTTCTGTCCATGCTTTAAAAATCTCTTTCCAAAAGGGTTTTTTACTTTTGTTTGGTGGGCCTAAAAATACTAGTTTTTCAATATCAATATTTTCTGTGCTTTCTATAAGCTTTTTGAGTTTTGTATTGTTTTTTAGCAACGACCCACGTTAATTTTAACCCTGTTATATATTCTTCAATATCTAACATTTTCAGCCCCCCAAATTTATGTTCCAGACATAATATTTCTCTTTTAATCTTGTCAGGCTTATTTTCCCAAATAAATGAATAGATTGTACGAATAAGATGTTTAAGAGTAGTATTGCATGGTGTTGGTAATGTTAAAAACAGATGATTTAATTTTGAAATAATTAGTGTCTTTCCCACTGGAGTAAGTGTTTGTCTAGACCAAATATTGATTATATTTTCAATTTCTTTTATTTTAGGATAATAATTCAAAGATTCCATTTCTTGCAAATTGACAGAAAAGTTTATTCCTAATAGTGTAAACCTACTGGAACCCCATTCCAATCCCCACTTTACACACATGGTGTCTTGATTATTTTTTTTTCCACACCACCTTTGTCTTGTCTAAGTTCATATGGAGACCAGACATTTCAGCATATTTATGTAATAAGCGGAAAGTTGCGTCAAGGCACTCTGGTGAACCGTCAAGAATAATTGATGTGTCATCAGCATATTGAGAGATCAAATATTCAGTATCACCTATTTTAATTCCCTTTATATCTTTATTTTTTCTAATTAATATTCCAAGTATTTCTGCACATAAAAGAAATATATAAGGTGATAAAGGATCCCCTTGTCGACAACCTCTTTGAATTTCAAAGAATTCAGATAAAAAACAATTTTGAGAAACTGCATAACTTTTGTAAAAGTTTCTTACCCATTGTTTTATAGAGGGGCAGACATTGAAAAAGTCTAAAACGTCTTCAATGAAATTCCATGATATAGAACGTAGAATTTTTAACTATCGTAGTACAATGAAACATTTGAAAAGAAACCCATCAGATAAATTTAGACAACAGCTTTTACATTCGATACTATTGTTTGCCATCATATATAATGGACCATTTTCAAATTGATTGATTATTTTAACAGGATAACTTTTTGTAATTAGACATATTTTGTATTCCTCAGACACCGTTTAATAGAAGTGTTAATACTTTATAGAACTACATTGTATTTGTCATCATACTCTGTTGACAGTTTGATACCGTTGATTTTATCAGACTATTTAATTCTTCGATTGCTGTAACACATCTGTGACATATTGCAACAACTTACTTAAGTTTTTAACGCGTTTTATTCAGCGGTATAGTACTGTTGCCTTTATTTATATTGTTATATCTGTTAAACGCACAATTTAGATTGTTATTTACCCAGCCGCAGGGGAATTTTTCTTCTGTGAAGTAATCTGGTTTTGACTTCTTGTAGCTCAATATCAATACACTGAGGAGGTAATGAAAGGTGTTCCTAAATGACAAAAAATGACTAGATATAAAGCAAATGATTTGATTTAGGTATTAGTTTTTGTTTATTTTGGTAATGTTATTTGGTGTTTTTATGTTACTGTCTAACCATATTTACGCCTCTTTATTTTTTTAGATCCATCAACACTTAAAGAAATAAATCGCCAGCTAAAAGAGAAGCTTCTATGTGTTCGATGTAAAACTAACGATGTGTCAATGTTGTTTGCAAGCTGTGGACATCGAATTACATGTGAAACTTGCGCACAGCAACTTGACTATTGTCCATATTGTAATAAAGAAATAACGAAACGAATCAAGACGTTTCTGTCGTAAAAGACATATGTGACATTAGCATGTGCATAAGTTTTATTTAATAGATAGAAAAAGCAGGAGCTTTACTATTCTTCAGGTTTGCTTATAATTGACGATGAAACCTTATCAAATCGATCAGAAGTTTGGTGTAATTATTAGTTGTTAATTTATGTTTTTCTTGAGCTTAAAACTTTGAATTACAAAACAATTCCAGCATGACAATCTATGGTGTGGAATGGTATTGATACATGTAACCATTCTTCAGCTAAAAAAGTGATTTTTTTTTTCATTTATGTAGAAACGAGGATTGCTGAATGTTATTATTTAATACTATGATAGTTAGAAATAGAATATAATTTGTAGAATTTAGATTGAAACATCGTAATAAGTTTATAATCATCCTATTTAAACACCAAAGCAATTGAGTTTATTCGTATGTTCTCTGTAACCATTACTTGTAATGCGCAGGTTTTAAACTTTAATAATATTTGCTTACTAGCACTCAAATTTTGCGTTTGATAAAACATCATCGGAACAACTAGGAACGTTTTTTTTTTTAATATACTCCTTTTAGTATAATGGAAGACTGAAATTTTTCAAAGAAATATTTGACATTTAGTTTGTAAATACTAGTAACAATCAATTTACAAGAAAAAGTAAAATCTGAAAAAGAAGATTTTGATTACATTGTAGTTGAACAGCAGATACCATAATGTTAAAAAGTAACTTGTTAAAGTGAATTCTACATACATTGTACGTGTGTAAACCAAACTGGGAATTGTTATCAGTTTAATTAATTAAAGAAATATATTCTGTGTGTGTCTTTTGTGAAATGTCATTGTTTTTCAGTTTTCTCCCAAATTCCGTTTTTTTTTTAATTTGGTTTTTCTTTTATGAATAGGTATCAAAGGTACCAGGATTATGATGTAAGACGCCAGATGCAAGTTTCGTCTACATAAGACTCATCAGTGACGTTCAGATCAAAATAGGTATAAAGCCAAACAAGTACAAAGTTGAAGAGCATTGAGGATCCGAAATTCCAAAAAGTTGTGCCAAATACAGCTAAGGTGATCTATTCTTTGGATAAGAAAATCCTTAGGTTTTCGAAAAATAATGTGGACAAAGTTTTGTAACAGGAAATTTATAAAAATTACCATATAAGTGATATTCATGTCAACACCGAAGTGCTAAAAACCTTTTCTGAACAAGTAGCTGTGCAAACAGGTAAATTTAGTCTCGACAAATTATTACAATTACCGAGATTCGTCAGAAGACCATAATACAC
This sequence comes from Mytilus edulis, assembly GCA_019925275.1. Lineage (NCBI taxonomy): Eukaryota > Metazoa > Mollusca > Bivalvia > Mytilida > Mytilidae > Mytilus > Mytilus edulis. The sequence continues at coordinate 91,731,755 of CM034357.1, read as the reverse complement.
TATGAAATGCAATATACTTAATTCAGTTAACATTTCACATTACCATTATTACCGTACACTCTTGACAATTGGATTTCTACAAATCTATCAAAATGTCACAATTAAGAACATTGACTACATTGTATCATAAAAAGACATGTACCTCTCATTTTGGCAACACATATTGATATAATCTAATGATACGAATATAATAATAACAAAACCATGTGTGGAAAAATCTATTATGTGAAATAACGATGTTAGAATTTACGGAAAGACAAATGGACAAACAAAAATATGCAGACTTTAACAATATGACACCAACTTAAGAAGAAAAGGTTCTGCAGAATGAATATATAGTTATGTTGGTGTTTCGATAAATAGTCTGACAGTCTATCCTTAATTAATATTTTATATTTTTCAATAAAAGTTTTTACAGTGATTGTCAGTGAAGAGAGAATATAAGATATGTACCTTATCTTTCAAACTTTTGTAGTGTCATTTGACACAGGCCAAATATCAGCAATACTCTTGATTTACAAATTATAAGATCTGGAATAATTGGCAATGAGAACTCTCGCCACAAGAGATCAATTATTTGCGAGCTAGCAGCTATATGTCAAAGTACGGTCTACAAACAATGAGCAAATCCATACCAAAAGGATTTTATTGATAGAAAACACTTTCAAAGCAATATGTTTTACCTTGGACTGTTAATTTTTCAAAATTTTGGCATGGGCGTGATTGACAACATTCTCAATCGTTTGGATATTTCGGATAACAAATATCCTTTCTCGGTAATAGCACGATGTCAAATGATCATGTCACTATACTGTAAACCAACTTAATTTCGCGAGCGATTAATTTTCGCAACTTTCGCGAGTAGAAAAATAACGCGAAATTAAATCGTCGCGAATATGTATAACTTGGATCTTTCCTTATTAAACTACATTAAGTTAATTAGAAAATCGCGAAATTAAATCGCCGTGAAGTAGACTAGCTGGAGATAAACGCGAAATAAAGTATCCGCGAAAATAAGTTGGTTTACAGTATTCAAATTAAGACACTATCGAAATCTTGAAATTTATACAAATAAAGCGAACATCACAGACGCTGGTACAATTTTAAAATTTCCAAACACGGCGCAAAGACTACAAAGATATGTCAAAATAAAAATAGTTATTTGCGATGTGAACTGGCACAACTCTAAATTTCACAAGGTGGTGACAGTTGAAATGTTAAAATAACTGCGTGGAAATACAGTCCCAATAAACAGCCCTGGCCAACCTAAGCTGGTATAATATTTAAAATATGACAACGGTAGAGCAATTACAACAGAGACTGCGTATTTAAACATCCCAAATATAAAGTAATTTGATGATAAGAAAAATGAGTAATAAATTTTTACTAAGGGTATATATATATACATAGAAAAAGGTATTGCAACACCTTGATTTTTGAAGCTTATAAAATCAGCCCCTTATTTTGGATAGAATATGATAAAATATTTGTAAAATAATATTGAAACATAGTTAATGATAACATTGGCATTGAAACGAATAAAAAAATGTATGAAAAAAATGTTTTATCTTACCACAAATTTGATAACAAAATGAAGTATTTTTTGTACACAAAAATGCATTTTACAACTTTCACCGTAGTCTAACTTTTCAATGTCTGACATTTCAAATTAATCTTAAGATGATTGTTGACATCATCATGATCATGTTTGATCGTTAATCGCCAAAGAATTAGTACTTGGTTAGCCTCCATTCAAACGGATAACCGCCTCTTAACGTCTTCTGATTCCAGCATCCAGTCGACTAATTTGTTGCGGAGGTAAGCCAACCATACCTGATGAAGGGCATTGTTTATTTGATGACGTGTTTGAATTTGGGGGGGGGGGTCCTTTCGCGCAGTTTACGCCCGATATTGTCCTATATATGCTCGATATGGTTCAAATCCGGGCTACGATCGGGCCAAGAAATATAACAATATGGGACAATGGATCTTCCTCCACGATGCTAATTTCCAACTTTGACAAGCTCTGCACTACATTGGATACGGGCTACTGTATGTCTGTTCGTAAGCAAAGGTCCCCGAAATGGTCTTATCGCACGATAACCAGAAGCGATGAGTCGCTTTTCTTCCTTCCACGATAAATCAATAATCCTGCCTCTGTGTCCTATAGGAAGAGTGCATAGTCGCATTTGTCTTCCATTCTTAAGATTATTCAGATTGAGCTATTTTGGGAGAAAAACGAAAAAAAGGCATCCGGATATTGTTTTCGTCATTGGGCGAAATTTTATGTCAGACTAGACTTTCGGTTTGCGTTTTTTTATATACATTGAACATACATATATATTTATATATATATACTATAAATACAGTGTATTTGCTATCTGCTATCATTTTCAAGTTTACTATCCACGGCAGTTGCATAGTCTATTAAATAGAGAGGGTCTGTATAATATATCAATGACCCCCGTGGATCGATTTGTGAACTGATAATTGTCAATTAATACACTTTATTTCTAGGATTGAATGAACATAATATACAGATAAGCGCTAAAATTATGCATGTGTTATTAAAATCAATAGAAAACCAAAAAAATGGGAATATTGGAACATTGGAAAAATGGAGGATCCGGGCTAGAAAAACAATTGTCCTGTCCCAAAGTACCTATGACTTTTGATACCTTTTCTGAAATTCTCCTGTCAGGAAGAGGGAGAGGGAGAGAACAATTGTTCTTTCCCCAACTACCTATGACTTTTGATACCTTTACTGAAATTCTCCAGTTATTAAATCTGTTTTACAAAATTTATCCTACAACTCTTTACATACTTTCGACCACACTCTTAATACCCGCGATTTCGCGGGTGTGTTCTAGTACAGTTTATAAAGGAACAATTTTCTCCAGATAGAATCAAAGGCCTTCTTTAAATTTACAAAGCAGGTATATATTTTATTTTTATTTTTGTGTAAGTATTTGTTTATTAAAGACTGAGCACAAATATACTAAAATCTCTTATCTCTTAATCCTCTTTATGCTTTGACGCACATAAGGCCGACACTAGCTCTCTCCATAACACTCTGTCTTGTGCTTTCTTCTCTACTTCTCGCCAAGACATCCCAACCTCCTTCATCTCGCTTTCCACTGTTCTTCTTAATGTCTCTTTCGGTCTTCTCCTTTCCCTCTTTCCAGTTGGAGTCCACATCAATGACACTTTAGCGATGTTTGCCGGTTCCTTTCTTAAGACATGGCCTATCCATTTCCATCTTCTTGTAACATTTAAGTGAGAATGAAACAAAAAACAAACACGCTTTACACATTAGTTTTCAACGATTATTACTAGTTGGAATAGACCTACCCGTTTTGTCATATTTAAGGCCGTTCGTTTTCTCATTTGAATTGTTTCATATATTTCATGTTGGGTCCTTTTATAGCCGACCACATGATATGGGTTTTTCTCATTGTTAAAGGACTTACTGTTGCCTGTAATTGCTTACATCCACTTCATTTGAACTTTGGTGGATAGTTGTCTTATTTGCAATCATACCCCATATCATTGTTTGTATACCATATACGTTCATATATATTATAAGGCATGGATGAATACAATATATATAGTGTTGCCGATAGCCCAGCACGCATAGTGGACAACAGAATTTATTAATTTATTTACATACATGTATCTTAATATATATATACATAAATATACATATTAATATATATATATATATATAAAAAAATATTAAAAAAAAAACAATAACCACAAATTCTCCTAATTACAAAACCTTGAAATATACTGTTAGGTACAACTTAGCTAGAAAAAGTAAACCTTGTACCAACGAGAGCTATAATATAGCCGACATGAATGTAAACATGTAACTATATACATAAATAACTCGATCATCAACGACATCGCCAGCCAGGAACAACCAAACAAAACCCGTTAATGGGATAAACTGGAGACCTGGGTCCGACCCCATGCGACAAGTCATCTCACGAGACATACTCGGACGTAGATATAGTTTAGAAAAGTATATATAAATGTATGTATCAAATTATATTCATGATATTAATGGAACTTGAATTTTGCCCTGTCTGCGGCGGGCTAGAAAGTGATAATATAATGTCTTAGACCTAGTGACGTAAACTTATAAAACTACTACGCTAGTACCGTATATACAATTATGTCTCCATTTACTACGAAACGTGAGAAATTATACTTATACTGGTACCAATTGTCTATGAATCATTACATGTTTTGTTTTTGAAAAAGTTCAAAGCTAAATTGAAAGCTATATTATCTTAAAATACTTACATGTAACTTTCAATTATATCTTTAAAACGGAAATCAGATAGTCTGAGGTGTTATTTTAGGTCCATATTCTATGATACAGCATTTTTCATACGTAAAGATCTAAATAAGAAACATCTCAAATGTGTGTCTTAATCTTGCATTTAGCATAGGTTTATATTAAGCATGTTTTATAAGCATTTAGTTATAACGTTTTTTTGGTATTTACCTTGCATTCATTGAAATATTTGATGGTCATCACAGGCGAATAAGACAGTGTTCGATGTCATTATTTTGATGGAGGACAACGTTACTGGGAACCAAAAGACATACCATGGGAGGAGCATGCGCGATGGTTTCCATTCTGTAAATTTGTGATCAAAATGAAAGGCAGAGATTATACAGACGAAATAAGCATAAAACAAGAAGTATGTTTTTGTTTTGAAAAGTACATTTTGGTCAATTTCCATCTCTTATATGAAAACAAACAAGAAATATGTGTTATGTTCAATTACTGACTGAGATTTATCTGAATTTTTCCTAGCAGGAAAAAAACGTAGAATAGGGATGTATAATCCATGGTGTGATTTAATGTTTGAAAGGAACAAAATTTCATAAATTCATACATGCAGAATTAGCATAACACAGGGCTTTTCTGGATTTTTTTTTAAATCGGATATCTGTGTTTCACATCACTCAAAAATATTCACCGCTCAGCGTCAATGACACACTTTCAGTGACAACATCACTTCAGGCTCCCATATACTTGTGACCACTTCGTGTACATTTTATAATCTTTGCGTATAGTAACAACACGCAAATCTTATATATACATCTGGTGCAGGAAAATTGGTACCGTTAATTTTATTACTACCACTGGGTCGATGCCTCTGCTGGTGGACTATTAGTCTCCGAGGGTATCACCACCCCAGTCGCCAGTACTTCGCTACTGGCATGAAAATACGGATTTTTTGTGTTAAAATTTACTGTTACAAAATGATAGAAATTATTATAAATTAAGGAATGTATCTCCCTCATGCAAAGCTCTGATTCCTTTCACGGATTTGGCTATACTTTTTGGACCTTTTGGATTATAGCTTCTCATCTTTTATATAAGCTTTGGATTTCAAATATTTTGGCCACGAGCATCACTGAAGAGACATGTATTGTCGAAATGCGCATATGGTGCAGGAAAATTGGTACCGTTAATTTATTTCTTGATTATGAACCGGTCATAAATAGATGATGTGAGACATTTTCTTTCTTGCTTTTTAGACAAACGAAAGGACTGAAGAAGTTGTTTCTCGATCAGAGGGTAGGTCTATTACCGATAGTACATAAAATATATATATAGTGTTTTCAAGTTAATTTATTTATATAACATATTGTGCCTTAACTGAATTATTTACTAAAAAAAGACTGTTATTCAAGTCAAGACGACTGAAAAGAGATCACTGTGTGTAGTTTGCGTTATATTTCACTGGGTGAAATTGAAGGGAATTCCGGATATAAGTCACAATAGTACGAGTTCATACAATGCCGCGTCCGTCCTTATAATCATACAATCGCATTTTGCCTCTTTGATTTATTTTTATAATCAAACCACAATTAATGATATTGACTTACTTCAAGGCATTACTCTCAGTTAAGAAAACAATGTATACCACAAAAAAGATTAAAACTACATGTAGTTAAAAAGACGCGTACACAAGTGTCAAGATGCATAGTACATCAGCTGATGTATGTTTTTTATTCTGACTTATTATGAAACACAGTTCTGATTACTTGTGTTATGTGATGTAATACAATCACATTTCATTAGATTGTCAATAATACTGGTGAATGAATGATTGCACATTTGCAGACATCCTTCTATATATGCAAATATCATTGGTCTATATATTTATTTTAGAATCATTTGTTGACCATCCTTTTGGTCAGCAGTTGCAGGAGTTAGGCTTTAAAACAGCAGATATACCAGCGGCTATGCATGTTTTTTGTTAAATCAAAAGAAGGTAATACCTAATACTGTGGATAGCAATGTGGCTTGCGAAAAAAAAGTATTTTTGTTTGTATTTAATTTTGTGGTTTTCCCAAAGTGTGCATAGAAGCCTATTGAAAATGTGTACTTTATTGAACATTTACATTTGTGGTTAACTTATACCCATGGACAATAACATATCTGGATCTATGTGTTAGATGTAAAACCAACGATGTGACAATGTTTTTTTGCAAGCTGTGGACATCGCATTACGTGTGAAACTTGTGCACAACAATTTGACTATTGTCCACATTGCAAAAAAGTGACCACGAAACGAATCAAGACATTTCTATGAATCGTAAAAGGGCAAATTGAACGTTTATATCTATTCTTTTAGTTTTAGCCTCTTTTTGAAATTCTAACAAAGTATCATACTATTTCAAACTATATTGAAATATAACTTATATTTCAATATAGTTTGAAATAATATGATACTTTGTTAGAATTTCAATTAAATAATTAAGTTTATATCATATTTACAAAAAATCATTTATTAAACAATTGTATCAAATTAAAGCTATTTCTACTAAACATGCATTTGATGTCTTTTATACTTAAATGTAAGTATCCCGCAATCACCCACTTACATTGATTTGTTTAATACTCACTTGTGAAAAAGGAATGATTAGGAATGTATCACTTAGGATATAATTGACGAACAACTAAACAAATAAAGTTTTTTAAACAAGGATGTATATGATAAAAAAGCAATATGTGCAAAGTTTTATAATCTTTTGTCATATCAGCAATATAACTAGCTGTTATAGTAAATTAGTGGTATCGGTCTTTTGACAAGTTTTATTGATATTATTTGAGTCAAAATTGAATTTGTTGTATACCTCGTTCATGACATGCCATGTGTTGACTACACATGTATCACTATTGTTTAGTAAAAGATTTCACTAGGTTGGGGTACATATTTCATATATATATATATATATATATATATATATATATATTAACCAATCTAATTACAAAACTAGGCGTAATAACATGTATGAAAGGTACCTCTGTACTGTGTGGCTGTTGTTTATATGTCAGTTGTGTTTGTGCTTTGTATTGATCTGATGATTATAGATTGTTCTGAATTGTTGTTACACCACTGTCTAGGGTTTTGAGACGCGTGTTCGTTTGTAAACAAGTTTAACTTTCGTCGCATTGTGTACGTTCCTGTCGTAGTTTAGTAGTTAATTATATCGTTTGATTTTGTCATTGTGGGACCTTTTATAGCTTGGTATGCGGTATAGATGTTGTTCATTATTGAAGACCGTACGGCGACTCCTACGTCATATGGTCTTTGATAACTTTAAGAATGAAAGAAAAAAAATCGAATTTTGAATTAAATTCAAAATTAGTTCGCTTAAATAATAATGCGAAACAACTTCACCACTATGAATTGTGACATTGAAAACGTGACCAAAACGGTTCTTCATTATACATGATATAGTACTGAAGATTCATTTATTTCGTGGATTGAGACCAAATTGCATTTTCGTTGATTCTTGACTTTTTTTTGGTTTTACCAATGTCTGCATACAACCTTACAAACTTTACATTAGTTTTTTTTATCTGTGCCCATGAAACCAATGAAAATGGGTACTCCACAAATAATAATGAATCCACACTAGGTGTGTCTTTTTTACAAGTCTTAAAATATCATGTTAAGGACGGAATATTTAATACTAGTATCAGCTGGATTGATTCTTGAGTCAAAACAGAAAGTTATGATTTTGTTTAAGTTTTCTATTCACTCTATTTATAATCCATAGTCAGCAGAATGATGTCATCGAGTACTTGATTACTTTTTTTCAATTTGAATGATAAGTGAGATAGTTTTGCCATCATATGATATGACAATGAACACTATCAAAACGTCGATGTTCACACCTTGCAAAATTGAGAACGTCGTTTTCATTTGCAACCTCTGACCTGCATTTTAATTTATTAGAATGTTTAGTAATCAAACTACAATTCAGCACATATATCTTTAATCATACCCTTGTATTGTTAATAATTTTAGGGTCCGATAACTTATTACACACCATTTCATTTGGTTCATCTCTTTCCATTTTAAGGCCACGGTGTCACGTTTACTAATTCAATGTTGTCAATAATTATTTCCATTTTTTATTTCTAAAGGACATAGACGGTATTTAAAGATCTTTTTTCTCCTTTTGTTGAATACATGACTACATGTCTGCATTGCGGATGTCTCAGTTCATTATAACTTTCATAAACATTTCTTAAATTAATAGGATAAGTGATAGGTATCTGTTAACATATCAAAGTTACACTTAATAAGCATACACTTCCGACGGACCTATCTTCTGTGTTATAGAATTGAGTGATTTGTGAGCTAACGTTGAAGAAAATGTTTTGTCACCTTAACACACCCAAACCCGGGCTTTTCACCAACCTCTCGACTGATCAGGTTTTGAAACACCAAACAGCTATATATCAAAATTTGAAACACATAATATCGCGCTATATTGATGACTGTAACGCATACATCATAAAAGACGCAACAAAACTTGTAATTTACATGGTAAATTGGTAACATATGGTGTCCTAAATTTTTTCAAGCTATTTATGTGAAAAAAACGAATGTTGCATTTTGTCATCCTTTGAAAGCTCTATAGAGACAAACACTCAGGAGATATCAACTTATGAATGGTTTTCGGAAATTTCTTGAAGTATGCTGTGTCTAATATTATTCCACATTTGTAACACTGAACGGTTGTTTCTCCTGTTTTAAAGAATCCTGCCTCTGCTAAGTGTTTAGGCCATATTCTAGTATACTTCCATGCAATGAATGTATTGAGTCTATACCCGATTGTTTGCATACAGGGTCGTCCACATCCTTCTGGTCTAGTTATAACCTTTGTTGAAGTTTGCATTTGGGCTTGATCGCTTTCTTATTATGTTGTTCTAAATTCAGAAAAGCGACCAGTAATGTGTGTGTTTGTTTTTATGTTTGTTTTATTGCCACCCAAACATTTATCGTTTTGTCGTTTCCTGAAAAAATTATCATTGGTCGTTTGTTTTTATTTCTAAAGACTCAGTTTGCACAAATTCTTCTTGTTTCTAAGAATGTTGCTCACTATGAAAGAAAACAAAATATTATCTATTAGAAAAAAACAACATAGAAGCTATACGATTTATAAATGAAAGAGCGTATGTATCTATGTAATAACATTCAAAGACACCAGTTTTAGGCTGCACTTCTGTAAATGTTAGCAATCTCATTTTCAAAATTAACTCCTTTGGCAGCTAAAACTGTGCCAGTTTTACTATGGAGTTTCGTAAAATATTATATCCTAGAACAGAAAGTTGATATGCACCACTTTTTTATTCGAAAGTCAAAACCAAGGACAAGGCGGCATATTTTCAGCATGTTTATGCCACGAACCTATAACGATTTAATCTTATACTAAAACTATGTACTACTCCAACTTTCACTTTGTGTCTTCCTAGGAATTCAACTGTCGCCACTACCATGTGTTTTTATATTGGTAACAGTCCAAAGCCATTCTCTTTGAGATAAAACATAGATACATAAGCACTAGTACGTAATATATGTCTTTAAAAGATGACATTAATGTCCTATATAAAGTATGCATTTAAGACTTAAGAACAAATATTTATGAGATATGAGAATATTTCATCTATTTTATTCTGATTTTTATCAGTGTCATTGTTTAACAATCTGATGATCAAACACTATTCATCCCACTGGGACATCTTTATAAATCCATGGTTTTCCGTTTGTGTCGTTTTGGTAAGAATGTACTAAGTTAAATGGTATACTGTTTTTTTCATTTTGCCATGGTATAATCAGTCTTTCTTGAGTAAAAAGTTTTTGACTGACTATATGAACCTTTGCAGTGGCAAATGTAGGGGGTCCAATGACCCAATCACCATCTTATGGAGCTATACATAAATGGTTAAAGCATTTCCTTCTGTATGTTCTATTTTAAACGTTGCCTACTTCTGCACCACTCTTTTTTAAAATTCTTAATCTGCATTGCAGCGTCTTCCTACCCGATATGCTCGATTTTCCTATTTATGTCATTATTTAGAGATGTTAGCTTAATAAACACTTAAAGTAAGAGCACGAAAAAACTCATTTATCAAGACAACAAGGTACGTTTTTATCAGAAATACAATATCGATCCTTTATGGGTGAATTTGAAATCATTATATAAAATGGTAAAACAAAATTAGAAGGGTTTCACGGAACCCAGTGTCTCGCCTACTTTATGAAGCTACTAAATGTTTTAGGAACTTTAACAGCAGATTGTATGTCATGTTAACTGGCAGAAAACTACGTTTATAATTAAGTAACACCCAGAAAAACCTAAAGTGAATTTATGTTAACTGGCAGAAAAACTTAGTTTTAGAAGTAAAATACGGATAAATGGGATATTTTTTTACAAAATTTATTTCTAGTTTCTATCTAATAAATTAATCTAAACAAGCTTCTGTCCAAGTTTGATAGAAATCCAGGATATATTTAGAAAGTTATAAAATATTTTAAAACTTAAACCACAGAGTGAATATTTTTGGACGACGCCGACGACGACGACGGATTGTAGGATCGCTATGTCTCGCATTTTCGACAAAGGTCGAAGGCTCGACAATAAAAAAGCAATGCATGAGGTTAAATTTAATACATGTATTTGAACATTTGATTTTGCCTTTTGATTAGGGACTTTCCGTTTTGAATTTTCCTCGGAGTTCAGTATTATTCTAATTTTACTTTTTTTTACACTTTTTATTTTTTTACTTCCAACAATTACAACAAATACATGACATAAAATTGAGAATGGAAATGGGGAATGTGTCAAAGAGACAACAACCCGACCAAATAAAAAACAACAGCAGAGGGTCACCAACAGGTCTTCAATGTAGCGAGAAATTCCCGCACCCGGAGGCGTCCTTTTGCTGGCCCCTAAACAAATATATACTAGTCCAGTGATAATGAACGCCATACTAATTTCCAAATTGTACACAAGAAACTAAAATTTAAATAACACAAGACTAACAAAGGCCAGAGGCTCACGACTTGGAACAGGCGCAAAAATGCGGCGGGGTTAAACATGTTTGTGAGATCTCAACCCTCCCCCTATACCTCTAACCAATGTAGAAAAGTAAACGCATAACAATACGCACATTAAAATTCAGTTCAAGAGAAGTCCGAGTCTGATGTCAGAAGATGTAACCAAAGAAAATAAACAAAATGACAATAATACATAAATAACAACAGACTACTAGCAGTTAACTGACATGCCAGCTCCAGACTTCAATTAAACTGGTGTCTGAAAGATTATCATTTTATCATATGGACATCAGGCACAATCCTTCCCGTTAGGGGTTTAGTATCATACCATCATAACATATATAAGAAGAACATAACTCGTGTCATGCCAACAACTGTTTTTTAGAATAAATGTGTTTAGTTCCGATGCAAAGACCTTATCAGTGACTCAATATTAACGCCAAAATATGCAATCTTTAATGACTTGACAACAGTATCGTAATTATATCCCTTCTTAATAAGTCTATTCAAAGGTTTTGTAAGTTTCTGAGGTGAATACTGACACCTTTGTGCTTTATAAAGAATATTTCCATAAAAAATTGGATGTGAAACACCTGAACGTATTAGAAGTCTGCATGTTGAGCTATATTTACGAATGATGTCTTTATACCGATGATAAAATTTAGTAAATGTTTTGACTAGTTTGTGATATCGAAAACCCTGGTGTAATAATTTTTCAGTAATACATAAATTTCTCTCGTTAAAATCTAAAACATTGTTACATACACGAGCGAATCGTACAAGTTGAGATATATAAACACCGTAAGATCGTGACAAGGGAACGTCACCATCTAAAAACGGATAATTAACGATAGGAAATGAAAAATCATCCCTTTTATCATAAATTTTAGTATTCAGCTTTCCATTAGTGATATAGATATCAAGATCGAGAAAAGGGCAGTGGTCATTGTTAGTATTAGCTTTATTTAAAGTAAGTTCAATAGGATAAATTTTATTAATATACATACTGAAGTCGTCATTATTGAGAGCCAAAATATCATCCAAATATCTATAAGTATTTTTAAATGTGTTTATCAGATGTTGTTTCGATGGGTCTTTGCTTATTTTTGTGATAAATTGTAACTCATAACAATACAAAAACAGGTCCGCAATAAGTGGTCCACAGTTAGTCCCCATAGGAATTCCGATAATCTGACGATATACGGAATCCCCAAAGCGAAAAAAAATGTTATCTAGTAAATATTCAAGGGCATATATAGTATCAAAGTATGTTTTACATTTCTATTGAAAAGATAGAGATTATTTTTTTTAATTATAAAAAAAATAAAAAAAGGAGGCAAAAAAAAAAAAACAACAAAAACCTAACACAAAATGATTATCCAGTAACATCCCTATCTATATTCTAAATATTACATATTTATGTTGAAAAAAATATTTTCAAAATTAACGAGACATATTTCTTTCGCAACATCCGTCAACACAGATCAAGTGCATACCATGACAATAATAATTTATTTAAAATAGATTAAAATTAAATTGTCATTAGTTATTGTAACAAGAAAAAGACATTAGCTGGTATTCAATAAAAGTTTTTCAAAAACATTCCGTATTGATTTTACTTATTATTAAATACATTTGGTTACCCCTCATTTCTCTTATTTTTATTTTGTATGTCTTTCAGCGGCGTTTTGTACTTATTTCAATGCAAATTTTCAGTCATGTGTTTATAATTAACAAAAATGCAGTTATAAATTTTACTCTCTCTTTCTTGAAAAATAAATCAATAAAAGAAATAGAAGATACAAATATCAGTCGAATACAGATACAAGTCATAGCAAATAAAAAGACGAAAATTTTATGTTCAATAATCGTAATGTCAACAAAAAAAGTACATGTAAATATGTAAGCAATTACAACATAGATATAAATCAAATGTATATTGTTTATCGTTAAGATTGAACCAATTTAACTATTGAAAAATAATGCATTCAAAGTTATGATGCTCTACATTGTATCACATAATCTTCCATACAGTGTATTAAATGACAATGACGAAAATATTTATTTTTTTTTCACTTTTAGCAATAACTCACAAGTTATTAGTGTTTCACTTACCTACATACAGTATTATTCCCTTATGAAACTGAGTTGTTTGCAGGAACACAGTAATAGTGTTTGCAGATGTTTGCCGCTAGCTGCAATCTTCCGGCAAACATTGCTGCAAGCTTGCGGCAAGTTTGCAGAAACATCAATGTTTGCCGTAAGATTGCCAGAAAGTTTGAAATAATAAAGAATGTTTGCCGCAAGATTGCAGAAAACTTTGACCATTCTATATGTTTGCCGCAAGATTGCAGAAATCTTTGACCATTCTATATGTTTGCCAGAACATTGTAGGAATTACACAATATTGACTGGGCATGCCTAGTTGGCACTTCCTGGATGCTAACAATTTGAAATTGTGGCTAGGTCAATGTTGGCTGTGTTTGGAAATGCATTTCATATATAAGAGATCAAGGAGGCATTTTGGTTCAATGATATGGGATGATCAGTATGTAATTTTGTAAGTACAAATGATTAATAGAACTTCATGCTTTAATGAAATAATTAATGTTATCATCATACATAATTAAATAAGCAACTATATATACATGTATGTGTGATTGAAAAACTTAAGCTATAATAAGTTTTGATTTTTAACTGATGTACTGCACCATCATGGTCATGTTTATTAAGATTAAGTTAGATTCTGTAATGCAAGTATTACCTAGCTTTATAGTCTCAATACACAATTGAGGTGTTACCTTGTTCATTTTTTAATACAGGTATATTTGTACTCACCAGAATACAAAAATGTTACGTTTTATCGAAAGTTTGTCATTTGCGTCAATACATTGTACGAAACTATGTATTGATAGTTATCAAAAGTACCAGGATTATAACATGCAATGCACTGACACATTGACACATGCAATATGTTCAGCATTCTTGAATGACACTTCGTTCCATGATATAATATCTTATGTAGAGATAAGGGTACACAAATGTTTCCTACAATTTACGCGTCATTTACATCTTTGCTTTATACAAACATTGTATGACACATACGCATAGTGACGTCAAGTACTTAAAACATTTCAAGCTCTTAATTTGGTGTTATTATCGATTTCTTTCTTTTTTTTCTTTCCTGGAGTCCTTTTTTTAATGTAAACAGGATGTTTTGATAATACTTATGAATTAGGTCATATAGGTTATTTAAACGTAACCTGGGATAATGTTTTAGTGTATCTTTTTTACATTAGTAGAAAGTATAACTTAAATAAAAAATAAAATTGACATTAATAAATTTGTGATTGAAACATCACCAGGCTGTTAATTATGTGTATTGCATATACTCTATTTTTATGCTTTCACATTTTCCCCGTCTGATAAATATGGCTTCTACTAACAAAAGCGCCATTGGGAGCGAATGTGTTTAGATACATCTTACATGTGTGTCGTGTGGTTAGTGCACTACTACACAATGCTGTCTATTAACTATACGGTGCAACCAAGATGATTAAAATTGAGAATGGAAATGGGGAATGTGTGAAAGAGACAACAACCCGACCAAATAAAAAACAAGAGCATAGGGTCACCAACAGTTCTTCAATGTAGCGAGAAATTCCCGCACCCGGAGGCGTCCCTCAGCTGGCCCCTAAACAAATATAAACTAGTCCAGTGATAATGAACGCCATACTAATTTCCAAATTGTACACAAGAAACTAAAATTAAAATAATACAAGACTAACAAAGGCCAGAGGCTCCTGACTTGGGACAGGCGCAAAATTGCGGCGGGTTTAAACATGTTTGTGAGATCTCAACCCTCCCCTATACCTCTAACCAATGTAGAAAAGTAAACGATTGACTATCTTTGTATATTCCATACAGCGATCTTGAATTTTTACGTTTGTTCTTAGCAAATATCAAACAATTATAAACAATTATTTTTTGACAAATATGTCTCCATTCGAACATGTTGAACGGTCTGTAATCATCAGTTCCAGGTTGACTACCCTCAAGGTGGGATTTATTTGCTGTCAAGGCTGATTAACAAATCTATACGATGCCCTGGTACAATACAAAATGTCCTCTAATTAATATTGCTTTCTAGCATCCCATATAGCATTTGTATTATCTTACATACAAAGTACCGAAATCGTCTGGTATTTTTCAAAAGAAAAATGACGGGACTGGAGTACTATTACCCGTTTGCTTCTTTACCCTTAGTTTTAGAAATTACTTGATAATGATGTTCCCTAAATGCGCCCCTTTTAACACATTGCGAATGAACACCCAATAATCTTAAAACCCTATTTTTTCTTTCCTTGATCGTCATATATCAACAATAAAATTGAGATAATGCTGGCACGTGAATTATAGTCAACATCATTCGTTTAAGAATGTATTTGTAACTAAATTGCAAGCAACTCATCAACAAAATATCCGCAAATTGAATAGATTTACTAAAAGTAATGTATTACGAACATATTTTTACAGGAACACGTCTTGAAAAATGTTTCTAAAACATACCTTTCCATTAACGTTTATGCAGTGTTATTAACCTCAAATGAAATGTTAATGAAACTACGTAATATCACCAGGATGTCATACTCCCCCTGACATCACACACAACTATCTAATGACATATACTCTGTGTGACGTGATCTTTGTATTCTTGAGGATTTTCAGTTCTAAAAATAATACTTACTTTTGTTTTGATGTTGAGGTTATTTATAGAAGAACAAAAACACAAGCGATACATATATAACTTCAAATTGAGGTTATTTAAACATGAAATATATGTGTAATATGTACATGCTATTCGTACGAAAATGAAGCGTACTTCCTATCAGATTAAAAAAGCCAATTTTATGATAAAGAATTTCATTTTATAGATATTAAATCAAAAGCCATTCAATTATAATTTTTCACAAAAAAAACCGGGAAGTTCTGGTAAATAAACGAGAAATAATGTCCTTTGAGGTGGCACGGTAGTATTTCCTGGCCCATAAGGGATAATGATAGCCTTTTTAAAATTTTCACCACTTTCTAACACTGCAAAAAATTCTACATTCACAGTTAACTGAAGTACTTTCATTTTACTATTCAGAAATGAATTTGAATATGTATCATGACCGTTTATTTTTTTTTTGCTATTTTTAAAAACCTAAGGCCACTAGTACTTTTAGGTATTTTATGGTGCAGTGAATACAAAATTTAAAAAAATTCTCAAAAATTCATTTTCATCTGTATGTAAAATTATTCCATATTTTTCTACACCTGATTCATCCCTCAGTTTGGGAAAGTATGTTCAGTTGATACTGTATTTTTTGTCCAATCACACTGTTTAGATACATTTACCTAAGTAGGGTACACAAAAGAGCAACCTAAATTCTGGAATGCAAATACTACCGTGCCACCTTAACCAAGACATAACAAACTTGAAACCAGTCACGACACCTATGATGCATAGACGTCTTACTTTGGAACATATTACAATAACGAATACTAGTCTGCACTCATTTGTTACCAAAAAAAAATTAAACATTACATCCCTACCCCATCTGGTAGATTTTCACTTTTTTTTCATCCTACCATTTTTACTTAAGGAGTGAACAAAACCCAAATATATGATGTTTCAAATCAACACAGAAGTCAAACATGGTGATTCAGGAGGAATTGTTGGATTGCCAACTCTGTGTATGGTTAATCTGACTAAAAGAAACAGTTTAAGCACCAAATCTTGAAAACTGATATTAAAGTCCATTCCACATTTTACAGCATGCCTTATATTACTTTAAACATTTCCAGATTATGAGAGCAATACAACAAGAGTCTTTAGATTGCAGTTAACTATTATTCCAAAATCTGTTTGACAATACATGTACTAGAATACATCTCTAAGTTGACTGTTTGTCTATTTCTCATGTATGCATTAAGTTAAATTATGTCCCCTTATATAATCAATTTGCCTTTATTGTGCTTTCACTGTCAGAAAATCTTAACAACTAATGGTATTTGCATGGAAAATGAATAAACCATTTAATCTTGCTGATATAACATAATAAATACATTCTTTGTCAAAAATAATGTCTAGTCAATGTATAGAAACCCCTATTTATATCTCTATTTCAGACCAATATGAGAGCTAAATGAATAAGTAAGGACCCCTTAACCACTTACTGGTTCCCCAAAAGCTCCTACTGGTGTCATGTTACATCAGAACTACAAATTAAACCTCAAGAAAACTAGTATAGCTGTACTTGTGTTGAAAAAAATAAGAAATTATGCAATTTATTTATTTCGGTGAAAATAATAGGATGTACATGCAACCGAAGAATGTCGCGTCTCAAATTTCAGTGGTTGCACATGTGTCAGACACTGCGAAAAGTTAAAGCGAGCATATATAATTAAAAATGTGATGCAAGTTACATAAAAATAATGAAGTTTAAATTTTTACATTATTACCTACAGATTAGGCAAATTTTGCTGAATCAGCAATTTTTACTCTATGGGGTGGAATTTAAGGCTTGTTTTTATCATAGTTGCCCTTAATCAACTTTTTATTGATAAACTTACAAATTGCAAAGGTAAAAAAAGTTCCTTTATTGATTTAGTGTAAAATATATATCCCCCTTAAGGTGGCACGGTAGTATTTCCTGGCCCATAAGGGATAATGATAGCCTTTTTAAAATTTTCACCACTTTCTAACACTGCAAAAAATTCTACATTCACAGTTAACTGAAGTACTTTCATTTTACTTTTCAGAAATGAATTTGAATATGTATCATGACCGTTTACTTTTTTTGCTATTTTTAAAAACCTAAGGGCACTAGTACTTTTAGGCCGGTCTTTTACGGTGCAGTGAATACAAAATTTAAAAAAATTCTCAAAAATTCATTTTCATCTGTATGTAAAATTATTTCATATTTTTCTACACCTGATTCATCCCTCAGTTTGGGAAAGTATGTTCAGTTGATACTGTATTTTTTGTCCAATCACACTGTTTAGATACATTTACCTAAGTGGGTACACAAAAGAGCAACCTAAATTCTGGAATGCAAATACTACCGTGCCACCTTGAACGTATCAGTCTTATTCGAAAGAAGAAGCACACATTTTTGTAATAAAGGAATATGTCAAACGAACTGTCAACATATTTTCTACTTCAAAATAATTCGGAAGTCGTCGCAAAGGCACGTCTTGTTTCTATATAAACTGCCGACACATAGATATGTCTCGCTTTTATGTAACTTAAAAAGTTGACTTGACATTAGTGGTTCAAAATTCAATAACAATGGCAAATGTTACACACTAGTATACGTCATACGCGCATATGGTACAATTCGATATCATACGTTTTTTATATGTGCCAACAATGTCAAATTAAAAAATCATATTACATAATTTTTTCAAAGTAATTATTTAATTTTGCTACTTTTTAACAGCTACTGATACAGAAAAAAAATCAACGGAGTTAGCATAAGGAGGAATTCAAACATAAAGGGTAAACAAAATTACGATCAGATCTAGAATAAGGGAAAATATACTATAAGGACGTAGGGAAAACCTATCAAAACATATATGAATATTCCCATCAACACCCTCACACAGATATTTTTTTATTGATGTATCTTCTTGACGACTACAGATTATTAATAGATATAATCTACATCTTTCACATTTATTCATGATTTATGGTCCAAACTATGTATAGTAGTACCTTAATACAGTAAAAATGCTGGGACAAACTACATCCTTTTTTGTGAATAGTTTATTCATATGAAATCGGTGACTTAAATGTTATCATGAATGATCTTTCTAGCTAAATGAAAAACGTGTTTATGGTTAAATCTATGTCCTTAGACAAGACGTTTTGTTTTTTTTTTATCTTGATTACCTTTTTATGATAATCTTCCCATTTCTTCGTTTATATTCGAGAAGTCGCACTTTATATGACTAAGAAAATCTATCACAGGTAGCTGAATGATTTAAATATTTCAACTGTTTATAAATATTAAGATAGAATAGCAGTACTAACCACTTGGGTGGGGTTGTAGAAGAGGGAAGGGTCATCAACGAGTAGTCGTTTCGACTTCTATGAATTACAACGCTGGTTACGTCTTCATACAACATTTTGTGAGATTTACAAAGTAATATATAGCTGAATACAGCAACAAAACTTAAAAGAAATAAGGTCCGATGTAGAAAAAGAGGTTAAGTTGTAGACAGAATGGGGAGGTCATGATTAGTTATAGAAAATTCATTTTGAGAGGCTTGTGATATTAATGAAATGTTACTTCAATGACATGAACATATGGTTCGAATAAAACAATTCTGAAGTCAAGTTTATTAGAAAAATAATTTGAAAGGCACAATGATTACATGATAAATTAATGAATATCATAAATGTTTTGGTATGCAATTCGTAAAAATCTACACAATGAGCAATCTACAGTTCAGTAACATGAACCATACAAAAATCTGGAGTTAACACTTAGGAATAAGTAACTATTTCACACTAATGGAACTCATGATGCATATGTTTTATTTCATGCAAACGTCCGATATCATGTTAAAACCCTTAATATCAATAAATCACGAGAGATGAGAGGGATTTTGATTATAACACCTGGATCATTTATGCAGCACCTATATGACCCCAATGTCGTCCCCTTTTTCCGAATGAGTAACACGACGAGTACCACATTCAGTGTACTTCCTTAAAGTTCATAACTAACACTATTTAAAAAAAAATTAGATAGGTATAGGGTAGAGGAAGTGAAGTTTATTCATTTAAATTGATCATCGGTCGTGTATAAATAGAGATGCAAAATATCACTGAACGGTAGTTTTTAGAATACGTTATCATTGACAAATCAAAACAAATACATGTATATGAAACCTGTGCATTTTGTTCTAAACATAAAGTATAAAGTAAAAACATTAGACTTCAAAAATTATAAACACATATAATTCAAAAAGATAAATACCTCAACTGACAAAATTGTGTGAGAGAAAGTTTTAAAATTTTTCCAATAAGCTGATAGTGGTCGAAATTAATGTCAATAATTTGTAAAAATGATGGCCTCTTTTGTCCTTATACTTATCCTGCAGCCATTTCTAAAGGAGGAACTTCCTCCTTTGTATGATTGTATTAACGTTTCGTCAAAGGAAAGACATATTTGGTAAAACATTAAAAAGTGTATAAGTTGATGCAGAAACCAAATGAGTGTTGTTTTTGTTGTTTATATTTTGACATTTTGATTAGTACACTTTTTACTGCTTTTTCAATCGCTTGCTGAAGTTTGCACAAGTGGAATGGATATAAATTCAATATAATCTCTGTTCAGTCTTAAGACCTCTGTTGAAAACATTCTATTTAACGGGATTTTGAACATCTTAGTTTTATAAAACGTCTGTGCAAGGATGATTGAATGTTTGACCATTTATTTAGATTTGCTTTTTATAATCAATAATTTACATCTATGTTGATTAAGCATCAATCAATGCACACACATTTATGTATATAAAAGTAATTGTTAATATTGCAAATTTCCGACTTGTAATACCAGGCCGCATCTACAACTATGAAATGGACACTTTATGTTTTTCAACAAAGCTCTTTTTATAATATTCTTCATAACATATTGTCCGCGAAATTTCTCTTTCACATTTTTGGGCAAAATGGCATAAATGATCCAAATGTCAAAATCCCTCTCATTGCTCGTCATCAATTGATATTATGGGTTGCAACTTGCAGTCGGATGAATACATAAAAAAAATATTAACATTAAGAGTTCCATTTAGTGTGAAATAATTAGTCCGGAATTTACCTTTGGCTTTTTGTATGGTTCATGTAGCTTAACCGTTGTTTTCACTGTGTAGTGTGTTCCGGATTGCGAACTCACACATTCATAATAACTTTAATTTGTCATAATCTTAGAAAATGTTAGATATTTTCCATATGTTCATGTCGTGAGAGTAATATTTTATTCATTTAATGCAACAATCCTTTTTTACATCTTCTAAAACTAGTCATGATCGTTCCTTCCTGTCTAAAAATAAACCAGTTTTATTTTTGTATATCAATATTCAGTTATGTACTTTATGCGTTATAAATCTATCAATTTGTAATTCTCACAAAGTGTTTATAAAGACGAAACCCGCGTCTACATTTATAAATGGAAGGCCAAATATGTTTGATATGGCTTCAACGACTTGGTCGATACCAATGCCGGCGGACGTGCCATCCCTATTCAAGTAGTCAGCACTGCAATATGCTCCCATGCTTTATTACTATTACGATCATTAAATGAAAATTATTTACTGTTCATAAATCATTGAAAGATTTATATTATATTATTCTATTTTTTCTAGGTTACGAAAGGTACAAATTAGTTATCCGTTTTTGCCACAGATAACAATAAAAAAACGTGGCCAAGTTCGTGACGATGGCGTCATGATTGGGTAGCTTTATTTTAGCGTTTGATATTTGATGGTCTTGGTATACACTTCAGGATAATATGAAATGTTCTTATTATATTTATTCTTGGTAGGATTCGTGTTGTTCAGTCCTTCGTTTTCTATGTTGTGTTATGTGTACTAGTGTATTTCTCTTGGTCTTTTTTTTTCATATCCATGGTGTCAGTTTATTTTCGACTTATGGGTTTGAATGCTCCTCTAGAATCTTTCGCCTCTTTTAAAATTTGACAATGACGTCAACAACAAAAATGAGGTCAAGGTCAAATTAAACCAAACTGACATTTATCTTGTGAAATATGTGCAAACAATATCAGAAATCAGATGCTAACATAAAAACTTTGCACACTGAACCATGAAAAATGGTCAAGGTCACATGGCACCTGCAAGTTGGTTTTGTACGCCTAACATTCATTCAATATACCAAATACATTAGAAATGTTGCCAATAGTATCATAGATATTGACTTGACTTTGAAAACTCAACCTTGTCCATGTATCCATGAAATTAGGTCACGGTCAATTGAATACTGTCCACAGGCTGACGACCTTTCAAGGCATGCACACGCCAAATATGGGTATCATATTACTCATAATAAGAGAAAAATTAACAATCCAAAAAATCTTATATTTTTAGTAGTTACTGAACAATAAAAATGATGTCAAGGACAATGGACATTTGACAGATGGAAACTTCATATCATAAGAAATGTATTAAAAACTATGTAGCATCAAGGTTCTACCTTCTGAAATATTTTTTTTTATGTAGTTAGTTAATGCTGCCGCTCGGGGATTTCCATCCAAATGTTTCTTTTTGCTACTAAAAAACTATCAACACCATTAAATTAAATTTAAAACATTTATCCCTATGTTTTATTTTTAGCCATGTATAAACTAGATATCCCAATGATGATTTTGGCCATGGTCAAAGTTAATTAAATTTAGCCCAGAAGTTTCATAACAGTCGATTTATGTAAGTGTATGAAAAAAGAAAACAACTGATGACCGACACCAAGTGATCACAATAGCTCACTCGGCCCTATAAGCCAGAAGAGTAAAAACAAATGCCATTCAAGAACAGCGAATCATTCACTTTTGAAAAGAAAAGTAAAAATGTTTCCGATTAGAATTTAATGTGTCCCCCAACCTAAACTGTCCATCATTTCTTATTGTATTTTAAATGTGTCCTCATGGTAATACGGTAAAGAAGTCAGTATGAACATAGTATATCTGGCATATTCAATTGGTTTAGTAGAGAAAACGTACTATGATAATTAAATCATTGCTCCTCTTTTATCCCTATTTGCCTTATGAGACTTTCCGTCCTTCTTTGCAAATTTCGAGCAATTAAGAAGAATATCAATAATTGACCACAAAAAAAAACCAATATATCGACATAACCATTACCCCTTATCTGTTTTCATGGTTTAGAAACGGTGGATTTTTCGCTGGTTTGCGCTTGTCTGGTAATTTTAGTAACATTTAGATCACTGAATGATAGCAATTCCGGAGTGAGCTCCCCTAATTGTTCATTTCTGGTGGTATTCAACCAAATAGTATCTTGTGGATAGTTTCCTCATTGGCAAACATACCACCTCTCTCTCCCTATTCATTTGTACATGTGTAATTTTTATTATATGAAACAATCAAAACATAGACACATGGGAAAGATATGTGCGCATCAGAAAACATTATTATTCTAACTTATCGGCACAGACAAATTCATTAAAATGAATATTAATATGGTTTTACTAAGTCTTCGAATTCGATAAAATAAAATGATTAGAAATTCTCCTCAAGTTAAATAGTAAATGGAAGTATAATATTTCGAATGTATTTTTACAGGAATCGTTCTTTTTCTTAACCTTTTCTTTAACGTTTATGAAGTGTGATAGATACATTAGATCAAATATTAATGTGACTACATTTGTATGTATTACATACTCCTCCTGACATCACACAAAACTGTAAATTGACACATACTCCTTGTGACGTGATCGTAGTATTTGTAAGGATTTGCAGTTCTAAATATAGTACTAAAATTGGTTTTCCCGTTCAATAGATTTACAGAACAAGAAATCAAAGTAATGTTTTATAACTGCAAAATTAGGTTATTTAAACATGAAATTTATTTGTACTATGTATGTTATGTGTAAGACTGAACAGAATCAAGTGTTGTTTTCTTGCAGATCTAAAAACATATTACAGAGGAAGTATTTTTATTTAAATTGTTCATCAATCGTGTTGCGAAATAATGCTGTTATTTAGAATGATATCAATTCCGGAGTGAGCTCCCCTAATTGGTCATTTCTGGTGGTATTCAACCAAGTAGTATCTTGTGGATAGTTTCTTCATTGGCAAACATACCACCTCTCTCTCCCT
Organism: Mytilus edulis; assembly: GCA_019925275.1. NCBI lineage: Eukaryota > Metazoa > Mollusca > Bivalvia > Mytilida > Mytilidae > Mytilus > Mytilus edulis. Next base: position 91,707,469 of record CM034357.1, on the reverse strand, counting down.
ATTTATTTGTACATGTGTCATTTTTATTATATGAAACAATCAAAGCATAGACACATGGGAAAGATATTTGCGCATCAGAAAACATTATTATTCTAACTTATCGGCACAGACAAATTCATTAAAATGAATATTAATATGGTTTTACTAAGTCTTCGAATTCGATAAAATAAAATGATTAGAAATTCTCCTCAAGTTAAATAGTAAATGGAAGTATAATATTTCGAATGTATTTTTACAGGAATCGTTCTTTTTCTTAACCTTTTCTTTAATGTTTATGAAGTGTGATAGATACATTAGATCAAATATTAATGTGACTACATTTGTATGTATTACATACTCCTCCTGACATCACACAAAACTGTAAATTGACACATACTCCTTGTGACGTGATCGTAGTATTTGTAAGGATTTGCAGTTCTAAATATAGTACTAAAATTGGTTTTCCCGTTCAATAGATTTACAGAACAAGAAATCAAAGTAATGTTTTATAACTGCAAAATTAGGTTATTTAAACATGAAATTTATTTGTACTATGTATGTAATGTGTAAGACTGAACAGAATCAAGTGTTGTTTTCTTGCAGATCTAAAAACATATTACAGAGGAAGTATTTTTATTTAAATTGTTCATCAATCGTGTTGCGAAATAATGCTGTTATTTAGAATGATATCAATTCCGGAGTGAGCTCCCCTAATTGTTCATTTCTGGTGGTATTCAACCAAGTAGTATCTTGTGGATAGTTTCTTCATTGGCAAACATACCACCTCTCTCTCCCTATTTATTTGTACATGTGTCATTTTTATTATATGAAACAATCAAAGCATAGACACATGGGAAAGATATTTGCGCATCAGAAAACATTATTATTCTAACTTATCGGCACAGACAAATTCATTAAAATGAATATTAATATGGTTTTACTAAGTCTTCGAATTCGATAAAATAAAATGATTAGAAATTCTCCTCAAGTTAAATAGTAAATGGAAGTATAATATTTCGAATGTATTTTTACAGGAATCGTTCTTTTTCTTAACCTTTTCTTTAATGTTTATGAAGTGTGATAGATACATTAGATCAAATATTAATGTGACTACATTTGTATGTATTACATACTCCTCCTGACATCACACAAAACTGTAAATTGACACATACTCCTTGTGACGTGATCTTAGTATTTGTAAGGATTTGCAGTTCTAAATATAGTACTAAAATTGGTTTTTCCCGTTCAATAGATTTACAGAACAAGAAATCAAAGTAATATTTTATAACTGCAAAATTAGGTTATTTAAACATGAAATTTATTTGTACTATGTATGTTATGTGTAAGACTGAACAGAATCAAGCGTTGTTTTCTTGCAGATCTAAAAACATATAACAGAGGAAGTATTTTTATTTAAATTGTTCATCAATCGTGTTGCGAAATAATGCTGTTATTTAGAATGATAGGAATTCAGGAGTGAGCTCCCCTAATTGTTCATTTCTGGTGGTATTCAACCAAATAGTATCTTGTGGATAGTTTCCTATATAAATTGGCAAACATACCACCTCTCTCTCCCTATTCATTTGTACATGTGTAATTTTTATTATATGAAACAATCAAAGAATAGACACATGGGAAAGATATGTGCGCATCAGAAAACATTATAATTCTAACTTATCGGCACAGACAAATTCATTAAAATGAATATTAATATGGTTTTACTAAGTCTTCGAATTCGATAAAATAAAATGATTAGAAATTCTCCTCAAGTTAAATAGTAAATGGAAGTATAATATTTCGAAAGTATTTTTACAGGAATCGTTCTTTTTCTTAACCTTTTCTTTAACGTTTATGAAGTGTGATAGATACATTAGATCAAATATTAATGTGACTACATTTGTATGTATTACATACTTCTCCTGACATCACACAAATTTTAAACTGTAAATTGACACATACTCCTTGTGACGTGATCTTAGCATTTGTAAGGATTTGCAGTTCTAAATATAGTGCTAAAATTGGTTTTCCCGTTCAATAGATTTATAGAACAAGAAATCAAAGTAATGTTTTATAACTGCAAAATTAGGTTATTTAAACATGAAATTTATTTGTACTATGTATGTTATGTGTACGACTGAACAGAATCAAGCGTTATTTTCTTGCAGATCTAAAAACATATTACAGAGGAATTATTTTTATTTAAATTGTTCATCAATCGTGTTGCGAAATAATGCTTAACGATAATTTCTATAATAGGTAATACATTTGTTAGTAACGTCTTTTCTTCAATTTCGTGTAATTTGGTGTTTAATATCAGAATTCAATTTTTTAGAATATTTAATCCAAGGCCATTTAGTTAAAAAAAATTTCACAACAGTTAATCGGGTGATTTCTGGTAAACTGGGGAGAAAACTGTCTTTTGATAGTCTTATGTAAGAGAGGTGTAAAATATTGTTAAAATTAAGAAATATGTCAATCGACCTGTCCACACATTTTATAATGGAAAAAAATGTCGGATGTTACTGCAACGGTACGTCTATAATTTCTATAAACTGTAGACACAGAGATGTATATGTCTCGCTTTTTTTTTTGTAATTTAAAAAGTTGACAACATTATAGTGGTTCCTCATCGACTGATTTTTATCATAAACTAACCATCGAAATAAAAAAGAAAACAACACAGTGTTACAATGTCCCCTGCGTTGAAAATATTTTATCTATCCAATGGTAATACAAAGGGCAATAAATAAAGCAAGCATTTTTTTCTTTAAAACTTTTTTTATTAATATCTTCGAGCAAAAAACTTTTTAATTTCCTTGCAATTGAATATTTATCTTTCAATTATCTATTTACGTTTTTTGGTTTGTTTGGTTGGGTTTTTTTTTTGTTTTTTTTTTTTTTGTTTTTTGTTTTTCTTCTTTTCATAATTTTGAATTCAAACTAATCTGCGGACATACTTAAAATATATATCTTATATATCATTATATTTTACTACTTTAACTACTCACATTATATATTTTTCATAACCTGTGCATTTGTTGTATTAGATAAATATATTTGATAATCTTAATGGTAAACTTCATTTTTTGATACTACTGATATGGTATATATTTTTTTCAAGTATGAAAAATTGTGTGTATAATACTAACAAAAACTTACAGCTATATAAATATGTTATTTATTTATATTAACGAGGCCGGGGATAAGGTACCGGTACTTTATGTTTTTCAAATAACAAATGTACAGATTTCAATAAAATATGATAAATTAAAAAAATATCTTAGAGGAATGAAGGCTTCAGAGCAAATGTAATGCGAGTTCCGTTATAATGAATATTTCCAAAGATAATAACTCGTTAAAAATATTTGATAGGCAATAACTAATATAAATCAATGATTTAAACTCTGGAAAGAATTGAACACATGAGAACGCTAACATAGTCTAATTTTCAAAGTATCTAATAATTCCAAGGGACATGATTTTTTTTAATAATTGATCGCCACTGGTTTTTAAACTCGTCAAACACATTGCTAATATGAACCTATGATACATGTATAAATTTCATTAAAATCTGGAAAGAATTGAACATGACTTTTTTAATAAGTGAAAGGCACGGATTTTCAATTTTGTCCAAGACATTGCTGATATACACCTTTTATATAGAAATTTAACAAATCTGGAAAGAATTGTACACATGAGAGTCCTAACAAGACCGGACGGACGGACGCCCTGTTTTCTATGTCGAAAATTGCAAAAAGATAAATAAATTAAACGCTCTCCAGTAAAGTTTGACAGAACGAACGGTGCGGTCAAATCAAGGGGTCATGTTTATAAGTGCAGTTTACGTCAATTGATTGTTTATCAAATTTCCACAACCATGGCAAATATTACACACAAACATACGTCATATGGGCATATGATACAATTCTCATAGAATTGAATATTATACATGTTTTATAAGCAGTGACAACAATATCAAAATAAAGAAAATCATAATACATAATTGTTTTAAAAGTAATTATTTGTTTTTGCTCCTTTTTTACAACTACAATGTATTGATACAGAAAAAAAAATCGACGAAGTTAGCAAAATTAGGAAATCAAACATCAAGGGTAAACACAATTACGATCAGATCTAGAATAAGTGAATAATATACTATAACTATCAGTAGAAATTGGCATTGGACGTAGGGAAAACATGTCGAAACATATGTGATTATCCCCATCCACACCCTCACTCATATTCTGTTTTCTTGATGTATATACTTGACGATTATAGATAATTAATATATATAATTTACATCTTCTATATTTACTTATGATTTATGGTCCATACTATGCAGTACTTTAATACAGTATAAATGCTGGGACAAACTACACATTTTTTTGTGAATAGTTTATTCATATGAAATCGCTGATTTAAACGTTATGTTATGTTATGTTTTGGTAAATCAAATGGTTTATGTCATTGATCTTTAGTTTGTTAAAAGTTCAGACAAGTCTTTTTGTTTTTAATATTAAAAATGTCTATTTTATGATAACCTTCCCATTTGTTCGTTTATTTACAAGAAGTCTCACTTAATATGACTAATAAAATATAAATCGGAGATATAGCTGAATGTTTTAAATATTTCAACAGTTTATAAACAGTAAAAGAAAATAGCAGTACTAACCACTTGGCTGGGGATGTAGCAGAGTGACAGTAGTCGTATCGAGACGTAACCAGCGTTTTAATTCACAAATTAAAATTCTGAGATCATTTTTTTTTATGAAAGTTTTTATCAAGTCGATACGACTACTGTCACTCTGCTACATCCCCAGCCAAGTGGTTAGTACTGCTATTTTCTTTTACTGTATCGACTTGATAAAAACTTTCATAAAAAAAAATGATCTCAGAATTTTAATTTGTGAATTAAAACGCTGGTTACGTCTCGATACAACATTTTGTGAGAATAACAAAGTAATAGCTGTATACAGCAACAAAACATAATATAATTAAGGTTTGATGGGCAAAAAACAGGTTAAGTTATAGACAGAATGGGAAGATCATGATAAGATATAGAAAATTCATTTTGAGAGGAATTCGTAAAAATCTACATAGTGAGCAATCTACAGTTAAGAAACGTGAACCCTACAAAAAGCAGGGGTTACCACTAAGGAATAGGTAACTATTTCACACAAGTGGAACTCTTGATGTTATATGGAATGTAAAAGTTAGATATCATGTTGAAACCCTTGATATCAATAAATCACGAGAGATGAGAGGGATTCGGCTTTTACACCTGGATCATTTATGCAGCACCTATATGATAGCGGATACAAATGTATGTTACCTATATCGTCCCCTTTTCCCGAATGATCAACACGACGGGTACCACATTAACAAAAAAAATCAACAGATACAGTTAAGTCGGCCTCATATCTTGACTTACATTTAGAAATTGACAATGATGGTCGGTTGAAAACCACACTTTACGACAAAAGAGATGATTTCAGCTTTTCAATTGTAAACTTTCCATTTGTAAGAAGCAACATTCCAGCAGCACCTGCATACGGGGTATATATTTCCCAATTGATACGATATTCCGGTGCTTGTATTTCATATCATGATTTTCTTGATAGAGGGTTGCTACTCACAAGGAAGCTATTTAACCAAGAGTTCCAAATAGTGAAGTTGAAATCATCCCTTCGTAAATTTCACTTATTAGATTTGATTTTGTTCTACGTAATCAGTACGATATTTTACGTTTCAAGTTAGATTCAAAACAAACCGGACATAGCTTTATAATATAGTTAATTGCTACATTAGTTTGCTATTAATAAGTATTAAAATGTGCATTGTTATTAAATGCAATATCAGTATTTAGTTCAAATATAATCTTAAATCATTCCTAATTCTATCTTATTCATTCAAATGTGACGTCATTTTTCAATTTTTAATGATCTGTTATACAAATTCAAATGACGTCATTTTTTTGTCATTTTTTACAATTTCAAATATGACGTCACTTGGCGTTGAGGTTTAAACTTATTCGGATGTGTCTACATTTTGTGTTGCAAATGTCTGGTTATGTAATGTATTTCAGTTGTTTCCTGTAATTAGTTAATACTTCAGTTTCATCATGTACATCTTTTGTATAGTAATTTTATAAATTTACTGTTTCAAAAGTATAAATTATTCTAAATAATAGGGATGCTCTTGTAACTTAACAGAAAACCCGGCCGTTTTTGGCACAACTTCGTGCTTGTTGCGGCTTTCAAACTTTTGTATCTGGGCGTCACTATTAGATCTTGTGTGGACAAAATGCACTTCTGTCGTATTAAAATTTAGAACTTGTTGCCTTTTGTTGGCTGTTGTTCGTGTGTTTCTTTGTCAATTGTGTTCTCCAATTTATTTATAATGAGTCCTGTGGTGTTGAGTTGTCATTTTAATGTTATATTTCACATGGCTATAAAAGGGGAGGTTTGGCATGCCACAAAACCAGGTTCAACCCACCATTTTTTCCGTTAAAAATGTCCTGTACCAAGTCAGGAATATGGCCATTGATATATTATAGTTCGTTTCTGTGTGTGTTACAATTTAACGTTGCGTCGTTTGTTTTCTCTTATTTTTTAGTGTAAATTGACATTGCGATAAGACGTGTCACGGTACTTGTCTATCCCAAATTCATGTATTTGGTTTTGATGTTATATTTGTTATTCTCGTGGGATTTTGACTGATGCTTGGTCCATTTCTGTGTGTGTTACACTGTAGTGTTATGTCGTTGTTCTCCTCTTATATTTAATGTGTTTTCCTCAGTTTTAGTTTGTTACCCCGATTTTGTTTTTGTCCATGGATTTATGAGTTTGAACAGCGGTATACTACTGTTGCCTTTATTTACGGACGCCATCACGGGTTTCACAAATGATATCGGATATGTACATTACGTCGTAACTACAATCCTCTTCCCTTTCAAGAATGGGACCTACCGAATTAGACTATTAACCGGATTAACACGTCGGACGGGTGCAACATGTTGAGCAGGATCTGCTTACCCTTCCGGAGCAATTGAGATGACCCCTAGTTTTTTTGTGGAGTTTGTTGCTTATTCTTCAGTTTTCTATGTTGTGTCATGTGTACTATTGTTTGTCTGTTTGTCTTTTTATTTTTAGCCATGGAGTTGTCAGTTTATTTTCGATTTGTGAGCTTGACTGTCCCTCTGGTATATTTTCGTCCCTCTTCAAAGTGTACTTCTTTGAAGTTTTATAACTTATACTAGTTTTAAAGAAAAAAGGGAAAATTGGGTAGAAGAAATGGCTTTTAATTCAAATTGATCATCGGTCGAGTTTAAATAGAAATGCGATAGAATACGTTATCATTGACAAATCAAAATAAATTTATATGAAACCTGTGCATTTTGTTAGAAAAATAAAATGTAAAATAAAAACAATAAACAACAAAAATCATAAACAAATACCTACAACCGACAAAATTACGTGAGAGAAAGTTTCTAAAAGTTTCCAATAAGGTCAATCTAATTAAAAAACGATCTCTCATCGCTCCTGTTTCTGATATGTCGCGTGGGAGATCTAACGAAACCCGCTTTGAGGTCACATGTGAGTGACCTCGTAGGTGTGTCTTTTTCGACCAATGAAATTGAGTCTTCCACGATCTTGAAAGTTTAACGTAAGGCCAAGGAATGTAACTCATTTTATTTACGACGAAATCGTCAGTCAAAATAATTCATAAACTTTTTTGATTGGCTTATTAATAGGTCGTCAACTCATTTGCATATCTTTATAAATTCATAACTTTTAGTTCACTCACATGTGACCCCAAAGCCGGTTTCGTTAGATCTCCCACGCCACATATCAGAAAACGGGAGCGATGAGAGATCGGTTTTTAATTAGATTGCAATAAGGTTAAAGTGGTCGAAATATCAATAATTGGTACAAATGGTGACCTCTTTTGTCCTTTTACTTGTCTGAATATCCTGTAGCCTTTTCTAAAGGAAGAACTTGCTCTTATTGTATTATTGCATCAATGTTTCGTCAAAGAAAATACCTATTTGGTAGAACATAAAAAAGGATAAAAGTTAATGCAGAAACAAAATGAGTGTTGTACTGGCCGGACCAGTGAGTGTAACCAAGACGACTGGGTTTAGGTAAAGATAAAACAATCAGGAACTGACTTTTATTTCACTACCAATCCAAATGGTGAAAAACTGAATACTCTGAATTCATTATTATTCGTTGGATACCAATTTTCGTGGATTTCGTGGAAACAGTTGAACCACGAAATTAAATGTTCAACGAATGACAAATGTTCTTATGGCTTGTATGCAGACTTCGGCAAAAACCACGAAACCAAATATCCATGAACATGTAAGTTTTTCTCAATCCACGAAAATTGGTATCCACGAAAATAAATGAATCCACAGTATACAAATATAAATACAATTTTACAATGTGTCCAATGATAATTAAAGTCCAATAAAAATACGGATAAACAGTTCGTAGATATAAAGCTGTTAAAGTTCTTTATAATAATAAATAGATGAATATTCTTGCGCACGTCGGATTCTGTCTTGAATTAAATTGTGTTATCGCAGAATGTTCATAGTTTCTTTATAACATAGGAAAATATATTAAAACAGTTCATCGCTAATGTAAAGACATAATTTGTAATGGTTTAAAGGTAACTCACGCTGTGGTTAGCCACGCTTGTTCCTTTGGACAACGTGTCCGATGAATGTTCCTTGTTGTTGTGCACGCGACTCGCTGAGCAGTTTATGTCACTCAGAAGAGAGGGGAAAGTAACACGGATTCCTACACTGTCCTGTATAAAACTTCTAACACTGGCGCACATAAAGCGATGTACGCAATGAAACGTTAACGATATAAAATGATGATCACATGAAGAATAAATGATGAATGAGTTCCAGAACAAGTGTAGTTTTTGTTGTTTTCATTATAACATTTTGATAAGCTATAAATGGTGTTTAGTGTACACCTTCTACTGCTTATTTAGTCGCGTGCTGAAATGTGGCACACGTGCTGGAGTGAAATGGGTGTAATTCAATATAATCTCTTTGCAGTCTTTTGAACCTCTTTTGAAAAAATTCTATTTAACGGGATTTTGAATGAATATCTTAGTCAAAGAAAGGAGTATGTTCGATAAAGTCCTAAAATGGCCCCCTTTTTTAGCGTTAATTTCAAATTCGGATTTATTGACCAATATCACGATAAATTATAGCTAATACATTGACTAGATAGGATATAAGCCATTTTGTTGAAAATTTTACTTTTCAAAATTTTACTTTTCTCTCAGTTGTACTCATATTGATTTTTCACGATAAAATCAATGAAATGGGTAAATTGCCATAGATGATTGGACAGGAAACATAGAGCGCATACGTCGACAACAAAGATCTTTTAAAATAACGTTTGTGAAGATATTTCACATGTCTTATTAGAATATTAAGCTTGTCGACGCCTGCGCTCTATGTTTCCTTGTCCTTTATTTGGTTGAAATCCAGCTGATTTGGTCAAATTTCACCAAAATTCCTTATCTTGACTTTTTTGGGAAGTAAAAATCAACGTGTTAGAATTAAACTTCGACAAAAACAGTTCTGTTTAACTTTCTCACATGTTTTTAAGGCAACTTACAACATTTATTGTCTTGTAACTATGAACTTTATAATTGGGGCCAAACATGGCCCTTACCGAACTTACTCCTTTCTCTTCCATATTTGTGGGCAAAAAACATAAATGATCTTTAAACTGTAAATATTAAGGCAACCATTAAAAGAAGCCTATACGCAGTTGGTGTTCATTGTCAGTTATTGAGGGAATCTAAGTATTTGCATTTCAGGGCATAATAATATGAATAACTATACACTTGACGGTAGTTAGTGGTAAAGAATAATAATAAAGATGAATTTTGATATAGAACTATGAAAATTCAGTTTGAAATATCATATCCAGCTTCAAGCGATAGCTTATTGTACTTTGTTTCCAAAATTACATGGTTTTTATACATTTTTGTCTAAATAAGGAAGATAAATTGTTACATCCGGTTTGAAAAAAAGTCACTTCCAGTTTTATTTGATAGTTAACTTGATACTGATTCAAAAACAATATTGTTCAATATACATTTAGATTTAATAATGGGCAAAGTATAGCTACTTTCGGTTTACACCAGGTCACTTCCGGTTGTCTTCTCCTTGATCAAGTAGCTCGCAACGCAATGCAAAAAGTCTCATGGATATATATACATATGTGGTAAAATCAAAGGTCAAAATCTAGAACGCCAATTTTATTTATGACCTTGAGTTCAATTTCAAGGTTATAAACCAAGGACTTCAAATCAAAAGAACATATGTCTTAGTTATACATGTATATGGTTAATATCATTTTATGCATAATTTCTAATAAAACAGGGGGGAAAACTCTAATTTGATGTTATCGTACCTTTCGACCAAAACTTATGTGTTTCGACATGTCACAACTTACATTTTAGTAAATATATGTTGTCGATATTTTATACGGTTTTTGAAAAGAATTGAAAATAAGCCTTAATCAAAATTTTAAATATGAACTTGACCTCTGACCTTGACTTTATATTCTTATTTTTGAATAAAGGACCTCAAAACAAAAAATCCTATGTCTCTATCACTTATGTTTTACAAGATAGAAATGCATAGCACTTATATCAAATGCATAAGGGGAAATAACTCTCATATAGAGTGTTCATATTGCTTTGGTAAAAATAGGACAAATCATGCAACGGATATAACGAGCAATGTCATAAAATAAATTTCGTTTTCTTCAAACGGTTACAGAGGAGATGCAGTAACAAGGAAAACAGTGTTGTGACGTTTTTAATTTTAACGAACGCAACCTATGTATTACTGGTAAATTATCAAACCAGGGATATCGTTACCATAAATTACTTTAAACCTTTACTAAATTTTTCCATAGATATAAAGATTTGGTTTTGAAGTTTGTTTATACCTGTAGAAAACTTACTTAAAACGGGATAGCACATCCTCATTTTTACGGAAATGTTGTTAAACGTGCCCTGAAATTTATAAATGATCCATGTAAACTTGTCGTTCCTTTAAATAAACTTATTTTAAAAGGTTACCTATTCAACACTGTAATGAGATCATTGAATATTGTTTTATTGGTATAAATATTGATTTTGTTATCAGTAAATTCAAAGCTAACTAAATATTACTAGTATGTGATATGCATATACATATTCATGGATCTACAATCTGTCGATACCTGTAACTTGGCATTGCACAAGGTCATGTTTTTCTCTGGCTGTTTATGACGTCTTTACACTAAATCCGTTGGATGTTGGATGTGTACGGATTGATAGTCTAGTCTTAGATGCATGATTTTTTTATTAGTTGCTAGTGGCTTTGAACTAGCTGTCAGATAACTGCGAGTACTCTCAGATCTGTTCATTGTGTCTGTTTGTGTCGGGATGTATAAGTACCGGGCCACTTCCACTTGTATGTTTGTCCATCTGATGAGTTAAGCCTTTTTCAACTGATTTTTATAGTTCGTTCTTATGTTGTACTGTTATACCACTGTCCAAGGTTAGGGGGATGGTTGGGATCCCGCTAACATGTTTAACCCCGCCACATTATTTCTGAATGTGCCTGTCTCAAGTCAGGAGCCTGTAATTCAGTGGTTGTCGTTTGTTTATGTGTTACATATTTGTTTTTCGTTCATTTTTTTACATAAATAAGGCCGTTAGTTTTCTCGTTTTAATTGTTTTACATTGTCTTATCGGGGCCTTTTATAGCTGACAATGCGGAATGGGCTTTGCTCATTGTTGAAGGTCGTACGGTGACCTATAGTTGTTAATGTCTGTGTCATTTTGGTCTTTTGTGGATAGATGTCTCATTGGCAATCATACCACTTCTTCTTTTTTATATATTCGGTGAGATAACTCTTACAAAGAAAATTATTTGGTTACGCAGGGTAAATTTCAAAGGCGCATAAACTGTCCGATATGATATACCAAATATCTAAGCAAAATATATTTATCGCAAGAAACAAAATTAGGGCGGAAGAAAAAAAAATATATAATCAGAACAAATACAATAGGTCTTTCCGCAGAAAAGTTGAAAGACCTAATAATAATAATTATGATAATAATAATAATATCAGTAATAATATCTTTATTAAATAGAGTAACTCATGCTCATTTGGAATTAATCAATTTTCAATACGGCTCTCTACATCAAATATCAACTGCAGGAGTAAAACATAATTAATCAACCATTACACACAAATAAAAACAAATATGAAAACTCAAATATAGGAGCAATAACAAAAAACATGCATTACGGACTCGTCGTTGTGAATTTTCCTCGGAGTTCAGTATTTCTTATGATTTTCTTTGTTACTAATCTACAGGTCTTTTCGTTCTGTCTTACATTGTTTAAATTATCCGTGACTGGATTTGAAAAATATCATTTTAAAATTATACATTTTCGAAACCACAGACAAAACTATGTGAAATGTGAAGTTCGAGTCTTATTAAACTGGAATCCGCGTGTATTACGCTACACTCAAACAACCGATATGGCCGAATTTTGTAGGGTAGAATTTTGCTTTAAATAGATATTTTAAAGAGATTGGACGATACTTTGTTAAATAGCAACGCACAATATGATAACATATAAACAAAATGACCAATTTGTAAGCATTAATATATGTGTAAAATAAATTTTGATTGTAAATTAAAAAAAAATATATTGCATTACATAAAGAAAAATATATCGAAAAGTATAAATTTGACCTATAAACTAGTCTTATCCCCTTTTTTGCCTTTTTTGTCATTTCGGTGAATCGTTGGTAAATATACTGAGTTCTGTAATTCCGTAATGGGCAAGATTTTATTGATTTTTTGTGGTTTTATTGGGATCTAAAGAACATAAAGCTTACAAAATGTTTGATTTCCAAGCAAGCCGTTCTTAAATTGAGACAACTGAAATGTTCCCCCTTACTATATGTAAGTTAAAAGAGTCCACAAGTAGTCAGGTATATGGCGTACTCTTGATATGTATCTTTATAAAAAAACATCATTTGTTTAAAAATATAAAGCTGTTGCATGGTATTGCAGGGAATGAAAAACGAAATTAAAATCCAGTGGTTTCCCAGCATTAATACAGGGTATGTAATAACATGAAAAACAGTACGAGTGTATTTTTCAACTTATGTCAGCAAACACAAACAATACCGGTTCTTCAGCTAATTTTTCTCTGATAATCCGATTTGCAAATTCGAAATGTCGCGCTATTTCGCTGTCAGAACCGTATATATAATAATAAAAAAGCATCTTTAACGTTGTTATTTTTCCATCTGTGGATCATGTGGAAAGCAGGTTGGCATCAAACGATTTATGTTGATACTTTTATTTTCGCAGGTGATTTGTCTACTGTGGAATCATTATTTATTCGTTGTATGACAATTTTTGTGAGTTTCGTGGTCAGAGAGGAACCACGAATTTAAATGTTAAAAACATTACTAATTTTCTGAAGGAGTGTATGCAGATCTTTGCAAAACCATAAAATTAAATATTCACGAAAATGCAAGTGTTCTTCAATCCACAAAAATTGATACCCTCGAAAATTTATATCCGTATAATTTTTGTTGAGAGTTTATATTTGTTCACCCTTTTCAAGTTCGACAGAAAAGGTACACTCAGGGGATACCAACTTATGAATGTTTTTCGGAAATGTCTGGAAGTAATCCGTATCTAATATTATTCCACATTTATAACACTGAACGGTCGTTTCTCCTGTTCTAAAAAATCCTGCCTCTGCTAAGTGTTTCGGCCATATTCTAGTACATTGCCATGTCATGTATGTATTGAGTCTTTTATCGATTGTCTGCATACATGCTCTTCCACATCTTTCTGGTCTAGTTATAACTTTTGTTGTAGCTTGCATTTGGTCTTGATCACTTTTGTAACACATGTATGTGGTACTAAATTCAGAAAAGCGATCAGTAATGAATGTGTACGTTTTGATGTTTGTTTTATTGCCACCCAAACATTTTTCCAATTTTTCCAGTGTGTTAATTAACTAAAAAAACTATCGTTGTTTTGTGTTTCAATTTTTAACACCTCTGTTGACACAAATACTTCTTGTTTCTGATTATGTTGCTCACTATGAAAGAAAAAAAATATATCAAAGATTAGAAAAAATACACAAGAAAATAAATGTAGGCAATATGATTTTCCACAGGAACCCCCTTGGCATGATTACTATGAAGTTTCGTAAAATAGTATATCCTAGAACGGAACGTTGATATGCACTACTTATTTATTCGTACGTCAAAACCAAGGACTTTGCAACGAACCTCTAAGGGTTTAAACTTAATATATTATATTCTGTACTTCTTCAACCTTTACTTTGAGTCTTCCTCGGAATTCAATTTTCGCCGCTACCATGTATTTGTATACTGGTTACATTCCCAAGTAATATGAGGCAGACATAACCTGTAAATGGGGACGAAGTCTGTATGAATTATTTTTTTGTAACTTAAATATTTGTTTAAAGAAAAAGAAACGGAAATACCGTAACGTTTCCAATTTTGGTTCTCTTGTTAGGGATTTAGTTGTGACGTTATTTAAATTATGACGTCATATGCAATGTAAACAAAGAAACGCTATCGTCAGGTAACGTTTTTTCATATCAAGGAATTATTAAAAATGAAATTGGTATTGCGCATTCCTTCCTATTTTATACTAGACTGATAAATATATATTTTACTCAAAGTTTCATACAAACGTGACCGGAAAAAGGAAGTACATTGTACATTTCTGCGCAGGTCCGGGATTTCAAAACACGACAAAAAAAAAATTGAACGATTTTGAGTTCATTAGTACACTGAAAAATTCGGGAAATTTTCCCGTATTTTTTTTTATTGAATTTTCTACTGTTATTGGGGACTCCGTCCCCATAATATCTCTTAGAAATGAAACATAGATAGCATATCAAGGAATTAGTAAAAAATAAAACAAAATATCAATGAATGTAATATATTTCCCCAAAAGAGGCGTGGCTTTTAAAACAGCTGTGTCAATAAACTGCAACCATGAATGTCTTTTAAAAGATGACAAGAATGCCCTATAAGTATGCATTTAAGACGTAAGAACAAATATGTATAAGAATATTTCATCTATTCTATTCTCATTTTCCTCTAAAGTCATTGTTTTACAATCTGACGATCAAATGCTATTTATCCCGTCTTGACATCTTTATATATTTGTGGTTGTCCGTTTTTGGATAGATTGTACTTAATTAAATGGTATCCTGGTAATTTACATTTTAGTCGTGGAATAATCCGTCTTTCTATAGTAAAGAGTTTTTGACTGACCATATAAACCTTTGCAGTGGCAAATTTAGGGAGCCCAATGATCCTATCACTACCCTGTGGAGCTGTTTCAATTTTGCCTACTTCTGCATCCTTCTTTTTTGAAATTCTTAATCTGCATTACAGCGTCTTACTAGCAAGTATGCTCGATTTTCCTATTTATGTCATTCCTTAGAGATGCTTAATAAACACTTGAAGCAAGAGCACGAAAGAACTCATTATAAAGACAACAATGTACGTTTACTAGATAGCTATTACACTAAGATTTCATTTGCATCTTCATGTGATAGTTAAATGTAAGTCATTAAAAACAAATGCACTAGAACCATAAATGCAATAAAAAAGCATAGAATTCATCAAAATATCCTATAACGTGATACCGGTTGTAAAGAAGGTTAACATTATTGGAGAAAAATTATCAATCCTTTTTGGATGAATTTAACATAGACATATAAAATCGTATAATAAAATAGCAATGTATTAGGTTGTTAAATTTCATATATGCCATTCTGTGCTTCTTTGTAACGTATTTATTTGATTTAGAGTGATGAAGATTAGAAATCAACTGCTGAACCCCTATATTTTTGACTTGTTTTACCTATTATGTCTGTTTGTTTTGTTTACGCATCGTTGT
The DNA here is from genome assembly GCA_019925275.1 of Mytilus edulis. Classification (NCBI taxonomy): domain Eukaryota; kingdom Metazoa; phylum Mollusca; class Bivalvia; order Mytilida; family Mytilidae; genus Mytilus; species Mytilus edulis. The sequence goes on along the minus strand of CM034357.1, from coordinate 91,691,473 downwards.
CAATATAATTGAATTTGATGCGACTGTCATACAAGTAAGAGTTTTAGCTAGGTATAAAACCAGGTTCAATTCATCATTTCCTGCATAAGAAGCCTGTACCAGTTGATATCCAGTCTTTTGATGTATTTGAACATTCAATTTTGCCAATTTGTTAACAGACTTTCCGTTTTGAATTTTCCTCGGATTTTTGTGATTTTACTTTTTAAATAGCGTTGTCTCACTCTGAATGATAAACAATATATATTTGATCCATTTCTATGTTGTAAATTGACAATGAGGGTCGGTTGAAAACAAAACTTTACGACAAAAGAGATGATTTCAGCTTTCCAATAGTGAACTTTCCATTTCTAAGTAGCAACATTCCAGCAGCAACTGCATACGGGGTATATATCTCCCAATTGATACGATATTCCCGTGCTTGCATTTCCTATCATGATTTTCTTGATAGAGGTTTGCTGCTCACAAGGAAGCTATTAAACCAAGAGTTCCAAATGGTGAAGTTGAAATCATCCCTTCGTAAATTTTACGGACGCCATCACGAGTTGGTTGACCGTTATGGAATAACCGTTTCACAAATGATATCGGATATGTTCCTTACGTCGTAACTACAATCCCCTTCCCTTTCATGAATATGACCTACCGAATTAGACTATTTACCGGATTTGTAATCACTTAAGCAACACGACGGGTGCCACATGTGGAGCAGGATCTGCTTACCCTTCCGGAGCACCTGATATCACCCCTAGTTTTTGGTGGGGTTCGTGTTGTTTATTCTTTAGTTTTCTATGTTGTGTCGTGTGTACTATTGTTTTTCTGTTTGTCTTTTTTATTTTTAGCCATGGCGTTGTCAGTTTGTTTTAGATTTATGAGTTTGACTGTCCCTTTGGTATCTTTGGTCCCTCTTTTTTTGTAACTGCTTACATATTTACATTTAATTTTTGTTGACATTACGATTATTGAATATAAAATGTTCGTCTCTTTATTTGCCATGATTTGTGTCTGTATTCGACTGATATTTGTATCTTCTGGGTTTTTTTCATGACTAAAATTGCGTTAAAATAATAAGAAAACGCCGCTCAAAGAAATTAAAAATAAAATTAAAAGGGTGGTAACCAAATGTGTTTTGTAATGCATTCAAAGTTATGAAGCCCTATCACAGGATCGTCAGAGTATTGAATGGCAATGACGGAACGTTATCTTGTTTTAAATTTTAGCAATAATTCTCAAGTTATTAGTGGTTCACTTACCTTCATACAGTATTGTTTTTTCTCAACAGAATACAAAAATGTTAAAACAATTAACGATTTATATAACGTGTGTAATTTGTGTCCTTACATTATTCAATACTGCATATTGACACATGCAATATGTGTTATTATGATTTTACTTCATTCATATAGTATCTTATGTACTGATAAAAGTTCAAAAATCTTTCCCACAAGTTCCGTGTTATTGAACGTATGTCCTTTAAAACTATACTTCATACAATACATTGTATCTATGATGAGTTTATATGTATGACACATACGAATAGTAAGGTCAAGTAGTTAAACCGTTTCAAGTTCTTTATTTAGTGTTATTATCGATGTCGTCCTTTTACTCATTTCTGAATGTTTTTTTTTTTAGTTTTAGAAGGACACTGAAAACAGGATGTTTGATGTTACTTATGAATTAGGTCAGACCGTTAATTTTACGTAACCTGGATAATGTTTTAGTGCATTTCCTTTACGTTTTTAGGAAACTAGTACTTTAATTAAAAAAATATTATACAAAAAAATTGTGAATTATATCATCAGTAATAAATGTGAACGCATAAAAATGAGTATAAACGGTTTCGGTCTAAAGGGGACCATTATCAGACCGAAAACAGTCAGGCTATGAAACATCACCAGGCTGTTAATTATGAGTATTGCATATACTCTATTTTTATGCTTTCACATTTTCCCCGTCTGATACACATAATAAATATGGCTTCTACTAACTAAAGCTCAATTGGGAGCGAACGTGTTTATGTCGGACTGTTAATGCACTACTACACAATGCTGGATTTTAACTTTTATACGGTGCAACCAAAATGATAGAACTATCTTCGTATGTTCGAATTCTATACAGAGGTCTAAAATTTATACGATTGTTCTTAGCAGAAATAAAGCAATTATAAACAATTATTTTTTTATAAATATGTCTCAAATCTAACAGGTTTGACGGTCTGTCATCATCAGTACCAGGCTGACTATCCTCAAGGTCGGATAGTTTGCTCTGTCACGACTGCTAACATCAATCAAATGTATGCCCTAGGCTTGGTGTAATACAAAATGTCCTTTTACTCATATTGCTTATTATCGTACAATCCAAGTGTCGCAATCGGCTGGTATTTTCAAACGAAGACTGGCGGAAGTGGAGAACTATTATCCGCTGACTTCTTTGCCCTAAATTAGGAAATTCATAGATCAGAATGTTCCATAAATGCGCCACATTTTACACATTGCTAATCTCTTTTGAACACCCGATAATCGTAATACCATCATGTACTTTTTTTGTACGTCAAAATTGAGATAATGAAAAGAACAGAATAGTGTCTGGCTGCTGACATGTAAAATATATCAAACATCATTCGTAACAGTACGTCTTTACTATCCCAGACAACATGAGTATGTTGGCCCAACATTGGCACAACGTATATCATTGCATTGGCCCATCGTTGTATTTTAACGTTGGCCCAACGTATAAGTGCAAAGTGGGCCTACGTTGGCCCAACATGATGGCTTCATGTTGGCCCAACGTTGTACGGTAATATGCAATACATAGAGCCAACGTTGGCCCATTGTATGAAAAACGAAATCCATGTTGGCACAACGTTGGACCAACGTAGATATATCTTTTCTTATGTTGGCACTATGTTGGTCCAAGGTAGGTATTTCTCATTTTTATGTTGGCAATACGTTGGTCTATTGTTTCAACCAAATTACAATGGATGCTGCATGAGGAGCTGTATATGATAAATACTCCGGAGCGCATTTGATTTTTTTTTGTATTCCAAACTGCCAAAGTTTAAGGTAGCAATTCTGTATTTTTGTATTACCCATTGTTGTTACTGTCCTTGTTTTTTTCATGAACTTTGCCTCTTTAATTTTATTTATTGTGTGACGCTAAGATATTTCTGTGGCAATGTTTGATGGATCGACCAATTAAACTCTGTGTCATTTGGTGTCTTGTAAAGAGTTGTCTCATTAGCAATCATACCACATCTTCTTTTTTTCATATCAATTTCATTTATTTCTTTAACAGAACAAATGACGTATGGCTTATGGTTAGGCGATCATACAAATATTTTTTTTAGTTGTATTGGTTCCAGATCCAGAATGAAAATTAAATAATTCAGAAGATGAAACTTTATTTATTCTAAATTTGATATAATTGGTCGTCACCACGAGTAGTGTCCTCCTCAATTTGAACTTCAACAATGTCATTATTATTTATATATGTTATTCTTTTTTTCCCTTCTCTGTTTCTTGCCACCTTCTCTGTCAAGGCTTAAGCGCCACCAATCTTTAGCTGCATCATCTATCTCCTTATCCGAAGACTCTTTACAGCTATGTTTTTTTTCTAACCGACTCTGTAATAAAGTTATAAGTAAACTTGAATTGCGTATTTGTCTAATGCATGCGTGCGTAATCTCCCTTCTAGATATGTAATATAAATTAATGTATATTCTAAATAGTTTAAACACTATTTAATACAAAATAAAATCTTAAATAACCATTTTTTTATATTGGTTATTTGTCTAATGGTCAGAAATTCATTAGTATTAGACGGATTTGTGGGTATAACAAACCCTTATTACTATTATTTCAGAATTCGGTATCATACTTTATATATTCGTAATATACATGATATATTAAGAATAATTTAGATGTGTATTAATGAACAGTTATATATTTGATATATAAAAACACTGTTACACATTCAAGTGTGTATATGATCAGGTTTCACAAATATATCGTATCTATTTGCATGCGATTTAGAAATACAATAAAACTAACAAATTCATTTATATTTTAATGAAGTAGAAATCAGTTGAGAGAAATCATTATACCACATTTTTGAAACATTACGGAATAAGACACATCTTAAGACAATTTTATTCCATTAACTTCAGTAATGATCATACATGTTGTGGTTATAGATTTATATAATTTACCATTTGTTTGAGGATACTAATGTTCAGTGGCAAATATTTCATGATTATTAATAGGATTGAAATGATTTAAAATCTAGAAAATATTTCGCCCGAAACGTATAAACTGCAAGATCAGCATTATAAAATGATAGAAATTAATATATGTTTTGATTTTTAACAACATCCCTCAGATTAAAAAATCATATTGTATTTGTCATTCTGAATCGTATATATATATCAGATTTTTTAAAGTTACAACTTACATGTTACTATCGTTCTCTTTGAATCTCAGATGACATGATTTTCTCTTTTTGTTTTCTTCGTATCACTGCTTTCTTACAAATACACAACAGGAAATAATCACAAAAGTGACCATCCCATTACATTCAGATTTCCTATAAACTTAATTACCATAGCAACTATCTTTGAAATTTGTCGAACATATGGTCAACCTTATCAGAATGGGCTTGATTAACAGACTGGGTGAATCAAATATCACTCTGCATGTAATTGCTATTATTATGTTTCACAAAGTTTAATGAATAAAGATAATAAATAATGATTGCAATAAATTTTTATTTTTAACCAGGCAATACAGTAATGATATTCCAGTATAAATTTTACCTGACTTATATATAGAGTATAATATATGATCACGCAACGTTGGGCCCAACAAAGAGTTGTAAATGTAATTTCAGTTGATAAACACTTTCGGTATAACATTAACTTTTCATAAAGCCTGCTGCAATCGAAATTATCCGCCTCCCAAGAGAAATAAAGCGTAAAATATTATATAATCAATTCTATTAACAAAATTTCATATCGGCTCTATGTTGCTACTAACATATAATGCCAACGTTTGCCCGATTATTTATAACCAACATGAGATAATAATATGAATTTACAACAACAGACCAACGTTGGGCCAATATTGTGCAGCCGACACCAACGTGCGACCAATTTACCGACAATTTGCCAACGTTGGGCCAATGTTGTGCAGCCAACATAAACTTGCGACCAACGGACCGACACTTTGCCAACGTTGGGCTAATGTTGTGCAGCCAACATAAACTTGCGACCAACGGACCGACAATTTGCCAACGTTGGGCCAATGTTGTGAAGCCAACACCAACGGTCGACCAACGGTCGACCAACGGGCCGACCATTTGCCAACGTTGGCCCACTGTTAGTCTGCTGACTGGGATGGCCTAATTCTCTAGATATAAAATTACCTAAATTGCAAGCAGCTCATCAACAAAAAATCCACAGATGAAATATATTAACTAAAAGTAATGCATTACGAACATATTTTTACAGGAATACTTCTTGAAAAAGGTTTCTAAAATATACCTTTTCATTAACGTTTAGGTAGTACTATTACATCAGATTAAACATAAATGAAACTACGTAACAGCACCAAAATGTCATACTCCTCTTGACATCACACAAAACTATCCAATGACACATTCTCTGTGACGTGTATTCTCAAGGATTTTCAGATCTAAAAATAATGATAAAACTGGCCTTCCCGTTGGGTATATTTTTAGAACAAAAACCCAATACGATATTTATATAACTATCTGGGTTTCTCATATTTAACATCTTTTAATGTATCTATTACACATAAAATTGAGAATGGAAATAGGGAATGTGTCAAAGAGACAAAAACCCGACCATAAAAAAACAACAGCAGAAGGTCACCAACAGGTCTTCAATGTAGCGAGAAATTCCCGCATCCGGAGGCGTCCTTCAGCTGGCCCCTAAACAAATATATACTAGTTCAGTGATAATGAACGCCATACTAATTTCCAAATTGTACACAAGAAACTAAAATTAAAATAATACAAGACTAACAAAGGCCAGAGGCTCCTGACTTGGGACAGGCGCAAAAATGCGGCGGGGTTAAACATGTTTATGAGATCTCAACCCTCCCCCTATACCTCTAGGCAATGTAGAAAAGTAAATGCATAACAATACGCACATTTAAAATTCAATTCAAGAGAAGTCCGAGTCTGATGTCAGAAGATGTAACCAAAGAAAATAAACAAAATGACAATAATACATAAATAACAACAGACTACTAGCAGTTAACAAAAGAGGGACGAAAGATACCAAAGGGACAGTCAAACTCATAAATCTATGAAGTTTCGTAAAAACAAACTGACAACGTCATGGCTAAAAATTAAAAAGACAAACAGAAAAACAATAGTACACATGACACAACATAGAAAACTAAAGAATAAACAACACGAACCCCACCAAAAACTAGGGGTGATCTCAGGTGCTCCGGAAGGGTAAGCAGATCCTGCTCCACATGTGGCACCCGTCGTGTTGCTTATGTGATTACAAATCCGGTAAATAGTCTAATTCGGTAGGTCACATTCATGAAAGGGAAGGGGATTGTAGTTACGACGTAAGGAACATATCCGATATCATTTGTGAAACGGTTATTCAATAACAGTCAACCAACTCGTTATGGCGTCCGTAAAATTTAACTGACAAGCCAGCTCCAGACTTCAAATTTTCGTCTCTTTATTTGCCATGATTTGTATCTGTATTCGACTGATATGTGTATCTTCTGTCTTTTAATGTATCTATTACACCTATGCTTGTTCAAATAAAAAAAACCAATTCATGACCAAATTTTACAAGAACAGAATTCATATATTACAGAATCATCAAAATTATCATTTTTTCGACATTTTTTGTTTTTTATTCAAAATAAACGTGCAGACTATGCTGACCAATATACAGGTCGAATACAGACACAAATCATGGCAAATAAAGAGACGAAATTTTTTATATTCCATTATCGTAATGTCAACAAAAAATGTAAATGTAAATATGTAAGCAATTACATCATGAAAATGAATAAAATATATATTGTTTATCGTTAAGAGTGAGACAACGCTATTTAAAAAGTAAAATCACAAAAAATCCGAGAAATATTCAAAACGGAAAGTCCCTCAAAAAATTGGCAAAATCAAATGTTCAAATACATCAAACGACTGGATATCAACTGGTACAGGCATTTTCTTATGCAGGAAATGATGAATTGAACCGGTTTTTATACTTAGCTTAAACTCTTACTTGTATGACAGTCGCATCAAATTCCATTATATTCACAACGATGCGTAAACAAAACAAACAGGTAAAAATGTCAAAAATATAGGAGTTCAGCAGTCAACATTGATTTCTTATCTTCATCGCTCTAAAACAAACAAATACGTAACAAAGAAGCACAGAAAGGCATATATGAAATTTAACAACCTACTATATTGCTTTTTTTATTATACGATTTTATATATCTATGTTAAACTCACCCATAAAGGATTCATATTTTTTCTTCCATAATGTTAACATTCTTTACGAACGGTATCTCGTTATAGGATATTTTGATGAATTCTATGCTTTTTTATTGTATTTATGGTTCTAGTGCATTTGTTTTTAATGACGTACATTTAGCTATCACATGTGAATGCACATGCATTCTTAATGTTATAGCACTCGAGTAAAATGTACATTGTTGTCTTTATAATGAGTTCTTTCGTGCTCTTGCTTCAAGTGTTTATTAAGCTAACATGTCTAAGGAATGACATAAATAGGAAGATCAAGCATACTTGCTAGGAAGACGTTGTAATGCAGATTAAGAATTTCAATTAAGAAGGATGCAGAAGTAGGCAACGTTTGAAATAGAACATACTAAGGCAATAGTTTAAGCATGTATAGCTCCACAGGGTAGTGATAGGATCATTGGGCCCCCTAAATTTGCCACGGCAAAGGTTCATATGGTCAGTTAAAAACTCTATACTATAGAAAAACGGATTATTCCACGGCAAAATGTAAATTACCAGGATACCATTTAATTAAGTACAATCTATCCAAAAACGGACAACCACAAGTATATAAAGAGGTCAAGACGGGATGAATAGCATTTGATCGTCAGTTAAATCAACATACTGGAAAAATGTTTGGGTGGCAATAAAACAAACATAAAAACGTACACATGCATTACTGATCGCTTTTCTGAATTAAGTACCACATACATGTATTACGAAAGTGATCAAGACCAAATGCAAATAACAAAAATAACAAAAGTTATAACTAGACCAGAAAGATGTGGACGATAATGTATGCAGACAATCGCAAAAAGACTCAATACATTTATGACATGGCAATGACTAGAATATGGCCGAAACACTTAGCAGAGGCAGGATTCTTTAGAACAGGAGAAACAACCGTTCAGTGTTATAAATGTGGAATAATATTAGATACGGATTACTTCCAGACATTTCCGAAAAAACATTCATAAGTTGGTATCCCCTGAGTGTACCTTTTCTGTCGAACTTAAAAAGTGTGAACAAATATGAACTCTCAACAAAAATGTTACAGATATAAATATTTTATGAACTACTATCATATTGGATCATAACTATTATGTGGTTGCATTAAGCATTTAAAATCCATTAATGATATAAACCATTCACATTGCTATATACACTGTGGATTCATTTTTTCTCGAGGGTATCAATTTTCGTGGATTTGAGGAAACTTGCATTTTCGTGAATATTTAATTTTGTGGTTTCGCAAAGATCTGCATACACCCGTACTGTTGCTAATGTTATTTCAAACCCTGTATTAATGCAGAAAAGGCACTGGATTTTAATTTTCATTTTCATTCTCTGCAATCCCATGTTTTCATTATGACATTTTCAGTAGCTAATGGTGTTTAGTTACACTTTTTTACTGCTTATTTAATCGCTTGCTGAAGTTAATGCAGAAGTACTGGAGTTCAAATGGTGTAATTTAATATTATCTCTGTGTAGTCTTTTGAACCTCTGTTGAAAGCATTTTATTTAACAGGATTGTTTATATGTTAGCTTTAGAAAACTCCTGTGCATGAATGATTGTATGTTGAACCATTTGTTTCGATTTGCTTTGTATATTCAATAATTTACATCTATATTGATGAAGCATCAATCAATGCATACATTATTTTTACAAAAGAGTTTTGATTTTGTAAATTATAGACTTGTAATACTAGGCCGCAACTACAACTATGATATTATGGACACTTAATGTTTTCACCAAAGCTCTTTTTATGATATTCATAATAACATATTGTCCATGAAATGTCTCTTCCAAATTTGTGGGCCCTTAACGATACAAGTGTCAGAATCCCTTTCATTTCTCATCATTAATTGATATTATGGGTTACAACTTGCAGTCGGATGTATACATTAAAGTATTAACATTAACAGTTCCATTTAATGTGAAATATTTGTCGTAATCTTGGACAGTGTTAGATCTTTTCCATATGTTCATGTCATGGGAGTAATATTTCATTTATATAATAATCCCTTTTTACATCTTCTAAAACTACTCATGATCGTTTCTTCTTGTCTAAACATTAACAAGTTTTATTTTTGCATATCAATATTTAGTTACGTATTTTATGCTTTATAGATCTATCAATTTGTAATTCTCACAAAATGTTGTATAAAGACAAAATCCGCGGCTACCTTTATAAATGAAAGACCATATATATTTGATAAGGTTTTACAACTTGGTCAATACCAATGATGGCAGATGTTCCATCCCAATCCAAGTAGTAGGTACTCTCATGATTTACTACTATTACGATTCCAAAAAATGGTAAATAGTCATTCAACATGTTTAAGGGCAAAAACTTCAAAAAAGGGTTTAAAACGATTTTTTCTATTTGTCCTATTTGTTGATCTTGTCTTGCTGATCATTTTTGCATTTAAAGTTTCTATCTATTTATAATACTTTTCTAGATAAAACGCAAACAAACGCTACAAAATTCGGTAAAATAGTCCTTTAAACTCATAACAGATTAGGTAGGTCTTATTATTCTGAACAGTTTTCCCCGTCAGATTTTAAACGGTTTTCATGATAATAGCCAAACAATGGACTTTACCCCTATGTTTTATTTTAAGCCATGTTTAAACTAGATATCCCAATGATGATTGTAGCCATGGTCAAATTTGGTTAAATTTGGCCCAGTAGTTGCAGAACAGTCAATTTCTGTAAGTTTATGTAAAAGGACAACAACTGGCGACGGACACCATGTGATCAGAAAAGCTCACTTGCCATATAAGCCAGATAAGTAAAAAAATGCCTTTCAAGAACAATAAATCATTTACTTTGGAAAAGAAAAGTAAAAATGTTTCCGATTAGAATTTAATGTTTCCCCTAACCTAAACTGTCAATCATTTCTTATTGTTTTTCAAATGTGTCTTCATGGTAATAGGGTAAAGGTCAATATGAACATTATATATGGCATATTCAATTGGTTTAGTAGAGAAAAAATTCTATGATAATTAGATCATTGCTCCTGTTTTACTCCTGTTTGCCATATGAGACTTTCCATCAGGACCAAAGTAACAACCCTTTTTGAATCAAATAAAAATCTTTGAAAATCTGACTTGCTGGACCTTTTTTGGGTCCCTTTAAAGCTTTACTTGACTTTTCATCAGGACCAACTTATTAATACCTGGTGATTAGTAAAGCAAATATAAGGAAAATATTGCATGTAATTGATAAAAATATATCAAAAAGTATTTCAGTGTTCATAACCTTCCCAATTTTGACTGAGTTATGAAGACATTATATTGCCAGAAAAATAATCCATCATAAACACTGGAATTTTAATTTGTGTTCCCTTATTGAACTGATTGTTCACATGAAAATGTATTCTACCTACAAATTTAGGCTTTTATTTCATTCACATGTATGAATAAATAAAGGCAACAGTAGTATAAAGTAAAATCACAAAAATACTGAACTCAGAGGAAAATCAATTCGGAAAGTCCATAATCACATGGCAAAATCAAATAACAAAACGCATCAAAAACGAATGGACAAGAAACTGTCATATTCCTGACTTGGTACAGGCATTTTCAAATGTAGAAAATGGTGGATTGAACCTGGTTTTATAGCTAGCTAAACCTCTCACTTGTATGACAGTCGCATCAAATTCCATTATATAGTCACCGATGCGTGAACAAAACAAACAGACATAATAGGTAAAAATGTCAAAAATAGGGGTACAGCAGTCAACATTGTGTTATCATCTTAATCACTATAAAAACAACAAATGTAACGAAGAAGCACAAAAAGGCATACATCAAATTAACATCCTCATTTTGATTATATTATACGATTATATTTGTCTATGTAAAATGCACCCATCAAGGAAGGAGGGTATGGGTACTGGTGTAAAATTGCGCGTTTGAAATTCGCACAGGTAGACATGAAATAATTTTGTCGTTCAAAGTATGACATGTATGACGGGATGCATAAATACAGTCACGCAAAATAGATATAACAAACACTGACTTAGCAGTTAAAGTAATAATAATAAATATAAAATAATAGTGTGGTTCAAAGTATGACGTGATACATAAGTACAGAGTCACGTAAAATGTATATCACAAAAAAAGTTGGTTAACAGTAAAAGTAATATTAATGAATAAAATAATTTTGTCATTCAAAGTATGACAAGATACATAGGTACAGATTCACATCATAAAATAATTTTGTCATTCAAAGTATGACAAGATACATAGGTACAGAGTCACATCATAAAATAATTTTGACATTCAAAGTATGATGGGATGCATAAGCACAGAGTTACGTCAAAAGGATATCTCAAAAAAACAGACAACAGTAAAAGTAATATTAATAAAGACAAAAAAAAGGGAATAATATAACACGTAATTAAGATGATAAACAACGTCAGTACGCAAAATCTATACTTCAAGATCATCGTGTATTATTTGTGAAGTTGATACGGAATATTTATCAACAAGTTCTGGGTACCTTCCGATGAACTTTTTTAGAAAAAGGACGAGACGTTCTTTGACATACCCCTGGTTCATCAACTTTCTGCTCAGACACTGGTGACGTTTTACAAAGTCTGTGTAGGAGCTGCAAGCTCTTGAATACCGAATAAGTTGGGAAATGTATATTCCATATGCAGGTGAAGTTGGTATGTTGCTACTAAGGTGGGGGAAATTGATAATTTCAAAATCAAAATCGTCTCGTTTGTCATAGATTCTGGTACTAAGATGACTGTGTATGTCAAATCCGAGCTATAAGTCTAAAAATGAGGCGGATGAAGCCGTGTCTGTTGTCTCTTTAATTTCTAGTTCTGGTGGATATATTAATGGAACCCAATCAGAAAAGTTAGGATTGTTAATGGAAAGAACATCATCAATATATCTGAAAGTGAAATTATACCGCTGTTCAAACTCATAAATCCATGGACAAAAAACAAAATCGGGGTAACAAACTTAAACTGAGGGAAACGCATAAATATAAGAGGAGAACAACGACACAACACTACAATGTAACTAACACACACAGAAACGGACCAAGCATCAGACAAAATCCCACGAGAATAACAAATATAACATCTGAAAACCGCTGATATAATGTGATACAAGAGGCTGTCACAACGACAGCAAACCGGATTTATTAACATTTATTTGTATCCTGCCAATATCACAAGAACCATAACTGATGAACGGTGAAAGTGAAAATCGTCAATATCAAATTTGACCTCCATTTTGTCATCAGTATCAACATATTAAATTTGAAAAGCTTTAGGTTGAATGGTTCATGAGTAAATGCATGGACACGACTGGAAAAGCCATTTTTCAATCTTTCAAGAACCATAACTCCTGAACGGTAAAAGTCAAAATCGTCATTATTGTACTTGACCTTCATTTTGTTGTCTGTAACAACATATTAAAATTTGAAAAGCTTTGGTTGAACAGTTCATGAGTAAATGCACGGACAACATTTGGTTGCCGCCCGCCCGACCACCCGCCGTACATCCCCAAATCAATAACCAACATTTTTGTCACAAAAATCCAGTTAAAAATTAGTCCTCAGAGAATTAGGTCTGAATGGCAGTATCCATCTATGTAAGCTATAACTATATATTAACTACATCATCAAATTCTGAATTATTTCATCATTAAGTCTTAAAATGCCTTTCCAAGTATAAATGTTTGGATTTCAATATTATTTTTTTTACATTTATTAGAAAACATCACTACATACATTATACAGGTTTTCTCTGAAAACACTGTTTTTAAAATCAAAAAGAGTTCTGACAATACAAATCATGCAAATGAGTACTAACTATTTAGTGAATATCTATTCCAACATTTTGATGAATTCTGTCATATCAGTACATTGTACTCCTTAGCAGTGAAGAATCATTAAACATAGATGTCTATATCAACAAGATATGGGAATACATCATCCGACAGTAACCCAGCAACTTGTTGGATCCATACACATCTATAAATGTTTAACATGTCATTCTGACTTCTCTAATCCCTTCAGTCTTTCTAGTAATGGTGGATGAGAGTAGTTCCATGAAGAGTACAGCCAATCAGTGACAGGGAATCCTAGATTGTCTTTGTTTAACTTGATTAAAGAGGATTTTAGTTCCTTGGCCATTTTCAATGATTTAGCAAAAGCATCAGCTTGGAACTCAAACCTTCTACTATTTACTGTCATCAAAAAGTTTAGAATCTGAAATAAGATTTTTGTACATGTGAAAGTTCATACACCATTAAGTATCAGGTGAAATATTTTAATCACAGTCTGATAATATTTTTTGTAATAATAGTAATTAATTACATGTATGCATGTTCATACAAAAATAGGAGAAGATAAAAGGACCCAAGGATAGACTGTCATAGAGAACACATAATGCCCCCTTCATCTAGCAGCAGGGGTATAAATCAAAATACTTGTCAGCACTGAAGGGTAAAGATTGCTTTATTTTATCAATGGAAAGTAAAACTATATATATTTCATTGTATAGAGCATTAATTGAATGTGTAGAATGCACTATATTTTGTGTATCAAAAAGGTAGTGATAAGCCTGGGAAGATTTAGATATTAAGTCAGTACCATAGGGTTTTGATTGCATTGATACAATCTTTACCCAAAAACAACATAAGCTTGAAAAATCAATTTTGGATTTGATTATGTTTAAGTTACTCAATCTTAAGTTTTGTGGACTGTTGCTTGTGTTTTCTTTGCACCATTTTTTGCCAAAGCTATAGTGTTCTCTATCATATTGTTTTTGATTGTCTTGATGTTTTATATCATACTTACCACATTGTTTTTGATTGTCTTGATGTTTTATATCATACTTACCACATGGTATGGTGAGAATATAAACTGGAATATAATGATGAGGCCAATAATGATTGGTTTGGTGGTAAATCCAAAGGCAAGGTATAAATCATCTCTCTTAAACAACATGGCAAACAGCATAAAACATAGAAAGGTATTAACCTGAAAATATTAACAACATTACAAATAAGTAAAATATATAGAGGTAGAATTTTTTAATGTACACTAATTGCTTGGTTAAAATAAAGATAAAATGAGGTATTTTCTGTCAGCTCTTTTAGAAAACACAATGTAATTCATCTAATAAAGTGATGAGATTTTTAACAACATTTCAGGTTTTTCTAAATTCACCTTTTATAAAAAACCTAACAATGTAGGAAATGGCTTATTCCAAACTATACAATATGTGTAAAAAGAGATGCAGGGTATATACATTTGTAAGTAAAACATGTATCAAACATATAGTTAGATGAATGTATTGTATTTTAAGCCCAGACAGCATCTATTGGTGATTTGACAGTTGTTAATTAAGTAATGGGAATTTGTGTCCATCAATCACAAATTCATGCTGTTAGAGCTTAAAATACAATATACTTAACTCTAGATCTATTCTAATAAAACCAACAGAAAACAATGTCAAAATGTTTCATACCTATTATGTGCAGGCAGGAACATTTTCATAGCATCATGTAAATCGATGCATTAAAAATTGGTGATCATGACGTTATCTGATCAAAATGAATATTACAAACAATGTTGTATTAGAATTGCCATTTGATGGCTTAACTCGTTTGGCATGGTTCAATCAGCCATAAAGATTGGGAAATAACGAAACTTAATATAACAATTCCTAACTTACATTACTTATTATAAGATTTTTTAAATTGTGATTGAGTTTCCAGTGACCTAATTCATGACCTAGAACAGCCAGAATTTCATCATCGTTACAGCCTTGTTTCTTGTGTTTCTTCTCGTCTCCTTCTCCTTTCTTCCCTGTTGTACTATCTTCTACTTCCTTCTTTTCTTCTGTCTTTCCTTCAGGTACTTCTTTCCCTTCTGTGTTTTCCTACAAAGATATATAATAGAATATCAACATCATTTAATTTCCTAATTGTGTACATCAATAAAAGCTTGGAAGTCAATAACCTAATTTTGGTATAATTGCTCAATCCAACATCAGTCTGATGTCTAGTTCTATGGACATCTGGTCTGAAAAAATGAGATGATACAGTAATTATATTTTATAGTAATTTCTTTGGCTGTCACCAAATTCAAATACATTACTCTGACTAGGCAAAAACTCTTTCCTTTTACTCCTAAAAGAAACACGTACGTTTAAAAATATTAAGCTTGACTAGAAGTGTTTTAACTAATGACACCCCCTTTATCATGACAGACAGACCAATAGCAATACTATCACTTTGGTACTGTTAGAGTTCTGCCTAACAAAAGACTGGGATATGAGATATCTTATTAAATAGGTTATAGGATTTCTGAAATATGGTTAAGGAAATATTCAATTTATTTCATGTGTAATCAACATATGTGTTGTTTAATTTCAGTTTGTCTTTGGTCAAAATTTGATTAGGATGTAAAATTTTCTTTCCTCTGAATTTCTGATTGTGATGTCTTGAAAAAAAGGCCACCATACCTGATGATGTCACACAGAAATAACACATTTTTTTGCAGATCATTTGAAAAGATTGATTAAATTTGTCTGCATTTATATTATTTAAAAATCACAGATAGTAACTGATTGTTTATAATTTGAAAATTTAACTGTCTAGATTGGATAAATATTATATCACACTTGATACAGAGGTAGAGTCTATATTTATAATAATTATAGTTATTAATACCTGCTTCTTCTTTTCTTCCTCTCCTTTATTCAATGGTGAATAATCTTCTAACAATGTATCAAATAATACTATCCTCTTATTTTTAAAGAAACCATAGAAGTAGGCATTGCTGTGAGCTGACCTTTTAGATCCTGGCAAAATATTAAACCCTCATTTAATTTAATCATACAGTTAGATTTGTTATATACTACAAAATTATTCAACTCAAAGAAAATATAAAAAACATTCTATTTCATAAATGTGTTATCTGGGCTAGGGGAGATAATTCTAATAAAATTTAAAGTTCCATCATTTTTAATTTAATTGTCAAAGTTTTAGTTCTCAATCTGATTATTTTTCTTTCAAATAATGGTCTATCAAAAAAAATTCTTAACCCTCCTTGTACTTTCTCAAATTACCCTTTTTAATCTATATACCTGTAACTGAACATCAAATGACAACTATGAAACTGACATTTAATCTAAGTTCACAGATATTTAAACCTTTTTTTCAAAACAGACCAGAATGGTCTCATTTGAATATTGTTTCAGTAAAAGTTAATGAAAAGTATGACATGTTTGATGTCTAACTAAATGACAGAACATTATTTTTAACATGTCAATTTCATCTTGAAAAAAAATAACTACATGTACTTGTGCTATTTGATTACCTTCAACAACAAAGAGTTTCTTTAAAGGGAAGTCAATACTGGCAGCCAAAGCTTCGATCCTGGACCTTAGATCTCCATCAGGTAATGGTGTAAACTTATCAAAAAGTGGAGCTATGTAGTCAGCATAAACAGTGATTAATACCTGGATAAAGAAGAAATATGATTGACATAGAGTTGTGTTTAAAGGTGTATAGGTCATGTATTACCATGATGTAGGTACTGAAAATTCAGATATAATTCATGATTGTGAGAACCCTGCATTGTGAGGTTTTTATTAATGCTAATAGTAATAATGTGACTAGGTGAGAATTGTAATAATTTAAACTTTAATCCAATACATATAACAAGCATGTTTTGTTTTTTTCACTATCGCAATACTAAATGCATGTAATAATTTCTGAATTTATAGTACTATATAAATTGGGATGCAAACTTCAAGAATTTATTTAACAACTTAACATCAATTGGCCAAATTAAAAAATACTTGAATTGTGCATGTGTTTAAAAGCTTTTCTTCTCTCATTAATATTGATTTACCAGTGATTCATTATCATTTATGGGGTACCTATACCTATTTAGTTGATTTTAAAAATTCTATCATAAACGCATCATAAAAATGATTATGGTAGAGTGGGGTGCTCATTTTCGCCATAACTTTCTATGTTTTCTGCAGTTTATGTTCAGGTCTTTATGTTTTTGAAGTATACTGATATTTCTATATGAAGATACCATCAAAAGCAAAATATTCTTAACTGTAATACGTATTTCTTAGAAAACAAATCATCTGAAAAGTTAGATTAAAGTCTATTTGAAATTTCCTGATGTTAAGTCAAAGGGGGACACATATTCGCCGTTTTTACACATCTATTTAAAACCAAATAACTGCAGCTTTAAACAATATTTATCAATTAATAATAGATGAATAGCAGACATATCAAAGGTGTAAAGAACTAAAATTTAGGGCAATCAGTCAAATAATTACTAAGAAATACTTCTTTGAAATTGTGTTTTTCATTCAGGAAATTTGACCGAAAATCACTGTCCGTTTTTGGTCCTTTGCGGTAAGTGCCGAAATTTTGTTTAAGTTTAAAAAAAATAATCATATTTGTAATAAAAATATAATTTATCGGCATATTTCTTCTATTTCAGCCATCCTTTGAAGTTTTAAACCTCAAAAACATTAAACGGCGAAATTGTGTCCACGGCAAATATGAGCGCCCCACACTAGCTGTGTTATAAATGATTGAGAGGAGGTAAAAATGGCCATTGTCTTTCATGCAATTATTTGTGATGTATATACACTATACTTCTAAACAATATTTTTGTTCATAAAAAAAATGTATATGTACTTACTAAAGAAACAACAAATATAAACAACCAACAGTAAATAAAGAAGTAGTCCCCTCCAATCTTTATAATGTAGATCAGTAAAGCTGTGATAGGCATTGCTAAGGCCATACCTACTACTAACTTCTTTATGCTGTCTTTAATATAAAATGGTAAGGTCTGAAAGTATAAAATACATAATAAAACAACTAAGCAACTATAAAATACATAATGAGATACACTAGAAACTGGTACTGAAAAGAATGATTGGCAGGCTCTAACTTGGGATATAGCTATTATCTAAATGAAAGCTATAACTTCAACATAAATGTATGAGATAGCCACATTTGAAGTTGAAACAATCTGCACCATTTGCCACTAGTTTGATGTCTCAGCTGACTAGTAAAATTTTATTCGTTCTAGTTAGTTTTTGCAAAATTTTGTTTAGACACATAAGAAAAATGTCAGAATACTGGTCTTCGAAATTGGAATTAGAAATGATTTTAGTGCAGACTACATTTCCTAAACTTTATCCAGCAATCAGCCATTTTACTAAATTAATACTTTTTTTACTACTTAATATTTTATGTGCTAGCTCACAACTGCAGGTTACTATCCAGAAGAAGTCCTGTGACCCTACTATAACACTGGTACTGAATTAATGACAAATAGTCTTTGTTCATACTCCTACATGATGTGTACTTTAACACATGTTAATTCATTTTTAATTCAAGAAGCAGAAATTATCAATTTTCAAATCTTTGGATAGACCCAGCGGGTTTCAATCCATGACCTTTGATACTAGTGGCAAACCAGAGGTGGTTGCAAATATATATACATTCTGGTCTTTGGTCAGATTCTCTCTTTGATATATTCCCTGTTTTATAACATGTACATACAAACTTTTGGTATATTTGGATATAAACAAATATCCTCTCCTAAAAAAAGTATGCAGCTCATGAACAGTTACATTCAAATTATTGTAAATGTAGTCATGGTAGTATTTCAATTAACATGATTAAGCTTTCTCTTAATGATAAATGTACAAGCCAAATCATTTAAAAGGAAATTAATTAATAAAAGACTGTGAATATGTTATTAAACATATAAGAACTAAACATTAATTGAATAATATATTGCATAGATAATACTTATACTGTCAGAAAACATAAAGGAATATATAGGTTCAGGAAGGTTACAAACTTATTATGATGCCCATCTTTTAACATTTATCCATACCTGTTTATTGAAGCCATGTTTTTCTTCCAATACAAAAGTACTGTACAATGACCAGGGCTGTGAAGTTATAGTGCTGTATAACTGTGCATACAACATAAATACTATAGACAGCAGTATCTGAAATAAAGTAATATACAAGTGAACATCAACTTAATAAATATAATTGCTTATACCTACATCAATTGGTCTTAGGTAGATAGTTGTCTCATTAGCAATCATACAACATCTCTTTGTTTTATAACTTAACCCAAAACTCAACATTAGAATGCACTTATTTCATATCATTATAAACATGTATACAAAGTTTCAAATTGATATATAGATTTTTTTGTAACCACAACTTCATAAAAAACTTTAACAGATACAGAATGAACTACTGGACAGAAAGATATGAAGAACAGAAAATTCTATACTCCCATAATATTACTAACATCTAAAGGCACAGCAGAAAACCACATCAGTTCATTATGTATATCTTTAAAAATGAAGACCACCATGATCATCAGGCCTAGATAAGCCTACCCTTAACAAACAATACAGAAAGGCTCTTTTCCATGCTATGAGAGTAATATACAGGTTCTGGTTGTATTTTATATATCCTGAACGAATGAGGACATCCCTTAAAGAAAGTCTACTCCTGCAGAATTTTGTCAGGCTAGACATGCTAAAGAAAAGATAAATAGCAAACCCTTTAGATTATTCATTTATATGAATGTATATTTCATGTGTTATCAAATTACTTTTTATCATTTATAAGTTGATAGAAAACAATTTGATTTACCTCATAATCTGGACCATAGCCAAAATATTCAATGGAATCTGTTGAAACTTTCCACATAAATGGAATTCCTCCAAATATCAGGATCAACTGAAATAATACAAAGAATAATAATTGTAATAAAATTAAATAAGATATTGGCTATTTGACAATACATTCATATGCTATATCTTTTTTAAACCTTTTTTGTGTTTATATAATATTGAGTCATATATCAAATTTATTCTTCCAGTGTGTGTTTATTCGTTTTTGTTAATAATCTTTGATTGAGCTAAGCCATTTCAATTGTTATTGATAATTTATAAGTGTGTCTTTCTATCTTGTGATGTTACACATTGTTTCAGGTTAGGGTGAAGGGTGACACCTGTTAAAATGTTTAAACCTGCTGGTGAGTGCTGCACTTGTTAGAACCTGTCCTAAGTCTGGAACCTGTTTTTTAGTAGTTGTCGTTTGTTGATGTGGTTCATAATTGTTTCTTGTTTCTGGTTTTATATATAAATTAGACAGTTGGTTTTCCTGTTTGAATGGTTTTACACAAGGTTTTTTTTGGGGCCCTTCATAGCTTGTTGTTGAATGCCGTACTTTGAAATATAATGGTCTTCTTTTACAAATTGTGACTTGGATGGAAATTTGTCTCCTGGCACTCATACAACATCTTCTTACATGTGTTAATAACATTGATATTTCGAGACAATGTATGGTTATTCTTTATATACTGCAACTCTTATAACTGTTCTAAATGAAGTATTAAGGGTAAAAACCATCATTTCTTTATTTTGAGCAGAGTAAAATTTCCTCAAACCTGTATGTTTTATTGATGTCAGAAATAAAACTCTACGGAAACACATTGTCAACGTCATAAACAAGGTGATATACGCTCAAATAGCACAGCTGCAGTATATAAGCATAAAAGTACATCACAAACATTTGAACTGATAAACAAACCAATTAAAATCCATTGAAATATAAACCATTCCATTTATTCAACTTTAACCTTTGAAAAACTTACTGTGCTTTCTATTTGAGAATACAGTGAGCTCCAACAACCAAATGAACTCTTGTCCAGTCCATACAGTCTGGCTTTAGTAAAAGTCTCCTGGTCTAGAACACCTTCTAAACTAGCTGGCACAGATTTCACTGTTCTATACAGATGTCTCTGAAAAAAACAGAAAAGAAACTATATAAAATAAGAAGAATCCAAGACGTGGTGTGATTACCTATGAGCATGCAGATTAGCAACTATTAATCAAAATTCAAATGAAAGGAATGTTCATTTAAAAAGAATCATTCCAATAGGTCAACACGCAAAATGCCGACGAAAAAAAAGAAAAATTGACCACCTCGGAAATGACAAGAAGAAAATATCAAAGACTTGCCAGTCTATTACATCTTTTTTCAAGAATAATGACCATCAAAAGTAAAAAAATAATTTAATTCTTTACCTTTATGAAAAATCGAGAAGAAGAAAGGTTTCTATTAAATATCGCAATTGTTCCTCTATTGTAAATTCCGCCGATAACGGAGCACTCGAAAGTCCGATTTTTATATCATTTTTTCTTAAATTGAAGTCCGCTTTGACTAACTTTAATATTGATATTATTAAATACACTCAACATGAAGTAAAGGGAGATGCTTGTTGAATTGATTATAAACTTACAAAATGAAATAATTTATTATTGTGCCGATTACGGAGCTCTCGAAAGTCTGATTTTTGTATCAATTTTCTTATTGAAATCACAGGCACTTGTTTCTATCCATTGGAAGACCCCCATCAACGTATATTTCCGTAAATATACGTTGATAGGGGGTCTTCCAATATGAATAGAAACAAGTGCCTGTGATTGAAATCTGTTTTGACAAACTTATTGATTTTATTAGATACGCTCAACATGAAATATACGGAGATGCTTGTTGAATTAAACAGACAACAGTGAAACAATGTATGGTTATACAGAGATAGAAACTCTCCTTATTCAATAACAGGACTTTATAGCTCTAGTGTCATCAGCAGAACTTACAGATCGTTCCTTATCTAGTCTGCTAGAGCTATTTCATTCACCTTGTCATTAGGATAAAAACCTATTATCTTTATGTATACCCTCTTGTTGCAAAACTATTCAGTGTTGCAATATGACATGCACAACCACTCAGTACAGCAGAGGTGGAGAAAATATTCTCTCAGGTCAAATTGATAAAGACAAGTCACAGGGCAAACTTGAAAACACAGACATTAACAAAAATATTAACTGTAAAATTAAACTGTGATGAAACTAATGTGTGACAAACTTCTTCAAAAAGAAAAACAGAAGATTTGTCATTGTTGTTTAATATTTTTTTGCATTTGAACTCTTCTTTGAAAAAATCTGTAGTTCTGAAAGAGAAATGAATATAGTAATGTCTATTATTGCTATCAGTTTGATTTTAACTTATATGTTCTAAATAAATGATTTTTAAACTTATATATAATAGCTATTTAACTAAGCTACATGCTTGCTAAAAATATGTCTTTATGTGGTAATATTAAGTATTTGATTTTTTTCAGTGAAAACACCCTAAAGTGTCCTTTTTAAAAACGCGCCCCTCTATTTTCAAATCCTAGCTGGAACACTGCTGTAGATATGATTTTTACAGGCCTGAGAGCAATTTTACTAGCCTGGGCTGTCTGGGCTGCCACACAATGTGAAGACTGGTTACTTGTACAAGAAATCTTTATTTATTAATTGAAGAAGTAAATAAAAATATTCTTACATGTATAATATTAAGTAAAATCTGCATATTAATATGATTATAAAAAGATGAAAGTAATAGTAAATTATTATTACTTTCCTCTTTTTATAATCATAATATATGACCTATTCAAGCGTCTTTTTAATGATGTGACAAACTAGGGGGTTTACTTTCTATATTTTAGTGGTATGAGTGTGCTGCAAAACAGATTAGCTTTTTCATGTCCTGCTGGTTCTAACAGGGTCCCTTTTCACAGTCAGGGGACTTACTGAAATAAGTGATTTTTAAATCACTTATTTGAGTAGCAAATTTGAAGTTTTGTCACAAATTGTGATTTTGAAGTTTTACCCAAATTTTAAACACATAGGTTTAAATACATGAAATAATATCTTTTCATTAATAAAATTGGAAAAAATTAACTGTTTGCTTCTTTTATGTAGCAAGGTTTATGCCTTTGATGCTATCATTTATCTGCAAATTCTATTTTAGTTGAAAAAATGCTATAATAATGGCTTTACATAATGAACTGATACTTTCTTAACAGATTTTTCCCAGCAGTGGGAGTATTTTTCCTGTAAAGTTCAAGGTTTCATCTTTCAGATTATGTAATAAAATTCTACTGTTCGCAATAAAAATTTCACTGTTTGGGGGTGTTGAAATTAGTGGGGTTATTAAAATAATGATAGTTAAATAAGTGATTTTTGGGAAGGAAATTATGGTATGATACTTAAACAAGTGATTTTAATGTCATTATCCTAGATTCAGTACAAGGTCATCACCTGGTCATCCTAGACAAATAAAGGCAACAGTAGTATACCGATGTTCAAACTCATAAATCCATGGACAAAAAACAAAATCGGGGTAACAAACTAAAACTGAGGGAAACGCATTAAATATAAGAGGAGAACAACGACACAACACTACAATGTAACATACACAGAAACGGACCAAGCAATACATGAATTTGGGATAGACAAGTACCATGACACGTCTTATCGCAATGTGAATTTACACTCAAAAATAAGAGAAAACAAACGATGCAACGTTAAAATGTAACACATACAGAAACGAACTATAATATAACAATGGCCATATTCCTGACTTGGTACAGGACATTTTTAAAGAAAAAAATGGCGGGTTGAACCTGGTTTTGTGGCATGTCAAACCTCCCCTTTTATAGCCATGTGAAATATAACATTAAGATGACAACTCAACACTACAGGACTACAATATAAATAAATTGGAGAATACAATTGACAAAGAAACACACGAACAACAGCCAACAAAAGGCAACAAGTTGAACATTTTAATACACAAGAAGTGCATTTTATCCACACAAGATCTACTAGTGATGCCCAGATACAAAAGTTTGAAAGCCGAAACAAGCACAAAGTCGAACAGCATCGAGGACCAAAACATCAAAAAAGTTGTGCCAAAAACGGCCAGGGTTGTCTGTTAGTTACCAGAACATCCTTATCATTTAGAATAATTTACAACACAGATGTTGGTTCTGATAATTTTAGAAACATATTTAGTCCCTGGATCATTGTTAATTAGTATTCTATATCATGTATATTTAAAGCTACAATAAAATTAAATCAATTCTTCTAGTGATTAATTTGTATTACTTAAATAGGTGATTATTAAAGAAAGACAACTCTTACTTCCAATCTTTATGGAAATAATGTTACTTAAATCAGTGATTTAGAAAATCACTCATTTAAGCAAGTCCCCTGACTGTTTCATGTCCTGCTGGTTAGAACAGGGTCACTTTTTTCATGCCCTGCTGGTGAGAACATGTTTTTTTTAAACAAAGTATTTGAAATTGTCTAGAACAGGATCAATAATTTAACTGTTTAAGATACAATGTACTCAGTAGAACGGGTCTAGAACAGCATCTATTCACACGGTCTAGAACAGGGTATACATTTTCTGAGCGTGTCTAGAACAGGGTATGTTTTTCGATGTTTTCTGGTTAGAACAGGGTATGATTATGCAAGTGCTGTCAGTACAGTTACACCCAAAAGTAACCTAGTGGCTGTGATTTTGCAGCAATTTTCAATGCAATGTCATTTGGAGAGTGGTCACAACCTGCTACACGATTTGACATATGTTTGGACTAACACACTGTATCTAGAAAAATAAATAACCTGTCGTGCTCCAAGGTATTCCTCCCAAACGTACATTAGCCATGAGAAAGCTAAAACAGCCAAAAGTATGTTATTTTCGAGGATATCCATCGTCATTGTTAAAAACCGGAAGTGTGCTTCGCTTTCCGGTGTAAAATCTTAGTCGGTACCGGGACAACGTGATTTTCCGGATGAATACTATTTGTGCGAGTTCGTGGTCTATAGGCGAGTGATATGAGAGCCAAATTTACATTTTTAATGCACCTACCTAACACACGGCTAAATTATATATCACTAGAAAGCTAAGAATGTGTACTTTCTAAATATCCCGGTCGTCAAAAGAAATTATGGTGCATTTTTTTTTAAATCGAGGTCAAAGGTCATGGGTGCAATTTCAATTCACGGATACTTCCAGTTGTAAAATCGAGTCAAAACAAATGCAAAAACGAAACAATTTTATAGGAATGCTGTATTACTGTTCGGAAAATATATTTCTATCATAATATTAATTAATTTTGGTTGATTTTAACGGTAACGCATGTTACATAACGTTTTCTCTCGGAGTCTTTGAAAATCAACATTTAAGTCACACAAATGTATTCTGTAGTCGCCCTTGCATTATCTAAATCATATAATACCTCCATATCATTTGATTGCACGTATTTACAAACATATATATCTGCAAATTTGTTATAAATAATCCGAAACAAAATATTTGAAGCAAAGGGAAAATATAACATATGACGTATTTTTAATAATTTAGAAAAGTCCCATGATGAGCTGTTTATTAAAATTGAGGAAGCGTAATATGGTCTCCTGTTAGTTTGAAAGCCTGACAACCATAGAGCAGATTTTCTTTTATATATGTTGCAATATGTTGATATATAAAAAAGAAGATGTGGTATGATTGCCAATGAGACAACTATCCACAAAAGACCAAAATGACACAGACATTAACAACTCATACATCACTAAATCAGATATGATAAGAGTACTAACAAACATAACTAAAATGAGTAAAGTGCTACTGGTATATTTATATCAACAAATTGACAATTTTAATATAAAACATCACAAGGAAAATATGATCACTCATTGTACGTCAAAATGTGTTTGATTTTACTTCAGTCGGCCGCCGTGTATCTTGAGATATATAATTAATCAAACAACACTTGACAAAGTAGTTTGTACTCTTTTTAAATATTACACTAGTGATGACGTTCGGCTACTTCGGCACTAAGTATTACGTTTTTTTTTATCTTGTTTCACCGCTTCAAACGGAGGACAAGGCTATCCTAATATTGAACCTTTTATTTGGCTTTCTAATGTTAAAATCCCGTGATCGAAACGTCGGACCAATGGGATGTTGGACCATTTAGGTGTCGGAATATTGCGATATCGGAATATTATAGCTTCATTTTAACTTGTAATCTCATCATTCTTATCGGTCAATATATCCATACAAAGACAACTTCCTTGGCATGGGCATATATCAGTACAGCAGAGGTTTTGCTCAAAGCGGACACAAGATCTACTATATACAGATTGAATTAAAAATTTGGAATAGACATGAGGGATTTGTCAAAGAGACACCAACCCACTAAAAAGCAGGCAACGGCCAAAAACCACCAATGGGTCGTCAATGCAGCAAGAAACTCCCAAACCCGGAGGCGTTCTTCAGCTGGCCCCTAAACAAAAATGTACTACTTTGAAATGATAATGGACGTCATACTAAGCTTCGAAATATACTCAAGAAGTTAAAATAAAAAATCATAAAAAACTAAGAAAGGCACGATGCTCCTGACTTGGGACAGGCGCAAAATTGCGGCGGTGTTTAAACATGTTTTTGGAAATCTCAACCCTCCCCCTATACCTATACCAATGCGTGAACAGATCAAATCTTGTAGAAAGTTGGATGACATCATACCGGACCGATGTTGCCTTTTAGCCAACCAAAGTCATACGGAGATCTTTTATTGTTTCTGTAGTTGGGTCGACATTGTCTTGGATAAAATTTTAACCCCCAGAAGAAAAATAATGCCATGTAGAATGTATGCCCCATTTTCACTGTTTCTAATCTCCTGATCAGTCAAACTTATTAATAGTTATCAAAGGTTTGTCCATAAACACGGTGCATTGGTAGTGATAAACCTAAATGAAAAACAGTAAAAAAAAATATTTATAGATAATATACATTCTACTAAAGCCATACATCTAAGAACTTTGTCAATAGGAATATCGTACGCTTTATTAACTGCCGCAGATGTGCCATCATCCAAAAGACAACACAGAAATGTTTTTAAAGCAGGTGGCATAATTTCAATTGAATAATCCAGTGAAATGTTTTTAGATAATGGATATTCATCTGATTGGATTACAACTTTACCCTATATCTGCTTCCGTAAAGTAGCTGCACTAAGTGCTTGCAACCAGTTTCGCAGTCATTGCTCAGATCTTTAAATTTTACAGACCGAATATCACAGTCATTTTAAACGGGTAATTTTCCGTCATTACGGCATAAGACAAAATTATAGAGCTACTGTATACAATATTGGATGTACCTTGGCCTTGTTGAAGCTGTATACATGTAACTATGAAGCTGATAATATGTCAGTGTGTAGTTTTCTCGGCGGCGATCCTCGGGCAGAAATTAAGCCCGGTTAACTGATCAAGTAGTTGTTAACCAGAATACTTCCTTGTGTACAGGCACGTCATCTTTAATCGTCGAAATGTTAGTAAAAGCTGTTTTATGTTAAGAATTTATATATGAGAAGATCTACTGGTCGGTAGAATTGGTACATGTAGTACAAAGTCTTTGTACAGACAAAACAGAAGTTGATAGGTTGTGCTTACTTTTTAAATATTTATAGCAACTCTTATGATATTTTGTATTTTCAAATGGGATGTTTTCATTTTTTTCATATTCATCGACCAGTCTTCTGTAAACTTCATCTTTTCGTTTTCCCACTGCGGCAATACAACTGTTTCTTCATTTAAGTGTTAACTACATAGTTTCTATGTAGTAAATATATGACAGACTATGCATCTGTGTCAATAAATGGATAGTTTTTTTGCTTTTTAGCAAAGGAAGGGTTTCATTGTGAACTGGACTGTGAAAATTTGACACGACTCGGAAGATTTTCTACAATTTTCCGATACGATTCCTTATTTAGAAAGGGGTGAATTCTACAGAACTCAAAAACTATGTTTTACTTTGATTTGATCTTTATTTTGGACGATTTTATATCTATTTAAGCTACACTGAAGTTAAAGATAGAAATAGAACCGTTTAAATATGATTTATCGTACTCCAATAGCACTATAAGTACACGGAAATCGACTAATATATTCAGTAAAAAACGATAACGAAATAGATAAGGGATTCCGGAAATTATAGTGATTTTACCCAACATCATAAAATTACAGAAATTCGTGATTTTAAGAAATGTTGAGATAAAGTCTTGATCTTGAATGAAAAAACGATAACTGATGAGTAATTTGGTGTGATCTAAAACGGATAGATTGCAAAAACATTTAATAAAAATTTAATTGTAGATCCGAAAAGGTCGGGATTATGAAAATTTTCGTACAAAATGTCAAATATTTAGAAGGAATGCAAAAGCATGCGGACTTACAGTTGTAAATATTGTTTTTCATTATTTTAAGAATCTAATTCACTTAATTATTCTGTCTAAAAGAAGAGATACGACTAATTTCCTTTGCTTGAAAAACATGTCGTAATTATATAATTTTCAACTAATTTCTGAAATAAACGTCAATTTTACAAAAACTGCACCGTACGATTTTGTGACGACCGGGCAAAAATCAAAGTTTAATCATTATTCTTTCATTTAAAAAAAAAATTAGCCGTGTGTTAGGTGGGTGCATTAAAGTCCTTAACTAGACGTCTTTTTCAAATATTACACTCGCCTACTAGTGGTTAAGACCGATGGCTTCAGCTGAAAGTCCCGAGTTCGATCCTCACTCGGGATGCTAAAAATGACAGTACATCAGAAGGGTAAGTAAGTAAGTAAGTAAGTAATTTTTATTGGTTTAAAATCCAAAATTACAGGATTGATACCAAGACAATACAAATTTGTTATACATAAACATACAAACATATATATCATACCAATTTCATAAACATTATATGAGGAGGTGGTACCACAAAGTAATTTGGTGCTTAATAAAGCATTTCTAGAAATGTACATGTCGCTTATAAATTTAACAATAATTCTAATTATATCAGTCTCAACACACGTATACAAAAATTTAAATCTTGCTTCATTAGTCATATTTAAAAAAGAGGGAACTATTTCACTAATTTTGGAAAACAGTTGGTCTCTAATTATATTTAGTTTTGTACATTTTAAAGTGAAATGAAATTCATCTTCTACTTCTAAGAGGCACAAAGGACAAATTCTTTCTTCTACAGGGGTTTTAGTGTGACGCCCTTGTTCAATTCTAAGAACACTATTACTAATACGAATTTTAGCAAAATGCCCTATTACTTTTCTGTCTATATTTAACAATAAATAGGTTTCCAATTTATAATTTTCTTTAAGCTGTCTATATGTTCTCAGCTTATTACCATGTACTGATTTATTATCACAAAATATATTTTCTCTCCAATAATTAAGATATCTATCATTAAGTTTGGTATGAATTGCATATAATAAACGCCTTTTTGAAATAGTATCATGATTTTTCCAAACATGTGAAAAATTTAATGTAGCAAGTAACTGTTCAATCTTTTTAGCAAATCCATTGGTTAATTGCAGGTTGGAAAAATATACATCTTTTAGTAAACAATTGTTATCAGATTTGATCACATGCAACCAGAAGCCAATTGACACTTTTAAAGCTTCTATAAAAACTGGATACATACCAAGTTCAGCTAGTACTGCTAAATTGACAGCTGATTTATTTACTCCAATTAAAGTTTTTGCAAATTTAATTTGGACTTTGATGGTAGCCAATGACCAATATTTTGACTCTAGATTTGTAATATCTTTTATCATATACAGAGACCAAACTTCACTACAGTAAAGAAGTATAGGTTTAACACAAGCATCAAAAAGCTTTAAGTGAGGTAATACATTAATATCTTCAGAAAATAACAGTTTTCTAATACAAAATATAGCGTTTGAGGCTTTTTTACAAAGAAGTCTCACTGCTTCTGTAAAACTACCAGATGATTTAAACAGTATACCCAAATATTTATATTCTGTACAGTGTTCCAAAATATTATCACTAAAAACAAACTTGTCTTTTGTAAGTTTTTTACCTGATTTGTTAAAAATCATAACTTTGGTTTTATCACCCTCTCACATACATCTCTGGTACCCAGACCGGAGTTTAAACTAGCATGGGTACTATGGGGGCCTCGGTTGGTTAAAGTAGTTCCCGACTTTGACCTGGCTGGAGATCAATCTGCTGATATCTCTTCGGTTTGTCTGTTCCCCCCCCCCCCCCCCCCGAGCAGCCCGGTGGTTCTCTCCGAGTACTTCGGCTTCCTCCACCATAATATTATAACAGACTCTGGCCGGTGTCCTAACACTTCTTGTTGATGGGGTGGGGATTGTCCTTGTAAATATAACTTTGTAAATACGTTAGTGACACATCTGAATTAATTCCGATAGGGCAGGCGCGGATCCAGAGGGGGGTTCCGGGGTTGGAACCCCCCATTTTTTTTTGACGATCAATGCATTTGAATGGGGACATGTAATTGGATTTTGATATTTGATGAACATATACTAGAATTACTAGATCATGTAGATAGAAATGCAAACTTTACGTCAATTAATTCCATGATACGACAAAGCTGTAAACAATACCTTGACATGGAAAAGGGGAGTGGGGTAGTTCCTATATTTTTAGTGGTATGAGTGTGTCGCAAAACAGGGTCCCCTTTTCGTGCCCTGCTGGTTAGAACATAGTCTTTCTTTTAACAAAGTATTTGTTAAGAACAGGTTTGCTTATTTAACTGTTTAAGATACAGTCTAGAACCCAGATCTAGAACAGCATATTTTAACAAATGTATACATTTTTCTGAGCGTGTTTCAATATTTATGTTTAGAACAGGGTATGTTTTTTAATATTTATTGTTAGAACAGGGTACGTTTTTCATTGTTTTCTGGTTAGAACAGGATATGATTTGGCAAGTGCTGTCGGCACAGTTATACGGGGAAGGGGAATGGCAGGACCTTTTTCGAGACTTCGGGATCAGGTGTTTTCAAGCTCGGGATTTCGGGATTGATCCTTTCCGGCAATTCTTGTTTCAAATTTCGGGATGCCAGGATTTAAATTTCTTTAAAAATTTTTTTTTGCATTTTTAAACTTTTTGGATTCGAGCGTCACTGATGAGTCTTTTGTAGGCGAAACGCGCGTCTGACGTATATAAAAAATTCAGTCCTGGTATCTATAATGAGTTTATTTACAACCACTGGGTCGATGCCACTGCTGGTGGAGATTTATTTCCCAGAGGGTATCACCAGCCCAGTAGTCAGCACTTTTGTACTGAAATGAATTATCATTGATATGGTTATATTTATAAATTAACTGTTTACAAAATTTTGAATTTTCGAAATACTAAGGCTTTTCTAACTCGGGCATAGATTACCTTAGCTGTATTTGGCAAAACTTTTAGGAATTTTGGTCCTCAATGCTCTTCAATTTCGTACTTTATTTGGCATTTTAAAACTTTTTGGGTTCGAGCGTCACTGATGAGCTGTTGTAGACGAAACGCGCGTCTGGCGTATATACAAAATTTAGTCCTGGTATCTATGATGAGTTTATCTGCAATGTTGGAGAGTGTCATTTGTTTGATATTCACATACCAAGGTGAGCGAAACAGGCTCTTTAGAGCCTCTAGTTTAAATTATCATTTACTCGATTAATGTGCTTTTCATTTAATGATATGAATAGTGTTTATCCAAATATCTTTAATTTTTAATCAGTACAGCTTATAAGGACACATCTATCGAATGGATCAAAGTAGAACTGTATATGATATTTGGAGTTGGATATCACGTCGACGAAAAGGCTGGAATACGGAGGTGAACAAGATGGTGAACTTATTGGAAATTAGAAACATTGTTAGTGATGTATCATTAAGTACAAAAGTAGTCATGAAAAAAGTCACTGAACAAGTCAACATCTTAAATAATACAGAATGGCAGAGAGAACTCTTTAACGATCGCGGTAAAGACAATGGAAATAAACTTAGAACAAATAGGCAATACAAAAGCAACTGTTCCGTGGAACCGTATGTGTCAAAAATCATTCCACGGTCGTACCGACGTGTAATGGCCCTGTTTCGTGCAGGCTCGCTCCCGTAAGCCATCGAGACTGGAAGATACACCAAGCCGCCAATACCTGTTGAAGACCGTTTATGTGTTTATTGCTCTGACAAAAGTGTTGAAACTGAGAAACATTTTTTATTGAACTGTTGTCTATATAATGACTTAAGATTTGACCTTTACTCAGAATGTTCACAACATATCATAAAATTTTTACAAATCATGAATTGCTCCGAAATTCAGCCATTTTTATGTAAAAGTATTCATAAGTTTTTTATGAGACGTAAATTATTATTTACATAATTTTTAACTATTTTCATGCGACATAAATTTTTTACTTAAATTTTTAACCGTGGACAATTATTTTAATTCATTGAGTTTATTTCAATTATGCATATCAGTTGGACTAGAATATCACTCTTTTTTGGAAGAAATTCAAAAGCAATATTCCTACTATATTCCGTGTACATTGCATATTGAATATTTCATACAGGTGACGTGTTGTTTCTTATTTATTATTTGTTACTGTTGATGTAAATGGCTTTTGGTTTTATGAGTCTTTGTTTACTCCTTGGTTGTGATTGTTATTGGCTTGTTATATAGCTAAATAAACTTGTCACTAGTATGACAGTCGTATAAAATGCCTTTATATTGACAACAAAGTTTGAACAACATAAACAGACATATAAGGTAAACATGTCAAAATTAGGGAACCAACAGTCAACATTGTAACCTCAATCTATAAAATGAAAAAAAAAACCAAATATGTCAACAAAGTACATATTAAGCAAAAGCGAAAGATAAGAATAAAACAAATTTACAATGGCACGAAAACACAATGGCGGGTTGTAAGAGTACCAAGCAACGTGGATATAACAAACATATAAACAAAACAGTAAGGCAGCAACCATTTGATTTTCTGGGGGGGGGGGGGGCTATGGTGACAAGTCGAAAACAATTTTTTTCTTTCAATTTTAGCATTACATATAATGGCAGCTGAGGGTGAAACAAACACAAACTGGAAACAAACTTTTTTTTCCAAAAAAACCCATACCCCCCCCCCCCCCCAGAAAATCAAATGGTTGCTGCCTAAAAGTAAACTGTTCACTGGCAAATATGGTAAAATCGAAATAGCAAACATATTACGTTCTTTATTTAAAAGAATAACAAATATTCGCAGTCAATTAAGTTTTTCATAAGGATTTGATAGTCGTTAAGATCACGCTTTAAACTTGATATTCGTTGAAAGATTTGAGTTCACCATACTGTGTCTAATGAAATGAGCTGTCCTGTCTTGAAGTTTGAGTAGGTGTTAGGTTAATTGCTGATGTTATGTTTGAATTGCATTTTTCTCCAATACAACATCTTCCCTGAAGTGTGAAGGACTGGCGCTTTCCGAACACATCGGTCACTGAGTTATGGAACTTCTGACAAGTCTATAAAACAAAACAAACCAATACTTAAACAATTTGCTGGATCTTTTTCAGAATTTGGATTCATGTACTATGATCTACTGTGGTTTCATTAATATTCGTTAAATACCAATTTTCGTGGATTTCGTGAGTACAGAAGAACTACGAATTTAAATATTCAACGAACTACACATTATCTAAAGGAATGTAAACAGAATTTTAAAAAGGGATTGAACCATAGTAACTTCCTTGATTAATTAAACACTTCAGTTTGAAGATGTTGAAAAGGAGGGGGAAAAAATATTTTTGAAGGTCAATTGGGCTATTTTTAAGGTTACTGTTATTAAAATGAATATAATATTTTAGAAATTTAACCGTTTTATCATAAATGTTCCCTGATTTCCCTTGCTTGATTAGATTTAAATGCATAAAGATGGAATTTATAGCAACAACAAATAGCATGTTGAATTTGGGGGTCAAGATTTTAAACGTCACGATCACAGTTGCTCAAACAACATATTTACATATTGTTCTCAGTATGAATAGTAATATATTGTTACAGGTGAAAAGTCAGCAATAATTGTACGTGCTTATAAAACTAGACGATGTGATATAATTGTCAATGAGAAAACTATCAATCAAAAACAAACAAATTGGAAAAAAGAAACTAAATACAAACAGTTTTGATATAATCATACCTTTTTTTCCATGCATCCTAATCTTACTGCTGGTTTGAAATCATGCGTTAGTACCTCCATCAGAAAGCATTCCTGGAAGGAGGATATATGTTAGGATGAAGATTATCAGAAACTATCATTGAAATGCTGGAACAGCGCTAGGAGTAAAAAGTAAAATCACAAAAATACTGCGCTCTGAGGAAAATTCAAAGCTGAAAGTCCTTAATCGAATGGCAAATTAAAAGTTCAAACACAACAAATGAATACAACTGTCATATTTCTGACTTGGTACTAATGAGACTAAAGTATACCTCCATTTGTCTCATCGGCAGTCATACCGAGTCAAGTGAATCAATCTTTATCGTGTTAATCATAAGCACACGTTTATATCTTATAAATAATAAGTTAACAAATGTAAATATTATTTAGATTAACCAAATACTGTCATGTTCAGATAACACAGTCGGAAGAAGACCATACGCGAAATCGACCACCTACAAGGCTAGCTATACACGCGAACAAACAAACTGATATAAAAAAAACTATACATTATGCCATTGATAATTTGCGACATACGAACTTATCTCCTGATGTATAACACCAGTAATACAAAGTAAAACTGAAAAAAACTCCGAAGAAAATTCAAAAAGGAAAGTCTCTAATTAAATGCCAAAAACACATCACGCGAATGGATAACAACTTTCATATTTGTTGCTTGGTACAGGAATTTGGCTATGTAGAAGATGGTGACTTAAACCTGGTTTTATAACTAGCAAAACATATGACTTGTATTTATTTAATTTTGTTTTGATTTGTGTTTTAAAGCCACATTTAAGCACCACTGTTTTCAGCTATTTTGTTATATTGACAAAGATGTATGGCCAAAACAAGTAGACACACTGGGTATAAATGTCAAAATTGGGGTATAGCAGTCACCATTGTGTTATAACCTTAATCTCTTTAAAAACATACAAATACATTTTAGAGAGTTAAGTGACTTACCTTGCCATCATTACATTCCGTTGTAGTATTACATTTGTCTGGAGATTCGATCTCGTCACATGACAGGCAGTTATCTGGTAAGGAAAATAGAGCAGATATTGTTGGTTAAAAAGATCTGTAGGGGCATTCAAACACATCAGAGGTATTTTATAGTGGGATACAACACAATATCGAAGGAAAGAAACAAATAAAAAATAAAGCAGTGTAAATAATGTGTCTAACTCGTATGGATATTTGATCTGTAGTCATTCGAAAGAGACATGGCTTGTAAAACATGTCGATGTTTAAGTTGATTTAAGTCTTTGATACATGATTTTTATCATTAATTGTATTTGTGTTTTAACTTGCTGTCACTGTCAGCAACTGGGAGTACTCTCAAATCGTACTTTCTAGTTAATTTGACCTGTTGATACTATTTGTAATGCTTTTTTGTTAATTTTTTTATTAAAATGTTTACTTATTATTTTTTGTGAACTCTTTACTTCAAGTAAATACATTCTACATAATTCCCTTACATTTTTTAGTCTTTTTTTACAGGAATTACGACTGTTCAACATAAAACCTTTGACCGACTGACAGAAAATTTGCTTTCCTAAACAAATGTATTTCAACATTTTCCCAGAAATTCTTTAATTGATTAACTTTAAGTCACTTTATAAAAAGCCCTTGAAGGAAGTCCAATTTTTAAAACACTTTTCAGATGTATGCGATAATTGTTTTGCTGTACCTATATTTTGACTATTTTATTCCTTATGTCTGTTTTGTTCACGCATCGATGTAAATATAATGGATTTTGATAAGACTGTCGTAAAAGTGAGAGGTTTAGCGCTATAAAACCAGGTTAAATCCTACATTTGAAAATGCCTGTACCAAGTCAGGAATATGACAGTTGTTGTCCATTCGTTTGATGTGTTTTGTCATTTGATTTCGCCGTGTGATTATGGACTTTCCTACAGTATTTTTGTAATTTTACTTTTTTCCATACTTACAACACTTTCCGCATGTATGTGGACATATGTTATTAGCTATACAGCTGTCAGAACACATATTTGGTATAACTGTAGCTATTCTGGCACAGACATCATCAGCAAGATTCTCACACAGTGTCCTATTCTTTAACTCACCTATGACGACAGTTCTAATTAAATAACTAAAACAATTTCAATCAAAACAAAATTACAATGATAGAGAACGATATTAACAACAACTGATGCGTTCTTGTTGTTATGGGTTTTAAAACATTATAGTCATTTTCACGACGACGTGAGGCATAGTGAGCTGAAATCTTCTGACGATAATATTCTATAATTCTTTGTTACAAATGACGCTGCAATTTTCAAATCACTATTCTATGAAGTTTGTGATGAAAAGAAATGATACCAGGTGAATTTATTTTATTTATATTGATAAACAACATCGGTTTTGCAACTGAGTTATTGTATTTACATTATATTAAGTATAAGTATATTCGCGTATACTATTTGTTATTGTCTTATCGAATTGACAACAACATGATCAATATTAGATCAAAAGTAAGATAGATACCTAAGAATCGAAAAAAAATAAGAACTTTAATATCAATTTAATAAAAATCCTTGCGACTGTCATACAGGTGTGAGGTGTAGCTAGCTATGACATCAGGGTTTGTTCATTATTTTTTTTTAAAGGAAATTACTTTACCAAAAGAGGCGAAATATACCAAACGGACATTCAAGGTCAATAATATGACAGTTGTTTTCCATTCTTTTGATGGTATTGATTTTGCAATTTGATAAAGAATGTTTCTTTGAAATATTCCCTGGAGTTCCTGATTTTTGTTATTTTATTTTTACAAAAAAACATGAGTAAACATTCTACCAGATTTATTTGATTGATATTACTCCACGGTTTGTATCTCCTATCAGTGGAAGCGTAATCTTCAGTTTACAAACATTCACAGACGTCCGCGTTTTTGCTCATTTTGCCTTCCTGTGACTGTTAGATGAAAAACAGCAATACACGCGTTGTTCCTTTGTATTTCGAGATCTTTTTTTATGGCTGTGTATGTAATGCCTTTGTATGTTGGTAGTATGAAAGGACGAGTTGACATAAATTCCACCTGTTTGCGACTTTTTTGTAGTTAAGGAATTATATACAAATTATTAGAATATATTTACCTCCGTCTGGTGACATCGTATCATTTCCAATATGAAGTAACGATGGGGGTTTATTGTTACATTGGTCAGTGTTACAGCATCCTGCATCGATACTTACTCTCTTGGTGTGAGAAATAGAGGAGTACTGTAAACATGTCTATAAAGAAAACAGGCATCATATACTGAACTTCACTCCGATTTTTTGTATAGATAAAGTCGGTAGGCTTAGTAAGAAAACTAAGTATGTAGTCCTCCGCCTGTGTCCGATCGAATCATGTAAATATTAAGGTACCGGTGCGACTTGATTTGCGTTTACCTGAGACCTAATCATGTACATATCGGTATGACAAGATTGTCCTTTGCTTGTAGCGTAATTCTAAAAATCTCGGAGAATTTGTACCACTTAATTATCCTTTGTCAGAAGCCTTATCATGTAAATCATGTACATATTGATGTATAAGTACTACTCGATTATCCTCTGTCTGTAGCCTTATCATGTAAATTCCGAATTATTGGTAGGACAATATTGTCTTCTCCGGGCTATAGCCTTTTGTTTGATTGATTTGACGTTGTTTGGTTGTGATCGGTAAAAAAAAGATGCATATTCGGGTCGGTAAAATATTTTTGAATGAACATTTCTGATAACCCCGGCACGGTATTGTGATTCTGATCATTCTATAATATTATTGGTTACCAGTGACAGTTGCATGGTTGAGATACAGACACTATCAATGTTATGGTGTCTTATTTACATTTGTATGATCCGTTCCTTGACGTAATTTACGGTATCCAGCGATTACGAAGCAGACATTTGTTATTTTTTAAACAAAAAAGGTCTGTACGCTGAAACTAGTTTACATTCAGAATGCTAGCCATCCGATATGAGTATCAAGACATTTTACTTCAGTTGTATTGTTTCTATATTTCTTATTGGTTGCTCGCGTACTACTTTACCTTTATTAAAAAGAAAATCATACGTACATGCTTTGATGCACATCCTAGTTTGAATGTTTCTTCAAAATGATCGTTGAATGTTTGGACTGTAAAACAATACTGCAATGAAACAAAGAAGAGCAGATTAAATGTAGTTAAATCAAATAATTAGGGGAATATTAATATAAATCAATTAAACAAAATGTAACATATTATAATATCCATTCATAAAAATTATTTTAATACGTTCATCAGCGTTCAATAAATAAATTAATTTTAGTTCATTTTATATAATACTTATCAGTATACATGTTTGACAACGAGAATATGTTGGGGTCATGTCTGTTTTAATGTTTACCTCATCACTTGAGTTACATTGTATTATTGGTCTACACCTCGTTGCATCAGCTACCTCATGACAACTGTGGCAAATCAATGCTGAAAATATAGGAGCGGCAAATTCAAAATTTAAACAATTTGCTTTCTCAATGTACGTATTCCTTTTAGTATGTAAGATAAGCTTTGATACTGTACGATTTAAAGTTACTATAGTTGAAAAAAACCTAGTAGTAATCCGGTCTTCAAGATTAAAAGGGAATGAAGGTTTGAACATCATTCCTCACTAAAAAAAAGTATATAAGAAAACTATTTGTTCTTAGTACACGACATATGCATACCAATTAACTATTTGTTTTTCTGAACTTGTGTTTTTGTTTAAGCAGATGAAGAAGAAAAGAGGACCACAATCTCCTGCCATGGATGCAAACATTCTACGAAGATACTAATGCTGCTAGATATTTGTGTATTGTAAATTCTCGTTCATGTATACTACACTTTAGAAGCCTGTTCTTTTTCAAATGTGATTTACAGCATTTAGATGTAACCATCGACCATTGCATTATAATATTTGTGAATTGCAAATAATATACCCCAATTTAAATACAACTAAACTATCAAAACTACATACGACATTGTCCACAGAATCTTGTACATAAATTTGCCATACATGGATCGATGCACATATTTGGGTCAGCGTTTGCCATCAGATTACACAAGGCAATATCCTTATCAAAACACAGACCAGCATTTGTGACGGCTATCAATGTAATCAAAATACAAACTGAAATAGAGTTTTGCACATTAGGTAAAACACAAACTAACCAGTATTTTTCACGACTATGTTGACCTATACAATGTGTTTGTATCTAAACTCGCTAGAAACTTCTTTTCACAATCTTAAATCGCCAGGTTCTAGGCTAGTCATCTGAAAACAGTAAACCATGTCGTTCAGGTAATAGTGAAGACATACACTATTACAAAATTAAGATAACCTAATGGCATATGTTATATTGCATTTACGATTTGAAATGGTGTGTACTAACTATTGTAACACGTCGATTGTATGTAAATATTTACCTATAAATTGTACGGCTGCCATGTTTACAAGTCAGTATGATAAGATCGGAATCGTGATGGCAGATAAGTGTTCATTGTATGATACATAATAATAAGTAACTAGAAATCAGACGGCAGTTCCAAACTTATTATTAATCATTCATATGATAAGGAAGAAACATATCAAGTTATATGGGGAATGGGGGGATTGTGATATTTCCAGTTTTAGTAGCGTTTCAATATTTTATAAGATCAAACTACTAATTTCCACAGGAATCTACATTTTTCTATGTTATGATTTAGGACGAATAATCGTACTGTGACCCCATTTTTTTCTTTTGAAATTCCGAAAGTCTTTGCTAAGGGCTTTCATATCGTATTTTATTTCACAAGTCTACCTTTCATTTATTTTGCTTTCTATACACATAATGGTTTTTTTCGTGTGTAATCCTTAGAACATGAGTAATTTTTCACAACCTGTAGTTTGAAAAAAGCTCGGTGACCTATCATTTTTACGATCATTTTAAAGTACATGTCCCAATTCGAAAAATATCTAAATTGAATAAAAGAAAAAAACTATATGATTACAAAAAGCTTACACTTCTGTGTTAAGTTAGAAAATATAAGCAAGAATGATATTACAAAAGGCTTTAAATAGTAGCCGTGCACATCTATACCATTATAATCAGTTTTCGGTGTTTTATTCACAGAAAAAGCACTGTGTATAAAATGTCCCAAATTGTGAATACGTCCTCTACATAACTTTAAACTACATAACAGTTGACCTAATTTTGTTATATAGTAGACATTTTGTTGTGTAGTTGACACTATCGGTATTCAGGTGACAAAAAGCAAAAGTCAAAATCGGTCGTTGACCATTATCATGATTGTTGTAACCGACGTCATAAGAAAAAAATAAATTTATCTTTTAACATTCAAGCAAATAGTCATCATTTACTCGTACCAATCATTTAGATATAAACGTCATTGCTAACGATATGTAGTTAACAAATAACAAGTACGGATTGATAGTTTAGTCTTAGATGCATGATTTATTTATTAGTTGTTAGTG
This sequence comes from Mytilus edulis, assembly GCA_019925275.1. Classification (NCBI taxonomy): domain Eukaryota; kingdom Metazoa; phylum Mollusca; class Bivalvia; order Mytilida; family Mytilidae; genus Mytilus; species Mytilus edulis. The sequence continues at coordinate 91,650,474 of CM034357.1, read as the reverse complement.
GCTTTGAACTAGCTGTGAGATAACTGCGAGTACTCTCATATCTGTTCAGTGTGTCTTTTTGTGTCAGGATGTATAAGTACCCGGCCACGTCCACTTGTATTTTTGTCCATCTGATGAGTTAAGCCTTTTTTAACTGATTTTTATAGTTCGTTCTTATGTTGTACTGTTATACCACTGTCCCAGGTTTGGGAGGGTTGGGATCACGCTAACATGTTTAACCCCGCCACATTATTTATGTATATGCCTGTCCCAAGTCAGGAACCTGAAATTCAGTGGTTGTTGTTTGTTTATGTGTTTCATATTTGTTTTTCGTTCATTTTTTTACATAGATAAGGTCGTTAGTTTTCTCGTTTGAATTGTTTTACATTGTCTTATCGGGGCCTTTTATAGATGACTATGCGGTATGGGCTTTCCTCATTGTTGAAGGCCGTACGGTGACCTATAGTTGTTAATGCGCTTCATTTTCGTCTTTTGTGGATAGTTGTCTCCTTGGCAATCATACCACATCTTCTTTTTTATAAATCCCGTTATTTCTGCTGTCTCATTTTGCTTTCAAATTTATATTCCCAATTCAATAAAACTCTCACAATGTCTTCTAAATATCGGCGGATTTCGAAAGCAAACCAAAAAACTACATTTTGACAAAGTATAAACACATTTATACGTTTTCGTTTATACTCCAATATTACTTTAAGCGTATATCATTTATGCTATACATGACAAAAACTTTCCGTACTATTAAATAGATTGACGTCCGTTCAAATTTCGTAAAAATATCTTCAGAATGATTAGACACAAAACTTTTAACGATGAACAGGTATCCAGTATGTATGGGATTAACGGTTTTCGATAGCATCTAGTATTTTGGTATCTTCTAACTTCTTTAAAATGCCATTCTCGGAAACCAATGAGTGGACTATACAAAATATACATAATGAAATGAAAATACCAAAACTACTTCAAAAAACAAGATATTTAATTTGAAACACGCAAGAACAACTGGCATAAGGGTTTAAATCTTTGTGTACAATTAACGTCTTCAAGTCCGAAATCTGAATGTCTGTGTTTTCCTGAATAGGTAATCAGTTCTCTTGTAACTGCACAGTTTCCGTATCCGTTATAATGGACCCACATCAGTACATCAACGTCCAAATGACCTCGTGCCCATAACCACTTTGTTCCAGGGGACAATGTCTCACTTATAGCACCAACATACAGAGGACCACCTATTAAAAGTTATATATATATAATATAGAAAAAAAGATTGGCATTTGGTTTCAGATATATTGACAATAAATGTTTAGTACCTTTGAATATCACCCTATCTGATTCAGCTGATGCCCAGAACGCCGAAAGAAATTTAGCATGGTCAACAATGATACATAGCTTAAAGCTAGTAATTATCAATGGTAACATGTTTCAACAGTAAACAGAAATAAAACATTGTCTGATTGTCCTCCGATCCGGAATTTCGCACTTCCGTACGTTCACTGATTATTGACATTGTTGCATTATTCATTTTGTGATTTATACATTCAAGTTTTGCACTTGAAGATTGGCGCCTTAGAAAATGGAGTTAATCTTGTTTTATGTTTACTTATGAGAAATATGTGGATTGCAGATCAAGGACTGGAACATTAACAGACAAAAAAGTACGTAATTTTTATGCGATTGCAATACACATTATAAGGTCACTAAAGTTCCTACGACACGCGTCAACAGCAAAGATAGTCTGGAAAAAAGGTGTAGTAAGATAATGATTCTTGGATTCTTGTTGTCTTTATTATCATATAAATGAGTTGTTTTGGGTGAATGTTTGAAAAAAGAAATGTCAGCCATGTAGTTTAGAGGAATAATAAATAACTGAAGAAGGCCACTGGCCGAAACGTCTGAACAATTGGTTTATTTATACAATTATAAAAGGTATGTTCCCTAGTGGAATTTTGAAAACAATGAATCATTTAACTCATTTACATCTGGGTTTATTCATTTGTCTTATTGCAATTTTGCGTCTAATAATTTTTTTTATTACAAACAAAAGAACAAAGTTCTAATGTCCGCTGCAGTGCACATATCAAGTCTCTGCAAGGATTACACTATTTACTTTTTTTTATTCTTTAAAACTTTGTATAAATATTTTAGAGAAATATACGCTTCAGAGTCCCGTTTTAAATCCAATTTTCTCTTTAATTTATTGCTCCAATAAACCTTTGATAAACATGTCCCCAACAACTTATTGCGTGGGGGACAACACTACTCCTTTTAACTTACCAATTAAATGATGATGAACAAAATTTCTGGTCACTGCAGTCATTTCGGCTTCACGATCAAATTCAGCCAATCGTAAACAATGTCTCTCACAGTATGCCTACAAGTTATAAAAAGCTTTGAAGTCCATAGAAAAGAATTTTCATGAAGATGTACAAAAATAGGGGAACATTATTCAGCTGAGTTTTTGTCTCTGAAAAGTCTTCTGTAAAAAACGAGTCTAGTTGGTGTATTGAAGTGTAAGTCTAGTATCTTCCAATGACTTTATCAAATCAACTTTTTTAACTTATGAATCTATTGCATTTGAGAGTATGGTGTTTATGGGAACCTTATTCCATTACTTACTTTACTTTCAGTATACGTCAGTGGTACAGGTCCTGTCATGAAACAAGCTCCATGGTATGGATAGAAAGTATCGGGACATCTGACATGTACAGCGGACGAGCAATCTGTATAGCTAGTCACTTTATAAAATATGAATTGTGTAATCTTTTGTTGACATTTTTGAGTTAATACTAATAATCTAATAGAATTATTTCACCTTCAAAAAGTAAAATCACCAAAAATATTCCCATATGATATTGTTCAAAAGTGTACGTTTCCGGATATCTTTCTAACTGTATTTTTAGTAGATATACGTATACTGGATCTCGGGGCCATTTAACGCTTACAATGTCGTATGAGTTTATCTAATAGTTGAAGGCCGTATGGTGACCTTTAGTTGATGATTTCATTGTCATTTCGTTTCTTGTGAAGAATTGTTTCATTGCCTATATGACCACATCTTTTCCATTTTATTATCACTAAAAAAATTAATAAAATACAATTGCATTAATGTTAGATGAATGTATGAATTATTAGCTTACCTCCTATACATTTCTAGGAATATGATTGGTTAAAAGCGTCCGCGTGCAAACCGTGTATATTTGATATTAGGTTAGTAGGGAGGCGGGGCTTATCTCATACACGGTTTGTAGTGGAGTTACGTCCCTTTATATTCCATATTAGGTAAGAAGGGGGCGGGGCTTATTTCATACACGGTTAGTAATGGTGTTATGTCCCTTTATAAAAACCAAACGGTACTGAGAAAAAAACTAAAAAGTTCCAACAGACGAAAAAATTGATGATTAAGATTGAAATAAATTCATAAAACACATTTAAACCTTACAAGTCGTTACTGTTGGCATCTGTTTTTGTAGGATCAATGGAAGTATTTTCTTAATGCTAACAGTATTGAATGCTCATTTTGAGAATCACTAGTCTTAATTTCACACGTTAAGATATTCGGTAAGATAAATTCGTTACATAGTGTGCTAGTTAGGTCACTAGCACACTATGTAACTAATAATATAGTCACCTAGTGAGTTTGACGTTGTTGCTAAAGGGGTAGTCGGAACATGTTGTGAAACTCCAGATAACGACGGAACGTGGTGTGATGTGCCTTGGTTTGTATATATCGTACTTTGTAGATGAGTAACAGTCGTTGATGGACTAGGGTTAGACGAGGTAAACAAGAATGGATATGCATTACACATATTTCCTTTACAACAGCCACCTCTCAACACAAACCGTTCGTGTCGTCTCCCAAATATGTTATGTATCAAACTATCATGGTGGGTGATGTTCATTTGATGACAAATCTTAATATGAAAAATAAACAACATTTATATCTCTCAAGGTGTAAAAATAAACAATATGTGTATCTCTAAAAGATCAAAGAGCAAAACTTAACCATATTCGTATGTCTTAAATCTGTGTGTGAAACTTATATTCATATTCATTTCGGTTAAATTCAAATCTGTGTATAACGTAAAGTCAAGGTATGGGTAGTTTAGAATTGAAGTGTCAGTTAAAACTCTTCGAAGTTCGGGGCATATACACGTTAATAATATGCCGCACAGCCCTTTAATTTGACCTTTGAACAAAATAGTTGTGCATATGAACTTTTCATTCTAGGATATGTTTTTTTCAAAACTTTATGTAAAAGTGGTACAGTTTTAGCCATAAAAAAGTCCTTATGGAAAATGCTTTGTTAATATTTACATAAATGAAATTAAAAGTCTCAGAGGGCATATTCTAAAAAAAAATTTGAAAAATGCGTTTTTTAAACTGTTCCGATAACTTGTTAGATAACACTTGTGTTCTGTATATATTTGACCATTTCTGGTGTTACAGCTAACTTAAAAGAGCAAAGGAGGTATTGATATGATCATTAAAATCTGTAAATGAAATTTAATATGTTAAACACTTATATAAGATTTTGTTTGTCTTCTTTTTATATATTTATATGTTTTCTTTGTCGCTTGTACTTTTATTGGGGTTTGATTTACGGCATATGGCATACAATCATTTAAATTCTTGCTCTTCTTGGTATTAGAAAAAAATAGATCTTTTCATTTGTGATTTTTGTGCTTTTTACAATCATGCACACTATTGAATTATTTTTACATTATCTCATAATGATTGCTTTTTCTTTTCAATATCAGTATTTCCATAAGCCTACTTGTTTGCTTTTGAATTTCTATCAAATCAAATTATATACATACATGTATGTATAAAACAATATTTTAGCCAAACCTGTTCATTCGTACATCCTAGCTGTAATGCTTGTGTTCCCATTTGAGTCATCTGTAGTGTTTCTGTAACAAAACATTCCTTCGGGCAAAACATGTAGATATAAATACACAGAAGTGAAATAAGTCATTAAAAGTTATTTTGTACTTATAATTATTTCTTTATGTTAACATTCTGTTGCAATACAGTAGAAATTAAATGCGTTAACTCTATTCTAAAGCATGTTCATGATAAATAAGCTTTCACATCATCCTTACAAAACAAGTAGAAAAAGGTAGCAATTTTACACGCATCTTTGTCAATATAATGGATTTGATGTTTGATGCGACTGTCATACAAGTGAGAGGTTTAGCGCTATAAAACCAGGTTTAATCGACCATTTTCTACATTCGAGAAAGCCTGTACCAAGACAGGAATATGATATTTGTTGTCCATGCGTTTGATGTTCTTTATTTCTTTTTGCCATTTGATTATTGACTTTCCGTTTTGAAGTTTCTTGGAGTTCAGTATTTTTGAGAAGTCACTTTTTACATGAAAACTTATGAAGACTACTTTAGAGTGTATGCCTAAGTAATATGTTATTATTCTATTATTATTATTATTATTATTATTATTATTATTATTATTATTATTATTATTATTATTATTATTATTATTATTATTATTATTATTACTATTATTATTATTATACATGTAGACATTTCAAAGGGATTATATGAAGCCTACCTGTCCTTTTCCACAAACTGTGGTTGTTTTGCATTCAGAAGGATTGGATACACCACTGCATTGTAGACATTGAACTGAAAATAATTTTATCTAAACAAATCACATATTAACTATTGATAACAGGTCGGGAAACATGTAAAGTATTAGACGGTTTAACAGTTCTACTTGAGAAAAAGGCTACAAGCCTTATTGTCTATAATATTAACTTCAGAGATATTAATCAAAAACTGAAAAAATATATAATAGCCCGCTTCTATTCATTTGAAAAAGAGTAAATGTTGTAAATGATATTGGTTTACATAAACATGACAGTAGATGTGGTAATTTAAATGATATTACACATTCTTTATAATAATCATGTAGAAGAATTTGTTGATCTAAGTGAAGACAACGTTTAGCATAATCATATAATTAATATCGTACTTATGTATTTTCTAAGATCCTATAATTCTGATCTAACTTCTTAAATGTATATGAGAATAGAAAATGCAAGATTATAAGTCATTGTATAAATAGTTATGAGTACTGTATGCTACGTTTCGTCTCCTTGCTAACATAAAACATGTAACATTCATGTATAATTCGAATGTTTCTATGTTCATTCAAACGTGATAATTAAATATACATTTGGATCTTTCTCCGACGTACCACTTTCCCTACTTCATGGAAAAACTTCGAGGTGGTTCAAATAAACAATGACGTCCCGACAAAAGCATGAGTTTAAAAGCAACCTATGTCATCTAATTATAATCTACTCACCACATTGTGAACAAGTGTTTGGACATAGCTGATGAGAGATACAGTCATTCATACACAAATCAGAATGCTTATCTTTTAAGTTTTTACATAGTATTTGATCAATATCCATACACGTCGAGAAATTGGCTGTTGTGTCTAAATAAGAAATTTTATTATGCAGTGTAAAGCATATTTTACAATTAAAAATGGCTTATTAATTTGAAAGGAATTAATTACATACTACATTTAAAGAAATAATCTAGATAAAAAACACAGACAAAAATTAAACAAGGAACTACTTTTTTTCAACCGATCAAATAAAAATATAACGGTATACAAATACGTTAAGATTTTATATAACCGCAATTATTAATACACATAGTCAATGATGTTTACTTGCGGTGAACAAAATTTATACAACAATGGATGATACTAGAGTTGAATATGTTATCTTTTTGTAAAAACTTTGTAAAAAGCGTGCAGTTCGGTTTTTGATTGGTTTTGCATTTGCTTTTTGCATAGTATTCGTTGACTATTGTATGTCGTTTCATAGTTTTTCTTAAGTCATCGAAACCAGTGTTGTCTGTCTATTCCATACTTCATTTGTTATCATCATTAGTTACATTTAAAAAGTAAAATACTGAACTCCGAGGAAAATTCAAAACTTAAATTCCCTACTTAAATGGCAAAATCAAATAATAAAACACGTCAAACGAATGGACACTCTATTGTGCATTACTCATGATTGGTATACTCGAAATAATATTCCTTTAAAAAAAATCACACTTTGTCAGTTTTATTGAAGTGCGTCTACGGATGTGTAATTTTTATTGGAACTAGATTTGCCTTCTCTTTACAAGTCTTACATGTAATTAGATGCGTAACAGCTGGTTTCATGTGAAGTAAAACTGGAGGTTTGTTGTTGCATTTGTCAGTATTGCAACACCCAGCATCAACATTCACTCGATAAGTACGTGATATACCAGAATACTGATGGCAAGTCTGAAATCATTAATTATAACTCAGCATTCACTCGATAAGTACATGATATACCAGAATATTAAAGGCAAGTTTGAAATCATTAATTATAATTCAACTTTTAGAAAAATGTTCTACCCAATCTCTTCAATACAAACACACACACAAACACACGAATGATTGTAACTTTGACTTAATAGTTGAAATGTTTCACAATAAGTAAATTTGATTAAAATTAATATTGCATGATGATCTGACAGTATACATGATGTAGATTTCAATGGAAAAATATATCTGAATTGATGTTAAAGTAAAATCACTTACGTTGTTTGAGGCGCATCCTAATCGATAAGTTTCCCTAAATCGATCTGAAAATGTTTGAGTTGTAAAACAAAACTGAAAGGCAAAAATACTTTTGGTTTAGATTAACAATGATTAACAAACAAACAATATGTAAGATGTATTACCGATTTAAAGAATCTTTATGCATTACATTTGTAAAAATCGAACAAAATACTGTTCAAGTCTCGCCACGTATGCTGCTTAAATGTGTTTGAAAACATCCTTCTAGTAAAATAAAAATGAACGAAATCATAGGATTAGAAGAAATTGGTATCTTATTTTAATATCATGTTAGTCCGTGCAATGTCAAATCACCGTCAAAGATTTCAAAAAATAATTTATAATAACATTTTTAAACATAGCGTATGAAGATAATCTTTAGTTAATACGAGCATGTACTAGTTACATACAAAATATTAGTGTGTACTCACATCATCAGAATTTGGACATGTCTGTATTGTATTACATGATGTGACGTCATCGATATCAGAACAGGAATAACACTGCAATGCTGATAAGATATAATCTTTTATCTAATGAAACTGGGCAGAGATAATTGATTTTATATAATTGTTTCTCCTTTTTTAATATTCTGTTATGAATATGCAAAATCTGATTTCTTATGAATGTGCTTTAGAACGAAGTTAACTCGTTAAATGTCTACAGCGTTGAAAAGGTAAAATAACACAAATACTCCAATGAAAATTCAAAAATGGAAGGTCCCTAACAAAATGTAGAAATCAAAAGCTAAAATTCATCATACGAATCTTTAATAACTTTTATATTCCTAACTTGGTAAAGAAATGTTCTAGTGTTGAAAATGCTGAAATATAGTTTTTTGATGGCTAGTATGAAAGTTGCATAAATTGCCATTATATAAACAACGATGTGTGATTAAAACAAACAGACATAATATATCTAACATTTTTATAAATCATTCAAGATAGTATCATTTGACAAACGTTTATAAGGCGTAAAGAGAAAAGGGTGTGTTGTCTTTTGAATTTGAGGCGAAATCATTATAACCTTGTCTTATACTCCCCCTCCTTTATGTCTTTAAATCTGAAGTATTAATATATTCGATACGTACAAAAATGTAAAACTTGTGCATCTAGCACATAATTATGTTCACACTATTTTGGGAACTATCTGAAATATATATACAGAAAAAAAAACTGTTTTTTGTTGGATGTGAGCGTTTTATTTGTAAACTTACGACATAGACCGCATGATCGTTTACATACAGTTGAAATACAAGCATTACTACACATGTCAGGCCTATTTGAATTGATTCCTTTACAGAAGGTTGTGTCAATATCCTCACAAATATCACCTTTATATCCACTCACGAACACTGGAAAAGATATGTTTTATAATTGTTTATATATTACGTACATAATTGTACAATGTATGCTAAACATAAGATAAAGCCAAATTCCGTCCTCTCTTTCTCCGGATCGAATTATACCTATCTTCTGGTTTGTTCGTTTATGAACACGAATACTAGTTTCACATGTTGAAAAGGATTTCCTTACCCCGGTCGTACCTTGCCATGGCGTTAACAATTTATTTTCCACTTATGAATTTGAGTGTCCCTTTGAAACAGAAGTTGTTTTAGATGAAAGTAACAACAAATGTCCTAAACTCGTTTCATTATAGATCAAGATATCCTAGAATCCTTCAGAAAGTAGCATTTAAGTAAAATGTTTGTAACTGAGTAACGGTTCGATTTTTAACAACCTATGATTCATTTATAGTCTGGTTGAATCGAAGCGCGAAGAGTTAAAATTACCTGCATTTAGTTCCAACTTGCTGCTGTTAAACGATTTGGTCAAAGCAAAATAAGATAAACTACTTACTCAGAATACATAGAATAAATGAAACTACGGACATGTTGAGATTGTTTTGACCCCAATATAGGATATAATCACTGTGTGACAGATAAGAACGGTTATTGATATACAGATGTTTCCTTAGGCCTAGATGTCCTTTATTCGAATCAAATGTCATAAGACAAATTTACCATCATGTTGTACGTAATGTCCACACAGTATTAATTGTATGTAATATTTTTTAAAACACTTGGAGTTGATATGATCTCAGTAGAGTGTAAAAATTCACAGTTATGAGGAAATAACAGATCACGTCATAATAAGAAGATAACTAATGAACAGACAAATACTTCATTGAAAACTAAAAACTGTGACGACAAACTCCCCAACGATCAGAGGAGATCAAATAGGGGTTCCTTTACGCGTATAGTCTTAACAACATACTTCGATATAAAGCTTTGCCAAAAGACTTTACAAATGAATTAAAGAAAACTCGAGTTATCGAAGCACGGTATAAAAGTAATTTACTAAAATCAATTAATCAAAGTCCCGTACATTGTAACTCTTGAGCCACAAATCGGAAAATTCGAAGGAATAAAACGGGATCAACATCCTTTCGTCTATCTCAAGTAAAATGTATATTTTAAATCAAGTTAATTTAAGAATACTTCGATTTGTGAAAAATGCCTTTAATGTATCAGTTAAAATTGAGTTAAAGGAACTCTGGAATAAACAAACCAGAAAATCGGATTTTAGATGTTTGGTTTTCAATATGAGATGTTGTTAAACCGTATTGAGTTTTGCAATATAGCAGTTGATAAACCTTCAATAAGATAGATTGATTGGTGTTTTTTTACCATTAAATTTATTTTGCGATTGTGATACAAAAAAACGAAATAAATTCGACATTAGAGTTTATCTTTCTTTTAACAATAAGTAGGCAATACCATTCTCAATTCTTAACTTTGTCTGAATTCTTATCAATAATGCATGATGCATGAAAACGTATATTATGATATCCATGTTTGATCATGTATTGAAGTAATTTCATCACATTTCGGGGTAGATGCTTAAAATTTGTAACAATCTATTTAACAAATATTTGAATCATCTTTCATCATTTGCAATTTGGCAATGCAAAAGGTGATGCGTTCTCTCGACTGTTTATGACGTCATGGCAATAAATTCGTTGGATTTGAACAGATCACCTCCCGTTTTTGGTGAGGTTCGTGTTGCTGATTCTTTAGTGTTTTATGTTGTGTATTCTGTACTTTTATTTGTCTGTTTGTCTTTTATATTTTTTAGCCATGACGTTGTCAGTTTTTTTTTTCAATCTATGAGTTTGACTATCCCTCTGGTATCTTTCTCCCCTCTCTTGATACTTTAATCTGGGAAAACATTATTTAGTTATAAGTTGTAATTCGTTTTGAACTAGTTTTAAGAACCTTCGAGTATATGTGCTTTGTGTTTATTGTTTTATGCTATTGAATTCTGTGCGTCGTGCCGATCATTTGAAGTTAGCCAATTTAATCCAATTTAAACATGTTGTTCTTGTGTTGTGCTGTTAAGCAACTGTCCTAAGGTAGAGGAAGAGTTGAGCGCACACGAACATATTTGAACCATCTACATTATGTATGTGCATGTCAAACGTCAGGAGCACGTAGTTTAGTTGTTTTTGTTCCTGTCTGTCATTTTAATTTTCGTGAGTTGTTTTGTTATAAATTAAGTTACATTTCTTCATTTTAGAGCCTTTTATAACCGACTACACGCTATATTGATATTTTTTGTCAAGTTTCCAACTTGATGAATCGGCTACCATGTTATACAATTGGAAGTGTGGAGATCGCGGAATTTAGTTTTGAACACATTCGAAGAACGTATAAATCTAGTATCATAGTTATGTAGGGTAAAATCTTGACCTTGAAAATAAAGCTATCTTTATTTTTATCACAGGTGGACTTAAAAGACTTTAGAACTCACATGACTGTCTACTTTATTAATTTGAGATAGCGATATCTTCACAAAATAGTTTATACCAATGAATTATCACAGGAAAGCTTGCTACTGCTGGGCTAGATTTTCTTCGATAATATTTTTGCATGTTGCTATCCATGAACGTTTTTGACGGTGTTATTCGTATTTGAAACTGCTGTAAATTTGACCCAAAAAACACAGGGTAAGGATGATGAATTGTCTCCTTTCTTCAATTGTTAATTGCGTTTTAATAATTAAGTATTCATTTTATTCAGATGCACGTCTATATTTAGATCAGAATTAAACGCATGCCATAATTAACAATAGATCAAACAGAAAGTTGCCTCTTGATAAATTCGGAACAAAATGTCCATGAATATCGTACCATTTGGTGACTTAAAATCTTTGAAGGCTGATAAACATCGAATACAATTTGCATCTCTCCCTTCCATGAATTTGAAGGGAGGGAACACTATTCAGTAACATATTAAACATAGAACTCGGGACTGTAAACATCAGTGTAAATCCAACTTCTGTGTTAATTAATGTTCATGTACAAATACAAATCCTGCAGCCATCTGCTGCATGTACTAATTCAATGTTTGAATGAAAAGTAATTGTACCACTAACTGACTAACATGTCTAATTTATGAAACGCAACGTTCAGTTTTATTGGTCAGCATTTAATGTTTGACATGTGTTATCGTATATTAATGAAACACATCATATTAAGATAACCCTTGACTTTTCGTTAATTTAATGCGGTAATTTGTAAAAAGCATGCTTTATATATACATTACATTCATCCTAACAATATTATTAAAGCACAGGCTAACACATACACCATCCCACTATAACTACGTTTTAGATATGAAAAAGATTAAAAGTAAATATACACATCTGTACATCGCTATTCTCCATGACATTATTTTTAGGCAAAAAGATAGCAATGGTTTTTGTATTATATCCATTCTATTTTGCAATCTTTTTTCTTTTGTAAATAGTGGCTAAAATTGGTATTTCTTAATAACATACTTAATCACGTTAATAAAATTCCAAACAACTGCATTTCCAAAATTATTTAAAACAATTGTTCCTATGGTGAGTTGTTATCAATCAATTGTCAATATTACGGACACCATCACGAGTTGGTTAACCATTATGGAAATATCTGTTTTACAGATGATAGCGGGTATGTTTCAAATTTCGTTAAATCGATCCCGTCCCTTTTTTTTTTACTAATGTGACCTACCGGTTGCCGGGTTTGTACTTGCATGAGCAACACAACAGTGACACATTTGGAACAGGATCTGCTCACCCTTCCGGAACACCTGAGATCATCCTCATTTTTTGGTGGGGTGTGCTGATTAGTCTTTTTCTTTGGTTTTCTATGTTTTGTTTTGTGTACAAATGTACTGTTGTTTGTCTGGTTTTTTTTCTCTTTGACCACGGAGTTAACGTTGTCAGGTTATTTTCAACTTGTGATTTTGGATGTCCCTTTGGTATCTTTCGCTCCGCTTGTTCTTGTATACCATGTATAAGGAGTTTATCAACATAGCAAAGTTTTTTACAAAAAAGTGTTTCCTTAATTAACAAGTTATATTTGTATTACCTTGGTGCTTATGTGACTTTTAATTGTGTATTCTCAGCATATTTAGTATATTTTAAATGATTTTGTCACTATGGGAAACTTTACCTTTGATATTATCTTCCAATTTCAATACCATTTGATGTACATCCTGAAATCTCTCTTTCAGATGTTTCATTGGTTACAAAATTCTCTGTTGATAAAAATCCAGGTTTGAGGAATTTTTATCATTAAATTTTCATTTTTCAATGTGCATTATGTTGTATTTATAGATGCATTGCTTTTTCCATAAAGTTTTGGTACAACACATGGAAGTTCTTAACGACCTTGACTGACTATGCAGTCCTTGCACGGTCGGTTAAGTTTAGGTAGCGTTGCGATGTAACGTTTTATAGAAGCTAGTATTTTTCAACAGGGTTATGCATTAGATTTTCGCAAAGGTGAAGGGGGATCGATACCAATTCATGTACATAGGTCAAAGAAAAAACATACACAATCAGGACAAAAAGAAAGCAAAAGACGTTAAAATATAATTAAGTAATATCATAGATTTGGAAAAGAAGACATATTTGTATATCATGTTAAACATTCTTGACCATGTAACAAAATGACCTAGCCCTGTTGACGTAAGTTAAACACGTAATAACTACAAATTTATCTGAAACAACAATTAGTTCAACAGCTTATTTGAAGCAGCAATCATTCATAACACTATTCATTATAAGAACAATAACCTGTAAAGTATACTTTTTACTAGAATTTCCTCCCAATTCTTGATCAGGTGCATAAAATGTTTCAAGATAAAAACGAAAGGATTAAAATCATGGCAAAATTGAAATCTTCTCCATTGTCCTAAAGTTTAGTTTTCAACTGTATTTCAATTACTACATACAAGTCAAGATATTATGCAGATCTAATTGTATATATAAAAAGAAGATGTATGATCTTCTTATTGCTATTAATTTATGAGGACTTATCACTTTCTTTCCTAAGGTGCAAAGACGAGGAAGTCTGGTGAATAAAACTGGTGTGAATTTCGAAATCTTCACAGTCCATTGTTGTAACAGATTAAACATAAAATTGAAATAAACACAATGGACGGTGAAGACGTAGCTGCTTTGGTATTTGACAATGGATCAGGAATGTATAAAGCTGGATTTGCTGGAGAGGATTGTCCACGAGCTGTATTTCCATCAATTGTTGGAAGAACCCGAAAAGTTTGTTAACATGCAAAGTTTCAAAACTTCTTTAATTTATAATATTTAAAATTTGTATATTTCGGATCTGTTCTTGTTCCCTTTTTACATTTGACAGCACATATGTGTGTTTGTGTACGATTTATTTAAACCTTATATTCGTTTCTTTTCCTTGTCGTAACAGATCGAGAAGAAACTTTAAGAAAAAAATGAATACCTAGGTAAAGTTACAATGCTATATGTGGATACACGTTACCAGTGAACATATTTGAAGATAATTGATAATTGGTTGGTGTAGGAACACCTACGTATGCACCTTCTTGGTTACGCATTTATTTTTTTGTGACGCGTTTTATCAAACTCTTCATTTATCATATAGTTGCTTATATATGAGAAAATTCCGTCTTATACATCCATGGTAAGCACTTGAGACAATGACTGTTATTACATGTTTCGAATAAGAACCATAGATGACTTGAATAATTCTAAATGTGAAATGAATTAACAAAATGTGTCCTTATACTAAGGAAACATGCCACTTAATACAGCTGCGAGCTGCCCAGCTGTGGAAAATGTGCTGATTGTAATGTTTGCAAACGATTGTTTGCACGTTCGCTTAATGTCCATGGTTGAATGACTAAAAGAAATAAGTTGATACAAAATTTGTCATAAAAAATGAAAACAAATACTACACTTCAAAGTGATAATGGGAACCGATCCTTAGAGGACTTGAACATTTCTTTTTTAATTTTGGTATTCAAACCTAATACAATGTCGTATCAATCAAACGTGGTATTAATTACCTTTGTGAATGGCCAACTGTGGAGAATGCGTTGAATAAAATATTCCCTACTGATTGCTTGAACGTTTGTCCAATGACCCTGTTTGAATGACTAAAAGAAATAATTAAATACAAATAAATTCATTTTGCAAACAAACAAACATTGTCACCAAAACACAAACATATATATATATATAGAATAACCATACATTGTCTCGAAATGTCAAGATTATTTTTACAAGACTTAGAAACAGGTAGAAAGCGAGGCTGTGCCGAGCATTTCTACCTGTTTCTAGCCGAATACAAATAACTTTGATACTTAGAGACAATGCATGGTTATTCTTTATATACTGCAACTCTTATAACTGTTCTAAATGAAGTATTTAGGGTAAATTTCTTAATTTTGAGTGGAAGACGTAAAATTTCCGCGAACCTGTATGTTTTATTGACGTCATAAATAAAACTCTACGGAAACACATTGTCAACGTCATAAACAAGGTGATATATGGTCAGTGACTGAATATCACATATGAATATACGGTCAATGCAATTTGACTGCTCAAATAGCACAGCTGCAGTATATACAGTGCTAATTAGATATATATGTATAAGTTGTATATGCTAATTGAAACGTCTAATCAATTTTTGCTAATAATTTCTTCAAAGCTCCGCAAAGATTTTGAGATTGACATCCCGATCTCGCAGCAAAACTTAAATGCATATTCATGTTTGTATGTCCGAGTCAAAAAAGATATTAAGGTACAATTTATAATATCTCAGATTCAAAATGAACCGACCAGTAAAAATTGTAATGTTTTCTGATGTTTGGTACTAGACCCGTGTAAAAAAAGTGTAAATTGAAGGGTAAACGAGGGGAACAAAATTGCTATAGGGGAATTAAAAAACAAATTGAAATTGTTATACACATTTTGTGGTTTACAGGGCGTGATGGGTAGTGTAGAACCGAAACACTACTTTGTTGGGGACGAAGCCGAAAGCAGAAGAGGAATTCTTACACTTAAATACCCAATTGAACACGGAGTTGTCACAAACTGGGAAGATATGGAGAAAATCTGGCATTATACTTTCTACAAAGAACTGCGTATTGCGCCCGAAGACTATGGCGTTTGTCTGACAGAGGCTTCCCTCATTGCTAAATCCAACAGAGAAAAGATGACACAGATTATGTTCGAAACCTTTAATTGTCAAGCTATGTATGTTGTTAATCCGGCTGTTACGTCGTTATACGCTTCTGGTCGTACAACTGGCATTGTGTTACTTTCTGGTGAAGGTGTAACCAATATTGTACCTGTCTACGAAGGTAATGCTATTACTCATGCTATTTTGGGGTTGGATCTAGCCGGAACTTACCTAACAGACTATCTGATGCAAATTGTGACAGAACGAGGATATTCATTTACAGCCAAAGCAGGAAAAGAAATCGTAAGAGACATAAAAGAAAAAATGTGCTTTGTAGCATTAGACTTTGAACAAGAAATGCGAACATCTGCTTTTTCGTCAGCTTTAGAGAAAAGCTATGAACTACCTGACGGACAGGTTATCACAATCGGCAATGAAAGATTCAGATGTCCAGAGGCAATGTTTCAGCCATCTTTCTTGGGCATAGACTCACTAGGTATGCATGAGGCAATATGCAAAAGTATCGAAAAGTGTAATGATGAAATTCGTAATGAATTGTATGCTAATATCTTACTTTCTGGTGGGTCAACTTTATTTCCTGGTATTGCCGACCGTATGCAGACAGAAATCATACAACTTGCTCCACAAACGTCGGAGGTCAAGGTTATTGCTCCACCAGAAAGAAAATATTCTGCCTGGATCGGGGGTTCCATCTTGGCGTCAATGTCCAAATTCCAAAACATGTTGATCAGCAAACAGGAATACAACGAATCCGGACCAGCAATCGTGCACAGAAAGTGTTTTTAAACTACAAAACAACTTGATAAGAAATGAGCTGCAATCTATTCTTTGTTCCAATTTGTAAAATGATTTTTAGATGTAGGAAACTATGAAGATTATAATACAATTGATTTCATTATAATGTCGGTTTTCGATTTTAAATCCAAAGACTATATATTAATGTAACCAGAAGATTTTAACATATTTACATTCGTTGAAAAAAGAATTGTTAACTCTATATGCATTTACATAAAGCACAATAAAATATTGATAGACGGTTTTATTGTAAAGATCATTAATCGATTTCATATATTTAGATTTGAATTGACTTTTCGTTGTTATAAACTTTTTAAAGGCTCTTTGTTCTTAGGCTATCTATCCGACTCCTTGGTTTAGTTTTTTTTAATATTGATAGTTCGGTTCTCCAGTTGTGCCTTTTTTCTTAATTTCGCAGTATTGGCTGTTCATCGATTTGACCGCTTCATCAATTAGTTCATTCATATAGATTATTTGCTTTTGATCTAGCTTAACATCCCTACTGGCCATGTTTCTTATCTAATATGAGGTTTCTTTTTCGCTTTTTTATCAAACCCATGCTCTAAATCCAACAAAATTTGAATGCACATGCGTATATTGACTTCTTCAGAATAGTGAATTTTATCACATAATCATGCACTTAACACATTTCCTTAACTTTAAAACACTTTCAAACTCTTTTAAAAAATGGTGCACCTGATGTTACTAATTCATTTATTATGATTGTAATGTGTTGCATTCCGAGATACAACAACCGTTCATGCTGGCTGTTCAAACTCCTCCCTTTGAAAAATCGCAGTTCCAGCCGTTTGCCTCTTTACAAACAAAAAAGGAGGTTCATGGAAGAGCCTACACAAACGTTTTTGCACTTATACTTATCGGACATAGAAATTACCTTAATTGTCCTATTCAGAATCGAAATAATTAATACAAGCTATACTTTTTTGTAATTTTTAACATGGGTAGGCATTATATTCGTGTCATTTTAGCCCTCACTATCGCTCTGGCAAAAATAATTACGAATATAATGCCTACCCATGTTATACTACAATAAAGTGTAGCTTGCATCAAATATTTCTTAATTGATTGTTATGTTTTAATTCACCTATATAATTTCAGTGGGTATTTCCCTAAAGTTAATGGGCGATTTTGTTTGACCGCCACCTTTAGGTATCCATCATTTTACAATACCGTGACAAAATTCGGGTTAGTCAGTTGTAATTTCAAGTGGTTTCAGATGTTCAAACTTCTAAACTTAAAGATAATGAAGTTTTCCCCGTATTTATCAAAAGTGAATATCAGGAGCCTGTAATTCAGTGGTTGTCGTTTTTTATGTGTGACATATTTGTTTTTCGTTCATTCTTATATATAAATAAGACCGTTAGTTTTTTCGTTTGAATTGTTTTACATAAAAACCCAATTTTCATGTTTTGACTTATTTAATCTTGCTACCCATTTACTTTTTAGTGTATTAAAGTAACTGTCGAAATCAAACAAATAACATCCCCCTTTACTATTATCCGATAATAGAGTTGATCGTTTTATTTTATTTTGTTTCCCGTCTCAAACGAAATTTTTTAAACAAATCTAAAGTTGCTAAATTGCAAGTTTACGACTGTTATTGATGCCTAATATACCTGCTGTATATATTAATTGTAAATTACTGAATTTCAAGTAATTTGGTGATTTAAAACATTTTATCGATGATAGCAAAATGTCTTTTTTTCCCTGATGAGTCTTATGTAGACGAAACGCGCGTCTGGCGTACTAAATCATAATCCTGGTACTTTTGATAACTATTTACACCACTGGGTCGATGCCACTGCTGGTGGACGTTTCGTCCCCGAGGGTATCACCAGCACAGTAGTCAGCACTTCGGTGTTGACATGAATATCAATTATGTGGTCATTTTTATAAATTTCCTGTATTTCAAAACTTTGAATTTTTCGAAAAACTAGGGATTTTCTTGTCTCAGGAATAGATCACCTTAGCCGTATTTGGCACAACTTTTTGGAATTTTGGATCCTCAATGCTCTTCAACGTTGTACTTGTTTGGCTTTATAACTATTTTGATATGAGCGTAACTGATGAGTCATATGTAGACGAAACGCGCGTCTGGTGTACTAAATTATAATCCTGGTACTTTTGATAACAATTTCCCGTGGTTTCGTTTGTTGTTGTTTGTTCATTTTTTTTTATGGCTTTTTCGAAGCTGTTTTAACAATTTAGTTTTGCTTATTTGTATGGAAATACGAACCTTACACTTTAACTGGTTTATCGGTGAACTATATATTATCTATATTATCTTTACAATTTTTAAATTTTTTACTCGTGATAACAGTTTATTGTGGTATCATTTTATCGTATATTTTGATCTGCTGTTTCTCCTTAAACCTCAACATTTGGTAGTCAGATCATAGTATGCTCAACTGTGAGTTAGTAAAATGTGTTCAAGGGTCTTCTACCTTGTGAACTGTCATATTGAAACTCCGGACTGCCAGCTTTGTTCAAATCAAGTTCCATATAAAACAACATGTTCACGATCTGATATAACCACGTCATTTGGTATCTAGTTTAGAGTTGTATCATTTGCATTATTCATACCACATATGTATTAGAAAAACAATCTGACGATGGACACCGATAAAAAAAGTGCACTACTGCATTATCTAATATCAGCAAATTAAGTTAAGCTTATTTTCTGTAACTATAGGCATTCATTATATTGAGTACGACATCAACAAAGCAACAACAACAACACATAAACGGCAAGTAACAAGTATATTCGTTTCATCATTCTCATTTTGCTTAGTTTGCCCTGACACCGTATCTAACATCGGACTGAGTCTTTTTTCAAACTGAGTTTTACTGTGAGTATTGTGATGTGTGCGTTATTCCCACATTAGCTAGAGTTATAGCAGAAGGGTTGGGATATCTCTGAAAAAACAGTTTGACCCGGTCGTATTTGTGCGCTTGTCTGGAGTTAGGAATCTCTGGTCGTTAATTTGATAGTCTTGTTTGTTCTTTTTAAATTTTGGTTTATTTATATGTTTCGGTGTTTAGTGTGACGTCTATTGCCGCTGAACAAGTATACATTTGGGAGCTAGCTGAAGCCTGCCTCCGGATGCAGAAATTTTGGTATTTTAACTAACAATTATATTTAATCGTATGATTATTTTTAACTTCTGTGATACACATTTTCATTTAGACTATGTCTCCATTCTACGTGTAGGCATTAACATGTTGTACTTGGCAGTATGAGACATCTGAGTAAAGTTACTTTCTGTGTTTATTACTTGTATATGATCTGTAAGTTTTTAGTGAATGAATTAATCATGTTAAACATGTTAATGTTGCTGGTCTTCCCATAAACAATTATTTCTGAATTTACGAAGAACAATCATTAAAAACTATGATTACCTGTTTATATAGTCTATATATGACAATCTAAAATACTTATTTGTAAGTTACAGTTTTTTAAAACACGACAAACATATCAGTTCATTTGAAAAAGAATCGTTTTGCCATAAATTGTTTTTGTGATAAAATTGAGAATAGAAAAGGGGAATGTGTCAATGAAACAACAAACCGATTAAAGAGCAGATAACAGCCGAAGGCTACCGATGGTTCTTCAATGTAGCGAGAAATCCTGTACCCGGAGACGTGCTACAGCTGGTCCTTAAACAAAAATATATATAAGTTCAGTGATAATGGACGTCATATTAAAATCCGCTATATATATATAAAAGAAACTAAAATTAGAAATCATGAAAGACTGACAAAGGACAGAAGTAAATAGTTGGCGTGGTTAAGCATGTTTTGAGACCTCAACCTTCCCCCTATAAATCTAGCCAATGTAGAAAAATCAAACACACAACAATACGCACAGTTGAATTCAATTTAAAAGAAGTCCGAGTCCGATGTCAAAATAAGTAACAAAAGAAACTAAACAAAATGGCAATGATACATAAATTTACATTAGACTACTAGGAGTTACTGACACGATTTAGCTCCAGACCTCAATTAAACTGAATGAAAAATTATGTCTGTATCAAATGAATAAAATTATATGAGAAGAAATTATATAACCCGTATCATGCAAACAACTGGTTTTAGAAAAAAATGTGTTTATTTCCGATGCAAAGCCACTATAAGTGAATCAATATTAAAGCCAAAATATGCAATCTTTAATAACCTGACAACAGTATCGTAACTATATCCCTTCTTTATAGGTCTGTTTAAATGTTTTTTAGATTTTGAGGTGAATGCCGAAATTTTATGTTTTGCCTTGTAAAGAATATTACCATAACAATATTGGATACGAAAAATCTGAACGTATAAGATGTATGCATGTTGAATTATATTTACGAATGATGTCCTTGTACTGATGATCAATTTAGAAAAGGTTTTGAATAGTTTGTGATATCGATACCGATATCGATGGTGTTATAATGGTTCAGTAAAACATAAATTTCTTTCACTAAAATATTATACGCTGTTACATACACGAGCAAACTGTACAAGTTGAGATTAACACTATAAGATGGTAACGGGGTCACCATCTAAAAATGGATTATTAACGATAGGAAATGAAAAGTCATCTATTTTATCATAAAGTTTACCCTCTCTGAGCACTAGAGATCACTCTTTGGTTTTGCTGGGTTAGTTGTGCCCCGCTTTTAGTTATGTTGTGGTATGACGGCTGTTCATTTTGTCGTGTGTATTTTTTATTTTTTTTTCTCGCTATGTTATCTGCTTCGCCACGATTGGTATGTTCAATATCATTGATTGATTGGTTGATGTTTCTTTTACGACACATTTATACAATGGAAGAAGTATAGTCATTGGTGAGATCACATGAAAGTCATCTAGCTATTTTTGTAATATTTGTAATTTTCCCTTTTTTCATATTATCGTGGTTGCCTGTTAATTTGGATTTTCATTTTTGTTTGGTTTTGTCTCTAGTCCTAAATTGTACCTATATAATTGATAAGTGGCCTCTTTGTATAAATATTTTTTTTTAATTCAAAGATGATCAAACTTTAACAGAATGAAATATATTTTACATTTTATTCATATAAAATATCAGACAACCCGATACATTAATCTGTAGTATTTATCTATTCAGTAACAATTTTGAATACGGCTGACATGATACTTCCAAAAAAAAAACACATTTAATTGCTTACCGGGTACCTTGATTAAACTAATTGACTATAAGTGCATTTCGTTATGCCAAAGTATAACATCATTCACATAAAGTAGTGTTACACACAGTCTGTTTTATTGTTCCACTCAAGACGCGTTAACAAATCAAAGCCAGGAACATGTTAAGTGATATGAAGTTTTCAATAAACTTGTAAACACTGAATTCATTACTTCAAGCACTACATTCATGATTTATATTTTCGTTCTTACATTTTGTAACTGCATTCTGATAGCAAATTGAGCTGACAAACGGACTATCTTGCAAGCAGTTTAAAGTGATACTATTAATTTATTTATTTTTATGGGTATCATTTCATGGATTGAACTAAACTTACATTTTCATGGAAATTTGATTTCGTGGTTATGCCGATCTCTGCATACACAGCATATATAAATAAGCTAGTTGTCTTGCAGTGAAATATTATTGCGAGCATTACAATAATATTTGGTAGCAAAGAAATCATTACGTATGCGCGCAGCTTTGAATTCATTTGCTCGAATATATTTATAAGTTAAAAACCCGTTAAAATAAGTAAATTCAGTCTCATTATAAAAAATAATCATATTTTTTATAAAAATATAATTAAACGGCATATTTCTTCCATTTCAACCATCCTTTGAAGTTCTTACACCTCAAAATCATAAAACGGCGAAATTGTGTCCACGGCGAATATGAGAGCCCCACTCTACATGTATTCGTTCGCAACCAGAAAGCACGTGAGATTGATCTCGTTGCATCATACATTATTTAATTTCTATAACATTTGGATCCTGTTTATTTACATGATTTATATATAATAGTTTTATTTGACATCATTCAATTTTTATCGGTGATAACTGTATCGCCATGCATAGTCTCAAGTTTCGATTTCACCAAAAGAACCATTTTTACTGTTGATCTAGATTTATCCGTTGAACTACACGTCTGATGTGTATTGCGTAATGTTGACTGTATTGCTGTTGTGTTTCATTCCGCCGTTACCTATATTGGACTTTTTTAAAAACGTAATTATATTTACTGTACTGTGTTTTGGTGATAGCTGTATCGCCATGGGTTTTGATGACTTCCAAGAAGACCTATTTTAGAGAAAAGCTGATGACTTTATTCTGTACGAGAACATATTATTTTTAACTATGTTGATTTTATGAATCCAGATACTTTTCATGTTAATTTTGATCTACCGTAACGTTATTTGTTTACTTTGAAATTAAGCTAATGTGCATGTGTTTATCATTTAGCGGTGTGATATTTATCATAAATAATACCTTATTAAATTTAAGAGTTTAAGGTCTCTGATGATACTATTAAATTTGTATTCAGCTATTTATGATGAGTTCAGTTTGTCCATGTTGTCTAGTAGGAAATGCCATTGATATGTGTGTATCACTGTTAGTGTTTGTGTGAAAGTAATGAGTGCATAAGGTCATCCGAGGGAGGAGTCCGAGATGCCAGACTTTCGGTTTTGCAGCGTTGATACGTTTTTTTTTTAAATGGTTACTAAAGTGTCGAAAGATTGACTTTATTCATGTAAACTTTTAATTTGGAAATGATTATAAATTGTATTTTTTTAACACATAAACATGTTGACCATTGTAAAAATTTTGTAATTTTTTGTTTTGTGGGCGGGATGTTAAATATATCAGTATGTATGGTAAAACTTGTAAACTTTTTGTAAACTTTTTATTTCACCAAAGGCCTCACATAAGGCATAATAGTACAATAAATTTAACAAACAATAAATTTAACAAACAATAGTAATGCATGAACTAACATATATACATATGAAGTAGGTGTATGCAGATGAAAGAGTAATATCCATATATTATCATTTAAATACAGACATAACAATTTTGCAAAATTTTGCCAACCCAACAAGTACATACTTATCTTGACTATTCATTAAATTTGACAGGCTTACAGTATTTTTGTTTTTATATATATGATCAGGTATAAACTTAAGTCTTTCTTGAGTAAAAAAGTTACCATTAAATATATAATGAAATTCATCACCCAGTTCTTGCTTATTACAAAGATCACAAATTCTTTCAGCTCTATTGATACTAAAAAATCTACCAGCTTCAATTGGCAATTTATGGCTACCGCATCTAAATTTAATAAGATTATACATCAAGTCAGGTGGAAGAACATTGAGGTAATTCTCAAATTTAAAATCAGATTTATAAGTACTGTAATTTATACACTTTGGTGAGTCATATACATGTACTTTTAATTTCCAACCTTCTACAAATTTTTCATGAAGAACTTGCTTTACATTTTTAGAAAGGCTTATATTTCTTAATACAGATTGGTCATACCAATAATTTCCATAACCACATTCAATTAAAATATCTTTTTATATAATAACCATTTAGAATGGTACACATCACCTTCATTCAGTTTATGCAACATATCATACAATGTTCGAGATATTTTCTCTTTCTTGCCATTTAAAATTCGCTGCCAAAAACCAACCATTCTAGCTTTAATATATATAGACATGGGTGTTCTACCAAGTTCGCCATATACAATATAGTTTGGCGTACATTTTTTAACCTTTAATAAAATTGAGAATGGAAATGGGGAATGTGTCAAAGAGACAACAACCCGACCAAAGAAAAAAACAACAGCAGAGGGTCACCAACAGGTCTTCAATGTAGCGAGAAATTCCCGCACCCGGAGGCGTCCTTCAGCTGGCCCCTAAACAAATATATACTAGTCCAGTGATAATGAACGCCATACTAATTTCCAAATTGTACACAAGAAACTAAAATTAAAATAATACAAGACTAACAAAGGCCAGAGGCTCCTGACTTGGGACAGGCGCAAAAATGCGGCGGGGTTAAACATGTTTGTGAGATCTCAACCCTCCCCCTATACCTCTAACCAATGTAGAAAAGTAAACGCATAACAATACGCACATTAAAATTCAGTTCAAGAGAAGTCCGAGTCTGATGTCAGAAGATGTAACCAAAGAAAATAAACAAAATGACAATAATACATAAATAACAACAGACTACTAGCAGTTAACTGACATGCCAGCTCCAGACTTCAATTAAACTGACTGAAAGATTATGATTTCATCATATAAACATCAGGCACAATCCTTCCCGTTAGGGGTTTAGTATCATACCAACATAACATATATGAGAAGAACATAACCCGTGTCATGCCAACAACTGTTTTTAGAATAAATGTGTTTAGTTCCGATGCAAAGACCTTATCAGTGACTCAATATTAACGCCAAAATATGCAATCTTTAATGACTTGACAACAGTATCGTAATTATATCCCTTCTAAATAAGTCTATTCAAAGGTTTTGTAAGTTTCTGAGGTGAATACTGACACCTTTGTGCTTTATAAAGAATATTTCCATAAAAAATTGGATGTGAAATACCTGAACGTATCAGAAGTCTGCATGTTGAGCTATATTTACGAATGATGTCTTTATACCGATGATAAAATTTAGTAAATGTTTTGACTAGTTTGTGATATCGAAAACCCTGGTATAATAATTTTTCAGTAAAACATAAATTTCTCTCGTTAAAATCTTAAACATTGTTACATACACGAGCGAATCGTACAAGTTGAGATATATAAACACCGTAAGATGGTGACATGGGAACGTCACCATCTAAAAACGGATAATTAACGATAGGAAATGAAAAATCATCCCTTTTATCATAAATTTTAGTATTCAGCTTTCCATTAGTGATATAGATATCAAGATCGAGAAAAGGGCAGTGGTCATTGTTAGTATTAGCTTTATTTAAAGTAAGTTCAACAGGATAAATTTCATTAATTTACATACTGAAGTCGTCATTATTGAGAGCCAAAATATCATCCAAATATCTAAAAGTATTATTAAATTTGTTTATCAGATGTTGTTTCGATGGGTCTTTGCTTATTTTTGTCATAAATTGTAACTCATAACAACACAAAAACAGGTCCGCAATAAGTGGTGCACAGTTAGTCCTCATTGGAATTCCGATAATCTGACGATATACGGAATCCCCAAAGCGAACAAAAATGTTATCTAGTAAAAATTCAAGGGCATATATAGTATCAAAGCATGTCCAATTAACATAGTTTTTTTGTTTATTGCTACTAAAAAATGACCTAAAAGAGTTTGAACATATATATTCACATTCTGATTTTTTGAATGCCCATTTAAGGAGGTAGACCTAGGTTAAGGGAAATAACTCTTAAAATCCTCAGTACGTTTGTGTCAGCCATTTTCATAAATATGTTCTAAGCTTCTAGGATACATAGATTATTTCCAATCTGTTTCAGAAAAATGCTTAAATTTCATTGAGGAAACTTGACTTTTACAAACGCATAGCTGATTTAAAGAGTTATCTTCCTGAACCAAGGTCTACCTCCTTAATTAGGTGTGTGAATTTTTTCTTAATGAGAATGTGAGGCAATGTGGTATACAGGGTAGAAAAATCAAAACTTTGAACATATTCAAAATCATCAATATAAGCATGCAATTTATCAAGTACTTCCAACGAGTTCTTGACACTCCAAAAGTAATTTATTCCACTATTTTCGAATGCCTTATTTGAACAATTTATTATCAGGTTTTTAATTGTACCAAGTGTGCTGGTAAGAAGAATAGACAATTTATTAGTTGAACAATGGCTTGAAGACGAAATAAATCTATATTTGTAAGGGGTTTTGTGTAGCTTCGGAAGCCAATACATAGTTGGGACTTTCATTGTATTTGGCTCTGCTTGTAAAGCGGTGGCTAAAAGTTTATGTTTGTTACAGATTTCGTTTTCTGAAAATGGAGTCAGTTGGAATGTTGGTGAATTGGTGATTTCCTTTTTTAGAACCTCGATGTAAAATTTACGTCAAACAATAATAATATTATTAGCAGCTTTGTCGGCCGAGACAAAAACAAATTCCTTGGCTAGTTCTTTTAGTTTATGTTTGATACGAGAAATAGGTTTGTTGTGGTTATTGTTTATAGTAAAATGTTCTTAAAAATGTTGAATACGTATATCAACTATCTTCATTACTGAATTAAAAAAAGAGTCCAAAGATTTTTTGTCAGCTTTTTCCCGTTTTATCCATTTCATACAGTAAGTATGGAGTGAGTCGTGGATGATATTACGACAGTCATTCCAATTAATAATTGACGGGGACGATATTTAGGTCCTTTACTGAGGAATGATTTTAACTCTCGGTCTTGAACGATGTTAAGATCTCCTGTTATAACATGGGAAATGGGTCCATAAATATATTCGGAATTACTGCAATTACATGAAGTAGGTGTTTTTTTCACTGATATTAACATCTTTACACAATTGACTATAATTAAACACAAATTTCCGGGTAGATTTCTTGTAAATATAACGAATAAGAGGTAGCTCAGTATTGTCAAAATATCCAGGAATTTGTTCTTTAACAGAATGGTCGTTAAATATACCGGCAATATTTACAAAATCAAAGCCTTTATTGACATACTTAATTTTAATAAAATGTTTTTTATGATCTTCAGGGCGATCAATTTTGGGAAATATATATATTTGCAAAATTCTAAATGCAAAGACTCAATAATGTCATTATTTTCATAACCCCATACTTCTGCACCATATAACAAAATAGGTGCCACCATCGCATCAAATAATTGTAACAAAATATCTATTGGCAAACTAAGCTTTCTCGCTTTACATAAAACATAGAACATAGCTTTTCTAGCTTGATGTACAAGTCTAGCCTTATTTTTGTGAAAAGTACCTTTTCAAGAAAAAACTGTACCCAAATATAGAAAATCATCTAACACAGCTATTGGTTCATTGTTATAGAAAAATTCAGTGTTTTCACACTGTCTGTTTTTTGAAAATATCACAATATTGGTTTTGGCTACATTAACACTAAGCTTCCATGTTTCACAATAGAAATACATGGCATTTAATGCAGATTGTAATTCAGTAGCAGACTCAGCAAATATAACAGTATCATCAGCATATAATAACAAATACAGTTTAAAGAAAACTTCAATATCATCATTATCAAATAATAAATGAGACATATTACATATATCAGAGAGACCATTATAAGCATGTGACAAAAAAATCTGTCAAATCATTTAGAAAAATTGAGAACAATAAAGGTAAGAGATTCTCACCCTGTCGAACTCCTACATTTGAGGCAAAAAATTCTGAAAAGTTGCTACCAGATCTAACACAAGACTAAGCATTTTTATACAAGTTTTGTACAATAACAAGCATTTTACCGTCAATACCATTACGTAACAGTTTTTTGCCATAATAATACCCTGTTTACAGAATCAAAAGCTTTTCGATAATCTACAAAAGCACAGTACAGTTTTTTCCTTCTAAATAAATACATATCAATAAGGCATTTTAAATTAAAAATATGGTCAACAGTACCATAGCCTTTCCGAAAACCGGCTTGCTCTTCACATAATAAACCCAAACATTCAAGGTAATTGAATAATCTGTTATTAAGAATACATGTAAATAGTTTGCCATAACAACTAAGTATAGTGATACCTCTATAATTGTCCGCACTTGCAGGGTCACCTTTGTTTTTGTATATTGGACATATAAAACCTCGAGACCAAGAATCTGGTACAATACCACTTTAAAAAATAATGTTAAAAATCTTGACATAAACAGGCAATAATTTGACAGCTCCATGTTTCAAAAATTCATTTAGTATCATATCATTACTACAAGCTTTATCATTCTTTAATGTTTTTATAGCATCTACAACATCTTTTTCACCTATAGGCTCATTAATAACAGTATTATATTCTGTAACATTATCTGGTAAAACAATATCAATATCATTTACAACATTGTTTAAATTTTTAAAATGCTCAAAAAATACATTCTTAGCTACTTTTTGCTGGGTAGCTTTACCGTTTTCACAACCTTTATTTAGTAGTAACCAATATGATTTAGGATCTGAGGTACGCAGACCTCTGAGTTTACCTATAAACGCCTTTTGAAATTCACAAAATTGTTTTTTCAGTATATTCTTATATTCCTTGCTTTTACGTACCAAATCATTGTGATTAACAACAGAACGTACTCTATAATGGTATTTTTTTGCTTTACGATAAGCCTTGCGTTTTGTATAACATTCACTGCTAAAATATTTTTTACAATGATTATATTTTTTACAACCATGTTTCTTGACATTGCTAGTAGGTTTAATCAACATATCAGTACATTCAGCAGCATTCTTAATAATACTATTACAATTTTCAACTATATCATTAATTGTTACAATGTTTGTATTTTTGGGATCAATGTCTCCCAGTCTAACTAAAAGTTCATCTATCTTGTTAACATCTAGGTTTTCTTGGAATACTGCAGCCCGGTCTCTATACCATTAAGGTTTGATGTGTGATTCATTATCACTTTTTTCTCCACACTGAACACAGTCAGATCTACCGGTAGTATCAGCACACTGAGCACAGTCAGATCTAGAACTACCAGTAATGCCACACTGAACACAGTCAGATCTAATATTTGAACATAATTTTAAACATACAGGTTTATGCACATCACTAAGAATAGGATCATATGATAATATATCAAAGTCTACAATAGCCCTAAATAATTCAGGAGTTATAATTACATAGTCAATTAAAGAATTGTTACATGTAGTTTGACTTAAACCCTTATCAGCACAAAACGACCATTTACAAAGAACAATTGAGTACTTTTACATAAATTCAATAATCTCTTGAACATGGTCAGATTATGTTTCTGTTTGTAAGAGAAAGTTGTTCCCCTTTTGTCAGTATTTTGTATTTATGTTTGTGACGTCATCTTTGTCTGATTAAAATGTAGAAATGGAAGCTGAAGTGTTTTTATGTATCCGTATATAATCCCGGCTACCAGAGCTATCTAGTCTGTAATACATGAACCAAATCAAGAACAAATCTATAGAACCATCAATATGTTACGAGTATCCGAGTACTATAATTGACCTTGAGTAGTCCTTCCGAGTGAGTACTCGTGTACTTGTTTATATCCCTACTTTTAAAACAATTTTTACTATTAAAAAGTTTTTTAACGTGCAGTGAAAAATACTTTATGCATGTTCAGGAGAATAACACATTAGATAAAGATAGTAAATAGGTCTGGTCTTGTAGATAGTCCTATAACATATGACTTCGCATTTTTATTCAACTTTTAACGTTTTTATACTGATATTTTCATTTTTTTATTTTTTTTAATGCGGAACATTGATAGTAAAAAATTTATATCAGAACAATAAATAGAAAGATTAAATAATGCCCCCGTGGTCATATGTTATAGGACTAGTCTTGTAGATAATTACAGAAAAGAGACTGACCATAGACCATCTACGGACCGATCATAGAGTTGTTGCAAGGTTTTATTTTTATGGGTATGTTTTATCAATTCTTATCAGAATTACAATGTACAATGCTTACAATGCAGATATTCCGAATTAAAAAAAAAGATATACATGTATTAACAAAACCATTTTTAGAAGCTACATTAAATATCTAGATATTATGTTTTATCTGAATAAAACTTTTCTGCATGCAAACGCTGACTTCCAAAAAATTGACACGGGAGCGTCAGGAAAGATGTTTTTGATAGCTTAATGTGTAACTCTCTTTAAACAAAATAATATTATTATATGATAAAGCTACATGTATAACGTAATTGCGACCATAAAATGCACGTGGATTTGAGGACAACAAAAAATGTTAAGCATATCAGTTTGTAGACGTGTTTATGTCGGCTTCATACTCTGACTTAAACATTCCATTGTAATGAGATGATAGTGATAGGATAATTAAAAACGTGTATTTGTAATGTCTTGGTTGACCGTAAGATAATTTGTATCACATATTACCACAAGTCTCTCATTTATTTCTCGCATCTATCATCGTAAGCACTTTCGTGTTTATTTCATATATATATCATGTATATATAATTTAAAAAGAAAAGAGGTTTCCCAGTTACATGATAATTGCCCTGTTAGAATACATGTGTTCTGTCAATTTATTTTGTTGGATTCGTTTTCAATCCGTTTTTTAAAAAACAAATGCATATAGTCATCTTTGTCAATGTTTGTCTATCATCCTTCAACTTGTGATATTTTATTTATTGCAATTGAAAATACAAAAATTGTTGTATTGACAAAAGGCTTCATATTTCATTTGTTTAAATACAAAACTGAAATCCTGTCATTGATGTTAAAATATGGGCATAATTGTTCTTAAACCAAAAATAAATATATTTGCTGTGTATATAAAGATATTTAGTTGTGTAAATATCTTTTTGAACAATGCAATTGCTTGATTATTAGTGTAAGATGTGTTATTATTGCGAACCAGACAACTATCCATCAGGGACAACATGACAAAAAAATTATAAATATTGGTGTCTGTAAGGCCTTCAACAATGCAAAAAAAACATACCGCATAGTCAAAAGGTTCCAAATTTTGGGGAAATGGCAAATGAAATACAATGCAAATGAGAAAAACTAGCAGGCTGACTTATATACAAAACAAAATGAACGACAAACAACTGTGTACACCAATAACTATTATATAATACATAATTTTGGAACGTTTGAATAACTTAATAGATTATTTTTGCAGTTTCAGATGTCAAGTGATGGCTTTTCACTACCTCTTCCTTTCAAAATTTCAGATCTGCTTGATAAATAAGAATACACATGAATAACGGGTAATTTATTTATTCGTGAATTATTCAATCTACTTCTACAACATAATAGTAAACAAAGAAACGTCTGCTGCTACTGCTCTCTCCTTCGTCTCCATTGAATGACAGACAGCAGCACAGGCATGTTAATGCAATGATGCATATGATAAGAACTGCAGACCAGGAAGTCACCCACCAACTCCAACCAAACGTGTAACTATCCAACCAAACAATTACTGCTGAAGCAATATTCAATAACTCTACAATCATAAAATTGAACGGGTAAAATTAAAGAACAGCATACGGTAAACCAATTTATTTCCGCGCGCCACTTGTTTTCGCGACCTTCGCATATAGAAAAATGCGCGAATATAATCGTCGCGAATATGTGAACACATGGACTTTTCCTAAGGATGCTCGAGGGTAAACATTTTTTTCTCATTACAAATTTTATTTATTACTTTAAATATTTGTTATTCGATCATATGGTACAAAATTCAATAAAAAAAAATCAATTCGTTTTGGCCTCAGATGACTTTTAAAGTGAATATGTCATTGTAAAAGCTCCAAATTATCTCCCTTTGATGCAAAAAAAATGCAATTTCTTTTGGCATTTAAATTAAAAGATTTTTTTTTAACTCATCGGTGACCTATATTTTTTATTATTTTTCCAAATAAGCTGTACTCAAACTAAACTTTTATAAAATTTAAGCGATTTCTGTTATTTAGTTCTTTTTCATTTCGATATTACCTCTATTTCTCCTATTAATTCAACAGAAAAAGTACCTGTACAAAAATGAATGCTTCTTAAGAAGGCAGAATTGGAGATTAAATGAACGGTGATCCCATTTTATTTATTTTATTTTATAAAATAAAGTTCATTTAAAGAAAATTATAGCGAAATCCTATATTTAAGAAAAAAAAATTATTAATACCCGCGAGCCCTTATAAACTACATCCAGTACATTAGAAAATTCCGAAATTAAATAGCCATGAGGTGGACTAGAGAGGTTAAATCGCGAAATAATGTATCCGCGAAAATAAGTTGGTTTACAGTGTATGAGGTGAGAATTTATTGATATTACCCTCAAGAAAAAAATCATCTACTTATATTGTTGTTCACTTGTTGTTTACTATATATATAAAGTGCCTAGAAAATCAACCTAACAATGTTAGAGTACATCTAATTCTTAACTTCCTCCCCGGGCTGGGAAGTAGCCTTCACTTTTTATATCTTACTTCTACGACAACACTGCATAGCATTGCACAAACGCCTCATCACTTCTCTAACTTCTCAATTCTGACACAATACACAAAGATATTTCAAGTGAACATGACTTCGTGTATCTACTTATCACCGATCGTGCATTGGTTGTATAGCCAGTGGAGGTCGTTTAAAACTTCCATCATCATCATCATCTTCATCAACTCATCTCTTCAGTGTAATTACAGGATGATAATCTATTTTAAATAGTTTACCTGTAGCTGTAAACAATAACACTGCTCCTGTCTTCATTGATTTTTTGTTATCTTTGCATACATGAGCCAGGACAAGTATTGATAGAACCAATACGATAACGTTCCCAGTAATAATGGCTACTGCTAATCCAAAAATTCTACGGTCTATAACTGAAAAAAAAAAATATTTTCATCAGGCCACATTCAATGAATATGATATTAAAAATCTATTTAAATCCTTGCATTAGTAATAAAGTGTATATGTCTTGTCAATTTCATGCCGGCGTCACACATTGTCTTATAGACCGACGTGCACCAGACCTTCATAGAAGATGAAATTAGTCCGTTTACGTTGCCATCGTTAGACACTTATAAGTTTGAAATACGTCAAAATGGAAAGGTAAACGTTTGCTGAACGCTTGAACTCCAAGAACTTTTTAAGCAGCATTAAAAATTTCATCTAACTCTAGCGTCTATGAAGCATATACCTGTTCGCTACACGCACGTTATACAAACGTAACAAACGCGTTGGAAAACGCTACATATAGGTTTGAGACACTTTTAGGGCACGTCGTATACGCCTCATGATCGTTCGACTTTTACTTGGACTTTCACTTGCATGGACTTTTCTTGGACGTATGCGAGGCGCGTTTGAAACATACGCCTGGTGTAGTTGTAGCGCTCCATGAACGTATAAAACGCAACCGTGTTGTATCAAAAACGTATTCTGCTATTCAACGAAACTTGCCCTGATTTTTATTAAGTAGAATATGTCCGTGAATTTAAAGGACCAAGTGTATCCAAAAGAAGTACAAACAATAAAACTGAGAATGGAAATTGGAAATGTGTCAAAAAGACAACATGACCAAAGTCGCAGATAACAGTCGAAGGCCATCATTTGGTCTTCAATGTAGAAAGAACATTGCACACTCGAAGATGGGCCTCAGCTGGTCCCTAACTAAACTGTATACAAGTTCAGTTCAACACCCATAATTACACACATCTCATACACGCCACATAACAAAGTACCGAGCCACGTCAAATGATTACCACCAAAAACAGACCAAACAGTTAAAGTAATATTAAGAATAGAACAAAGACAAATAAAAGAACAATATATGAAAAAGAAGATGTGGTATGATTACCAATATGAGACAACTCTCCTCAAGAGACCAAAATGACACAGAAATTAATTAATAACTATATGTCACTGTACGGCCTTCAACAATGAGCAAACCCAATACCGCATAGTCAGCTATAAAAGGCCCCGAAATGACAATGTAAAACAATTCCAACGAGAAAACTGTACAAAAAATGAACGGAAAACAAATATTTTACACATAAACAAACGACAACAAAATATAACACGTGATTATGATGAACAACGTCACAACACAGAATCTATACACCAAGATATTTATGTATTATTTGTGAAGTTGGAACGGAATATTTATCAACAAGGTCTAGGAAACTTCAGATAAACGTTTTTTTTAGAAAAAAAAAGACGAGAAAGAATTTAGTTATTATGTTTTAAATAAATTTTGGCAAGTTAACTCGATTGAACAATTATTGTAATTAAAGAAAAAAGATAATATACTTAAAGGGAAATTAGGAGAATTGCAAGAATTATCAATTTAATAAGGCCAGTAGTGAAGTTCCGGTTACTTGATGAGTTGTACCCACGAGGACTTATAGTTCAAAAACAGCAAACACCAACTCAGCGGTAACACATAAAGTCATTGTCAAGAACAAAGGATTTAAGGTTGATATCTTTAACGTTTGGTGCTTGCATTTTTGTTTGTTCTTGACAATGACTTTATGTGTTACCGCTGAGTTGGTCTACAATTTCCATCGTCGTCACATCCATAAAACAATCCCTGGTTAAAACATGTCTCGTTTTTGGAATATATAATATTTTGATTTTTCATACAC
Organism: Mytilus edulis; assembly: GCA_019925275.1. Lineage (NCBI taxonomy): Eukaryota > Metazoa > Mollusca > Bivalvia > Mytilida > Mytilidae > Mytilus > Mytilus edulis. The sequence continues at coordinate 91,615,236 of CM034357.1, read as the reverse complement.
TGTATATCCCAATATGGAGAGAAGAAGCCAACTATTTGCAACAAAAAAATAATTAAAAAAAGAACTATGAATATTATAAACCCTGTCCCCATGTTTGCTCTTGAAGTTGTTTTGTATAACTACGACTATTTTAAACAGAAAGTTGTTTTTCTGCTAAACAGAGCAACACTCCTTGCAAGTTGCTTTAGTACACTGAGGATAAACTATTCGTTTATTATTCATTATTTAAACATGTTATAAACACTGTGACACGTAGACAATATTATGTTACGGAAGAATTTGTTTTTAAAGTAATTATTATTTTGTTGCAGAAATTAAAACGCAATTTATTTAAATGTCTTTTAAGCTGAACTTGAAGATGTAAATATAATACGTAATGATATATTTAAAACTCCCAAATTTGTAAGTAAAATGGAAATGGAGAAAAGAGAAACAATCCGACGAAACTATAAAGTATAAACCAGCCAAGGTCCACTTATGAGTTTTCAACAAAACGTAAAACACCCGCACCAGAGATGTGCTTCAGCTACCCCTTCGTTTAGTAAAAAGAGACGTCACATCTTTGAATATACGCTGCAAAAAATGAGGAGATAAAACTGACATAAAACAGTCTTTTAATTAGTTGTCTTTGTTGTGACTTATGTACTATTATTTGTCTGTCTGTCTTTTAATTAGTTGTCTTTGTTGTGACTTGTGTACTATTATTTGTCTGTCTGTCTTTTAATTAGTTGTCTTTGTTGTGACTTATGTACTATTATTTGTCTGTCTGTTTTTTAATTAGTTGTCTTTGTTGTGACTTATGTACTATAATATTATTTGTCTGTCTGTCTTTTTCTTTGTTAGCCATGCCGTTGTCAATTTATTTACAATCTATTAGTTCGACTGTCCTTCTCGTATCTTTCGCACCTCTTTGGAAATCTTTGTAAATCATTACAAATGCTGAATTTGAAACAAAATATATTTAGTAGGCGGCGTAACAATTAAAATGACAAAAATAAACAATTAGAAAATTGGAACATAGAAGAAAACAAAATAAACAAATGATTCATACTTTATATACATATAATAAACCATTGCTGTCAGAAAACAGTACTGAAATAAGAAATTAGAGGCTTAAGATTGGCAATGAACCATTTTTGTATAAAACTTATATAAAACAATAGATATTTTATGTAACAGGTCAACCAAAAGTTATAAAGACCTAGTTTTTTTTCTTCATTTGAGGTCATTTAGCTTATTTCCACTTCTTTCCAAAAACTGTATAAGATATCGACAAATTATATTCACTACATTGTTAGTTACGTTAGATGTAATCTTTGTTTTGCAAGGGTATGTTGACTTTAAATGGAGGTTTTCTCATTTTTATATTTAAAAGTTATATTATAGAAAACCTTGTATCACCATCACTGCTGGTAATCCGACGGATAAAACCTGTTTTAGAATCGTCACTGGTTTAGACGTACTTATAATAGTATTTTTTTCTGTGACTGCATCTTTCTTACATTAATTTGTAGGATCCTTTACAATAGATAATTCAGCTGATCTGTAACAATTCTATCTTCATGTCTTATAGTATATACATGTATATATATATACAAATTGATCACAAGATGTATTAAAATGGATGTTAATGAAAATTTAATACTAAACAGAAAACAATAAACGTGTGGCCAAGATGTTATGCTACAAACATAAGGTATCAAATAAAAAATGTACAGGTTCCAGTCCCGGCCAGGGAGGAAGTTACGAATCAAATCTATTCTAACATCGTTAGGTTGATTTTCTAGGCACTTTATAAATATATATATATATATCATCATTGAAGAGACATTTATTGTCGAAATCCGGGTCTGGTGTACAAATAAATTTATTGACACCTTATATATCAAAAACGAAAATAGAAAAACAAAATGTTTTCGTCTTTCTTTGTGATGTCTCTAAAACCAAAATGGAAAACAAAAGTGTTTTCATTTTCGTTTTTGATTTGTCAATAAACAAAATCAAAATCCAAAGTTTTTTCGTTTTTCGTTTTTGGAAACAAGTTTTTTTGTATTTTGTTCTTCTCATTTCTCGTTTCTTTACTATTCAATTTTTTCCTTTCTTGTTTCAAAGACATCGATATTGTAATAATATTATTAATGCAGCTTATTTCTGCCCTGTAGTTACGCCTTGACTTAATAATTGACGAAACTAATTAATGCATCACAAACAAATTTCCTTGGTTTATCGTTAAACAATACCTGCATTATTGACTAATTACAAATTTAAATCTTTTAAAAAGGCTTATTCTTGCTGGAATTTCAATTAGAATTAGACATAAATCACATTGTATATTACGTATTCAATATCAAACAACCGTTCTTACAAATCGAAACTGCGCACATGTATATGAAAAAGGTTTCTTTCATCTAAATCTACATATTGTAAGTTTATACAAATGAATTGTCAGTTATGTCATCTGTTATTTCATAAATGACTAGCGGATTTAAAGAACATGTGTTGCTCACCTTGGTCTGTATGCATATTCAACAAAGGACTTTCTTCAACATTGTAGATGAAATATGAATTTTGACTTGTTAGTAGGTCCTGTTTTGCTAATCGTTTTTTGCTTATTTGAGTTTCCAACTATGTATTTATATTTATTACATAAAGTAAAACGCCAAAAAATAGTCCAATATCGTCAATGAAAGTATAATTTTTCTATTGTCGTAATTGTAGATCTTGTCTGGATGATCATTTTCGTTTATTTAGGTTACTTTCTATCTTTTTTAAGTCTTTGGACATAAGACAAAAACGTAAAACAAAGTGAACTAAATGGCACCAAAAGGCAAAACTATATTAGGAGTCAACTGATGATTTTAACCTTAAAATCTATTTGTAGAATTTGTCCTTCTGATCATATTTGCATTCAGAGTTTCTCTCTCTTTTCAAGATGAAAGGATTTTATTTTAAAGTGGTGAAATTTTTCATTTAAGGGCAATAACGTCTATAGGAAATCGTTTTGACGTATATAGACAACTGGTATATGAGCTCAATATTCTGAAGACTTGCATTAAATCCTATATGCTCTATTTATAGCCATGTAGGTTATATTTGTTGGGAGATGGTAGTCATCGATCACATTTTAAAATTAAATACCCTACGGATGATTGTGACATAGTTTGATTATATTCGATTTAGTAGCTTCAGAGGAGAAGACCATTGTTACAGATTGCAAACATTTACGAAAAGACAATGACTATGACGGGCTAAAAAGCTAAAAACTAAAAAGGTAATGCGGGGTTCACACACGGCCAATTATTGCTCCCGTTTGAGATCAGACAGCGGTACGACACAAACAGTGAAAAAGTCGGATTAGTATCCTCAATTATCTGGAATGTCCTATTATTGTCTGAACGCAGTCGTTTTAGTTCGTAACATATTCCTACTGGTCGGGAAGGGTGCGAATAGTTAGGCAAAGCACCCCGACAGTTAGGTGCGTCCCGTAAAATCCGGGGAAACTCAGCCGATTTTGTCTAGTCGGATTACAATCGTGCCTATGTCGTGACAGACTCTGCTGTATCGGATCGAATTGCTAACAATGGTCTGTGTATTCGGGACGGTGTCCTGTAGAACGGGAATGATTTGGAGAAATTTTTCACTGCTGTTTTTCTGCCGATTGAGTCCAGATTGCATCCAGATCTTGTCGATTGCGAACCGTTTTTGCCGAAACCGTTCCGAAACCGTCCCATTATTAATTTTATATTCGTCAATGATACCCACGTCAGAGTCCCGACGAAGCCGTTTGTAATGCGATAGAGCGGATCATGATATATCGTTTAATGGTCATTTTATTTTCTCTCTGTCTGTTATGATTTAACAAATATGGCTGCTCATTAAATGCCTTGTTTTGAAGCCGAAGTTTACCGATTGTCACCTTATAGTAAACAAATAACAAAAACCATGGGTATTGAGCACGTGTTTAAAATGTACAATCAGATAATTGTTTATTTTAATGACAGATCCATACGTATTGCGATCAGTGGCGGATCCAGAACTTTTCCTAAGGGGGGGGGGGGGGGGGGGGGGAGGGGGCGCTAACTGACATAAGGGGGGCCCCACCAGTCATGCTTCAGTGATTTCCTATATAATCAATCAAAATTTTCCCACGAAAGTGGGGGCCCGGGCCCCCAGGCCCCCCCTGGATCCGCCTATGGCGATCACCGGATTTTTACGAGGAGGGTTACGCTTAGGTCATTATGCATACGGAAATTAAGTCAGCGAATTGCTTCCTTTCCAGGAAGCAATTAAAAATAAGAAAACTTCTTCTAAATGTGGACAAATTAAAGAATTTACCTCAGAAAAAAGAATATGTACATAAGTTGTATAATGAAAGCTATCTATTTAGTTATAAAAAACATATGCATATTTTTTTTAATTTGAGGTTTCTTATGACTTTAAAGTAAAAGCAAAAGTTTAAATGGAAAAACCTGTAGCAATGATAAGACTTATTTCTAATTTTGGATTTGTTTACTATTCTTGTATGACTAAAACTAAGTAAGTATTTATGGTTGTATTAATAAATAAAAAAACATGTATGTTCCTATACATATATATATTTGTATTAACAGGACATTTTGCATCACTGAAATGCTCTTTTTATTCAGTTACGATATTTCAATATAACATTCAAGTGTTTTTGTGTTATGTTAAATATTAGACCTGATAAAGATAAACGGGCGAAAGCGTTACGCCTTTTTAAAGGGAAATTTATTGAGGAGCTTATTTGTTTAATAAAGAAGTTGTTTGTATATTTGTAAAATCGAATGGACGGAAATATACACCGGGGTACCTATTAGAGCTTTCTTATAAATTGACGAAAGGTACGAACGAACGTAAAGGGAGCACGTATTTCATTTCCACAATAACAGTTAAAAGAGTCTTTGTTTTATTCAGTAAAACAGCATTCGTTTCTAAATCAAGTTTATTTTTCAAAAATAACAATATCGTAAATAATACACGATTTTAATACAATCAAACAGAGAAAAATAGTGTCAAATACACTTACGTCCGATACGTTACTTACGTAAACCACGAGTACACACATTTCAGCGGGAATTTTGTAAGCACGAGTTGCACGATTAACATTTCAATGGCATTATTGAAGTACGTTAGTCTACATTTAACGACAAGATTCACATTTATTTTTATTTTTTATAGTTCACTTTCAGCAAATTGTCAAAGTGATTTGCTAAAAAAATGATGCTACAATGTTTTTAAAAAGTAATGTTGAATAAATCTAGAAAAACAGATTTTGTATATCAAGAAAATAAATCTACAATTTTGCACCATATATATTGTGCATTTTATAATGACGATTTAACAGTACACATGTTTGGAAGATAGACGCGAAGTTGTCACTTATCGTCCAGTGTCTAATATTTCATGAATGTTCAGGACTATAGGCAAAACATAAGTATACGCTAAAACAACCCTTCCATTGCTCCGACGCATTAAGGAGGGGGGGGGGGGGGGGGGGGGGGTGGCAATGAATATTATCAGGGGGAGGCGATTATTCAAAAGTTATTAAACGAGAACCAGCATATGGCATAGTATGAAGATCATCTTTTTTTCTTCATTTTCATTTTATTATTTTGAGCGTTGTAAATTTTGAATCAAGGAAGTATTTGTGTTTTGATTTTTCTTATTTTTCTGTAAGGGAAGAAGACAATGTATTTGCTTTGATATTTTTTGTAGGTTAAACAGTGCAACATTGAAATATTGAAGAGTAAGGGAGGGGCCGGTTTATAGTCTATTAGGGGAAATATTTTCGTCTGACTACTATATATTTAGGATATTTTGAAGTATTATCTCCTCTGATCTGGTGGTATCATATTTTAACCTATCCTACGTCCCGTAGTCCTTAATATATCTCAAGAAAAACCCAACTTAATAATTGTCGTTGCACGTAGGATAATTGTCCGAAGTTCCATGACTATTATTTAGATATGTCAAAATAAAGGATCCCTAAAGCGAGTCTTACGTATGATTCGTCAAGCATACGTTCCTTTCGTCAATTTGTAAGAAAGCTCTATTGGGACGTAAAGTTTATGTATAACATCATGGCTATGAAATTAGAAAAGAATTCAAATGAAAATACTTTCGTTTTCCGTTTTGGTTCTAGGGAAATCAAAAACGAAAAACGAAAACACTGTTGTGTTTTATTTTGTCTTTTTTTAGAAATCGAAAACAAAATGATATCACTTTTGTGGTTTTTTTGTTTTTTTGTTTTTTTTTATCTGAAAACGAAAAACGAATTGACGCAAATAAACACGGGTCATTGTGAAGTCTTTTGTATCTTATGATATTGTAGGGTTATTTAAAACTTTGTTATTTCTACCTGTAATATAAAAAGATTATGTAGAAATAATGTAGATTAATGACAACCTCAAGCGAACAATTGTGATAAGTTAATCATTGTCCCAACTATATCAAAACGAAAGTGACTTGTCCAAAAATGTGCTATGTAGCATAAGACTTTGAACAAGAAATGCAAACATCTGGCTGCCGTTTCATAAAGCAGTCGCTAATAACGACTAACGTAGATTTTAGCGTGTAACTAACGACTACATAACGATTACGTTTACGTGCGTTTCATAAAGCATACGTTGACGAATCGTTAGATTTTTCGATCGCTATACAATCGCTATTTATTTTTAGAACGGGAATTCCAGGATTTCGCACGTTCTATCGTTGGAGAAAAATATGCTTGTAAACGACGAAGAGTAAGAGTCTTAATCCAAGAAAACCATATTAATAATTGTTCTCCAAAAAGGTAGACTTACTAAAATTGTTTCTAACTGAACTAAAAGAATAATATTCATGCAAGTCCTGGATAAGTTGAAAATTGTCACATCTCCGTTGAATGGTCTATTCTAAACAAACACAATTTTGGAAATAAATTTCCCAGCCAAAAGATCTCAGCATTCAATTTTAGTACCACTTCTATCTTCAGTTATGTTAGATGATCTTAGATAAATGAACAAATGCCGTAACCTCCGTAGAATGTAATCTCCGTTGACGTTTTGGTAAAGAGTGCTTTCTATCACGTCCGCAATTTTATCGAGTATGGCATGCCGAATAAACATATAAGTTAATTATTACGAACGGCAAATATGTATATATAGATTACAGAAAAATTACATAAATTGTAATTCAGGCGACATAAGAAGACACCATGTAACAATTTTTGAACTGCATAAAGGATACTATTTGTCAATTTTGATAGCATCTAAAAAAAAAATAAACGGGGAAAAACTATTTTAGTTTCTGATATGTGATATGAGGTACTAGTACTGAGAAGCTGAGCGTTCAGTTTTATAACAGAGACAGTGCTGTTGGTTAGACGACATAAAAAATACGATATCCGAAAGAATAAAAATTCGATCACTAGAACTGGTTGTATTCGCTAGTACACAAATATTCTGCGCTGAACGTAACTGGTGAAAATAATTCTAAATTAGCGCTTCAGACGCATGAAATGTATCACTTGGCTTTTTTATCTACTTTTTCTCACTATTACTGTAATAGAGCTTTTTTAAGTCAAAAGTTATCTTGGTCTGACCTCTGTCACGAATTGTTTTATCAGTGGTATAAAATGTTATCATTGCTGAATAATTAAAATACATGTATTATTCAGAAGAATCCGTTATTTTTTTTTTCTATTCTGTTTTTGATTGTCAATTTATTTTTGTGCTTTTTTTTAGGGGGGGGGGGGGGGGTCATTATTTTATATTCTATAAACCATATGATATATCTTGAGTTATTTCAAATAAATATCTGATATTCAAACAGAAAAGAATGGATAATATTACTAGTACAAGTTTATCAACAAGGATATGCTATTTAGTAAATCGATTTTATAGTGGTCTCTTTTTAAATTAAAAAATCGGTGAGATCAATATGCTACAACCAACCAGCAAAGAGGGTTGCCTACTATGAATAAAAAATCTATGGAATAGAAAAATATTTTGATATATGGAATAATGCTGTTTTGACACGAGGACACATGACTGCTACACGATTCTCTAAAAGTGTGTGCAGATCTGATTAACTCTCATAACTCTGCTTCCGCCAAAATATATTGGCAACATTTTTTTAACTGTACAAAAAATTCCTCCATGTTCATTACGTGTCTTAACTTTTGCAAGTTGAGGTAACAGCGTGGTATAGTCGTAGTGGAAGCCTAGTTGGGTCGTGGTGAGAACGTGATGGTCGTAGTGAGGTCGTAATAACGTTGCTGTGAGATCTTATACCGCAGTCCCACTAGGCCACAATCGCTTCGTCGTCAATATTGGAGGTCAAAAACAACCCAACAACAGGTTGTCTGATTCGTCTGAAAATTTTAGAGCAGATATATCTTACCCTGTTACACAATATTACTATTTGTAATTTGCGCTAATGCTTTCCGGATAAATAAAAGTCAAAAGCTGCATGTTAACCCCTATGTTTGATTTCTAACTATTTTTATTGTTTGTTGGCAGGCTCGGTAATCTCGCACGTTCTTATAACTAGATACTCGAATGATGATATTGGCCAGGCTTGAACGAATTTGTTTATGTAGTTTCGGTTCAGAGGAGACGATTTTTGTAAATTTTAAAGATGATTAAATTTTACAAAACATGTTTAAAAATGATTCTTAGGTCAGGTCAGTTAAAAAGGTAATTTAAAGATGATGATGTAAAGCAAAAGCAAAAGTTTAAATGGAAAAACCTGTTGTAATGATAAGACTCATTTCTAATTTTAATTTGGATTTGTTTACTTTATTCTTGTACGACTAAAATTGTATGTTCTGAATTTGTAAGTATTAAAGTATGTTGATATACAGACACACATTTGTATTTCAGGTCATCTGCATCAATAAAATACTCTCTTTATTGAGTGACGATATTTCAATAAAACTTTCAAGTATTTTGTGTTCTGTTGAATATTTGACATGATAGAGGCGAAAGGGAGAGTCAGCCTTTTTTAAGCGTATTTTATTTAAGAGCGCCTTTGTCTTATAAAGATAGTATATGTATAATTGCGTTTATTCGTTTTCATTTTAATTTCTTTTAAACCAAAACGGAAAACGAAAGTGTTTTCATCTTCTGTTTTATTTGATTTCTCAAAAATCAAATAAAAAAAAAATGTTTCCGATGTTTTCTCTGAAACCAAAACGAAAATGAAAGTGTTGTAAAGTACCTACAGGGATGAAAACTAACTAAAGGTTCTATTATAGCACCAATGGCTATGAAATAAGAAAGGAATACAATGTAAAACAAGAAATATATAGAACCAAATACAGATATTGAATCAAAATATCGTTTTTGTTTTCACTTAAGCAAATCCAAAACGATTAACGAAAACACTTTTGATTTTGATTTTGGATTTTGAGAAATAAACATAAAAAAAAAAATAAACACTTTTGTTTTCCGTTGTGTTTTTAGAGAAATCAAAATCGAAAAATGAAAGCACTTTCATTTTTTTTTTTTTTTTTTTTTTTTACATCTCAAAACGAAAAGCAAATATACACAGACCATTTTTAGTCTTTTTAGCTCACCGTTCCAAAGGAACTATGATATTTATCTTCACTTGGCTTCCGTCGTCCGGTGTAAATAAACTCATCATAGATACCAGGATTAAAATTAGTATATACGCCAGACGCGCGTTTCGTTTACAAAAGACTCATCACTGACGCTCGAATCCAAAAAAGTTAAAAAGGCCAATAAGTACGAAGTTGACGAGTATTGAGAACAAAATTTCCTAATAGTTTTGCCAAATACACCTAAGGTAATCTATTTCAAATATCTTCTCCTCTGAAACTACTTAACCGATATAATTAATATAATAAACAATTGTTGGGTTGCTGCCATTAAATTGGTAGTTTTAAAGAAATAATGCAGTTTTTGAGAGTGTGGTTTGACTACACTTAAAATACTGTAAACTTCTGCGGGATAATCTCATTTTGTGATCGTGTTAGTGAACGATTTAATAATACATACCATTGGTAGGTTGTGCACTGATGGTCGTTCGGCATAAAACGGATAAAAAAGGGGGGGGGGGGTGCAATTAGCATCGCCACTGGAAAAAGAGGTAAATTGAATACGGGCATTTTTATTTAAACTGATATCCACTGTGTCTAAACCACACCGGCAAAATTTGTTCCGACTCGATGCTATCTAACATCCGGCACAATGACGGAACATTAATAGACAGATGAAAGATAGGTTTCTCCTTATTATTTTCTTATTTTTTATGATATCGAAGAATATATATACATATACAACTATTTTTTATTGTGATATGCAATATTTTCTACAACCGTTCTATATTAACGGAGAAGTAAGTAAAAATGCACGTCAAAATGACGAATTGGGTGAAACTTGCCTCGAAATTGTTTAATTTCTCGTTAAATTGATCACATTGTACGGAAAGAAAGTACGGGAAGATAAATACTGACACGGAGATTGCAAAACTTGTCATTATGAACATCTCATTACTTGTATTTCTGAGTATAGAACGAAAGAAATAGGTCATGTCAAAATGGAACTGGCCGGTTTTGTCAATGTTTACCACCCGGTTTTGTCATAGATTTCACAATGCATAACCCGGTTTGGTCAAATAAAAAAAATCATAATCGCATTACATTGTTATTGTTAATCTAACGTCAGTGTTAAAAAGGAGTTTTGTGGGTCATTGGAAAACAAGTTCTTTCACAGAAAAGATTACATAGTACATAGAATGATTATATTACTTTGCCGGTGTGGTTTAGACACAGTGATATCTTTCACGATAATAGTCTTCAAACGACTTATTTCTTATCGATATATATTAAAACAAATCATTTCTTTAGGTGCAAAGATAATTAAGACCGGTGAATAAACTGGTGTTAATTTTATCTTTACAGTCAATTGTTGTGACAGTGTTGAAACAAGTTTTTCATCAATACACAAAATCCACGATGAACGATGAAGACGTAGCCGCTGTGGTAATTGACAATGGATCAGGATTGTGTAAAGTTGGATTTGCTGGAGACGATGCTCCGAAATCTGTGTTCCCATCAATTGTTGGAAGAAACAGATCGGTTTGTAAAATTTGAAGTTTTATAACTTCTTTTGAAATTTATATGAACACTTTGTATAATCAAATCGATCTTTATTACCTGGCTACATACGGTATTGGATGGAGGGCAAACATAAGTGTTTTTGTGCGATTCATTTTAAACTTATATGTCAATGTTCAAACGTGCTCATCGAAAAAGTCGATAATTATATTGAAGATAAAGTAAAAGTATTGTAAGATCCATAGAAGACTTAAATTCCTTTCCTATTTTGAATAAGTTATTATAATAAATCAACTGTACTTATACTCAGTTCTACGGAAGCGTATTAGCGCCACACATTTTTTTTAAATTTTTCTTCCTATCTTTGCGTTTAACGCAAACATTTGCGATATAACGCAAACATTTTTTTATCTACTAGTAAATCACAACCGAAATGAATGACAGACGGATATTTAAAGAATAATTGAAATCAAGATATTTGCGTTATAACGCAAAGGTTTGAGTTATATCGCAAATGTTAGGGTTATAACGCAATGCGTTATATTGCAAATGTTTGAATAATAATGCAATGGTTTGCGTTATAACGCAAAGATAGGAATAAAAAAAAATGTGTGGCGCTAATACGCTTCCGTACAGTTCAATCTTGCACTGCTACAACGAATGCGTTAATTGAATTAAGTCCAACTGATTGTTTGCAAGTTCATCCCGACGTCCAATGGATAAATATAATGATTTTATACGAATAAACATAACCAGCCACAGATGAAAAAACAAACACAATATACAGTGCTAAACAGTTGTCTTTCGTTTTTACTATTTACTGCTTTGTCTATATACCTTTTCGGTGTTTTTCTTTGTTGATATATTTGTTTATTTTTGATTAAGTTTATAAAACAATGTTGACTGCTGTACCATTATTTTGACATTTATACCTATAATGCCTGTTGTTTTGGTTCAAACCTCATTGTCAATATAATGGAATCTCATCCGACTGTCATATGAGTCAGATGTTAAGCGAGCTATAAAACAAGGTTTATTCACCATTTTCTACGTATGAAAATGCTTGTACGAAGTCCTAAATATTACAGCTGTTATCCATTCGTTTTATGTGTTTGAACTTTTGATTTTTCCATTTGATTAGGGACATTCCGTTTTTAATTTTCCCTGGAGTTCGATATTGTTGTTATTTTACTTTTTTGTATATCTATACGTTGTATATGCTAATTTCAACGTAAAATCAAATTGTGTTAAGCGTCCTCAGGGCACTGTAATGCTTAAGATTAACAATATCGAACTGTAAATCAAAACAGAAATGCATATTCAAGAAAGTCAAAATACAGGCAGGTATTAAGGTAAAGTGTTAATCTCTCAGATACAATATAAACCGAACAGTGGACTTCGTAAGGGCTTCTGATAGTTTTTTTGGTCCTAGGCCAATGTCAAAACAGTGAAAATATATGGATAACTGAAACTGGATAATTTGAAGAAATTAATAAAATTGAAATTGCATTTGTGGTTTTCAGACTCAATCATTAAATGGCCGTGGAGGACCGACACACTGCTTAGTTGGGGATGAAGCTCAAAGCAAAAGAGGAATTCTTACACTTAGTTACCCAATTGAACATGGAGTTGTCACAGACTGGAAAGATATGGAGAAAATATGGCATCATGCTTTCTATAATGAACTTTTTGTTCCGCCAGAAGACCATCCCGTATTACTGACAGAGTCTCCCCTCATTCCTAAATCCAACAGAGAAAAGATGGCAGAGATTATATTCGAAACCTTTCATTCTCCAGCTATGTACGTTGCTACCCAGTCACTAATGTCTTTATACGCTTCTTGTCGTACAACTGGCATTGTGTTGTCCTCTGGTGATGGTGTAACCAATACTGTACCCTTCTTCGAAGGTAATGCCATTACGCATGCTATTTTGGGGTTGGATCTCGCTGGAACTGACCTTACAGACTATTTGAAGAAACTTCTGGCAGAACGAGGATATTCATTCACAAGCACAGCCGAAAGAGAAATCGTAAGAGACATAAAAGAAAATATGTGCTATGTAGCATTAGACTTTGGACAAGAAATGCAAACATCTGCTTCTTCGTCAACTTTAGAGAAAAGCTACGAACTACCTGACGGACAGGTTATCACAATAGGCAATGAAAGTTTCAGATGTCCAGAAGCAATCTTTCATCAACCATCTTTCATGGCCAAGACATCCTCTGGCGTACATGACACATTATACAACAGTATCATGAAATGTGATGTCGATATTCATCAAGACTTGTATGCTAACGTCGTTATTTCTGGTGGTTCAACTATGTATCCTGGTTTTGTCGGACGTATGCAGAAAGAAATGACACAACTTGCTCCACCAACAATGAAAATCAAAGTTATTGCTCCACCAGAAAGAAAATATTCTGCTTGGATTGGTGGATCCATCTTAGCCTCATTATCATGCTTCCAACAAATGTTGATTAGAAAACAGGAATACGACGAAACCGGTCCAACAATCGTTCATAGAAAGTGCGTTTAAACTGCAAAACGTCTTGGTAAAACTGTAATTAATTGCTATAATATATACATGATATATGTTAGCTGATTTATACTTTTATATCATTTCTGTATTCAAACATTTTTTGTTATTTAAAAAAAATCTATATATTTAAATGACAAAAACCTGCAAAAACACATTTGGAGGATCGTTTAATATATATATTGTTGTTTGAGTTTTAAGAATCTCATGAGAGATACCAGGCGAAACAAATATAATGATGAATCAAACACATTATGGAAACCAACCATTTTTAAACGTTGAGAAAAACAATAATACGATTCCAATGAATCAGATTCAACTTATCTTTAGTAAATTTACTGAAAAGTAACATAACAATTGTATCTGGCAAAACTAGATTGATGACTATATGCCTCGTGATACCATATGTTTTGTTTAACTGCATTTTACTAGTGGTGCTAATAACAGCGATCAATAATTTCTCTTTATCAAAATATGTGTTGAAAGTTATATACCTCCACGCAAATAGAAGGGTATATATATAATCATTGGTAAAAATTACAGATTGTTAGGGCAGAACAAATTGGACAGCAAAACTACCACTGTAGCCAAATGCATATACCCAAATATACGGATTGTGAGTTATGAAGAAAAATTGAAGCAATGGTCATTATTTGGAAATTATAAATATATTGTACACATCAGCTGCTGTCTTTGTAATTGTGTGTCTTACATAGCTGGTTTTTATTCGCGAATGTATTCATTCTTGTATGACAGCTTTATTATCAGTTCTCATGTGGTAAAATTTCCCCGAATGCGAGAGGTTATGGCGGATATTTCCTTCCATAGAGGTTTATGGAGAAATATCAAATGAAAATGTTCAATTCTTTGGTTTGAACCGATTTTGTAATAAACCCAAGACCAGAACTAATCATTTCTTAACTTTTAACATGCAATTTATCAATTTGTAACATGTATTTTTTTTCATCCATTACATGAATTTCTACTTTTTTTCATAACTTATGTTTACATGCAATTTCTAAATGTCTTAATGTATTTCATTCATTCGTTACAAAAATTCTACATTTCTGAATTTGTGAAATGTTATTTCCTTGTTTGAGTAACGTTTTGCGAAAATGTGCCAGTGTAATTTTCAACGCTGACAGCTGATTAGAAGTTCCGTTTCCAATTGAAAACTACAAGTTACTAACCACAAGTTACAAATTAAAAAGTTTTACAATTCAAAACGTTTTACAAATTGAGAATGAAATAGTTCCTCTATATTCCGCACGAGATCACAGTAGATCAATGTCAACTCGTACCTTCACCAACTCGTACCCAATAAATACCAACTCATATTCCTACCAACTCGTACCCAATATAGTATTTCATAATACCGATTTTTGATATTGGATTATATATGTTGTAGACATGTAACCTAATCTTGGGTAGGACATCCTTTTATTCTGTCAAGAACGAGTAACCAAAAGAACTAAAATTAAAAATATAATCATTTAAATTAGGGGGGAAAGTTTGCTGTTAGTCGATGATTTTATCGGGAAAATAAAACACAAAACACTAAATTTTCCCCTTAATTGTACCGATTGTAATTTTAAAAGCTAGATTTTAATTCTTTAAATTGTTCTTATGTGTCCGAGTATATGAATATCCAACCACAGAAATGGAAAAATGTCCAAAAAAAAGTGTAGACTTCGGAATCAAAAGCGGGTTATATAAAAGAGAGTCTATATTTAATCAATAATATGCATCTAAGTTGTGTTATGTCCCTTTATATAGTATAGAAACATACAAATACAATAAAGTAGTGACTGGTAATCTGATATAATTTGTTTTCAAATCATAAATAGCTAAATGTGCCATTCGTCTAAGACAATCAGCTTAATATTCCTGACACTGTATCACATGATTTGTTGACAGAGTGTAACAGCTACTCGTCAACAAATCATGACACGACCCAAAACAAGTGTTACTCTGGTGATTCTCAACCTAATAAACAACAGTGACAGGACCGTTCCCGCGTCCACAGAACGCAAATGTTCCATCGACTCTTGGCAGATAGGGGATTGTTGCAATATGACTATCGGTAAAAATAAAACAAACGATCAGTGATGAAACTGTAAATAGTGAACACAAATTGAACAACGATAGCTTAACGGTTTGTTTCTTATATTTTTGTGGGCTGAGGAAAGACTGCTGTCTCTGGATTTAATTGACATTTTGCTAAATGATGCTACCTGCATTTTTGGTTAAACGATGTGAACTGACTTAGTTAATTTAAACCGACCAGACGATAATATTTATTTTTTGGGGGATTATGTTTGTTTCCTGTGCTTGTTTTATCGCTTCTAAACATAAACTAACAAGAAAAATCCTTTCAGACATATGTTCAACGCAAGAATTCAATAATAAAAAAAATGAACATGTATTTGAATTTTTCTAGTAAGTTTATATATGAAGCCGTTCTAATCTTTTTGAAGCGACAAAACCAACACATAAATTAAACATAGTCCAAACGTTTTCACAGTAACAGTTATCTATATACTATAACAAATACGACCCATGATTACAAATGTAAGATTATAATTTTCATATGACTATACAAATCCTTACTCTAATCAAATGGCAAAATCAAAGCTCAAACACATCAAAGAATGGATAACAACTATCATATTCCTGACTTGGTACAGGAATGTTCTTATGTAGACAATGGTGGATTAAACATGGTTTTATAGCTAGATAAACCTCTCACTTGTATGACAGTCGCACATATCATTCTTGATTTGTAACTTTTAGTTTTTCTTAAGAAACGGAACTTCTCATTGGCTGGCAGCGGTAACATGTTCACCGACACATTCTCGCAAAACTAGATTCAAACAATCAAACTACATTTTACAAAATCAGAAATGTAGAATTGCATGTAACGTACGAAGAAAATACGTAAAAAAATAGAGTTTTCATTTAAACATTAAGGAATTACATACACAAATCAAAAAGGTAGATATTCATTTAAGGGATTGATAAAATACATGTAACAAATTAATAAATTGCATTTTACGAATTAAGAAATTGCATGTTACAGATAAAGGAATTTCAGTTTACAAAATAAGAAATGTACAATTATGGCGGATATTCCCTTCATTAGACCTCTGTCTTTGAAAGTCAGAGCAAAATGTGATCAACTGTATGTCAGAATTGTGTGTTTATGTGGCTTCTTTCTTGTGAACTTCCATGTTTAAACTCCGGGTTGTCAGCTTTGTAAACAGCAGGTTTCATATCTATTCAACATATGTACACATTGTGACATGTGTGTATATATTTGTCATTGGACGTAAAAAACTGACCCACTCATTAATCGTTAGAAATCTATTGTTGTGACTTGCGAAGCTTCCGTTGCTTGATGATTCTTATTCGCAAACATTTGTAAGTAAAATATCATTGTTTCTCATATATAGACAATATGAAGCTCTAAACATTTACCATTTTTGTATAACAGAGAACTATATAAAAAAAGAATAGATGTTTAAATAGATATTATACAGCAAGGTTAACTCATATGGTTTTTTGTAACCTATTTCACGTTTATAACTTCCAAGTAGACAAATCTAACTTTCAATTTTACATTTTTCTTTTCAACAGTAGTCAGCACTTCTGTGTTGACTTGAGTTATCATTGATAAGCTCATAATTATAAATTACCTGTTAAAAAAATTTTGAATTTTTGAAAACACTAAGGCATTTCTACCTCAGTTGTATTTGGCACTACTTTTAGGAATTTTTGATCCTCAATGCTCTTCAACTTCGTACTTTATTTGGCCTTTTAACAGATTTTGATTCGAGCGTCACTGATGAGTCTTTTGTAGACGAAACGCACGTCTGGCGTAAATATAAAATTTTAATCCTGGTATCTATGATGAGTTTATTTTATCAGTTCCTAGTTGATATATTGCAGTTATAAGTTGATATTTCTCAGTTCCAAGTTTACATTTCTCAATTTAAAGTTGACATTTCTTAGTGCTAGATAGTTTTTCTTTCATTAGACAAGACAATAACATACTAGTATGCTTATAACGTCATGCACATTCTCGTTTATTTTCATCCTTTTTTTTGTTTAATTTCATTTATTTCCTTTATGTTTTTTATAATCAATTGTATTTAGTATTTCAACTGATAAAGTTCGGCAACTGACAAAGCAGATAATATATTAAGTATAAAAGGATCAGTGAAATATCATAAACAATTACTAGAAATTTAAGATGGATATGAAAGTACTGTAAAAGAAAACATTTGATGACCTATTATTATACAACTATTTACTTTTGATGAGGTTATTACACTAGTGTTATTACCAATGTTATTTCAACTGATCGGGCGGAGCTTATGTTTTAATTTGCATAAGGACAGTCTATTTGAAGATTTGTGTGATAAGGATGATTGCCGTTATAATCAATATTGAATTCTAATCACCTATCAGTGTAACTAAACGCATATACTGAGTGTATAATATGGGACGAATAACTGGACACTTCATTGATTAGTTTATCCCAAAACTCCTGTCTATAGATGGACTGGTCTTGAATGAGCGAACTTCTTAAACCCCGCCCAGTCAAGTAAAAAAATCTAGTAATACATGTTTTATCAATAAAACAGATATCACAGAATCTTACAAACGTTAACGTTTAAATAAAACATTCATAACTTAGTAACAGTCGGATTTTTATGTTTCCATTTGCCTCTGGCCTTTGTTATTCTTGCCTGATTTTTAATTTTCGTTTCTTGTGTATATTCCGGAGTTTAGTATGACGTCCATTATCACTAAACTAGTAAACATTTTTGTTTAGGGGCCAGCTGAAGCACGCCTCCCGGTGTGGGAGTTTCTCGCTGCATTGAAGACCCATTGGTGGCCTTCGGCTGTTGTCTGCTCTTTGGTCGCGTTGTTGTCTCTTTGAAACATTCCTCATTTCCTTTCTCAATTTTATTTTTTATAGAGTTTGTCTTTAGTGCCGTGTGGAGACAGTATAGTGCCTCCCCGTGCTTCAGGTTCATGCTCTTATGATATACTAGATAATGGAGTGTGTGTCCGAACTAGAACTTCTCTATATTCATTACTTTAGGAATATTCATCAGAAATTAATATTCAATATTCAGCCCCATTCTACCTATTAGTCAGACGTCAGTCGCTACCCTGATATACTCCTGTCTTTTGTTTTGTCCTCTGTTTTTGTAGTTTATATACTTTGTCGGGTATACATGACCCATTGGTGGCCTTCGTCTGTTGTCTGCTATTTGGTCTGGTTGTTGTCTCTTTGACACATTCCCCATTTCCATTTTCAATTTTATTCAGATTTTTTAAACTACTGATGAGTCGGTTTAGGAGAAGCGTTGAACTGCTTTTTCAGAGATATCATCTGTCATTGCTAGTATCATAGGTGTCTTTAGATATCTTTTATTTGAATCAAACTAGCTTACAACGAATTTACATCATAATATACACGTAACCTTTCAAAATGTGTGTAATTTTTGTACAAAAGAAAATACGAATATGTTTTAAGATAAGTACTGTATTTTTATTATTATTATTATTATTATTATTATTATTATTATTATTATTATTATTATTATTATTATTATTATTATTATTATTATTATCATTATTATTATTATTATGTGTATTGTTATTATTATCATTATTACTATTAGCTCACCTAGCCGATAGGCTAAGTGAGCTTTTCTTATCACTTGGCGTCCGTAGTCCGTCGTCCGTCATCCGTCGATCGTTGTCGTCGTCCGTTAACTTTTACAAAAATCTTCTCCTCTGAAACTACTAGGCCAAATTAACCAAACTTGGCCTCAATTAACTCTAGGGTATCTAGTTTAAAAATATTGTCCGTTGACCTTGCCTGCCAACTAACATGGCCGACATTGCTAAAAATAGAACATAGGAATAAAATGCAGTTTTTGGGTTATATCTCTGAAACTGAAGCATTTAGAGCAAATCTGACATGGGATAAAATAATGTTTATCAGATTAAGATCTATCTGCCTTGAAATTTGTTGGGTTGCTGCCACTGAATTGGTAATTCAAGGATATTTTGCAGTTTTTTAGTGATTATCTTGAATATTATTAGAGATAGAGATATAAACTGTAAACAGCAGTAATGTGTAGCAACGTAAGATCTACAAATAAGTCAACATGACCAACGGTCATTTTTTTTTTATTAAATATTGCTATGAGCTTTTAATTCGAAACAGCTTTCACTTACTTTACTCTAGGGTTTGTATTTTTTGGGTTATTGTGTGTTTTGTTTTGAGTCGATTTGCTGAGTTAAGCCCTTTTTAACTAATCAATCTTAAAATTTGTTCTCATATTTTTCTGTCACACGACTGTTGCATGTAATTTGGTGGATTTGTCACAAAGAAAGCATGTTTAAACCGCCACATTTTGTTTGTCCTTGTCCTAAATCAGGAGATTATAATTAAGTAGAGGTTGTCGTTTGTTGCTATATGTAATATTTGATTTCCGTTTGTTGTTTGTACATAAATTAGGACGTTATTTGTCTTATTTCGGGCCTTTTAAAACCTACTTTTCGGGATGCCTTTAACTAATTGTTTCTATTTTCTCTTTTTTCATGTTATTGTGATTGTCTGATTTTGTTTATTTTGTTTTTGTTTATTGTTGTTATGTTTTTGGCCCTTGTCATTATATGTACCATCTTCGTATCATCTAATTTGTTTTTAAATTTAAAGAGTAAAAAACTTGAACAGAATGAAATATATTTTAAATTTAATATATATAATTTATCAGACAGAAATGCTTCGTTAATCTCTGGTAGCATTCATTTGAGGGTTATCTCCTGAATTTGGAATACGGCAGACATAATACTCCCTGAAAGTATAAAAATTAAGCTGATTACTTTGATTAAAATGAATTACTACTGGTGCCTTTATTTGGGCCAACAAACATCGTTTACATGAAGTAGTGTAGTTTTTAATTATTTCACTCTTCTTTGTAAGCTGCGTCAACAAATCAGAAAGAGGAACATGTGTAGAGATATTAAAGCTTTCAACATGCTTGTACACATTGAACTCAGTTTCCTCTCTTGGCCGATAATTTCGTTGTTTTCGTTGGTGACTGCATTCTGCTAGCAAAGTTAAATGAGCTGACGTAGAGTAAACCTTGCAAGCACCAGTTAAAAGTGACACTGTGAATTCATTTATTTTCGTGGGAACCATTTTCTTGGATTGAATTAAACTAACATTTTTTATGGATAATTGATTTCTTGGTTTTGTCGATCTCTGCATACAAAGTCTACAGAAAATTTGTAATTCGTTGAACATTTAAATTGGTGGTTCACATGTTCTCAAAAAATCATCGAAAATTGGTATCCAACAATTAATAATAAATCCGCAGTATATCATTATTATCATTATGTCTGTCAACATTTGTGAATGAGTGTTGTAGATGGGGACATTAGCAATTTTTTTATTGTTTGAAACCACATGTGTAAAAGATTTGTTGGCGACAAAGTACTTTGACGATTTTCTTATCATTAGACGTTATTATTGTATAAAGTTTAGCTAAAACTAAACTCATCATTGTCATCCAATAATTTTCAAACATAGGTCGAATTAGGAATAAATGACCAAGATTTATGTCATCAAATATTCATCAAATATTTGTTCAATACTAGAATCAAAATAAACTGAATGTCTTGCGGTGCATTATCATTGCGCGAAAACAATTATTACACATGCGCGCAGCTTTTGATTTCATTTGAGAGCATGTATCTTATAGGTTAACCCCGGTTAATACAAGTAAATGCAGGTAGCTTATATTTTTTTTAATTTATAGTTTTAATTCGTGTTTTTAACTATTTACAAGTTCAAGTATCCCGTCCGTTTGTCTATGTTTGTCTTAGTACCTTGCTAACTAACGAAGAGATACACAAGGGATTTCAATCATGAATAGTACGTTTAAATATGCACAGGAACTCAATCCTAGAATTATGTACAGATAATGTTCACAAGTACCATTCAGAATGACTTTGGAATGTTGATCAGTTTCTATCCTGCCTTTGCAATTCTTTACCGTGTATGACCATGAAATATCATCTGACTTACGTGTTCTACTGATACGCACACAAGAAACTCCATGTGTGTGCCATGACGCAACTTTACAAACTTACCTAAATCATCTACTAAAGCGATCAATATTTATTAAAATCCAAAAAAGAATACTTTTTACTCTGAAATATTCAGAATTAAGCTACATATATGCCGTTAGCTGTTTTTATGGATTTCTCATGATCACTTTTTATATTTTTGTTTTTAATTCAATTATTTACAAATATGTTGACAATTATTAGATATTGTCATATTTATTACGGATTACCTTCATTCTTTACAAATGTACCCGTGTTAGCTGTTAAATAAATGAAATCGAATGTAATCAAAACCTCTGCACAGACGTAAGCGTTCTTAATCCCCTAATGTGCGAATACTGATGATGATTAGAATTACCTGTTGACTTTCACATACGTAGGAATTAGTAGAAGAACATGGAAAGTCATTCCATTTATACCCAAATACAGAGCGAAGCTCCAAGCAACCTTCAACATTTCCGCCGTTATCGGGTTGACCAGGGTTCCAAAGGCTATATTTAACCTTAGATAGGTCGAATGCCCATCTCCAGTCTTGCTTCCCAACATCTGACGCTCCTATCCATGTTGAGCCAAGATTGCCATCTAAAATATGTTTAAGGATAAACTGATCGTATTCATTTAAGCTTTATACACAATATACCTTACGCATGGTTCGGTAACTAAATACATATACGGAATAGTTTAAACATCCAAAAGTTTACACCAATAGGACAATAGTACTTGTAGCACAACTAACCGTGTCTCGTTCTTTTTAAACGGCGAAGATATATATGAAACAATAAAAAAAATATTTTCTTACATTGCAAAATGCTTCAACACTTAGGGTAGATAATCGGTACGGATTTCCTCAAATAGAGTGTTCTTATACTTTAACAGAATGATTTTATGTCCATATATTTTTTCAAAATTCAAAAAGAATGGATCACCGTGCTATTTTCAAGCTAAAAGTATATTCAATAGAAATATTATTAAGTAAAAAAGGGAAACTTTTTCTATCATTTCTTTTGGAAAAAATCCTATCCTAGTTATCTACCCTTTAATAGCAAAAAATCAATTTGATTCAAAAAGACACAAACATTTGGTATTTGGTATTTGTAGAACGGTCTGAATATTTTATAACCTTTGTTTTCTATTATATTCAATTATAGCCCATGATCTTATTTCTATGTATGAAATCATATTTATAAGCAACAAAAAGGAGTTTTGAATAAAAATGCATTAGAATCGCGTTAACAAAAATGCTATTTCATCACACATAATTCCAATAAAAAAATGAAAAATATACATGTAAGATTGAATGTAAATAGATACAACTTTACCTCTGCCATCCGCCATGACTTTTTGTCACTTTGATATATGTAGCAATGGTCTTTATATTCTTTCCATCCTTTTCTGCAAATGTTAGATTTTTCTGCAAATGCATATTTATTATTTTGAAAATACCTTTTGGTATCATTGTTTGTTTTTTTTTTTTTTTTTTTTCTTTAGATATTACTCTTTTAACAATTAGACCACAACTTTCAATTTACTCAAAACACTGAATTTATTTTTCGGTTCAAAACTGTGTTGTCTTAATATCCTTAAAAAGGTCTTTTTAGCAAGTGTTTTGTACGGTAAATTGAGTCATATATGCATTGGTTTCCTGGTAAAACTGTATTTCTATAGTTTTTCTTTCGTAGATTAAGTTCAGCCAAATTTCGATTATTTTGTTGATCAAACTTTAAAAGATATATTTTGTCTGTAATGTTGTAATTGAAAAACCTTACCTTTGATATTAACCTCAAGTTTTTCTACCGTTTGAAGTACACCTTTCATGTTCTCTTGCATCTTATTTAAAGACGCTTTTATTTCGTTGATGAGGTTTGCCTCTTTTTTCCTGAAAACATATTTCTGCCTCGGACATGCAGATTACTACAGCTATCAAATACACGGCCAACATTTCTGGCTATGTATGTTTGCATAAACAACAATATTAAACAGGTTTTTATTAGAGCATTTGCATTAATCACGTATCCGGATACGTGCACGGATCGACGTTCACGTATCAGGCAGATTTGTATAAAATAATGATTAAGCCCCAACCTTAATTAAAACTTAACAGAGGTAAAATATGCACCAAATAATGATTATACATGGTTAAAACACTAAATACTCATTTTTGTATAAGACCAAAAGCATACACGCTTCGTATTGAAGAACTGTGATAAGTGTATATTTTTTCCTATACAAACAACAACGAACAAAGAGAACACACCTTGCCTACGGAAACTGACAAGATCATTATTTATCAAAAATAGTGTGTTTATTGCAAGAGACGGGTTTAGAAAAGGGTCCAGGGCACCCGGCCCTTCCTTATCTAGAATATTTGTTTTCAAATCACAAGGATGTTTTGGAAAATATTGTCCAGGCCTCACTTGTCAAACTGCTTATAGAACCGAAAAATAAGCGCCCCCCCCCCCCTCCCCACCTTCCACCCTTTCAAAATATGCTTGACGACCACATTTTTAATCTTTATCTTCTCTTGTACGTTTTTTGTCCCGAAATGCCAGCTGCTTCAAGTTCTAACTACACAGAGTATGGATTGGGGATGTTTGGGCTTCATTTCTGTATTTTTTATCTTTAAAAATAATAGCTGTTTTGTAATTATATTTGTCTATCATCACATTTGTTTCTGTATTCAGTATATTTTTATCCAATCCCTTACTGTTTGCAGTTATTCAGTTTGAAAAAGAAAAACCGTGATATGCTGAATATAAATTATATTTAAGGAGGCGCAATGCAGTAAAATCCGCCCCTGTCAGCATCATTTATTCTGTATTATAATATATATATATATATATATACTGTGACGTATTAAATTTATATTAAAATCCAGTTTGTTACATCTTGTGATCAATTTTATTTGACAGTCGCCAATGGCAGTCAGCAGGGTTAAAGAACATCAGTTGTTCGACCTGTTAGTCAAATGCGTTTTGTTTAAATATACTTTTTCACTTTGTTGGTCTTTTGGAAAATGTATTTGTGCTGTTTTTAGACCCTTTTACAACGAAATTTGTTTGACATGCACACGTATAAAAATTGCGGTTTTTATCCAACGCAATCATAGGTTTGAACGTAGTTTTCAATTTAGACTCGTTTATATATATTTTTTGTTTGGGCATGTATCATATTTTCCCTCCGTTTTATATGATCCGTTCATCCTATATTGACTCTTAAATTCAAGAGTCAATCTTAAATTGAGAGTAAATTATATGGCCTTCCAAATACCGTTTCGATCCCTAACATCACTGAAGAGACATATATTGTCGAAATCTAGATCTGGTGTACTAAAGAAATATTGACACCGAATGTTTGTGGTGCAACATCGTGGCCACAAGGTAACAAATTTTTTTTTTCTGTGACGTATTAAATTTATATTAAAATCCAGTTTGTTACATCTTGTGATCAATTTTATTTGGCAGTCGCCAATGGCAGTCAGCAGGGTTAAAGAACATCAGTTGTTCGACCTGTTAGTCAAATGCGTTTTGTTTAAATATACTTTTTCACTTTGTTGGTCTTTTGGAAAATGTTGTTTGTGCTGTTTTTAGACCCTTCTACAACGAAATTTGTTTGACATGCACACGTATAAAAATTGCGGTTTTTATCCAACGCAATCATAGGTTTGAACGTAGTTTTCAATTTAGACTCGTTTATATATATTTTTTGTTTGGGCATGTATCATATTTTCCCTCCGTTTTATATGATCCGTTCATCCTATATTGACTCTTAAATTCAAGAGTCAATCTTAAATTGAGAGTAAATTATATGGCCTTCCAAATACCGTTTCGATCCCTAACATCACTGAAGAGACATATATTGTCGAAATCTAGATCTGGTGTACTAAAGAAATATTGACACCGAATGTTTGTGGTGCAACATCGTGGCCACAAGGTAACAAATTTTTTTTTTCTGTGACGTATTAAATTTATATTAAAATCCAGTTTGTTACATCTTGTGATCAATTTTATTTGGCAGTCGCCAATGGCAGTCAGCAGGGTTAAAGAACATCAGTTGTTCGACCTGTTAGTCAAATGCGTTTTGTTTAAATATTTGCGAAAGCAAATTTACAGATCTAACATTGTTGGGTTGATGTTTAGACGAGTTGTATATACATTATGTACACAGCCATGTATCACCATCATTGATGGCGATCCGATGGATACATCTGTTGTAGGGTTGTCACTGACTCAGACGTACTTATGAATATAATTATTTTCTGTGACTGTATCTTACATTAATTTGTAGGATCCTTTACTATAGATAATTTAGCTGATCTGTAACAATAACATCTTCATGCCTTATATATCATGTACTGTAGTACGCCGCTAGATTAAAACTGACGTGGAAAGGTAACACATGCCCACCGAAAGCTCTTTTTATGAGAGCCCAGGTGGTCGTGTGGTCTAGCGGGACGGCTGCAGTGCAGG
This sequence comes from Mytilus edulis, assembly GCA_019925275.1. Taxonomy (NCBI): domain Eukaryota; kingdom Metazoa; phylum Mollusca; class Bivalvia; order Mytilida; family Mytilidae; genus Mytilus; species Mytilus edulis. Next base: position 91,588,993 of record CM034357.1, on the reverse strand, counting down.
CGATTTGGTGTCACGATATCACAGTAGCATGGGTTCGAATCCCGGCGAGGGAAGAACCAAAAATTTGCGAAAGCAAATTTACAGATCTAACATTGTTGGGTTGATGTTTAGACGAGTTGTATATACATTATGTACACAGCCATGTATCACCATCATTGATGGCGATCCGATGGATACATCTGTTGTAGGGTTGTCACTGACTCAGACGTACTTATGAATATAATTATTTTCTGTGACTGTATCTTACATTAATTTGTAGGATCCTTTACTATAGATAATTTAGCTGATCTGTAACAATAACATCTTCATGCCTTATATATCATGTACTGTAGTACGCCGCTAGATTAAAACTGACGTGGAAAGGTAACACATGCCCACCGAAAGCTCTTTTTATGAGAGCCCAGGTGGTCGTGTGGTCTAGCGGGACGGCTGCAGTGCAGGCGATTTGGTGTCACGATATCACAGTAGCATGGGTTCGAATCCCGGCGAGGGAAGAACCAAAAATTTGCGAAAGCAAATTTACAGATCTAACATTGTTGGGTTGATGTTTAGACGAGTTGTATATACATTATGTACACAGCCATGTATCACCATCATTGATGGCGATCCGATGGATACATCTGTTGTAGGGTTGTCACTGACTCAGACGTACTTATGAATATAATTATTTTCTGTGACTGTATCTTACATTAATTTGTAGGATCCTTTACTATAGATAATTTAGCTGATCTGTAACAATAACATCTTCATGCCTTATATATCATGTACTGTAGTACGCCGCTAGATTAAAACTGACGTGGAAAGGTAACACATGCCCACCGAAAGCTCTTTTTATGAGAGCCCAGGTGGTCGTGTGGTCTAGCGGGACGGCTGCAGTGCAGGCGATTTGGTGTCACGATATCACAGTAGCATGGGTTCGAATCCCGGCGAGGGAAGAACCAAAAATTTGCGAAAGCAAATTTACAGATCTAACATTGTTGGGTTGATGTTTAGACGAGTTGTATATATATATATATATATATATATATAACTAATGAAAGAACTACAAACATCTGTTAACTGTTCGTACTCTAACCACTTAATAGAACAAATATTCCATGTATATTTTGTTATAAATAATACTTATGTATAATAAATGTACTGCATAATTCCATAGACTCAGAATCGAAGAGGCTGACGAAGATACTTCAAAGATATCATGTCGAAGTTCATAAAAGTATTTAAATATTGTGTGCCTCAAAATTTCATTTTTCCGCATTAAGTAACCTTTCAATACTTCTGGCCATGTGTTATGCCATTCCAAGACGCCATTCCATATCATCGTCCGAAGATTCCTGATGTTACTGATCTGGCTGAGCATCTCCACCTAGATCCCTTAAATGATTGCAAACTCTCTCTTTAATATTTGTTCTTGGAGCTTGGATTCTGCGAGACGCCGGTTGCTGCTTGTTCATCGAAAAAGACGACTGTTTTTTAAAAATGGGTGTCCCGCTGGGGGATGCGGAGGGCTGATTAAGGGAGAAGAGGGCTTGTTGCAAGATATGGACGGCGGGTTGTGAGTTGTTGATGGGATAGTCGGTTATGAGATGTGAAATAAGCAGCTTGCTTTGTAAGATGAACGACTTGTTGAAAGACATTTGGTTTCTAGTAGTGGACGTCTGGTTTCATATTACTGGTTGAGGCATTTGGCACGCAGTGAATGATGAGTTGCTCTCCGAGTTGAAATGTGAAGAAGAAGATTGTATTCTAGGCCAATAAGGTGTTGGTGCTGGCATGGAATATCTACGAACCTGTTTAGAGGCACGACATGACAAAGCGGTTTACAAAGTAATGGTTGTCAGCGGTCTGGTAATGATACATGTAGTTTTACAGATTCTAGAATCAGTTTGGACAGAAATCTGCGAGAAAACGGGAATGATATGAATAGCGTTGAGTCTCAGATGAGTAGGGCTGTCTTCTGACAAATGCAAGAATGGCTGCCTGTTTACAAGGAGTGGTACAGGGGATGCATATGACATATTAGGGCTGCCTTATTATTGTTGATGTTAACAGCGAAAGCGAAAGAAGAAGCGAGATATGAGATTCTTCAAAAGAAACCTGGGAATCTTGTGAAGACCTTAATTTGAACTGAACAACTTTGGGAATTAGTTTTCTTTGCATTTGCTGCGATTTTGTCTTTACAATGTGTTCACTTTTCTTGGCGACTATGGCGTCCAGTTCTTGTCAGAAGAAAAAACTTAGTTTTATAAGAGTGACATTTTTAATGAAAAACAATTCATACTGCAGGGTCCCAATATAAGTGTAAACCTGTGTTTGAGTAAACATTTTTTTAACATTTTATGACTGACCTTTCTTTAACAGGAAAAGGAAGAACCCCATCCCAACCGACTTGCTTGTGTGTAAACCATGGAATTGTCATAGGACTGTTCGTTGATTGAACATCAGTGCTCAAACGTGTTTAAAATTCTTTTAAATTGCCAAAGCAGGCCTTTCAGAACGGAGGGTTTGTTTTTACTAAGAGATTGAGATCATACGGTAAACTATTGTTGTCTTTTTAATGTCTTCGTATCCTTATTATCTAAATTATTGTTAAGCTTATGAATTATTTTACACTACATGCTTTTGTCTTATGTGTAAAAGCTGTGTCTTTTTATGCATTATATGGGCTGAATTTTTTGTGCTGTTCTGGTACAATTTCCTAACAACTGTTCCTATCAAACCAATGAGATAGACACACCTATAGTTCAATGATAATACTATATATGTCATGTTGGGCAATGCCGTGTGTGTGCTTATATATACCATATTTCTGCATCTCTTTCCTTTGCGCGATCGGCAATCATTCTTGGAAATTTTCTTCATATTCTATGCTTTGTCTGATTAACTGGATCAATACGAGCAGTAGACAGCAGATTGATATTATTCTTGATGTCTGCTACAATATCCCCGAAAGATACATTGATAAATTTGTGGAGTCATTTTTAGTTCCTCGATACTGAGAGAGGCTAGAGACAGAAGATTTTTTTTTATTCGTAATGTAGAAAATCAAAATCAAAATAAAATACAAGTTACCTAAATAAAGGGGTGGGGTTGCTCAACTGCGTCGTGCTGAAAGTATCAATCAAATCTGACACACTTTTTCTAAACTGGAAACTGCATTTAACATCAATTATGGTATATACTATTTACGTTTAGATTGTCAAGTATAATGCATCTAAAATCGTAAATAAATTACAGTATATACATACAATTCATACTCATATCTTTATTCGACATGTTATTAAGTTGTCTATATATGGTGCACTCGTTCTGATTGCTTCTTGTTCGTACGCGGAGACGTGTAAAATGGGCACACGCCTATAGTTACAATTGTTTTTCAAACACTGCCATACATGAAGATCTAGGATCTTTTCTTAAGGAAAAAAATCAATAGAAGTATATATCGCTAGTATTGTAATTTTTACGATTATAAACTAGTATTATAACTTCTTTAATATAAATTGTTCAAACAAACTTGCAGACTCACTTAACGTTCAGAGCCTCATAGATTATATTAAAGAATGAGGTGTGTACTCGATTTAGAAAAACAGTATCCAAAACGTTCAGTTGTAATGCCCTCTTTTTTTAAATATTCCCATCCTTTACGAATGAAAATATATTTTGATCAGAGAGATGAAAAAAAACTATTATTGACAGTTTTTGATTAGCGCGACAAAAAATGTGATACTTATGTGCCACTAAAAGAAATTTCAGAACGACGTCTCCTCACCCTCAAGGGTGAATACTAGTACTTGTTCCTTTTAATTATTTTGCCACAAAGCCATACGGGCTCCACACTTAAGAAAGTGTCATCAGGTCAGGAAAATGTAAATATCCCAATCATTCTTAGTACATCATTCTTTTTGAGGAATAGGTTAGCATGACTTAAAAATTGTATAAGGCTTCATGAATGACTTAACTATGTACTCGAGCTGAATTTTGTTTCATCCATGTCGAAAATATACAAATCGGTCAAATACATGGTTGGTTGCTGTTCAATGTTTACCAATAAAATATTGATTTGTGTTTTTCGTTGGACCAAAATAAATCAATTTTCTGCTCGTTAAGACTACCATTTTTTTTGACAGCTATTTATTATATCGTGCATTTTTCATTAATTTTTCGCAAAGTTATCGACTTCGCCACGATTGATTGGTTAATGTTTCTTTTACGCCACTTGTATACAATGAAAGAAGTTAACAGTCATTGATGAGATCACATGACCGTCATCTTGCTATTTTTGTTCTATTTTGTCATGGTGTTTTTCCCTTTTTTTATGTTATCGTGGTTGTCTGCTTATTTGGTTTTTTATTTTGGTTTTGTTTTGTCCTTTGTCCTTATGAGTATCTGTATTATTGCTAAGTACCCTCTTTGTATAATTATTTTTAATTCAAGAGTTTAAAACTTTAACAGAAGAAAATATCATCAATCTCTGGTAGCATTTATTAAAGGTTTATCTCCTCACTAAAAATTTCGAATACGGCTGACATGATACTCCCTGAAAATATAAAATATTACTTTGATTAAAATGGATAACTATTGGTGCCTTTATTTTGGCCAACAAACATGAAGCAGTGTAATTTTTTTTATTCCACTCATCTTTAATTTGTAAGATACGGTAACAAATCAAATAAACAGCTGCGCCATGAGCGCATGATACGCCCGACGTCTTGTGTGGAAGTTTTATGCAATAATCATAAATAGTTTCTGAGAAAGTTTTAAGAAATTACCATTTATTGCTTTTGAGACACGGCGGGACATGTGAACCCCCCCCCCCCCCCTGTTTTTTTTTTTTTTACAAATATCACTAAAATTAAATTTTGAGTCATCACCAAAAAGTATACAGATCTTTAGATTAATATAACAAAGAAGTGTGTAAAGTTTTAAGCAATAATCATAAATCGTTTTTGAGATACGGCGCGACATGTGAAAAAAACACACCCCTGTTTTAGTTACAAAGTGCCGTAACTCAAAAAGTTTAAATCTTATTTTCACCAAAAAGTATACAGATCATTTGACCATCATAAAAACAACTATATTAAGTTTCATGAAATTTAGATAAGTCGTTCTCAAGTTAGGGTGCGACATGTTTACACCGGACAAACAGACGGACGGACGGACACCGGACATTTGTATACCATAATACGTCCCGTCAAAATTTTGACGGGCGTATAAAAACAGATATGAAAGTTTTCAGTCTCCTTGAAACCTTAAATTCAGTTGCTTCTCTCGACCGATAAATTCGTTGTTGCATTTAGTGACTGCATTCTGCTAGCAAATTTAAATGAGCTGACAAAAGCAGTTAAAATGATACTGCAAATTCATTTTTTTATAATTACATTTGCTCGAAAAGAAATTTCATTTAACTATCATTTATGTATTTGACTATTTACAAGTACATGTACCCCGTCCGGTTTTCTTAGTACCTTGGTCACTAACGAGGAGATGGACGAAGGATCTCAATCATAATAAATAGATATAAGAATATGTGATTTGAGTGCCAATGACACAACACTCCATCCAAGTCATAATTTAAACCATTATAGGTCAAAATACGGTCTTCAACACGGCGGCTTGGCTCACACCGAACATCAAGCGATAAATGCTAGTGTAAAACCATTCGAAAGAAAAAACAACGGTATAATCTATATAAAAACGAGAAACATTTATGAACCACATCAACAAACGACAACCACTGAATATCAGGTTCCTGACATAGGACAGGTACACACAAATGCAATGGGTTTATACTAGAGTTTTACCAACCTGCATCCTTACCTGAAACAATAGTGTTACATCACATGTAAAGACACACTATAAATATCAATTGAAATGGCTTAACCAATCAAAAGACAAATGAAAACAAAAAAGGGAATAGACAATGAACGAACAAAATTGATATAGAAGTCATTATGCACAATCACTAAATCTTAGAATTATATACAGATCAAAAGTTAAAAACATAGGAATGTCTTGCCTTTGGTAAGGTGGGTATTCATTTATGGCCTTTGTCAAACTCTTCATGTTTTTTTAAGTATCGTTTCGTCTTCTATATTCATTAATTAAAACGGTATAATTGTGTAGCCAATATTTATGTCGACTGTGAAGTTTTATAGATTCGGAAACAGGCATGTGAATGTTCACAGTAGACATGCAGAATGACTGTTGAATGCTTATCAGTTCTATCCTGACTTTCAAATTCTTAACGACGCATCGCCATAACATATCCTCTGACTTAAGTGTTCTACTGATACGGACACACGAAATTCCATGTTTGTGCCTAGATGCAACTTTACAAACTTAAAGCATCTACTAAAGCGATCAATATTTATTAAAATCAGAAAAAGAATACGTTTTACAATGAGATTTTCAGAATGAAGCTACAGAAATGCCGTAACCTGTTACGGGATTCGTCGTGATCACTTTATTTTTTTTAATTCAATCATTTAAAAATTTGTTCAAAATTATTAACTATTGTCATATTTATTACGAATAACATTTTCCTTAATCCGCGTTTCCTGTAAAATGAATGCACGCATAAGTAATCAAAACCCCTGCGCAATCGTAGCGGTCTATATCCCCAAATGTGCGAATACTGAAGAAGATCACAATTACCTGTTGACTTTCACATACGTAGGAGTTAGTAGAAGAACATGGAAAATCATTCCATTTATACCCAAGTTCAGAGCGAAGCTCAAGGCAACCTTCAACATTTCCACCGTTATCGGGCTGACCAGGATTAAAAAAGCTATACGTAACTTTAGATAAATCAAATGCCCATCTCCAGTCTTGCTTCCCAGCATCTGAAGCTCCTATCCATATTGAACCAATATTGCCACCTAAAAATGATTTGAATTGAATAACTATAAATAAACTTATAGTATTATGCAATTTTGATACACAATACATATGACGCATGGTTCTGTAACTAAACACAAATACAAAATAGTATAATGGCCAAAAAATGGACACCAATAGGGAAATAGTACTTGTAGCACAACCAAGCATGTCTAATTATTTTTTGCTATATAGGCAACGAAATAAAATACTTGCATTGTTAAATACTTTAACACTTAAGGTAGATCATAATAATGTATGTATTTTCTCAAATATAGTGTATGAACACAAGCTTTTTTTCAAGCTACATATATATATTGTGTGGAACACTTTTTGATGAATAAGAAGAAACAAAAGTTTGAAATGAAAAAATAAGGTAGACTTGTTTATATACTTTGAAAAAATAAAAAGAACAAATTGTGTCACTGACTTTGTTTTCTAAATAAAAGTAAAAATTTAACATTCTCTATCACTACTTTACAAAAAACACACTATTATAGTTCTCCTCTTAAATTGCTTCAAAGACATTTGAAGAGAACACAAACATTTGGTATTTTTAAACACGTCTGAATAATGGAATTCTTTTTTTTTTTATTCCAACAGACAGTCTTGCCAATCAATTGCCAATATGTCTCAAATTTAAGCAAAGCACTAAAGATCTATTGAGAATAACTTTATTGTACAGTTAAAGTACCATGAACCATGCAGTTAAGACGGGTGTGCTAGTATGGAATAAGGACAAACGCTGGCAGTTATTCTATGATCAGTGCATGAGCCCTGATCTTGCAAAACGTTGGGAAATTCTTCAAAATTATATAAGTTGTATCAATAAGTCAATAACTTTTAAATTTAAAAATTTAGCTACATGATATTATACCTTTTATATTTTGCACAATCCAATTGTGTTCTGAAACATCTTCTATCTTAACCAGATACGCTTCCATTGTCCGACACTGTTTCTGTAAATGAAATAGCTATACTTTTATATCTATATACACACAACATTGAAATAGGTTCCAAAAGTTAATCTTTGATAGAGTCGATAAGATTTTCCATTATTAATTCTACAAGATCACAACAATTTCATTTATTTAATCAGTAAGTTCTACAAATAAATACTATAGAAGTTTGTTGTATCTTAAAAACTTTTATTTTTTGGTTCAACATGTCAATTACATCCCCCATCTTCTAAGTTTTATTTGGAAAATCATATTTATTAGCAACAAAAGGATTTTTTATGAATAAGAATGCATTAGAAGCGCGTTAACAAAAACGCTATATCATCGCACAGAATTTAATTAAAAGAAATTAGAAATAAATGTATGTTGTTTTTTAAAGATATTTTAGTGGAAAGAAATATTACTGTTAAATGTATTTAAATGAAAGATACAATTAAATTGTTGTTTTGTATTCAGTAGATTAACTTAAACCAAATCTCGATTATTTTTTTTATAAAACTTTACAAAGATATACTTTGTCTGTAAAGCTGTTGTAATTGAAAACCTTACCTTTGAGATAAACTTCAAGTTTCTCTACCATTTGATGTACACCTTTCATGTTATCTTGCATCGTTTTTAAGGACGCTTTTATTCCGTTGATGAGTTTTGCCTCCTTATCCTGAAAACATTTTTCTGCCTCGGATAGGCAGATTACCACAGCTATCAAATAAACGGCCAACATTTTTGGCTATGTATGTTTGTATAACTAACAATATCAAACAGGTTGTTTTAAATATTATAAGGAAACGAGCGATTGTAAGCATACGTATATCTGCGACTACAAATATCGCTCTTGTTTTACTGTACTTCTGTAATGCTAGAACCTTTTTCAAACTCGAGTAACATGTGTTGTTTTTGTGTTGTGTTCACGCTACAGTGTAGGTATATGATTACAAAATATTGATATTTATGACCTGAAAGTTTAACGCATAGCTGAAAATAAATTAAAATTAAAATTTTCAATTCAGCAGTTTAATGTTTAAAACCTTTTATTTTCTGAGGCGATTCCAGATCACAATGGACGAGCTTTTTTTCAGTGCTAAGCAGTTCGATGTTTATTTTGTGAAAGTTGTCAAAATTGATCTTTGATTTATCAATTAATTATTTCTTTGAACAATACATGACCGATCTAGATACAATTTCTTATCACGAATACACTGTACGCTTATTCATTGATACGATTTATTGATTGATTTCTACAGTTCAGTGACAAAACATTGCATGCATGTTCAGCACGAGAACCCATTAACATTAATTACAATGTGTTGGTCTGGCTTGTATTAGGAATCGAACTTGGTTGGAAATCGTGACTGACATTCTCTGGCTATAGGTCACCTAAATATTTTTCAGCTTTTAAGTTATTCCTCTTGGGTTTTTACATGTCGATATCTTGTCATCCTCTCTGCAAGAGGCATTAGTTTCAATGTCCCAATTTTGACAAGATGTTGCTGCATATTTATACACCCCGAACAGCGAAATGATCTCCACACGTAAGAAAACGTCGGTTGGTCGGACCTGACCAAATATATATGAATACCAAAATTATTCTTGGTTCATTTATTTTTTTAAGAATCTAGTAAGCATGACTAAAATGTTGTATGAGGCGTCATAAATGACTCATCTTTACTCGAACTTAATATTTATTCATCCCTGCTTAAAACATACAAATCGATAAAATACATTTATTTTGTGTTCAAAGCGTATAAATAAGACATTAGTTTGTGATTAACGGTGGACCAAAACCAAAATCGATTTTTGATTCGTGAGGAATACCAATTAAATATACATAAAACTAGGTGTGTCCATACTTATACTATGAAAAAACACCTATAATTTATTTCTTTAAATTTTTTTATTGATATACAAGCAAGTACATAGAATATTTTTGAGAAATTACAAACAAAACTTATAGCCCGATATACACATATTCACTTAGTTATTATATATTTTGAATTGTCTTTATAAACACATTTTGTTAAACAGTTTCGTATGACAAGAATATTTTGTATTCTTCAAACTCTAATATCTTGTTTCCTGTTCCACTAATAACATCACTGTTCTTCATTCTATGAATTACAAATATATATTTCAAACAAGCAGTAGATTTGAACAATGATTGAAGAAAGAAATGGTAATCTGTACATTAACTCATAACACTTTCATTTTGGGCATGTATCCATGCTAATATTTTTTTTTTTTGGGGGGGGGGGGGGTAAAAATAATTATTTCACAGACGAAAACTGTGATTTCATTTAACAATATTTTGTTTTTCTGTATAAGGTCCAGTAAAGATATTGTTGAGTTACAAGTAAAAGTTAACCACGTATTTCAAATATGAAGAGGATCTGCTTACCGTTCTAAAACACTTGAGATCACCCCTCTTCATTTTGTGGGGTTCGTGTTACTTATTACTTCGTGTTCTAATGTTATGTAATGTGTTGTGGACTTGTTTGTTTTAATTGTTTAGTCTGTTGTGGTTTATATTTAGTATCCTTGGCCTATTTTTATGTGTTGTTATAGCTAGTTAAACAGCAAAAAAATGTTTTAAACAATATATTTTGTTTATTAAAAAGCAATTGTATGAAAATACTTCGGGTTGAAGGCATTCGTTGTTATCCAATCGTGCTTATTACGCACTGATGTATTTTCAACAATTTGTTGATTATGTGTCAATAGAACAACAGATTTATCAGCATCATTATCAGAAAATTTGTATATCACATTATCTGTTTATTGATGTAACAATACCTATTTTCAATAAGGTTATGAGTAACGAAATTATTCCCTATACGGTAACGTTGACGAATTAGATTTATACTAAATGCCAAGGCTGGTCGGTTTATGAAATGGATTAATATCATTGACATGATTGCTTTGAGGTCATTAAAAATTTTTGAATATTTGTATTAATATATTTTTGCAAAATTGTGTATAATAAAAAACTTTACTTTCATACAGAAGATATCCATCCATTAACATTGTTCGGTAGACATACCTTTTTTAACCACGAAATGTGTAATCGATTTGGGCGTTAACGTGTCAATGCGTCTAATTGGTTCAGCCAAGTTTAATATTTAATCGAATAATTTTACTCTGTTTATGATAAGTGAGACACTTACACCAGACTTTACAAGTTCAACTTCTGAAACCAATGCTTCCCAACCAGAAAATTCTTTGAAATCGACTGTTACGATTTCATCATTTACACCTAAAACAGAAAAAAAATTATCCTGAGTGCCTGACGATAATAACATGACTCTAGTAAGACACCTAATGGAATTGTTGAAAACAAATTTGTTAACAAACACACAAAAATACACACGAACGTGAAAGTTCAGGTGCATATATATTTGTGCAATGTTTTTAACTTTTCTTAAAAGCTGCCATTAAGAAAAAATTGTTTAAGAGGCGACATAAAAAAGGAATGTTTATAAAAGCCAATTAACACAATACAGCATAAGACAAAGGGCAATTGAATCATACTATATATGTAACACTCAGAAACGTGTCCTTTCCCCAAAACGTGTCCACATCACGTTACTGAACTGTAAAACATGTCTAAGTTGTTAAACAGCGCGAAAGCATGTCATTTCTATAAACGCCCAAACGTGTTCATTTTTAATAAACACCCAAAACGTGTCCAATCCCCTAATGTTTCCATACTTTTATCTTTTACTGGAAATGTCATTCGTGTCAGTATTATAAAAACATAGGTCATTTGTTAATTAAGAAATAATTCATGGAAGCCATAGATTGTTGGAAATTTACACATGGCCTGGGCTGTGATATTTGAATTTTATCCTGAGCGTTATGACGTCGACTCATGTTTGAAATGACTTCAATGCGTCAAAAACAATAAAAGACTTTCGCGGAATTTTATTTTACTTTTATTTTGTTGATTTCTCCGAGCTCTTGTGTATTACTTTTTTTTATTATGCATCCGAATAAGAATAAAAGTTATTTTGTCTTTTTTTAACTGCAATTTTTAAAACAATTAAATCGGCAAATGGTTTGCAAATAGCTACAGGTTCCAATATATATGGATTTACGTGGGAAGTATATTGTAACAGCCATTATTATGTATATCTCTGAGTCTGCGCTAAGTATAGATATATGGAGAATTTTATCACGATGTTGTTTACAAAGCGAAAAAAGCACGTCATATTAGAATTACTTGTTCATTAGCGTAAACTCATTTTGCTATTTCATTCAAAAATAGAAAATAACTTTAGGTCTTTTTTTTTTATTTAGACCGACAGAATAACCTGGGTAAAAGTGGGGACGTTCGTTAAGTTATTTTGGATGTAAAAGTAAGCAGCCATGCTCAGTTAAGTTGTAGATACAAAATAATATAACTCGTGTAGGGATCATTGCCCATTCACTGCGCAATTCTAACTGACGTCATAAAAAATCGTTTTTACTCGCTCTTGAATTATTTTAAATTAAAATCCCAACTATAGTGTTAATCCCGAATAACTTAAACATTTATGTTCAATCTTCAATTCCTGGTATGATAATAGAACCTATCTACAGTACAAAAAGAAGATGTGATGTGATTGCCAATGAGACAACTCTCCACAAGAGACCACATAACACAGAAACTAACAACTATAGGTCACCATACGGCCTTCAACATTGAGTAAAGCCCATACCGCATAAACAGCTATAAAAGATCCCGAAAGGACCAATGTATTTTTGCTAACATAATATCGTTCAAATAATGCATGAAATATTTGACACTGGACGTTATGTCTCTTGTTCGTGTGTCTTTAGTGATGCTCGAAACCTTAAATTTATTAAAAAAACAAACCTGACAACCAGTTTATGATTTGAAGAGCTTTTACAATACCAGACTGAGAGTTAAGAAAGAGGGACGAAAGATACCAAAGGGACAGTCAAACTCATAAATCTAAAACAAACTGACAACACCATGGCTAAAAATGAAAAAGAAAAACAGAAAAACAATAGTACACATGACACAACATAGAAAACTAAAGAATAAACAACACGAACCCCACCAAAAACTAGGGGTGATCTCAGGTGCTCGGGAAGGGTAAGCAGATCCTGCTCCACATGTGGCACCCGTCGTGTTGCTTATGTGATTACAAATCCGGTAAATAGTCTTAATTCGGTAGGTCACATTCATGAAAGGGAAGGGGATTGTAGTTACGACGTAAGGAACATATCCGATATCATTTGTGAAACGGTTATTCCATAACGGTCAACCAACTCGTGATGGCGTCCGTAAAATTTACGAAGGGATGATTTCAACTTCACCATTTGGAACTCTTGGTTTAATAGCTTCTTTGTGAGCAGTAACCCTCTATCAAGAAAATCATGATAGGAAATGCAAACACGGGAATGTCGTGAGAAGGGGAAGTCAATTCTGATGAAAGCCCGCCGTGCAATATTCTGATTAATATAAAAGCATCATCGGAGTTTATAAGTACAAAATAATTTACATAGTAAACGATTAATTTAACTGTACAAGAATTATTTGTATGTTAGCTCAAAATGAGCATGAAATACTTGCAACTGGCCAATAAGCAAATGCAGTCAAAAGTTAAGTCATATGTTACAGATTGAATTTGCAATTATGATAATCATCTATAACCTTTGAACAAACTTATGCTATTAAATGACCACTTCATCAACTGTATCTCCCATCATAGAAAAGCCGTAAACGTTATTTCATTGGGGAAATGAGTATACTAACGTTAAAAGACGTGAGACGTTCTGGCGTGTAATAGTGGACACGTGTTGGCGAATAACAATTATCGGACACGTTTGGGGGTTCTGAAATCGGACACGTTTGGGGAAATTTCATTATTACGGACACGTTTGGGAGAGTAGACACGTTTAGGTGGAAGGATACGTTTGGGAGTGCTACACAGGGAAGAACCAAAAATTTGCGAAAGCAAATTTACAGATCTAACATTGTTGGGTTGATGTTTAGACGAGTTGTATATATATATATATATATATATATATATATATAAGTGTCTAAGAATGTTACTTTAACACACTAATGAGTGTTATAAAATTAGTTGTTATATTTTATATATTATTCACGCAATATTTCGCTAAACAAATTAGCTTCATCGGGCGTGTGCATCTATCTAGGTGAAATCGGATGCATGACAAAATAATATCTTTGTAGCTTGACGTTTTTGTGTAAAAGTTTAAAATATTGATTGATGGGGTATATACAAGATATTTTTGCCGTTTATTGTACATAATAATTTTTAAATCTAAACAAATAGTTGTTTTAGTTAAATAGAATGAAATTCATGATTCACACCTAGATAGATTGAATGTTGATTGTTGCTATTTTTAGACACTATATATATATATATATAAAGGCAACAGTAGTATCCCGCTGTTCAAAACTCATAAATCCATGGACAAAAAACAAAATCGGGGTAACAAACTAAAACCGAGGGAAACGCATTAAATATAAGAGGATAACAACGACATAACACTAAAATGTAACACACACAGACAAAATCCCACGAGAATGACAAATATAACACATATATATAACATCAAAACCAAACACATGAATTTGGGATAGACAAGTACCGTGACACGTCTTATCGCAATGTGTATTTACACTCAAAAATAAGAGAAAACAAACGACACAACGTTATAATGTAATACACACAGAAACGAACTATAATATAACAATGGCCATATTCCTGACTTGGTACAGGGCATTTTTAAAGGAAAAAATGGTGGGTTGAACCTGGTTTTGTGGCATGCCAAACCTGGCACTTTTATGGCCATGTGAAATATAACATCAAACTGACAACACAGGACTACAATATAAACAATTGCTGTGAGAATACCGAGTCATACGCATGAAACAAAATAATAAAAGGAGTTACATTTGCATAGATTTGATATAGTCCAATAAGTCAAGTGTGTAAAATTTCCAACAAAACCGCAAGCAAAAATTTAAAAGCAATAAATACTATGATAAACCGACTAACAAAAGTTAAATTTTAAAGAGAAAGACAATCAAGGGCAAGTCTTATCAAAACAGTTATGTTTACCTCTGACCGTGCCGATACTGTCGTGTGTGACATCTCCCCAGCCATTGATTGGTTCGGTCACTGATAACTTGATCCTCACGTGATCTCCTTCTTGAAGTTTACTGCAAATATACGATAATATTTATTTTAGACACGTTCTTCACGGATCAATAGGCACTATTTCCATATATGTATATCATTATTGGGTATAAATTTGTAAAACACTTGTGTCTTACTAGTACTGTTACAGAGACAAGACTGATACAGTTTTAAAAAACGTTTTTGTACCATTTTATCTTATATAATATAAAAAAAAAACTCCTTTTCAATACCGTACATATACAAATACAGTTTTTTTCTTCTGTTTTCAATAAACAGTTTTTAATAAAATTAACTTCACAGGAAAAAATGGTAAATATGCATGATTATCACAATAATGTTCAGTGTTCACTTACTGGCTATACATACAAGTCCATTCCATCCAGAATAAAATTTACAGGAAGAGACAATCATTTTGCTTGTGATAACATATAAACGTTTAACCTATAAAAAAAACCCAACCCAACAGAAAAAAAAAAGGCCTCTAAACGGCTTCATATGTATTCGACCAATTCTCTATAATAATATACTGTGATATGTACAGTACATCAAGCTATCAATTGTCTAATTTAGTCTGTTAATAATGTTCTTGTCACGGTTTTAAGTTTTAAAACAATAATAAAAAACATATTGGTTGTTGATAAACAGTTGTCACTATCTATACTGTCTTTAGATAATTCAAATCTGCTATTTATAATGGTATAATTTTCTAAATATTTATTTTTGTTTCGACAAATTTGGAGAATTTTCTATTCACTGTTTGTGATATATTTAATTCTTATCAGTCTTTATTACAAGTGCCTTATTTATCTTAATCTGCATATGCCTATAACGTGTAGTGTAGTGAAATTACTTACAAAAATCCTATTTCCACCGCTCCGAATAATTCGTTTATGGTGTCTTCATCTTTGCCTGGCTCTATAAACCTAATTGGTGGAATCTGTTTGAATTCACTAATTTCTCTAGTCTTTACGTGCTGGACATCTTCTTCCCATTCTCCATACGACAATAGTATATCAATATCTTTTGTATTCTCCAGAGACCCTTTTAGACGTTCGATTTGGAGGTCACATAGCAATTTTATATCCTCAAGTTTATAAACTTCTTCCGACTTCCGGGTCATCTGAGAACTTTCTTCTAAAGTAACGCGTTCTACCAAAGTTTCTGTGTGTTTATCAATAAGAGCCTTTAATGTATCACCTCTTACCTTGATCACCTTTTTCAAGATAGCATTATCAATCTTGTAAGCTTCCTCAAACACGTTCAGATCGTCAACGATTTGTTTGACATTTTCTGATCTAGATTCCAGATCCACTATTTCACTTGATATACCTTCTTTCTTCTTGGACACAGCATTTTCAATTTCATCCACGTCATGTTGCTTGTGTTTCTCGAGGATGCAGCTAGGACAAATAAGTAAACAACATGAGCTGCAATAAAACACAACTTCTTTGGAGTGAATTAAACATGATGGCCTCTTATCTAAAATCTTCGAATATGATTTATCGACATGGTGCTTCTTATTTGATTTCCGTTTCAGATGAGACGCTTTACATTTCGAACATAAAATGACTTCACATTCTAAGCAAAACTCCTCGCCATTTGTTTTATTACACTCTGTACAAATTCCTAATACATGATTCGCCATTTTAATTTTTATGAATATTGTATACCTGTAGTTTATACGGAAGAAATTTAAAGTATGTCATCTTTTGTTGCGAATATAAAAAAAAGTTTTTCATTGAGATTTAAGGTTGAACTTAAAATTTAAATAACAATATTTGTCGTAATTATATAACGTATTCCTAATATTAGATATTTCTACCTTTTTTATGCAATACTATCCATAAAAAGTTTCTAAATATGTCAATATTTATAGTTATATTTTAGTGTGTAAGTAAAGATACAGTTTGACTAGACAATTTGATCTTTTACATTATTGTTATGCATGTTTTATCTAGTGGTCTAAAGATATTATCCGATCGACCTACTGTCTTGTTATGGATATTTAGATAGTTTTTTAAATGATTTCTCTTTTTTTTTCACAATGAAGTGACATGACCAGCAAAGTTTATACACAGCTACTTTTGCATAGGTACTATTTCTGTACTAACAATCTGTAGTACTGGAAATTTACTTTCAATATTCAGTACTATTTTGTTACTTTAAAATTATTATAATATTTAGTACCTGTTCTTTACAGTACTTAATTTTTACTTGAAATTTAGGTACTAGAGATTTTTGGTTACTACCGTTACGTTTTCAGAATTTTGAAAGTTTTTCTATTTCAAATCTCTTTTACAAACCATGATTTTCAAAAATAATATTGTATTATTTCTGTACCAGTATTCCAGTACTACATATTTTTAGTACAGAAATAGTACCTATGCTAAAGAAGCTGTGTAGTTTATCTTTCAAAATGCAAAGTTTGTTATGAAAATGTAGTTTATTTTATGGTTAAGGTAACGCCATTGATATCACTCTTTGCTGGCTGGAACGACATTTGTGTTACCGAACACCAACCACTATCATCTGATTTGTTATTGAATAAGCATTCATTGTTACTTTACGTTATTGTATATTTTTTAGTTGTATTTTGTTAAATGCTTAACTTAAAGAATACGCGTGTTCAATCTATTTTTTCAGTTGATTCGGTTTTTTATTTATTCTTTCTTAATGTTTGCGAAATTATTTTTTATGTAGGGCTTCTTGGCTGATTAATGTTGTGTCTATTCTCCTTTAAATGTGACATTTATTTGTCCCTCCATTGCAACATTGAGATTAGTTTGCGAAGTTGATTTTGATCACTTCAGACAAACAATTTTTTTCTATGCATGCATTCGTTTTCAATTACCCCAAAATGAAAATGATCATTTGAGATCACCTGTTACTAACTGTTCTAATCGAATGTCAGATTTATGAAAGACTTTTGGATTTGACACCACATATGAGCTTGTAATTAGTTTTTGCATCCATTCGATGTTTGATTGGAGTTTTTTCAACCAAACAATTGTTCATCAATGCAGAAACAATATTCATCTCAATCGGCATTGGCAACGCAAATGTCACATGGCACCGTTTTTAATTCACATGTAACGTTAACATCTTATTTGGTCTTTCAAAAATACCCATTATGTCCTTGTAGATATAAATATTATTTGGAAGAAGGGATTCTAAGTTAAACGTCTCTTTGATTTCTCCCTCTTCTGTTTTAGATTGTATTAACTATCATCTTGAAGAATTGCCAAATAGTTTCATTTTGACATCTTGTCATTAGTTTTTAGATATGAAACACAACATGCTTTACCACACATGAATTTTAAAGCAGATTAAAAAAATGTTGATTTGTGTATGATATTCGTTTGTATATTGCCTTGGCTTAAAAATACATTGTATTTTAACAAAAAATCTAAATTCCTTGGATAGTGGATGTGTTCCGATTGATATATTAGTCTTAGATACATAGTTTATTTTATTATTTGCTATTTGATTCGAATCCAGATGTCAATCACTGCGAGTACTCACATATCTTTACATTATGTCTTTTATTTAAGGGATTTATAAATATCATGAACATCCGGTCTGTGGTAATTTTGTTTAATGTCTTTCTGCTTTGTATAGATCTGACAAGTTAAGCCATGTTTAACTGATTTTTATAGTTTGTTTATGTTTTATGCTGTCCCACCACTGTCCCAGGTTGTACAAGGGTTGAGCGCTCACAAACATGTTTATACCCGCCAAATTCCTCATGCTCCTGTCCCGAGTCACGAGCCAGTAGTTCAGTAGGTTTTGGTGGTTCATGTCTGTCATATATGTTTTTCTTACATTGTATTTTGTATAATTGTATCCATGGCGTTGTCAGTTTATTTTCAATCTATTAGTTTGACATTCCCTCTGGTATCTTTCGTCCCTCTTTTATGCCGTTATAATTAGTTTTTTTCAATTAATTCATATCGGGGCACTTTTTGGCCAACTGTATGGCTTATATTTTTTTTTCTCGTTGTTAAGGGCCGTACTTTGCCTATTCCAATTTGGGTTGATACATTTAGTTGTCTCATTAGAAATCTTCTACATCAAAAACTGAATTGGTCTTCGATCTGAATATACAGTATATGATACCATCTAGAGAGTACTTTGGAGTTCAAAACCTTTACAAGCATAATCCAAATCAATACATACATTCCATAATTTTCCTCCATCTGTCGACAAATGACTCGTTTTTGTCTAATAAAGATATGAATATTCTGAAATGTCCAAGCGTCTTTTCAACAATTTAAGGAAAGCTTGCACAGTCTGTTTAATGTTTGAGCTTTACAGAGTTAATGTAATACGTTGACGATAGAAACCAATAATTTAAAACCAGAGTTATAAGAATTAGAAAATTACTCTGCCATCATTGAAAAAATACTCTAAAAACAAAATACTATCAATCAGACAATTTTCTCTAATTTGTATTTTATTTTATTTCTGTGCATTCATAAATATATCCTCTACAATTTCTAATTTCTATCTCTTTACTCTTAGCATATTCATTTGTATCATAAAGTCTATATTTTTCAAATTTAAATAATTATAAGAGACTAATCTATGTTATATTTTGTATTGGAAAGCTTGAAGTTTGCTTTCTATATGATAGTACATTTAAAAGCCAGAAAAAAAAATCTATTTCATATCACTTATTTCAATACTACAACTTTCTTCACAGCTTTGCTGTGAAATCGGAGAAGCATATCCCTGATCATTGAAAAGTGAATAAACAACTTTGGCAAATAATGCACTAATAAGCTTTTTTATTATTAGGCTCAAAATCAAACCTAAATTAGTTGCTGTTACGTGACATTTGTTGCTGTATTAACAACTCTTTTTCAGTCATTTGGTACATTTTTTTATATCAAGTTTAAAAGACAGATCATATATAAACTAAAGTTATATATTTTATTAATAGTGTCATCATAAAAGAAATCGCATCGTCATCTACAATATCATTGATGAACATTATGCCTTTCATGTACCAAGATATGTAACAAAAACTCTTATTGACATCTCTGATGACAGTGTTAAACAAAATAGATTATTTTCCCACATAAAATGCAACGGCTTAAATATCTTCGTAAAAGGTTTTCAAGCAGATCAAACTTATTTATAAAAAAAGCTGCTTTTAAATTTAAAAAACTCAATCTTCATCTACAACATAATAGTAAATAAAATAACGTTTCTTGTTATTGCTCTTTTTCTTCTCTTCATTCAAGTTTTTATCGTCTTCAGCAGCTGCCATAATGCAACACAGACATGTTAATGCAATGATGCCTAAAAGATGTACTGCGGACCAGGAGGACAACCACCAACTCCAACCCATAGTATAACCTTCTGTCCAAACTATTATTGTTGAAGCAATATTCAATATCTCTACAAAAATACAATTAGACACTGAAAATAAAAAACGTATCATAGTAATGGCTGGATATCTGTGTCTGTAATTTATAAGGATTATCCTCGGTATAAAAATTATATTATAATGTAATTCACATAGTAAAATTATCATATTCGTCTGTATGGACCTGTGAAACGGAAGCTCGCTGTTTTTCTTTATTTCATATACTGTATATCGCACTTAATTGCAAATTTACTTTCATAATTGATCGCACCGAGAACTGGATAATATTTCAATTTTTCCTTCTGGTCAAATGTTTTGTTATATAAATGATCGTTATAAATTTCTGTAAAAGTAGATCTGCATGATTAGATAAAATATTTGATTTATATTTGAAGATATTTGAGATTTTCGAAGCAAATGTATTTGAGAAAAAAAATGAAAAACCGAAATTACAAAATAGTTCTTAGATAAACATAATTATTGTCCTCGTGTGTTCAGCTTATTAATTTGTTTACAATTATTTTCAGAGCATGGTTCATTATTGAAGAATAAACCATCCACACTGTTTTAAGTGCATTACATACATGTGTCTTTCTATGGTGTGATGTTATACTACTGTTTTAGAAAAGGAAGAATGTTTGGTACCATAAAAAGGCCTACTAATCCCACTGCAATTGTTTGCACCTGTCATAAGTCAGGAATCTGATGTTCAATGGTTGTCGTTTGTCGTATTTTATATAGATTAGACCGTTGGTTTTCACGTTTGAATGGTTTTACGCTAGTAATATGTTGGGACCCTTTGTAGCTTGCTGTTCGTTGTGAGCCTAGGCTCAATGTTGAAGACTGTACCTTGACCTAAAATGGTTTATTTTTATAAATTGTGGCTTGGATGGAGAGTTGTCTCATTTGCATCTTTACCACATCTTCCTATATCTATATTCATCTTTTTGCATTTACCAAATTTCTATGATGTAAATTTTGACATATCCTAGTATTTAGTATACCTGTAAGTGTAAACAATATCATTGCCCACGCCTTCCATCCTTGTTTTAGTTCCTTGTCGACAGTAGCAATAACAAGTATTGCTAGAACCAATACAAAAATGTTCACAAGTATTATTGCTACTGCCAATCCAAACACTCTTTTATCTATAACTAGAATATATATGGTCGTCACGCAACAGTAAATGAATAAATGTTCAATTAATTCACTGCAGTGTATATTTTCTCAAGTATCAATTAACACTTAAATTGACACATTTGACCTAAATACGACAACCGTTCATGTTGGCTGTTCAAACTCCTTCCTCTGCAAAATTACAGTGCCAGTCATGGGCTTCTTTACAATAAAAAAAGGGAGGTTCATAGAAGAACCTACACAAACGATCTATACTTATACACATCGAACATAGAAATTAATTGTCTTAACCAGAATCGAAATAATTGATGCAAGCTATACTGTATTGTAATTTTAACATGGGAAGGAATTATATTCGTGATTATTTATGCCCGAGCGATAGTGAGGGCTAAACTAACGTCATCAATTATTTCTTAAATAAAATGCACAGGTACATTGAATAAAGACTTGATAACAATCGTGTTTTCATAATACTAGCTAAAATGTAATAATAAGTATTGAATGCTTCTTTTTGTAACTTCACAGAGCGTTTACCGCGTGCACATTTTTAGGCGCTGCAGACAAAATATACTTCGGTCAACGCTTTTACACCCTAATGAAGTAACAAAAAGAAGCATTCAATTCTTAATTGAAAATTTAAATGACCTGAATCTTGTAGTGGTTTGACACGAAATGGAACTTACTGGTCCTGGAGAATCCCACTCATCGGGAGCGCCATTCTTAGAAATCCACCCGAAGGTCAGGGTGATACATACGTTAAGGTGATACACGTCCATATCAATCATATATATTCAAATATGTTTGGTTAGTTTGTACCTAGTGTGTCATAGATCCGAAAATTTACTGGAGCAGAGCATCCATGAATTTAACGTATTTGTCTGGCGAACATTCCTTGAAAATCATTAACCCCTTTTTAAAAGAAAGCTTTGAAAATTTGTAACGACGTGTCATACATATTTCTACCATGTTGATAGGCTTTTGCACACAGAATAGTACAAGAATGTACAACAAACGGAACTAGAGGAAGAAAATAAAGTACAAAAAGAAGAAATCATACATCGCCAAAATTACGAGGTCAGTTTGACAAGTAAATGTTTGCAAAAAAAATTAAAACAACGGGTATCTCATTCGCAGTATGCAACGACAACAAATCACAAAACACACGGTCGCATTTAGTGTAAGATCCAACCTACTGGAGTGGGGTGCTCATTTTCGCCATATCTTTCCATATTTTCTTCAGTTTATGTTCAGGTCCTTATGTTTTTGAAGTATACTGATATTTCTATATGTATGAAGATAACTTCAAATGCAAAATATTCTTAGCTTTAAAACGTGTTTTGTCAACGGGGGACACATATTCGCCGTTGTTACACATCTATTTAAAACCAAATAACTGCAGCTTTAAACAATATGTATCAAATAAATTTCATTATAGATGAATAGCAGACATTTTATAAAGGTGTAAAAAGAACCTGAAATTTAGGGCAATCAGTCAAGGAATTACTAAAGAAATACTTCTTTTAAATCGTTTTTTTTTCATTCAGGAAAATGGCTGAAAATCGTTGTCCGTTTTTCGGTCCTTTTCTCGAGCTTTACAAGTAATTCACAAACCCATCAATTTAAAAAGTTACAGTGTGTACATGTACATACATGTATAATATAAAAAAAAATAATAAATAATAAATTAACAAGGCTGTCAGGAACTGTAAACTTTGTTTTCACAAGCATTGAATATCCAACTGAACGGTATGTCAAATAGTCTTTGGTGGAAATATTATATTTAAGTTGATTATTTGGTCCTATATGTAGATCTAGGTATGAACAAATTATCAGAGAAAATAGAATTGACATTTTTTACGGAATTTATTGATATATTACCTCCGACTTTCACTGACTAATTATAAAAAAAGAAGCTGTGGTATGATTACCAACGAGACAACTGTTCACAAGAAACCAAAATGACACATACATTAGGGTCATCGTACGGCCTTTAACAATGAGTAAAGCCATTACCGCATAGTCAGCTATAAAAGGCCCCGATATAAGACGGGCACCAGTTGTTCATCTCTGGGACTTCACTAGTTTTAAAACACCAATTAAACAATCTATGTAAAAATATAATACAATTCTGGTTACATAAAACATCAGCTGGAATATTATCTACACCAGAGGCTTTGCCTCTTTTGCTTTTACATACGACATTAAAAACCTCTTCAAAAGAAATTTCTTCTGTTAAAAGAAAGTCGCTTTCTGTCAAAACGGCAGGGCTATGATCGACTGGAATGTTCCTATCCGTAGTAACCTAGTTACCTGTTTGATTAAGTAGATCGGCATAGTCAGATTTCCACTTTAACAAAACATCATCAACATTTAAAGATACATTACCATTTGCGTCTACAACTTCCATTGGTATTAAAGTTTTGCGTTCCGAAGCAATTCCTATCTTACCTATCTTCTTCCAAAACGTTTGTTGATCAGTTTTTGATTCCAACAATAATTCTTGCTGCAATGTGTACCAGTACTTACGTTTTGCTTTTTGAACCTCACGATCGAAAACCCTTCGTTTTGACACAAGACACACGAGACAATTTGCCCTTTTTCCATAACTTTTCTGCACAACACATATCATTAAAAAATACACTTAAATTATCATTCCACCAAGGTTTTTTAATTCTCTTTCTCTAATTATAATACGTACTATCAGACATGACAATTACTTTTGAATGCAATTTCTGATTCATTTCTTCGCTGACAATAGCACAAAAATCAGTATAAACTTGATCAATATTACATTGGGATACTTCATTTGTTTCAAGACCATTGATAGTATCTAAAAGTCGTAAATGTATATCATCGCCGTGACAAAAATTTGAAGGTATGTTTTTTACATCAAACTTAATAAATTCAAAACTACGCTTTCCTGAGGTATGACACGACGGTAATGAGGCACTGATATTTAACTCACAGTGCAACAAAGAATGGTCGGGTATTGATCTCGCATCCAACCCAGTCATATTAAGCTTAGATTTTATAATTAAGTCCGAAGCTCTAATAACTTTGAAGTCTTGAAAAAATGAAGATTTTCATAGCTAGTAATACAAAAATCAACAACCGATTGACCCTTTGATGAAACACATGTGTAGTCATTGTTTGTACCAACTCTACCGTTCAACATACAACAATTGCTACTTGTTAAAAAATCAATAAATGTAGTACAGTAACTATTACGTGTAAAATCTATAGCGCTTCTCATATTTATACAATCGACTCCAGGAATGTAATCATACTCATCGCCACATCTACTATTAAATTCTCCACAAATATAAAATAAACCATTTTGGAATTCATAAACTTGTGAAATTAATGTGTCAAAAAATAGTTCCTTGTCTACTTGACTAGTAGAGTGATCAGGTGGAAGATAGCAAACACATATATTAAATCTAAAATTTGACAGCCTGTGAGGCAGGTACAACCATAAATACCTTCAAAAGATTGGTCTAAAATACCAATATCAAAAATTTCAGTTAAATAATCTTTAATTAAAAAACCAACACCACCTGACCCACACTTTGCGTTTTTATGGATGCCATTTCTGTTATGACCAAACCATTTAAAATCATTCAGTACTTCATCTTTCTTTAGATGAGTTTCAGCTATAAACAGTTTCCGGGACAAGTTTGCAATTCCGCTAAGTGCAAAAGTTGTCACCTTAATTTTTGGAGTTAAATCAAAATCAAGTTGATAACTTGGTTTGTACTGGTTCCCTGATATTTGTCCTAAAAAAAAATTGGCTCTAGTACCACTGTTGAAAAAGTTATGCCCCTTTTTTCAACAATTTCCTCAGAGGAAAAGTAGTTTTCCTCAAGGGAAATCAAATTTCCCTAAAGGAAAAAGATTTTTCCTCAAGGGAAAAAGATTTCCCTTAGGGAATTTGCTGCATAAATATTTCCTTTGAGGAAATTCTATTTCCTTAGAGGAAATTCTATTTCCTTAGAGGAAATTCTAATTCCTTTGAGGAAATTCTTTTTCTTTTGAGGAAATTTGCGGCTTCAAATTTTCCTTTGAGGAAATTCTATTTACTTTGAGGAAATGTGCAGCTTCAAATTTTCCTTTGAGGAAATACTTTTTCCTTTGAGGAAATTTGTAGCTTCAAATTTTCCTTGGAGGAAATACTTTTTCCTGAGAGGACATTTTTGACAAACACTTTTCCTTGAGGGAAAATTCAATACAACAAATTTCCTCTAAGGAAATCATTGTTCTGTAAATACCTAAAACATCAAGATTTAAACATGAAATTGAATTTAAACAAACATTAAAATTGTCAGAAAAGGTATTTTTACTCCGTCCGTTGACATTCCAAAAACCTATTTTCACTTATCATGGTATTGATTTGAATTGTCTTGCATGTAATGTTCACTGCTATGTTTTGATGATCGGCGATCGAAGCTTTCATTGTAACTACTACGTTGTGTGCGGTAATCGGAACTGTCCCTGTATCGGCTCGTTGAAGATTGACGATCGTAACTTCCAGTGTGACTATTATGTTCACGACGCCTATTTGAACGAGCATTACTTTGGGAATCTGAACGGGTGGATTCGTCAACAAGATAGATCCTCTCACACATTTTCAGATTCAATGTGTTGTTGCAGGGTCATGTCAGGGTGTTGCAGGGTCATGTCAGGGTGTATATAAATGTTACTATATTGCCTGCTGACTTTAAGTTTATTTTTAGCTGACAATATACTCTCTCTGTCATCTCTTGATTTACATGAAACAACAACCACGCCATCCCGGCCAGACTTGTTGATTTTACGTTCAACATTAAATGTCTAATTTTAGACCCTCAGTGAATAAGGCCGCTACTTCTAATTTTAGGTTCTCATTCCGACCCTCTGGAATATTTCGAATTATCACGTTTTTTGAAATAGCTTGTGCTTGGTTTGTTGCTCTACTACCTATTTCACCTACTGTTTTAGAGACTCCATCTAACTTATCTTCAACTACTTTAAGATCTTGATCAATATCTGACCTCAGTGCATCTACAATCTTATTTACATCCTTACGTATTTTTGATGACTCACTATTTATTTACCCGTTTATCTAAAATCTGATTAAATTTCTGGGTCAACTTTTGTACTAATTTCTACTCTAAAGTACTTATTCGATCATTAACGTCACTAAACATTGTCCGCATATCTGCTGATAATTTACTTATCATTTTTGTCATGACAACGGTGTCCGGAGTGAGTTCTGTATCAATATGTATGTCTGCTTCGACATCAATATTTGGAGATTTGTTTTTTGTTGGTGCACTTTTTTTCTGGATGTTTTGCCGATTCGTCAGTCTGCTTCTTTGCCATTTTACTTACAGGTACTTTAATAACTTCAGATGCTATTATGGGGGAAGGTGTGCCACTAGCGCCACTAGAATGTTTGCGTTTATTACTATTCTCAGTGTGACCATTTTCAACGGAGATAGACTCATCATTATCATTATAAATATAATATAGATATCACCTCACTCGTATCTAGGTCTACCGATTTCATTGTGTTGTAATAAGTGTCTTATTTAATCTTCTGATCATCTAAGGGAACGCTACGGGCAACAGAGTCCAAAGTCCAATACCAAATTACTCCGTATAAATCCTTTACGACAGTAAACACTTAAATTCCTAGTGAGTTATGTTCATCTGTGGTGTATGTAATGTTTATAATATGTGACAAAGAAAAGATTTTTGTCAAAAGTCAAAAATATTCAAAACTCACATACGACGAAGATAATCCTCCTGTCACAATATCCATAACTTTTCAAATATTAAAATGCAGTTTTAAGAGTTATTTCAACTAAAACAATCGGAGCTCAAAACATTACAACCATATGCAAGGGCTATAACTCTATTTTCCTCTTATGTAGACGAAACGCGCGTCTGGCGTATTATATTATAATCCTGGTACCTTTGATAACTAATTACAACAATATAAAACACGAAAATATCTTCGCGGATTATTCAATGTGAAGAGTCAAAAATTAGTTTTATGGTTCAATAAAATCAAAATAGATAATAGCCATTCATTAATTACAACAATAAAAAACACGAAAATATCTAGAAAACATAAAAGTCGTTGTTCAGATGTTGTCTAATGGAATGAAGGAGTTCAATGTTGCAAGGGAATAATTCGAACTCATTGATTCCGTACTAATGTGATTTTGAATTTAACCCGTCAGCTAGAGATTGGTTGCACATTTGTTAGTCATGTGCACCCATATAAAAGGAAACGAATGTCAACATTAAAAGTGAAATGAGAGTCAAACTAAAAGCAATCTATCTTATACAGGTAAAACGATAATTACCTCATTTCAACCTATAATATGAAATAGACAAATTTAGAACAATCCAATCGCACGAGGTCAGTATCTATTTGTATTTCGGGTTATCTAACCGTCGGCAGTATTCAGCGGTCATCTCGGCAATTATTTAGAGGTCGTCTCAACTATAATTTTCATGAAATGATGATATGTGTTATCGAGCACATGCATTGTTCAATGTTTATTTTAGAATTATTGAAAATTTGAATGTGCGTTTTAATACGTTATACGTCAAATATGAGAATTTGAGTCAAATCGATGAACATGATTTTTACAGTTTTATATACCCTTTTAAAGGTTTCTCGTCGTTTGAATAAAGAAATAGATAGATTAAGAATGTTATCATTTTATTCATGATACATTTTACAATCTTAATCTACAACATAATGATAAATATAAAAAGTATGTCCGCTCTACTCTCCACAGATCGATAAAAAGCAACAAACTAAGGTACATCCAATGATGATTATAAAAATGGCAGCGGACCAGGAAAACAACCAGCAACTCCAACCACTGTTAACGCTGAATGTTAATTCCCAATATAATAGTATAGACGCAATATTCATTATCTCTACAAATATATTAAAACAGAAATAAGAAAAAGAAAAAAAGTACATAGATATGTATGTGAGTAATATATAAATATTTACACACCTGTATGAAATGTATATTATTTAGTACTAAAATCATGATATGCGGCTTGAGGAATCTGAAAGAAAACTTTTCCTTTATATTTTATAAAATAAACAACGCACTGCTTTGCAAATTCACTTTCATAACTGATCCTGACCGATAGAACCAAGTTCAATTTTATATAATGATATGTTTTTGTTTTAGATCAACGTAACGAATTTCTTCGGGAAAATATTATGTGTTGCGATTCCGAAGCAGAAGTTCATGAAACAAAAACTATGTAATGAGTCGAAATTTTAAATAACTTCAACTATAAATACATATAGTATATATTTTATGCCGTTTATTCTTCTCATAATATGGTCACTATTTGAGGACACTGTTTCATGTTGTATACTATATCATACACATTATGTAGAGTTTCCAGTAAGTAATCTATTATTGCATCATAGACACATGTATGTACATCTTTTAGTAGGTCTACATTATCAAATTTCTATAAAACGTATTCTCTGACACAACCATAATTCTTGTATGTCCTCTAAAATAATGATTTTAAAATTTGGTAAACATGCACTGTTATCAGAAATTAAAGACATTTATTACAATGTATATACAATTGTGTACTACGCAGTATAAAACACAAGTAAATGTATGTGTAATATAATCAATGGCAATTGTTCTGTATCAAGTTTTCGTGATGATGTTGATATCAGTTACCGTATGTCAACCATAAATGTATCAAACCCTATATATGTATTAAGTCATAATAAAAATTCTTCGATGTATCGGTTAGTTGATTCTTGGTAATGATTTAGCAATGTTCAAAAACAGAAGCGTAGCCGAGGTTTTTAAATAATTTTTTTTTTATGTGTAACCAATTTAGAAATATTTCTTATATAGATTAGACCGTTGGTGTTCCCGTTCGATTGCTTTTATACTTAGTCTAGCAATTTTTGGGGCCCTTTGCAGCTTGCTGTTCGGTGTAAGCTAAAGCTCCGTATTGACGGCCGTACCTTGACCTATAATTGTTTCCTTATATTAATTGTTATTTGGATGGAAAGTTTTCTCATTGGCACTCATACCACATCTTCCTATAATCTATAGAACACTCAGCTTTTACATAAGTTTACCTGTTGTTGCAAACATAAGCATTGCTCCTGTCTTCATCGATTTTGCATAATCCTTGTATGCATGAGCCAGAACAAGGATC
Source organism: Mytilus edulis (assembly GCA_019925275.1). Taxonomy (NCBI): domain Eukaryota; kingdom Metazoa; phylum Mollusca; class Bivalvia; order Mytilida; family Mytilidae; genus Mytilus; species Mytilus edulis. Next base: position 91,559,261 of record CM034357.1, on the reverse strand, counting down.
GTTAAAACCAATACAATAATGTTCCCAACAATTATGCCTACTGACAATCCAAAAACTTTACTGTCAATTACTGAAAATAGAAAGGTTCATGATCATTATTACATACTTACTTTCAAATCAATTCTTTGCTGCATAAGCTAAATTCTTTTAAATTTTGGGTGAACAGGCTTGAAAACCACGAACTACATGTACCACCCCCTCCCCCATTCCTCCTAATTCCTTCTAAAATCGGGATAGGTTTAATTACACATCAAAATGACATTCTATAAGACGGTGTAAGTTGTAAATTTATAGCAGAAATGTTACAAGAACGTAGGGTTTCAGTGGTGGCCCATGCTTTATTTCTTGATGATAAACAACGTAGGAAAATGGTAACAATAAATGAAAGTAGGCATGCCAGCATTTTATTACAGCCGAACATAAGTGGGCAGTCATGGTGTTAAAAATGTATTCAGTTTCTTCACTTAATGGATAGGGCAAATAAATACATTTAGTTTTTTTTCTACAAATTTTTAGATATCAATTGAATTGTCTCCATGGATCTTTGATTCTAATTCTGAATGTGTTGCAAGCGAGTTTAATACGACACCCCGTATCGGTCATTTTTTATGGTGGCCGTGAAATTGTGCAGTCTTTCATTTCAGATGGTTTTCGAGATTTTTAGCATCATTGTGTGTGTTAATTTTTTTAGCCTTTCCTTGTTAACGACATCTGGAAGGTTTGTACATTCACATAAAATGTGGTGTTGAGCGCTGTAAAGTATATGCGATGAAGATACGTATATTGTCCAGCACTCTAGATATACCGATAAGACCCGGTCACATCAGATCGTACGATTTTTTGTCGTGGAAGATGTATAAAATTGTCGTGGCACTGTCTTGCAAAATGTCAATTCCTACAAGAAGGTGACATCTCCCGAAACGAAAGCTTATTTTTATAAGCTAGAGTTAGAGGAGAGGATAAGGTCTCTGCGCAATGCTAGGCGGTGTTGTCGTAGAAGTTAGAAAATAAAGTACAGGTTCCAGCCCCGGCGTCGGGGAGGAAGTTACGAATCGAATCTACTCTAACAGATCTAACATTGTTGGGTTGATGTTAATACGAGTTGTATATACAGAATGTACACAGCCATGTACATGTATCACAATTACTGCTGGTGATCGGATGGCTAAATCTGTTGTAGAGTTGTCACTGGCTCAGACGTACTTATAAATATAGTTATTGTCTGTGACTGTATCTTACAATTTGTAGGATTCTTTAATATAGATAATTTAGCTGATCTGTAAAAATAACATCTCCATGCCTTATATCAAGTACTGTAGTACGACGCTAGATTAAAACTGAAGTGGAAAGGTAACATCCGGCCACCAAAAGCCCCATTTTATGAAGCCCAGGTGGTCGTGTGGTCTAGCGGGACGGCTACAGTGCAGGCGATTTGGTGTCACGATATATCAGTAGCATGGGTTCGAATCCCTGCGAGGGGAGAACAAAAAAATTGCGAAAGCAAGTTTACAGATCTAAAATTGTTGGGTTGATGTTTAGACGAGTTATATATATATATCATAATCGAGCGTCTTTGATAAGATGATAACTTTTGTAATGGTTTTGATTTTAGAAATAAAAAGTATGCAAGACATTAAAAGAAAAAAAAAGTAACCTTCAGCTGACATTGTTTCTAGTACAATCTCATTTCGAATAACGGACTTTCATTAATGTAAATTCAATCGACCCTTCGTGCCTCTGTTGTTAACGTGTAAAATAACATTTGTCTGTATGTCCGATTCAAATGGGTTTCCTCATCTCGCCAAAAAACGAAGGGGGGGGGGGGGGGGGGGGGGGGGGGGGGGGGGGCTCGTGTAACAGTATAGACTTTCCGTTCTTCCGTCCGTCTTTACACGATACACCTTTGATAAAAGAGGGATGAAATATACCAGACAGGCATTCAAACTCATAAATCGAAAATAAACAACGCAATAGTTAAAAAAAAGACAAACTAACAAAAATAGTACACAAATAGATATAGATGGATGTGGTATGAGTGTCAATGATAAAACTATTCATCCAAGTCACAATTTATAAGTAAACCATTATAAGTCGAGGTACGGTACGGAGCCTAAGCTCTCAACGAACAGCAAGCTATAAAGGGCCCCAAAAATTACTAGTGTAAAACCACTCAAACGGGACATAGAATAAGCAACTCGAACCAAACAAAAACTGGGGATGATCTCAGATGCACCAAAAGGCTAAACAGATCCTGTTCGGCATGTAGCACCCGTCGTGTTACTCATATTAGTGCCGTTAAACCTGGTAATAAGACTAGTTCAGTAGTCACATTCGTGAAAACTGAACGGGATTGGGAACATATCCGCTATCATCTGTAAAAAATATCTGATATTCCATATAAAACGGTCAACAAACTCCTGATCTGGAGTCTGTAACGTTTACGAAGGGTTGATTACAACTTCACCATTTCGAACTCTTGATTGGACTAAATTATAAAAAAAACCTTCCTTGTGATAACACTCTAGACTCAACATCGTTTTAAGATTTTGTTCAAACTTAGTAATACTTAGTCCAGATTAAAATCTCCCTGTTTATTTTCAAGGTCTAGGCACATACTCAACCCGTGTGCATATGTAGAACCCAATTCACTTTCAAGTTCATAAGTCAAAGGTAAATTGACCACTAAGTACCACTAAGTGTGACATCATAAAATAAACACAATTTTAAAAGACATACAACGCCGAGAAAAAAAGAAATGTAAAAAAAATCAAAATAGTTCACACCTTACCGGATAGCTCGAACGGACGCCTAACGAATAACTATTTTTCAATCCGTTCATGACCGTTAGACGTCCGTTCTTATCCGTTAGACGTCCGTCCATATCCGTTGCATGTCCGTTTATCGCACGTTTTATCCGTCGACGTTCTTTCTGTCCGGTGGAAAATTTGAGCATGTTCAAAACTTTCCGTTGAACGTCCGTTAGACGTCCGTTTTGTACGGTACTCGTCCGTTTCGTTTCCGTTTTGTATCCGTTACGTGTCCGTTATACATCCGTTGGAGGTCTGGAAGATAAATTCACCAACGATTTTCAACCGGACGTTTAACGGATAAAACGGATGTTGGACGGATGAGAAACGGACTCCTACCGGGCGTATAACGGATAAAACGGATGTTGAACGGACCTGAAACGGATAAATGCCAATTGAAAATTTCGCGTCAGAAATGCCAATTATTGGTATGTCAGATTTCTTAAGGTTCATGAATTCTTATTATTCATAATCGATCTTAACGTATAGGCACGTCTTCACAATCAACAGCTCTTGTTCAGGCCAGACACTGCCCTTTGGTGGTATTATGAACACCCAACCAAAACCAGTTACACAGAAACATTATGAATATTTATGCGATTTACATGTATTATTATTGTCACCTTTTATTTTTTTTGTATATCTTGTTTATCCGTTTTATCCTATACGCTTCCGTTAGGTGTCCGTTTTATGCGGTACTCGTCAGTTGGATGTACGTTCGACATCCGTTCTGTCCGGTACGTATTCGTTTCTTGTACGTTGCATATCCGGTACATCCGTCACACGTCCGTTTTATTCATTCAGTACATCAACGGACGCCCAACGGATAACAATTTTGTCAACGGACAACTTTTATTTTCATCCGTTAGGCGTCCCTTAGTGCTATCCGGTAAGGTGTGACCGAGGCATTAAGGTGTGACCGAGGCTTAACCCGTCTATTGGCACTCATATCACATCTTATAGCTATACAGAGCAATTGATTTTCAATACATATGTATCTGTATTACATCCCCGCGGCTCCGTAAATGTTATATCCTATTTGCTATATGATTTATACGTGTACAGCCAAACGTCGAAAACAAATATGTGTATCTACATTTGATAAATTTTAGTAAATTTTATAAGTAAGTTTGTTGTTACTGTGGTTAGACAACGCTATCCAGTCCTGGTTGTACATGAATTGGATTTTGAACACATAATCATATAATAATTCACCTGCTATAAAAGTATACTCATCGCGAAAAACGTTTTTACATGTTGAATTATTGCCATAACATATAGATTTTTCTCGGTACTCCATTGGTTTAATTGACTTCTGAAAACTGATATTTACTTCGATAGTGGTCCTCAGTGAATAACAGTTTTTTCAAAGAAAATAAAAAAAACATTAATTACATCATCACAAATCATTATTTTGTTTAAGATATTAAACAGTTAAGATCATTAATTTGGTATAAGGCCAATACTAAAGTACCAGCGTTCCTCAATGACTTATAACCCGCCAGCAGCGACATGAACTCATCGGTAACAAAAATTAAACAGCAAACTCATTCAAAGACACTCTTTGAAGAGACATGTTCTTGCGTTTAATTGCAATATGAATATATAACTAAATACTAGACCTATATTATGATGATATCAACTTCTTGTAACTTTTAATTACATATTTAGCATACTGCTTGATATTTTAGCTTACGGTTTGTTAGTCTACATTTCCCGTCGTCGTCACATCCATAAAATAATCCTTGGTAAAAACATGTCTTGTTTTCTGTAGTAGTAATGTTAAGATCTGTATTATCCACACACTGTTTAATCCAATATGGAGAGAAGAAGCCAACTAATTGCAACAGAAATATGACGGAAAATAAATATGTGAAGACAAAAAACCTTGTACCGATGCTGGACATTGTACTATTTCGTTATGATTACGGATATTTAACAGAAAGTTGGTTTCAGCTTCACCAAGCGAGACTCCGCGTCATTCCCGATAGTACACTCTGTACATAATCCTTGCACCCGATTCGCCATTTGAAATTAATACAATTACTGTCTGAGATATAAAAACCAGGAAGAATTTGATTTGTAAAGAATGTCATCTTGTATTGCAAAAATACAATCGTGACTAAGTGAAATTTTTAAATGTTAATAGAAGATAGAAATATGTATTAGATACAATACACAGGTAACAAAGAATATACCGGTAACAGTTTTTCTGCACGAGTAGTCAGCTTCAGGTCAAGACCTTGACCTGACTACTAATGCAGACAATCTATAAGGCATGTTGTTTCCTCTCTTGTTTTTTTTTTTTTGTTACTTCTGTAAATGTCTCTGACTTGTACGACGTTTAAATAAAGTAGTAGTATATTTTACAAGACTTAAAATTTGAGAAACCCAAATGACCATTAAGCAGTAAATGTAAGTTATATTTTAAACACATGTTTCATTTCCCTTCAATCGAGAGTTTAAAAAAGAAACAGAATCAAATTAATTTTATAAAAAAAAAATATTTCAAGAAAAAGATGAATATTGCACACATTTGAGACATTTTAAAATGCAACTTCATAAAAAAGTAATATAGTAAAGAAATATTTTAGTAAGCTAACGTTTGATTTTAATGGAGGAAACGGAAAGGCGGAAAGGGGGAGGGGCTAAATTGTTTTTAAGATAAACGGGCTATGGTATTTTAATGAAAAAATGCAGGATGTGCCATTTCATGTATTACACGAACACTTTTTATTTTATATCATTTTTTTTTATTGATAGGATCAATCGTGCATTGGTCAGTTGATATACAGGGATTTTATCTTTTGATACGATTTTATCTTTATTTACATATTTTCTGTCTTTTTTATTGAAATATAAAAGTCGATATCATCATTTCTTTACTTTTAGCATTCTATAAAATACTATTCATGTCCATATATTGAAGAAAATATATTTAATAACCGATTTGTTTGCTTCATAAAGTGGTCGGTATATTCTTTTCTGAGTACATTAATTATTTAGTTTTCCAAAGCCATTACCCAAACATATAGTTTTTTGAAATTATGACTATACGGCATTCGAAAAATCATGGAAAATGTAGAACATTAAATTGTCATCTGCTTGACCATAGCAATATTTATTTATTAAAATTTGGGATCAAACTATCCTTTTTAGGAGAAAATCATCCCCCCGCTTTTGAAGTTAATAGGCTAATCCCTTGGTGCACTGATATGAATAGTATTTTTAATGGAATTGTTTGAAAAAATATTGATTCTAACGTAAATATTTTATTAAAAAAAAAAAAAATCAAATATTTCGGTAAAACCAAAAAGTTCAAATCTAATTGAAAGTTAAAGTGCCCATGAACTCACTGATCATGCACGAGTGATTCTATTAATAAAAAGTGTCCGTGTTACAACTGAAAAAAGAGTCCGTGTATCATCTAAAAAGAGTCTGTCTAACACCCGTTAATGTACTGGTTTTTTTTCTATAGCGCTGCGGGGGGGCAAAGTCGTACAAATGCTTAATTTCTTAATTTAAGATACATTATCCAGTTTATCGATGTATCACGAGTTCCAAAATTTGTTTTTTTTTTGTAAGTTTCAACAGGAACCACCTTACTTCTGAAACAAATATAAAATTATGTATATGAAAAAAAACTAGAAACTCTTAATAACTTGTACTGAAACCGCTTTGCCCGCGGGCATAATACACTTTATTCTCGTACAGTACTACCCCAGTCCCACTAGCCATATATTGATACATCTATGTTATCTCTGCTATCGTTCACTAAAATATCGTCATTGAGCTTTATGGACCAGCAATAGGTTGTAATTTAGGTTGGATTGGTCGGTCCGACATCTCTGCTTGATCAGGATTCGTTACTTTGCTCCCTCTGCCTCTACATCAACTCCTACCACCATGTCCACATGTTCTGGTAAAATTTGGTGGCATGACTGTATTGTTTCTGAGAAATCTACGACTTAATCAGAAATAGAAGGAATTGAACTGTATTGATATGGAACACGATGTTGACGTTATTGCTGAGAACGTAGTAAGATCACGCTATGAACGTAGTATAATCGTGGTAAGAACGTGTTATAATCGCAGTAAGATCGTGTTGCAATCGGATAACTCGTGGTATAGTTGTAGTGAGAACGTGAAGAGCGTAGAAAGATCTTGATAAGCGTAGTGAGGTCGCAGAATAAGCGCGGTGAGAACGTGGTATAATCGTAGCGGGATCTTTGTAGAAGCGTAGAGAGGACGTAGTAGCATCGTGAAAGCAACGAAAATTTACATTTTCATGCCGCTCATACCGCGACCTCACCACGATCTAAATTTATTTTAGATCGCGGTGAGCGTGGTGCGATAGTGGTCTAGTGGGACTGGGGCTTACGTCAATTAATACATAGATTTTTCATGCCACCAAAATCTTCTAGAACACGTGGGCTTGGTGTTAGTGGTTGATGTAGTGGCAGAGGGAGCTCTGAAAGTAACGAATCCTGATCAAGCAGAGATTTCGGACCGACCATTCCAACCTAAATTACAAGCTTTTGCTTGTCCATAAAGCTCAAATGACGATATTTTAGTGAACGATAGCAGAGATGACACAGATGTGCCAATAGATATATGAAGATGTGGTATGAGTGCCAATGAGACAACTCTCCATCCAAGTAACAATTTATAAAAGTAAACCATTATAAGCCAAGGTACAGCCTTCAACACGGAGCCTTGGCTCACACCGAACAGCAAGCTATGAAGTGCCCCAAAAATTACTAGTGTAAAACCAATCAAACGGGAAATCCATCAGTCTAATCTATATAAACGAGAAGCATGGTTGAGCCGTAAGAGAAATGGACAAGAACTACATACAGACAAACAAAACCTTGAGATATATAATATATGTGAAAATGACAATGAGAATAATGGTCGTAGTATGAACGTAGTCAGGTCGTAGCAAGAGCGTGATGATGACGTCAAGGGCGTGCTAGAATCGTACTATGGTCTTAAACAGCGTGGTGTAAACGTGGTATAGTCGTAGTGGAAGCGTACTTGGGTCGCGGTGAGAACGTGATGGTCGTAGTGAGGTCGTAATAACGTAGCTGTGAGATCGTAGCGTCGTCTCTTTGAATAGAATCACGCTCTCGCTACGATGGTACAGCGACCTTTGCGATCTTACTACGACCTTAGTGCGCTCTCACTACGCTTCTATTACGTTCTGATTTCGCCACGACCGCACCACGATTGTTTTGAACATGTTCAAAGTTGGCCACGCTCATCACGATCTTGAAGACTTCACCACGACACCGCTACGACCTTCCTGCGATCTACACGATCGTACTACGATCATCAAAATTTGCATTTTTTTCACAGATCGTAGTGCGATCATGGCCTAGTGGGACTGAGGTATAAGATAAGAAAGGAGGTGGCTTTTATTGAGAACCGTTCAACACCGATTTTGTTCATTAGACGTAAAAAGATTCCAATGTCAGCATGCCAGTTTAGTCTTATATGCATTCTTTATTTATTGGTTATTGTTGGCTTAGAACAAGCTGGCAGTAACTGCGAGTACTCTCAGATCTGTATGTGCCTGTTCCAAGTGAGGAGCATGTAACTAAGTAGTCGTTGTTTGTTGCTCTGTGTTACATATTTGTTTTTCTTTCTTTTTTGTGCTTTGCTCATTGTTGAAGGCTTTACGGTGATCAAAAGTTGTAATTTTGGTGTCATTTAATATTTTGTGAAGAGTTGTTTCATTTGCGATCATACCCCATCTTCGCTTTTGTATGTATTTGTTTTATTAACTATATTTCATACTGTCAAGTGAAGACTTTTTTTAAACTTCCTTGTGTCATTCATGGGAAACCTGTGTCGCCCACTTTTCCCGAATACTATAGTACATTGACTTTGGAAAGTCCTAGTTTTGGACTGGGGAACCCCACAATTTATTCAGAACAAAACGTGTATTGTTCAAATGTCATCCAATTTGAAAATATCAATTACACGAATCTTTTTTTGCATCCTGACCTAAAAAGTAATATATCAAATATATTTTGTGTAATAATATTTATTTGTTTATTAAAACTTTTAATTATCACCACTTTGTTATGACTTGAAGTGTTTGGCATATTAATATTTTATACAGTAATATACTTAAAATTTCCAACTATATATTCACGGTACAAGGTCAAAGTTCATGGACCAGGAAGTAAACTTATTGAATTGAAAAATTTCGCGAAAGACGATTATTTCATTTTTTTGATCCTGAGGATATATAACTAAATTAAATATACAAGCAAGGTGTGCTGTCTCCTTATTAAAGTCATAATATACCGGTACAATTACAATAACAATATTCAACGAAGCACAACCGTCGTCTGATTTTAGCTTAATTTAAAGGGAGCATTCAAGGTTCAGATTTGGATATCTGTGTCAAATATGGTAATAAATACGTTCTACTTTTAAAAGCTGGTAGTAAATCCCTATATTAATCGCTTCCTTTTACAAAGTAACGCCTGAGATTTTTCATTAGCTGTTGTAAATTTATTGACAAATTGGTTTGTTTGTGGAACTGAACTATAATATATGTCTAAAAGTACAAAATGTATATTGTACTTTACGAACGTTTACGGTGGTACTTTCTTCATCTTCTGCTTATGGCTGATTTATATGCAATATTCTCCTATGTATTATAGTAGAGGACGAACAGGTTTTCTCTCAGCTAGCTAATACATGTATATATAAGAATATGTGGTATGAGTGCCAATGAGACAACTCTCCATAAGTTTATTTCAGCGCATGCTAGCAAACATTTGTTTCACTACAAATTTTTGGGGGTTTTTAAACTTCTTTTATTATCGGCAAGAGACAAAAACAAACAAACGACACACAAATAAACATTGTCATGCACTTTAAGTATATATTTTATATTTTCTTAAGTAAAATGTACAAAAATGAAAGCATTATTTTTATGAAAATTGAAATGAATTATATAGTTGTCTTTTTTGGAACAATTTTAAATAAAAAACTGTCAGACAACATGTTTAATCCCGCCACATTCTGTATTATATGTATGCACCTGTCCCAAGTCAGGAGCCTAAAATTCAGTGGTTGTCGTTTGTTAATGTGTTACATATTTGTTTTTCGTTCATTTTTTATACATAGATAAAGTCGTCAGTTTGCTCGTTTGAATTGATTTACATTGTCTTTTCGGGGCCTTTCATAGCTGACTATGCGGTATGGGATTTGCTCATTGTTGAAGGCCGTACGGTGGCCTATAATTGTTAGTTTCGGTGTCATTTTGGTTTCTTGTGGAGAGTTTACTCATTGGCAATCATACCACATCTTCTTTTTTTATTGATATAAGAGTTATTGTCCTTTTTTTTCAATTTGTTTCTTATTTGCCTATTATCTTGAAAATTATAAACATAAAGAAGAAACCTAAAGATAATCACTTAACATGACCAGTTCTACAAATAGCATACATGATAGAAAGTATCGACTCTTTAAAAAAATAGACGTTATTGCCCTTTGATTACGAATTTTAACTCTCTTTTTTGCCTTTCTCTTATATTTTTTAAAGATAAAGGTAGAAAAATTTATGAGGAAGACAAGAATTGTAATTTATCAAAATTCCTAGAATTGACGATCTACGTACTTTTATTAGAAGCTATTCCTCATTAACGATGAGTTTACCATCGTTAGTTTAAAGTATTTATCTTCATAAATCGTTTTTCAGAAAACATTCTTTTTATGTAACGTCGTGTAGTAGGAACACCGTGCGCAACGTTTATCTTCTCTTATTTCTTATTTTAATAATGTATCGTCCTCATTAAACAGGGCGGGAGATAAATCAAGGGAATATTGATTACACATATTTCGTTGAATAAAACATGCTTTCTTTAATTCAATATGAATGGTTCAATCGACTTCAACAACATAATAGTAAATAAAATAACGTTTGTGGCTGTCGTCTTCATCATCTCCATAAAGTGACATACAAAAACACAGGCATGTCAACGCAATGATGCCTATAAGAATGGCTGCTGACCAGGAAGATGCCCAACAACTCCAACCCATAGTATAACCTTCCGTCCAAACGATGATAGTCGAAGCAATATTCATTATCTCTACAAAATTAAAATTAAAACGTAGAATAAAAGAAAGAAAAATTATAAATTGACATCAGGATGATTATACTTGTTTAAAATTTATAAATATTACCCTTTGTGTAAAAAGTATATCATATTGATACGTTATCATATGGTATGAATAGCTCACTGTTTTCCTCTATATTTCGTATAATTTACAATCCACTGTGTTCCATATTCATTCTCGTCATTAATCGTATCGAGAAACATAAAAAAATCATTCAAAAGTAATTTTTTTTTCAATAATGAAAGTTAGAAGATAGGTTTGCCGTTGAATTAGCTTAAAGTTGATATACATGTACGTGAAACATGGAAAAGAATCAGTCTGTCGTGGTGGCTTTCTATGATAGTTTACCTGTAATAGCAAACAAAAGCATTGCTCCTTGCTTCATTGGCTTTTTATTGTCTTCGTTTACATGAGCCAGGACAAGAATCAGTAGTACCAGTACAAGAACGTTCCCAAGAATTATGGATAGTTCTAATCCAAAAACTCTACTGTCTATAACTGGGAAAAAAATATGTTTATCAGGCAACAGTATGTAACTGAATACGATAGTTCACTGCAATATACTTCAAGTAAAAACTTCACTATGATCATGAAAATAGAATATATTTAAAAAGAGTTGTTAAAGGCAGTACGGTGACCTATAGTTATTAATTCATGTGTCATTTTGTCTCTTGTGGAGAGTTGTCTCGTTGGCCCTCATACCACATCCTCTTTTTTTATTCGACTATACCAACTATCAACACATAACTCATTCGAACATAACGGACACACGAGCAAAGAAAAAAAATAAAGAATAAAAAAAGGGGTGGAGATACCAAAGGGTCATTCAAACTCAGAAATAAACTGACAACGCTAATAAAAGAAAGAACAAACAAATACTAGTACACAAACCACATTTAATAGAAAATTATTTTAAAAGACTTAACAACACGAACCCCACCAAAAACTGGGGATGATCTCAGGTGATGCGAAAGTCTCCGTCGTGTAGATCATGTTATTACAAATCCGGTAAATAGTCTAATTCGGCATGTAAATTTGGTGAAAAGGGACGGGGATTGTAGTTACGACATAAGGAACATATCTGATATCATCTGTGAAACGGTTATTCCATAATAGCCAACCAAATCTTGCGAGCGTTTAACCTCCCCCAACCAAGGACTGTTGTGTAACAGCACACCAAACAAACAAAAACGGTTTCACAGTATAAGGGCTTAGCTTATCAAATCGACAAAGCACAAAGCAGTAGTACTATATTATATATAAATTGACTGATTGTCCCCTTGGTGACAAAAAGTCTGCAAGCAGCGTCATTAATTCAGCGAGAATAAAATATTTTCATTTCTATAAACACAACGATTAAATGCTAAAAAATGAACACTCTATACAGCCAAATATTCTAAATATTAATAGAATTGCTAATTTGAATCGTAACGGTTACTCAATTTTTAATATAAGCTTGTTTTATCATTTTAAATGTGTGTTTGCAGATTAAATATCACAATATTATAAGCCTACTGTCTGTTCCTCTACATTTCCCGCTGTCGCTGCATCCATAAAACAATCCCTGGTAGAAACATGTCTCGTTGTTTGAATTAGCAATTGATGAAGTATAGTTTTTAACACACTGTATATCCCAATTTGGGGAAAAGAAGCCAACTATTTGTAACACAAATATGAAAGAAAAGAACATAATGAATATGAAAAATCCTGTCCCCATGTTGGCCTTTGTAGTAGCTCGATATTATTATGTTTGTTTTAAACAGAAAGTTGGTTTTTATGGAGGAAATCTTACACTGATATTATCGTACGACCCACGTCCAAAGATTACAATGTAAGAGATTACAGTTGAACATATATACTAGGCAAAAAAAGAACCGTTACATTGGTTTTTAATTTGAAGATACCACATATATTAATTTCAAGTATTTTCATGATTAAAACTAGTAACCTGAATGATTTATCTATCAAATTTACTCATTTATAAAAATATCGGAAATGACGTTACGTCATTTTCTGATTTCAAACAAATAACCATTTTTTCAAAAATTTACCTGTATAGAGTTGGAATCGAGTTGTCCTTTTTGTCATTTGTTGTGTCGAACACTATTGTTAACAAAAAGTCGCATTAGAAAATTGAAAAAGTTGAAACGTAAAACAATGTTCCGTCTACGCCAAAATGAGAGAGAACGAGCTATTGTGATGTTGGCAGCAGGAATGACTCAAGTGCAGGTTGCAAATCATTTTAATGTCTCTAGAATGACTATTGCAAGACTTAAGACTCGTCTTAGAGATACTGGCACAACAAATGATCGCCCCGTAGTGGCAGGCCACGTGAAACGACGTTACGTCAAGACAGACTCCCCGCATCATTCATCTCCGGAATCGATTTGTAAACGCGTCACAAACTGCACGACAAATCCGCGGAAGACATAACAACAGAATATCTGCTCAAACAGTTCGTAACCGATTGGCGTTAAGTTGGTCTAAGAGCTCGTCGTCCATTGAAGGGAAATATCCTTACGCAGCGTCACAGGATGGCGCGACTTCAATGAAACACGAGTACGGATTCGATGGAATAGGCAAACATGGAGACAGGTTCCTTTTACCGATGAATCTAAATTCAACTTGAAATTTAGCGACGGCAGAGCCAGGGTCTACCGGAGACGCAGTGAACGATTTTCTGATGCGTGGGTGTAGGAAACAGATCGGTTTGGTAGTGGCGGAATCATGGTATGGGGCGGAAATCATCGTTGGTAACCTAAATGCAACAAGGTATAGGGTCAAAATTCTGGCTCCAGTAGTTCTCCCGTATCTCCGAAGACATCGTTTTAACCACGCTTTTCAGCAGGACAACGCCCGTTGTCACGTGGCACACATTTCAATGACCTTTTTGGAGAATAACCATATTCGTGTGTTGCCTTGGCCAGCAATGTCTTCAGATTTATCGCCAGGTGTCAGGCGGTCATAAATGCAAGAGGTGGTCATACAAGGTATTGCCATGTTATTAAACTCGAATTCTGTACTCGTCATGTTAAAATTGTCCGAAAAGGTGCAATATTGTTTTCAATAAAAAAAAAACTTGTTATTGTTCTCTTCAAATTTATGTTAGCTAACTATTCCATTAAACTTTTGTTATCATTTTTTTGTTATAAAAAAAAATGAATGATCTTTTAAGCATGTAGCGTTTCTTTTTTTGCCTAGTATATAAAGAATTTAAATATGTATTTTATATTACACAGTCAGTCTTGTTAAAATTAAAACATGATTGATCAAATGTTTGAGTTTTCAGTGAAAGATGTGTGTCGCCGCCTGCTGTTCCTTATTATATAGTAAAGACATTGCAATGTCTATGTTTTTGGTATGGGAAACCTTACGGATTACTTAGAACAATACTTAAAATATGTCAGGCGCAAATTTATTTTTTTCCGTCGCACCACTGTCTCAGCTCAGAGGAGAGTTTGCATAAAGTCAAGAGCCTGTTATTCAATGGTGGTCGGTTACTTAGTATTCTCGGTTTAACTCTCTAAACTTGTCATTTCGAGGCCTGTAGCTGACTATATGGTATGGGTTTGCTCATTGTTGAATGTCGTACGGTGACCTATTCGTGCTTATTTATGTGTCAGTTGGTCTCTTGAGGATAATTTTCTCATTGACAATCATGCATCATCTACTTATTTTTATATCATTCTTTCAATCATGTCTGATACGTCAGAAATAAACATGATGTAGCAATCCACCTACACAAAAAAAAACAATAAGCTAGGTGCACTCTTAATTTTTCTTAAAACTTTGAAACAACATATAGTAAATATCTCACTGAACAAGAAGGCAAGACTTTGTACACTCTATAGTTGTAGTCTCCGTGTTCTACACTGTTCCAGATAATTCATGTTTGAATCAAAATTCTCATTACAAAATATGTAGTAGATTTAAGGGGCAACTGTTTTCAAACACTAAACAATCCACTGATTATGTGATAAGTAAAAATATTTTATAGCATATTTTCATTTCAAGTGCACAATTTCGAAAATATATGCGCGAAAGACTTCATTTTTTATTTTGACGAAATTTGAAAAACTCATGTAAACAAGATTGCGCATCAATTCACATGAATGTGAATTTAAACAGTCAACTTTATCAAAATTCAATTTGAATGAGCACGTACATTTATATCGATCACTTTAATGTACATCCTTTAAAATATCTTTATGCATTTTTCGTACAAAGTAAAAACGAACGTTTCTTTTCTTTATCATTTTCTTTTATTATCATTATTATTATTGCCAATTTGCTATTAATTATATTATTGTAATTGTGGTTATGAATTGAAATAGTTGGCCTGTTTATAATGCATAAGGTAGAAATGTAATAAGTTCCGATAACTTACGGTACAATATCAAAGTACGTGTCAATGTTATCTAGAAGGAAGTTAAAGATTTCGCGGAAGACTATCATTTTATAATAATTATCATCTTTCAAGCTATTATAATAACATTACGAATTTATGTATTCTCATAAATGTCCCTATACCAGTGCAATTCCAATATTAAATGCAGCACAAACTTTGTTTGGTTTTAATTGGATTAAAAGTAAGCTATGATCTCATAGCAAATATGGTAATAATAAAATTGAAAATTGAAATATGGAATATGTCAATGAGACAGCAACCCAACAAAAGAGCAGAAAACAGTCGAAGTCCACCAATGGGTCTTCAACGCAGTGACAAAAACCCGCACCCGGAGATTATGTGTTTGACTGCATCACGTACATGTCCACCTATGTTATCATTGTCCTCCTCTTATGTTTCTGGATCACGTTTATGAAATCAAATTTTTCAGATTTTTTTGTTTCAGTTGAAATATCAAATTATCAAGTTCAGTGCCGTATAGTAAGTTATTAATCCAATTATGATAAAATATGCAAAGAAAATACATAACAGCCTGATCTATACATAAATGATATAGTAAAAAGCTAATGTGACTGACGTCAACTATTAAAAGACAACCATTGAATAACAGGCTCAGGAAGCGCCAATTGAAGAGATTGAAACATACGTGTGAACCCTTAACCTTCTATTTATCATGGTCAGAGGTATAACATCACAATACATATACACTCTGTAACAATCTAATGGAGAGGGTTTATCATTAATCATAAGAGACAGACATACTACTTACATGTAAATGAGACAAAGGAACCAAAAGTCGTTTAATGTTTATTCCTGTGTCTATCTTTTGTTTAAAAAGTATATTAATATCCCTTGACTAAGATAAAAAGGAGAAAAATGGAGACATTACAGCTGGTTTCATTGAGTGTGTAGCTAAATGTGATATCTTTAATAGTTAACTTGCTTGCTAGCTGAACCGCGAAGTCATTATTAGGTAAAGTATAATACCCACCTTTCGAAGTGGTCTAGTTCTACAGACAGATAGACGGACTATATAAAAAAGAAGATGTGGTATGATTGCTAGTCTATTCTTAAAGGAGGGTAGTTTACCAAACCTAATAATGACTTCACGGTTTAACTAGCAAGTAAGCTTACCAACGATTTTACCTTTAGCTACACATTCAATGAAATCGATGATGTTCTTGTTTCGGCTCTATTTAGAGCGACAAATACAATGATATTGTATGAATCTTAGTATAAACTGTATGTTGTTTGTTGTGTTGTGACGTTGCTGTAGCATGTTCTTTTATCAAGAAATTGATATCGAGTAGAAATTATTATTTACAAATGCCTTATTGGAACGTGTACGTAAAGAAACGAAAGCAACAGCAAATATATACCGAGGGCAATCATTTATGTTTACAAAAAAATGTTTTTATTTTTCATTCAACTACGCAAACATTAAGCTAACTTGTATCAACTGACAGTACCATATCTCAATTTTGTAATCACGTTTAAAAGAACCTCTGTTAATGCCAGCCAACTTTTTCGAAAAACATTGATTTGAAACATGATAGCGTTTTAATGTAAATATTTTGTCATGTTTTGCCCATTAGCCTTTTTATTTGTTGAATCCTAGGTTTATATTCGCGTGATAACTGCGTTTTTACTTAGTAATACATGATTATGAAATGTTTTATATGATATAATGAAAGATTGTACAGCTTTCACGATGGGAGCACGTAAAGTTTATATTGTTTTATTTGTAATTCTTACAATGTGGGATATTAATTTGGCTAAACCATGCTCCGATTCTGGGTGTCGGTCAGTTAAAATGCCGTTAGTGTCAGACAACTTAAAGGCTCCATTATTAGCTGAACTGGACGTATCAATGATTAACCAGCAGCTTAAAGAATATATTGATGATGCTATAAATGTAACATTTATTGAGAGATTCCATGACATCGTCGAAGAAAAACAAGAGTCGTTAAAGTCGACTGTATCGGATATTCATAAACGATTAACCAGTATGTTGGTATGGAATGGAAAATTGTCTAAACAGTTTCTCGGTAAGCTCTTTAATGTTTAAGGTGGAACATGAAAAAAAGAGCAATAAACATGCACTAAGTCAACTTCTAATGAAGTTAATCAATAAATTGACCTAATAATATATTTTATAACCAATACATTGATGCTTATAAGTTTAATTTATTCTGGTACATCTTGATTGAGTCGGTTGTACATTGTAACTAACAAATTAATTCAATTATCAGTATATTTTTCATGTCGGGGCCTTTCATAGTCGACCATACGGTATGGGTATTTTTCATTGTTGAAGGCAATTCGGTTGCCTACATCCACTTCATTTGCACCTTGGTGGATAGTTGTATCATATCCTTGGCAATCATACCACATCTCCTTATTTCTATATTCATAATCTACGTTTATCAAGGGAGCAACCGTTTAACTTCTTGAGGGAAAAGGGAGGTAAGATTGTTCTTCGGAGTCAGAACATTTTACTTTAAGTTTGTCGACGCTATCAATCTATTTTTTTCCAAAGATTAACACTATAAGGTATGCATTGGGGAAAATCTGGATTCAGAATATACGTTTTTGTCATCTGCTTGACCACAATATATTTTCTCATCAAATAAGGAATCAGTATTTATTGGGTATTTTTGTTGAGGAAAGAACCATAACCCCAACCTCCAATCAAGTTTGAGTATCCTCGTGATTATGTTTTGATTTTTTTTTCTTTAATGACAACTTTTGGTCCAAACCAAAACTGAGTACATGAAATGTTTATAAAAATTTCTTCGGTATTTTTTAGCCATTAAGAAAAATTATATATATAATAATCAAAGAACATGTGTGAAGATGATTCGGATGTTTTCCACCTTATATTTTGAAGTAGCAGATAACAGTTGGTCTAGATCTTTAAAGCAATGTGCAAATTTTGAGAGTATTATGTAATTCATGTGTAAGTAATATGATGTAAATAAAAAACAGAAAATTATGTATTTTGTCATATTTACGGCTGTAATTTAAAAAAAAAAAATCTACATTATGATTCTTTTTTTTTCAACTTTTCCCAATAAGGGGAGATAACTCATATAGCGGGAGAGATAGCTCAGATTAATTAATGCACAGGCACTAGACATTCTGTCAAAAGTATGAAAATATTGGCAATTGGAAGAAAATAGTGTTTGGAAGAAAATAGTGTCCATATATATATATATATGGACACTATTTTTTTCCAATTGCCAATATTGTTATACTAATATATGGACACTATTTTCTTCCAATTGCCAATATTTTTATACTATTGACAGAACGTCTAGTTATATATATGGACACTATTTTCTTCCAATTGCCAATATTTTTATACTATTGACAGAACGTCTAGTGCCTGTGATTAATGTTGTAATAGAAAGTGTTGTGAATTTACCTATTTTAATATGTAGCAAAACAAATGAGTTCGGTGACCCCATTTTTTTTCTTTTTTTTATCTGAAGGCATGGTATAAAAGCTTCTCATATTTTATCTTAAAATTCTATCATGTAGTTTTCGTTTTATTACACTAAATTGGATTTGCCATGCATACTCTACAAAATCTGACAATTTTGCACAACCTGTAGCATGAAAATAGGTCCGGTGACCCATACTTTTTACTCTATATTAAAAAGCATGATAAAAACTTCATATTGAAAAATTATTAAAAATATGAATTTTAATTACCTTTAAGTGAATGTATTATATGGTTTTTTTCCTCAGAAATGTCACGACCCTGTGAGAAAGGATGGATAAAGTTTGGAATCCACTGTTACTACATCGGACCCGATACAAAGACATGGGATGATTCTGTAGTAAGTGACATACATGTATGGTCGATAATGTTAAGTACAAGGATTTACTATGATATGAATAATTTGTAAATAGCCCAACTAAACATGACGCTGAAATTAGAGATTCAGTAATGCGGTTTTTTTTTTAAGTCGGAAAAACGAAAATGTAAATTCCTTTCTATTTTAAACAAAACAACCAAATGTGTATCAATTATCACAGAACCTACACCAAATACTTGTTACAATGATAGAATTAAGAACGAAAATAGGGAGACAACCACCGTACAACAGAGCAAACCCGTTGAAGACCACTCATGGGTCTTCAACACAACAAGAACATCCCGGGCTTAAACTGTTCCCTAAACAATGTGTTCTTGTTCAGTGAAAATGGACGTCATTTTGAACTCCGAAACATATAAATGAAACAATTTTTTTTTTAAAACGACGTTCACGACAAACAAAGGACAGACGTACAGACGCAAAAATTCGACGGGGGTCAAACGCGTAAGATTTCAACCCTCCCCTATACCTATAGCCAATGTAGAATAAACAAAAGCACACCAATACGTACAATAAAATAGATATAAGACAATTTAATAAACATAAAATAAAAACATATTCTTTTCTATAACACATAGAGACACGAAGACTTTGTACTTGGTACACCACTGTCCAAGGTTAGGGGTAGGGTTGGGATCCCGATAACATGTTTATAACCAGTGGTTGTCGTTCGTTTATGTGTTACATATTTGTTTTTCGTTCATTTTTTATACATACATTATACCGTTAGTTTTCTCGTTTGAATTCTTAAAGAGGTAGAGCCAATTTGCCGGGGATTTGTTACATTCGATAAGATAGGTAAATCATGTTTTAAATAGCCCGATAGATGCTAATTATAGTACATGAAAATACGTCACATCATCTATTTTCATACCTTGAACAGGTATTCCTACAAAAACAAGGCCAAGACTATTGATTTTTTAATATTGATTTTATTTTATTATTAACACCCTTTATGCAAGGCACCATACACACGTACATTGTAACTTGTCAAGGAGCCAAATAATATCGAACAAATTCAAATCGTGTTTTTCTCATTCTGAATATATGTATATATGTATTTGTCCTGGTCTTTTAAGGTTTTATCGTCTATAAGATAAGATATTAATAAGATAATACATGTATACATTTTAACCGGAGAACATCTTACATCAGTTGGCCATAGATCACCCTGTGTTACTAACACATGTTATATTGCCTTTTCTGGCATTTTAACAAATCAGCCCTTTGTTGTGATACAGATGCAACAGCTTCTTGATGTTTTACCTACACTCACGATTTGTAGTGTAATCGATTTGTTCTGTTGTGTTGATTTATTTTCTGATGACTTAGGTACCGGTGTAGTGAAGGTGGTTAAAAATTCAGTATTAGTATCTACACAGTTTGTGAATTGGCGACAAAATTGCTGTTGACTGCATTTGTTACATATAATACCATGTTCAAAAAATGTTTCGAAAAATTGTTTGTGTTTTTTGGAAACTGGTATACAATGGCCTCATTTTAAGTTATGTGTATATTACACCCGCAACATTTGGGCTTCATTGCTATAGAATCAATTCTCGTGTTATTGGTTATGTACAGGCACCCACATCAGTTTGACGGCAGTTGTTCCTTCAATCTATGTCATAAATGTAAACACATGAATAGAAACTTTAAGCAAGTCAAGAGTATGGACAGTCATAGGAATGCACACAATAAGCGATACATTATTTTTTTCATTAATAGATGTAAAATGATATACTAGTAAATCATATAGTCAAAATGAATCCAGAATGACTCTATGATTTAAACAAACATCCGAAAAAATATGATAGAAACATTAAAATTTAATATAACAAC
Organism: Mytilus edulis; assembly: GCA_019925275.1. Classification (NCBI taxonomy): domain Eukaryota; kingdom Metazoa; phylum Mollusca; class Bivalvia; order Mytilida; family Mytilidae; genus Mytilus; species Mytilus edulis. The sequence continues at coordinate 91,538,184 of CM034357.1, read as the reverse complement.
ACAAAAAATGCAAATATTCTGAGCGAGATTTGAACCCTTTCTTCACTCATTAGTAGTTCTGTGCTCTACTGATGGAGCCACGGTGATACTTATCCATAAATATCTTATTAAGAAGCTACATGTATATCGGTACAATTTAGCGATGTTACAATTTTTTCTTTAAAAAGTAGTTTTTTATGTTATAAGGACACGATGAACCAATTTCATTTTTGAGTTGAAAAGTAGTATGAATTACAACAGTCATAAAAACCTAACTTTTTTCTTGGTTTGAAATGTCCTTCTGGGGGGATTCCCTGTTTTCCCACCTAAAAACACCCGAAATTCCGCATATTGGACATTCATCCTTTTTGAGGGTTAAATTAACTATTGATCACACATACTGATAATATACGTAAATCGATAAATTGATCAAAAAGCATTTTTATTTTTTGTTTTTTTAGTAAATGTTATTCTGTCGGCACTTTTTGAAATTGGCCCTTCTGTGAAAAAAAATCCCAACAAATTGGCCCTACCTTGTCATTTCAGGACTTTTTTTTATAGCTGACTATGAGGTAAAGGTTTTGCTCATTGTTGAAGACCGTACGGTGACCTATAGTTGTTATTTTCTGTGTTATATGGTCTCTTACGGAGAGTTGTCTCATTGGCAATCACACTACAACATCTTCGTTTTTATATTTGTTCATCAAATTTAATGTTTTGGTTTGTTTTGTGAATTGGTCACTCATTTTCAATGGAATCAAACTGTTTTCTCTCTTCTCTTCTTTAAAACAGCGTTTTTTCTCAAGAATTTGATATCGACCAATGATATAAATATCAACGAACCTGCATTTTTTACAAATGCAATTATACCTAATAAAATAGAGAAGGAATTTTATTAAATATACATAATATCTCTTTTTAGCTCGGAATTTCGTCTGTATAGCGCCACAAATATAGTGCACATATTAATGTAACTCTTACAATATTTATAAACAAATGGCACACATATTATTATTGTAGAATGTACATTATTTTTTAGACTGATTGCCAGAGGAAAGGTTCTAACTTGGTTAAAGTAGAAGACGCATCAGAAAATCTCTGGCTTCAGACTGTCATGATTGGTGAGTGTATAGATAAGACGAAGTATTCTTTTCTTCATGAATCACTCATTTTATAGAATATGTCATACTGATAATTCATAAGAGACGCTTACTATCCCCTCCCACCCCCACCCCACACCAACAAATATCCTTCCCCGAGCAAGCAGCATTTTCCGGATATCGTATTGCTTACATTTATTACAGTGAACAGTGTCTGTCTATTATTACAGTGAACAGTGTCTGTCTATTATTACAGATTTTTTTTAGATAAAGTGCTAACATTGCTAGAAATGCTCAGTAAAGTGCAATATCTCCTGTACAACATATGGAGCTAACTGTTGGCTTCAATCGTAAATATGGTATTGCTGAATGTGCGATTTATATCTTTTATTTAGCTATTATTGCATTCAAATGGTAAATAGGTTTTCACATATCAGATATCATCTGGAAAAAGTTAAAGTTTGTATTAGCTATAAACTTGTGACTTGTTACAAACAGTTCTTATTGAATTATTATATGGTCAAGATATGCAGGTTATCTTTGATTTGTGTTATCTTACAGCAAACAACATTGACATACTTAGAATTGGTGCACATGATATTCATAATGAAGGAACATGGCGCTGGATTTCGGATAACTCAGCTGTGGATTACACAAACTGGGTAGGCGGACAGCCTGATGATTTTGGAGGAAATGAAGACTGTGCTGAATTATGGAAAGCAGCTTCGTACCTTTGGAACGATCGTCCATGCTCATCTTTATTGCGATACATTTGTGAGAAATGAGAGCAAAACATGCATGATTAATTGATAAATGTGCATTGTCTTCCTATAGCTTAAGACACTAACTTTACAAACCATCAACTATTGATGATAAAATGTTCTTACTCACAGTTTTATATAAGCAATTAAAATTCTTCAGATTTGACATCTTTGCATTTAACACAGTGGGAGGGTAATGTAATTTCTTTTTGGGGTCTCAGAGAAGTCGATCAGTTTTAAGTTGGCATTGTGTTGTGTAATGTAATATTTGGTTATCAATGACTACTGCTATTTCTTTTCTTTTGCATACACGTATACTGCGTTTTTAGTATAGATCATGATGTTACATGTATACACCATGAAGGTTAACTTACATTTGTACGGCGGTTTTAATGACACGAACCGGGTAAAACTGGACGAAGTAAGTTGCCAAATTATAATATTGACAAGGAGTGACGTGGAAGAAATGTTTTGCAAAGTCAGACAACGCTTACAAATCTTGCACCCCACCATTCGCAAACCTAATGGAATGATTGTCTCTAGATTTTTATTCCATAACCACCTGATTTGGAAATATCTATTTTCAATTATCTTAACAAGTGCACGAAGGATACATTATTGTCAGGACAAAAAGGCTTCGAATATACACAACGGTTGGCCTACTTGCTTTGTGAAGGCAGTGCCTATAGTACATTGATTAAACTATACTTTCCTTGACGGATCATTTTACTGAAAGAAAGACTTAAAAGTGTATTACTTGTGTCAAACATAAATATAAAACAATACTTTACATGTTATACATATGTGTCATATCTTTTGGATAGTTTTGTGGTGTTTCGTAAATTATACAATAGTTTTTGTTGGAAGCCTCGTCAATAACTCATAAGACGTCTATTGATATGGTAGATGACTTCTTGAACCCCTTAACCCCCGAAACGAAGTCCTTGGCAATGTATACATTTTTGTTCTTCATGTAACCATGGTGGCAAATATTGATCGATTGACAAAACGAATAACACCAACTTTATTTTCTAGATACCATAGGGACCATTGAATATAAATTTGATCGGAATTGGTTCGTTGGATTCAGAGGCGAAATTGTTTTAAAGAGTTCGACAGCATTTGTGCAAAGTGGTGATCATAGCTTACCTGGTCGAACAAAAATGGGGATAATATCTCGTCAACAAGAACTGATATGTGATATCTTAATCCCAGTTGCAATGAAAAACAAATATCTTCCGTTTCTTTGTCAGTCTATTTATCGAACTCATTTAAGAGTTTGATGAGTGGAATCAAACCTTCATTTGCATTTGTGAGGATTTAAACACATTCAAGGTTCTATCACGGCAACTAGAAATGACATTGAGCATCATCCAAAAAATGGTGATACATTTCAGATCACCAGTTACAAGAGATTCTGACAAGTTAAAACCTTCATTCAGATTTTAAAAGAATGTAATTACATGTATACTATGAATGATTCATAATAAAAAAATACCCTCCGAAATCTCGTTATGTCGAATATAAAAAGGAACAAAGCATGAGTGAAAATAAAACCAATTAAAATTGAAACAAGGCAACAAAACATATAACTAAGCAAAATTAATATGTGAATATGGTAATAATCATTATGACTCTGAAACGCTCAAATCAAAATATTTATAAAGCCAAACCAGTACAAAGTTGAAGAGCATTGAGGAACTCACATCAGGCGAAATCGCAATCAAAACAAGCAGAAATGTGAACATCTCATTAGAAAAACTTAAACCAAGCAAAATTGTGGTAAAGACATTTATTTAGTACAAATTAAACCAAATAAAACTGTGGTGTGTTATCAATGAAAATTAATACAAACAAAACTGTTAGCTCAACAACCTTAAAACTTACACAAAACATAACCTGTGATCATGGCAATATCAAACCTTGAATCATGCGAGAACTGTAGCGTGGTAATATTGAAATTTCAACCTAGAAAATATGAAAATGCAATTGAAAAACCACAACCGTGCAAAATATTAACATGGCAATTATCGTAAAATGAAAACCAGTCAAGAATGTGCACATGGTAACAGTGAAACTTAAGAGAAGCAAAATTGTTGTGATCGCAATAGCGATTCTCAACCAAGCAAAAACGTGGACATGGCAACACTTAAACTTAAACCTACCCAAAATGTGGACATGGCAAAAGATACAGCTGAACAAAGCAAAAATTTTGGAACTTGGAAAATTTTAATCGAGCAAGAATGTGCAAATGGCAACATTTAAACTCAGACCAAGCAACACAGTGGACATATCAAATAGTGAAACCTAAACCAAGCAAAACTGTGGACATGACAAATAGTGTAACTTAAACCTAGAAATACTGTGGACATGACAAATGGTGAAACTTAAACCTAGAAATACTGTGGACATGACAAATGGTGAAACTTAAACCAAGCAATACTGTGGACATGACAAATGGTGAAACTTAAACCAAGCAATACTGTGGACATGACAAATAGTGTAACTTAAACCAAGCAATACTGTGGACATGACAAATAGTGTAACTTAAACCAAGCAATACTGTGGACATGACAAATGTTGAAACTTAAACCAAGCAATACTGTGGACATGACAAATAGTGTAACTAAAACCAAGCAATACTGTGGACATGACAAATAGTGTAACTTAAACCAAGCAATACTGTGGACATGACAAATGGTGAAACTTAAACCAAGCAATACTGTGGACATGACAAATAGTGTAACTTAAACCAAGCAATACTGTGGACATGACAAATAGTGTTACTTAAACCAAGCAATACTGTGGACATGACAAATGGTGAAACTTAAACCAAGCAATACTGTGGACATGACAAATAGTGTAACTTAAACCAAGCAAAACTTAGGACATGGTTTTACTTGGTTTATATTTCACTGTTGCCTTGTTCAGTTTTACTTTGTTTAAGTTTCACTTTTTTCCACGTCCATAGTTTTGCTAGGTTTATACTTAACTTTTCGCCATGTCCACAGATTTGCTTGGTTTAAGTTGCACTATTTGCCATGTCCGATGTTGTACTTGGTTTAAGTTTCACTGTTTTTCATGTTCATAGTTTTGCTTGGTTCAAGTTTCACATTTGCCATTGCAACAGTTTTGCTTGGTTCAAGTTTCACTTTTTTCCACGTCCATAGTTTTTCTAGGTTTAAATTTCACTATTCGCCATGTCCACATTTTGCTTGGTTTAAGTATCACTCCGCACAAAACAAGAAGCTAGTAGTTTTATTTTCAAGAAAATTTAAGCGCCATAGAAAATTTAATAATCGGAAACAAAATATTGTCATGTTCCATTTTTTACAAAGATAAGATATTCTTTTCAATGTACACATTCGATTGGTTTACTTTCACCAATATATGACATGGCAAATAATGAAATCTTAAACCAAGAAAAACTATTGCAATGGCAAATGTGAAACTAAAACCAAGCAAAATCATAAACATGACAAATAGTGAAACTAAAACAAAGCAAAACTGTTGCAATGGCAAATGTGAAACTAAACCAAGCAAAACTATGAACATGACAAATAGTGAAACTTAAACCAAGTAAAACATGGGACATGGCAAATAGTGCAACTTAAACCAAGCAAAATTGTGGACATGGCGAATAGTGAAATTTAAACCTAGCAAAATTATGGACGTAGTAAAAAGTGAAATTTTGAGATGGCAAATTGTGAAAAGTAAACCAAGCAAAACAGTGAATATGGCAAACAGGGCAACTTAACCAAGCAAAACTGTAGACATGACAAATAGTGAAACTTAAACCAAGTAAAACAGTTGCAAATAAATTGCAAATGTGAAACAGAAACCAAGCCTGGTTCGAGAGACAAATATAGTCTCTAGTGTTGACAGTGGGTTACTTGCCAATATTTTTTATACCCCTTCCAAATTTATTTCTCCATGTTTTATGCCTCAAATGGCAAGTAGGGGGGGGGGGGGGGGGGGGTGAAATTACACTGTAAAAAAAATTGGGATCAGAATTTTAAAGTAAAGTAGTGATTTGGTTCAGTTGAAAAAGGTTAAAAACTAGCACTTCGGAAGATGTCAAAAGATTCCAAACCGCCCTAAACATACAATTGTCCATATTTTGAGTTGGAGCCGATGAAGTTTTCAATAATTCTGATTTAATTTGTCCAAAAGTAGTACAACACACTGTAAAAAGTTCATGGAGAAAGCGCAGATGGGATTTTTAAAATTTTCATTTATGTTCTAAAAGAAATGCACTACGAAATAATTGTGGTCTCGGACCAAAACTGTTAACATGACAAATGGTGAAACGTAAACCAATCAAAACTGTGGATATGACAAATAGTTAAAACTTAAACCAAGCAAAACTGTTGCAATGGCAAATATGAAACTTAAACCTAGCAAAACTGTGACAGTGGACATTGCAACGGTACATCTTAAACCAAGCAAAACTGTTGCAAAGGCAATTGTGAATGTTTATCCAAGTACAGTAAACTGAGAATATCTCAACTGTGAAACTCATACCAAACAAAGCTTTGAACGTGTCAAACGTAAACACAGAAAAAAAAATTGGATCATGATAAAAGTAAATCTTATATCAAGTGAGAATAGGAACATGGTATTGGTGAAACTAAACCAATCGAATGTGAACATTGAAAAGAATATCTTAACTTTGTAAAAAAAATTGAACATGACAATATTTTGTTTCCGATTATTAGATTTTCTATGGCGCTTAAATTTTCTTGACAATAAAACTACTAGCTTCTTGTTTTGTGCGGAGTGATACTTAAACCAAGCAAAACTGTGGACATGGCGAATAGTGAAATTTAAACCTAGAAAAACTATGGACGTGGAAAAAAGTGAAACTTGAACCAAGCAAAACTGTTGCAATGGCAAATGTGAAACTTGAACCAAGCAAAACTATGAACATAAAAACAGTGAAACTTAAACCAAGTACAACATCGGACATGGCAAATAGTGCAACTTAAACCAAGCAAATCTGTGGACATGGCGAAAAGAAAAGTATAAACCTAGCAAAACTATGGACGTGGAAAAAAGTGAAACTTAAACAAAGTAAAACTGAACAAGGCAACAGTGAAACATAAACCAAGTAAAACTGCAGACATTACAAATTGTGAAATTTAAATCAAGCAAACATGTGGACATTGCAAATAGTGAAACTAAAACCAAGCAAAACTTTGGATGTGACAAATAGTGAAAATTAAACCAATAAAAACAGTGGACATGACAAATAGTGAAACATAAACCAAGCAAAAATGTTGACATGGTAAATAGTCAAACTTAAACCAATCAAAACAGTGGAGATGCTAAATAGTGATAATTAAACCTAGTAAAACAGTGGACATGGCAAATAATGAATTTAAACCAAGCAAAACTGTAGACATGACAAATAGTGAAACTTAAACCAAGCAAAAATGTTGAGATGGCAAATTGTGAAACGTAAACCAAGCAAAACAGTGAGCATGGCAACAGTGAAACCTAACCAAGCAAAACTGTAGACATGACAAATAGTGAAACTTATACCAAGCAAAACAGTTGCAAATAATTGCGAAATGTGAAACACAAACCAAGCAAAATTGTTAACATGACAAATGATGAAACGTAAACCAAGCAAAACTGTGGATATGACAAAGAGTTAAACTTAAACCAAGCAAAACTGTTGCAATGGCAAATATGAAACTTAAACCTAACAAAACTGTGAACTTGGCAATTAGTAAAACTTAAACCAAGCAAAACAGTGGACATTGCAACGGTACATCTTAAACCAAGCAAAACTGTTGCAAAGGGAATTATGAGAGTTTATCTAAGCACAGTAAACTGAGAATATCTCAACTGTGAAACTCATACCAAACAAAGCTTTGAACGTGTCAAACGTAAACACAGAAAAAAAAATAGATCATGGTAATAGTAAATCTTATATCAAGCGAGAATAGGAACATGGTATTGGTGAAACTAAACCAATCGAATGTGTACATTGAAAAAAATATCTTAACTTTGTAAAAAATGGATTTAGCGAACATGGCAATATTTTGTTTCCGATTATGAAATTTTCTACGGCGCATAAATTTTCTTGAAAATGAAACTACTAGCATCTTGTTTTGTGCGGAGTGAACTCTAACAAAAAGTTTGAATCTGCAATACATTCATGCATTAGATGTGTTAATATTATCGCAAAAGAGACAACTACAAAGTATCAACGGCAAAGATATAAATGGTCACATAAAGCCTTACATCATGCAACAATGCAACAATGAGCAAAATGCATACATTATTTTAAACTATGGTCATAAAACATTTGGAAATCATGAGGAAAAAAATAACTCCATAAATGAGCAAATTAATATGTAAAAAATTTCAAACCCACAACATATGCGTATGTATGTATGTACCGATAAAAAAAACAATTGGTCAGTGAATGTCTAATGTAGCAATTTAATAGTGTTTTGATATTCAGAGAATTTGGTTAAAAAAAATATTTTATTTACAACTGTTATGGACTAGGAACGATTCAGAACTAAACGTATTGTATGGACACTTACATAGAAACAAACGGTTACGGTTTTGGAAATTAAATCCACCAAAAAAATAATATAACAGCAATTCATACTGCTTTACAAAAGCAGTTATATGGAGTAAGATGACAGCGTATTTTTAGAATAAGAGAAACAGATAAAAACATATGTTATTTCTATGTAAAATTGAAAACGGAAATGAGGAATGTGTCGAAGAGACAACAACCCGACCAAAAACAGACAACAGCAGAAGGTCGTCAATAGCTATTCAATACAGCGAGAAACTCCCGCACCCGGAGGCGTCCTTCAGCTGGCCCTAGTTCAGTGATAATGGACGTCATACTAAACTCCAAATTATACACAAGAAACTAAAATTAAAACTTAGATGTATTATATCTTCTTACATAGTAGCTGGCGTCATGTACGAAAAAACTACATCTAATACTTTTTTTTACGCTGGGGTTCTTTCTAACACGTTCTCTTATTCATTTCTTAGATAGTAACATGGGTTGATTTTCTTTAAAACTATAAAGTTCCCTTATATTACATTCAATATTACCCTTTTTACACCTAGAACTGCCTTGACATAGATACATTCATAAAGGAGTGCAAGTACAATGAGCTATGACATCTTCAAACAATTGTATCTTTAAAGCATATTTTAATTTATCTATTAATTTCTATAAATATCACCAGTCAGCCAACATAAATCATTCTCTTATCTTTTTATGTCTATTACTTTGAACACTAATTCGATTTCATGTTCTTTTAAATAGTTGTTGTGTGTCACACCAACATGACCAACGCACACGCTAACTATATTATCTTTCCAGACTCCGAACAGATAGCTGTATAATATAATTGAAGTACTATTCGGCAAGAAATGGAAATATTTTTCAACATCATATGTGTATCGTTAATGTTTCAATATGGCAAGTTTATTTAATTGATAATTCATTGATATACTTTTTACTGAATTTTAAAAATATGCACATCAACACTAGGACTATTATACTATAAGAGTCACAAATCAACATAAAGGAAAATTTCGTTATTGATAAATACTTCAAATTTTATAACATTACCAAGAATTTTCAACAATTTGTTTTGCAGCGTTTGGAATCTGTGCTTTTCCATGTTGGCAGCAGAACCGAGGATTTGCAAGAATAAATGAAGACGGCAGTCACTTTTTTGTCGGCGCAGTCAGTAAAACTAACAGAACTACACTAGAAGTTTCGGTCAACGGTTCATCTGTATTTACACAGGAATGTTACGCGAGAGCAGGCCCATTTACTGTGATTAAGTATGACAGTATAATAAGTTTCATGTATATTTATAATAAGTTTGATTTGTATTAATATTCTATATTATTGCATAGCAATATCATATTTCCCATAGAAGGTAACAAAACGTTAGCGTGCAATAAATTCTAATATTGCACTAGTGCAATAAATCTTCAAAATACATGACGTCACCAACGACAAAGTATTAGTTTAAACCATTTTACTTTCAAATATTATGTAGCTATACAATAAAAGGGTTATTGCATGAATATTGGGGAATATTGTCTCTCGTAGAACATTCTAAAATTCTACTTGGGACAGTATTCCCCAATATTCATGCAATAACCCTATAGTATCTTATTTATATATGATTGTCTTCTTTTATTCGTGGTTTCCATTGATATAAATGATAACCATTTTTTTGTAAATACTTGCGTTGAAAAATCAACAAGCATATTTTGATTTAATTTTATCATTTGTCATTCATTGCTTGGTGGTGTGTTTTGTATATGCGACTTTTTGTATTTCTTTGGTTCTTATATTTAACGTGACTCTGTACATATACTTTAAAAGATCCCGTGAGTATGATATTGTTCTATTTTATGTCATTATGATATATTTCTATTATGAATTACAATATACGTTGAACCACAAACGTCAAAATCATTCAATCGCGTAGTGGAATTAACTATTTGTGGATTCTTATAAATTCTATATATAACTTTTGAACTAGTTTAAATCTCGGTCTATTTCTGAAATTTATTCTTACATACTTTTGATTTTTTATCCCTGTATGCTTACATTGCCTAGGTAAATTTTAAAATTGTTTGTATGCACATTGAACGACAAGTCTATGTGACGTATAAAATTGACCGTCAGACACACAAATCAATGAATGTGTTTGTAGAAAGATGTTTTTGTGTTCTGATAAATTGTTCCTTTTAAAATTGTTATACGATGATGACTGATGTACCCATATTCTGACTATTTTATTTATTGTGTCTGTTTAGTTAACGCATCAATGTAAATATAACGGAATTTGATGAGACTGTCATCAAAGTTAGAGGGTTAGCGCTATAAAACCAGGTTGATCCACCATTTTTTACATTTGAAAAATGTCTGTACAGAGTCAGGAATATGACAGTTCTTGTCCATTCGTTTTTGATGCGTTTTGTTATTTGATTTTGCCATAAGTTCAGTACTTTTGTGATTTTACTTTTTACTTAATTTTGCTGATATAGACAACGGAATGACATTTAGCAAACAGTACACAATGGAGAACTGGGTTTATTTAAAAGAATATTTTAATGATCAAGAAAAAAGAAAAAGTGCAATTTCATGCATCAAAATTGTGACAGGCTTAATTTGTCTCCTATGTGATCTACATACTATGCAAATGACTTATATATATATACATAAACAAATATTAAAAAATAAACTATATATTGTATTAGATCAAATACAACTGTTATTGGTCGTGACCTCGAAGAGCTAAACGAATGGCCACGGATGTGGCTAATGTCTTTTAATCCAGACAAAACAAAAATAATGATTTTTTCAAATAAAGATGCACCCGTTCTAAAATTCTGCTTACATGATTAATAAAGGAATCCCATAACAAAATGTCACAAACACCTTGGGGTAACGTTTTGCTCTGATGCTCGGTGGAACAGTCATATAGACAATCTGATTATCAGTGTTACGAAACATTTAAATATCCTGAGAAAACTCAAGTATCAACTTTGTAGGAAAAACTTAGAAAAACTCTATTTAGTATTTATAAGACCAATTTTTGAATATGCAACTGAAGTTTGGGATAATTGCGGAATAGGATATGTTAATAAACTTGAAAGTTTGCAGCTAGAAGCTGCTAAAATAGTTACTGAATTGCCTATGTTTACAAAATCTGAAATTCTGTATGAGGAAATTGAGTGGGAAACTTTAGCTGACAGGAGGAAAAGACGAAAATTACAAATGTTTTATAACATTCAACATAACCAAGCTCCAGATTATCTATGCAAACTTGTTCCACCTAGTGTACAGAGCACAACTGCATATCCCTTGAGAAATGGCAATGACATCATTGTTCCTTTATGTAGATTATCTCTTACTAAAGAATCGTTTATACCAGCAACTATTAACCTATGGAATCATACTGATTTGTCCCTTCGAAAACCAGACTCTATATCAAAGTTTAAAATCCAATTAAAAAGGCTAAATACCACAAATAAAGATGTACCGAAGCACTATCTATATGGACCGAGGAAACTAAATATGATTCTAACACAATTCAGATGCTACTCATCTTTTTTTAACTATGACTTGTTTAGAGTCAATATAATTGCTGATCCATCTTGCTTTTGTGGGTGTAACATTGAGACTGTACATCATTTCCGTTTTGACTGCTCTTTATATACACACCAGAGAGAAATTCTGATGAACAATCAAAGATGGCTTCCTGATGACCTTATACTGAATGTTAAGTTACTTACATCTGGTAATCCGAATCTCTCATATGATCAAAACGTGAATATATTCAAACACGTATTCGAAGTTATCAAAAGGTCTGAAAGATTTCTTGTTATATAGAAAAATGTATTTACGGTACATCCACGTCATCATTATCATCCTCATCATCGTTTTCAATGTTTACATTTATTTCTGTTTCATTTTTTTCTCAATTGACAGACTCGTAAAATATTGTTTATTTTGATATTGCATGCTCATATTTATATCGTTTTGTAGATTATTGTCATTCGGAGCGGACTTCATAAGTATGTCTTACTTGTGTCCAATCCAGTTTACTTTGAGTAAATAAAATATTGTTTAAACTAAAAATCAAATACAACACGTAATGTTTGATAAGGAAACATCTGTGTAAAGAGTATCGAACACATTTGTAAAGATTAATATTCAATATTTTCCAGACGGACTTTTACAACTGGTGATTTTTACTCATGTAGTAAGAATATTATAACAAATGGGTTCCCACACGTGCTGGTATCTTTTGTCAAACCACTAAGTAAGATATATTGTGTCTAAGGTGGTATGTCTAATTTCTTCCGTGTCAATATCAAGGTTCTAACATAATTAAATTTGAATATAAAACAAACATTATAATATACGGATTTTACACTTTTTTATTCAAATTTTACATGTTTTACCTTGTAATTGTTTACTAAGAACATTGAGTGTAAGCTGCACTTTATATTGATGTTTATATTTGTTGTAGATTTTGCATTTTTATTGTTAAATTGCACATTGATGGATAGATTTTTGTTTAAATATGAATTACATGTAGTTTGTGCATGAAAGATAATATAATATTTACATGCATTAGAAACTTTGGTTTAGAATAGTTTTTTCATATATATATTTGGGTGTAAAATGCTCAAAATTTTCCGAAAAAAATATTTTAGAAATTATATATGCCTTTATAAATAGGAGTTTTGAACTATTTTTAGACAGTTACAGATCGATAAGGTCAACAGTTACTGTTTAGCCATAACCGATTTTTTTTTAATTTTCATTTGTAAAATATCAAACCTAGACAATTACTTCTTTAATAGACTAAATGGGACGATCAATAGCTTGATGCTGTGTGATATAGAGAAATGATGAATATACATTTTGTACATGTAGCCGTTTAGAAGCCTTCTCATATTTTTTCCGTTGGGTTGTTTTAAGTTAAAATGTTTATATGTTTATAATGTTATACAAGAAGAATGATTGTCACTTCCTTTTATTCTTGTGGAATGAGTTTGGATGGTTATTTAGTATTTTAACTGGCGCTGTACAATTTATCCAACACTGATTTTTTTTTTAAATTAGTAGAAAGTATAATCACAAAAATACTTAACTCGGAGGAAAATTCAAAAATGAAAAATTTCTTATAAAATTGCAAAATTAAAAGCATAAATACATCAAACGAATTGATAACAACTGTCATATTCCTGCATTGGAACAGACATTTTCTTATGTAGAAAATGGTGGATTGAACAAGGATTTATAGCTAGATAAACCTCTCTCTTGCATGGAAGTCCATCAAATTAGATTCGTTTGAGTGCGTAAAAAATCACCAGCACAGTCATGTACTGTGATAAATCTACGCTCAGTATCTTTTTGTATTAAAGAGGTTTAGCAATTGTTTTTGTTCGGAATGAAACTGAGAAATATAATGAAATTTTTAAATGTGTCCAAATGCTCCATGTTTGCGATTTAAAGTTAACTTTGCAAAAATTCTTTGAATAGAACACTCTCAAATTGATGTCTCATTTTTCTAAATTTATTATAAACTTTTGTAAGCAGGACTAAGTAAAGACATCAAGTAGAATCGTCATAGATTATGCTGCAAATATTGTAATTCTGAATACATAAATTACAATGTATATTTTACAAAGACGTTCAAACTTATGTATGTTACAGAGCGTTTTGATAGTCCTCCAACTTTGTGTGATGTATGTGATGGCGATTTTCCTTCTTTACAGTTAGTTAAAGGTATATTATAAAGATCTTATCTATAATTGATTTCACTAACCCGTTAACCTAACCAAAAGACACTAAATCAAACGTATCACCACATGGTGTACTTTTCACGCATGGATGATCTACTCATCAGGAAGTGAAGTGCATAATGTTTTGATGTCATAATGCCTCAGTGTGTTTTAAGTGTGAATTGAAAGTCTTTTATAATCTGATTTGAAAAAAAAATCTGTGAAAATTAGTTCAAAAAGTGTACAGCTTTCCTGAACTTACAACTGAAACCCATTGTGAAATGGTTACACATACAAAATGTAATTAACATACGAAACTACTAGAATAGTGTAGTGATACAATGTCTTTATAATGTCTTTCCTTCTCATACCGCTTGTATGCCGTTTGACACTTTACGCTAATGGTGAAACAATCATGTAAATAATATACTCGATGTTGTTTGTGTGGCTTTGAGTTGTATTTAACTTCTCTTACCATTGAGACACATCCAATTGATCATTTATCAAATTTGGTCAAATTGACAAACCACAGACGTAAATCTTTAATCTCTGTATCTAAGTAAACATAGCTTTTTGTTAGACGTTTTTCAATATCTTCCGCTTTTCAGCCTAGTAGGCAAACAATATACTTAAAAACCAAACCGAAAACTTTCAGAAAACAGGATAAGGAGTTTGGAATATTTGATACGGCCGGAATAACCTATGATCAAATATCGGCATATGCTTGCTGTTCGGTGTGAGCCAAGGCTCCGTGTTGAAGGCCGTACCTTGACCTATAATGGCTTACTTGTATATATTGTTATTTGAATTGAGCGTTGTCTCATTGGCACTCATACCACATCTTCCTATATCTATATATTAACCTTTGTTAAATTATCTTTGAAACAGATATTTTCGAATAATTTCAGACATCGTTATTGGTAAGTAAACATTTGGTGTAGATGTTTTGTTATTCAACATTAAATATGCAGGTAAACTAAGAATTTATATTTTAACCTTGTTCAATTCTTAAGCAGACTTTAAACGGCTATGGAAATAAACTCTTAACTTTCTGACCCCCACATGGTAAGTGCCACGATATTATGCATGCTGGTGAAAGTTGCATGAAACACCAATAATCAATCATTCCATTAATTAAATATTTGCATGTAGTTTTTCCTTAAGAAGTTAATAAACCTCATTATAATGATGAATTTGGATGCATTACTGTCAAACAAGTTTTGTCTGAATACCAAACGTTTGAAATCTCAAGTGTTCATTATTCTAATAACAGAAGCAAAATGGTAGAGGGAATCATTTGTGTCTGGGTTTTTTATGATTGTTTTCCATTTGTACTCTGGTAAAACTTATAAAACCTCACATGTGAATAATCAAAAGATTGTAACAAAATATTCAGAAAAGGAACTGTGAACAGATATATTCTATGTATATAACGCTATGTTCTATTTTTAGATTGCAAAGTCGGTAAGTATTGGTATCCACATTTGTTGTAACGGTATTATTTACCATTCCTTTTTTGTTGTATATATAATTTTGTTATCCTTTTCTTTTATTTTACGACCTTGAATCTTAGAAGAGCGAAGGTTTTAAGACTACCGAGTACTACAATTGTATTTGTCAGTTTTTGCTTTTTGTCTCTTTTGTGTAAAAACAGTATTCATGAATATGAATTGGTGTTAACATCGGTCCAGCGCATTAACATCTTAAACGTTCAGTTGCTATGCGGTATGTGTTTTGCTAATTGTTGAAGGACGTATGGTCAATTATAGTAGCTTTGGCGTCTGGTAGAGAGTTGTCTCGTTAGCAATCTTATGAATTTTTTTTTTTATAATGAACGAATGTCATCTGTCATAAAAAAAAATTACATTAAAACGCATTATATGTAAACAAATCAACTTTCATGATTCTTTTGCATAATATAATTATATTAAATGCATACTTTTAAATGTTAGTCGATATACATTATTTTTCGGTAATAGGATCAGGTTACTAAAATCTCGTAATGGTATTTTGCATAGCAAAAACATTGCCGTAGGCAATGTGATAAATATGATATGGAGGTTTAATACAGGAGCTATAATAGCTCATGTGCCACTTTTGCGTATCTATGACAATTTAAAACCTTTGAAAATACAACGAGTCATATTTTAAAGCTTTTAACTAAAATATAATCTCACCAGGAAAATCATACTTATACTTCCATTTTATTTCAATATAGGGAGATGTAAATTGAAGTTTTAAATTTTAAAACCTGTACTAATTATTATTTTTTTGGTTTTAGTGCAGCTACCAGGTGAGTTCATAGTTTTAATTATGTTTACATGTATGGTTTATTAACGTTTATTTACAACGTGCCTTCAAGTTTCAAATAATTGATGAAAATAATAATAAATATTTTAACAATACATAAATGCTGAATTTAAAAAACAAATTGGTAAAAATGTTGGAAAACAATTGTTCGTGTGCTCATTTGCATCGGTTGTATATCTGATGTCGATATTCAAAGAAGGCCTTTAAATTAATTCTATCACTTCTATACTATTTACGTATATTTGAATTATATTTTTTAGATATTGGCTGCACTATCCCTTCGGTGTGTCCAGTGACCAGTGAAGGGCAAATTAGATGCCCAGAATGTTTCCGGGGAAATGAACTCTTTGGAGATGGTGTCTGTTGTGAAGAGACTGAGTTTCAATAAAAGGAATATATGATTAATGAATTCAGAATAAACATATTTTATGTTGCTCTTCAACTTCGTACTTTGTTTGGCCTTTAACTATGGAACGCCATGACTATCTTCTGATGTTGATTTTTAATATGTTCGGTGCTATATGCATTATGTTTAGTAGTATTTATATAATGTTTAGTGGTATTTATATTATGTTCAGTAGTTTTCATATTATGTTCAGTAGTTTTCATATTATGTTCAGTAGTTTTCATATTATGTTCAGTAATTTTGACATTATGTTCGGTGCTTTGGGTATTATGTTCAGTAGTTTCATTATTATATGCAGAGGTATTTAAATTATTTTGGGTACTTCCGACGTTATATTCAGTGCATTTTTTATTACTTTCGACATTATGCTCAGTACTTTCGACATTATGTTCAGTACTTTCGACATTATGTTCAGTAGATTCAATATTATTTGCAGTACTTTATGTATAACCTTCAGTGGTCCCGGTTTCTTTATATTCGGGGGATTATTCATTATGTTCAGTAAAAGAATCAGTATTATACTCGGTTCAATGAAGTGAACTCCAACCTGACACTAGCCGGCTTCCGTAGAACTGTGTGTTCAGTGGTTACATGTCATTATGATGATGCAGTAAACGTCGGGAAGTCATAAACGGAAATCGTGGAGAGAAAAACGAACGCGGATATTTTCGACAGACGTTTACTTGGTTCTTCATGGTCACCTTTACAGGATGGAATGAAAATCGAAGAAATGAAAGCAGAATTAAATCGGTTTGGTTAACGTTCACACGTTGGCAACTTTCTCAAGAAAACAAATACTCCTGACTTAGTTTGTATGATGTCATGATTGAATGATTGTTGTTTTCTGAACGTATAGTGGCAAATATTTTAGGTATATTTATGACGGAGAGAAGAATTTTTAAACAAGAAATAGGAAGTTGCATGCGTTGTCGTTGATACACCATCACCCTAGCGAGATGACAAAAAGACGGACAACAAAAATAAAATATAAAAACATATTCTATAGCTTTTGTATTCCTAGTAAAGGTAACCATTTTTGTTGGGTGGCTGTAGCATATTAGACTCATACACCGAATTTTGACATACTATGGCCACCAACAATCACATTGTAGATATTCTTATAGTATTCTGCGTCCTACCCTGCTCATAAGCCTCAATATCACATATTTATTTGAAATAAACCAAGATAAATGAGGTTTTTGATGAGGTTTACAGAATAGAGAAAGTTGATTCATAACTACAACCATATCAATGTTCATTCTTGGTAACATGGATGGGCCGGCCTTGAATCTGTATCTGGATATTGTCAATCTATTCCTCTTCATTCTGGCTATCTTGGCGGATCAAGAGACTAAATCCAGAAATATGTTTTAAAACGCTCTGTTCAAGAACAGATCTTAAGTTATTGGTTTGGGTATATATATATAGTTTCTAGTCTCTTATTTAAGTGGTCATGTTTTATGCATTACTTTAAAATAATAAGAACCATAACTGTACAGAAATGATGAAAATTTGCACATAACTAAAGTTTTGAAATAATAAGAACCATAACTGTACAGAAATGGTGAAAATTTGCACATAATTAAAGTTTTGCACTTTTTATTTTGAAATCCATTACCTGTCTAATAGGCAGTCAATGGTAATCATATTTACACTTATACCTAGTTAGTATGTGTGTATACAGCTTGCATTTGGAAGATTAAATAAATTTCTAATAAATGATTATAAAAGGGCAATCATACTGATACTCTCAGTGTTCATTGCTTGTAGCACTTTGTACAATATTTCATTCTATTACCCTTGCATATCAGCATAAATTTCCATGTAGCTCTTTGAATGTATAAAATTTATGAATAGTTGTGTTCTGGGTTTTCTGCTATTGCAGAGCTTTTTGTTTCCAATGGTCATTTGTGTCTAAACTCTATCACGAACTGTTTTATCATTGCTGTAATTATTTCTGATGCAATGCAGGAAAAGAATGTATGCAATAGTGGACGAAATGGCACGTCAAGATTTGTTAACTCGTCCAAATAAACTCATCATAAATACAAGGATTTAAACCAGACACGCGTTTCGTCTACAAAAGACACATCAGTGACGCTCGTGGAAAATATCAAATGCACATAATTTGCATGGTAACATCAATGAACCAATTCTGATTACGTCCAGTTCAACATTTCATTTCATATCAATAATTAATTAGGCATGCAGAAAAAGTTTATTTATTTTATAAGTCATTTAATTCTGTAATCACCTTTTCATTACCTTTTCCCAAAGTTTTAAACAAATAATATGTTTATTACATTGAAACACCCCCTTATTCTCCATTCTTTATAGTTTGCCGACCGTATCTTTTTTTAGGGGAGAGGCATTATTCTTTATTCTGTAAACCTCATCCACAATCTCATATATCTTGGTTTATTTCAAATTAATATCTGATATTTCAGCCCCTATGAGCAGGGTAGGATGCATAATACTATCAAAATATCTACAAGGTGATTGTTGGTGGCCATGGTATGTTAAAAGTCGGTGCATGAGATTAATATGCTACAATTAACCAACAAAAATGGTTACCTTTACTAGGAATACAAAAGCTATAGAATAGGTTTTTATATTTTATTTTTGCTGTTTGTCTGTTTTGTCGTCTCACTATGGTGATATCGTATTAAACGCATGCAACTTCTTATTTCTTGTTGAAAAATTCTTCTCTCCGTCATAAATATGCCTGATATATTTGCCACTTTACATTCAGAAATCAACAATCAATCAATCATGAGATCTTACAAATTAGGTCAGGAGGTATTTTGTCCTTGTGAAAATTGCCAACGTGGGAATGCAAACCAAACCGATTCAATACTGCTTCCATTTCTTCCATGTTTATGCCATTCCGTAAAGGTGTCCATAAAGAAAACGTCTGTCGAAAAATATCTGCGTTTGGGTTTTATATATATATATATATATATAAGTATATTGATTTCCCGACTTTTACTGCATCATCATAATGATACAACCACTGAGCACACAGATCATTGAACTGAGTATAATACTGATTCTTTTACTGAATAATCCACCGAATATAAAGAACCCGGGACCACTGAAGGTTATACATAATGTACTGGAAATAATATTGAATCTACGGAACATAATGTCGAAAGTACTGAACATAATGAAAAATGCACTGAATGTAATGTCAGAAGTACCGAAAATAATTTAAATACCACTGCATATAATAATGAAACTAATGAACATTATAACTAAAGCACCGAACATTATGTCAAAACTAATGAACATAATGTCAAACCTACTGAACATAATATAAATACTACTGAACATAATGTATAAAGCACCGAATATATTAAAAATCAACATCAGAAGACAGTCATAGCGTTCCATATTTAACACTGTTTGATTCGAGCGTCACTGATGCGTCTTTTGTAGACGGAACGAGCGTCTGGCGCAAAAACAAAATTTTATTCCTGGTATCTATGATGAGTTTATTTACCACCGATTGGTCGATGCCAATTTAATCCTGCTGGAGTTTTTGTTCCACGACGATATGCAATATATGTATCAGGGTGCGCGTGTATCATACACGCATTCTCCATTTAAACACCACTGTAAACATATAAAACATATTTAAAAATTAGACCAACACAAAGGTTACATAATGAATAACAAATACTTATGTTTCTGTGTTTACCTATTAAATAATATGGCAATGTTGTCAACGCAATGGTCTCATTGATTGCTTTTGCTTCAGTTTGTATCTGTTTTTGCAGACCGTTTGAATAAAAAAAAAGTTTGTTTATCGTTAATCTCGAACTCTGCCATCATAAGTATGATTCACAAAATTAATATAAATCGAATATGCATAATGTAAACTTAAGGGGGCACGCGGGTCTAAATCAAATTTTGTATTTAATATAGGATTTCGGTATATTTTTCTACAAATGAACTTTATCTTATACTTAATAGAAAAATGAAATAAAAAAATGGGGTCACCGTTCATTTACCCTCACAATCTGCCTTCGAAAGAAGTAGTATACATTTTTGTTAATGTCTTTTTTTTCTGTTGAACTAATTGGAGAAAAAGCGTTAATATCGAAATAAAAAAAGAACTTAATTACAGAAATTGCTTAAATTTTACAATTATTTAGTTTATGTACAGCTTATTCGAAAACAACAATAAAAAATATAGGTCACCGATGAGTTAAAAAAGATATTTCAATTTTAATGCCAAAAAATGTCATGTTTGCACCAAAGGGAGATAATTTGGATCATTGTCAATGATATCTTCATTTAAAAAGTCACCTGGGGCCAACACGAATTGATGTTTTGGAATGATTTTTGTAACCATATGATAAAGTAACAACAACTTAAGGTAATAAATTAAAAAAAATATGAAAAATATTTGTTTATTTCATGCATTCACAATTTAATAAGATAGTGAGGTTCTGCAAGATTATTCGGCAGTTATTAAATGTAGAAACTTTGCACTGCCTTTGAAAATGTGTGTTATTTTGCCTTACAACAGCCACTCCAGAACCCATTCAAAAGTTGTTGCAAGAATTCTATTGGTGATAAGAGCGTAACAAGAGGTATCTTGATTACTGGCGTGAAATTTTTCTTACTAGTATTGAATTTCCTTGTCCATCAAGAAAAACAACAATATTGAGCGTTGATCTGTACTGAACAACTTGTTTGTCCTAACGTTGTTTGAGGCTTTGTCAGTTTATCTTCGAATTAACAGTTTCGAATATTCCATATGCATTCCGTCATTTTTTAAACAGACAAACACTGTAATTAAATCTTAAATAATTGTTTTATTGGTATAACTATTGATTTTGTAATAAGTGAATTAAAGCCAAACTAATATTATTTGTAGTATACACATGTATAAACATATGCACATTCATAGTTTAACAATCTGTCGATAACAGTATGTTGACATTACACAAGGTCTTTACAATAAATCCATTGGCTTTTTTATGCGTACTGATTGATACTTTTGGTATAGATCATTGCTGCGGATCCGGTGTGAAAGAACATACAAGAAAGTAATACATATTTTAAACAAAATAGATCCTACGCATAGCTGTATTATTGCCAATAAAAGAGGGACGAAAGATACCAGAGGCATAGTCAAACTCATATATCGAAAATAAACTGACAACGCCTTGGCTAAAAATGAAAAGGACAAACAGACAAACAAACGTACACATGACACAACATAGAAAACTAAAGAACAAACAACATGAACCCCACCAAAAACTAGGTCAATAAGTGATCAATTTGGGTAGTTTGGATATTGAATTAAATCTTAGGGAACTTTAGATCACTATAGAACCCTTCTTTAAAGTTTCTGTCGAATGATAAAAAGACATGGAAAGTGTTGAATTGCCGAAATAATTATCCCACACCGATTATTTACCTATGTTTTTTATACAGACCTTTTTATGTCCACATGAGGTACCAGAAGCTGCAGATGATTTCGTTGAACAAACGTTTGACAAGTATGTATCCCAACAATACATCTTATAACATATATCTTCTAGTTTAGTACCGATACTCTAAAAAGGGAAACAAATCTGCTTTATTCATCTTATGACACGTTTCTTTAAATATACTGTGAAAGTACTTTAATTCGTGGATTGAGCAATATTTACATGTTCGTGGGTTTTTTAATTCGTGGATTTTATTTTATTTTTTTTAAATTGAAAATTAAAGCCTTTAGAAACGAAGGTTACAAATGTTTTGAATGGTGGAAATTTCAAAGTAAGCATTGACCCCTGTAAATTGAAGTTATTATTTCCCATATGTACGAGCACTATGAGGATATGAAATGAATACTTTATCATACTAGCATATCAATACCAGAAAACTGACTTTCATCGATCAAAATATTTTTATGAGAATTAAAAGATCAAAAGTTGTACAGTTTAGGCTATTAAAGATTAAATGAGTATAATCCTGCACGTGGTTGTAGTTCTGTGACTGCTATTAAAGTATTCTCAGATTTGGCGTTATTCAATATATTCTCAAGATTATATCAGTAGTCAAACCTACCGACGGGGATCTTTCCATGTCTTGATTTGGACAATGGTTGTTTTATTTCGTTGGAAACTTAAATTCGTGGATAAAGTCATCCACGAAAACCACGAAAATTGGTACCCCACGAATAAAAGTACTTTCACAGTAGTACATATTTATTATTCAAAACAAGGAACTACTCCATAAAATCATCCTAGGATAACACGTATCTTCATGTAAAGTACCGATAATCTAAAACAAGTGAAACAACGATGTCCAAATATCCCCTATAAAAAGTTCAGGTCTGAAAACGGGAAAAAACTCTGCTCAAATTTTATAACAGTAGTTCATATAGGGATAATAACACTACTGTTGATCACCTACAAGTCTGTATCAAATTGGCATTTTTCATCAGAGTGCAGAATTTATTTTTGTCTGAAATAAAGAAATACTTGGCTTAAATAAAGGTTTTTCACAACTTTTCCTTGCATATAAGAAAGTACCAATCACAGGAAGTTAACAAAGCGATTGTGTTCGCCCTTTTATACGCTTTACAATGCTCCAAATAAAGGTAAGCACCCCTGTACAAATCGTTTAATGTTACACGAGCACGTTGCGTAAAATGAACTGAAGCCTTTTCGCATGTAACATATACTGCAATCATTTGAATTTGCTGTATGTTTATTTTGTGTGTTTAAAGTCAGAAAATATCTGCAAGTTGTACAATAAACATATTTTGAATACTTTGATTATTTCTAAAAGATATGTCTCTGTCATTTTGGTCTTTTGTGGATAGTTGTTTCATTGGCAATAATACCACATCTTCTTTTTTATACAACGTAAATATTTCGATCGGAGTCTTGAGTTAATGGCTAGATCAACATTGGCGATACCATTTGAGAATTAACTTGACCGGTATTAACGTTCCTAAAAAGGTGATACTAATAACGTTACCGATAGCTACATTTATAAATAGTTCAGCTAATATAGTAATTACCAAGCAGAATGCTGTTCCATATATTTGTCGACATTGTTCCGTCACATTGTATATTTGCCCAGGTAATTCTGTTGATAGTGACTGGTATCGATGGTTGATGTGAGGTGTATCAAATACGCAGGATGAGTTTGGTTTTCTATAAGAGATACCATCAAAAACGATACATTTCGAAGAAAGTAATTACATAAAAGAGGGACGAGAGATACTAGAGGGACAGTCAAAGTGAAACTCATAAACCGAAAATAAATTGACAATGTCATGGCTGAAAATGAAAAAGACAAACAGACAACCACATGACACAACATAGAAAACTAAAGAATAAGTAACACGAACCCCTAACAGCTTATAACAGTTTATTGAAAATGAAACATGTCAACTCTAGGAAGATTTTGTCTTAATGTGTTCGTCAGTTCGTCCTCTAAATGTTTTTGTGAAAGTAGTATACAATGATGTTATAATCAAATCAGTAATACCATTTCATCTCATATCTAATATGTAAAATGCGTGATTTGACATCGATTTGATGGTCAACTGAACGGTATAGATAAAGTGCGAACGGGGTATGGTATCCTATGAACACACATTCTTACGATGTCTCATTATTGTTGCACAGGAGACGTGTTTTTGCAGTAAATATACATTATAAAACTTACAGTAAGTTTTCCTTTATAGAATTGACAGTACACTGAGAGAAATAAAACGCGGTTTTCGCAAGTGGATTAATCGACGCCATGAGGAAACCATTAGAAGGATCACATTTCTTTCCCCGAAAGTATCCATCATGGTCAGCTCCTAATCTAAAAAAAATTAATTGTCATTTAATTGACATAGTTATCTAAAGCTTTACATGCATGGTTGAACTTCTTGAACATTGTATTTGTGAATGAAAAAACAATGACAAAAACGATCGAACAATGTGGAATGTGTACCTAGATGGTACACTATATCACTTTATAAGTTTGAACTTGAAATCCTATTTACATTTAATTGACGTGTAGAAGTATAATAAAATGTACCATGTATTCTCTTCTCTATACATATAAAGTTTAAGCTTTCCCTATACAGAAGAACATTTTTATTTGATCAAAGCATTGTACTAACGTACATGTGGGCCACTTCGTGTACAAATGTTCCTATACAGCTATACCCGCCTTGATCCTCGATAATAGATGAGGATTTTCCATCTGCTATGGAGCAAATGTCATCAGTAAAGGACACACCTAAAATAAAGGCAGATATTAATATACATGTAAATATGTGTAATGTTTTGCTCGTTTAACGTTCACGCTAGATGGTAGTAAAGTTTAATGGTTTTCAATATCGTTATGTCAACCAATAACTATTACATAAGTTGTTAAAAACGTCTTTGAAAATGACCATAAGAAGCGCAACCTTCAGCAATGTTTAGCAGTATTTAATATAGCCCGTATTCTTGAAATTAGAATTTGTTAATGAAAACTGAATTTGATGTACGGATAGCAGTAAAACCATTTCCTTTGAATACTCTATTATATTACAATAGTTGAATGAGGACAAACATACCAAATCCAGATTAGTTCTTTACAATAATAAAGTTAAAGTTTTTATCTTTGATACAGACCTTTGTGCCGTGTAATAATTCTTTGGTTGTAGTTTTTTGTCAATCATGGTCGATTTACAGCTTTCGTTGATCGGTTATGAATGATTTTTTATTCCAAACTTTGTTCATATATCATTAATCCTGCACAGAAGAGAACACATGGGATACATAACTAAAGGAAGACAGATAACTGTTAAGACACAAAAACACATACCAACTGGTGTTCCATGTGGGTCTGTTAGATCATCTCTATAAAGAAACGAGCACAAAGTTCAAAGATGAATTAGTATGGAAATAAAACTTTACAAAGAAGTTCGTACGAACGTTTTTTCTTGGACTCTAGTCAAAAAATTTGAAAGCTAGTATACAGAGGTTTTTGAAAATAGTTAAGGACCAATAAATAATCATGAAGGCATTGAAAAATAGGCTGTTTTTTTTCTTGAAAATTCAGAAAAGTATGTTATGAATTATGGATGAACCAAGCACGTAGTACTGCACTGACGAATACATTCGGAAACAAGCAGTCTATAATTTATTTAGTATGTGGAGACTTTTTTCAATTTTACCTTCAGCAGGAAAGTTTAAACAACAATTATGAAAACCAAGATTCCATAAATACTCGAATATTCTTACATGCATGTATAAGTAAAAGTAAGAAATGGACAATTATAAAATATAATAAATATCATCGCTTGTCTAAAACGTAGGATTCACTGTCGCATATATAGTCAACTATCGTTAGTGGAGCTTTCTTTAATCGGACCGTTGTTCCTATCTTTGGTTTATAAAAATTATGACTTAATATACATTCAAGCTTCCGGCTTAAAAATACAGAAATCGAAGTGTAAACTTACTTACTTAACTTGTATTTGATTCTTATCATGTTACACCTTTTCAGCTTCGGTATATTTCCAATATAACTGACGTAACAATGACACACACGTATATTCTATGTTTTATTTGAATTACAGCATGGCTTTATATACAAGTTTAAAACGAGCATCATATTTAGTATTTCAATCTTATACCAATAAAACCTGGGATGCAAAATGACGACCTCGCCTCTTTTTATTTAAGGCTGTTAAATCCTTTTTGTTCAACACAAAAGATCGGGAAACCATCTTAGTTGAACGATTTTTTTGTGAAACCGACTAGTGAAAGAAAAATACCGATTAATAACAAATTCATAATAATATATATAGAACCCTATTTGTAGTTTTCGAATTATTTTCACAAGAGACAAAACAAATATCAAAATAAATTAAATACTTAGATGACAAATGTGTTAAAATGATATCTAGAAACGTAAAATACACACACGCATATGATGAGAAACTCGTCCAACAGAAAGGAAACAAAATATTTAAGATTTATAGCTTCTCACAATTTCAACTAATCAATGCTTTTTCCAATATTTTATATTTACCAAAGTTGGAATTTCTTATTTTGCATATCTGTACCATTTACGAGATTTTTCATGAAGAAACAATTCATTTTATTTCAGTAAATCTAGAATCGGCTAATACCCATCAATACTCAAGTTTTACAAATGCATTAATCTTACAAATTTCTTATGTTTATCCTTGCCTTTTTAAAGTCTTTTTTCATGCAAATGATAGCTTAATAACATAAACAGTATCAATTGGTTGCACCAGATGCACATCTTGACAGTGATGCTAGAGGCAAACATATTTGAAAATTCAAAGCTTACTGAAAGGATGAAGAGCTATAAACCTAAAAGGATATAAAAGTATTGCATAGCCGGACAAGAAATCAGCGCTTTACACGTGGAAGATACACATCAGAAGCAAATATCATTTCGCACCCAAAATTACCTGGTAAAAGCTACTGCATAATCGTAAGGAAAGGATAACATAGAGTTAGTGTAAGCATCTTTTAGCGTTTCTGCAAATTTATCGAGTGCTTTGTGATTGTCTACACTATTGTTATGTTGTAAATCAGATGTAAATCCACTACAATCAGGAATCTGTAAATGTAATTGACATTATAAGATAGATGTCTGTTTTTGATATTCTTGACTATTATTACAGGCCTTTGTTTCATAACAATTTTTGAATGTTTTGGTTACTGTACATCATTAGTTTCAATATTTTTGTATTCTTGTCTTTCCTTTTTGCTAATGTGCTTTGTTTTTATGCCTAATTGTATTTCTTTGTTACATATGACGTGACTCTGTACATAATCATCCCGTCTTGTGTTATTGTCTTATGGTGCCTTTTTGTGTTGTTTTGTTAAATATTAGTTTGTTTTTATAGTGATTAAATTTTAACACATTGTTGACTGCTGTACTCAAATGTTTGACATTTGTACCTCTGTATGTCTGTTTGTTTTGTTTACACGTCGTTGTCAATATAATGGAATTTAATTTGACTGTCATACAAGTGAGAGGTTTAGCTAGCTAAAACAATGTTTAATTGACCATTTTCTATATCAGAAATTGTCTTTACCACAGTCAACAATAAGACAGTTGTAATCAATTCTTTTGATGTGTTGAAGCTTTTGATTTTGCCATTTCATTAGGAACTTTCAGTTTTGAATATTCCTCAGAGTTCGGTATTTTTGTTATTTTACTTTTGACCTTTTGCGTTCCTTATAAAGGTAAATCCTCATAGTTCGGTATTTTTGTGTTGTTTTGTTACATATTAAAATTGAGAATGGAAATGGGGAATGTGCCAAAAGGACAACAACCCGACCATAGAAAAAAACAACAGCAGAAGGTCACCAATAGGTCTTCAATGTAGCGAGAAATTCCCGCATCCGGACGCGTCCTTCAGCTGGCCCCTAAACAAATATATACTAGTTCAGTGATAATGAACGCCATACTAATTTCCAAATTGTACACAAGAAACTAAAATTAAAATAATACAAGACTAACAAATGCCAGAGGCTCCTGACTTGGGACAGGCGCAAAAATGCGGCGGGGTTAAACATGTTTGTGAGATCTCAACCCTCCCCCTATACCTCTAGCCAATGTAGAAAAGTAAACGCATAACAATAGTTTGTTTTTATAGTGATTAAATTTTAACACAGTGTTGACAGCTGTACTCAAATGTTTAACATTTTTACCTCTGTTTGTTTTGTTTACACGTCGTTGTCAATATAATGGAATTTAATTCGACTGCCATACAAGTGAGAGGTTTAGCTAGCTAAAAACAATGTTTAATTGACCATTTTCTATATCAGTAATTGTCTTTACCACAGTCAGAAATAAGACAGTTGTAATCAATTCTTTAGATGTGTTGGAGCTTTTGATTTTGCCATTTTATTAGGAACTTTCAGTTTTGAATATTCCTCAGAGTTTGGTATTTTTGTTATTTTACTTTTGACCTTTTGCGTTCCTTATCAAGGTAAATCTTGAAAGGTGATTCGGACGCATGAAATTCTATTAAGTGTTGTTTTCATTTTTGACAGCATTTGGTCATTGCTGTTGCTAGCTATAAAGTGGACTATCAGTCCCTGAGTATATATTCAGCTCATTATATTAACATGGCTTATAACAAGACTTCTAAATATTACTCTATAATAAATTCAGAAAACTTAGAACGAAACTATGGTTTAAACTTCCTCAGGCAAAGTTGACCTTAAACGAATGTAGCTTTATTATTGGTCCCTTTTGGTCATACTGTGTTCTGCCCTATACCTCTTTGTTTTTAAATATTCTGTTTTGGTTTTTCTTGGTGAAAGTAAATTTACAAAACGATATGTTTCTCCTGTTTATATAACTGTTAAGATATTGAAAATTTGTATTTAACATTACGATCAGTCAGAACCACCTGTTACTTTTGATCAAAGCTATCGAATACTAAATAAGGGAGAAGGGTTCGATATAGGTCGGTTTTCTAAGGTTGGTTATTGGAAGCAATTTTGAAAAGCTTTAATCGAAATACCTTGCATATAATAGCACCTGTCAAATACAGAGAGACATTCAAGGACGTATCCACAATTGCATGCTGGTAAAGTACATTTGCCTACAATATACTATTAGTTTTAAAAAAATCATGAAAATGATAACTTAATACATTTAGACACTTGTTAGAAAAAAATTGTATAACATATTTGAAGGGATACTATAGATTCGTTTATAATTGTACAGATATTCTATATACAAATTAGATGTTTTATTCACGTTTTGCAAAAGTATATATTATTTTTACCATTACAGGTTTACAATTTCATTTCGGGGCCTTTTATATCTGACTATGCTGTATGAGATTTACTCCTTGTTGAAGGCCGTACGAGGACCTATAATTGTTAATGCTGGTAACATTAGGTCTCTTGAGGAGATTTGTTGCATTGGCAATCATATCACATCTTCTATTTTATATTGTAGTGCAAAGATTAATCCTATTAAATTGTATGAATCTTCAATATCCCAATGACTTACAGCATGAACCACGGTTGCTATGTATTTTGTAATATCCAACTCCACATCTTTCTGTTGGAGTTGTTTTTGAAATGATTCTGTGAAAGACATGTCTGTCCAGGCTAGAATCTCAACTTTTGCATCAACATTTCCAGCTATCGGTAATACTGAATCCGGGTGTCTTGCGATCCCATCTAAAAGAAATCTTTTCGTATTCGTTTTGCTCTTAGGATTCAACTTGAGGCCATCTGCAAAATTATCCGAAGAAAATTAAACTTTTATCACATATTATTCTCATATATTTCGTACATGCTTAAACCATATAGGTTATTCCTTGACATATTTTAGTGTAAGGGCTTTGATTGAACAAATTGATTCTTGTCATCAAATATGTAAAACAGATGCCCCACATATGTTACAAGTACTGTTATTCGCGTACAACTTGTTTTACTCGTTTTATTTGAAAATATAAATCATTGGGATTTTGTTTTTCAAAAATTGTCCGTTAACGATATATAATAAAGATGACAATACTCACATTCATCTGAATGATACCAACGTCGATGAACAAAGTGTCTTATTCCAGACAAAGACGAGCAATTAACGTTTTGCTCATCGGATTCAATCATCAGATAATGGTCATCTTCATAGACAATACCATTCTGAAGCAAAAAAAAACATGTTGTTGCAATTATAAGTGAAACATATCATCATCTGTCATATACGTATACAATGTAACCAAAATTATAGCTTTATCAGCTAAACTAATTTGTGCATTTTAATTTGTTACAATTATCGTTACAGGAAGAATATAAATTTGGATAGAAATAGCATATAAAACCCCAATAATACGTAGGGGAAAATTACAACAACATGACAACACACAAAATACGACAATCAGACAAACATGATGCACACAAACAACATAGACAACTACATACTTAGAAAAACCAACTTCAACAAAAATCTTTAGTGATTCAAGCTTCCTATGGTTTCAGATTCCCATTCAGCACGAATATTGATTTATTCAATATATTGGAAACATACATTCGTTGAAACGAGGAGGGACTTAGATCATTTATGCAACTGAATTCCCATAACCAAATCATGACGTTTTTAGAATTACTATCGAAGATATGTCCTCAATTTTGCTAGTAGAAAACCAGGCCTTGAAGGCATAAAACTTTGCTCAGTGCTCTGATCACAAAAATCATGCTCGAAACATGAAATCCAGCAATTTGATTGGTTGATTTTGGAGTCTGAGTACAAAAATCAGGCTCGAAAGTTTTATGACCGTGAGGCCAGGACTCAATACTTCCTTGGAGCATACATCCTCTTTCATACAAGACGATAAAATGGGGAGAACTAAATTCAAATGTTGTCGGTAAAAATGACCTTTTGAAACAGGGTATTTGTGTATGTACTTACGAGAGCAAAACAGTTGTTTGAATTTTGCAACATGTTTAAAATAAAGACACCAAGTCCTCTAGGCTCTCTGTAAAATTCAATGCCATGCTGAAATAAATACAAATTCCCAATAAACTGTGAATGTTTTTATTGTTTTACATTTGTCATTTCAAGGCCATTTATATTATTAAAAGCCACACGTTTGCCTATAGTTGTAACTTCTACGTCAATACGTCAATACGTCCAGTAGGCAATCATATGTATTGTCTTGTTTTATATTCATCTTGCACAATAAATTTGACTTTTCGAAAAGAAAATATGCATCACTTGTCAAGACACTGATGTTGTTTTGTTGGTTGACGTTATAACGTTATGTTCGAACGCGTCTATTCGAATCTTGTTTTCTATTCAGGTTTCACAATTCCATTTCAAAATTCTTGTCAAGGCTAAAAAAAAACACATAAAATAGCACCATTACAGTCAATCCCAGTTTTGTATTCTTGTTCGTGTCTATAATAAAACTAATATTTCCTTATATTTAAATTAACCTGTAATGATAATAAAAACTTCACCAAAAAAAAACGGCACTTTTTCTGGAGTTGATAAATCCGTGTGAAAAGCAGTGTATACTTCGTTTGTGGTGTACTTGTGAACTGTCATAAAAATCATACGAGGTGTCAGTCGTTATTCTGTGGTCTACATGTTGTTATATAATATTAAATTCTTTATTGATTTTGTTCTGTGTCTTAAGTACTCTTTGGTATATTTGTACTATATTCCTATCACGTAATAACATGAGTTTGACTGTCCCTCTGGTATATTCGTCCCTCTTTTAGCAATCTTTCTAACATAACAATATAAGCGGGAAGTGTGGTTAGTCATAAAACAAGGTTCCCTCAACCATCTATTTTTTATTTTCTTGTCCTATACCGAGTCAGAAATACGGCAGCTGAAATCTAATATCATTTGTGTTCGCTTAATACAATTTGATGCGACTGTCATACAAGTGAATGGTTTAGATAGCTTATAAATCAGGTCAATCGATCATTTTATGCATATAAAAATGTCTGTACCAAACCAAGAATATGACAGTTGTTATCAATTCGTTTGGTGTGTTTGAGTTTTTGATTTTGCCATTTGCCTTTTTGAATTTTCCTCGGAGTGCAGAATTTTTGTGATTTTACTTTGTAATAGATTTATGACTAGTGAATTACTGTATTCTACTGTGGTCCTTGATTTCCCAATTGCAGCGCTAAAATCACAACTGTTGTGTAGTGAGGCATCTTTTTATTTTTATGTTTTTTAGCTTGATATATTATATTTCTTGTAATTTTTTTCTGTCGTTTAATCACTGTATTGTTTTTCTAGTTGACTAGTATTGTTTTGTGTGTTGTTCCTATATATGTTGTTTGTTATTAATTAACATCAACTAACATTTAACAGTTTTCCCAGCTGCCACTGTTAATACAATAGGAGAACAAATTTAAATTAATATATCTTTTTTAAGTGCGACCTCTGTTTATAACAATTAATGTTATTTATTTTAAAAAATGACAGTAAAAGCATTTGAACAAAACTCAAGGGTTGGTTTGTATAGAATATGTATATACCTGTTGCAAACTAATATATTGGGTGTTTGTGCTTTCGCTATTTACAGTAATAACTGGCAGCTCATCAGGTACAATTGGAGGTGATGATTTTAATAAATGGTATTCTCGACGTTTTCCAAATGCAGTAAATTCAACATTTAATTTTCTGCCGTCATCAGAGTGGATGCTTATAAGCGTTTGTATCTGTCAATATCATATCAAAAGATCAAAATTTATCATAAGCATTTTTGTGTCAGGTCCCGAAAATACAACCATAAAGTACTTACAACTCGGCAAATTGTGGTTGAGGCATCAAGTTGCTATAAAGCTAAACTTCTCAATTTATAATATTTGATAATTCGTACTGCAAAGAATGTCTAAAACAAGAAAATCCAAACTATTTTATCATGACCTTGTTGATTATTATTATTTGTATTTTTTTTTATATTATAGAAGCATGAGAGTAAGCTGATGGATGCTTTTTTGTTTTTAATATTGTGTGATTCACCAATATTGTAAATACTCGACAATCATTAACGAGCGTATTTTGAACTATAAATATCTTTCTTGACTCGACATGGATGTGCTTCACAACATAAAAAATAATAATTGCGTTATTTGATTTACCAGCTGTTTAAAAAGCAATTTACCTGTACGTACATTTTCGTATAGCTGGAGGCTGTGTATGAAAAATATCTGAAGAACATAAATTATGATATAATACTTTTAATTCGGCATTGAAAGAACTCAAATATTCATGTTGACTTTCAGAACTTCCAAACTAAAGAGAACCAGAAAAAAAGCACTGAATTGTGTAAAAACAATTTGATTAAATTCACAAGAATAAACCCGTTAACCTACAAAAATAGTTAGTATGGATTAAGATGTCTTATAAAGAACTCAATTGCAGTCAAGATATAAGATAAAGACGATCCAAAATGTTAGTCTGTCTTTTATCTAAATATACATGCAAACGTAATTAGAAATACTTAAATATATTACTTGATCAACATTATGCATGATTCGCCTGATGGCGTACTAAATAATAATCCTTGTACGTTTGATAACTATTTAAACCACTGGGTCGATGCCACTGCTGGTGGACGTTTCGTCCCCGACGGTATCACCAGCCCAGTTGTCAACATTTCGGTGTTTACATGAATATCAATAATGTGGTTATTTTTATAAATTTCCTGTTTACAAAACTTTGAATTTTTCGAAAAACTCAGGATTTTCTTATTCCAGGAATAGATTACCTTAGCCGTAATTGGCACAATTTTTGGGAATTTTGGATCCTCAATGCTTTTGAACTTTGTACTTGTTTGGCTTTATTAATATGTCGATATGAGCGTCACTGATGAGTCTTATGTAGACGAAACACGCGTCTTGCGTAATAAATTATAATCCTGGTACCTTTGATAACTTATGTTATATCTATATACAGCTTAAATCCTTATTTTGATATCTACTATCGGATTTCTAGTTTGAGCTGAATTAATTAAACAATTATACATTAAGATTGTACTAGTCAACTATACAGTTGAATGCTAACTTTTAGTAGTAGGATCCTGAATCTTAGTTTATTCCAATTTAAACAGTAACATAAATTATGATACTAGTACTAGGCTTTTGTTTAAAGAAGACACAGTGAGAAATATTTCCAAGGATCACATAGAAAGACCTGCATCAGTCAAAAAAGATTTGAGTATTAAAGAACATAACTAATTGACTTTTTCCGACGTAGTCGGTATAGTTTCGGTTTGTGCCCTTTTACCTTAAGGACGCTTAACTATGGCAATAGAATACGCATGCTCGAAAATCCTTTCTGTGATTAGACAAAATGCTGTCATGGTGGGTGATTTGGTTTTGTTTGAAAAAAACGTCTCGTTAATTATATCGTGATGGAAAGCAAGTAAAAAACTATAGATATTTAAACTAGATCTTACAAAGATTTATATTTTTATTAAAATAATTGTTTCTCCAATAGCTCTTTGCATCCGTGACAGCTGTTTATTCGGGACAATTATTTAATTTTTAATGTAAACTTTGTTGTACCAACGTACATGACTTTTAGAACGCACTTTCGCATGTGAGATTTCCGCGGGGTTTTGGTGAATGTAAACAGAAAGATACGAGGACCGAGAATACTGAACACAAACAGAGAAAACGTTATTTAAATGGTATCTTTGTGCTTCTGAAGGTTATCGAAATGATAGTTTTAAACATATACTCAAATTTAAATACGTCGGATATCTTTTTTAAAGATAGTTTTTGTTTGAAATGTAACCATCATATTCAAAATTTTGCCATTTCCGATGATGTTTTAAAAGATCACAATACAAATCAAATTTCTGAGTCAAACATGTACTGGTTTCATTCAAAAACTTAAAAGGTAAATATTTTTCTGCACCAGATGTGTATTTTGGCGTACTAAATAATAATCCTGGTACCTTTGATAACAATTATACTGAAATTTCAAGGATTCGTTCGATCGCAAATATTACATATGAATATTTTACTTTGAAGCTTTTTTTTTAAATACTCAAAATATTACACATCTTTCTCTGACAAATTAAAGGAATGTGTAATACACAATGACTATTTGTATTCTGTAAATAAAATAAGTACTTACACAATTTAAACATATCAGATAAAACAATGGTTTGCCCTTGGTTGACATTACACTACATAGTTTAAGGACACTTATCGAATTTTAACCATTCATTATTACATTTGACATTATCTTACAGATAACAATGTGGTTATTTTTCTTACTAACAATCACGCAATGATAACAACTTTAAAGGAAAGTAAACCGATAAGATGTTTTATGAATCCTTTTGATTGATATATTCTATAATACAAGTTGAACATGATATCATTTCGTTGTTTGACTTACAAAAAATGTATTTAGAGTTTACACCTGCTCTAATATACTTGCTTTATCACGTGCATCTACATTTAATTATTGCTTACACTTTAAATTATACACATTGTATACCTCATTTATACAACATAAATCATTATGCTGTTTCCAAATTAAAACATAAATATTTCTAATAAATAAAAAAATGCAAAATACGTCAAGGATCTTGATTTCGTGTTTTATCAACAATAGCATAAGCTTGGTGGGGATTTGCATCGTCCTGTATTTTCGTAGATGAACTATGAATCGGATTTCGTAGCCCCTTGTCAACGACAGCATACACAACACTACATGCGTTAGGTGGACCGAGAGTCTGATTGCTGGATTTAGATGTTTCATTGTTAGTAATGGTCTCGTTGTCATGGAATGTTTTCAATCTTTGTAAAGACATTGTTCCTTCATTGCTCTCCACAGTGTTGTAGTGATTATCGATTTCAGAATGCCTTTCTAAATCAACAGTAGAATAATTAATACCAATGTCCTGGTGTTGTGTTGCTGATACATATAATACATTGTCTTTCAATCCATCATAGTGTGCATCGTCATTTTCTGCATTTGAATCTGGTACAGTGTTCCTTTGCAATTCATCAAGTCTCTTATTTGATCTTCTCCTGTACCTAATTGAATGAAGAAATGTTAATTATACTGCAGTTTCTGTTATTACATTTACAAATTGGCTATATTTCGGCCAATTTAGAACATATATTGTAGGTACCTATCTTATCTCAATGCAGTATTATGACCTATTTATATTTCGGTATTCTGTTTCATTGTGGTGATTGTCTACCTTCATATCCAGTTATTAATACTAGTTTACTGTACAAAAAAACGAACGAGATTCGATGTTTCTGTTCACAAATATCGGTAGAGATTTTTGTTAAAAAAGCGTATAATTTAAATTGTGTTAGCCTGATACCTCCACCGGCGTTATACCTTTTGCTAATATCATCTGATGAGTATATATTTGATTGTAAAATATAGTTTTCCCTTTTGAATATTGAAGAACAGTTTACAATAAAATAGGAAATGCTTTCTTTAACGTATCTCATAGTTTCAAAAATGTTGTATACGTCCACTTAATAAAAACGATGCATGTTTATTACTCAGAAAGATTTTCTGCAATGGAATGGGTTTCCTACTACTGCAAAACACGACAGACAAAATTCGAATATGTATTGTTTTAACATTTCCTGAAAGCAATTGTGTCTTACCGTTTAATGATAATTATAACAATACTGGCTATGATAATCATGAAAAGTACCCCAACACATATTCCAATAGCAATAACCAGTGTATCGTCGTCTGAAATTAGACATTATAGTGACAGAAAGCTGTCATGTTTGGTCATTTTGTTCAAACTAGTTTATATAAATGAATAGGAACGCCTGTTTTGTGAGCAAGATACAGAATTAAGAAATACCATAAAATGAATCATTTACGCATTTTGACTGTGATCGACCTTGACGAAAATTAAGGTAAACCAAAAGTAATGAATGTAATGTTTATTTTGTCTTACAAATAGAAAACACTTTTGACAACACCAGTATATGGACTAAACGTCCTTGTGCGTACGATATAGTAATCTTTGAAATATAACGTCGTTAGATAGAGATAATAAAATTGAGAATGAAAATGGGGAATGTATCAAAGAGACAATAACCCGACCATAGAAAAAAACAACAGCAGAAGGTTTCCAACAGGTCTTCAATGTAACGAGAAATTCTCGCACCCGGAGGCGTCCTTCAACTGGCCCCTAAACAAATATATAATAGTTCAGTGATAATGAACGCCATACTAATTTCCAAATTGTACACAAGAAACTAAAATTAAAATAATACAAGACTAACAAAGACCAGAGGCTCCTGGCTTGGGACAGGCGCAAAAATGAGGCGGGGTAATGACTATTATCTTTCGAATTGTTTTTGTGTCGATTACATGATAATAATATAAAAGTTGTTAAAACCTACAGTATTTTAAAGTATATATTATAGCACAAACTATCAGCTATCTAATATATTTCGCTATGGATGAAATATAATGTTTGCATGTATTGACGAATACATTATTGCTATTTCACATGTTTTGTAAAGTGCTGCAATGAAAAACGTCTCTAAAAATGAATACATTTGTCTTCTAAGGTCAATGTATAATTCTTTGTTGTATTGTTTGTAGGATTTTGGTTAAACATATCTTTCTTAATGTCTTTTACATCACTAGGTAAGACACTGAATACACTATAAAATCGCATTTATCAAAATTTTATCATCACCTGAAATATACATTTTTAACTATGATATAATTTTTTTGAAAAGATTCAATGAGTGTTAAAAACATATTATTTTGAAGTTAAATCAACAGGAATTGGTCCTACCACTAATAGTTAAAACATTCGACCTTTTTTGTTCAAATCACAAATGAAAGGCAGTTATTTCTTGAGAAATTTTAAAACAGAAAAAGGTGGATTTTCTTTTTTTATGAAGTCAACAAAATAAACAATTATTCACAACTACAATTCCAGCTAAAATGTCAAGTATACTCTACCTTGTAGTTCTGGCTTTGTTTCGATGGGGCTCATTGATGACGATTCATGCCGGAAAACTTCAGATTCGTTGCAGACAATTTTCAGTCTTTGAGGTTTGGTATTAGTTATTTTATCTATAGATGATAATACATAAGACATAAATCACTTGACGATTTAAAAAAAAAGAAACATTTTAAGATACCTTTTACTGATAAATATAACGAATACCTTAGAAAAGTCTAGCTTTAATAATTGCTAGATGGGATGGTGAAAATCTGCCTAATAGTTTGAACAATGTGTTTTGATGCTATATAATCTGTTGTAATATGTGTGATATCACTATCAAAAAAAAAAGTTACGAGAAATACTATGACATTTGTATGATGTTTCAAAAAAAAGTTATATATTTTTCACCAATATTCAGTCATATGTTTTGTTTTGTTTTATCTATTTCACAGTCAATTGGCATGTTTAGATCCTCATTTGTCATTTAACTTGAATCCAAATGTAATTTATGTAATCTGAAAGTTGCGTTATCAGTATTTGTTCTTATGGTCTCATTTCCGATACTTGTATTTTTCGACATGGCAAATAATGCGTCTTTTAATGATCAATTAACGCTAAAACCTGCAAAAGTCATATAGTTTTTAATCGCTACTTTTTCAAGTTCAATGTCATAGTGAATTGACGAGAAAAAGTCTTTAAGTTGTTTGAACAGTTCGCTATTTTTAATGTTAATAAAACTTTTCTTCTGTCGACTTTTCTGATGATGAGACATTTATGAAATTTCGTTTCAAATAAAGATTGTTCCATACATATGTAGTAATACAATGTATCAAAAGGTAAAGAAAATGTAGAATTTTACTGTAAATTGGAGACGCATCCGATAGAAAATGATTAGTTGGAAGTCCAATTGTTGTTGCCTTATTTTTGCACAGTTTTTAACATGCAACGTACAAAAATTATACACACCTCGGATAATATGCATACAGTATCCTCGTGTACAGTTTCCTGGAATTATCCTCGATGTTAGTCTAAGAACATCGTTATTCGCTATGGCGAATTGTCGACGATCTACACCACTTGTACATTCAATTGGGTTAAACACGGATTCATCGTTTAACATTTCAATATCTATTGCTAGTCCACATAAACTGTTTTCCGGTGCTGCTCCTGACATATTTTGATATTTTTCTACAAATATTTCTGTTGTTACTATATGATTTTCTAGAAATACATCGCAAGTACAACCATCCCGATCGACCATCACACGTAGAATCACACTGTCGAGATATTCATCTCCGTTTCCGTTTTTTTCTATTGCAATAGAGGACATACACATATCGACCACTGCAATTTTAAGATAACGAAACATAAATAATATTACGTTACTAACAGATTATTACATTGTATTTTTCATATCAGATGTATTATCGGCCCAAGGTTCAATATCAGCCCTAGAGCCCACGGCTCGAGGTCTGATATTGACCTAGGGCTGATAATGATCTGATATGAAAAATTGCATTTTATGACCTTTTATCATATGCTTAAACGATCTGAAAAATAACAGTTTAATATATTGATCCTTTAATTTAAACATATTTTATTGTTCAAAATGACAAAAGAGTCAGACACAAGATTTACAACTTAGTAACGTCTTCTCCGAAACAATACAAAATATACTCATTAATTAATGAACACATCCAATATTTCATACTAACAAATAATTTAAGAATAAAGACATAAAAACAAAAGGCAACCTTTTGAAGCGAATCAATGGATTTTAATTGAGTGCATCTTTTTACAGTATATAATAAATAAAACACGAACACACCGAATTGTTTGTGTGGAATTATCTAAGCGCAAATCCTTTTTTGTGTAGACATAACTTTTTTAATAAGTGTCTGTGTGTTGCTCATAATAATGCGTGGGATCTTGCTATATTATGCAAATTAAAGGAAAGAATGTCAACTACACAATGGTAAGTATATATTTGAAACTTAATATTATATTCTTTCGTTAAAATCCATTGAATCATTATTGGTAACATACAATTTATAACAGTAGTTATTCATCAAGATCATTCGAGTATTGCCATTACTTGTATATAGAAATATCTTTAATCACATGTGTTGTTAACAGAATTAAGGTTGTCAAAGCAGAGAAAAACGCTTGGTATTTTTTATATACTTTTAAACAGATAAACAAATATCGATACTGTTGTCAAGTCATTAAAGATTGCATATTTTGGCGTTAATATTGAGTCACTGATAAGGTCTTTGCATCGGTACTAAACACATTTATTCTAAAAACAGTTGTTGGCATGACACGGGTTATGTTCTTCTCATATATGTTATGATGGTATGATACTAAACCCCTAACGGGAAGGGTTGTGCCTGATTTCATATGATGAAATCATAATCTTTCAGTTAGTTTAATTGAAGTCTGGAGCTGGCATGTCAGTTAACTGCTAGTAGTCTGTTGTTATTTATGTATTATTGTCATTTTGTTTACTTTCTTTGGTTACATCTTCTGACATCAGACTCGGACTTCTCTTGAACTGAATGTGCGTATTGTTATGCGTTTACTTTTCTACATTGGTTAGAGGTATAGGGGGAGGGTTGAGATCTCACAAACATGTTTAACCCCGCCGCATTTATGCGCCTGTCCCAAGTCAGGAGCCTCTGGCCTTTGTTAGTCTTGTATTTTTTAATTTTAGTTTCTTGTGTACAATTTGGAAATTAGTATTGCGTTCATTATCACTGAACTAGTATATATTTGTTTAGGGGCCAGTAGAAGGACGCATTCGGGTGCGGGAATTTCTCGCTACATTGAAGACCTGTTGGTGACCCTGTGCTGTTGTTTTTTTTTTTGGTCGGGTTGTTGTCTCTTTGACACATTCCCCATTTCCATTCTCAATTCTATTATCATTTTCTTTAGTACTTAAAACATCATCACCAAATAATAACAAATCGATAGTAATATTGACATTAAAGACATTAATTTCCTTTAATATCAGATTCTCTGAATTGAAAATATACAATATAATAGGTAGTATTCAACATTTTCATTAATAAAACCACATGAACAATTTGCATTTTGTATCAAATTTGCTTTGAACAGGTCAGCACGCAGTGCACTACATCTGTCACGCAGCCTTGTGTGTAAAACTGAATACAAACGATCTCATAAAGAACCATATCTCGGAGATTTATTATTTCTATAGTATAGTTTATGCAAATTTAATTTAAAAAAGGGAAAATGTAGGAATCTGTCTTATAATCAAGTCTTCAGTATTCCACAATGCTATATAGGACGGAAAATAAGACTGTCTGATACAAAATCCGGAACCAAATCGTGTAAATAATCTGGCGCTTGATTATTAATAATCTGTTCAATGTGAGCTAAGGATCCGTGTTGAAGGCCGTACATTGACCTATAATGGTTTACCTTTTTTTAAATTGTTAT
Source organism: Mytilus edulis (assembly GCA_019925275.1). Classification (NCBI taxonomy): domain Eukaryota; kingdom Metazoa; phylum Mollusca; class Bivalvia; order Mytilida; family Mytilidae; genus Mytilus; species Mytilus edulis. The sequence goes on along the minus strand of CM034357.1, from coordinate 91,496,418 downwards.
TTGGATGGAGAGTTGTCTCATTGGCACTCACACCACAGCTTCCTATATCTATTATAAAACATACATAATTTTTTAACTTCCCGTCTGACGCTTAATTTTTCCCATCCCGTCTCTTAGTAGATACTTTTCCAGCTAGCGTAACTTGTTAGTCCTGTAATTACTCGAGCAGACTCGATTTGGATATCAACCGATCAGAATTTACTTTTCCACAGTTATCCCATACTTCTGATGAATACTCCAAAATTGGCCGAATAAAAGTCATATAAATTTTTCCAAATATTCCCTGTTAAGTCTAAATTTAAGTTTTCGTAAATAATTTAGATGCTTCGAAATTTTTTCTATCAGCTTATCAACATGCTTAATCCATTTACATTCACTACTAAATATTACACCAAGATGTTTATGCGTATGAACTGGCTCTAATGTGACGCCATCAAAATCAAAAGAAAAATTACTTTGTATAGTTTTCATACTAAATACCATAATATCTGTTTTATTTGAGTTAAACTTCACCAGCCATCTTTTTGACCATGCACTTAAATAAACAAGATCTATGCTAATTAAATTTCTTAAAATGGATTCATTAGGAGCATTATGACCTAAATGTCATCTGCAAAAAACCTGCCAAATCCAGAAAAACCATCAGCTATATCATTTATATATATATCAAAAACAATAACGGTCCTAAAACTGAACCCTGAGGCACACCAGCGTTTAATTTTCCAAATCCTTTAAAGTGATTCTCAAGTTGAAGTCTAACAGATAAAACTTTACGGACGTCGGACACCAAATGTAATACATTCGGTATGAAATCTGTCTATCAAATGCATCAACAGAGGAAAAACAACAGTGTAATATATTTTATACTAACGATATAAAATCAACTCTCCTTTTTGATGTTTTCACTGAAAACGAACTATTGGTGTGTATTTCCGGGAATTTTCCAAGTAACGCCAGAATGCCATATGATAACGTTACGGAAAGACATATGATAAATAGCTTGAGGCATGTGATCATTTTTCCATATCAGCCCACAAACACCATTGCAGAAAGTATGGAATGCATGTAAGTTGAATGCTATAAGCGTACTTTACATGTTGTTTATATATCTATGAAATCACAAATTTGTATTTAAATATCGTTTGCAAATTACACATTAATTAAATCTCTTTGTGATATGACATTTTAAAAAAATGGCATATGGTTTATTTGGTTGCCTTCTACTGGTCTCTGATTAGTTTGTGTGAATACAATACCTGCATTTGTGCTTACTAGTATTCTGACAGTCGAATTGTTCGAAGTTAGGAGCCAGCTGTATTTTAGTGGTTGTCACATATGTTTTTTACATAAATAAGGCAGCTAGTTTTTTCGTTTGTATTGTTTTACATTTGTCATTTTGGGACATTTGATAGCTGACTATGCGGTATGCGGTATGAGAGTTGTTCATTATTTAATACAGTTTATTTTTGTGTCTTTTGGTCTCTTGTTGAGAGTGTCGCATTTGCAATCATACCACATTTTCTGTTTCACATTTATACATGTACAATACACATAGTGTCACACATAAGTCCGTAGTCAAATGGCAAAAATTAAAAGCTCAAACCTATCAAACGAATGGATAATTACAACGGTCACATTCCTGACCTGGTACTGGCATTTTTATCTGTACAAAATGGTGGATTGAAACTGGTTTTATAATTAGCTAAATATGTACCTTTTATGAAAGTTGTATACAATTCCGTTATATTGACAACGATGTTTGAACAAAACCAACAATCATTATAGGTAACAAGAATGTGTCCCCAGTACACGGATGCCCGCTCGCACTATCATTATCTGTTTAGTGAACCGTGAAATTAGGGTAAAATCTCTTATTTAGCATTAAAATAAGAAATATCATATCATAGGGCACATGTGTACTAAGTTTTAAGTTGATTAAACTACAACTTCATCAAAAACTACCTTGGCCAAAAACTTTAACCTGACGCTGGAGAGTCGGACGAACGGACGAACGGACGAACGAAGTAACGAACGCACAGACCAGAAAACGGAATGCCTTTCTACTATCGTAAGTAGGGCATAATCATATCGAAAATAAGAGAGAATACCGCAGTCATAAAAGTATCATACTCTTTGTCACTATTTAAAACAAATAATATGTAACAAAGAAACACAAAATGCCATACAAACCAAGCACAAACAGTAAACTATCAACAATGAAAGACAAGAATACAAAATGTTACTAAAGCATAAATAAAGACATCAGTAGTATACCGCTGTTCCAAAAACTCGGTTGAGAAAAACAAATCAGGGTTACAAACTAAAACCGAGAAAAACACATCAAATATAAGAGGAGAACAACGACACAACAGAAAAGCTAAAATGCAACGCAAACATAAACGAACAATAAAATAACAATAGCCATTTCCCTGATTTGGTATAGGACATTTTCATAATCACACAATGACAGGAAGTATAAAGTACAGAGCCACGTCATATGTAACAGAGAATCACAGACGGGTAATCACATTAGCGAAAATTAGGCACAAGAATACAAATATTTACTTCAAAATAAAGTTCCGACCAACCATGAAAAATCCCATCAGAAGTTATTGGTATTCGAATCATATCTCCATATTCAATAGTGGTGTAAAGTACTTACCTGGACTGTCCAACCGTACAGGGCACGGGTTCGGTATTTTATAATTCAAACCTATAATAAATGAACAACATATGAACAGAAAGGATATCTTTCTCATAGGAAACCGCATTTGTTGTGTCGTGGTAACGTCCTTATCCCGATTGCGGTTGGTTATGGTTAAGATCAACCGCCGGGTTTACACAAAACTGTTAACGGATTCTTGCGGCTACGTCACTAAGCATTCGTCATTAGGGGCTTTGAACAAACACACGTCTGTCTTGTACACATTATTGTGTATAACAACATCCCTTAAACATGTTATAACCCTAAATATGACTTGAATAAGCGACAGGACGTAAAATAGCCAGCAATCATCAATCATCATATGTGCGCTTTATCCTTGCAGTATGAACAATAAAACTAAGGAGTGTACACTCATCGTGTATCAGAACACGGCAGGTAAAACTATGATGTATGTTGTGTCATTTTGTATCATTTAATAACTTCAAATACTTTTAACATCATTTTTCTCAGTTCATTTAAAATATGGAGTAAAGAACTTACAGTTTTAACAGTATGATAAATTTACGTCAATTTTATATTATCCGAAACGGTGCATAGCGGGATGACAGGAAACATTATTAATTGCTTCTGGTTATTATCAAATGCCTTTCCTAAGCTCTCTGGGTTTATCCTGACATAGGTCTGATTAAGGGTCCGATTTGAAAAATGTAATGAAATTATCAATTCTTTTATCATAATAAACGGAAAAGTGAAAGATATCAAAGAGACATTCAAACTCAAAGTTGAAAATACCATTAAAAACAGCCATGGCTAAACAAACAAATACATATACAATAGTACACAAAACGCAAAATATAGAAAACTAAAGCTTGAGATACACAAACCCCACAAGGAGATCTCATGTGCTCCAGTAAGTAAGCAGATTCTTGGCAATTGTAATGTAGCTCATGTTCGTACAAGTCCGGGAATAAGTCTACGATTTTTCTTAGCAGTAACCCTCCATCCGGGAAATCACGATAGGAAATACAAAGACTGGAATATTGTACCAGCTGGGATATATATTCTCAGCATGGAGGCCCTGCTTTGAATTGTGTTACATAAAAAATAAAAGTTCACAATTTACCTTAATTAATCTATGTTATATTATTGTTTTCAATTTTTCACATCACTGGGTCTATACCTCTGCTGGTGGACTATCCGTCCCCAAGGGTATCATCAGCTCAGTAGTCAGTATTGACATGATTTAACAAGTCTTACTAAAATTCTTTGTTTATAAATTTTGAAGTAATTAAAAGAAACCAAGGTTTAAACTCCTAAGTTGACTTTAGATGATTTTGGCAATTTATTTTAGGTATTTTTGACATATATCTCTTCCACGGTTTTTGTACCTATAAATCCTCGGATTTCAAATGTATGACCTTGAGCGTTCCTGATGAAAGTAAATCCTGAAAAGCGCTTCGGACGCATGAAATTATTAAACGTGTTGTTTTCAACTTTATACCTGTCTAAAAAGAAGTTTGAATGGAAACATTTATTTCAATGTTTCATTTGAAACTTAATTATAATAGATGTGTTATATTAATGATTGTAATGATGAGAGGAATGGTCAGATACCTTAACATAATAAGTTTTGGACTTATTTAAGGACACTACTTTAGATGAATTGTTTAATACATATAAACATAGGAATCGCATAAGTGACCATTTTGTGGAACAAAACACACAAAAGCATTATGAAATGGTATCAAAATACCTACATCATATACCAAGCTTTTTGTCTTGAACAAATCTGTAAAGACTTTCCAGAAACACGTTTAGTACTCTTAGAAGTTGTTTATTTTTAAATCCCATTTAACTACAACCGCGAATACAAAACTCCTTGTGTACCTTAAGTAACACTTGTCAAGCATAGCCATATGGTTTAAATAAAACGTTTTTTTCGTAATCACTATATGTAGTGATTGATTATTCTACCACGATGTGATGCACGGAACTCTGCATATATTTTTAGTGAAAATCACCTATCCCTTTATACTAGGAAAAGAGACTTATGCATTAAATACTCATTTGCATTCAACATGGAAAAAAAAAAGAAAATCCAACTAAACATTAAAAAAAACACTAGAAACAAAACATGCCGCTATTCAATTCAACCACTGCATTGCGATTCATGTTTAACCTGTAACGTCGATATTTTCAGAATCAACACTATGTCCTGTCTTTTGTTAGTACAAAATGTGCATGTAGCACTTCTATCATTATAATCTAGAGTGATGCGAAAGATATGTTAACAAAAGATAAGTAATGCAGAAATAATCATACCTTGTATTAATTCAAAATACATCCATACAGTTAGAATTATAATTTGAAATACTTTCATTTTGTCTGAATAAAGAAATAAAATATAACACATAAACTAGTTTGTACTGGAGGTAAACACTGTACAACATACAGTTTCTATTGTGTGTAAGATAAATTTATTGATTTGGATTTCAAAATATTATACCTTTAAATGTGTTTATATAATTGTAATACACATATTTTATACGTGTTACATTTCATTTCCGTGTTTAGACAAATGAAACTATAGCGAAACACCTTAGTTAGTGGTATAAATAGGTAGATTTTGATATATTTTCCATCGAAAAAGATGTGTTGAACAATCATTCAATTGGCATTTGGACGTAATAGAGCTTTATGTTTTGTATGTTCCTTTTTGGGTCAGTTTATAGCAAGGATTAATAATAAACTGCTGTGTTTTTGGAATAGGTTTTTCAGAAAACAATTTACGACAAACAATTATCGATTACTCCTTGGTAAACACACTCATGTGGTCATTCTACATGTTTTGCATCTATGACTGATAATTTTGTTATTAAATCGTTATCTGACGCTACTGCGTCATCATATCATAAAACGGGATGTGTGTATGCAAGTTTTTGTCAGAATTTTTTTCCATGATTTATGACTGCTCATTTTATTTCTCATTTGTTTATTCAATATTATCAACCAACTACAATTGTATCATACATATCAGCAAGCAGTTTTATACATTGAATTAAGTTTTTTCGAGACCCAACAGACATAATTTATGTGAATATGGGTTGAAAGGGAAAAAACAGTTGATACATTATGAAGAAACACTTTTTCCAATCACCTATGATAATGATATGCATGTAAAACTAGTTGAGGCTGTACCAAAAGTAAAAGGTGGCATTAACAATCAAATGTTGTTGAAAGTTATGTTGTACATCTCGTATTTCTGTTGTTTTTTATTTTACAAATTGGAGACATTGCAGTTAAATATGAATCTGAATTTAATAGAGTGAATTGAAGTAAAGATATAAAGTTTGGAAGAGTAATCGGTCATGTGAGCAATATTACAAACACGATGACGTTTTCTGAAAATAACCGCAGTCCTTTTGAGGAATATCTACGGTTACATAATTGTCCACACGGTCCTTTATTTTGATTTAAATGTGGAAAACTTATTTCAGCTTTTTATTTGAATTCTTCATTAAAATGTTTGTTAAATGTGATATGTTTAGACACACATTTTGATAAAGGATTCAGAATTCGAGTTGCAACATCTGCAGCTGCCAGATGTACGGTTTTAACCTTGATCCAAAACATGGGTAGGTGGAAGTCCAACGCCTTCAATATTATATACGACTTTATAATTTTCACATTTTTATTTAGAATAATCAAAGAAGCATATATACTCAGCGCATTGGTAGAGGTAAGCATAGCCGGCTTTACCTTATTGTGGTTGATTTTTGAAATGATAAACAAGACTGTTTTATATATGTTGAAAAACGTTATCTATTGTAAATTTTTTTCTTGTTTCAGCCATTTTCTATGTGTAATGTTTTTTTATTTGGTTAGTGGAGTTTTTTATATTTGTTTTTGTTTACAATATTAGTTATATTTGTTATATTTGTAGAGGTCAAAAGGGTTTGCTCTACACTATTAACTAAAATGCAAAAGGTATATATGTTTATTTCATTGTGTTTTATTCACAGCAAACATGCATGTAGCTCAGACTATTTTGATCTAGGTCAATTTATTTTTCTCTTGTATATATATATATGTTTACGTGCCCAAATTTTCTATTGCATATTTTTTTAGCCAAATGTACATTTCTATGTTTTTTGCATCGACAATAACAACTTTTATTCATAAACCAGTTGTTGGCATGATACGAGTTGTGTTCTTCGCTTATAAGTTTTGATGACATTATACTTAACCCCATAATCTCTACCCTATGTTTAACTTATGTGTGTTTGTGTGGGTTTTTTTCGGAGTTGAGTGTGGTGTCAATTTTGCTGAAAAGTATAGTTATTGCTAATGGGCAAGCTGAAAAAATAGTTTATGTATTAAATATATCATATAATGGAAGCGGAAAATGTTAAGATAAGTATTCAGGTTTTCAGTAAGACTGGAATTGTAACCGAAAATTTCAGCAAAAGATTAATTATACAATGTATCACCACGATATTTTTTATTCTGCTCAAAGCGATGACTCGTTGACTGGAGGCCATACTATTAGAAGACTTAAAAAAATTCAAATGTTTTCAAGGAGTAACAGTGTCTATGAATATGATGATTTATAATAAATTATTATTTGTTGTCAATGTTATTGAAATTGATGCGACTGTCATACCGGTGAGAGGTTTAGCTAGCTACAAAACCAGGTTTTATCCACCATCGTCAATATCAGAAAATGCCTTTACCAAGTAAGGAATATGACAGCTATTATCCATTCGTTTGATGTGTTTGGTCTTTAGATTTTGCCATTTGATAAGGGACTTTCCGTTTTAAACTACTTTTTGTTCGATATAGACTCAGCCCTCTGTCATTCGTCATTCATATTTGCAGAGAAAACCTTGATATCAGAAGGTTTTACTAACAAAATGAAGAAATGTCATATGCATGGAAAGAAGAACTTAATAAAAAAAAAATAATATAGACACAAATTGCATCGTGGATTATTTGAAGTATCTGTGTTAATTGTTAAAGATGTCGTTAATTGTATCCTTCCTTATAGAACTACGTCGTACGGATGGTCATCGGTCGTTGGTCTGTCTAGTGTACTATAGCTTGATGTGTTTCTGGACTCAGATAGGTTGTCATACTGCATATTTAAGTTTGCTGTTGACATTGGCTTCTTTATCTTGCATCCTTGTCTGCAAAAAAATCATGATTCATATTATGTTATCATTACTGACTTCTTATTAATTCGTGTTTGCCAAGATAACTGCCAAAATTAATAAGACGTTTAAATTAAGCTTTATGAATTAAAAGCAGAGTTAATTTCCATATTAAAACAAATCTTACAACAAGATGTTGATAATGTTACTAAGTAGTGTATGTTGTATTGCATAATCAGCGTGAACAAAGAAATAACAACAAAGAGGTTTTTGTCCAACTACAATGCAGTGAGTGATATCGATATATGAAGATTATACATAAATTTAATATGATGAATTGAATTAAAAAGTTTCAGAGAAGGATTCGAAAAAGAAGTGTTTTATTTTAATAATAAATCTTGTCACAATGTAGAACTTCTTTGGCATGTTTTTATTTAGATATATTTATTGATCATTCCCTACAGGAATCATACACACTGTATAAGGACTTTATGACTTTGTTTTTCTATGAGTTGTAAACATGAGACATGGACAGAGCCAAAAATCATCAATAAATACATTCAATCTAGAGTAATGCAAAATAACACAACTGCCGACCAATACAAAGTACATCTTTGTTTATGTTTTTACGTTTTGCGGCATGTTCATATCATAGAAATGGCAAATATATGAAATTCCATTACTTTTTTCTTGTTCTTAAATTACAATTATCACTGAGATCACAGCCGGATTTTGTGGGTTTGATGATGCATCGTTCTTCGTTTTCTGTGTGGGTTGTATATACATGTATATATGTATTAATGTTTGTCTTTTTGATCGTTGTCTTACAATCAAAAACAAGTATTCATACCTTCCTATGAGGATGCCAATGATACCGACGATAATGATGAACACAGACCCAACACCTGCTCCAATGGAAATAAACATCGTGTCGCTGCTATCTGAAAATTAACATTTAGCAGTATGTGTAAAAAACGTCTTACTCATTCTCCGTCTGGTATATTATGTCTCTTTTCAACAATGATAAACTAATAACACACTCGTTGGTACGATTTTCATAAAGGACACGTCTATTTCCCGCAATGTCTACCTATACTTTCAGTTTAATTGACATTAATGATTGTTAAAGATACTTTATATTTTTTAATTCAAGTGATTTCCTTTGCAGCAAATACTTTCTGGGGGTAAATGCGATAGTGGCCACAATAATCGCAACAGAAGCTAAAAACATTTTCAAATAACAATAAACTTAGTGGAATAATATGAACGTAGACGACATACAGATGACAAAATAACACTTTTGTACATGTTCATGATACAGATTAATTTATGTAATCAATCAAGTTGGCTAGTTGCATATGCGGGATACAACTTATCTAATCTTTATAAATTTTGTTCATCCGACGCAGTTTTCTAGATTAATAGTCACCGGAAACATTCGAACAAAAAACTGTTTGAATGACAAAGATGTTAAAAATTTAAACACTTGAAACCTTAATAAACAACATTTCCTACACAAATAGCAAAATACACATTTAATTTGCCAAAAGACGACTGAGTCTTAATTTTGATAATAACAAACATCATCAACAACTATTTATCTGTTTATCAAAATAAAACATAAATGCGTTTAAACAGTGCATACAATTGTTCTTATTATTTTTTTTGTTTGATGAAATGTTAAAAATATAGCTTTTTATTCAATTATAAATATCAAATGTATTGACAATCTTTTCTTGTCAAGAAGGTAAACAAAATATGTAAGAATGTGAACAAACTATTTATTTTCAGCTACAAATTTCAATATTTACCGTTTGTTTCTGGGTTGATATCTGTAGGGTTTATTGATGACGTATCATATTGTAAAATTTCAGATTCGTTACAGACAATCTTTAGTCTTTGAGGTATATTGTTAGTGATCTTATCTATAAAGGATAAGAAAATAAGGACATTTTTATTAGGCAAGTTTAACATGAATCATAAAATATGGATGTTCTTCACTGAAAACTATTTCTTATTGATTGAATACAAGCACCTTCATTACAATATCAAGTTTATGTAAATGCAAATACCGCAGTCAATTTTAACTGTGATGTCTTGTTTACCACATAAGAACATGTAGTTTCAATAGAGTTATATAGGTATGACAGTTCAGCACTTGTAGGTCTTCTAATATGTTCTTATGTGTTTGAATCCCTTGTAAAACTAGAGTGAAACATGACATAAATCAAATTCCTCTCAATCCTTCGGTCAGGAATTATGGTTTAAAATTTCTATATGATAACGTTTGTTGATTTTTTTTTTTAGTTTGCTTTGAATACAATAAGTACACTAAAATTTCGTTTCTTCGCTCTTGTAATTAGGTTTACAATGTTAGTATAATTTGTGTTGATATAAATGCATTTTCTTAAGCATCGGAGATTACAACGTTCAATCAGGAAACGAATGTTTAAATGTTAAATGTCTTTATTTCGCAAAGTTTAGTGCGATGATAGATTTCTTTAAACACTCAGAGAATTGGATAGATTATTTTTTACCGAAGTCTTATTTTTTTCTTTTTACCATATGCAAGTGCTTATTTATTTTGTTTTAAACCTTAAAGGAATTCGTGGATACAATTTCGATAGAAACACTAATTTGCCTTATTTCTATAAAAGGTATCTCGTGATATTTTTTTTAACGTTCTTTATATTTAAACCATTTTTAGCTAAACTTTATCAGTTCACTTCCAAGTTAAGGATAGTAACATCACCAGCGGATGTGCGTGAATGAATAATATCATACAATGGTATACAAACCTCGATTAATATTTATACAGTAACCTCGTGTAAAATGTCCTTGTACTATCCTGGAGGTAAATCTAAGTGCACCATTCTTCACCAGGGAGAATTGACGACGATCTACTCCATTTGTACATTCAATTGGGTTAGACACAGATTCATCGTTCAACATTTCAATATCTATTGAGAGTCCACATAAATTGTTTTCCGGTGCTGCTCCAGATATATTTTTATACTTTTCTATAAATAATTCTGTTGTTACTATATGCCTTTCTATATATACATCGCAAGTACAACCACCCCGATCGACCATCACACGTAGTATCACACTATCGAGATATTCAGCTCCGTTTCCGTTTTTTTCTATTGCAATAGAGGACATACACATATCGACTACTGCAATTTGAAAATAATCAAGCATAAATAATGTTACATTACTAACAGATTATTACATGGTATTTTTCATATCAGATGTATTATCGACCCAAGGTTCAATATCAGACCTAGAGCCCACGGCTCGAGGTCTGATACTGACCTAGGGCTGATAATAATCTGATATGAAAAATGACATGTTATGATCTTTTATCATGTGCTTCAACAATCGGAAAATAACAGTTTAATATATTGATCCTTTAAAGTGGTTCTCAAGTTGAAGTCTAACAGATAAAAGTTTACGGACGTCGGACACCAAATGTAATACATTCGATATGAAATCTGTCTATCAAATTCATCAACAGAGGAAAAAACAACAGTGTAATATATTTTTATACTAACGATATAAAATCAACTCTCCTTTTTGATGTTTTCACTGAAAACGAACTATTGGTGTGTGTTTCCCGGAATTTGCCAAGTTATGCCAGAATGCCATATGATAACGTTACGGAATGACATATCGTTTGCAAATTACACATAAATTAAATATCTTTGTCATATGACATTTAAAAACAAGAATGTGTCCCCAGTACACGGATGCCCCACTCGCACTATCATTTTCTATGTTCAGTGGACCGTGAAATTGGGGTCAAAACTCTAATTTGGCATTTAAAGTAGATAGATCATATCATAAGGAACATGTATACTAAGTTTCAGGTTGATTGATCTTCAACTTCATTAAAAACTCCCTCGACCAAAAACTTTAACCTGAAGCGGGACAGACGAACGAACGAAAATACGGACGGATGAACGGACGGACGGACGCACAGACCAGAAAACATAATGCCCCTCTACTATCGTAGATGGGGCATAAAAAGAAAAGGTAAATTGTTTATTTCGTTGCCTTCTACTGGTCTCTGATTAGTTTGTGTGAATACAATACCTGCATTTGTGTTTACTAGTATTCTGACAGTCAAATAGTTCGAAGTCAGGAGCCAGCTGTATTTTCGTGGTTGTCACATATTTTTTTTCGTTCACTTTTTTTGTACATAAATAAGGCAGTTAGTTTTCACGTTTGTATTGTTTTACATTTGTCATTTCGGGACATTTGATAGCCTACTATGCGGTATGGGAGTTGTTCATTATTGAATTCAGTTTATTTCAGTGTCATTTGGTATCTTGTGGAGAAAGTCGCATTTGCAATCATACCACATTTTCTGTTTCACATACAGACATGTACAAATCACATGGTGTCTTCAACAAGACTACAAAAGTAAAATCACAAAAATACCGAACTCCGACGAAAATTCAAAACTAAAGTCCGTAGTCAAATGGCAAAAATTTAAAGCTCAAACCTATTAAACGAATGGATAATTACAACGGTCACATTCCTGACCTGGTACAGGCATTTTTATCTGTACAAAATGGTGGATTGAAACTGGTTTTATAACTAGCTAAATATGTATCTTTTATGAAAGTTGTATACAATTCCGTTATATTGACAACGATGTGTGAACAAAACCAACAAACATTATAGGTAACAAGAATGTGTCCCCAGTACACGGATGCCCGCTCACACTATCATTTTCTGTTCAGTGAACCGTGAAATTGGGGTAAAATCTTTAATTTAGTATTAAATAAGAAAGATCATATCATAGGGAACATGTGTACAAAGTTTCAAGTTGATTTGACTACAACTTCATCAAACACTACCTTGACCAAAACTTTAACCTGACGCGTGAGAGTCGGACGAACGGACGAACAGATGAACGAACGAACGGACGAACGAACGAACGAGCGCACAGACCAGAAAACATAATGCCTCTCTACTATCGTAGGTAGGGCATAAACATGTCGAAAATAAGAGAGAATACAGCAGTCACAAAAGTATCATACTCTTTGTCACTATTTAAAACAAATAATATGTAACAAAAACCACAAAATCCCATAAAAACAAAGTTAAAAAGTAAATTATCAAAAATGAAAGACAAGAATACAAAATGTTACTAAAGCATAAATAAAGACATCAGTAGTATACCGCTGTTCCAAAATCAAAACTCGGTTGAGAAAAACAAATCAGGGTTACAAACTAAAACCGAGGAAAACACATCAAATATTAGAAGAGAACAACGACACAACAGAAAAACTAAAATGCAACGCACACATAAACGAACTATAAAATAACAATAGCCATTTCCCTGACTTGGTACAGGACATTTTCGTTATCACACAATGACGGAGAGTATAAAGTACAGAGCTTCGTCATATGTTACAGAGAATCACAAACGGGTATATAGACAAATCACATTATCGAAAAGGACGCTCACGAATACAAATATTTACTTAAACATAAAGTTCCCACCAACCATGAAAAATCCGATCAGAGGTTATTGGTATTCGTATCATATCTCCATATTCTATAGTGGTGTAAAGTACTTACCTGGACTGTCCAACCGTACAGGGCATGGGTTCGGTATTTTATAATTCAAACCTATAATAAATGAACAAAATATGAACAGAAAGGATATCTTTCTGATAGGAAACCGCATTTGTTGTGTCGTGGTAACGTCCTTATCCCGATTGCGGTTGGTTATGGTTAAGATCAACCGCCGGGTTTACACAAAACTGCTAACGGATTTTTGCGGCTACGCCACTAAGCATTCGTCATTAGGGGCTTTGAACAAAAACACGCCTCTCTTGAACAAAGCATTGTGTATAACAACATCCCTTAAATATGTTATAACCCTAAATATGAATTGAATAAGCCACAGGACGTAAAATAGCCAGCAATCATCAATCATCATATGTGCTCTATATCCTTGCAGTATGAACAATAAAATTAAGGAGTGTACACTCATCGTGTATCAGAACACGGCAGGTAAAACTATGATGTATGTTGTGTCATTTTGTATCATTAAATAACTTAAAATACTTATAACAGTATGAACATTTACGTCCATTTCAAATTTTCCGAAACGGTGCATAGCGGGAAGACAGGAACTCAATTAACTGCTTCTGGTTATTATCAAATGCCTTTCTTTAGCTCTATGGCGTTTATCCTGACATAAGGCTGATTAAGGTTGCACTTTGTAATTACAGCTGTTTCTAAAAACACGCCTCTTTTGGGGAGACCTTGAATATTCATAGAAAATTAATTTTGTTTACATACTGGTTCCCAATTATGCTCTCTGTGTTCCATTTCACAGAGACGTAACTTGGGAATGTTACCAGTAAATAAACATGTGCATATTGTTTACATCGAAATATGTGGTAACCTTTCATTCAAGGTAGGGGTAGTTAATTAGTGTTAGTTTAAACTCTGAGAAGGTCAGGGCATATAAACGTTGAAAATATGCCGCATAGCCCTATTTTTGACCTTTGAAAAAAATTGTGGTGCATATGAACTTTCAATTCTATGAAAAGATTTTTTTCAAAACTTCATAGTAAAAGTGGTACAGTTTTAGCCGTAAAAGGAGTTCCTATGGGAAAATGCATTGTCAATATTTACAGAAATGCAACCTATGTAAGGTGAAAAAGGGGAACATTCAGAATTTAACCAAATTTGCTTTTTTTCACAGATTTTAAAGAAATTAACTCAAATATGAAGTTGTATGAATATTTGATAAAGATTGATAGAATCCTGAGCGTTAAATATGAGGACTCAGCATAAATTCAGTTTTACAGTATGCATAGTTTACTTAAAGTCCTGGATACAAAATTAATTCATAATATTTGCATATTTGTAAGTTAAATTGTTATCTTGATAACCCAAAAGTAAGCCGCAACACCTAAATCTGCTTTTTTGTCACCACGGCATAAAAAATACAAGATAGAAAGAAAAAATGTATCTCAAGAAAACTTACAATAGTGTGTTCTATCCTGAATATGTACTAAATATTCCAATTTGCTAGAAATAGCAGAATGATTTAGAAAATTTGAGGCCCCAGGGGCAAAATAAAAATAAAATTGCCTACCCCCTTGGTCAGAAAACAAATAAAATAACTTGTAAATGCTATGATATTATGATTTTAAAGTTCTTGATATAGAAAACAATAACTATGCTTGGAAGTTATGCAAACATCAGATGTAAGCAGTCATCTCTACAACATTTTAAGTGAATTTATATCTCAGACTGGTATCTGCATACATACAACTATTTCAAATATGGCTTAGTTTGAACACTTCTAGTATATATGTTAGCTAAATTGTGTCAGATATATGATTACAGATGAAACTGTTTTGACAAGAATTCGAAATTGACCATTTGAGGCAGAAAATGTGTTCTTTGATTGACAAATAGGCATACAGTAAGATGTGGACTGGAAACAGAGGCTGGATTGGATATTTTATATAATCTTGAATGTTGTAATATGATTGACTGCTAAACATTACATTTATAGTATTCTGATCTGCTTTCAATATGTTATCAAAACAGTTTTAAACAGGTTCTAGGCATTTATTATCAGAAAATATGCAAATAGGGTAAGCAGCTGGCAATAATTAAAGTATTGTTTTAAAATTCTTAAATACAATAAAATCGCCATGGCTAAACAAACAAACAAATATACAATAGTACACAAAACGCAAAATATAGAAAACTAAAGCTTGAGATACACAAACCCCACAAAAAAAGGTGATTTCATGTGCTCCAGTAAGTAAGCAGATTCTTGTCAATTGTAATGTAGCTCATGTAAGTACAAATCCGGGAATAAGTCTACGTTCTTTTCTTAGCAGTAACCCTACATCAGGGAAATCACGATAGGAAATACAAGGACTGGAATATTGTACAAACTGGGATATATATTATCAGCATGGAGGCCCTGCTTTGAATTATATTACATAAAAAATAAAAGTTCACAATTTAACTTAATTAATCTATGTTATATTATTGTTTTCAATTTTTCACATCACTGGGTCGATACCTCTGCTGGTGGACTATCCGTTCCTAAGGGTATCATCAGATCGGTACTGACATGATTTAACAAGTCTTTCTATTATTGTACGTTTATAAATTTTGAAGTCATTAAAAGAAACTAAGGTTTCAACTCCCTCAGGCAAAGTTGACTTAAGATGATTTTGGCAATTACTTTTAGGTATTTTTGACGTATAGCTCTTCCACGGTTTCGGTACCTATACATCCGCGGATTTCAAATGTATGGCTTTGAACGTTCCTGATGAAAGTAAATCCTGAAAAGTTTGAATGGAAACATTTATTTCAATGTTTCATTTGAAACTTGATTATAATAAATGTGTTATATTAATGATTTTAATGATGAGAGGAATGGCCAGAGACCTTAACATTACAAGTTTTTGACTTATTTTAGGACACTACTTTAGATGAATTGTTTAATAAATATAAACATAGGAATCGCATAAGTGACCATTTTGTGGAACAAAACACACAAAAGCATTATGAAATGGTACCAAAATACCTACATCATATACCAAGCTTTTTGTCTTGAACAAATATGTAAAGACTTTCCAGAAACACGGTTAGTACTCCTAGAAGTTGTTTTTTTAAATCCCGTTTAACTACAACCACGAATACAAAACTCCTTGTGAACCTTAAGTAACATTTGTCAAGCATAGCCACATGGTTTAAATAAAACGTTTTTTTCGTGCATGCCCTGATAATGCTTATATACTATTACTCAAACTACCATTGCAACTGCTATATATGATGCAATCGTTATTTAATCATGTGTTGATCGATTTGAATCATAAATATATTTTACAGAAATTCGAAAAAAAACTTAAAGATAGTACATTATATTTGTGAGCATATGTCAATAATAGTTATCAAAGGTACCAGGATTATAATTTAATACGCCAGACGCGCGTTTCGTCTACATAAGACTCATCAGTGACGCTCATATCAAACTGTTTATAAAGCCAAACAATTAAAAAGTTGAAGAGCATTGAGGATCCAAAATTCCAAAACGTTGTGCCAAATACGGCTAAGGTAGTCTATGCCTTGGATAAGAAAATTTATAAAAATTACCACATTATTGATATTCATGTCAACACGGAAATGTTGACTACTGTTGACTAACACTTATATCCTGTCAAATTGTTTAAAATGTGTCAAGTTTATATATATCTAGTGTTGGAGTATCCTACCTCGATGTGATGCTGGGAACTCTGCATGTATTTTTAGGTGAAAATCACATATCCCTTTATACTATGAAAAGACACTTATGCATTACATACTCATTTGCATTCAACTTGAAACAAAAAGGAAAATCCAACTAAACATTAAAACACACTAGAAACAAAACATGCCGCTTTTCAATTCAACCACTGCATTGCGATTCATGTTAAACCTGTAACGTCGATCTTTTCAGAATCAATACTATGTCGTGTCTTTTGTTAGTACAAAATGTACATGTAGCACTTCTATCATTATAATTTAGAGTTATGCGAAAGATATGTTAACAAAAGATAAGTAATGCAGAAATAATCATACCTTGTATTAATTCAAAATACATCCATACAGTTAAAATTATAATTTGAAATACTTTCATTTTGTCTGAATAAGAAAATAAAATATAACACATATACTAGTTTGTACTGGAGGTAAACACTGTGCAACATACAGTTTCTATTGTGTGTAAGATAAATGTATTGATTTGGATTTCAAAAAATTAGACCTTTAAATGTGTTTATATAATTGTAATACACATATTTTATACGTGTTACATTTCATTTCCGTGTTTAGACAAATGAAACTATAGCGAAACACCTTAGTGGTATAAATAGGTAGATTTTGACATATTTTCCATCGAAAAAAATGTGTTGAACACTCATTCAATTGGCATTTGGACGTAATAGAGCTTTATGTTTTGTATGTTACTTTTTGGGTCAGTTTATAGCAAGGATTAAATATAAACTGCTGTGTTTTTGGAATAGGTTTTTCAGAAAACAATTTACGACAAACAATTATCGATTACTCTTTGGTAAACAAAACTCATGTGGCCATTCTACATGTTTGCATCTCTGACTGATAATTTTCTTATTGGATCGTTATCTGACGCTACTCATCTACTGTGTCATCATATCATAAAATGGGATGTGTGTATTCAAATTTTTGTCAGGATTTTTTTCCATGATTTATGGCTGCTCATTTTATTTCTCATTTGTTTATTCAATAATATCAACCAACTACAATTGTATCATACATATCAGCAAGCAGTTTTATACATTGAATTAAGTTTTTTCGAGACCCAACAGACACAGTTTATGTGAATATGTGTTGAAAGGTACAAACAATTGATTTTGTTAGAGGTTATGTTGTCCATCTCGTATTACTGGTGTTTTTTTACAAATTGGAGACATTGCAGTTAAATAAGAATCTGAATATAATAGAGTGAATTGAAGGAAAGATATAAAGTTTAGAAGAGTAGTCGGTCATGTGAGCAATATGACAAACACGATGACGTTTTCTGAAAATAACCTCAGTTCTTTTGAGGAATATCTACGGTTACATAATTGTCCACACGGTCCTTTATTTCGATTTAAATGTGGAAAACCTATTTCAGCTTTTTATTTGAATTCTTCATTAAAATGTTTGTTAAATGTGATATGTTTAGACACACATTTTAATAAATGATTCAGAATTCGAGTTGCAACATTTGCAGCTGCCAGATGTACGGTTTTAGCCTTGATCCAAAACATGGGTAGATGGAAGTCCAACGCTTTCAATATTATATACGACTTTATAATTTTCACATTTTGATTTAGAATAATCAAAGAAGCATATATACTCAGTGCATTGGTAGAGGTAAGCATAGCCGGCTTTACCTTATGGTGGTTCATTTTTGAAATGATAAACAAGACAGTTTTATATATGTTGAAAAACGTTATCTATTGTAGATACATTTTTTTCTTGTTTCAGCCATTTTCTACATGTATGTGTAATGTTTTTTAATTTGGTTAGTGGAGTTTTTTTATGTTTGTTTTTGTTTATAATATTTGTTATATTTGTAGAGGTCAAAATGGTTTGCTCTACACTATTAATTAAAATGCAAAAGGTATATATGTTTATTCCATTGTGTTTTATTTACAGCAAACATACATGTAGCTCAGACTATTTTGATCTAGGGCATCTATACATGCTATAACTGGTTCAGTCGTTCTTATGTGCGTAGGAACATGAGCTGACTAATGCGCGATGCATATTGAAATATAGTCAAAACGCTCTCAAAAAGACAAAACAGCCCATTAAAAAACACATAATTTTTTTATGTTCATATCACAATGACAAATGTGAAATAAAAATCAAGCAACAAACGGCAACCGCCAAGAGCATCACTAAACAAGTAGCAGTTTGTTCATTTTTTATTTTCTATGGTGTGATGTGTGAAAATTTATATTAAAATTGCCATTGTTGATCGCAATTTATTTTTCTCTTCTATATATATAAGTATACGTGCCCAAATTTTCTGTTGCATATTTTTTTAGCCAAATGTACATTTCTAGGTTTTTTGCATCGACAATAACTACTTTAATTCATAAATCAGTTGTTGGCATGATACGACTTGTGTTCTTCGCTTATAAGTTTTGATGACATTATACTTAACCCCATAATATCTACCGTATGTTTAACTTATGTGTGTTTGTGTGGGTTTTTTCTTTCCTTTTTTCCGGAGTTAAGTGTGGTGTCAATTTTGCTGAAAAGTATAATTTATTGCTGAAAAAATAGTTTATGTATTAAATATATCATATAATGGAAGCGGAAAATTTTAAGATAAGTATTCAGGTTTTCAGTAAGACTGGAAATGTAACCGAACATTTCAGCCAGCAAAAGCTGAACTATACATGTATCACCACGATATTTTTTATTCTGCTCAAAGCGATGACTCGTTGACTGGAGGCCATACTATTAGAAGACTTAAACAAATTCAAATGTTGTCAAGGAGTAACAGTGTCTATCAACATGATCAATATGATGATTTATAATAAATTATTATTTGTTGTCAATGTTATTGAAATTGATGCGACAGTCCTACCATTGAGAGGTTTAGCTAGCTATAAAACCAGGTTTTATCCACCATTGTCATTATCAGAAAATGCCATTACCAAGTAAGGAATATGACAGTTATAATCCATTCGTTTGATGCGTTTGATCTTTAGATTTTGCCATTTGATAAGGGACTTTCCGTTTTAATTTAATTTCATTGCAGCTCAGTATTTTTTGTGATTTTACTTTTTGTTCTATATAGACTCAGCCCTCTGTCATTCGTCATTCATATTTGCAGAGGAAACCTTGATATCAAAAGGTTTTACTGACAAAATGAAGAAATGTCATATGCATGGAAAGAAGAACTTAATAAAAAAAAATAATATAGACACAAATTGCATCGTGGATTATTTAGCATCTGTGTTAATTGTTAAAGATGTCGTTAATTGTATCCTTCCTTGTAGAACTACGTCGTACGGATGGTCATCGGTCGTTGGTCTGTCTAGTGTACGTACTATAGCTTCATGTGTTTCTGGACTCAGATAGTGTCATACTGCATATTTAAGTTTGCTGTTGATATTGGCTTCTTTATTTTGCATTCTTGTCTGCAAAAAATCAAGATTCATATTATGTTATCATAACTGACTTCTTATTAATTCGTGTTTGCCAAGTTCACTGCCAAAATAATAAGACGTTTAAATTAAGCTGTAAGAATTAAAAGCAGAGTTAATTTCCATATTAAAACAAATCTTACAACAAGATGTTGATAATGTTACTAAGTAGTGTATGTTGTATTACATAATCAGCGTGAACAAAGAAATAACAACAAAGAGGTTTTTGTCCAACAACAATGCAGTGAGTGATATCGATATATGAAGATTATACATAAATTAAATATGATGAATTGAATGAAAAAGTTTCAGAGAAGGATTTGAAAAAAAAATATTATTTTAATAATAAATCTTGTCAGAATGATGCACTTCTTTGGCATGTTTTTATATCGATATATCGCTTAATCATTTCCTACAGGAATCATACACACTGTATAAGGATTTTGTGACTTTGTATTTCCATGAACTGTAAACATAAGACATGGAAAGAGCCAAAAATCATCAATAAATACATTCAATCTAGAGTTATGCAAAATAGCACAACTGCTGATAACTACAAAGTACATCTTCGTTTATGTTTTTACGTCCTGCGGCTTGTTTACAGTGGAGATCAGTTCTAACCTCTCATAAATTCTGTCAGAATCTGTCAGGAGAACTGTTCTAGAACAGTATGTAGAACTGCCAGCCTGACACCTTTTAGTCAGTTCTAGGTTAGAACTGTTCTAGCTAGAACTGATTTGGTCAGTTCTACCTAGAACTGATTTGGACAGTTCTAGCTAGAACTGATCCTGACAGTTCTACCCTAGAACAGTTTTAGACAGTTCTCGCTAGAACTGACCAAATCTTAGGTCAGTTCTACTTCTAGAACAGTTCTACGGTTAGAATTGATTTCAAATTCTACGGCTAGAATTGATTTATAAATTCTACGGCCAGAATTGATTTATAAATTCTACGGCTAAAATTGATTTACAAATTCTACGGCTAGAATTGATTTATAAGTTTCAAAAAATATTTGTCTTAATATAAAGTCTTCGGCAAAATAGCGATTAATATTATATAGAGTTTTGCTATTTTGCCGGTTTTATTTCACATTTATAATCGACAAGAGAACATGTTTAACCCAGCCATATTCTGCATGTATGTGCCTGTTCCAAGTAATTCAGTGATTTTCTTTTGTTGATGTGTAACATAAAATATATGTTTTTCTTTCATTTTTTGTACATAAATTAGGCCGTTAATTAGTATTATGGGGGGTGTATTATTTGAACTGTTTTACATTTGTTATTCTGGGAGTTAGGATTGCTCGTTATCACATAACAAAATTATCTGACCTCATTAACCAAATGTAATATCTGTTTACGAGTAGTTTTTATACCTCGGACGGACCTGTTTAACAAAAAACTTTTGACCACATCAATCTAAACTGACATTATTTGCTCTTTCTTTCTGCAAATCTATATAGCTGCAAAATACTTCAGTTTTAATTTTAAGTCAAGAGGGACTGTACTATACAAGTTACAGCAATATTGGAAAAAAAATTTGTTCGCATCAATTTATAGTGCCAGCATGCAGAGGCAGATCCAGCCATTTAAAAGGGGGGTTCCAACTATATGTTCCCATTCAAATGCATTGATCGTCAAAAAAAGGGGGTTCCAACTCCTGAACCCCTCCCCCCTTTGATCTGCCAATGAGCATGTCCTCTTTTTATTCAAAATATTGAATCATAAACAAATATCAGTAGTTTTCATACTTCAGACTGAGTCATATAATAAAATCTTTTGACCGCATCAACCAAAACTTACCATATTTGCTTTTTTTTGTGTAAATCTAAATAGTTGCACAGTAGTTCAGTTATAATTTTAGGTCAAGAGGGACTGTAGTATATAAATAAATACAATATTGGAAATCAATGACCAGAATTTTTTTTCTCGCATCAATTGAGAGTGCCAGCATTTCCTATTTTTATTCAAAATATCGCATCAGAAACAAATATCAGTAGTTTTCATACCTCAGACTGACAGTAACATGTAATCATGTAACAAAATTATTTGTCTGCATCAATCAAAACTGACCATATTTGACAGCATCAACCAAAACTGACCATATTTGACCGCATCAACCAAAACTGACCATATTTGCTCTTTTTTATGTAACTCTTATAGTCGCATAGTAAATCTGTAATATTTTTATGTAAGAATGGATTGTAAAATCATGAAAATACAAATGATAGAAATATGGGAACACAATGCTACCTAATTTCATTTGCATCAATTTAGAATGCCAGCATGTCCTCTTTTTATTCAAAATATTGCATCATAAACAAATATCAGTAGTTTTCATACCTCAGACTGACTGGTATAACAAAATAATTTGTCCGCATCAACCAAAACTGACCATTTTTGCACTTTATTATGTACATGATTCAATCTTAATAGCCGCAAAGTAAATCACGTATATTTTTATATCAGGATGGATTGTTTAATATAAATGAATGCAATATTGGAAAATAAAATTATGCTCACATCAGTTTATAGTGCCAGCATGTCCTCTTTTTCATCAAAATTTTGATTCGTAAACTAATTTCAGTAGTTTTGATATCTCAGACTGACTCATGAATATAACAAAATTATTTGTCCGCATCAACCAAAACTGACCATATTTGACAGCATCAACCAAAACTAACCATATGTGACAGCATCAATCAAAACTGACCATAATTACACTTTGTTATGTAAATCTTAATATATATATAGCCGCATACTAAATCACTTATAGTAATACATATTACGATGGATTGCATAATTCAAATGACAGCAATATCAATGAATATTGGAACACATTGGCTACAAAAAAAAATCCACATCAATTTAAAATATCAGCAAGTCCTGTTTTTATTCAAAATATTGAATTGTAAACAAATTTCAGTGGTTTCCATATATCAGACTGAGTGAGAGTTGTTTTAACAAAATTATTTGACCGCATCAACCAAAACTGAACTTATTTACACTTTATCATGTAAATATACATGTATATGGCCTCATTGTAAACATGGTAAACCAATATTATTTCTATGTGAGGACGGATCGTATGATAAAAATGACACCAACTTTGAAACACAATACACCTTATCGCTAATCCTGGTTGACCCGGCCTCTTGAACTTTTGAAGCATACAACAATGACTTTTCCATTGTGGCGTCAGATATTTTGTTTTTTGACGTCAAAATTTTACGGGAACCTGTGTGATATCCAGTAACGGCAGACAAATAGCGACAAGGTGTATTTATACCATATCTAAGAATTTAGCGCGCCGTTATTTCCTCTCTGTATCCATAATAATGAACTGTCATTAAACATGCTAAAGTGAAGTTTTAACATGTTTAAGTCAGTAGTTTGTGATGGGTTTTTTTTTAAACAAAACTATTTAATGGCATCATCCAACACTTACATAACTGATTCATATACTTTATTTTAAAAATAAAATAAAAAGTACATGTATGGGAAGTTCTCTTCTTGGAATAGTATACTGTTAATATAATTTGAAGAAGGCAATGAAAAATGCATGATTTTGTTTGTAGCCGAACGTCCAGCCGGGCAAATGTTTCATTCATGTTCAGATCCAGTATATTTTTCTGAGTTGCAGACTCCCAGATATCATTTATAATCGTTATGGATAAGTCTGGCTAAATTGATGAGATGGTGCAAATGTATATAGTTTTTTTTACGTTGTACAACACTTTTGTCAAAACAGAATCTTAAATGAATGTAAATCAAAGGCAAACAAGGAAAATTACGATTAAAATTCCATGAATTAAATGCAGAGTTTTATTTAGGAAGAGACTGTTAAAAACGGGGAACGAAGAAACGTAAACATTGATGAATGATGTTTCCGTATGCAATCTTATAAAAATATTTCTCCGATGAGTTGGGTAACCTTCTATTCACTTCGATATTTGTGCGTCTGCGTATAAAATTATAATCCTGGTACTTTTGATAACTATTTGTACATGTAACGTAATAAAAGTCGTTTGATCAGTAAAACATATAGAAAATCTGCTATTTAATATATAGCAAAGTAATTTGAAGTGATTTATTTCTTCTAAATTATAATATGATTTAGTCAGTTCTACCTAGAACTGATTCTGACAGTTCTACTTAGAACAGTTCTAGTGTAGAACTGTTCTAGGTAGAACTGTTCTAGGACAGGTTAGAACAGTTCTATGACAGAATATTCTGACAGTTTTAATGAGAGGTTAGAAGTGATCTCCACTGTACATCATAGAAATGGCAAATATATGTAATTCCATTACTTTTTTTCTTCTTTAATAACAATTACCACTGAGATCACAGCCAGTTTTTGTGGGTTTGATGATGCATCGTTCTTCGTTTTATGTGTGGTTTGTATAATAATTTCTTACAATCAAAAATAATTTTTCATAATTTCTTATGAGGATGACAATGATGACGATGATAATAATGAACAGAGACCCAACACCTGCTCCAATGGAAATGAACATCGTGTCGCTGCTATCTGAAAATTATCATTTAACAGTCTGTGTAGAAAACGTCTTACTTATTCTCTGTCTGGTACATTATAATATATGTCTCTTTTCAACAATGATAAACTAATAACACATTCGTTTGTAGGATTTTCATATAGGAAAACGTCTATTTCCCGCAATGTCTACCTATTCTTTTCAATTTAATTGACATTAATGGTTGTTAAAGATACTTTTCTTTTTTTTTATTCAAGTGGTTTCCTTTGCAGTAAATACCTTCTAGAGGTACATAATAATCGCAACAGAAGCCAATCACATTTTCAAATAACAATAATCTTTGTGGAATAATATGAACAAAGACGTCATACAGATGAAAACATAAAATTTTTGTACATGTTCATGATACAGATTATTTCGTGTAATTAATCAAGTTGCTTCCATATGCGGGATACAACTAATCTAATCTTTATCAAATTTGCTTGTCTGACGCACTATTCTAGATTACAAAGACGATTGAGTCTTAGTTTTGAAAATGATCATCAACATAAAAGCGTTTTAACAGTGCAAACAATTTTTCTCTTATCTTATTTTTTGAATTAAATGTTGAAATTATTGTTTTTTTAGTCAAGTACTGGAATCAAAAATATTGACCATCTGTTACAGTCAAGAAGATATACACAAGGTCATTTTTTTTCTCTGGCTGTTTATGACGTCTTTACACTAAATCCATTGGATGTTGGATGTGTACGGATTGATAGTTTCGTCTTAGATGCATGATTTTTTTATTTGTTGTTAGTGGCTTTGAACTAGCTGTCAGATAACTGCGAGTACTTTCAGATATGTTCATTGTGTCATTTTGTGTCGGGATGTATAAGTACCCGGCCACGTCCACTTGTATTTTTGTCCATCTGATGAGTTCAGCCTTTTTCAACTGATTTTTATAGTTCGTTCTCATGTTGTAATGTTATACCACTGTCCCAGGTTAGGGGGAGGGTTGGGAACCCGCTAACATGTTTAACTCCGCCACATTATTTATGTATGTGCCTGTCCCAAGTCAGGAGCCTGTTATTCAGTGGTTGTCGTTTGTTTATGTCTTACATATTTGTTTTTCGTTCATTATTATTATTTTTTTTTATTTTTTTTATATATAAATAAGGCCGTTAGTTTTCTCGCTTGAATTGTTTTACATTGTCTTATCGGGGCCTTTTATAGCTGACTATGCGGTATGGGCGTTGCTCATTGTTGAAGGCCGTAC
This sequence comes from Mytilus edulis, assembly GCA_019925275.1. Lineage (NCBI taxonomy): Eukaryota > Metazoa > Mollusca > Bivalvia > Mytilida > Mytilidae > Mytilus > Mytilus edulis. The sequence continues at coordinate 91,470,128 of CM034357.1, read as the reverse complement.
GGTGACCTATAGTTGTTAATGTCTGTGTCATTTTGGTATCTTGTGGACAGTTGTCTCATTGGCATTCATACCACATCTTCTTTTTTATATACAACATATGTAACTTATTGAACAAATTATTGATTTCAGCTAAAGCTGTCAATTTATATTTACCGGTTGTTTCTGGTGTGATTTCTGTACGGTTTATTGATGATGTACCATGTTGGTAAATTTCAGATTCGTTAAAGATCACCTTCAGTCTTTGAGGTAAATTGTTAGTGTTCTCATCTATAAAGGATATGCAAATATAGGACATTTGTATAAGGCAGAAACAAGAATGTGTCTCCAAATTAGAAAGATTATATAGGGAACATGTGTACTACGTTTGAAGTTGATTGGACTTCAACTTCAATAAATACTACCTTGACAAAACATTAACCTAAAGCGGGACAGACGGACGGACGAACGAACAAATGAACGCACAGTGTGGGGTTGGGCATACAAAGATAATTCATTAACATTGGATGCTTGTTTTTACAACCATTTTGAATTGATTAAATACAAGCACATTCATTAAAATATAAGTTTATTTGAATGCAAATACCGCAGTCAATTTCACCTTTGATGTCGTCTTGGACAGGTTAGGTCTAAAAAAAAAGTTAACATATACATTTATTCTCTCAAAATGCAAGTGGTACGAATACGCTAATAAGTTATTTTTATAGACTTTAAAGGAATTCTAAATCGTGTATATAGTTGTGAAAATAACACTGATTAGCCTCTATTTCTATTTAGAGGGTCTTTTGATTCAGTTTGCCATTAGTTCGATCTTTTCACCTTAAATTTCTTCTGCTAAAGGAACTGTCAATAGCATTATTGACAGAAGGAGAAGACGTTACTAAGTTGAAAAACTTGTGTCTAATCCATTTGTCTCTTTTTGGAACAATAAAATATGTTTAAACTAAACTATTATTGACAGCGGTTGTGTTTGCTTTAATAATAAAATACAATAGTATAAAAACTTCGAATAATATGCATACAATATCCTCGTGTAAAGTTTCCTTGTATTATCCTCGATGTAAATCTAAGTACACCGTTCTCCAATATGGAAAATGAACAACGATCTACACCATTTGTACCTTTATTTGGGTTATATATAGATTCATCGTTCAACATTTCAATGTTTATTGCAAGTCCACATAATTTGTAGTCCGGTGCTGCTGCTGACTTATGTTTATACTTTTCTATAAATATTACTGTTGTTTCTATATGATTTTCTATCAATATATCGCAAGTACAACCACTGCGATAGACCATTGCACGTAGTACCACACTTTCAAGGTATTCGAGACCGTTTCCGTCTCTAACTATTGCAAAAAAAACAATTACACATATCTGCAACTGAAATATGAATATTCTATTAAGCATACATAATATTACGTTACTAAGTGAAATACATTGGAATTACAACTTATAACAGGGAACAGCTAGTATGGTTCCATTCATGTCAATGTTCTATAAAACTATTATAATCAAGTTTACTATTGCTAAAAAATATCACATAACATGAGAGCCATTCTATACAGAATTTTGAGAGACTATTGAAATTTGTATTGATATAACCATTATACATTTTTTTGTTAGTCAACGTACGGCCGTAAACACGGAGCCTTGGCTCATATCGAAAGCTATAATATGCATGTTTTGTGTGTTCCTTGGTTACATATGATGTGGCTTTGTACTTTTATATCCCCCCATTGTGTCATTATAAATGTTTGTTTTATAGTGATTAAGGTAATGACATAACGTTAACTGATGTACCTCTATTTTTGACATTTATATCAATTATGTCTGTTTATTTTGTTTAAACATCGTTGTCAAAATAATAAGTCAGCAATATGACAGTTGACCATTCGTTTGATGTTTTTGGTCTTTTATTTTTGCCATTTTTTCAGGGACTTTCCGTTTTGAATTTTCTTCGGAAGTCAGTATTTTTGTGATTTTACTTTTTTCTGATAATAAACAAGTGAAAGCTCTCTCACATGGAAACAACCCTTATTTGTAAAATATAAGGTCCTAAACGACAACCTCGGGGATCCATTCTACTGCATCAGCACAGTACGAGTAACAAACCAAGCAGAAGGAAAAAGGAAAAATGAATTATGTACTTTTTTTGTAACATGATTTACCAGCAGTGTTCGTTTGGATTGATCGAAATAGTAGGAATCGATGAATAATATATTTGTCTATTACGACTAACAAGCATTTGATAAATCTAATCCGACCTTGCTAAAACATTTAAAACACACTCCCTAAGGGGTATGGCTGGGTAAATGTACCACCAAGATTTGGAATTGAATGGGTAGACATACATACATGTAGTAGGCGATCTTCTTAAATTCTTTTTAATATTTCCAGAGCATTTTATATAAAGGGTGTAATACTGTATAGGGCCTGTGTTTAGAAATCATCAAAATCAGTTGAAACGCAAGTAGCGTACAGTGTTGTGTGATTAAGCACATTTTCTATAAGGAATAATGATTAATACTTATTAAGGTAAACCTTACATCATGGTCATATCTATAATGGAGTAGTTAAATCAGGGCGGTAAAATATAGATGGAACAATTTCTACATCTATAAAATTACATATTTGTATTTGAATACCGTTTGAATTTTGAAAATAACTCAAACAGTTTGGTCATCAGATATTTGAAAAAAAGTAGAAAACATTTGAAGAAAATCCAGATTGTTTTATAATCATACTGTCTTCATAAGTTTTGTGCTTTTTGTGAATACAATAACTGCAATCATGCTTACTAGTATACTGACAATCGAATAGACATATAGACATGTACAATACATCTGGTTTTACTTCCACAGGACTTCTCAGAGCTGAACCATGACAAATCACATTAGAGGTTTTCTGTTGACATTTCTATATACACGGATTTGTATTCAAATCATATCTCGATATTTAAAAGACGTTTAAGTACATACCTGTAATGTTCAACCCTACAGGACACGGGTTCGGTATTGTATCATTCATACCTTAATCAAAACAGAATAATATTACGAAAGCCGAGAACGCTCATCTATAATTCAGAATTCAGCATTCAGAATTTAGAGTTGGAAAATCATTTTAATCAAATGTTATAACATACATATTGTAATAATTGATATGTGTTTTAGTTGTGATATAAAAAGTGTATGCCTGTCTTTATGTTACATACTCCACCTTATATAAATAGTTTAAATCTATTTTGTTGTCCATAATATAATCTATAGTGGGGGTTGCTTTTCGTCATATCTTTGTGCTTTTGCCGTTTTGGAATCTACCCCTGTAAGTCTCTGGTTCAAAATGTCCACCTCATCACCGTCCTAACATACACCCCTATGTTGTTTTTCAATCCTATTTTCATAGTCTATTAACTCCCTCAAAATATGTCTATTACACGATAATACAAATACTACCTATCCCCACCCCCGAATGTATCATGTTCGAAAAAAAAAGAGGAGGCAAACAACCGTTTAACGTCAAATTAATCAGTTCTTCTTCACTATATGTGCGAATGCAGGTGGATATCTTCACTGTAAAACGAAAAAGCTGCGAATCAGATAAAGATATTTTTTACAGTACTAAACTTAGATCAAACATCACTTTATCGGACTAGTATCTAAAACTATCCATCTGTATTTTGTTACAGATTTCATACTCCCCAAGTAATTAACCCTCTTCAAAAGTCAACACATTGATGTTGACTCAAATTCATCCGACAAAATTTCCAGCAATTGTTTATAAGACTAAGGTAACTCTCTTAAGTCATAATCAAAGGTAATAAAAAGTTTTTGTAAAGATGACAAGAGGTGTTAATTACAATTGGATCTACTGAACATATGTAAAGAAGAGATGACAAAACAAAACATGAGGCTTTTGTGTCGCTCACCTATGTGCTGCAGTGCATATTAAACAAAGGACACTCAAGAATTATATAGGCAAGAATATAAAGAATAAAACTTTCAAATGTCCTAAAAATTACCAATCCAGGGAAGTAATCAAACAGCAGGTTGTCCGATGCGTGTGAAAATTTCAACGGTAGATAGATCTTGATGATTAAGTTTCAGAGACATAAGCTTAACTGTTTTTTAACCCCTTTTCTATTTTTAGCCATGGCGGCCATCTTGGTTGATTGGCGAGGTTTTCAGATACATTTTGCTAAACAAAATTCTCTGAGAATGGTTCAGGCTAAGTTTGGTTTAATTTGGCCCTGAAGTTTCTGAGGATAAAAAATTTGTAAGATTACAAAAGTGTACAAAAAATTGTAATAAAATGACTTCAAAGGGCAATAATCCTTATGGGGTCAAATAATAAGAATGTGTATATCCAAGGAACTGAGACAAATATCCAGCAAATATCCAACATGAGGCGAATTATGGGAATAAAAACGGACAAATACAAGTAATATGGAGAATGGAGTTGGTCATTTAGAGAAACTTAACCCATAAAGTTATGGCAGGTGCATTGTCGGTAAAATGAGCTGTCGGAATAATGAGCTGTCGGAGTAATGGGTTGTCGGAATAATTGGATGTCGTAATAATAGTTGTAGGACTAACGCGACGTCACCTTGCCGACTCCTATCCATCAATATATAATGCAAGGTTGCACGGATGTTTTAAAGTTAAAAAATCGTTTTTGAGTTATATTGTCCGAAGTGTGGACGACGGAAGGACGGACAACAGTTGTACAACAATACCGTAATAGTTTGTTTTTTAAACGCACATATACAAATATTTGATCCTTTAAAATATTATTTCTTCAATTTCTTCAGCTATTTCAATTTCAGCTATGGAAATCTATCATCGTTTTTGTGGAATCTAAATTTTACATTTTTGAAGATATTTTTAAAAAATTCTGATACATGTATAAAATACCTATTTGGTATTGATACTCATATGGTCCAGCTGGTAAATGTCCTAACGTACGTGTATGACCCGGCTTTAATTAATATACAGACCGACTATGACAACATACAACTGTGTAAAGTCGGAAGTAAATAAAACAATGCATTCTCAAGATGCATTGCGACATGTGAAATAATAAAATTTCACCCAAAAGTCTGCAGACCTTAATATCACAATAATAAGCCAATTATAAGACATTTTTTGTGGAATCTAAATTTTACATTTTTGAAGATATTTTTAAAAAATTCTGATACATGTATAAAATACCTATTTGGTATTGATACTCATATGGTCCAGCTGGTAAATGTCCTAATTTTACATTTTTGAAGATATTTTTAAAAAATTCTGATACATGTATAAAATACCTATTTGGTATTGATACTCATATGGTCCAGCTGGTAAATGTCCTAACGTACGTGTATGACCCGGCTTTAATTAATATACAGACCGACTATGACAACATACAACTGTGTAAAGTCGGAAGTAAATAAAACAATGCATTCTCAAGATGCATTGCGACATGTGAAATAATAAAATTTCACCCAAAAGTCTGCAGACCTTAATATCACAATAATAAGCCAATTATAAGAGGCATTTTCAAAATACAGCGCGACATGTGCGAAATATATTCCCCCTTTAAATATTTTTATTAAAAGAAGTTCGTATCTCTTGTAACTAAATACCTAAATAAAAATGTCATAAAAAAATTAAACAGACCTTAAGACTATATATAATAACAAAGAATTGTGTAAAGTTTAAAGCCAATCAGATATGGCATTTTAAAGATATATATTATATATATTTTGAAAAAATACCTTCCCTTTTTTTATGTATGCGAAGTTAGCAGCCGTTTCGTTATTCGTTATTCGATATTCAATATCCAACTGGCTGCTAGCAGTCGGTTGGATATTCAAAATTAAGTTGAAAATCATAAAAAAATATACTTAATAATATTAAAAGCATGATTCTCATAGATAATATGACTGATAAGATACGTAGGAAATCGTTTCATGACCTCTTCAAGCTATCGTAAATTCTCGTTGTTCTCGAATATAAACCCTTTTCTAACTTGCATATTTGTCTTTATGTAATATAGATTTTTGTCAATAAAAAACCCCAAAGATGTAAATGTACTTTTAAATAAAATATTTCTTAAAACAAAAAGAAAACCGAGAATTCTAGAAACATTTAGGAACATAAATAGAAATATTTATGGAAAGCCCAAAAATGAAATATATATATATATAGTAAAAACCTACCTGAGACCGCTTAAATGAGGGTGAGAGCCCCCTAGTCTTTCAATGTCCATAAAATTCCACTAAATTATAAACTCTGTATATATAAAGATTGTATTAGAAGGATTTCCCAGAATAATGTCGTCTTTGATATTAATGGAGGGCTTAGATTGTCACTTTTCCGCTAAAAAGATGTCAAAATTTTAGGACAAAGGGCACAGGCCAATGGTGAGAGCCCAAGATCTCTTAATCTTAATGTTATTATGCAGACATTTAGTTAATAGGTAGATACAAACGTGACTAAAAGGAATTTGGGTACACTTCCTGTTTTCCATGTTTACGGAACGCCCTAAGTCCCAGTTGTATATTCAAAATATATATTAGAAAGATTGAGAGATCAGGGGGTTTCATCATTGCCCTGTGCCCTTTGTCCTAAAATTTTGACAATTTTTAGCTAAAAAGTGACAATCTAAGCCCTCCGTAGAAACGAAGATGACATTATTCTGGGAAATCCTTCTGATACAACCTTTATATATACAGAGTCTATGATTTATTTGAATTTTATGGACATTGAAAGACCAGAGGGTCTCATCCTCATTTAAGCGGTCTCAGGTAGATTTTCACTACAAATTTTGAATATCCAACTGGCACTTTGGGCGCTCCATATACATGGAAGACAGGAAGTGAACCCAGTTTCCCTTTAGTCACGTTTGTATCAACCTACTAACTAAATGTATGCATAATATTAGAAAGATTAAGAGATCAAGGGACTCCCACCATTGCCCTGTGCCCTTTGTCCTTAAATTTTGACAATTTTTAGCTAAAAGACAATCTAAGCCTTCCGTAGATATCGAAGATGACATTATTCTGGGAAATCCTTCTGATACAACCGTTATATATGAGGTCATGAAACGGTTTCCTACGTATCTTATCAGTCATACAAATGTATGAAAATCATGATTTAATGTTATTAAATATTTATTTTTTTTATGATTTTCAACTAAATTTTAAATATCCAGGAGCAAAAAAAAAACACTACCATAACTCTCGAGCATGCGCAGGTGATTGATCAATTATGAGTTCAAAAAAAAAGACATCTTTATATACAAGTCTGAGCAATAAATTAAATGTATAATTTGTTTTTATTTTTCCTTTTCTACAGACAATCATTTATATATAGCATGATATGTTCAAATACTGTAATATCTATAATATGTGTTCTGTATTATTTTTGTGAGGGTCTCAAGGTAGATTAGTGCATGCTAATTGAGTCACATTCTTTAAATACAGTAATTATTATTATTATAAGAGCTAACTTTCAACTGCGACCGACTTCAAATTAAATACAAGATAAAGATAAAGATAAGGAATACACATGTTATTTACTTGTCAGATTATAGTTTTAGGAACCTTGAGAATTTGCTGGCTTAAGATAAACATACGTAATGAGTTTAATAGTTCTGTAATTGGTAGTCTATGATGATCGGTCATTGCTTTCCGTTTGCATAGCGAGTGTCAATTAAAACGCAACAACAAATGGAACATTATTTTGTCTAAAGATTGAAACAATTTATCTCCCATGAAATACATCAGTAGCTATGTAAATAACATGACTGTATAAAACATATTTGTTCAGGGAAGAATATATTATACCATGGATGTAATATTTAAACATCCATGATTATACTAAACAAACTAGATGGTCTCGTTGTTAGCATGCTTGTCTGAGTACAGAATGTCGTAAGGTCGAACCTTTGTCCGCTAGATCAATCAAAAGACTTTGAAATTGGTATCCGTCTAAACATATCGGACAAACACAAAGCAGAGTTTAATCATCATTTATTCACATGTTCACATCAGGAATATGCATATAGTTTATTTGCTTCTGTACGTTAAGCAGAATTCATTCACTCACTCGTTAAACTATTATGATCGATCCAAATGAATTAAGAAACATGCGCAATACCCCAGGTTATTATTTATTTTGTTACTTTTATTATAGTAGATAATGAAGTAAATGTACTAAAAGTTGCAAACTTGTTGTGTTGCGTTTTTGTATGTACTTAGTTTTGTGCAAGTTAAGTTAACCACACTACTAAAAATCGCGGAAAATTGATATCGCCTTTCTCAGCAAGATATGTACACGTTCTTATCGCGTCAGTGGAAAGGGGATTGCAAATAAATATAGGATATAATATATCTCTGAACTTTTTTTCACAATCAAACATCTTTCCGAGAAAACGTTTCACGGAACTAGTAAATTTCCTTCAGTACATGCGTTTATACAAGGGCAAATGATAAACAAAGGATTGTAGTTAGACTCATTGGCATGTAATATAGTGTTGAGAGAGCAAGCTCAAAGCTATAAAAGTGATAGCATCCGCGTCACCTGTTTGTCGCCTCGCTTTTTCCCCTTAAATAATCCCTTCCAAATTATAGATATAAACTATATGGAGGTCCGTATCTACATGTCAAAATACGGATAATTGAGAAAACTTTTTTTACAAAGTTTGCCAGAAAAATTATGTTTCGATCATGAAAAAGCTTATACTACCTAAGTTTTATGTAATTCTATATTTAATTTTAAAGCTAATCGAATGTTCGCTTTTTGTTCGAAATAAGATATTTTCGGGGTTTGATGAACATGCATGTTTTTAGAGAGTAAATAAAGACAAGGAATATAAACAGCGTAGTGGTGTATGTTGGGATGGTGGTAAGGGTGGAAGTTAAAACCATAGGATTACAGGGGTCTATTTTAAACCAGTAAACACACAAAGATAAAATGAAAGCAAACCTTCCTATATAGATTATGCTACATGTATGGACAAATTAATGGAATTTCTTTATATAAGAAGGAGTAGATGATATAAAGACAGGTATTAAATTTTCATATGAGAATGAAAACAAATAGTAATTATTACAATAATAACTAAGTTTATTACATTATAAAACGAATATTTCCAAATTCTGAATTCCGAATTCTGAATTCTGAATTCTGAATTATGAATGCTGAATTACGAATGTTGAATTCTGAATTATAGTTGAGCCTTCTCGGCTTTCGTATAATATACTTAAAAGTTATCTCTAGCATAGGAAATCCTCATCGTTGTTTCTTGGTACTGTGATCGCCTCAAGTGCGAGATGTCGTGGTTCTTGTTCCTTACACAAATATTATCAAATAATATAAAAATACCTAAGCAAATTAAAGTTTTTTGCCTTACGTTTTTATCCGTGTATATCCTGTTCATCTATTTGTTCAGTTACTCAAACAAATATTGCAACTGCTTTTGTACATGAGGCAATGAACCATGACAGGCATCGTTCTTTAAGCATGTGTTCGATTAGAATAGTAAATATATTTTAAATATAAACGTATAGATAGTAGTCATATGTTAATAACACTTGTCTTCTGTCAAATGGTTTTAAATGTGTCACGTTTATATATATACCGATGAATTATTCTATCACGATGTGGTGAAGGGAACTCTGCAGATACGTTTTGTGAATATCACCTATCACTATATATTATGAAAAAACACTTATGCAGTAAATAAACATTTGACATTCAACTTGAAAAAGGGAAATTCCAACTAAACACTAAAGGCACTAGAACCAAAACATGCTGCTCTCCTCAATTCAACAGCTGCAATACAATCCATGTAAAAACGTGTCGATGTTTTCAGAATTGGCATTATGTTTGTATGTTTGATTATTTTCCAGTTTTTGTCCTGTCTTTTGTTAGTACATGTAGCACTTCTATCATTATAGTCTTGATTGATGCGAAAGATAAGGTTAACAACTTTTATGCAGAAAAAAAATCATACCATGTATTAATTCAAAATGCATCCATACAGTTAGAAATATCATTTGAACTACTTTCATTTCGTCTGAATACGGAAATAAAATCTCACACATACAAGTTTCAAATTTGTGCCACATTAATTTTCTATTGTGTGTTCGATAAATATTTTGATGTGCATTACCAAACAAAAGACCTTTAAATTTATTCATTGACAATACATACTGATAGGTATCACAGTTCTTTTCCGTGTTAGAGCAAAACGAAACTAGTGCATAAATCGACAAGGTATAATTTTTATATATTTTCCATACGGAAAACCAACTTATTGGTGTTATGACATCATAGAACTTTATGTTGTCTTTTTAAGTCAGTGTTTAGCAAAAATTAAAAAAAAACTACTGTTGTTTGGAAAATACTTTTTAATTTGCTAACCTCCGAAAAAACAAACAGTTGTCTTGCTGGTCTTGCTTTACATCTCACTAATTTTAATTATTTGTGTATTAACAGTTGTGTCATATATTATATTTATTCGTTCATTGTATGTTTACTTCTATTTGTTGATTGAGTCAAGCCATTACAATTGATATTTTATATGGTGGACTTCTTTGTTAAGACGTTACACTATTACTACAGGTTAGGGTGAAAGTTGGAGCCTGCAAATAGTCAGCAAGGCCCCGAAATCAAAATGTGAAACAATTCAAAAAAGAAAACTAACGGCCTTATTAATGAACCAATAAAAATATACACACATTCAGAATTAGGCGGGGTTGAACATGTCAGCGGGATCACCTAGGACAGTGGTATAACAGTAAACGCCTGTAATCCTGGGATTGTTGTTGGCTCATGTCTTTCATGCTTATTGTCTGTCTTATGTCTGTTATTTATCTTTCAAATACTACCATGCGGCATGGGTTTTTCTCATTGTTAAATACTCTTCTGTTGCTTTAATATACGTCATTCAAACTTTGGTAGATAGTTGTCATATTAACTGTCATACCACATCTCCTTAATTGTATATAGATTATTTCTTCTTTTGTCATTAGATAGACTTTTCTAGTTGACGTGGTGCTCATTTAAATGTTCGCAACTGTTTCAGTGTCTTTTTAGTAGACCGATTTAGACTACCATCTACTGATCAATCAGGGATAATTTATGAAATAAACTATGAATATGCTTTACAAAAAAGTATTGGAAAGCAGGCTTTTATTTGATATTAGAAGGGCAATGCAGAGTTAAAATTCGTGATCATCAAAAGTACGTTATTGAGGTAAAATATGAAACTAATTTTAAAAAGTACCAAAAATATTAACTCAATATTGTTTTTGCTTTATAACAACAGTTAATGACAATAAATTAATTATGTGTGGTAAGGAAATTCGTAAACAGATAAGAAAGATAATTAGAATAACACTTACCAGTAACTGTGATGACACAACAATGAAGGCTTGCTTTGTTGTTAAGGTAACTTATACAATGATATATTAGAAACCTTAAAATGATCAGTAGATGTCTTAGTGGAATACATTGTAAAACATACGTTTTAGAGAATTCTTTATGCAGAGTTGGCAAAAAAACTCGGGTTTTATGAGTATCGCCCAGCCCAGTGGGAAATACTGGGAAAACCCGGGTTTTACTGGGTTTTAACGGGTAATACTGGGCAATACTGGGTAATATGAAATAGTGGCTTGAATTTTAAAGAGAATTCAGTGATTAAACATAAATGCAATACATTTAAGATATTTCATAAACACATTTAGATTTATGAATAAGTTTTATACTTGTTTAAGAGACTTATAATACAAGTGTATACGTTTGAGAAAGTATTATTCTGGCAACTCTGAGACAAGTGTATATGAAGACACATTAGAAAAATGTAAATATAAAAAAGCCTTTCTCAATAATTATCCTAAAAATCTATTAAATTACCATTCTGTCTATATTGGTCAAACTGTTAACGTTCATGTAAATGCAAGGAATTCATTTTTTTCAAAGATATATAACTATTAGGAATTAGCAATTGCATGTAAGAAAAAATACTTTTAAATAATTTATATGTATATCACTTATTAATTAGTAATTATTCAGATTATAACACAGATATGTTTATATAACAAAAATTACCCTTTTCATTTCTATAAGTGTTAATGGCATGAACATGTAGGGTGTTTATTTAGCAATATGGTTGTATTTCTATTTGAATTTACAATTCACTTAAACACTTCAATAAAATGTTTGCAAAGTTTGGATTATTGAAACAATGCTAGGAAATTAATAAGATATCCTTAAATGTGCAAATCTTGTATTCTGCCTACTTAGAATAAGTGGAGAAGAGAATGAAACTGAAGTTTCAATCTTCTAGCAATGACTCTCAATGGTTATTTGTATAAAATGTATATATTTAGCTATAATACTATGAAACTAACACAAGTCTTTACTCTTTTGTGTTGAAATAAGCTTAAAAAATCATATTGCCCAGTATTGCCCAGTATTGCTCATTTCAGGGAGTATTGTCCGAGGTCATGTCATTCCACCACGCCTTTGATTGTCAAATCTCCATTGAATATAAACTTTAAGCTATCGTTTTACATGAATATCAATAATGTGGTCATTTTTGTAAATTTCCTGTTTACAAAACTTTGAATTTTTCGAAAAACTAAGGATTTTCTTATCCCAGGCATAGATTACCTTAGCCGTATTTGGCACAACTTTTTGGAATTTTGGATCCTCAATGCTCTTCAACTTTGTACTTGTTTGGCTTTATAAATATTTTGATATGAGCGTCACTGATGATTCTTATATAGACGAAACGCGCGTCTGGCGTACTAAGTTATAATCCTGATACCTTTGATAACTATTTACACTCAGAATCGAATAACATGAAAATTCAAACTATGTACTGGTTTCCAAAGCTGCACAAAAACAATACAAATATTGATTTATTTCGTCTTCAAGTCATTCTTCCACTTCGAAACTGCATATTCTACTACAATCGGAAAAATCATAACCTTGGTAATATATTGTTAAAATACGGCCTTTGAAAATAGTGGAAATAATTACTTTTCGAGTCTCAAATCTTCGTTGAAAGAAAGTACTAGATAATTTGCATGCTCATATCGGTGATTTCGAATCAGTGTAAAGTTCTGCTTTTTCTTCCTTATATACAATTTTGCCTCATAACCTCAAAAAAATAAAATATTCATACACCTATTTAAACGGGCATTTGCATTTGTTTTGTATCTGTCTTTAGTCAGTTGTTGTCCTTGTTGATTTGGATGAGTGTTTCCCGTTTATCGTTTTTTCCTATAAACTAGACCATTGGTTTTCCTGTTTGAATTGTTTGACATTAGTAATATTTGAAAATTTCAAAGCTTACTGCTCGGTGTGAACCAAGGATACGATCTTTAACGATTTACTTTTTACTAATTGTGATATGGATGGAAAGTTGTGTCATTGGCATTCATACTCAATCTCATTATATCTTTCAAAAAGTCAGAATACAAATAAATATGTTCAAACTCTCTGAGGTCATTTTTTCAGAAACAACCTACAAAAGATGTCGATTGAACATGATTTGATACGATACCTGCACTTCTATTTAATAAAAAGTAAAATCACAAAAATACTGAACTTCGGGGAAAACGTTTTCGTTCGCTATGGAGATTCACGTTATTAGAATTCCAGAACTAATAGCGGACCTGTTTCTGTATTGTTACGAGTTACAATTTATAACTAAAACTATTAACTTGTCTTTCTCCATAGAAATTCCTTTATGAAACTAGCCTTCTGAAGTAATCTTCTACGACAAGAGAGGCACAGTATGTTCACATTGGAATGCCTATAGTATTTTTTAAAAAGCATCGTCAAACCGTAACACATATCTTGTCAATCAAAAAATAAAACATCTTGATAATGTTAGGTTCAGCAAATGTTTTGTTTGATCCAGAGTTATTATTTACAAAGTACGATTTTGTTACTAGGGATTATCCTTTTTCATTTTTCCTTGTCATTTTACTTTTTCACTCCAAAATAAAAGATACTGGTATACACGTTTGATATTATGTTTTATGAAACAAAACAGGACCAACTATTTTGATTTGTCTCTCATTTTTGAATGAGGAATACTGATGTAAACTGTTGTAAAATCAAATGTTTTAACACAATTGCTAGACAAATGAGTCTAAGATTGTATTTATTCAAAAAGATCTTTGAAATGTATATATTATTTTACTAGACTTTTTGGTATCGTACGCCTCTCTTTTACATGATACATGAGTATGTTGGGGGTTGTGCGCATGTAACACGGATTTAAACCACACATTTTTCCTTACTCCACGTCCGGCTAGTTGGACAGTGTGTTGTTTGCAATGGGTTGCCTCTTATTTGATGCGTTAAATAAGGACAATTGTTCTATCAAAACCAGGTTCAATCCACCATTTTCTACATTTGAAAATGCCTGTACCAAGTCAGGAATATGATAGTTGTTGTCCATTCGTTTGATGTGTTTTATCCTTAGATTTTACCATTTGATTAGAGACTTTCCGTTTGGAATTTTCCTCGTAGTTCCGTATTTTTGTGATTTCACCTTTTTTGTAATTCTTATAACCGTAAGCTTTTCATGAAAACTTTTGATCATTTATGTAATTTACCTTTCGGAATATGTTTGTCCTGCATTGCAAAGTCTTTTCGGAGTGGGTAAATATACTATTAGAACTTCTATGGACTTAAGATATGAGTTGTTCTAGCGGAACAAGTAACCCCTGGATTTTGCAATCGTGCGCCTTGCCAAATGTGTCTTTTCTGTTGTTTTTTAATAGCCGCTTTTATTTTGCCGTTTTGAAAGAAAAATTTGTTTTATTAAAAAATCATATGATTCATTTACTAATACATCATGTCGATGCAAGACTTACCATGTATTATATTTTACTAATCGAAGTAAAACAGAGACTGAAGATACAAAAAACACATTTTTATATGTTTGCTCATAAGTCGAAGAAAGACATACAACTCAAGTGCAAAAAACGAAAAATCCAATCAGCAAACTGCTGTCTACAATACAAAATAGAAAACAATATACTGAGCAACAAGAACCCGCAAAACACGGTTGAATCTAAGTTGCTCCGGAAAAAACGATGCATTTCCTTTTTCTTCATGTGATGTCCGTAGTGTTGAAAAAAGTACGAACTAGCGCTCATATTTGCCAGGTTTTTGTTCAACTTATGACCTTATACCGTTATATTGTAACGTCATATTTTTTTTCATTTTCAAGTTGATTGGTAACTTGACTATTTTTTATGTGTAATTTTTCGATTAAGGGGGTTCGCGGGTCTAAATCATTTATATAGGATTTCTCTATATTTTTCTATAAATAAACTTTATCTTATAGTTAATAGAAAATTAAAATAAAAAAGTGGGGTCACCGTTCATTTGCGCTCACAATCTGCATTCGAAAGAAGCATACATTTTTGTAAAGGTGGTTGAAGTAATAGGAGAAATATAGGTAATATCGAAATAAAAAAAGAAATTTATTACAGAAATCGCTAAAATTTTACAATAATTTAGTTTAAGTACAGCTTATATGGAAATTATATTAAAAAATATATGTC
Source organism: Mytilus edulis (assembly GCA_019925275.1). NCBI lineage: Eukaryota > Metazoa > Mollusca > Bivalvia > Mytilida > Mytilidae > Mytilus > Mytilus edulis. The sequence goes on along the minus strand of CM034357.1, from coordinate 91,454,548 downwards.
ACCGATGAGTTAAAAAAGATATTTCAATTTTAAAGCCAAAAAAGGGCATTTTTCCACCAAAGGGAGATAATTTGGAACTTTTTCAATGATGTACACATTTTAAATGTCATCTGGGGCCAACACGAATTGATTGTTTTGAATGATTTTTGTACCATATGATAAAGTAACAACAACAAAAGGTAATAAATAAAATTTGTAGTGAAAAACAAATGTTTAATTTTTCTGAAATTTTTATACCCTCGAGCCTCCTTAACGGTATATTTAACAAGAAGGGAGACTTGTACAAACGAAACATTTATTTCTATCATCACGTTGTGTAATGCAAGGTCAAGGTATCTGCAGCATAAAGTTTTATTTATTCCCTCTTGAAATTCCTTTTTAGGGTTATTTAAATAATATTCTTAATAATTATGTCAATCAATACTGATCTATAATAGTATCTCCTGAATCCACTCACAAAAAATTGTTCAGATCTAAAAGTTATGCAGTGTTTAAACACTTATAGACAATAATATATTTATACTCACTAAAAAGATGTCGTTTAATTTTGAGTCGATGTGTTATCTCATTGACCTATCTCAAATTTCGTTTTTGATTAATTTCAATACTACTCCATTTATTTACCATTTCTCTGACGTTATTTCAGTGATTTTATACAACAAAAAACCGAATTGGATTGCTGACTTTTTAATTCTTTCACATGGAAATTAATGTGGATGAGATCAACAATCATATCATATATCATTCTTTTGGTAACGCAAAGAAAAAATCCAATTACACTTTTGATTTCAAAACAGAGAATCAAGTTTTCTTAATGTATATATTTTATTAGCAATACAAAATATTGTCTTATCATGATTACTTGTTTTCCATCTTTAGTTTTCCTGTTTTGTCTACAACAGCATAGACTGGAGACAGTGCAGCCTTTTGGTTATTATTATGTCCGGTGAAACGTTTTTTGTCTACAACTGCATATGTATTACCGTTTCTGTCTTGTGAAATATTCTGCTCTCTTTTTGCGATCTCTTTATTCTCAAAATTTTCATATCCTAGTCTCTTTTTATCATTTTTTACTACTTCGTGTGTAGGGATCGTATTAAACGAAGTGCAGGCTACATCATCAACAGTACTATAATTCATATCGTGTTCCGAAACTTTCTTATTTATCCGTGGATGATCATTGTCCACAGTATGATAGTCTCCTTTCAATGCATCTTGATGGTCAGCTGATACATATAACATGTTGTATTTTAATCCGTTGTAATCAGGATCATCATGTTCATTTGTAGGAGTTGTGTCTGGTTTACTTGTTTCCGGTTTCTTTATGGTTTTGTCTGACAACTTTCTAGAAAGACATTTGAATTTTAATACATAAACGTAAAACTTGTTGACCATTTAGTAGTTATTTTAAAAGGTAACATTGTTTAGGATATTAATTATTTTAGTACAACAAATTAATCTTTTAATTTAGATCATCTCTCAATCAAAGTTGACATTTGACAGATTGACTATTATTGTTATGTAGTTTTTGGTGATTTTGCACTTCCCCTGTTTTGTTTCTGAAACATCATTGACTTTCAGATAGTCGACCTTGAGTTTCTTTTTAAAAGTAAATCTAACAAAGCGCTTCGGACGTATGATCTCTTAAAAAATACTAAGAAATGAAACGTAACAAACAAGTACTTTGAGAAGACACCTAAAGGGGATTTTTATTACTGTATTTTTAAATCACTTGAGGCAAGAAAGTTATTCAAAAATGAATTACATGAATGATTAGCGATTCAGCACTTACCTTCTGTATAATATAATCACTAAAACCACTATCATTATTAAAAGACCACCAACACCTCCTCCAACTGCTATATATAGTGTTGAATCATCTGAAAGGAAATAAAATTTGATTAACTTAGTGTGTCACATTGTTGAATTGGTATCTCTGAAAAGTGTCAATGTATTATATTACATATTAAAGACAATTAAAAATCACAATAAGTATTGTGATAATGTCTAGATAAAGTTAGTCAAAACGACATACTGCAATTACGTTCATTTATTCTCCACAAGCAATAGTTAGATGGATAGCAATTGCACAATGTTGTACTTGTAACCAATTGTTACATTTTCTGTTCAATCATATCAGCTTGCTTTAGTTAACTTAACCAATAATTAATATTGTACCGCCTTTTTTATAAACTCGCTCTGATTAAATATTAAATATAAATTAAGAAGGTCTTAAAAAAAAGGGATATTATGTAGTGTGATTGGTAATAAGACCTTCTCCAACATACCGAGGGGTTATAAAAGTGTATGTCCAATCAGTAGAGACAAAACCATGAACAAAATAAAAAAAAGTCAAATGACAAAACCAAATTATAGGACTATAATAAGAAAAGTGAAGATTATAATTATGTTATCTCTCTGAAGTTTCTAATCATTTGATTTTGAATAACGAAATATCGGCGCTTTTAAGTTAATGACGGATAAAACTAGAATCTCTATTGTGTCTTTGCATGCACTTCGGTTAATACACAGTTCATTTAATACGCAACATTTTGCTTTAGATTAGGTCTCTCAGAGCTGGTGTTTGTACAGTTATATTTCATCCTCGATTGTTACATTACTTCCAGCGACTTATAACCTGAATTGTATTTTCTTAACATTACGACTGCGGGTGTAAGGTGTGAGACGGGATTTTCTTACCATTAGAAGCACCAAAGTTCACCTAAGGAGTCTCTGGGTGTATGTTGCTCAGTCTTGTTTTTGATTGTAATGTTAAGTTTATCTTTTCGTCGTTTTTATATGTTTAGCTAAGATGCTATATTTCCCCTCCTTTGTGCGTCGGAATTATATTGAAACAATACAACCGAGTCAACAAAATGTGTTGGTTGACACATTCATTAAAATACTTTTTTTAATTACCTAGTGCACAATTCATCTATTAACAACGTTTTAACAGTTAAAAACAGATATTTGTAGTACATTTAGTCGTACACTGTTTAAATCAGACACATGTAAACAATAAATAAATTGTCTTTTTAGTAAACAAAAAAGTAAAAGCTTTCGTTGGATTCCAATTCACTTTATTGTACAAGTTTTTATCAAATTATCAAATTTGAATCAAGTCTCGCATGGTTAAAATTTCTTGCTGAAGGTTGCATCTTATGTCATTCAAGGACACCAATATAGACGATACATGTGAATATGCTCATAATACAAACGAAAATAGTCTCAATGCATGAGGTTTACCTTTTCTCGTACTGTAAGACGAACTAGGTGATCGATTACCAGTAGTCTGATCTGGAGACTGTGTTGTTGTAAAGTTCATAGATGGTATTTTACCAGGTACATCACAGACAATCTTTAGGGTGCCATTTTGACCATATTCATGTACTGAAATGACATAATAATTTCTAAAATGATTTCCCTTCTCGAAAAGTTTTATTTGTTTGGATTTTGGCATCTATATTTGTAAATCTCCACCAAATATGCAAAAATAAATTGCAACAAGAGCAACAAGAGCAAAATACATCATATATACTACTATGTCTAGAATCTCCTGGTAATAAGATGTATGTAAACTCAAGTTAGCAATCTCAGAAGTTTAGTAACAAAACCATTTCATCTTCGTTACATTAACGGCATTAAATATATACTAAGTGACAAACATGTTCACACTGTGACTAGTAGATAAAAGTCAGAAGTAAAACAAATGTTTTCCTTCGTATTCCATATCAAATATGTAAGACTCCTAGAACAAATATAATCTTTTCTTCAGTGCTTCTAAGATTGCATATAACTGATCCGTTGTCAAGCCGGTCTGTTAATATTCAACAACCTCTTGTGAAATTTTGCATCTTAGCCACACAAAAATATCAACGACATTAATGTGTAGTTTGAATTATAAGGAATAGCAATGTTATTTTTCTGAGTTATAAGCTAAGACATTGGACAAATCGCAAACTTGTTCCAGTTGGGGATTAGCAGGCCTGATCATAAAATAATTATAACAATACTATTATAATACAGTTACCTCTTTGTATATCGATACAATATCCTCTGGTTAAATTTCCAGCACTAATTTGTGATGTAAATCTTAACACGCTATTCTTAAACAAAGATAATGAACGACCTGCTTGTCCAGATTTGCATCTTATTGGGTCCATAATTTGATTTGGCTGTAATGTTTCCATATAATAAAAGTCTAGGTATAGTTCCATTCCACAGTCTAATTCTTTTGGGGCCGAACTTGTTAACAACTTATATGGTTGTATATACATTTGTGATGTTTTTGAACTTTGATTTTCAATAAATACCAGGCATGTGCATTTATCTTCCTGTGTCCTTGCACGAAGTGTGACATGATCAAAGTTGTCACTTCCATAATTCGATCCACCAATCTGTTCTACTGCTAAACCAGCTTGGCACATATCAGTTACTGTGAAGAGTAAGAAATTTATTTTGGAAAAAAAGTCCTTAAAACGTAGAGTAAATTTAAACATATGCAATATTTGTAACTAATAGATTCTTAATTTGATTTCTGCATTAGCATTTCTTGATTTGTTTGTATTTCTTGATTAATTACAACTTATGTAAGAATCATGGGGTTTGATTGGTCGATAGCCAGTGCATTTTTCACCAATTTATTGTTATCAAATGAATATCGTTCATTTTTTAACACCGCCGGGGTATTGGCAAAAGGATATGCCTTTTTACCCTCTCTGCCGTGGTATTTGCCAAAATATACTCTATCCGACTGGACGCTTGTAACGTAACGATCATCAATGCGTTTTTGAACATTAACATTCGGTGTAATTAAACAGATATAGCATGTTCTTGAGGGGTATTTGCGAAAAATTTCTTTAATCAACATGATATATCTGTTTAAAATTAAATAAATCATAATATCATAAAGTAAAGTAAAACATTAAATACGATATCAATGTAGAAAAAAAACAGGTTGTTCAAAAAGGCATTTCGTAACTACTGGTTAATAATGATGTATCGGATCATACTTCTACTACTACTATGTAATGACCGCCTTCAACACGTTGAACTTTACGTCACTTGTACTGCGCATTGCTTTGTGAAGACATATATGCAGTGAAATATAACAAATTTGTGATAATAAACAAAACAAAAAGTTTTTACATAGTGGTAGTGCATATTTTCAAATATTATTTTTAAATATTAAGATAAAACTATTTACACATGATGAATTTACTGACTGTAGGTGTAGTTTGAGACGGCTACTTTGAACGACTCTAAAGAGTCGCTCATCACAATACTCAGGGGAAGGCTGTTCCAGATTTTAATTGTGCGTGGAAAAAATGATTGTTGTCTTATTTGTGTTCTGCAGGATGGAATTTGGTATGAGAGTGTGTGCATGTTCCTGGACTGTCTGAGCGGTTGAATAAGTCTGTCTGTTTTTTTTTATTGCAATGAGATGATATGAGATTTTATACAACATGACCAGGCGTGCATCTGTTCTTCTGTGTGCGAGGTCTCTCCATTTTAAATGATCTATCATGTCACTGACGCTAGAGGTGTTTCTGTGTCGGTTAGTAACATACATGTATCTAGCAGCCCTTCTTTGTACTTTTTCTATTTTGTTAATATCATCAGTAAAGTAAGGGTCCCAAACTGAACAGGCATATTCTAGTGATGGTCTGACTAAAGATGTATATGCCAGTTCCTTTAATGAGGTGGAACTGATGTTAAGATTCCTTCGAAGAAAACCTAGTGTGCTGTTGGCTTTATTGCAGATGTTGTTTATGTGACTGTGCCATTTTAAGTCTAATTGAATTGTTACACCTAGGAATTTGGCTTTATCGACATGTTCAAGAATGTGGCCATGTAAAGTGTAATTATATACGAACGGATTTTTATTTCGGCTGATGGACATGACATTACACTTGTCAGGATGGAAAGCCATTTTCCATGTATTTTCCCAAATGCCTAGTGTGTTGAGGTCTTTTTGAAGGGTTTCACAATCACTGTTTGATTTTATTACCAGATATGCAATGGTGTCTTCTGCAAATAGGCGAATGTTGGAATTTAGCCCAGCTGGTATGTCATTAATGTAAACAAAAAACAGACTTTGGCCCAGAACAGATCCTTGAGGCAATCCGGACTTTACAGGGACATAGCCTGAAGTCTCACCCTCTAGAATAACTAATTGGGTACGACATGATAAGAAGCCCTGTATCCATGCATTTGTTTTCCCCTGTATCCCATAGTAATTTAATTTGTGTGTTAACAAGTTATGACTGACTTTATCAAAAGCTTTGGAGAGGTCCATTATAAGTACATCTGTTTGTTTTGAGTTTTCCATATTTTTAGTGACATCATCTACAAATTCCAAAAGTTGAGTTTCACAAGATCTGTTTTTTCGAAAGCCGTGTTGTAGGGGATACAGGATGTTATGTTTGTCTGCATGTGTCATGATTGCGCTAATTACAACATGTTCCATAAGTTTACAACAAATGCATGTCAAAGAAATAGGTCTATAATTCTCTGGATTATATTTGTCCTTTCTTGTAGATGGGTGAAACATGTGCAGTACGCCAGTCAGTAGGAACTTCGCCCGTGTCTAATGATTTTTTGGTATATAAGGTATAGTATTGGTGAAATTTGATGTGCCAACTCCCTAAGGAGACGTGGCTTAAATTCCTCTGGTCCACTCGCCTTGGATGGATTTAAATTTAGAAGTAGTTTTGAGATACCTTGGATAGTTATATTTATGTCGGCCATGGTAGGGTAAGCTGTTTTCTGTTAATTGCATGTATTGATTGTTTTCAAATTCAGTAGCAGTGATTTTGTTTGGTTCTGAGAAAACTGATTGAAACTGCCTGTTGAGTGCATCAGATTTTTTTTGGTTTGGTGTCAGTTATAAGTGTCCCATTCTGCTTAAGTGATGTTATTTCACTGTAGTCAGGTTTTTTTGCTTTTAATATAAGACCAAAATTTTTTCATGTTGGAAAATTTATTTTCATCTGGTTTTGGTGTTACAAGATTTTCTATGTATTGCCAGTATGATTGTCTGAGTTGTTTTTGTACCTGATGTTTAATTTGCTTATATTTGTTTCTCATGTTGTCATTTCCAGACTTTTCATCTTTTTATAGAGTCTGTCTCTCTTTTTCATTAATTTTCTTGTTTCAAATGTAACCCATGGGGTTTTATAGTTTGTAGTTAGTTTTTTGTTTGGAATATGCTTACTGACTAGTTCATTAAGTTTTGTTTTGAATTCTAGCCACAGTTCATCAGCAGTATGTGTATTAACCTTTTCCTGTATAGTTTGTTGTAAGTTAATTACTTCTTTTTTCATTGTTTCCCAGTTTGCCTTGTTGTAAATCAGCACAATTATTGGTGTTTGATTTAGCTTAGATGGTGTTAATTTGAATTCCATAAAGACAATGTCATGATCTCAGATTACCGGCATGATTTCAATTCGTAGGACCTGGTTTGGTAAATTTGTGATCATAAGATCTAATATATTGTCCTTTCTTGTTGGATATTCAATTAATTGTACCAAGCCCGTGTCATCCAAAGTATTTCCAAAATCATAATGTATATTTTGGTGGGTTGATTTTGGTTTAAGTATTTTGTTTTTCCAATCCCACCCTAAGAGATTAAAATCTCCTCCAATTAATAAAGCTGTATTTTTTATTTGGGTAGCTCTCCTAACTGATGTGTCAAACCACTTCATGCTTTGATCATCAGATGTTTTTGGATTGTTAAAGGATGATATATAAAGTGATCTGCTACCCTTAATTTCAAATTTGGCCCATACCATTTCACATTTATCATCAGGTGTCAGGTTTTCAACTTATAAATTGTGATTTTATTGCAATTAGTACACCGCCATCCTGCTTGTTTTTTCTGTCTCTTCTGTATAGTGTGTACTCTTCAGGAAAGATTTCAATGTCTTTTATTGTAGAGTCTAGCCACGTTTCTGTTCCGATTACAATATCCGGTTTAGTGCTATCAATTATATTTTGAATAAGGTGTTGTTTACGTTTGATAGACTGAAAATTGATGTTAAGTATTCGCAAAGGTTTTTTACAATTTGTTTTTGTTTTATTTGTACGTATTGGTGTAGACTGGTGAGATGGTTTAAATGAGTTTGTTGGTGTTTTCATGCCACAGTCATCATTTGAATAATGATATAGACTTTCAAATGGATTTGATGAACTTGCAACATGTTAGTCAAAAGGACATGTGCTATAGTTTGGATTTTCGCAAATTAAACAATTCCAACTTATCGTGCTTATCATTTAGTAGATCACATGTATTACTGTGTATGTTCTGACAATCAATATGATACCATTGATCGCAAGTTTCACAAACGATACATCTGTGTTCCCAAGTCACAACATCATCACATTTGCCACACATGTATCTTGTGCTGTCATTGCTTGGGCCAGGGTTGCTTTCAATGTCATTTGATTGTGTTATAATGAGTAGTATAAAAAAACAACAGTAATTTGCTTGGTTTTAATTGGTCACTGGGGTGTTTCTTTGACAATAATTTTTGTATGACATATAGGGGTATACATTTGGCGGTATAATACTCATGGTATTGCTATGTTACCCTTTCATTATATTCTGATGAAAAGGGGTATGATTTAAGGCTAACCCTTGTTCTAAACCCGGCTTCATGACTTCGGAATTCACTTCTTTCTACATGAATGATGACAATGCGAATGGTTGACATGTACTAAGAGTGATATCTGAGCTAGCCACATGTTCATCATACTCAATTTTAGAATAAATTTCGTGATATGTGATCTGAAACAGTAAAACAAATATGAACAGAGAGAGCGAGTGAGAGTGAATACTACACTGCTGATGAAACATGTTGAAAAGTGACTTACTGGCGTAGTGGTTGGACAGGACCTGTGATGACACACAATATGATACAAGTATTAGCTATAGATGAGGTTATCTTCGTACCCAGTTGCTTCCCGGGGTCACAATATGTACACAAATGAGCAATTTTAGTAATGATGAAACATATATATGGCCTTTTACTGAGAGTGCTTTGTTTACACTGGAAGTCACCTTTCAGCTGATTGAATCATGTGATACAACTGGCGGGATATTTGTTTATCAGATTGCCTGATTTCAAAAATCTATTCTGTAAGTACATTGGTCTACTTATGAGTTGCAATGTGTAGTGTAACTCTAAAAAATATGTTGTGTGCAAAAAAATATACGAATTTGGTCTGTGTTAAACTTGTTTCCAAGAAAAAATTTGGAGGGCCAAAGTCAACAACGTCTTCCTTCACGCACATGCGCAGTCATAAACAGTGTTGTTCTTGATAAGGCTTATATTGTTTCCAAATGCCTTATAAGCAATTATTTAGCAATAAAGAAACATAAATGATATACGTTAAATAATCTTCATATCTAACATTGTTTAGTATTCATATTTACACATATTAAGTATTTTGACAACTATTGCTTGTATGTACCTTGAGTGCTTGGCTGTATGTCTGGGCAAGGATCTGTTACAATACTCAAACTAACTGCAAAATAAAATGTTTGAAGTGTTCCTATTAAATATGTTGCTCACAATCATCAGTAAGTAATTTTCACTTATGTTTAAGTCTTTAGAAAATATGTGATTAATCTGAAAATTGCAACAATTCAAAAAATTCAGATAAAAATTGAAATGAAGTCCTTTAGTTTATTTCCTTTTTAGTGTTATATACGTGTGGTAGTTAGGATTATAATGTCAGTAATGATTAAAATTTAATGATTTACATGAAGCTTATTCAGTATATATTTCTTAAATTGCATAGCTTTAGATGTTTGAATTCCTTAGTTAAAGATTATTATGTATATTGTAAAGTTTAATATTTGCACCGTCGCAAAACTTTTGATTACCTTCTGTGAGAAAAATATATATTTTATATAACTAGTTTTAGATTATTAATTTGAATTCTCTGAGGACTGACATTTAGTTCAACCAAGGAAAGCCAAGCTTTCCAACCACCCTTAAGGTTAGTGCATCTGCTACATGCCTTCTTAATACGGGTTAATTGAAGTCATGGAGTGCTCCATTTCTACTTACTTTTGGCTTTACATGATAACAATTGTATTTTGTTGATTAAATTATATATTGTTTTCAGTTTTTGGTTTTCATTGACTTAGATATATCATAGCGCTTCACATTTGGCAACCGTCGTTTCCATTACATCAGTTTACAAACTAAAATTAGCTGTGGTCCGCATCCCCGAATCTCCAGCAGAATTGTTCCTGCTACATACTTATTACTATTGATTAAGCAACCTCGATATTTTTCACTTTTTATGTACCTTTGGCATGATTATAACCGTTTAGAAAAGCCAACAACAAAATTAGTTTTAAATATTACACAGGCTGGTTGTACCCCCGATTGTCTTTGTTTACCAACAACGGAACGCTTGACAATGCAGTTAACTATATTGATGCATACGATAACCGAATTATATGACGAGTACATATTATAACCCTGAAGATTGCAACAAATATATCTTCTGTGACTAGTTATCGTAGTTATAACTTTATTTTCATTGTATAGGTACTTTGAATTTAATTGGTTAGTACGTATACACATGCTCATTATAAGATTCATATTTATAGTAAACGAAATGACAATGGGATACGCATCACTAAGTGTAAATATAGCTGACCATGTGTATATGTTCCGGACCATATGAGTACTTGGACCATACGCGTATGGTCATGACCGTATGGGTATATACTCATATGGTCCGACCGTACGCGTATGGTTGGGGGTAATTAATAAGTTTACAGTTAACTTCATAAGGTATGGCTCTTCTAGTTGTCAAAAAGATGATACCAAAGGTCATTTTATTATATGAATATAAAAAGATTAACTAAATAAAAATAAGCAGTTTCACGCATTTGATTTTACACATTTTATACCTAATTATCGATTTGTTATTACGATTTAAAAATGGCAACATGTCGACCTTGGAAGATATTTTCCAACATTTCTTTAAAAGAACCGGTATGGAGTTATCAAGACATCGTCATCACTGCACGAAGCTGCTAAGAAGGTTAACTTTTACTCGAAAGCAAAAAGTGTAACTACAAAGAATCGTGTACAACCAAGACGAGCTAATGCAGAAAAGTTATGGTACGGCGACTAGTACCGTGTGGAAATAAATTTCACCCTACGCATAAATACAAGAATACAAGTAGCGATACAAACTAACTATGGTATCAATATGTAATGCTTATGTAGCCTTTGAGTTATAAGGTTTATTATATCATTGAAACGGTTCTAATGCATATTTGAAAAAAAAATACCTATATGGTCCAAATACTCATATGGTCCGGCCCGATACTAACCAAACGAGTAAAAACTCATATGGTCCGACCAGACGCGTATGGTCCAAATACTCATATGGTCCGGAACATATATAATAATTGATTACGTACACATACACTTCCTGGTTTATAAGACTTATATAATGATCGTTTTTAACCGAACAAATAAATAAACTTTAATCTTGATTTCAAAAAAAGGATCAAGTACTAACCTCTGCTTTTCCATATAATCCAGAATAAAACGTAAATATAACAACTTGTACTTTCCATATTCACTAAACTAGCTGAGAGGACATGTCTTCATTAATTTCAATTTCACACTTCAAAGATTATTCAAATAAGACCTGTTTAAATGCCTTTCTATATGTTTCTAATAATAAAGGTAATATATCCAATCAACCATAACTTTCAGGTTTTGTGATTTTTTTACTTTTCATTTTCTGGTACAGGTAACACAAAATGCCACTTTAATTATAACGCGTTTCATAATATAATACGAAAAGTTTTATGTGTAATGTAAATTTTCGTTTGCAAATTAAAAAAAATATAATCTTGAAGAAAATATTTAAAATTAAAATGTGAATTGTTCTTGAACAATTGAGAGGTCTTTCCTTTCCGAAATGTAAAGTACATGTTCCAATAGGCGTGGAATGCATTGAAAAGCTCTCAAACACACACAAAACCGTTAAAAAATGACAAAAACAACAAATTCGATAAATTGGACATGACCTTGACTTTTGACCTTGTAACCTTTGTGAAGGTCATTGGTCCACAATGTCATTGTAAAAGACCCCATGGGTCTAGGACTTTTCGTTCAAGAGTTAAAGCTATTTTTACCTTTTCAGAAACAGTTAACGGGCGTTATGCCCCTTAAGAATAGGTCAACATACACATTTGACCTTGAGCTATTTTTCAAAGTCACATGAATTGATGATGAATGGTGAAGATCCTAGGTGTCTACGACTTACGGTTTCTGAGTTTTGGTGGCCAACCGACACCGGTTGATTTTAATAGGGGCATAACCCTACCAATGAGTCGTTGAATCTTTTCGATCAAAATGTAACGAAGAACCAGGGTCTGGTCCTGAACAAATTTCACCCTTCGGTTTCTTTGTACCTATTACGGTTACGGTGTTTAAATGGTAACAAGGTTTTTAGGTTTCGAAGGGATAACTCCGGACCGACAAAATATTTCGACTCACAGGGTGAGTTCCGGATAGGTATTCATAACACCCATACAAAGTGTGAACATGAATGCGATACGTCTTACGGTTACGGAGGCTAACTTCGTCAAAGTTTGGCGGAAGAATAATAATAATAAACAAAAGAAATACAGTAAGGTCTTTCCCTTTTGAAAAAGGAAAGACCTTAATAAAACGCATTTCTTACATTTATTTAGTGCTAACTAACATAATTAAATAAATGAGATAATAAATCTAGTCACTTTAGTACAAAAATCTGATGACAAAACCATGCTACAATCATTGATATATCTTATCAGAAATTGCTGTTTTACAGAGGAAGTTTGCTGGAATATGAATGTTTCTCTAAAGTTTAGGTCGGAATGGTGATCAATTCGTTACTTTTTTCATAATGTTCAATATTTCTATGTGTTCTATTTTTCTACGTAGTTAACATTTTAATGCTTTTAGTTTTTTTAAGTATGCATGCTAGTCAATTTGTATTTGTAATAATTTAAGACAGTTGCATTTGACGCAAGAAAAGAAAACAAGAATGTGTCCTCAGTACACGAATGCCCCACTCGCACTATCATTTTCTTTGTTCAGTGGACCGTGAAATTGGGGTAAAATCTCTAATTTGGCATTAAAATTAGAAAGATCATATCATAGGGAACATGTGTACCAAGTTTGAAGTCGATTGGACTTCAACTTCATCAAAAACTACCTCGACCAAAAACTTTAACCTGAAGCGGGACAGACGGACGGACGAACGAACGGACGGACGGACGGACGGACGGACGGACGAACGAACGGACGAACGGACGCACAGACCAGAAAACATAATGCCCCTCTACTATCGTAGGTGGGGCATAATAACTACGACAAATGAATGCTCCATTACTTACCGATTTGTAGAAAAAAGAGGCTCAGTCTTTTATTTTGCCATGGCGTTGTCAATATAACAACACTGATGTCGCAGGTTTGCCAATAAGACAATTCTCCATAAGAGACCAACATGACCCAGAAATTAACAGTATATGTCACAGTAAGGCCTTCAAAAAAAAAAGGAAAATTACAAAAATACTGAACTCCGATGAGAATTCCAAACAGAAAGTATCTTATCAAATGGCAAAATCAAAAGCTAAAACACATCAAACGAATGGTAAACAACTGTCTTATATATGACCTGGTACATTTAGCTAGCTCTCACGTGTTTGACGGTCGCATAAAATTCCATTATGTTGACAACAACGAGTGAACAAAACAAACGGACATACAAGTAATAGGTAAAAATGTCACAAATAGGGCACAACAGTCCACATTGTGTTATAACTATGATAAAAACAAACAATTATGTTTCAAAGAAGCACAAAAAGGCATAAAGATAAAGCACATAAGCCAAAAATGAAAGACAAATATACAAAATTTACAATAGCACAATACCACAATGACTGGATGAAAAAGTACAGAGCCACGTCATATGCATCAAAGAAACACTATAAAAGGCATAAAGACTACGCACATTAGGAAAAATTAAAGACAAGAATATAAAAAGTATCATAGAACAATAACATAATGACGGGATGTATAAGAACAGAGCCACGTTATATGTTTTAAAAAAATCCAAATGGCATATAGACACAGCATATACGCATAGTAAGCTATAAAAGGCCCCGAAATGAAAAGTTCACAAAATAATAATCCAAATTCATTCAGTTACAGAAAGCTTATTTGAAGCCAAGTTTAAGCCATAAATAAATTTATATTCCACACATAAGAGGAGGCAGAAAATATAGGAGGGTTATTCAAACTCATGAATTCAATAACATGACATAAAACTGACAACTCTATATAAATTACTGTAACACAACACATGGTTATTTGGAATAGTTGTTTATTAAAGCCGGTCTGGACCAGTGTCCATAACGGACGGTCTCCTCTATACAGTAAAATACACAAGTATATATACAGAATATAAACAGTGTCAAGGTTTCTATTAATTTGACCATTATAGTCTTAAATCAAAAGATACAGGGATGAATATCTATTAAGTTGTCTCTAATTGACATGTTTTGACCAACCAAGAGATTGATGGCCAAAGAATGCACGTATTTTCAGTGTTATAACTAACTGCTACATGCCATCACCTGGTCTGCATGTAAATATGTAACGTAGCGGTCAATTGAACAACCTTTTACAAGGTCATGTTTTTCTTAATAGATATTCCCCTGTATTTATTTTATTCAATTTAATAAACATTTTGAGAATATATAATCATAAATATAAATATAAATATATATATTTATATATATATTTTAAGCCCATCATATTGTCACATTCCTCCCTTTCTTAAGAAATATAATTTTTTATTTTAGTTAAAATCGGTGACAATATGAATGCTTGCAAATTTCCCTAAAAACAACAAAAAAATATTCATAAACAAAATCATTTCAAAAGTTCAACAACATCTAAATGTTCAGCAATGTATAGCTCATACAATTCTTGTGTGAATAACTAAGTTCGTAACATCAAATATCAGAACTTCTTATTTCTAGAAAAAGGCGCAACCATCAACTGCGGACCGTCTTTATAACCCCGACTCCAGTGAACTGCTCCTCTGATCGTCGTTGTCAACTCCAACAATCCATTTGTTGTTCTGCAACGCCAATTCCCGTCATTTAAAAGTACTGCAATTACTCCGACCTGCATGTGATCCACCATCCGTCGTTGAAAACTCCGACCTGCATGTGATCCACCATCCGTCGTTGATAACTCCGACCTGCATGTGATCCACCATCTGTCGTTGATATTACTCCTAACTTACCTAGCTTACCTACTCTGTTAATTCAGAGTCCCTGACTAGGTTGCTCAGTTATCACCACTGAAACATTACAGGCAAATCTACCTGTGATGCTGTAGAACGATTCCCTCTACCAATATAAGTTATGTGATCGTATAGTTTTATGTACATCTAAACGTCTGCGTTGTGTCCAATGATTAAAGCCAATATCCAGTGTTCTTGTCCAATCATCATTTCTGTAGTTAATTTACCTGATTGCTACTACTCATTGGTTGACAAATTGAGTACTGGATAATGGTTCTTAGTGGTTGATTCCAATAATGGTGCAGAAGCTATTTTAACATCTCTGGAGGCAGTACCATCGCCCTCAACATTAGTTGACACCACTTGATCACCACCAATGTATCGTGTGACTATTTGAACCTCTCTATTACTAAATTCTCTTGGTTAAACACCTATTATTAAACTTAAGAATATATTAATAACAAAATACCTATAAATATAGCAACAAAATAAATTACTGCATTTCCTAAATTGATAGTTCAAAGTCATACTCAATTCTAACGCATTAAATTTAAAAAAAATAAATTATCGATATGTTATCTATTAAGAATAAGAACAAAAAAATTAAACCAAATAAAAAATAAACTGATAATATAAACTTGTCTCTAGTATTAGGATTGAAATATGATTTAAATAAGGTTTGACATTCAACCAACACTTTCCTTCCTTTTTCATAAACAAAGCTGTGATTCAGAGATTACTGATATTTATAGGATTTCTAAACAATCAACATTTTTTCAGCGATCAATCGGAAGCGAGAATTAGAAAGATTAATCAAAACAAAATTATTTTATATACACATATACTCATTTAAAAACAATCATCACGAAGCCTACTTTTACGACATGTTAGTCGTTCATTTTATTAAGATAACAAGAAATGTTTGAGAGAAAACTTAAAATTAATTCGTCTTTCTTTACAGACTTTTTAACAGTTCGCTTATTTTTCTTTGGTATTCTAATTTCATCAACAGACATTTTTTGACTGCGGTCTATTATACCCATCGGAACTATTATCATTTGTCATATCACTTAAACCGGAAGTTATAGATGACCTTATGTTCCTCTATGTTTTCTCATTTTTTCTTAATTTGCTAATTGTCTTTTAATTCAATCAGCATCACATTAAAACATTTGCGGAAGATGTATCGCGTTATTGTTTATAACGATTAATCATATGATACTTATTTCCATATTTTAAGTCCTCAATTGTTTTATAATGAACAAATTTTCAACCCTTAGTATAGATTTATGTACTCTATAAATAATCCTATATTTCTTCTATCGCTAAATACTTTTAAAACTTATAAAACCCTACATTTCCCAAAGAGTAGACTTAAACAGTTATATCAATTTTTATCATTTAGGCGCTATTTTCCGAAGATAGGTCTGTCATTCCTTATAAATACCACAATAACTGTGCAAAAATAAACGTTTGGATTCTAAATAACATAGAATATTTTTCTAAACAAATGTGCTGACGCACTTACCCAACTGCGTCAACCATATTTTAACAATCATGGTTATAACATCGCAGAAATAACATTACCTTCGTCGCCAAAAGGTTCTTATGAAACGTTCTTATACCAATGTATATAGGCGCGTATATTCTAGAATTACAGATTGTCTCTTCAGAAAACAGCTCAAAATATGAATCAAAAATGAAATTATCATATTCGATATCAAGATATATTATATATATCATTATTCACGCAGTTAAATACTTTAAAATATAATCAACATCTTTAAAATATTTTTACCTATTGTTATTTAATTCTTAAATATTAATATTCAAGTGCTTTGGGTGTTTTTCTTATTTAAATATCTATTCTGTCTTTATAAACAGCATATAAAACTTTTCATTATCAGCATTACAATTTGTACGCAAATCTTATAAATTGACTTATACTATCAAATACCTAACAAAGTTGCAAGTCTTTTATATTGACGTATACAATCAAATACCTTATCTCAAGTACCCCACCCTTTTAATGATTACATAAAAAAATTAAACCTTCACCATTGAATCATAAAAAAATAAATATCTACATTTTCGCTTATATCAAAACATTATTTGCTAAAACTTTTTTTTAAACGAGTTAATCCATTGGTCAGCATCTTGATGATGAACAATTGTGCTCATATCTGATATACCTATTCCCAATTTGTCTGATTTTGAACCATCAAAGCTTTCAATCGAATTAATGCCTTTTTCAAGCACCCTTTGAGTAAGACTTTGAACTTTTGTTACTAAATTTTGAAAAACAGACACTACATTGAAATCTTGTTTAGCCATTTTGAGAAATAAAATAAAGAGTATCAAATAAAAAGTCACTTTACCTTAATATCCTGGTCACGGCACCAAAAATAGCCACATGTAACACAGTGTCCATAACGGACGGTCTCCTCTATACAGTAAAATACACAAGTATATATACAGAATATAAACAGTGTCAAGGTTTCTATTAATTTGACCATTATAGTCTTAAATCAAAAGATACAGAGATGAATATCTATTAAGTTGTCTCTAATTGACATGTTTTGACCAACCTGGAGATTGATGGTCAAAGAATGCACGTATTTCCAGTGTTATAACTAACTGCTACATGTCACCACTTGGTCTGCATGTTAATATGCAACGTAGCGGTCAATTGAACAACCTTTTACAAGGTCATGTTTTTCTTAATAGATATTCCCCTGTATTTATTTTATTCAATTTAAAAAACATTTTGAGAATATATAATCATAAATATAAATATAAATATATATATAATATATATTTATATATATATATTTTAAGCCTATCATATTGTCACATTACAAGCCTCATGTATGTCCTTTAAACAAATTTGTTATCACGATGAAATAAATTGTATACCAGTTAAACTTTTGAACATATATAAACCAGCTTCTGTTGATATCTTTCCAAGAATTATAGGAAAAGTTATTCAACATTATGTTCTGAATTATCGTACTATTGCTTGGATTAGTATTGTTTCAAATAAAGTTATGAAAAAGATTCTTTCTAAACACTTGATCAATTAAATTAGGATTAACATCCGTTTGTCAAAGTTCCAAATTAGAATCCAGCCAAGAGACCCTTCTGTTCATTAGGTAATTGAAATATATATAACTAAGTTATCAGTAATTTTTTTTTTTTTTTTTTTTTTTTTTTTTTTTTTTTTTTAATATTAAACATATTTTATTAACAATCACCTGTTACATCAACCCTCAGTTGCCCAGGGAAGCAACTAAGGGGGTCCCAATTTTTACAGTCTCATTTGTCGGGGGAAAAGCAAATGAGAAAAAAACTCCCACTATAAATTATTAACATCAACCTTTATAAATATTATCTATCCTTGTACAAATGTCCATGTACCTGCAATCATTATCGATTTTTATAATCTATACCTCTCACCATAAATAATTATTTGAATAAAGTATGTCTTTTATCTTTGTACGACTTTGCCCCCCGCAGAGCTATGCTATAGAAAAACAGTACATTAACGGGTGTTACACGGACTCTTTTTAGATGATACACGGACTCTTTTTAGTTGTTACACGGACACTTTTTATGAATAGAATCACTCGTGCATGATCAGTGAGTTCATAGGCACTTTAACTTTCAATTAGATTTGAACTTTTTGGTTCACCGACTTATTTCCTGTCTTTTTATTGAACAAAATATTTACGTTAGCATCAATATCTTCTTTTAAACATTTCCAGTAAAATACTATGCATATCAGTACACTAAGGGATTAGACATTTAACTCCAAAAAGGACTTCAAAAAGGGGGGTATGGTTTTCTCCTAAAATAGATATTTTGATCCCAAATTTTATGAGAAAAATATTATTATGGTCAAGCAGATGACAAATTAATGTTTTGCCTGATTCCTGATTTTCCGAATACCGTAAATAGTGCTAATTTAAAAAAAAACCATGGTGATGGCATTGAAAAGTAAATAGTTAATATATGTTTTCTCCAATATATGGACATGGATAGTATTTTGGACAATGCTTAAAGTAAAGAAATGATGATACTGACGTGTGTATTTCAATAAAAATAAGACAGGAAATAAGTAAATAAAAATCAAATCTTAAATCAAAAGATAAAATCCCTATCAACTCACCATGCACGATTGATCTTATAAACAAGAGTTCATGTAATACACGTCCAAATACGCAGCAAATCTAGAAGAAAATCATTCAACTTATTTCATCAATTTTGGGCGGTAAGCTGCGATTAGATCATAATGTAACACGTGTTTAATCCCGATCAACACTTGCAGATCCAGAGACGAGCATGAATTTAAAAA
Source organism: Mytilus edulis (assembly GCA_019925275.1). NCBI lineage: Eukaryota > Metazoa > Mollusca > Bivalvia > Mytilida > Mytilidae > Mytilus > Mytilus edulis. The sequence continues at coordinate 91,434,849 of CM034357.1, read as the reverse complement.
AATAAAGTATATGCCTGAATAAATATATAATTCTAAGACAAAATCCATTTTTTCATAAACATTTCATTCACTAATGAAGTAGGAAATTCATTCTTTTGATACATTTATATTGTTATCGAATTTATATTAGTGGCGGATCCAGGTCCAAATCCAGGACCAAACAGGGGGGGATCCAACTTTATATCCCCATTTAAATGCATTGAACGTCCAAAAAGGGTTGGACCCCCACCACTGAATATTAAATTCATGTATTTGGCAACAAACGCGCGATTTTTACGATTTTTTTAAAGGGGGAATGGGGGGATGGAATGGCACATCCTGCATTTTTTCATCAAAAATAAAGATCACAGCCAGTTTATTTTAAATGAATTAGCCCCCCCCCCCTCCACGTTTTCCGTTTCATCCATAAAAATCAAACGTTATCCTACTTACCACTAAAATATTTCTTTAATATATTATTTTTTTACGAAGTTGCATTTGAAAAAGTCTTAATGTGTACAACATTCATCTTTTACTTAAAATGGTTATTTTTCTATCAAAGATATTAGATTCCTGACTTGAAAAAAAATCTCGGTTGAAGGGAAATGAAAAAAAAATTGTGTTTAGACTATAACTTCCATTTACTACTTTACGGCTATCTAAGTTTCTCAAATGTTTATATATAGTCTTGCAAAATGTATTATTACTTTCTTGAAACGTCGTACAAGTCAGATAAAAAACTAAAGTAACAAAAGAAACAGGCCGGTAACAACCAGCCGAATAGTTTTTCTGCACTTTTAGTCAGGTCAAGGTCCTCGGCTATCGCCTCGGACCTTGACCTGACTACTCGTGCAGAAAAACTATCCGGCAACGGTTGTTACCGGCATGTTTCTTTGTTACCTTTGTATTTTATCTAATACTTATTTATTTCTCACAAAGGCTACCTGTATTTATTAAGCAGTTTCAATTTTATCGTGCATCAAGTCTTTTGTTATGTTAATTTCAATTACATTAAATTTCTGGTCGAGTGATCATTTACCACGTGCGATTTGTTAAAGGGATGTGTAGTTCATTCATAAAAAAAACATTGGATTAATGATTTTGATTCCCAATAAGGATTAATTTCAAAGATATGGTGAGTAAATATTTGTTTATAATATGAACCTGTTGATACAACATGTCTTGTTACAATTAGATGATATACATGAATACATACACAACAGAAATTACATGTAGGGAGTTGAGAGCAGTGTACATATTATTATTCAATCAGTATCAAAGACAAGGGGTACAATCAAAATCACGTGATGGATATACACACACCGGAAGTAACAGTCGAGCAGACCGCTTGAAAGGTAAGTAGTCGTATTTACTTGTTTATATCAATATAATTTAATAAATAAGGTAGTACACCGAAGTAGTTTTGAAATACACAATTATCCTTGCTAGAAAGCGTGCGGTTAATGCTAACACTTCGACACAGTTCCAAAATTTCACCAGATAACACACACACCTCATGTGTTTTTATAACAAAATTTCTGAAAAGTCAATGTTATGGGAGTTTTTAGTGGAAACAGAATGCAATTTTTAATTCATCATCTTTAATTTTTATTTAATCAATCAAATAATTACGATAAATGGTCGTTTGACAGGAGAATAGCCGATTTTCACAAATGATACCACACACATCCCATTAACGGATAACACACACACAAACCGAAACTGAAGGTATGTACAAAGTTTCAAGCAAAGTCAAATGATGTATTTACTACATTAAACTAAAAACATAAGAACAATTTAATATGAGCCTTAACCTATATAACATTTTAATTGAAAAGCAATCTCTCATCGCTTTAATTTTCTTATATGTCGCGTGGTGCATCTTACAAAACCTGGTTAGAGGTCTTAAAAATTTATACAAATGACCCCAAAAATTATACTTTTTGTAATTTTTGGATATTTAATTTTGAACAAAATTCCCTTATTTTCTCAAAAATTTCCCGCCAAACGTCTTTCACTAGTTTACAATAAATAAAAAGATGAAATAGTGATTCTTTTTCATTGCAAAAGCGACACTTCCCGTTTGAGCGATTCATTTTTTGTAACTTTTCTTCCGTGTAAATTATATTGTGTAGTAACTTCCATTGAAATTGTTTTATTTACCTGTTAGCTAAATTCTTATTCAAAGTTTCCCAAATGTAATCCCATGGTAATTCATTCCCAAGATGTAAATTCCACTTCAACTGAATAACAAATCCGGTAAATAGTCTAACTCGGTAGATCACATTCATGAATCGGAAGGGGATTGTAGTTACGACGTAAGGAACATATCCGATATCCGATATCATTCCATAACGATCAACCAACTCGTGATGGCGTCCGTAAAATTTATGAAGGGATGATTTTAACTTCACCATTTGGAACTCTTGGTTTAATAGCAACCCTCTATCAAGTAAATCATGATACGAAATGCAAGCACGGGAATATCTTATCAATTTGGAGATATCTACCCCGTATGCAGGTGCTGCTGGAATGTTTCTACTTAGAAATGGAAAGTTCATAATTGGAAAGATAAAATCATTTCTCAACCGACCCTCATTGTCAATTTCTAGATGTAAGTCAAGATATGAGGCCGACTTAACTGTATCTGTTGTATCCTTTATCTCTAGTTCGATGAAAAGATATTGCCAACTTCTTGTCTTTTTTCCTAAGAAAATCCTGCATGAAGTCAGCCGCATTATAATAAAGAAACAAGTCGGCAAGTAGAGTGGCACATTTTGTTACCATTGGAATGCCGACAGTCTGTTGAAAATCACGTCCTCCGAAGGAAACAAATATGTTGTCAATCAAGAAATCAAGCATCCTGATAATATCAGTTTCAGAGAATTTTTGTTTGAATCAGAGTGATCCTTTACAAAGTAGGATTTATTCCTCCCTAAGACAAGATACTTGTATCTACGTTAGCCATTCTTTTTTATGAAGCAAAGCAGTACCAACTCTTTCAATTTGTCTTTTAGTTTGGAATGTGGAATACTTGTGTAAAGAGTAGAAAAGTCAAATGTTTTAATACTGTTACAAGATGAAAGAGAGTTAGATTGTATGTACTCTAAAAGATCTTTAGAATTTTTAAGTATCCACATCTGATTCACGCCACCTCTAGAATAGGCAGTTTTACAATAAATATGAAGCCCGTCTTTGATTGCTGATTGCTGATATGATAGATGTAAATAATTTAGAAAGAGGTTTCGTGGAGCACTTGGAAGACCCAGCAATATACCGTTGTTTGTAACGACACTTATGTAGTTTTGTGATAAAGCATAACTTGAAGATAACCAGCATTTATTCATATTTGCCGAAGTACAGACAGATTTTATTATCATCTCTCAATTGTTGATGACATAAATATTGCAAATATTATCGTATGATATAAATACTGCTAGTTATGTATCTGTTCAGTAATTTATCAATTACACTAACCGTTTTAATTTATTTTAATTTTTAATTATTTCCAACATTATTTCATTAATTCCACAAATAAAGCTAGTGTCCCTTTTAAGTCTTATATATATTTCTTAAGCGTTTTACATGATATATGCATATCTCAAGGTACTTGAATAAATAATGATTAGTTGCCTATAGCTAAACACGTCAATCAAATCTGCATTTAATTTGTGTAAATTCGTTTGTGTATGATAATAAGTAGCATGCATTGTTCTCTATGCTTACATTATATTTAAAAAACAGTAGTTGTTATTTTTTTATTCATACCTTTGGTAATATAGATATAGATTGACAAGGACTGTGCCTGTTACTCAATTATTTTTATTTAATTGAATAGAATATGTTCAAAATAAAGAAAACACATTCGAGGGTTGGACAAAAGGATAGTTGTTACGACAACTGAAGTATATCCGTCTTCATTTATGAAACAGTTATTCCATAACGATCAATCACATATTCAAAAAGTTTTCGAAGGGCTTCAATTATACCATTTAGTACCCTGGATATAATAGTTTCCTTGAAGGCATAAAGAAATACTCTATCAAGAAATTTATGATATATCATATATAAATCAGTCAAGTCCATTGAACGTTATTGAAATTCTGTTTCACAGATAAAACACATATATGTTCAGTTGCTGTCACTAATATATCATTCCTTTAACCCCAAATGTGACCTACCGATTTAGACTTATCACCGGGTTTGAACTTACATGAGGAACACGACGGATGAAACGTGTGTTTTAGGATATATTACACTATTGGAGGACATACGATAATCTCTAGGTTATGATGGGGATCGTATTGCTCGGTCTTTCATTGCCTTAATTGTGTTTTATGTAATGTTTTTGTCATGGCGTTGTCATGTATGCAGTATTTAAATGCAATAATGCAAATCGAGAAGTTTGTTTTTAAATATTTCACAACTCATAACACTTCAGCTATTATGTTCTGTTCACAGAAACATAAATATTTGGTGTAGACACATATTTCAACACGATTTTAGTACAAAGAAATTTTAACTGTCCAGCACTTAAGTAGTCGACTTCACCATCATTTTTGTGTTTCAACTAATTCATACTGCTGATCATCTGCTTGAGCGCTGTTTAAAGTACTGTAGTTTGAATCATTTTTTAGTTCAGATAGGCTGTCATACTGCATGTTTACGTTATCGATTGGCACTGGCAGCTTACTCCTGGACCGATGTCTGAAAAGAAAACAAGATTCCTGTCATTTATCACAGGCTAAACGTCCAATGGATTATTTTAGTATTAAGATATTATAATGAGTCTGAGACATGTATGCCCTTGTACATTGCGTATACATATACGTATTGACATGATATAGGATCATAAGTATCAAAACTGAATAGTATTACAAATGGTATATCCACTGTTCGGACGGAGCTTACTTTTTAATTTGCATAAATTAAGTCTATTTGAAGATGTGTGTGATAAGGATGATTGCTATTATAATTATTATTGATTTCTAATCACCTATCAGTGTCACCAAACGAATTTCCAAAATAAAACTGAGTGCATAATATAGGACGAATAGATTATAATTAATTTAAAAAATAAAGTATTGAAATTTGCTATAGATTATATTTTCGACAATACATACATACAAATATTACATTTCAAGTTTTGCATATTTTGTTAATTTATTTTTATAGGGTAAACCTCAAATAAGAGTTTCCAAGAACAAACGAAATAAAGCTGTCAACTATTTACTTCACGCTATGCTATAAATACCATTTTACTGAACCTTTTGGTTTGGTTACTTTTATATTGCAAATGCATTTGTAGAACTGAACACTAAGGAACAATATAACTGTTACTCTTCTGAACCTCAATACTTTGTTCGTTGAACTGTGTTATTTTAAATGTGCATGCAAACATATAATGATTCATGTCATTTTGCTTATCGAGAAAACTGCATTAGAAGCTTGTTCTACTGTTGCAAAAATAGGTGGGAAAACATGTTTAAATAAAAATCTAAAGCTCATTCTAGTCACAAATTTACGGTGTGTCGAACATTGTTTAAAGCTTGATACAATACCAAAACATTTTTTTTTACACCAACATTTTTCTGCACGCGGGTCTTGGCATTAAACATTAAAACATAAAAAAATACTAATGTGAATAGTATTACTAGTTTTATAAATTGATGGCTGTTAAGGTTAGAAAATAAAGGAAATTATATTCACATGGTATATTGCCCGTTGTAAGATTTTTTGATGATTTGAATAGTTAGGTCGTCAACCTTTAAAGAGTGTCAAAAAGGGACGAAAGAAACCAGACGGATAGTCAAACTCATAGATAGAAAATAAACCGACAACGTTATGGCTTAAAAATAAAAAGATAAACGGACAAATAATAGTAAACTCATACTAAAATTTTGTACTACCCCTCCTTTTACTTTGTGTCTTCCTCAAATTCAATTTGGCCACTATCCATTTGTAATTATACTGGTAAAATTTCAAAGTTGTGCCATTTTGAGATGAAACATAGAGATCATATCAAGGATCCAGTAGGTAAACAAACAAATTATCTATAAATATTAAATATCTCCATAATATAGAAGTAGTTTATGAAACAGATTATTTTAAAAAGTGCAACCTATAGTTACATAATAGAATCGATTCAACGCTCAGTGCCCCGAAGCAATCTAAGCGAAGCCATGAACTCTGAAAATATAACATGTTAGATACATGAATAAAACGAAATTCGGCTTTAATTAGTTTTCTATGTTGTGCGTCGTGTACTATTGTTTGTCTTTTTGTGTTTTTTGAAGCATGGCCTTATCTGTTTATCTTCGACATTATCAGTTAGAATGTCCCTATGGTACTTTTCGTCCCTCTTTTAAAAGTCATTGTAAGTTTTACCTTTTACAGAAAATAATTGATATAGCAGTGGCTACTATAACAACCACTCCAGCACATGCTCCAGATGCTATGTATACTGTCGAGTCATCTAAAAGATAACAAAACAAGCAAATGTTGTTATATTCAATCCAGTGAGTAAGCATCTATTATATTTATACTAATATAGTGATAGTCATAAGTTAGTTATAAAACGACAGACAACAGTTCGACAAATAAGAAAAACTGCAAAAGGTCAAAAAGACAAACACTAAAAAAGCTAAAAATTTACAAACAATAATTTACAATAAACGGAATTGTGATTGGAAATGGTCTTGTGAACAAATAGATCAAATGAATTTAGATAACAAAAAAACCCACGTTTAAGTACTTAGTACAAAGATGTCTGAATAAACCAGAAGTTTTAATGATTCACAAGATAAAACCATTATACTATTGTTATTTAATAACAATGAATTATGATAACAAATTTTAACGTAAACCGTTACAACAGAGCAATTAAGAGAGGTTTTAGTTGTGCTGATATTATGATTTATACAACAAATAACTTTTTTTTATCCATGTATCCACAGTTTTTTTAAGAACCAGCGTCAGTAAGAAAGTGAGTTAAACATCGTTACTGTTGGATTTGTATTGCACTATTACCAATGTTATTTCAACTGATCGGGCGGAGCTTACGTTTTAATTTGCATGAGGACAGTCGATTTGAAAATGTGTGTGATTACGATGACCGTTATAGTTATTACTGATTTCTAATCACCTATCATTGACCTCAAAGGAATTTACAAAAGAATGACTGGACAATGCATTGATGAGTTGATCCTAAAACACCTATCTATAGATGGACTGGTTTATTATGATCGATCATGAGCAAACTGGATAAACTCCGCCCAGTCAAGTGAAATAAATTGAGTAATAACATGTTCGAAGCTTAAAGTTCCCAATCCCACTTAAACAATGAAGTATATACAGTCAAACCTGATTAAGAGACCAAAAACTTCAAACTACAACATATTCTCCTTAAAATCTTGAATGCCATTTCAGATATTTGAAATCTCATTTTCGAAATTATGGGCCGACTTTTGTCATCATTTTTCGCAAAATAAATTTGACCCTTGTGTTCGATTATTTTCACACTTTTCAATTGATCAGACTCTTTTAATCATATGCATTTGCTGAGCAAATGTCTTTTTTCAATGGATACTTTAACTGTTTTTCTTATTTCGTATATTTTATCATAAAGTGGAGTTTAAACTTCTGTTTCTTTTGATGAATAGTTTATTTGTACAAGAAAAATATTGCCTTTACATATATGAAAAATGTTATGTTAACTAAAAATGCTTTGAAATTCACCATTTACTTATATCAAGTCACCTGAGGTAGACTGCTTGAAATAATATATTTACCAGAATGGTTCACTGGAAAACCTGGTGTCGATTGATCGATGCTTGATGATTTGGTGAATTGATCTAGAGATGGGGGTGTTGTGTATTGTGTGGATGGTATTACCCCCGGTACGCCACAAACAATATTCAGGGTGCCATTTTGACCATTGACATGTACTATAATTATAAACGGTTATACAGTTATCTCCTATTTGTAACGACTTTTAACCAAGCTGGTCTGTGATTTTTCTACAATTTCTTGTAGATTCTGAATTACTCGTTTGAACTCGCACAAAAATAGTAACGACATATACATTTGTATGTGAAGTTGGAGTTATAAAGATATACTATATAATTTTCTTTCTGAATTTTTAACCTAAACAGTCACATAGCTTTGTCCTATTATAAATTTGCAGGTCTATTTAACGCATTTGTATAATAATTATCACGAAAAGTACTAGAATGATAAAGTTACCTCTTTGTATATCGATACAGTATGCTCTGGTAAAGTTTCCGTTAATAACTTTCGATGAAAATCTTAACACACTGTTTCTGTATAACAGCAATGAACGAACAGATTGTCCAGATGTACATCTTATTGGATCTATAATTTGACTTTGCCTCAATGCGTCACTAATGTCGAGGTATAGTTCCATACCACATTCTGCTTCCTTTGGAGCTGAACTTGGTAACTGCTCATATGGTTGAACATATATTTGGTTGCTAGGTAAACTTTGATTTTCTATAAATACCAGGCATGTACAGTTGTCTTCCTGTATCCTGGCACGAAATGTAACATGATCAAAATGTTCATTTCCATCTTTGAATTTACCGATCTGTTCTACTGCTGAACCTGCTTGGCACATATCAGATACTAAGAAAAGTTCGAAATATTCTTAAATGAAAGTCCTTAAAACTATAATGTCAAACAAAATAAATAACTGAAGTCGAGGATTCTTAATTTGACGAAGGAAATAGCTTATTGTCATGCTTTTCTATATATATTTCAAATAAATCAAAACAAATCAATGTAAAGCAAAATATAAAAATTAGAGACCAAAATTTGACAACCATTAGTTGAGTTTCCATGGACTAAGGTAATAATTTGAAAATATTAACTGTAAATGATTCTCTGTTTCGAATACAGAAAGTAAAGTGACACTTGTGCTTTAAATTTTTTAATCAAACGAATAAAATAGTCAGTTACGTTTGGTTACCTTTTACAATAACAATATCGTACAACATTATTATTTATCAATATTTTACCAAAACTACTACGACATGTACGATGAAGATTGTACCTTGAGTACTTGGCTGTATGTCTGGACAAGAATCTGGTACACTACTCAAACATACTGCAAAATAAAATGTGTAAAGATTATCTCACTACAAACCATTAAAAGTCTGAAATGGCCTATATCTGTACTCGACTGTACTGATTTTTACTCGACTAGTCTGAATTCGTCTGAGATTTACTTGATAATACTCGACTGTAGTCTGAACCATACTTAACCATTTTATACGAGTCTGAACCGTACTCGACCTAGTCTGAACCGTACTTGACCTAGTCTGAACCGTACTCGACCTAGTCTGAACCATACTCGACCTAGTCTGAACCATACTCGACCAAGTCTTAACCAACCGAGATCTATTCTTTTTGTCTATCAACTGAATTTTATCACTTTAGATATTTTTTTTAATAAAAAATTAAATTTAAACAACAACTTGAAATTAAAAATGTATTCAAGACAGTATTGAAATTAAAATTTCACAATAATCAATCATAATATAACTTCAACTCAATATTTATCAACACTTACATAATAATATATATCAACTTTTATGATGGCGTTGTCAGTTTGTTTTAGATTTATGAGTTTGACTGTCCCTTTGGTATCTTTCGTCCCTCTTTTTTTAAAATATAAATAAAACAAGCTGATCAAATAATCTAAAAAAATGAATTGTGACTAATATTTTCAATCCTATTCAAAATTTTATGAATATTCCGGAAGTATTTTATGGTAACTAGACTATTTTAACCATTGACTTAAGCCTAGTATAGATTTATGGTGTCAGTTGAGTTCAGGTAATAATGCAGTGAATGTTTTTTTATTAAGATATATATAAAATAGTATATAAAAAAACTTAATAAATTTTTAAAAAATGAGAGCTGAAATGTTTTGTTTTATTAAACCAAGAATTTAATATAATCATGATGATAGAATTTCCATAGCAGTCCTTGATAACCTTTTTAAAAAAGGAAATATATTCCAAAGTAACAGTAAAAAAAATTTTGAATTAATTTAAGTATTTTTTTGTCAAATTAACATGGCATACATAAAGCACTTTAATATGTTCTAATTACCTCAGTACATGTGTGTTTTACAGGTAAAAAGAAAGCCCTATTTTCTTAAATTCGTGTATTACCTATCTAGTACATACATGTGTATTCGAAAGGCCTTGTTATTTAATTTAAACAGGATGTTGCAATTTTGAATCAATGTTATTTAGAATTTAATACCTCTATCCAGGTGTGATCTTATTTATGAGTTTGCTCCCAAGCAGAGGTTATGATTTATATTTCATCACTAATCAGAAAAACAATTTTATTTATTTATTTAATTTTATCCCTTTTTGATACAAGTTATATACAATATTTTTTTTTATCCTAAATATAATTAAAAAATATATTTCTTTTATAAGGTTAAATTTTTTTTATAAATTTTGTTGGCTGTTATTATATATGTCAGTTAAAAAGAAATTAATTTTAACAGTTAACAAAGTACAGGTTTTTTGGTCTAGTATGGTTCAGACTGGTCGAGTATTGTTCAGACCTTTGGTTAAGTATGGTTTAGACTGGAAAAATAGGTCAGGTACATGTCGAGAATGGGTTAAGACTGTTTCAGACTGGTCGAGTAATATTCAGACTATTTTCAACGGCAAAGATAAGGTTCAAGTATGATTCAGTACAGTCAAGTATGGTTCAGACTAGGGTCGAGTAATGTCAAGTAAAAGTCAGACCAATTCAGACTGGTCGAGTAAAAATTAGTACAGTCGAGTACAGATATAGGCCATTTCAGACTTTAATGGTTTGTAGTGTCTGTTTAATATAATGCTCAAGACCACCAGTAAATTGTTTTCATTGATGTTTCATTTAAAAATATCTAAATTGCGACAGTATAAATATGTTTCAAATTTTAAAGCGATTTTTGTCATCTAGATTCGTAATCTTTGTTTTATTCAGTTTTTTCTTTATAGATTTATCTATATTTATAAATGAAGCATCTACAGATCTAAAGTAACTTTGGAATTTATCTTATAGTATTGGAAAGTTAATTTTAATACATATAGCTATGAACGATTCCACAAGTTTGTTTACACCCTCGTGATTCTTCCTTTAGTAAAAGTGATCCAGACTTGGTAAAAAGTAAAAACACAAAAATACTGAACTCCGATGAAAAATTCAAAAAGGAAAATCCAAAATCAAAAGGCAAAATCAAAAGTCCAAACACATCAAACGAATGGATAACAACTGTCATATTCCTGACTTGGTACAGGCATTTTCTAATGTAGAAAATGGTGGATTGAACCTGCTTTTATAGCTAGCTAAACCTCTCACTTGTATGACAGTCGCATCAAATTCCATTACATTGTCAACGATGCATGAACAAAACAAACATACTCAAAGAGTAAAAATGTCAAAAATAGGGGTACAGCAGTCAATATTGTGTTATGATCTTAAAATCACTATAAAAACAACAAATGTAACGAAGAAGCACAAAAAGGCATACATCAAATTTAACATACTCATATTACTTTTCTTATACGACTTAATTTATCTATGTAAAGTCTACCCGTAAAGGATAGAAGGTTTTCAGTACTGGTGTAAAATTGCGCGTTTGAAATTCGCACAGGTAGACATAAAAATAATTTTGTCGTCCGATTGACGGCATACATTAATGCAGAGTCACGTAAAGTAGATATATCAAAAAACAGAATTAACAGTAGAAGTAATAATAATAAATAAAATAATTGTGTGGTTCAAAGTATGACGGGACACATAAGAACAGTTTCACGTCAAATGTATATCATAAAAAACAGACTTAACAGAAAAAGTAATATTACTATTGAATAAAATAGTTTTGTCATTCATAGTATGTCAAGATCCATAAGTAAAATTAATATTAATAAATGAAATAATTTTGTCGTTTAAAGTATGATGTTTTACATAACCACAGAGTCACTTCAAAAGAATATCTAAAAAAACTGACTTAACAGTACCAGTAATATTAATAAAGACAAATAAAAGAATACTATAACACGTTATTAAGATGATAACCAACGTCAGTACGCAAAATCTATACTTCAAGACCATCTTGTATTATTTGTGAAGTTGATACGGAATATTTATCAACAAGTTCTGGGTATCTTCCGATGAACTTTTTAAGAAAAAGGACGAGACGTTCTTTGACATACCCCTGGTTCATCAACTTTCTGCTCAGACACTGGTGACGTTTTATAAAGTCTGAATAGGAGCTGCAAGCTATTGCATACCTGATAAGTTGGGAAATGTATATTCCATATGCAGGTGAAGTTGGTATATTACTACTAAGGTAATGTATAACTGCTGAACTTTAACTGCTGCTTCCAACAATATTTTTCTTCTCAAAACTGATGCATCAAAGTGCTTACTTTTGCCAGTCCATAAAACGCGCGTCTGGCGTATATACAAATTTTAGTCCTGGTATCTATGATGAGTTATATCCACAATAAAACGTATACAAATATATAAAGTAATTATAATGCATTACATAATGCTATGCAAAATCTACATTAAGGTAGCGTTAATCGCTTATTTAAAATTAAATACAATAAGGTATTGCAGTTTAAAAAAAAGTTTTCAATAACATATGGAAGTTTTTAACGACATTGACTGGCTATCAAACCCTTGCACGGTCGGTAAAGTTTTCAAATGTACCAGGATTATAATTTAATACACCAGACGCGCGTTTCGTCTACATAAAACTCATCAGTGACGCTCAGATCAAAATAGTTATAAAGCCAAACAAGTACAAAGTTGGAGAACATTGAGGACCCACAATTTTTTTAAAGTGGTGCCAAATACGGGTAAGGTAATCTATTCCTGGGATAAGAAAATCCTTATTTTTTCGAAAAATTCAAAGTTTTGTAAACAGGAATTTTTTACAAATTACCATGTAATTGATATTCATGTCAACATCGCAGTGCTGACTGCTGGGCTGGTGATACCCTCGGGGACGAAACGTCTTCCAGCAGTGGCATTGAACCAGTGGTGTTAAAAGTTATCAAAGGAACCAGGATCATAATTTAATACGCCAGACGCGCGTTTCTTCTACATAAGACTTATCAGTGACACTCAGATCAAAATAGTAATAAAGCCAAACAAGTACAAAGTTGAAGATAAATATAGGAAGATGTGGCATGAGTGTTAATGAGACAACTGTCCATCCAAATAAAAATTTATAAAAGTAAACCATTATAGGTCAAGATACGGCCTTTAACACGGAGCCTTGACTCGTACCAAACAACAAACTATAAAGGGCCCCAAAATTACAAGTGTAAAACCATTCAAACGGGAAAACCAACGGTCTAATCTATATAAAAAACGAAAACGAGAAACATGTATAAATTACATAAACAAACAAAAACTACTGTACATCAGTTTGAAGAGCATTTAGGACCCAAAGTTCCAAAAAGTTGTGCCAAATACGGCTGAGGTAATCTATTCCTGTGATAAGAAAATCCTTAGTTTTTCGAAAAATTTTATATACAGAAATGGTAAATATTATGCCCCTTTGACCATGAAAAAATTAGAATTAACTTATTTTAACCTAAATTGACTATTTTACAGGAGACGCTTTCAATGTCGAGGCTTCATGTGTTGCTCCTTTTGAATTCATGTAATTCCTCATTGTTTGTCTTTTTCGTATCAATTAAAGATAAACTACTTTCGCATTAATCTACAGATAGTTTTAGCATTGGCTTAAGTCTAAATATATTTGACTAACCTCCATGACAGTTTTTGCAGTTTTGCATGAAGAGTAAGATAGTTGCAGCCTTTACAGCTCATATAAAAGACAAAATTAAACAAATAAAAGGAAAAACTTTGAAGGATATTACTTGACAGAATATCAATAATTATAAATTTAGAATTCAAAGGCAAAGAAAGTCCTATGGCTTTTAAATGACTTTTAATAAGTACGACTGAAAAAAAGGTCATTTCCTGGATTCTTACAATTCAGTCAGATTATAACTTCAACTAGATATTGAACAAGAATTATATACCAAAGTTATTAATCAGATGCAAACGAATACACATAAATTGTCTCTGAAGTCAAAATGCAGTGATCAGAAGTTCCTATGTTTCATGATTACTTTTGATATTTATATCTATATTTTACATGTATTAGAGCTATTCCTAATTATAAGTAAAACTTGTCAAAATATTTTGTACATAGTAAATATTTTTGAAGTTCATGAAGTATGTATTTATGAGTTTATTTACAACTACTAGGTCGATGACACTGCTGGTGGAGTTTTAATTCCCCGGGGATTGCACCAGCCCAGTAGTCAGCATTTCTGTCCTGACATGAATTATCATTGACTGTTTACAAAACTTTTGAAATTTTGAAATACCGAGGCTTTTCTACCTCAGGAATAGATTACCTAAGCTGTATTTGGCAAAACTTTTAGGAATTTTGGTCCTTAATGCTCTTCAAATTCGTAGTTAATTGGGCCTTTTTAAATTTTTTGGATTCGAGCGTCATTGATGAGTCTTTTGTAGACGAAACGCGCGTCTTGCGTAAATACAAAAATTAATCCTGGTGAGTTTATTAAACCTTATTGAACACTATGCTCATTTATCAAAAAAACTTCCTTGTCAAGTATCATAAACATGGTTTATCAAATAAATAACGCAATTTAACATAAAAATATTACAATTGTTCGTTCCTTAACAAATTATTGTTGGATCATGATTACATTATATGACTTACTTCTAATTGTCCAAAGGATCCAGAATGAAAAACAAAGATAAACTGTTTTCCCTCTTAAATTCATGATCATTACGGTAATAAAAGTATTTATATATACAATATTTATAAGTCTAAATATAACTTTCAAGTAATAAACAAAATGTTTAAAGGCCGTTCATTGCTCTTCAATATTCAATCAAGGGTGAATTTTGTGTATTAATCAGTCGTTATACCATGTATCCCTATCACAGTACACAACATGCACGAATAAATGACAAATGTCATGCTATTCATCGCCTTTATAAGCTAAATGTGTTTTCATAGACCAATAACATGTTTACTAAAAAACATATGTTCAAGAATTAATAGCATTTGAAAAGAGACAAACATATATCTATACATGTATCAGAAAATGTGGTATGAGTGCCAGTAAGACAACTCTCCATCCAATTCACAATTTGTAAAAGTTTTGTTTTAATCATTATTTTATATTATTTTCTTCACGTGTGACGTTTACATTCTGACGTCAAACACGCGACTCTACACTAGAGTTGAAGTGAATGTACCCCTATTTGACAATTTTACCTAGTATGCCTGTTTTGTTCATGCATCATTGTGAATATAAGGAAAATTGAAAATGCCTGTACCAAGTCAGGAATATGACAGTTGTTGTCCATTCGTTTGAAGTTTTCGTCATTTAATTTTGCCATTTGATTAGGGACTTTCTGTTTTGAAATGTCCTCGGAGGTCAGTTTTTTTGTGATTTTACTTTTTATGAATACGGTAAGCCAATACCGGCGTGGGAGCCGGGGACCAAGGGGAACAATTGCTTTATCTTCAACTTTCAGAATGCTTGTCATCGTCAGAAGTTTTAATTACCTTTGGGTAATACAGTTACTGTTATACGATGCAATTACTTTCTTATGTTTTGTGGATATAACAAAATTGATACGTTTCGGCATAAATATTAATCGACAAGCTGTTGATATTCCTATATGTACCAGAATATTGCTCTCCTCTTAGAACAACCGCGTTACAGTAACTTTATTGTAAAACTCACAAAATAATAAAAGAGAAAATTAAGAAATCTAGTTTACACGGTGAAATGGAAACAAAACATAAGGACAAAATAGACGTGTTTTGTTCCCTATAGTTAATTTTGAAAGATCCTTTCTTGAAAAGTAATGTTTCTTTTGCCTCTGTTCACAATATGTAAGAATACTAATATAACAGTGCTACAATATATAAATATTATCTAATATATTATTTTATGTTGATGATCTCCTAGGATCCAACGAACATTGGCTTAATTCTGTGTATTTTCAACCTATGGTTAAAAGGTATTATCATAGTAGTATTGCAGTGGCTCATTGTGTACTAAGCGTGAATAAGGAAATATAAGTATGATTTAAGTATTGCTATTGATTACCTATCGAGAACAAAACAGCTACGCACTCTCTGTTTTCTCTATGTCTTGCAGATACGGTTGTCATATGAATGATTAATTCATTGGCGAGATGCTTTATGTTCGACGGCAATTATTTGAATTATTCTCTTGACAATAATTAGTCCATGTGAAGCTGATCATACACTGCGTCTACTAGACCAATACCGTGATTCCAGTGTTTGATATGCTAGCACATAAGGAAATAGCCAGCAAGAGAATCTGACACAGATCTGGACACATCGTTATGACACCGACCTTTTTGCAGAAAAAGAATTTTTCAAAAAGTCTACAAATAATATAACACGTTGATCATACTTGTATCTTTCAAAAACATATCTAAATATACATTTACATAAGATCTTTGCAAATTTTGTCTTGAGACAAATATTTAAGAACATGGAGACGAACTTGGATAACATGAGATATCAGGTTAAGGGCTGCATAATGCACAATGTATCAAGATGAAGCGGGAACACTAATTCTTGATAGTTGAGCTGCGTCAGATAGAAATCTACCTTTTGCAGATGCAATTTTTACTTGTATATGTATACGATTTAAATTGATTTTAGATAATTCAAATAAAAGATTGTTTGTGGTCAATTTTATAGAGTTCTTGTATATGTATCAACACAATGTTTTAAAACAGATACATAACTGTTTTAACCCGCAAAATGTTAACAAATGTATTTATATTCATTTGCACTTATATCCGACGCAGCTTATGTTATAACAATGTCTGTAGATGACATATGTTCTCGAATGTTTATATTGTATAACTGTTTGTTGAATTATTTAACTGCAAATTTTGTTTTCGGCCAAAAATAAGTGCCTCAGAAACATTAAAGTAAAGTAACGGAATAGGATTATTTGTTTCATATTTATTAGAATATTATAATAAGAAGATATGGTATAATTGCCAATGAGACGACTCTCCACAAGAAACAAGTTGCACATAGATTAAAAACTATATGGGTCATCGTACGACCTTCAATAAAAAGACAATAAGTAAAATCTGAGAGTTCTCGAAGTATCTGACAGCTAACAATAAATACAAATCATGCACCTAAGATTAAAAATCAACCAGTAAACATCCAACAACCATTTGATCAAGAGTAAAAACGTCATTAACAGTCAAAGAAAAACATTAACTTGTGCATTGTCAATGCCGGATATAGGTATCAAAAGATTGTAATAATGAAATCAATATTGATACCTATATATTTAAAGATCGAATAATAGTGTTAAATAGGAAGCTTTTTAAAAGAAGTTTATTAAAGGATCCATACGTTAAACCGGATCGTATCTTAGTTTTAATTTCTGGGCTCGGTAAACAATATCTCCGTAGAAAATAAGATGTGCTATTCCGTTATAAACAAATTTTTATCTTGAAGAATTTAGAAAGGTTTTAAAATTTGCAGTTACGAAATCCAAAATTCAAAATTTAACTCATACAAATGCAAGACTATAATTGTTAACACGAGCAAACTGTTTAACTGAGAACTAAGTCTTACATTAGATAAATCGTAGCGATAGAACTACTTTATAAATGTTTTCATATAGATCTGATGAGTCCGTAGAATACTTCCTACTTGAGGGTTTTGAAATGATACTTTACTAATATAAAGGAATACCTAAGTTCTACCTTTCCGAGCATCTACTTAAACAAATACTGATTGGTTATTGTTTTGATCATCATGATCTCTATTTAGAAAAAAAATATGAAAATGTTTTAAGTTCAAAAGAGTGGAGCAAAATGTTCTCTTAGGGACCTTAATTTTAAATGTTATTCGTTTGTGCAATATGATATACGTAACTTAGTTTAGTTTCTATGTTTATGATGTACATACTGGTATTATTTCTTTTATGTAAAATGTCTTATTCTTAATGTACCATTTTTTTACTCTGGTAATGACGTATGCATATTTATAACTTGTTAGTATATATTCATTACATATGCAGTTAGACGCATTTTTGGATATCCCGTCCACAAATGCCGCTGTTTTATTTTCTAAATATGTATATTAAGACTATAACAAGAAACAAGAAAACAAACACGAATGAACAACTCGCTTTTTTCGTATGATCAAGGACATCTCTAAAACAATCGTTGGTAATATCAGTCTCCATTATACACACACATCAATAACGTACCATACCAGTCACAAAACAACGTGACTTTCACCTCTAATAATATGTGTAATCTACTGAACTAGACAGTCTTGTCTCAGTTCTTGTCTTTAAAATAGTTATACTTTATTCAAAAGCGACATGTTGTTGTATGCAGTTTGTATGCTTTGTATTGTTCTTACAAGTTCCATTGACCAGAAGCTTCACACTTTAATTCACAGAATGGAAAAGAAAATTGCAATGATGGAATGGAAGTGTCTGACTTCATATGAACTTTGCTGGAAAATAATTTCATTGAAAGTCACATTAAATTTGTTTAATAATTATCGGTATCGTTATCATTTGGTATGTCAAATTGATATTTATAAAGAAGCAACATATGCGTATGTATGCGGAAATGTCACAACTATCTTATTTAAAAACAATGGTATAAAGGTCCAATTCAATATTTCTAGTTTACTTACATAAATTAATAAACCGAAGTCATTTAAAAATCGGCTGATCGATGGTACAAAGATATGTATACCGTTTAGTGATTCTTTTATATTTTGTCAAAAGAATAATCTCAGTAGAAAACTCAACATTTATCATCGGAACATACATTTTCATATAAACTATAGAATGATTGTATGGATCAGATATAGTTGTTTTATTACTGATTGTAACCTCGAAACTAACGTAAATGGATCCACTTGAATTCCGTAAAAAATAACAATAAGGTAAGGTTAGTTCAGTTACCTCATTTGAAGAAACGTGTACACATTTCGATCGACCATTTAGATTATACAAGTTATGGTATTAATTGTTAAATTGAATGCCAAAGTATTGTATTGTGAAATAAGGAAATGCTGTATGATTTTTTATATAAAAACACTCTACTTAAGTTAAATCATAGTGGATGTAACTATATCAATCATAGACAACTGTACAAAAAGGTAAAAAATATATTTGGTTTTCAGCTTTTAACCATTTGTTAGATTGACTCTTGATTAAAGTATCAGTACCTGATAGTCTTTTCTGCTTGAGCACAATGGTCGGTTATACTTAGTGGTCAGGCCATTACAGTAAAAAGTCTACAACTTGCTTGTTGTGTCTCACAGATAACGCCACTCCACGTTAGTTCTACAGCTACAACCTCCCAGTTGAGCCCTGCATGCACGCGTCATCCCTTGACGTACAGTAAAATGACGACAACCTGTCTATACATATTCAGACATAGAACGACAACGTAGCAACGTTCATTCTGTTACACTGACAGTGCGCAACAAAACTTGTGTGTACAAGGCAGCAAACAACCAACGTCGGTAAAAGTTTATTTTGATCTTACTATCCGTTAGTTGATTAGGAAACATGGATTCTGATCACGCAGAACGCCAATTGCAAGACGACCCCGAGCGTCAGGAAACAACAGAAGCGGAGCTGCAAACTACACACTGGACAGCCTGTGGACAACCCGTCGAATGTTAAGGCTAAATCTACAAAAACAAAGATATCCAGAGGGAAGAACACATCCCTCAGCGGAAGCTTCAACGTGTCTGGTATGTCTAGCTAAGCACGGAGGAAGCGTGCCAAAGCTGAGGCTGCTAAATCTAAAATGGCATTTGCCGAAAACCATGCCGTGATTCTTAAACAGGAAGCCCTATTAGAGGAACAAGCTCTGTTCAGACAAACGGAAGTTAAAGCCGAAATCCAAAAAAAAAAGCCATTCGACTGAACAGGAAGCCGCTCAAAAAAAAGCTCAATCTGAACAGGATGTAATACGCATGAAAGCTCAATTGGAACAATAGGCTGCGCGTATAAGCTGGAAAAAGCTGAACTGAAGGCCACTTTGAACCTTCTCGAAGCACAGAAAGAAGCTGCCACCGCAGGCTCGTATCCCGGAGTACGAAGACAGTCAATCATTGGACGATCTTCCTAATGAGACAGAAAACCCTCTCCAACGAATGCAAGATTTTTTAAACAAACATACTGTACCAACCGCGGAAGATGAAGTGACAGACCCTCTAAAGAAAAAACAAACTCCTGTTAAGCTTAGTCATAAATCACCATCGTACCATCGGTTGCATTGGACTTGCCTTCAGAGACACCTGCTGTTTTACCTGCACATGCTAAGTCGCCAGAAGTTAATGTATTCTGTAGTTTGCATGTTATGTCGACAACTATATTGGTTTGTGCGTTTCTCTGTGATGAGTGTTCTTGCGTGTGTTTGTTCGATATTAGATAAAATAGCCATATAAGAGAGAAGTTTAGCTAGCCATTAAACCAGGTTCAACCTGCTGTTTGTTCTTAAAATATCATGCGACAAGTCATGGTCACATGTCACTGGTTCACATTTACTTTTAGATAGTGCATTATTGAAATTACGGATCAACTTCGATGTGTACACAACAGGGTGTTTCAGCAAAGATCTCTGTCTCGCAGCAAAACCAAGGTGTTTTAGAAGAGATCCCTGTTTCACACATAAGACAAGGCGTTATAGAAGAGACACTTTCTGCACACCTGCAGCAAACCAATCGTACTAGAGATAACCAGATTTCTCCTTCGCAAGGAATTGCTGTTCTGCCGGTTAACAAGCTTTAACGACTAGGCAGAATCATTTCACTCATGGAAAGCCAGCTACAAGTTTCAGACTCGGAACAGATTGACTTAATTATTAAATGGCTTGGATCAGAGTCTGGTAAACATGCCATGAGTATAAGGGCATCAAATGCCAACAACCCAATAAGAGGCCTACACAGACTATGGGAGACACTGGACGATCGATATAGTGCTCCAATAATGTTGCAGACGTCTCTCGTCAACAAACTTATCACTTATCAGAGTATCACAAAGAAAATCCCAAGCTGGGATGTTTGCTAGCTTACTTCGACTCTTCGAAGGGGGTAAATCCTATTGTGGAAAAACTGCCATACGGACTCCACGAAAAGTGGATAGCAAGGGCTTCAAGATACAAGTCTAAATATGAAGTTGCCTTTCCAACTTTTACAGAATTCTCTGCCTTTATCAGGGAAATTAGCAAAATTAAGAACGATCCTGGGTTCATCTTTGGGTCAAAGGTAACACCAATACAAAAGACGCTACGCCCAAGTTCACACCTCAGACGTACTCTAAAGTCAACGTCCATAAGACGGCTGTTAAACAACAAACTGAAGACAGCAGTCAACAACAAGATCTGTGTATCCTACACAAGACAAAGCATACCTTGAATGAATGCCGAGCATTCCGCGCAAAATCAATCGAGGAACTCAGTTGAAGTGAGTGCGGAAGTGAACGACATACCACCGCACACATCACTAGACCACAACAAACTGAAAGTTCTCAGTTTAGCACACCCAGACAAGTCTACGGCGGGGAGCAGACAGAGTCAGCTGAAACAAAGTTAACCTCTGCGAGTTCTATCTGCACAGAAATCTACAAAGGTCATCAGAGCGAGAAATCTTATGCCAAGATTTTACCTGTGTACCACAATGACAAGATAGACAAAATTATCAGGATGTACGCCATTATTAACGACCAAAGCAACCGGTATCTTGTCTCGCCTGAATTCTTCAGTCTGTTCAATGTTCGGGGAAAACCTGAAAACTACTCTCTAACAACATGCTCCGGCATAGTAGCTACTTCCGGGAAAAGATGAAAAGATTTAGTCATAAAATCTGTACAAAGTGACGTACATTTTGATCTGCCTACATTTATTGAATGTGATAATATTCCCAATAATCGAGACGAAATTCCTACTCCTGAAGACGTAATGCATCATCCGCATCTGAAAGAACTCAGAGGAAGCATTCCATCAATAGAAGAACGTTGTCAAATTCTACTCCTAATTGGTAGAGACCTTATAGAGGCACACCTAGCCCTTTAACAACGCCTAGGACCATCCCGAACTCCATTTGCCCAAAAGTTGAGACTTGGTTGGGTCATAATTGGAAATACATACATTAAAAATCAAACTGTTCATATTTCATTCGAATGCCAAGGTCGCAAAATCGCATTCAATACAATTCCTTGAATGTACAGAACCTAGTACCAAGCCGGATAAACACACGAATTCCTCTAAAGGGACATCACTCGCGTCACTAAAAGCAAAATCTTTGACTTCTAAAGAAAAATCTATATATAAAGAAAACTTCATTCCGAAATCAACAGGACCTGACGTTCATGATGAGGAAATCAATGGCATTCACACACCTATTCCGATAGAAGGACCTATGGCCAATATCAATCTGCCTTTGAGCAAGCAACCTCTACACCGAGGAGGTAGCAGTATTGCCAAATCTGACTAGAATTCTAGTGAAAAGGAACCAGTAGTCTTATCTGGACATCATCACAAAGTAACACCTTTTTTGGACATTACTACAACAAAATCAAACATAGAGGACCCCACCTCACAGATAGAACAACTGGGTCAGCAGAATGGAACGTTAGGACGAAACGCTTAATTTCGTTTGATACTCAAAAAGATGTGACATTTCGCCAAACCGGACGTGGATCAAGTGTTAGCTCTTGTCATACCCACCGGAAGACCAACTTCAACCGTCGTCGCCGTCTAACAACGTTGGAGAAAACAGTTCCTAATATCTCAACAGCAACTATGGAACAATCTGCAAATCACAGCAACCTTATTGGAGAGATCCTTCTTCTTGGGAAAAGAAACTGTGCCGAACCCAGTTTCCCGTGGAATTAATTTATTCTGGAAACTGTATATTGAACGGTCGTAAGTTGGAACCTGACATTACTCTTGTACATAATCAATTTTTGTTTGGATTTATTAAATTCATATATTCATATGCGATTTAGTTATGGAATAGTGATATCAGATAGACATCAGACGGGGAGTATTTTGATATGCCGTTCCTCAATTTATGTAGTAAGTTTGATTATATTCTCAATCTGTTAATGTGTTCAAGTCTAGGAGGATTATTCATCTTTTTCCTTATAAGAACGTTAAAACATCGTATCATCGCTACCTTTCCCTCTCTCACACGTATCACGAGGAACATTTCGTTGAGACGTCATCTTGGACACAATTTGTGGCTAACCACAGAGTGTGTTAATTATATAAAATTGTATTTAAAGCCTTCAAATTGCCTTTCATACTATTGAACCTTTTCTCCGTGATATACTGGTTATTTAACCGTTCTTGAAAGTACAACATTTATCGGATTCAACTGACTGTACAATCAATTATTTTGGCCTTTTCATACACTAGAAACAGTAATTCAACACATTGTAAAATTGTATTTCATTAGTTTTTTCAGCTTTTTGCCATTTGTTAGATTGACTCTTGATTAAAGTATCAGCACCTGATAGTATTTTCTGCTTGAGCCCAATCGTCGGTTATACTTAGTGGTAAGGCCTTTACAAGCATTTTATCGTGCCAGTTTAACTAGTAAAACAGTCGCAAAGTCCGAACTCATTAATCTTACTACGATCCGACCAGACTTTGTTCTTACTCCAGAATGACGAGTGAAACAGCAAATCCCAATTTTAATTTCAAAGGTTTTGAACTGCCCCTATACTGAACCTGCGACCTTCCGCATTGAAGACGTGGTCACTACCACGAGGCATACAGTACTTCAAACCTCTTTAAACTTTTTTATGACAACAAAATGTTGTTATTTTAATAGGAAACGTTCGGAAAGAAAGACTTGTTGCTGCAACAAAGACTTTAAATCTGGAGTGGCCTTCTCAGCATACCTATCGACATCGTTCAAAGCTGCATCTTTTGGAAATAGCAGGGAAATGATATATGACAAATTGGGTGCAATGTCTGAAATGGTTATGATAACAAAACTGAAGGAAAGTATTAATTAATCTGGTCAGTCTGTGTGTCAGGCGCTGATCAAGGCGAAATAGGAGTTGAATTATTAATAAACAATCAAATTCATGGATAAGTTTGGGTAGATTCAGAGCAAGTTGGTGATGAAGATTGCTCTTCCGGGTTTGTCATACATACCCTGAATGCTGGAGATGTTGTTTTTACCAGATCACATTCTACAGGAGTGATCTGAGAACATTATCAGGATGGGTTTTGTTTTGATAAATTGTTTGTAATACATTGTTCTTTTTCTTATTTTTTTAACGATCTGTGATTCTAAGCACAAAACACTTGTAACGATTTTACTTTTTGCATGGTTTCTTTTCGGATCGTGGAATTGTACATGCTAGAATATCACACTTTGGACTTTAACAAAAATGAATGTGACAAATTAAATACTGAAAAAATTCTAAGAAAGTCTCAAGATACAATCAATACCTGGAACAGAAGAAATCTCACAATGATAGGTAGAATAACAGTAATTAAATCTCTCATCTCACCAAATTTAAACTTTCTTAGCATCAGTTACAACCATTTCCAAAGAATGTTTAAATGAATTTAAAAAACTGATTTACAACTTCATCTGGGGTAATAAAAAAGAAAAAGTTAAACGAATCACGCTATGTAAAAATTACTTGGAAGGAGGCCTTAAAATGATCAATATTGATGATTTTTTATCAGCTATACAATTATCCTGGGTCAAACGTTTAACATCAACACACTTTGCAAACTGGAAAGTCATTCCCCTTTTCTTTTTTAATAAATTTGGAGAAAACTTTTCTTTATTTAACATGAATCCAGGTAGCATAAAAGCAATCCCAAAAACTCAGTAAGACACTCCCTCTTTTCTATTTAGAAATAGTTAAAAGTTGGTTTAAGATAAAAAAAAAAAAATATCTCTGAAATAAAAACCAACAGCACAAATTTTATTAATATAAGACAACAATACATTTAAATTAGATTCATCAAGCCATTTATACAAAATGCTTAACTTTATATTTAATAGTTTACAAGTAAACAAACTAAAAATATTCAGGTGGAAGTTACTTCATTATATACTTCCGTGTAAACAATTATTGTACATCTGGCAACTGAAAAATGATGACCAGTGCCATGTTTGCAACCAATTAGAAAACTATGAACACTTTTTCATTTCATGCAAATACTTTAAAAAAAAAAATTGAAAAAAGGCAAAATACTCCTTGGTAAAATAAAAATGGGAACACAGATAATCACATTCAAAAATCTAATACTAGGCTACAACATATATGATAAAAACTATTATGACATCAATCTATTTCTCACTGTAATATTATTCTCTATGCATAAAGCTACATATGCATCAGAGTATAAACAAAAAAAATGTTGATGTCTATAGAATATTTAAATTAGAATTTAAACAACATTATGAAAATATGAAACTACTTGATAAAACAACAAGTAGATTTTTGAATGATGTTTATAAAAAAATATAATAACCATATTGATTATTGCGCATGATCATTCTTCTGTATTACCATATTTATCATGTAGAAAAACTCAAATGTAAACAAATGTTTTATTTTAAGATGTTTAAATGTGACGAATGGTCAATGTTTACCTGTAGGACATGATTTTTGACCCCGTACTGTCTACTGTCTAATTACTGGAAAATATCTAATATTTCGATTCCTTCTTGATCAATTTATCATAAGTCAATGGAAATATAACAAAACTCACCTTTAGAAATACTCAGTTTAGATCCTTTGCTCTTGAAATCAATCCACGTGTTATCCTTCAATCATTCGATCATCTCAATTTTCACGGTAATATTTTGATCAATGTTAAGGGTCAATGATTAAATTATAACCAGCATCGGACAATGAATAGTACAACTTCCGTATTTACGTTACATTATGATGACCTCCACAAAACTAAGAACTTTGACAAATTGTTAAAATCAATGTATTGTATTTATAATAACTAATCATAATTCATATATATATATAAATATAAATTTACTGTATAATCTCCCTGGTTAAACAGTAACTAATTCACAGGGATACTCGGCTGAATGCTGTGAGTCGAGTAATCTGTTAAACAGCAGAAAAATGTGCAATAAAAGATTTATCGTTTAAAAAAAAAAAAAAAAAAAGAATATCACACTTTCGAAAAATCCACAAGATTTTTTTTTTATCAGGAATGGATAAGTCAAACACGATGCCTGATTTCTTGATTGTCAAAATGTTTGTTACAATTCGATGATGTGTCTTTAAACAAACATTCAGCATCTTCTCATCTTTATTCAGACTTGTTTCTTTAAGCATAAAATAGAGACTTCAATAAGGAATTTCACAAAACGAGTCCGATAATTCAACATCAGATGATGACCTCTAACTAAATTATTCAAAGTACATGTGTAGGAATCCGAACCGCGATGGTCACACTGATTTCCTATAGTTTAACGATAACAAGTTAGATCACAAAAATAATGAAATCCGAGGAAAATTCAAAACGGATAGTCCCTAATAATATTCCTCACTTGTTATAGACATAAAACATAATTGTGGTACATGTACTTTTTTGAAATACAAAAAAAAAACTTTTTCGGCTGCTGTAAATTAGAACAAGTTTCCATTCTCAATTTTAAGTAATAAGATAGATCACCGAACGGATGTCTTTTTCTGCAACTGGAGAACGAAATTATCGTTTGGTAAATATATACCAACTTATAAATAAATCAAGCTCACATGATAATTGAAAATCTTTAAATTTTAAACTAGCCATCACGCCTCTTATAGATCATTGCACATCAGCGAAAGGATGAACGCACTTCGGCGCAGATCACCAAACATCTGAGACCTACACATATATCATGATTTTTTTCGCGTCGTCCTATTTCACGATTTGATGACAAAATTAGCAGGTGTAATTGTCACTGTATATAAAGTTCGTTCAATGGAAAATTATACGCAAAAAAAACTGTATTGTATTGTTACAAATGTTAACAAAATAAACCTGATTAACAGACAGATAATTGATTACAAATGAAAGTTTGTTATTCAAAACTTATTCTTTATTAATATCATAAAAAGGTTAAAAAATGTTATTTCTATTCAAATAAAATTCGAGTTTACTATTTCATATTGCTGATCATCCATATCTTGTGATGTTCTACTCAGAGTGCTGTAGTTTAGTGTATTTGTTGACATGGACAGGCTGTCGTATTGCATGTTTCTGTTATCAACTGGACCTGCCGCCTTTATAGATAGATGTCTGAAATTCAAAAAAAAGATCGAAAACATCCATCTTTTAATTAACTTAACTTGTTGATGTAGGAATGTTTATCAAATAGCCATGACAGAAACCAGTTAGGAAAAGCTATATTTTCATGAACTATCAGTTGAGTAAAATAAATCATCACTGAAACTAATCAAACTACATATGTAAAGTCTAAAGATATCATTTTTGATTTTAACGAATGTTAAATTAATTTACCAAAGTTTTGAGTTTTTTCTAAAATAATCTAGTGTTAGAAAATATATACCTTTTAACTGATAAAATTCCAACTAGTAATGAGACACAAATGATTAACCCACCAACCGTTCCCAGAGCTATGTAAAGTGTACTGTCACCTGAAAAATATAAAAATACTGAATTGACCAAACAGTACTGTCTATAAAGTTTTTTAAATATGATGTAGCGGCTTATTCATTATTATTCATACTTGCTCTTACTGTCCTATCAGTAATTTAGTATCGTTGTATTGAGGAAAATGCAATAGAACGAGCCACTATGGTCAATATCTTATTTCGAAGTGAATACAAAAAAAAATAAAAAATCGAACCTATTATGAGAATAAGGAGATGTGGTATAATTGCCAATGGGACAACTTTTCAGTAGTCACGATCAAAAGACGATAATTCACAGAATTAAATGTCACTGTTACCCAGCATGCTGATGGTATCCCAACTGCGCGCTTTCAAGAAAAAAAAAAATTTTGTTATCACCGTGCCAATTTGGTGTATCATTCCAAACTTTTTTAGTACAGCTCTAATGTGTTGCCGGTACACTACTGTTCCAGGTTAGGGGTTGAGCCCTCACATTTCTTTAGTCAGAGCCCTTAATTAAATCCGTTGATTGTTGTTTTTCATAATTGTTTTTCGATGATTGTTTTGTCATAAATCAAGTCGTTTTCTTACGTTTCAGTTGTTTTTTATTTTGTCATGTCGGAGCCCTTTACAGCTGTCTAGCTGTATATACGACTCCCGGCTTAAATGACAATTGTTAATTGTGTGCAGCGTTTCGTGTACTTTTCCCTTGATTTTTTTATTTATCTTTATTTCGATAACGGGTTCAAACGATATGATATAGATTTCATGAAGTAACAAATTATTGCTTATCCGTGGTCATCATAGTGATATTAAATAAAACAAGAGGTCAAGACTAATCAGATATTAGTAATTTACCATCAGAACCATTTTTGGTTATTGATGATGTATCAACAGTTCCCGTGGACGATGACAACATCGGTGTTATATGTACAGAAGTGCTTTCATCGTTAAGAGTTGTAAAAGGGTGTGTTGGTATATATATTGGTGTCGTAACAGCCGGACCATCACATGATAACTCGAGATAACTGTCCTCAGCGCCTGGACTGTGTTCTGGAGTTTAAATACACAAAACATAGAATAAACATCTTCTAGTATGTTCACTTTTATCGTGTAAAGACCAAATTATTTCAAATTTTGATTATTTATTTATAAATTCATTAAAATCTTTATATATTAACAAAAACTGCAGTTCTGTTTTTACTTCTTTGTACGAGAATATATGTTGTGCCTTTTTGACACTTTTCTTATTTTCATTGCAAGGAACGTCCGTTCTTTTCTTTCTTAATTCGGTATTTGATCATCAAGCGATGTCTCTGAGAAATAAGGTTTAATATATTTCTCACGTACCAATGGTTATCTGTATGCAGTATCCAATAGACACATTCTCTTTTGCTACTCTGGTTATGAACTGTATATGCTCATTTCCCAAAATAGAAAGACCTATTGTGGTTTCTTTATTGTCACATCGAGTAAGTGATTGACGAGGTATGTCATTTTCGTACGGTGAAACTAGATAGATATCTATTTCCATCCCACACAGCGGCTGCTCAGTAAGATTGTCAAGACGTTTGATAAACAGGTTTACAAAGCCGTTTATATGCTTTACTGATACTGTACAAGAACAGTTATCTTCTTGCCGTAGTAAAGAAAGAAATACACTGTCAAAGTAAGCATTGCCATCTTGGTCATCCTCCACTCTTGTTGTTGTTTGACACATGTTCGCCACTGAAAATGAATATACAACAAAATATAAATATATAAATATTCGCTGTTTTATTTAACTATATGAATATGTTGCCATTCCAATTACCTTTACGTTAAGATAAAACAATGATGATGTACCGAGCAATGCAGCATATAAGTCATTTAAAACAACATTTTAAATGATTATTAGTAATACAAATCTTTCTTTACATTGTTTACGGAACCAGTTTATATCAAAACCAAGATTAAAGTCCACACTTAATGTAATTAATTCTCCCTTGTATTAATTCCATTGGAAATAATTGTCTTAGAAAAAACAGAAATTGTGATATATTTTTTTATTACATTGGTTGCAATGAATTATAAATACCAATAATTTCACATGTGAAATAAATAGGGATTAATACATGGCCTTTTCCATATCAGCCTGGGTATCATCCCGAGACCCCCATATCAGCCCGAGACGGAGTCGAGGTGCTGATATGGGTCGAGGGATGATACCCAGGCTGATATGGAAAAGGCCATGTATTAATCGCTTTATCATATACTTCCGACAATAGTTTTATGTAAGGCAAATAAACTAATGCAATAACTAAAACAGTCAAACATTTTATAAAGAAAATTAAAATTATGAATCAAATATACTATAGTTGTCCAACAACAGCATCATTAACTCCTTATATATTTATGGTAACATTTCCTATAGAGGCATTTTGAAACATTGAAAATTTGGAAGAGTTTTACGATCATTACTACTCCATGTTTGTTGTACTATAAAATGATTCATAATTGTCAATGGCATTTGTTAGCAAGTATTAAACTATCCCCACAAAAGTTCCCGTAAATTTTGACGTCGTCATAAAAAACATCTGACGTCACAATGGAAGGGTAAACAACCGATACCGGAAACACCGGAAGTAACTTGCACGAGAGGCACTATTATGGGTTTTGTGCACGAGATGCACCTGATATGGGTTATCAGCCCGGGTGGGAAATTATGGCTTGTGTACTTCCGCTCATTACACATATGCAAAAGCTATCATATCAATGCTAAGTATATGATAAACGTGGTTATTTCACTCTCTGACGTCTTAAACAATAGGCGTTGTCAAGACGTCGATAACGTCGGATCAAAACAAATTGTCAATGCGTAGGAAAAAGATATAGTTCCTTACATTTTCTACATTAATTTCATAAAAGAAAAAGCCATTTGCCAATGTAATAAAAAGAATAACTAATCGCCGTATTTGAATATCAAAAATAAGACAACTAGTGACCGAACGCCGCTATGGATTAAACTCGTGCTGCGCACTCGTTTAATCCATGCGTCGTTCTGTCACGCGTTGTCTTATTTTTGATATTCAAATACGGCGATTAGTTATACTACAAATATTTTCTCAATTTGAAAGTTCCTACATTTCTAATGTACACAGTTTTACCAACGTGACAATTCCCTATATAATTGACCAAAACACAAAATAAAACTAGCATCATCAATTTCTGTATAGCGAACACAATATATTACCGATTGCTTATTTTAATTAAAAGATACGGTATAAAAAAGAGATTTTGTATGATTGTCAAATATGCAACTGTCCATAAAACTTAAAGGACACCAGGATATCAATAATAACATTGAATAAGTTACAAAAGTCCATATAATATAAAGGGTTGCTCTGTTTGAACTCTTGACATTGTTAGATATTTAAATTTATCAAATTGAAGATATTGCTAGACATTAGATAAAAACTCTAATTTGGTTTGAAACGACATACATGACTTAAAATTGTTTTTTATCAAATATAGAAAAAAAACTTATTACATCTTCATTTGATGAATTCCGTTAGTTTGTTATTGATGCTTTAACATTTTCTTTAACATTACTTTGCAAAAAGTAAAATCAGAAAAATACTGAACTCCCAGGAAAATTCAAAAGCTTAACCACATAAAATTGACTATAAAGGAGTATTTTGGCCTCAAATTTAAGGTTCATCTGACGAAAGATTTGACCACTTTTTAAACACTTAAGTGTCTATTTCATTTGATTCAATTCATTAATGTGAAAGATTTTAACTGATTTAGTCATTAAAAACGATCCGATTCAAGCTCAAATATGAAAAATCTACCAAATAAGCAGAAAAATTTCACTTTTCCGATGGTTTTTGTCAAAAATGAAAGTGGTCGCATCCGTGTTCATCCTCAACCTTTATATATGTTATATATTATCATCAAATACAACTTACATTTCAATATTAAGGATGCACACGAATGCGGCCATTTTCGTTTTACGCGGAAATCGTCTTAAATTCATATAAAATGCTAGAATTGGGAAGATTTCAGTAATTTTGCATGACTTAATGGTGCTACTACCCGATATATGTACATGGTATTGTCAAAAACAGCCCATATGTATGTAGCCGAAGCATTATGCTGTCCAATACATAACTAAAAGTTTACATTTTAACAATTTTGTAAAACTCCCATATTTTGGGGCCAAAAAGGGTTTTACTGGACATACTCCTTTAACCTAGGGCGAATACTATTTACAGATTGTTTGGTGACAGTCTGTCAGCACACACTCCACAAATTTTATATAACTTAAACATCATTGTAAACCGCAAATTTCGAAACTGAAAAGAGGTCGGTCATTTAACTAGAGGCTCTAAAGAGCCTGTGTCGCTCACCTTGGTCTATGTGCATATTAAACAAAGGACACAAATGGATTCATGACAAAATTGTATTTTGGTGATGGTGATGTGTTTGAAGTTCTTACTTTACTGAACAATTTTGCTTCTTACAATTATATCTATAATGAACTTTGCCAATTAGTAATAGAGAACTATATTTGGAAAAAGTTTAGATAAATTTACCAAATTAATGAAAATTGTTAAAAATTGACTATAAATGGCAATAACTCCTTAAGGGGTCAATTGACCATTTAGGTCATTTGACTTATTTGTAGATCTTACTTTGCTGAACATTATTGGTGTTTACAGTTTATCAATATCTATAATAGTATTCAAGATAACCAAAAACGGCAAAATTTCTTTAAAAATTACCAATTGGAGGGCAGCAACCCAACAACCAGTTGTCCAATTCATCTGAAAAATTCAGGGCAGATAAATATTGACTAGATTAACAATTTAACTTCTTGTCAGATTTGCTCTAAATGCTTTGGTTTCATGGTTATAAGCCAAAAACTGCATTTTACCCCTATGTTCTATTTTTAGCCGTGGCAGCCATCTTGGTTGAATGGCCAGGTCATCGGACACATTTTTCAAACTAGATACCCCAAAGATGATTGTGGCCCAGTAGTTTCAGTGGATATTTTTGTCAAAGATTACTTAGATTTATGAAAAATGGTTAAAAATTGACTATAAAGGACAATAACTCCTAAAGGGGTCAACTGACCATTTCGGTAATGTTGACTTATTTGTAAATCTAACTTTGATGAACATTATTGATGTTTACAGTTTATCTCTATCTATAATAATATTCAAGATAATAACCAAAAACAGCAAAATTTGCTCAAAAATACCAATTCAGGGGCAGCAACCCAACAACGGGTTGACCGATTCAATTGAAAATTTCAGGGCAGATAGATCTTGACCTGATAAACATTTTTATCCCATGTCAGATTTCCTCAAAATGCTTTGGTTTTTGAGTTATAAGCCAAAAACTGCATTTTACCCCTATGTTCTATTTTTAGCCGTGGCGGCCATCTTGGTTGGTTCACCAGGTCACGCCACACATTTTTAAACTAGATACCCCAAAGATGATTGTGGCCAAGTTTGGATTAGTTTGGCCCAGTAGTTTCAGAGGAGAAGATTTTTGTAAAAGATTAATTTACGAAAAATTGTTAAAAATTGACTATAAAGGGCAATAACTCCTAAACGGGTCAACTGACCATTTTGGTCATGTTGACTTATTTGTAGATCTTAATTTGCTGAACATTATTGATGTTTACAGTTTATCTCTATCTATAATAATATTCAAGATAATAACCAAAAACAGCAAAATTTCCTCAAAATTACCAATTCAGGGGAAGCAACCCAACAACCGATTGACCGATTTATCTTAAAATTTCAGGGAAGATAGATCTTGACCGGATAAACATTTTTACCCATGTCAGATTTGCTCTAAATGCTTTGGTTTTTGAGTTATAAGCCAAAAACTGCATTTTACCCCTATGTTCTATTTTTAGCCGTAGCGGCCATCTTGGTTGGTTGACCGGGTCACGCCACACATTTTTTAAACTAGAAACCCCAATGATGATTGTGGTCAAGTTTGGTTCAATTTGGCCCAGTAGTTTCAGAGGAGAAGATTTTTTGTAAAAGCTAACGACGACGGACGACGACGACGACG
This sequence comes from Mytilus edulis, assembly GCA_019925275.1. Lineage (NCBI taxonomy): Eukaryota > Metazoa > Mollusca > Bivalvia > Mytilida > Mytilidae > Mytilus > Mytilus edulis. The sequence continues at coordinate 91,401,034 of CM034357.1, read as the reverse complement.
ACGGACGACGACGGACGACGACGGACGCCGGACACCAAGTGATGAGAAAAGCTTAAAACGAATCAACCGTATTGTATACGTTGACGTATCCGCATCTGCAGATTTATCAAAAATTATTATGTGATCCCGAGCTTAAGAACACTTTACGTTCGAATCGATCAAACATTCACTTTCAAAATTTGCAATAGTGGTGTTTTGTAAAAATAATAATAAGGGGGTCTATCAATTACTTTTACATACCCTTAAAAAGAAGCCAATGTAGGGCAGGTACATGAATATCGTACACAATCCTTTAATAATCTAGTTAAAAATTATTTCAAGATCTTACATAAATAAACACACACAAAAAATCAAATGTCCTACTTATATACATGTAAGGAACTTTGAATATTGTTCATTTGCGATGTTATCATAAGAGGTAATAGAAACACCAGTTACTGGTGTTTCTATTACCTCTTATGATATGAGTTGTCTTCAGGTGTCATATAAATACATGTTCATTTAATTAAACTGTACTGAGTATCACTCTATTTGTCAAATAACAATTTGGTTCTACGTGAGCACAAGTTAGAACACAAATAAACGATTTTACAGTATTCACTCCTATGCCTGTCAACTGTTCTAACTATCCGGAATATCTTTAAAAGTTGGATTACATGTTCCACAAAAACTCGATATTTCCTACTTGTTTTTGTTTTTTTTTTGCATTAGAAATTAATCAGTTGCCCATTTGCATTATTGAAAGTACATAAAAGCTCGAGATCACATACTGTTTTTTGGTATATCTGCAGATGTGGATACGTCAACGTATATGATACGGTTGATACGTCTTTAAATGACCGACCTCTAATACTAACAATGAACACTGCCCATTCCTAGATCTTAATATATAGCAAGCAAGTCCGACCTCCCCGTAAGTCGTTATTTAAGATCACATGGGCACGCCCAAGCTGATCTTAAAAAACTTACCATCACTATCATAGATCACAACGAGGATTGGTCAAAGGCCCACAGACTTGCTCGGGAAAGTTTTAGATAAGAAAGCTCAGTACAGTTTCCCCAGAGGGCATTAATGAAAAAACATAGAAGAGTCACTCATTTTCCTTACCATCACTAATTTCCTGCCATCACTTGTGTCCAGTAACTCCGGCTTCCGTACAGGACTCTTACACTTTTCAGGAATTTTATAATTATACTAGTTTTAATTACAGTTGGCAGGGATGTGTAAATACGCAGCCACGTTCAATTACTTACCCTTAAGTAAAAATTTATTACTCATTTTTCTTATCATCAAATTACTATATTTTTGGGATGTTTAAATACGCAGTATCTGTTGCAATTGCTCTACCGTTGTCATATTTTAAATATTATACCAGCTTAGATAGGTCAGGGCTGTTTATTGGGACTGTATTTCCACGCAGTTGTTCAACATCTCAACTGTCACCAACTTTGGGAATTTAGAGTTGTGCCAGTTCACATCGTAAATAACTATTTTTATTTTGGCATATCTTTGTAGTCTTTGCGCCGTGTTTGGAAATTTTAAAATTGTTCCAGCGTTCTCTTAAATTGTATAAATTTCAAGATTTTGATAGAGTGTTAATTTGAATTGACATGATTCATTTGTCATAGAGTGTTAATTTGAATTGACATGATTTATTTGTCATCGTGCAATTACCGAGGAAGGATATCTGTTATCCGAAATAATTAACATATTGTTCGTTTTATTGTGTTTTTGGTGATGTACCATTTTAGGCTTGTTATATATTATATTGTGTAGTGTACTGCATCATGTTTATATGATCCATCGCCCCGTAAGATTTATCGTTGACTATTTGTTCAGTCATTTTATATATATATCTGGAACGGGAATCTCAATATTAATTTTGATGTTAAATAGATGATTTTTTCATTTCCTATTGCTAAACATCCATTTTTATAGATGGTGACGTCAATCTCATTAAAATCTGATGTTCTGATACGCTACCCGCTACCCTCCACTAGTTGAGGGTAGCGTATCAGAACATCGGATTTTAATGAGATTGATGGTGACGTTTCCTTGTTATTATCTTATGGTGTTTTTGTATCTCAACTTGTTTGAGATTCGCTCGTGTATGTAACAACTTATATTTATTTGATTTTAATGTTTAACGAAATTAATCTCTGTTTTACTGAAAAATTATTACACCAGGGTTTTCGATATCACAAAATAATTAAAACATTCACTAATTTGTTTTTTATCGGTACAGGAGCATCATTTGTAAATATTAATCAACATGCAGACATCTTAGGCCGTGTTCACATTGACCATAACTCGGTGTTGTGTTAGTGTAACTCACACATAAACTAATCGTTCCATTGATACAACTCAATCTACATGTAGTTTAAATCATGTTTTGTCTACATGCAGTCGATAGTCGATGTAGGCCTTGTGTAGGTTACGTGTACACAAAACAAGGCATTCAGAACTTTAATTTTCCCATGTATATTTAAAAAAGAAACGATTTTTATATAAAATTGATATTTATAACACTTATTATCTTTACAGAAATATGTGTCCAAATTGATATATTTATTTGTTATAAAAACACTTTTACGTAGCCTTATTAACCCCTTATCAAGACTGATCCATCATCATTGCCGAACACATAATTCCTTTGAAAAGGTCTTCCTGAATCGACTGGACGTACACACTGACAGAAATATTTGCCACTGGACATTACTGAAACAACGATTCACTTAAAAAAATGCATTACTGAAAAAGGGTGAGGTTAGCTGTTTGTTTATGTAATATCTCAGATCCGTTAAAATTCAATTAGAAATAAAAAAAAACATTACCCCCTCCCTTTGGCAAATACTCCTAGGAGAAAAATACCATTTGACACAAACAAACAGAAAAGATAGAAATGTAGTGATCCTTAACATCTCAATCCTTTTACTTCGTCTGTAAGCACGCTGATGCAGCCTACGTTTTTAATGCACAATCAAGACATCTTTAAGCTACTGCAAATCATCCAAAATGACTTTCTTAAATGAGCAACCACTTTACTTCAAAAAAAGGAGGGGGTTCTGAGTCAGAATTTTTTCTCGCGTGAAAGTTTATATTAGTTTTTTTTCGATGGTACCAATTCAATATTTAACACTATAACGTATGGGGAAACTTTGGATTTAGAATATTTGTTCATTCTAAACATCTGTTTGACCCGATTTTTTAAAATCAAATTATGGAAAAATCCATCCCCCTTTTTTTTTAAAGTCAAATGGTCGTTCCCTAACTGCTAAAAAAGTTGTTCGAAAATTTGAATTCGGTTCTACGTAATGAACATTTAAATGACATATAGTTTACAAGTGTGAAAAATCTTATGTACAGGTAACTAAACAAGGTTTATAGATGTGAACAATTTAATGTGAAATTAGTGTACATTACATTAAACCAAATGTAAACACGTTTACTGTACGTACACGGCGTTTGGTGTGAACACGGCCTTATATGTTAAGTTTTTTCACACACAATCTTTAATGGTAATATTCTTAAAAACACAAAAATATCAGCATTCACCTCAAACGTTTAAACAAACTCATTCAGAAATGATGTAGTTACGATACTGCTGTCAGGTCACTTAAGATGGCGTATTTTGAATTAATATTGATTCATTCACTTATATGTCCTTAGGAAATAAGCATATATATTATAAACCAGTTGTTGGTATGATACGGGTTATTAGATATAGGAAGATGTGGTGTGAGTGTCAATGAGACATCTCTCCATCCAAATAATATGTTCTTCTCATATATTGTATGATGGTATAATACTAAACCCCTTACTCATTTACTGGAGAAGACATAATATTTCAGTCTTTTTAATTGGGATCTGGAGTTGGCATGTCAGTAGTTGCTAGTAGCCCTTTCTTGATATATGAATCGTTGTCATTTTGTTTAGTTTCTTTTGTTACCTATTCTGACATCGGACTCAATCATTTGTAAAACGGAGTTTTACTGTTTGAGTGTTGTGTGTTGTTTTTTTTAATTTACATTGGAAAGAGGTATATGGTGAGGGCTGAGATCTCACAAAACATGTTTAATAAAGGCAACAGCAGTATACGGCTGTTCAAACTCATAAATCCATGGACAAAAACAAAATCGGGGTAACAAACTAAAACTGAGGGAAACGCATTAAATATAAGAGGAGAACAACGACACAACACTACAGTGTACCACACACAGAAACGGACCAAGCATAGACAAAATCCCACGAGAATAACAAATATAACATCAAAACCAAATACATGAATTTGGGATAGACAAGTACCGTGACACGTCTTATCGCAATGTTAATTTACACTCAAAAATAAGAGAACACAAACGACGCAACGTTAAATTGTAACTCACACAGAAACGAACTATAATATAACAATGGCCATATTCCTGACTTGGTACAGGACATTTTTAAAGGAACAAATGGTGGGTTGAACCTGGTTTTGTTGCATGCCAAACCTCCCCTTTTATAGCCATGTGAAATATAACATTAAAATGACAACTCAACACCACAGGACTACAATATAAATAAATAAGAGAACACAATTGACAAAGAAACATACGAACAACAGCCAACAAAAGGCAACAAGTTCAAAATTTTCTTACGCCAGAAGTGCATTTTGCCCACACAAGATCTAATAGTGACGCCCAGATACAAAAGTTTGAAAGCCGAAACAAGCACAAAGTCGAACAGCATCAAGGACCAAAAGATAAAAAAAAGTTGTGCCAAAAACGGCCAGGGTTTTCTGTTAAGTTACCAGAGCATCCCTTTTATTTAGAATAATTTATACTTTTGCAAACAGTAAATTTATAAAATTACTATACAAAAGATGTACATGATGAAACTGAAGTATTAACTAATTACAGGAAACAACTGAAATACATTACATAACCAGACATTTGCAACACAAAATGTAGACACATCCGAATAAGTTTAAACGCCAAGTGACGTCATATTTGAAATTGAAAAAAATGACAAAAAAATGACGTCATTTAAATTTGTAAAACAGATCATTAAAAAATGAAAAATGACGTCATATTTGAATGAATAAGATAGAATTAGGATTGATTTAAGATTATATTTGAACTAAATACTGATATTGCATTTAATAACAATGCACATTTTAATACTTATTTATAGCAAACTAAGGTAGTAATTAACTATATTATAAAGCTATGTCCGGTTTGTTTTGAATCTAACTTGAAACGTAAAATATCGTACTGATTACGTTGAACAAAATCAAATCTAATAAATGAATGCGGTGATTAATTTTCTTTACCATAACACATAAATATAATAGAAAAGACGTCAACACATTTGACAAAATCCGATGAGAATTACAAATATAACATTAAACATTTAAATTAAATACATGAATTTGGGATAGACAAGTACCGTAACACGTCTTATAGTAATTCACACTCAGCAAAACAGTCACAATCGGGAATAATTCACGTTTGGTAATTAAAAGATTAGACGACATAATGACAAACCACAATCTACCATGTGGTTAAAATGTCCTTAGCTAGTTTGGTCAAAGAGACATCGTATGGATCCACCAATTTGTGATGGTGTCCATAAAATTTACGGAGTGTCAATTTTAATCTGTCCTCCTCATAACTTTGTTGGAGCAGTTTCTGCGTCAGGAGCACACTCCTGTATATGAAGTCCGTATAGTGTGAATAAGCACGATAATAACTTATCAATTATGATATGTAAACACCATACGAAGGGCAGAGGGTATGTTACTACTGAGAAATGGGAAATTGATAATTGGGAAGTTGAAATCGTCCCGTTTATCATAGATTTTCGTGTGAAGTCCATCTACGTCAATATTGAGGAAAAGATCAAGGTATGAAGCAGTCCTTCTAGTATCAGTAGTATCCTTAATTTCAAGTTCACTGGGATATACGAGATGTATGTATTGGCTGAAATATGGGTTATTCAATGATAGAACATCATCAATATATCGGAAAGTAAAATTAAAGAATTTCGCAAGGTGTTTTTTCTTTTTGTCTTTTAGAAGGTTCTGAATGAATTCTGCTTCATACGAGTACAAAAACAAATCAGCCAACAGGGGTGCACAATTAGTACCCATTGGAATATCGACTGTCTGTTGAAATATAAATCCTCCAAACTCAACAAATATATTGTCGATCAAAAAGTCCAGCATTTTGATAATATCATCTTCAGTATATTTTCTGGAAGATTCAGTGTGATTCTTCACAAAATATGAATTATTGTAACCCTTAACAAGAAATTTGTATCTACGATTCCCATTTTTATAGAAAAAGCTCTGTTTTATGAGATGGCGAAGTCGATCTTTCAACTGAGCATGGTGAATAGTAGTATATAGCGTAGAAAAATCAAAAGTTGTTATGTTGCTGCAAAATTGCAAAGATTGTGATCGAAGGTAGCAGTAGATCTTTCGAATTTTTGAGAATCCACATCTGGTTAATACCACTGGTAGAATATATCTCCTCACAATAATTTTGAAGCCCATCTTTAACTGTAGAAAGAATAGTAGTCAGTACTTTAGAAAGATGTTTAGTTGAACATTTTGAAGACCCGGCTATGTATCGTTCTTTATATAGAGTTTTGTGTAATTTAGGTATCCAATATAAAGAAGGCAAGTTTTCTTCGTTTTCTTGGATGCTGATACCAAAAGAAAGAAGGACAGATTGATGATTTTGTAAAATTTCGTCCTTGGTAAATGATGTTAAAGAATATGTAAGATTACCAGAAGTTTTATCCATTCCAAGCTCTCTAGTGAGACATTGCAAATAATGTTTTTTACATATGAAGACAATATTATTGGAGGCTTTATCTGCTGGAACAACAACATATTTGTCATGCAAAGAGGATAAAGCATCCACAGCCTCCGGATTCTTGAAAGGGTTAGAAACTAGTACTCATATTACATCGTAGTTTTTGTATGCGCCTCTGAATGCATGATCGAATAGCTTTGATCCATTCAGACAAAGTGTCCAGTTCTGGTTCGTCTGGTTCGCGCTTTACCCATTTTCTTGCATAGACCTCAACCAACTGCATCCATCAGTAACTTGAAATTCCTTTTTCCAGTTGATGGGCTGGGGAATTGTTCATTGGTAACGATGCCAAGGTCACCAGTAATAATATGACAAGCTGGACTGTAATTGTATTGTGACGATGCACATGAGCAATCCGGAGGCTTGGATTTTGTATCTTTGAGGTTAAAAGCCTCTAAAAATCTCTTGTGCTTGAAAATCTTGGATGCAATAGACTTGGTGTAAGTATAAGAAATAACAGGTGTAGCTTTATTTTTGAAGTAATCAGGTATATTTTTTTGTACAGATTTTTGATGGAAAATATTGCTAATATTTACAGCATCTAAACCTTTATTGGCGAATTCTACCTGAAAAAAATAACGTTTTTCCTCACTATTGGATGTAGTCGATACGGGTTTGAATAGTCTATGGTTAGCAATGTCCATGATACTTGCAACTAATCTATACGAAACAGAACGAGAATCAGTAACGGAAGTATTTTGGGCATCTTGAAATAGTAAAGAAAGTTTTGACAATGAAATGGAGTATAATTTAACCTCGCCGCATTGTTGCGCCTGTCCAAAGTCAGTAGCCTTTAGTCTAGTATATTTTTTTTAATTTCAGTTCATTTATATGTTTCGAAGTTTATCATGACGTCCATTTTCACTGCACTTGTACACATTTTTGTTTAGAGGCCAGCTAAAGTCAGCCTCTGAGTGCGAGATTTTCTTGCTGTGTAGAAGACCCATTCGTGGCCTTGGCTGTTTATTTGTTTTCTCTTTGGTCGTCTTTTTGTCTCTTTGGCCAGTTCCCTATTTCCATTATCAATGTGATTCCATGTCATTCGGTCTCAAATAAAGAGTTGTATTGAGCTTATTACTAATCATATATATAAAGGTAAAAGTAGAATATACCGCTGTTCGAAAATCTTATTTTTATATATCACATATTCGGGTAAAATATTTGCAACCTTGACTCGTTGCTCTTAAAAACCGAAAATTGAAAATTCATTCAGAAAATAAAAGAGAAAGTGCATTTCCTTTTTCATTTTTCATAATAAATTCGTGGATGCAAATTTTACTAACTTTTCTCTTATAACCGTTCTACTATTATACCTTAACACTGTTTTCGACGAACAAATATAAGGAATAAGAAATGATGATTATAGTAAGAATTATATTTTTTCTTATCAAATCAAATAATATTTTCTGTTTTCCAATTATTTTATCGAACTGTTAGTCAAAATAAAATTTCTTCTAATTCATTTAATCAAACCAATGATTATATAAAACTTGGACATGTCATGGATTTTAGAAAGTCGCTTATTTTACATATTCATAGTTTTATATGATTACATAATTCATAAACGATCACATACCTCTTGTCGATGATGTTATTTCTGTTCTAGGATAAGTATCAATTATACATTCTGAAACTAAAACGAATATAAGTAAATCCCTGCATCACAGAAAAATGACTACTAATTACCTGAAAGCCCGCGACGGTTTTCTAGATAAGTTTTCACCAGGAATGCTCAAAACCGCATTTGTGAAAGCCAATGCAAGGATGTATATGAGAACCAAAACAAGTAAAAAGATGTGTGAACAAAGAGGACAAAAGTTATTGTGAATAAACTGGTGAAAACTTCATTAAAATCTAAAATAAAGCTTCAAATGCTGTTGTTTGTGAACATGATAAATTGTAAGTTGTCAGGTATGAATAAGCAATAGGTTTTATATCAAATGCATGAGGCTGGTATATATTTGCACATATTTTTCACGAATTTTTTTTTCTCACAAATTAAAAATATTCTGAAAATGTTTGATCTCGAATTTAAAACCATAAAAGTATTTAACGTCCATGTTTGAACTTTGGAAATTGTCATGATATGAGTCGTATCTTAAAATACATATTTAGTTAACATAAATTTGAAAGACAAACAAGGAAATGTGGTTTGGTTGCAAATCATGAGACAACGCACCACAAGAGACCAAATGACACAGAAATTAACAGCTATAGGTCACTTCAATAATGAGATAATTCAGAGACCTTTCTGTAACAGAATAATTATAATTGGTATAAAACCACTTTATATGACTTTGTAATTAGCAGATTCGTACCTTGTATTATAAGCAGAATCCATTTAATCACCATGAAATATATTTTAGGATTCATAATACTGTTATGGTAAACAAGGAAGTCCTGAACTAGTTAAGTTCAGAAGGTCAATGTTTTAAAAATACTAAATGCTTGAATAGCTTTAAAAGATATGACTTTACACATATACAAACTTTTAATTGCGTAGACTAATTTCATGCGTAGGTAAAAGTTGTATCAATAAAAGGAGCGAGAACACTTGTAATGCTATTTATCAAAGAAGATGTTTGGTTTAACGAATTTTCAATAACTGCATGTACTCTTGGACCAGAACTATTTATCGGTATTTTAAGGTTTTGGATGATATCAACTTGATGAATCTAGACTTTAAAAGGTTCTTTCTAATAATATGTTTAATAACACTACTCGCCAAGGCAAGGAATGATAATAAAGTTATATCAGATTTTAGCATGCTCTGTACTAAACTGATATGCTGTCTCGGATTTTTAACGTGTTTGTCACAGTGCACAGAAAGACATGTAAACCTACTCAAATGCAGCCGTCTCCGAAAAATAAAGAGATGTCAATTCTAAAGTATTGGTTCGATCACGATCATTTAATGAGAGCCTTCTTCAACGAGATCATCAAAGCCGACCAAACTTAGAGAATAACCGCATTAGCAGCAATAAACCAACTTCTGCATGTGGGATATACATTCTTCAACTCATTCAGTATTTAAAAGCTGTCATACTGTAGAAAAAGTCGCCAGTGTCTGAGCAGAAAGCTGATGAGCCAAGTTCAATCCAGAAAACGTCTCGTTCTGTTTTTATGAAGTTCTTTGGAAAATACCAAGAACTTAGTGATAAATAGTCCGTATTAACTTCACAAATAATATATGATGAGCCGGACTCAACTAGTTTAACCAGGTGACTGCAATCGCAATCTCGATAAATATATAACGAACGCTACTAGTTTGAAAATTGTAATTATAAATTCCACCAGAAAGGTTTACAAAGTAGTCAGTAGATTGGTAAAATGAAAGAAATAAAAATACGATATTGTGCAATGCGTACGAAGAAATATGAACGTTAAATACAAAATTATTAATCGAGTCAAAAATGAAAGTAGAATTTACAGTTAATGTCTCGGAAATAAATAATTTGCAGTTCGTATGTATTTATAAATCACTTATCCAAAAATAACGGAGTAAAAACAGATTAATTTATCACAGTTTATGATAGAATCAAACGTACTTGACAGTGGTATGTCTCGATTTCCTCAGAAAGTTAAAATGTCCATTTTCCATGTGTTGAAATATTGAAGCGGACGGTGTAACAAAAATTAAAGGTAGTCGATAAATACGGTGATTTAAAAAATCAGTCCAGTTCAACATGTTCCGGATAAATATGAAAACATGTAATAAAATTGAATGTGGAACAGAATACTCCCCGTCTGATGTCTGACTGATATCACTATTTCAAATATATCACTATTATATTTATATAAATCGAACACGTATCACTATGATATTAATTATACACAGTCATTCTCGATAAGAAGAAATGTGTCCACGATTGGTCGTGTGTAGACGGTGGCTGTTACATTTACGACTATTCGTACTTCTGCTTTCCAGACATGTTCGTCGGAACCTTTGAACGATTTCAATATAACTTCTATGGGCCATTGAGTGCGGTAAAGGTTTTTGTACTTTAGAAGAATGACGTCTCCCTTGATAAGATCACGGCGATCATCGGTCCATTTTCGTCGTGGTTGTAGTAACGGCAGGTACTCTTTCCTTCAACGGGACCAGGAAACACTGGCCAGAGCCTGTACACGTCTCCATTCGGCTAAACTTAGATCCCGTTTGTCGAATTCTCCAAGCTGATCTGAAGTGAAGATGTAATCGGTCTTTTGTGTCAATAACATCGCTGGTGTTAAGATAAGCGGATTCTCTGGATCTGTCGATACTGGTACCAGAGGTCTTGAATTGATTATTGCTCAAACTTCTGCCATGAATGCATTTAGCACGTCATGCGTTAGACTCCTTCCAGCGGCGTTGATAAACATAGAGTCGAGTATTCTCCTTGCGATACCAATCATTCTTTTCCAGGCTCCACCCATGTGGGACGAATGTGGGGGATTGAAGATCCAAGTTGTACCATAATTGTACAGAAAGTTCTTTAAGGGTCCATCTTCAACGTTGATTGAGTCAATCTTTAAATCGTCGATTGCGCCAATAAAGTTCGTTCCACGGTCAGATCGGGAAATCTTCACTTGACCTCTTATAGCGGCGAATCTTCTGACGGAGCTTATGAAGGCTGAAGAGCTCATTTCATCGATGAGTTCGATGCGAACAGCTTTTGTCAATAAGCATGTGAAAAGACTTGCCCGACGTTTTGAGTTAGCGTATCCACCACGTGTTTTACGTGAAACAATTGTCCAGTATCGATCAAATGTGTATATTCCAACGTTGGTAAAAGGAGGTGACGGTTCAAGACGGTCCTCTGGCAAATCAGACATGATTTGACACTCAGTTTTTCTCTTAGTTTGCGGCATGTCACATATTTGTGAATGATAGAAGAGATCAGGCGTTTAGCTCCGACCATCCAGAAAGAATCGCTCCATCTGTGAAATGGCGACCTTGATGTTTTATCCTGTCGTGGTAGTGTCGAACTAATAATGTCGCTTTATGATGGCGTCCAGGGGAGATCAATGGTTTCTTTTCACGGAGGTTTAAGTCAGATTTGGCAATACGGCATCCTGCTCGTAATAGTCCTCGTTCGTCCACAAACGGATTGAGGGTAGCTATCGGGCTCCGCTTATGAATTTGTTCCCGACGTTTAATGCAATATATTTCATCGCCATAAACTTCATATTTAGCAGATATTAAGTTGAAATTTTCGGCATTCGAAAAGCCTTCCAGAGAAGTCACTGGTGCTGCCTGTTTTGACCCGTGTAAACGGGAGAAACGTTCTAAAAAGGCTATCGCTCGCACAAGTGATGACCAGTTGGAGAATCTGTTGAATCTTTCAGTTCCAATACCTTTATGCTCAAGTGTGGCGAATGTTTTTGCAGCATTAACAGTTGCACGAATTTCTCCATCTTTCTCTGGTTCTATAAGCGGATATATGTCCTCAGAATTCTTCGGTTCTGAGGAAAGAAGATGTCTTGGTCCCAATAATCATTCACTGCTATGAATTTCGTGGGCTGGTACGGACCTTGTTCCCGAATCTGCGGGATTACGGTTAGTTGGTACGTAATTCCATTGATTTGGAGAGCTAAATTTCCTTATTTTCTCTACTCTATTGGCGACATAGATAAAGAACCTTTTTGTCTCGTTACTGATGTAACCTAAGACCACTTTACTGTCTGTGTAGAATTTCAAGGTGTCTATATGTAAATCTAAATTATCCACAATGGTTTGTGTAATCTCAACTGCTAATACAGCAGCAGATAATTCAGGTCGTGGAATCATGTGACCATTCGTTGGTGCAACTTTGACTTTCCCAAGAATTAACCCTATGTTAGGTTCACCACTACTGTCGGTCGTGCGTAGATATGCAACAGCTGCTATGGCTTTTTCTGATGCATCAGAGAAGACATGCAACTCCTTTAAGTAAGTACGTGGAATGCGCAATGTTTCGATAGCATTTAAAGTATCTCTCCAAGATTTCCACTCAGCTGCTGTGTCATTAGAGAGAAGTTGGTCCCAATCGACGGTTTCTGATACTATTTTCCTTAATGATAGTTTCACTTTTATAATCACAGGAGCCGAAAATCCAAGAGGATCGTAGAGACTGTTTATCGTCGATAAAATTCCTCTCCGAGTTATTGGTTTGTTTTCAGATGATAATTGAAATAAGAAGTTGTCAGTGTTTACATCCTAACTGAGTCCAAGGCTACTTTGTAAGGGTTTGCTGTCGCATTCTAAGTCTAGATCTTTAAGATTTGAAGCCAAATCACTAACATAAAATGCTAAAATGCAGACATAACTTCTGCACAATTAGAGGCAAACTTGTGAAGGCGTAAGTTTCCATATTTTGCTAAGGCTTGCTGTGTGTCTTTCATGGGCTTAACAGCTTCCTCTTTAGTAGGACATGACGTTAGACCGTCGTCGACGTAGAAGTCTCTTGTAACAAAGCTAGTCACGGGACTGCCGAACTCTTGTTATGATGCCTGAGCTGCTTTTCTGAGTCCAAGCGTAGCAACGGCAGGTGACGGACTATTTCCAAAAACATACACTCTCATGCGGAATTCGACAAGGTTTTCTTGTAGGTCGTTGTTTTCATGCCATAAAAATCTCAGATAATTTCGATGGTCTTTTCTTACTACAAAGCAGTGAAACATGTGTTGAACGTCTGCAGTTACTGTGACCATTTCTTTCCGGAAACGCAGCAGTACTCCCAAGAGATCATTGATCAAGTCTGAACCTGTTAGCAGGACGCTGTTGAGTGAAACTCCGTTACATTTTGCGGAAGAATCAAACACCTCCCTAATCTGATCGGGTTTCTTCGGGTGATAAACACCACACAATAGTAAATACCAGCACTCTTCATGTTCGCCCAACGGTGGTGCGAGCTCTGCATGATTATTATCTAAGATTTTACTCATAAATGTAAGAAAATGTTCCCGCTTTACTGGGTTTCTATTCAGACTGGCGTTTAACATGTTAGCACGATGAAGAGCCTGTGGTTTGTTGCTTGGCAATGGCTGTCTTGACACTCGGAACGGTAACGGTACTACCCAACTTCCTTCCGAGTCTCTGACAAATTCGTTGTCCGTCTGTTTCATTAACATTTTGCCTTCATATGACATTCCAGGATTATCATCGTCCTTTGTTTTTTCAAAGAGCGGCGATTGTAAATCCTTCTTGACGGGGTGTGTGTAGTTTTCCCGAATGTCAAACGTTGAAGGTTGTCCTGTAGATAAAATGTTGGTTATTTTGACATTTAACTCAAGAGGCACATGCTGCTTGTTAATGCAAGTTTCTCCTATCACTACCCAACCCAGTTTCAATTGTTGTGCATATGGAGTTCTGGGTGGTCATATACGCTGGTCAAGGACATGGTGTGCCTCTATAAGGTCTCTGCCAACTAAGAGAAGCATTTGGCAATGTTCCTCTATTGGTGGAATGCGACCTCTAAGTTCTTTTAAATAAGGGTGATGCATTGTTACTTCAGGAGTAGGTATTTCGTTCCTATTATTGGGAATATGATCACATTCAATCAGTACAGGAAGGTCAAACTTGTCATTACCATTGATTGATTCCATGACGAAACCTCTTCCTCTTTTCCCGGAAGTGACTACTTTGCCGGAGTATGTTGATAGAGTATAGTTCTCCGGTTTATCTTTGACGTCGAAAGATTAAAAAATTCGGGCAATGCTAGTGACCGGTTGCTTTGGTCATCAATGATGGCGTACATGCAAATAACTTTGTACTGGTTATCTTTGTGATAAACATTCACAGAAAGTATTTTAGCACAATATTTCCGGCTATATGTATCTTTGCAGATCTCAGTACAGATAAAGTTAACTGATGTTGACTTAGTTTCAGCTGATTCTGTGGGATCCCCGCCGTAGGATTGCTTAGGTGGGCTAGACTGAGAGCTTGACGGTTGCTGTGGTCTAGTGATGTGAAGTGCGGTAGTGTGTTGTTTACTCCCACATTCTTTACAACTTATGCGTGCATTGTATTCCCGGCTGCTGTGTGTGGTAGAATCGAACGTATTGTGCAGAATACAAAGACCTTGTTTGCTGTCGTCTCCAGATTGCTGCTCAACCGCTGTTTTATGAGCACCAACTTTAGTCTTGGGGTAAGACGTAGACCTTGACGCAGCACCTTTTGTATTTGGTGTGGCTTTTGACCCAAAGACGAACCCAGGATCGTTCTTCGTTTTGCTTATTTCCCTGATGAATGCAGAGAATTCTGTGAAAGGTGGAAAGGCAACTTCATATTTTGACTTGTATCTTGTAACTCTCGTTATCCACTGTTCTTGGAGTCCGTACGGTACTTTAGGATCAATAGGATTTATCCTGGACGACGAGTCAAAATATGCTAGCAAACATCCCAGCTTGGGATTTTCCTTGTGATATTCTATTTCTGATAGAATGTCTGACAGTTCATAGAGACGTGCGTTGTCCTTATTCATCAAGGTTGGTAATTTGGCAAGTTTACTCATAAGAGAGGCTTCCAACATTTCTGGAGCACAATACCGCTCGTCAAGCCTCTTCCATAATCTTTGTATACCTAGGGTAGGATTATTTGCGTTCGACTCTCTTATGCTAATGGCATGTTTAGCAGACTCTGAACCGAGCCACTTGATCAGTAAATCGATCTGTTCTGAGTCAGAGACTTGCAACTCATCAGTCACGCTCTTAAAGCTTGTTTTCCAAGTATGGAAGGATTCTGCCCGATCGTTAAAGCTTGTTTATCGGGAGAAAAGCAGGTCCTTACGTAAGAGCAATCTAGTTATCTCCGATGTAAGGTTGATTTGATGCTGGTGTGCAACAGGGATCTTTTCTATTACGCCTTGTTTTTTGGTGTGAAACAGGGATCTTTTCTATAACGTCTTGTTTTGTGCGTAAGACAGGGATCGCCTCTTTAACACCTTATTTTTGGTGTTCAGCAGGCATCCCATCTGAAAGGCCTAGTTTTTGTATGCCGGTTACTAATCCCAGATCTGGGATTAAGGTAACTTCCGGTGACTAAGTATAGGAAGGCAAGACAGCAGATGTCTGTGACAGCAAGTTCAGTGCCACGGATGGCACGAACGCTGGTGCTTCGTGACTCAGCTCGATCTGAACAGGAATTTGTTTTTTCTTTTAAGGTCCTGTTACTTCATTTACAGCAGTTGATACAGGAAGTTTATGTACGAAATCTTGCACACACTGGAGCTGATCTTCCTTTTCGTTAGGGAGATCGCTAAACGCTTGGCTGTCATCGTATTCCAGGATACGAGCCTCTGTTTCTGCGGCTGCAGCCTCTCTGCGTGCTTCTGTAAGGTTTTACTTGGCCTTCAGCTCGGCTTTTTCTCGGCTAACACGTGCAGTCTCTTGTTTGATTTGCACTTTTCTGCGTATGGCCTCTTGTTCTGCCGAATGTTCCATATCAGCCTTTTTAAGTGTAGCTTCCTGTTCCATCTCAGCCTTTTTGCGTGCTGCTTTCAGTTCTATTTCAGATTGTCTGAACAGGGCTTGTTCCTTTAACATTGCCTCTTGTTGTAGAATAAGTGAATGTTGTTCAACAAAGGCTATTTTTGATTCAGTGGCCTCTGCTTTGGCACGCGTCCTCCGTGCTAGGCTTGACATGTCCGATACGTTAGAGCTACCGCTGTGTGGGGTTTTCTTGCCCTTTGAGCCTGAGGTCCTTGTTTTAGTTGATTTAGCCTTATTGAGGGCAAGGCGATGCTCATGTAGAGATTCCATGGACAGTTCCACTTTGGACAGAAGAAGATCCAATGTGAGGTTATATACGTCTATGTCTTTTTGACTGTCCAACGTTCTGGTCCTTTTTAGGAAGTTCAGATATTCGTCTGTGAGCCTACGATAATTTGTACAGGCTTTAACAAGATTGTCCTGAATTGTTAAGACTTGCTGAAGTTCATTGGGAGGTGTGATGATTTCCAATAACTTGTTATATCTGACCAAAGGGCCTCTAGTTCCTTACAGAACTTGTAACGTTTTTCTGTGTAAACTCCTTTACCCTTTTCTGTGAGGTCGCGTACTCGCCTCGTCTCGGGATTTTCATCTACATGTGTGGTTATAGGGGGATTCTCTATAGGTTCTTCAGTGACATCTCCCTCTAGGGGCTGAACCTCTTCTTGCTGTTCCGCGTGACTGGGATCCATGATGTAAATCGGCAATGTTTGTTCAACGTTGTTGATTTGCTTGGACGCACAAGCCGTGTTGCGTAGTGTCGAGTTTACAGCTACGAACGATGCTCCGTTGTATTTCCTGATCAGGAGATTTGTAGACAAGTTGTTGTCAATTAACTATGCTGAGCCGGACTCGACTAGGTTAACCAGAAGACTGCATTCGCAATCTCGGTGAATATAATTAAAACGAACGCAACTAGTTTGAAAATTGTAATTATAAATTCCACCAGAAACGTTTACAAAGTAGTCAGTAGATTGGTAAACTGAAAGAAATAAAAATACAATATTGTACAATGTGTACGAAGAAATTAATGTGAACGTTAAATACAAAATTATTAATCGAGTCAAAAACGAAAGTAGAATTTACAGTTCATGTCTCGGAAATAATAATTTACAGTTCGTATGTATTTATAAATCACTTATCCAAAAATAACGGAGTAAAAACAGATCAATTTATCACAGTTTATGATACAATCAAACGTACTTGACAGTGGTATGTCTCGATTTCCTCAGAAAGTTAAAATGTCGTCCATTTTCCATGTGTTGAAATATTGAAGCGGACGGTGTCACAAAAATTAAAGGTAGTCGATAAATACGGTGATTTAAGAAATCGGTCCAGTTCAACATGTTCCAGATAAATATGAAAACATGTAATAAACATTGAATGTGGAACAGAATATTAACCTTTACCGTTTAGTTCTTATTAATATATACTTATAACGTGCCTTTGTGTTATGGTCAATTTAGGACTATGGTCAATTTAGGACACTTGTCCTTCAATTTTGCTTATATAATCATGATAATTGTGTATATGCCATTTTGTGTTTTTTTGTTGAAACACTTATTTAATTTTATATTGTTGGGGATTATATTACAATGTTGACTACTGTATCCCCATTTTTGACGTATTTACATATTATGTCTGTTTATATGCACACAAATTGTTGTCAATATAATGGAATTCGATGCGACTAGCATACAAGTGTGAGTTTTTACTAGCTATAATCCAGTATGTTCTACATAAGGAAATGTCTGTACCAAGTCAGTATCATGACAGTTGTTTTTGCTCGTTATATGTGTTGGAGCTTTTTTATTTTGACATTATATAAATGACCGAACTTTTGAACCGGTCCGTTTTGAATGGTATTTTTGTTACTTTACTTTATACTATGACAGACGTTAACCAACATCAACCACTTAATAATAGAACCTAGCATAGAGAACCTAGCATAGGTATCTCTAGTGAATTTTCATAAAGACAAAAGTACAGACCTAAGAGTACTTGCATTTTCCTTAGAGATAGTTTAAAGCAAATTACTACTAACAAATTAAGTTTTTCTTGAACAAATGGCTTTAGAAATAAATAGTGCAGTTAATAGTCTGTCCGTAATGTTTTACGGAACTATAAATTAAAAACTTCTCTGATCAGGCTTTTCGAATCTTTTATGGATATGCGTTTAAAAAGTGAAATATCAACCAAGAGATGTGTATTATAGCGAAATAAAACTGTTTAAAATATACATTGCTCTTTCCATAGATTTGTTATTGGCATAGATTTTAAAGACGGTAAATGTGAGGAAAGGAGTTACTGGGTGTGTGTCTGTACTGTCTTTACAAAAAAAGGTGAGCTGTCTAGGACTCATATGTAATTAATCTAAAAATATATTCATCTCAAAACCACTGACTTAGTTGAAAAAAATACCTACAGAAAGTTTCCCCATGCGACATCAAATTGTAGTCGAGGGTTATTTCCTTGCGTAAAACCATCTAACCAATATTGGGAAAAGTTTAAAAAGCAGTTGATTCGTTGAGCTGGACTTAAAAGTTACATTGTAGGCAGTCCACTTATGTTCTTACCGACAAATATTAGTTAAATGTCGATCGGAAACGATATTTAAGATTAATTTATGCGTGCAGACATAGTCTGTACTTTTGAGGTTACATATTTACATTCGAACATTTAGCAAATTTAAAAATGTTTATTTTTGTTTTATAGACAATCGTCAATGGCTAACTCTATGTGAACGGGTGTTCAAAACAAACCAATTCTGCATTGTCAATTGTAGCGCACCCGAATGCACTGTTGTACAAAGACCGAAAACAAACGTTTAAACAGGTATAATAAACTCATCATAGATACCAGAATTGAAATGTAGTGTTTGCGCCAGACGGTTTCGTCTACAAAAGACTCACCAGTCACGATCGAAAAAAAGAAAGTTAAAAAGGCTAAAAATAGTAAAAGGTTAAAAGCATTGAGGACCAACAAATCCTAAAAGTTTTGCCACATCGAAATTGACATGTCATGAAGATTGAAATAAACTCATCATAGATACCAGGATTGAAATGTTGTATTTACGCCAGACTAGCGTTTCGTATACAAAAGTCTCACCAGTGACGCTCGAATAAAACAAATGTTTAAAAGGAAAAATGAAGTACGAAGTTTAAGATTATTGAGGACAAAAAAATTCTAAAAGTTTTGCCAAATACAGCTAAAGTAATCTATTTCTGAGGTAGAAATGCCTTAGTATTTCAAAAATTTAAAGAATGATGTACATTTATTTTTAAGAATAACATTTAATGAAATAATTGTCTTTTCAGGTAAACTAGATGCGATATAATATAATAAGCATTCACTAAAACGTTTGGCAATCTAAGTTCATAAGGCTGTACATAATATATACCAGTTGCAATAGTCTTTCACGCTATATTTTATTCATTCAATCAGATTGACCAGTATGCAAACTATTAAACTGCTTCAAAGAAAAACTTATGTTGTATCCCATAATAATATAACAATTCAACAATTTAGTTAAAGTGACCATATGATGTAAAGAATGTTGAACATACATCTTTAATCTTGTTTTATTATTTGTTCCCTTCATCAAAATGTATCACTCTACTTTTGTCCACAACAGCATAAACTGCACTTGTAGAAGCTCTTTTTATGTTTTTGACAGAACTATTTATTTTGTGACTTTTGTCTACAACTGCGTACACACAACCACTCTCGGTCGGTGCATTGATATGTTCAACATCATCATCGTCTTTGACTTCTAAACCAGTATTGGGGAATTGACGTGTATTCAGACTTGTATCTTGAATGTTTTTGTTATCGTCAACTGTACTATAACCACCTTCATCGTCACCACTAATATGTCTTGGTATGTCTCCATCTACAGTAGAATAGTTAACATCGATATCGTCATGTCGTTCAGACGAGACATACATAGCATTGTATTTCAAGCCATCTTCATCTTCGTCGTCGGCGGCAGAATTAGCTCTATGATTTGCATTATTTTCCTCTTTACCAGAATGATGCGACTTTCTCCTGTTAGTGTATATAAAAAAAACATGTACGGTTAGATTTAACAATCAAAACCACAATAAATTTCTATCCGAAAAAATGTATTGCTTATAATTTTTTTACTTTAAATTTGAAAAAAAACATTCAAATATATATCAAACACAACTATCATTGGAAACTTTGACATAAATATGGTCCATCAACATTGTAAAGCTAGAATTAGTTGCACAAGGCGATACAGTACAGGCTATGTTGTCGTTGATGTCGGTTATATACGAGTTTAATGCACTCATTTTTAAAATATACATAACAAGGTAAAACAATTTACTAAATATTTTTAAAAACTACTACTGACAAGAATTTTATTTTTAAGTTTTTCCTAAGAAACATTTACAGAATTGTTTTATTGAAACAGTTTGGTAATCTTTTTCCTGAAAAATATTTTTTAGATAAGATTAAAATTATAAAATAGAGTTCTTTTTCAATAATATTGGCACAGTTACCTTGAATCGTACAATTAGAGGTCAAACACATCGCCTACAACAGACAAGTGTCTTCCTCGCAACATGCTAAGGTCTATAGCACACTGAAGGCATGGAATTTGACATTGCATATCAAATATATTTTTCGTCGACAAATAAAGCTCCAAATACAAAAATATCGAAATCAAACTGGCTTTTTTTGCACTAAATATGATTCTATTCTTTTTTTCCTTTTGCCCAATAAATGAACGGAAAATGTCTAAATGTACAAGTTTTGTGTGTAGACATTTTGATGATTATGCATAAATTGAGAACCGAGAGTATCTGGCAATGAGACAACAACCCATCGATAAATATAACCAAAGGAAATTTAGTTCAAGATCAAGTTGTTAACACTTATAAGTTGCCTATATAATATGTCGGGGTCATGACATATTTTTAAATATATTTAACCAATCCCTTACAATAATCTGTCAATAACAAATTAGTGAAGGGAAAGAATTTATTTTTAAAATAAAGGTTAACTTTAGTAATAGTCACGATAGTAACACCATCTCTTGTATAACCACAGTCATACTCTCGTCAACAATATGAAATCACATTTATAGTTTTGGCATTGTTTTTATTGGTCTTGTTGTTTCGCACTGTTTTGAGTATTGATTGAGTAAAGACTATCCATGCTTCCAGAATATGTTTGTATGTCTGTTACTAAACTTTGTACAAAACTACTGTCCGAGTATTATCAGCAAGGGAGTACTCTCCACTAAAATATAAACTACAAAAACTCATTCTAAGAAAGCTATTCTTTCGTCATTTAAAGAGTTGTGTTTTTATTACATTTCAATATATGCTACTCAAAATAGAATTTCGGTATAGAACCTCTATTTTACTTTATTCAGTGAAATTTATACCTTTTGCATAACAAAATCACAACTAGTACAGATACTAAAAGAACAAACCCACCACCTGCTCCTACAGCTATGAAAAGTGTAGTGTCACCTGAAATAAAATATCAAAAGATTGAATGAAAAGATAAATTATTCTAGCTGTTATTCTTCTTTATAAGAAATACGCATATTGAAATGTTGTTTTATTTCGAACGAGACACTCTACCCGATGACAAAGGGATAGGGATAAACAAAAACTACTGGTCATTGGCATCATGTTCTGTAATGAAGAAATAATAGAACTAACAACATTTAGTAACAATATATTTTAATTTCCTCTGCGTTCCGTTTTCGGAAGATACATGTAGATATCTACATGTATCACGTATTTCTTGCATTTACTATGCTACTTACTTTTGTGTGTTTCTGATAAATATAAAAAAAAAAAAAAGAAGATGTGGTAGGATTGCCAATGAGACAAATCTCCACAAGAGACTAAAATGACACATAATTTAACAACTATAGGTCACTGTACGGCTTTCAACAATGACCAAAGCACATACCGCATAGTCAGCTATAAAAGGCTATTTTTACAAATTTTATCAGACAAAGGAAAACAAAGGTATGTATAAATATCAAGTTAAATCTACTCATTCATCTTAATATCATTTTTTCTGGTTATTTAAGTGCGGGTTTCACTATTACAGCAAAAGCTCTCCTTTGTCTGACTCATTGAATTTGTGTTCAGCGGTTCTTGTAATCTTGTAATATTTAGGCGTAACTATAAGCCATGATCTTGATTGGGGAACACATATAAACAATACTACCTGTATGGCAAATAAAACCTTAGGTTTTCTTCGTAGGAACCTGAAAAACTGCACACGCAAGGATAAGGTTAAAAACCTTACGTGCACATCACTTGTCCGTCCAGTCGTCGAATACTCTTCCCCTGTCTGGGATCCGTACAAAAAACAATACATCACTCAGGTTGAGCAGGTACAGCGTAAGGCAGCCAGGTTTGTCTTCAATGATTATAAAGACAGATCACCTGGAGCAGTTTCAAACTTAATTAAATCATTGGAATGGGAAAATTTAGAAATAAGAAGAAAAAAAGCTAGATTAACTATGCTGTATAAAATAAATTGGGGGTTAGTTGAAGTTCCTAAGGACAATTTAACAATATCTGATAGACGTACTAGGGGGAAACATAAATTTAGGTAAATATCAACAAATAAAGATTTCTATAAATTTTCATTTTATCCTCGCACTATTTCTGACTGAAACACACTACCTGAAGCAATAGGTATGTCTGACACCCTGGAATCCTTCAAAAGTGGCATATCCACTATAACACTTGAAGGATCCACAACAACTTATTAAACTACAAAGCCACTGTACATAATGTATATATGTTATTGTTAACGATTTTTCTTTGTCATATTATTTTTAAATTAAGTCCATATGTACATAGCACACAAGTTCCGGGAAGTTTTACACTCCTACCTAGGAGTCTACTCCCGTATTCGGAAGAAGAAGAAGAATCTTCTCAATATGAAGCGAAATTCACTCAACTATATCAATTAAAACAACTGAAAACTAACACCACTCTTTAACTATAAATTTCGCTGTCCTATTGAATATTTATATACATATTATTCTTAAACCGAATATTTTATACATTCTAAAGGTGCTAGATGTATGAATATGCAGCTTTAATGCATTACCGGTCGTAAATGTTAACGTTCAATTAATGCGATGCCACGGATAAGTAGACTGCCTTACAAAACCAATTGAAGAATTTGCAAAGTTTCTGAAGATCTGTCCATATCCGACACACTGCTTTTTTCAAGTGGCAGTCTAAAGTTAACAATAAAATTGACTACTTGATTCAAACCCTAACCTAATTTGTGGTCATTCACACTCCAATTTTTCATTTTGAGTGTGGTATTTGTAAATCTGTTCGTGCTCTTTCTTGGGGTTTGTTCTTTGGCCATAAATTCGAATTGTCTTCATGATAGCTCCTTCTTTTTATTATTTAAAACCAGCCATAACTCATTAATGTTTTTCTGTGTCAAGATTTATAAAAACTTATCAAACACATTAAATAATGATAAAGCTATATAAACCTGGTGTTACTAACATTTAAGATTGTATGTACCTTCAGAATCAAACTTGTCGTGTATTTGTGATTTATCACTCATGGATGTAGTAGTTGAAAATGTTGAAATAATTTGTGATGAAGTCGACGTCATGACATCGTTGAGAGTTGTTTGTGGATGGTTTGGTGTATCTATTGGTGTTGTGATTTGTGATGAAGTCATGACATCGTTGATCGTTGTCTGTGGATGGGTTGGTGTTTCTGTAGGTCTCGTAATGATCTGATTATCACATGATATCTCTAAATAACTACTAACGTCAGCGTTTTGCCTATGTACTGTAGATTATACATCAATTATTTACAATATGCACACAGAAAATCAGATATCAAGGTGTAGTAAATCAAGGAAGGACGTCTAAATAATTAGTTTAATTTCTTCTATTATATTTAATAGGCCTTGGATAGGGCTAGACGCGATGACATGGGTATCCGATTTTCATAAGTTTTGTCATGAAATATACAAAATAATAGAAAAATAAACACATAAAAAAACAGTATAGTGAAAATAGGGGGAGGGGTATGAAAAACTTTGAACATGAATGGCTTAAACAGATCACAGAAAAAATAACAGAAAGAAAAATGATTAGCACGATAACTACCCAACATCTTATTGATAATGTCATTCAAAAGCTTTTCAATAGTGGTTTAACCTCAAATACTCAGTTTTCTTTGTAATATATATACTAGTAGTGTAATGGATATCATTTTTGGGGGCCTTTATGGTTTGCTGTTCGGTGTGAGCCAATGCTTCGTGTTGAATTCTTTAACCTATGATGGTTTACTTTTACGAATAGTGACTTAGATAGTGAGCTTTCATATTAACACTCATACTACATCTTTTATATCTATTATTCTGCTCATTATAGTCAATGATATGTTCTGAAAATTCAAGCATTTTACTTTGCAATGATTACAAAGGTGATAATTTCTTGCGTTATATCGCAAATGTTTGCGGTATAACTCAAAAGGTTTGCGTTATAGCTCAATAGGTTTGCGTTATAATGCAAAGGTTTGCGTTGTAACGCAAACATAGGAAGACATTTTTTTTTAAAGTTGTGTGGCGCTAATACACTTCCTTAATATATAGCTAGTTGGTTTCTCTAACTATTATTAACAGAAATTCTTTGTTTGAATGTATGGACGACCTGAATACCAAAACATATATCATAATTAAAATACAAAGCATTGGTTTTTTCTTGTTATTTTCACAAGACCTTTGCTATTCTTCATCCCCTGATTATAGATATAACTTGTCGATTATGCCGCAATGACCATAAGAGGGGTAACGGAGGACCTAAATGCCAAAATTCGCGTAAAAATTAAAAGATAACCAATTTAAAAAAATTGATTGGCTATTTTGAATTAAGGAATTGACTGCTGCGACCTTTTAGACTTAACTGACAGGTATACATTATACGTCATTCGAAAGCTAATCAAGAGAGGAACAAAAGTTATATAGTCAATATGTTCCGCAACGCCTATTAGAGGAGTAACGGAGGACTTAAATGTCAAAATACGCGTGAACATATAATCCCACTGAGGGACGGACAAAAATTTGTCAGTATAAAAACCTAACTCTAACACTGTTTGGTGTAATTTTCAGACTTATATAAATATTTGCATTAACCTTGTATCTATATCACTCTTAGATCCAGTGGACATGTATATTGTATGGTTTGTCACTTGTTTAGACTTGTTTGTAAAATATACACGTGTCTCATGTCTATCTCTAGATTCACCTTCCGTGACAAGGTAACACTACGACTATTGAAGTTATATTTTAATATAGCGGATGTGGTCGAGTGGTCTAGAGCGCTGGACATGAGGCTAAGCGATTGGTGCTGTAGTGTATCAAAGGTGTGAGTTCGAATCCCGCTGAGGGACGGACAAAAATTTGTCAGTATAAAAACCTAACTCTAACACTGTTTGGTGTAATTTTCAGACTTATATATTAACATATATATAGTTCAATATGAATTTTTTGCGGGTGCAGGGTGCAGGCTTCTTTTAGTAATTTTTTTTTAAGTAGAAAAGCATTCTTCTGAAAATTCCCTGCTGTTCAGTAGGTTTCTAACTATTTAAAAAAAAAAACTGAGGTTCAACACAAAAAATATTATTAGCTGTAAAAACAAAAGTAGCATGAAATTAAGTTAAACAGATTATGAATCTCCTGCACTATGTTTTAAATACCGTTTTATGGATTCAGTAATTTCTAATTTAACCCTGGAAAGATGTGGGAGAACGTTTTCCGTAACAGAAAATTTGCATTACATTGAAAAAGGCTAATTTTGATCAACATAGTAATATGTTTTGGTAATTTATTTGGAATATATGATATTGTCCTTCACTTAATTACTAGAAAAAGTCATTATTTAAAGACAAGAATACCTTTTTTCTTATCTAAATTTTCTTTAAAAACCCGTCCGGTTTCTCTGTTGCTCTCGAAAAAACCTGGACAATATTAAACACTGAATTTCTTGTTTTAATACTAATTTTAAAATTTCACATAATTTATATTTGCATTGATGGCAAAAATTAATTAGAACTCACTGCTGTTTCTAAAATCTCAGTTACTCCGTAAACAGATGGAGATTTTTTAAAACTCATACTTTAAATCCTGACAATAAACGATAATTTGGTGAAAACATAAATCTATACTATATTTCATATGATATTTAATGGTGTATCTTTCTATGTTGTTATGTTACACGATTGTTTCAGGTTAGGGTAATTGTTAGTAACTATTAAAATTATATACAGATTAGACCGTTGTTTTTCCTGTTTGAATGGTTTTACACTCAGTCTGGTAATTTGTTTTGAGACCTTTTTAGCTTGTATTTTGTTGTGACCCAATACTCCGTGTTTAAGACCGTACTTTGACCTGGTGTACTTTTACAAATTTTGACTTGTATGGAGAGTTGTCTCATTGGCACTCATACCACATTTGCTTATATCTATATAAAAAAAAAATCACATTTCTAACGAACCTATTCTTATCTGTATGCAGTATCCAATAGAGAAATGCCCGTCTACTACTCTTGATATGAACTGTAGACTTTCATTTTCCAAAAGGGAACGGCTTGTATTTTGTTCTGTACTGTTACATCTAGTAGGTATTGGATCAAGTAGACTGTCGTCTGTTCCACGTTGATATATATCTATGTCCATTCCACAATTTGGGTGCACTGCAAGGACGTTAAGTCGTTTGATATACACTCCTACAAATGTTCCTTGTCCGTTCTTCACTGATACAGTACAAGAACAGTTATTTACTTGCTCTTTTAGAGAAAGAAATATACCACTGGTGTCATTATTATTCTCAGCCACTTTTGTTGATTTGCACATTTCCGCCACTGAAATATTTGTATTTAAAAAAATTAAGTTTTCCGCAACGATTCTTATATAAGATGGCAATAACGTCATCTTTATGAACTTGTATTTTCATCTACATTGTACATGTACCTTAAGGTTGATTAAAAATGAAACTAGATTGAAATGTTACAAGCAATCTAAGTAGTCAAATTTGATATAATACCATTTTCTGCAATTTTACCACAAAAATGATATGATCTTTTATTTTATAGTTGAATAGAAAATAATTTTCTGAAAATATGAATGGAAGTTGTCTCTGCATACAATTCTTGGTTTTTAAGCGGAATCAGAGAATTTCAAATATGATCAGTGATGTGAGATTATAAGGTTATTTATATATTGCAAAGCCTTCAAAAGCCATAAAAATGCCGAAGTCGTGAATTTTGATTGTTTTTCTTTTGTTTCCTAAAGCTAATACATGATAAGTAAATTATCAGCAGATATGCGGACAATGTTTAGTGACGTTAATGATCGAATAAGTACTTTAGAGGAGAAATTAGAACAAAAGCTGACCCTGAAATTTAATCAGATTTTAGATAAACGGGTAAATAGTGAGTCATCCAAAATACGTAAGGATGTAAATAAGATTGTAGATGCACTGAGGTCAGATATTGATCAAGATCTTAAAGTAGTTGAAGATAAGTTAGATGGAGTCTCTAAAACAGTAGGTGAAATAGGTAGTAGAGCAACAAACCAAGCACAAGATATTTCCAAAAATGTGATAATTCGAAATCTTCCGGAGGGTCGGAATGAGAACCTAAAATTAAAAGTAGCGGCCTTATTCACTGAGGGTCTAAAATTAGCGAGAATAGGTACATTTAATGTTGAACGTAAAATCAACAAGTCTGGCCGGGATGGCGTGGTTGTTGTCTCATGTAAATCAAGAGATGACCGAGAGAGTATATTGTCAGCTAAAAATAAACTTAAAGTCAGCAGACAATATAGTAACATTTATATACACCCTGACATGACCCTGCAACAACGCATTGAATCTGAAAATATGAGAGTTCTAGCTAAAACTCTGAAATCTGTTAACCCAGATCTACGTGTGAGAGGATCTAGACTTGTTGACGAATCCGCCCGTTCAGATTCCCAAAGTAATGCTCGTTCAAATATAGGCGTCGTGAACATAATAGTCACACTGGAAGTTACGATCGTCATTCTTCAACCAGCCGACACGGGGACAGTTCAAATCAATACCATGGAGGGAGATAGGTGAAAATAGGTTTTTGGAATGTCAACGGATGGAGTAAAAATACCTTTTCTGACAATTTTAATGTTCGTTTAAATTCAATTTCATGTTTAAATCTTGATGTTTTAGGTATAGCTGAAACTCATCTAAAGAAAGATGAAGTACTGATTGTAAATGATTTTAAATGGTTTGGTCATAACAGAAATGGCATACATAAAAACGCAAAGTGTGGGTCAGGTGGAGTTGGTTTTTTAATTAAAGATTATTTATCTGAAATTTTTGATATTGGTATTTTAGACCAATCTTTTGAAGGTATTTATGGTTGTACTTGCATCACAGGCTGTCAAATTTTAGATTTAATATATGTGTTTGCTATCTTCCACCTGGTCACTCTACTAGGCAAGTAGTACGGGGCGCCGAATGGGACTCTTGTGGTTTTGTACTCAAAATTCAATTTTGTACGGACAAAAGTGACTTTTGTTCAACAAAAATGAGTTCAGTTTAACAAAATTTGTATCATACTACTAATTTAAAATTTTGTCATACAAAATTATCTAACAGCGGACAAAAGTCACTTTTGTCATGACAAAATTCATTTTTGTTACACAGACTTGACTTTTGTTACCTTATTTGAAAATTGGGCGACAAAAGTGAATTTTGTATTCAAATTAGTTTAGTTTGGTTTCTGTGAACTAATTTGCATACAAAATCGACAAAATTGACTTTTGTGAGACAGAATTGACAAAATTGACTTTTGTCTCAACAAAATTGACAAAATTGACTTTTGTCTCAACAAAATTGACAAAATTGACTTTTGTGAGACAAAATTGACCAATGTGAGACAAAATTGACTTTTGTCTCAACAAAATTGACAAAATTGAATTTTGTCTCAACAAAATTGACAAAATTGAATTTTGTCTCAACAAAAATGACAAAATTGAATTTTGTCTCAACAAAAATGACAAAATTGAATTTTGTCTCAACAAAATTGACAAAATTGAATTTTGTCTCAACAAAATTGATTTTTGTCTCACGAAAGTCAATTTTGTCTCACGAAAGTCAATTTTGTCTCATAAAAGTCAATTTTGTTGTTACAAAATTGAATTTTGTCGTCACAAAAATGAATTTTGTCGTCACAAAATTGACTTTTGTCTCAACAAAATTAACAAAATTGACTTTTGTCTCAACAAAATTAACAAAATTGACTTTTGTCTCAACAAAATTGACAAAATTGACAAAATTGATTTTTGTCTCAACAAAATTGACAAAATTGACAAAATTGATTTTTGTCTCAACAAAATTGACAAAATTGACTTTTGTCTCAACAAAATTAACAAAATTGACTTTTGTCTCAACAAAATTGACAAAATTGAATATTGTCTCACAAAAGTCAATTTTGTCTCACAAAACTTAATTTTGTCTCACAAAATTGAATCTTACCTCACACAATTGACTTTTGTGATTTAATTTCCATATCAGGTAACAAAAGTCAATTTTGTATGCAAATATGTTTATATCTGCATACCTTTTTACACAAAATTGACTTTTGTCATGACAAATATGAATTTTGTCTACAAAAATGAATTTTGTCATGACAAAAATGAATTTTGTCTACACAAATGAATTTTGTCATCACAAAATTGAAGTTCTCACAAAACAAGTCTGTAGCACATAGTTTTGTAAGACAAAAATGATTTTGTTATGACAGAATTGAATTTTGTACAAAACCACAAGAGTCCCATTCGGCGCCCCGTAAGTAGACAAGGAACTATTTTTTGACACATTAATTTCACAAGTTTATGAATTCCAAAATGATGGTTTATTTTATATTTGTGGAGACTTTAATAGTAGATGTGGCGATGAGTATGATTACATTCCTGGAGTCGATTGTATAAATATGAGAAGTGTTATAGATTTTACACGTAATAGTTACTGTACTACATTTATTGATTTTTTAACAAGTAGTAATTGTTGTATGTTGAACGGTAGAGTTGGTACAAACAATGACTTCACATGTGTTTCATCAAAGGGTCAATCGGTTGTTGATTATTGTATTACTAGCTATGAAAATCTTCATTTTTTTAAAGACTTCAAAGTTATTAGAGCTTCGGACTTAATTATAAAATCTAAGCTTAATATGACTGGGTTGGATGCTAGATCGATACCCGACCATTCTTTGTTGTATTGTGAGTTAAATATCAGTGCCTCATTACCGTCGTGTCATACCTCAGGAAAGCGTAGTCCTGAATTTATTAAGTTTGATGTAAAAAACATACCTTCAAATTTTTGTCACGGCGATGATATACATTTACGACTTTTAGATACTATCAATGGTCTTGAAACAAATGAAGTATCCCAATGTAATATTGACCAAGTTTATACTGATTTTTGTGCTATTGTCAGCGAAGAAATGAATCAGAAATCAGGGGCGGATTTAGGCGGGGGCGTGGCGGGCGTGCGCCCCCTAAAATTTGCAAAGCATGGGTTGACTTCAACATATTTAAGTATCAGAAGAGACCATTCAATCTTTTTTAACATTCAAAGTGTATAAAACAGTCAGTTTAACCGAATCAACGTGATTACTAATCAACTGACCTATGCTTTATTAAAGCTCTATAAATAATTTCAAAGGAAGGTGTCAAACGCGGAGCTTCATTTGATGACAAATATAATAGGTTTTGAGCAGTTAAAGTAAAATCAAATGTTACATTGTATTTGCGGTTTTTATAATCAATTTGTTTGATAATCGAAGTTCCAAAACATCCCTTACTCACTTTCACAATTTCATCATGACACGGTCAAGAAAACAGTCGGCAGGTGAGATTCTTTTATAATATCCGTAATAAAAGATAGAAATACTGTTTCAAGCGAAAGGTTAGTTTATTAATTTGTATCTCGGTGTCTATATTTATTTCACACTTGCAACCTAAATATTTAGCCAAATTCTGTACCGTATTACTGTATGCTTGGGATCCCAAGAAAATAAATATAACTGCGTAAAAGCATCTCATTCTGATTTTAGTTGTTTGTGGTGAACACAGTAAACTCCGAAAATCAAAAAAGTGAAAAACAGATAGTATGGAAGGACAATTAAAAATCGCTGGTAAAAGTAGAACTTTTCGTTTGAAAAACATATTGGTCAGGTGAGCAATTGTGATCTGTCTCGTCTAACTTGGCGTCCATCTGTCCGCCCGTCTATCTGTAGATTGTTGTCAGGTGTGGATTAATGCGGTTTCAGCTTGAAACTTTAATTCATCGCTATAATTTTAACACACAATAGTTCGAGGTATCTACATTTCACCCCTTTAGAAGAATATTTCAATAATTTTACCTAAAAAAAACCTTCAAAATATTGCGCCCCCCCCCCCCCCCCCCCCCCCCCTAACTGAAAATCCTGGATCCGCCCCTGGAAATTGCATTCAAAAGTAATTGTCATGTCTGATAGTACGTATTGTAATAAGAGAAAGAGAATTGAAAAACCTTGGTGGAATGATAATTTAAGTGTATTTTTTAATGATATGTGTTGTGCAGAAAAGTTATGGAAAAAGGGCAAATTGTCTCGTGTGTCTTGTGTTGAGTTAAAGTCCAGTTTTGTGTCAAAACGAAGGGTTTTCGATCGTGAGGTTCAAAAAGCAAAACGTAAGTACTGGTACACATTGCAGCAAGAATTATTGTTGGAATCAAAAGCTGATCAACAAACGTTTTGGAAGAAGATAGGTAAGATAGGAATTGCTTCGGAACGCAAAACTTTAATACCAATGGAAGTTGTAGACGCAAATGGTAATGTATCTTCAAATGTTGATGATGTTTTGTTAAAGTGGAAATCGGACTATGCCGATCTACTTAATCAAACAGGTAACCAGGTTACTACGGATAGGAACATTCCAGTCGATCAGAGCCCTGCCGTTTTGACAGAAAGCGACTTTCTTTTAACAGAAGAAATTTCTTTTGAAGAGGTTTTTAATGTCGTATGTAAAAGCAAAAGAGGCAAAGCCTCTGGTGTAGATAATATTCCAGCTGATGTTTTATGTAACCAGAATTGTATTATATTTTTACATAGATTGTTTAATTGGTGTTTTAAAACTGGTAAAGTCCCAGAGATGTGGAATAATATAATTATTAATCCGATACCCAAAAATAACATGTCAGATAAAAGAGACCCCTTAAATTATAGGGGTATTGCTTTAGCCCCAGCTTCATATAAATTATATTGTAACATATTAAACTTGAGGCTGTCTCAATGGGTTGAAGATAATAAGTCCTTAGTTGATGATCAAAATGGGTTCCGGAAGGGAAGGAGTACCATAGATCAAATATCTTCACTTACTAGTTTAGTCGATGTTCGTAAAAAACTACGAAAATCCACCTTTTGTGCATTTGTCGATTTTAAGAAGGCGTATGATACGATTAATAGGACACTGTTATGGGAAAAACTCACATCTCTGGGGGTTGATGTAAAAATGTGTATGGCTATTAAGTCCCTTTATAATGGGGTCAGGTGCTCGATCAGAGTCAATAGCTTCAATACAGATTGGTTTACTGTGAACTGTGGTTTAAAACAAGGTTGTCCACTTTCTCCTTTATTATTTAACATTTTTATAAATGAATTAGCTGTATACTTAAAATCATTTGATTTTGGTGTTGACATTGGGGGAGAAAAAGTATGTATTTTATTGTATGCTGATGATATCGTACTGTTAGCAAATACTGAGAATGAGTTACAAAACCTCTTAGATGAGTTATATCATTGGTGTACTGACAATAAAATGACTATTAATTCATGTAAGAGTAATGTTGTCCATTTCAGACCGACCTCATTTGAACGATCAAGTCACGTCTTTAAGTGTGGGGATATGAATATTGCTACTAGCAGCGAATATGCTTATCTAGGCCTTGTTTTAAATGAGTTTCTAGACTTTAGTATTACTGCAAAAGCAGTTGCTAGGTCAGCAAACAGAGCTCTAGGTCTGGTTATAGCTAAGTGTAAAGCTATTGGTGGCATGTCATATGACGTCTATAAAAAAACTATTTGATGCACTTGTAAGTCCTATTGTTGAATATGGTGCCGCGATTTGGGGATGCAAGAATTTCTCATTTATTAATGCGATTCAAATGAGAGCGTGTAGGTTCTTCCTTGGTGTGGGTAAATATACACATAATCCAGCTATTATGGGAGACATGGGGTGGATTCCAATTTACCATACTCAATGGAAAGTAATTGCAAGACACTGGCACAGATTAGTAAATATGGAGCCAGATCGTATTAATAGGAAAATATTCATATGGGCAGATGAGGTCAGTCTGAAACATAGAATTGTGAAAAATTGGAATTTCATTGTTAAAAAACATTTCACGGAACTTGAATTGGTTGACTTTTGTAATACAAACACTAATATTAATAAAAATATGTTTATTGATACAGTCATGTCAAGAATGTTTGATATTTATATTGAAGAATGGAAAAGTATAATAATTGTTAGTTCATCCTCTTCCAGACGGGGAAATGGGCGGAATAAATTGAGAACCTATAATATTTTTAAGCAGGAGTATGTTGTAGAAAACTACTGCAAACTGTTAATGCCTTTTTGTGAAAGAAGCGCCTTTGCAAAATTTAGATGTGGGGTGGCTCCTATTAGACTGGAAACTGGGAGGTATGAAAATTTGCCGCTGGAAGAGAGATGTTGTTTTAATTGTTTTAATACTGTCGAAGATGAATATCATGTTATTTTACATTGTCCTGTTTATAATGATCTTAGACAAGTTCTTTTTACTGAGTCTCTTAAAATTGATGAACATTTTAATAGTTTTACAGATTGTCAGAAAATGGTAATTTTATTTTCGAATCAAGATATTATAAGATTATGTGCCAAAACCTGTAATTTTATTCTTAAACGACGCCGAGAAGTTTTATATTGTAAATAATAATTAAATACTTTTGTTGTATAATTTTACCATTTAGGTTTAATATTTATTATGTACATATACATATTCTTTTAAGTGATTATCGTCTCTCATAAATCTGTACAGATTGGCTTATGTATACAAAATGTATCTTTTATAAATGTATTGTGTAATTTTATACATAAGGTGAGACGTAAATAAAATATTGAATTGAATTGAATTACATTGTGTACTAGACTTAGTAAACATATATTCTAATATGACGTTCTTTCGCTTTGTAAACGACGGGCAGAATCAATTTGCGCCAATTGCAGTTTTGAAAAGGTATTAATTGCGCCACTCTCTTTTATTTTGATGGTATTAATTGCGCCAATAAATGAAATGAAATTGCGCCACATTTACCTGCTAATATTTTTTACCTATATCATACCTTTACATGTTTTACCTATATCAAGACAAGAGAAGACAAATACTTTATTAAAGTCTCGCCACTTGTTACATATAAAATATACAGCTTTTTAAAACACAAGTTAACAAAAAGAGCCACTCGATAAAGAGTTTTGAGAGACTATAAAACATTTTTTTCTTAAAATTATAATGCAAATACAAGTCAACTATCACGAGTATAAAATACATTTTCGCTTTATTAAAATTTCATAGCAGATTTGGCAGTATAAAATACAATATTTTCATTTGTAAAAAGAAATACAATTATTTTCATTATCAGTGTCCAGAAATTAGAACGTCAAATTTTGAGAACTGCGTGTAAAAGAAAAGCAACCAATGTGTTGTCAGAGCGACCTTCAAAAATAATAAATTCAGAGATCTTCAAAATTGAAGAAGAAAATTTACAAAAGAAAGATTTAAAATATGTGTGTCAGTCTATGCATATGAGAGAAGAAAACTGCGTCCGGCTTAATCTAAAAATCGAGCAGAATTTCACAGAATATTGGATGATATTGGTGTTGTTACAAACAAAGATGATGACTTTGTATTGTGTAACGATCAAGAAAGCGGTATAATACAACGTGATAAAATTATCGATATATCTATACTTAGCGCAGACTCAGAGTATATACATAATACTGGATGTTACAATATACCTTCTACGTAAATCCCCATGTATTGGAACCTATTTGTTAGCGCTTTTCCGATTTGATTGTTTTAAAAAAGTATTTAATAAAAGACAAACGAATTGAACCTATTTGTTAGCGCTTTTCCGATTTGATTGTTTTAAAAAAGTATTTAATAAAAGACAAACGAAATTTTATTCTTATTCGGATGCATATTAAAAAGAATTAATGCACAAGAGTTCGGGGAAAATTCAACAAAATCAAAATAAAATAAAATTCCGCAAAAGTGTATTATTTTTTGTGTGCATTTTTGTCATTTCAAAACATACAAATGAAAACATTAGGGTTGAAGGTTTTCTGCACCAAGGAATATCGAGATTTGTATAATATTGTATTAAAATGGATTTTTGAGGTTGTTTTTGTTTTATTAGGTCTGTTCACTTTTTGTGGAAAGACCTATTGTATTTGTTCTGATTATTATTAAAAAAAATTACCACACATTTTGAAATTTTTGTTTCGCAATTTGTTGCTTAGATATTTTTTATATTGTATCGTACAGTTAATGCGCTTTCAAATTTCACCCTGCTAAGACGAACACTTTTCTTTGTAAGAGTTATCTCCCTATTCACTGTTAATAAAATGTGTGCATCTTCTTCGTAACAAAAAGCGATATCAACAAAATTCTTTTTTCTAAATTGTTAGTTACATCCTCAGGGTTTTTGGCTAATTTGGATTGAAGCGATTCGATGAAATTTTATAGGAGTTATCTACCTTTACGAAATAAATTTGTCGATGTGTTTTTTTTAACACATAAACCTTGAACCGTATAACTGATGAACCTTCTTATTTGAAGTTCCTTGGTCCTAACTTATAAAAAGTGGTCAAAGTCAAGTTCTAGATTTTGACTTTTGCTTATTTTTGTAATTTTTTCACACACTTTTAAAGATATATATATATATATATATAAAAACAAGTGCAAAATGTTTGCTTTATTGTAATGAAGAAATGTTAAATTTACAATTTAATGGCATTTTATAGGAGTTAGTGCCCCTGTTATGTCTTAATATAAGGTTATTTGATTATAATTTCAACTAAGATCATTAAAAAGCCATATGACCTTGTACAAAAGGTAAGATGACGTACGACTTGACAACCAGGAGTGACCTTTAAAAAACTGGAAATAGCTATTTTTGCCCTTTTCATATAAAAGAACTCAGAATCCATATATTTTGTAATTCAAATATATTTCCCTATCACTAAAGACTAGAAGTGAAACTTTCTGTAAACCGGAAGCGGTCAATTGTATATGGGTGTATGAAGAGGTATTTATGTTTGGTTTATTTGGATCTATCAAAGGCGTAAAAGTAAGTTTTGTCAATTTCATGTTATCTGTAGCGAGATATTGTATCTTCAGAAGAAGGAATTTACTTAAAAAATTAAACAGTAATGTTGATCTTATTAGACTATTTAAATACACTGTAAAACATTATATATCTTACCTGTATGAATATTTGTGTGATTCAAGATGTATGAGAAATGTTTTTGAGAAACACTATTCTGGTACAAGAAACCGAAGGTGTCATAACATTTAATTTCTAATTATTGTGCTGGTTATATATGTGATTATACTTAAAAACATTGCCTTGTGATATTTTTGTGTAATATGTAATATATCTGTTGTATATATATGTTGAAGAATTGAATAAAGATTAAAAAAAAAATTGTATATGGGTTAACAGGCAAAAATATATAGAAACTATGTATTTTTGAAATCAGTGTAAAATAAGCTATCATATGAGACAGGAAGTAACATTTACTTAACTAACAGTAGCACATTATCTCTTTTAATTCACTTTAAGGCATAGCAAAACCATATATTTATCGAATCAGTCTTAAGAAACTAGCTTCTTTTCAAAATGTTTTTGATGTGGGAAGACCTTCTATTTAATTTTCTATTGTATTGCATTATTCACAAAAGCCATATTTACTGATTTCAGCAAGTCAACCTGGCGGCTCCTAAGTTACAAAATGTCAACTTTGGATTTGACGGTAGCTGACGAGAAAATATGTAAATTAAAAATGGCAAATGCTGGGTTTTAGAATTAAAAGAAATATTAAACAGATTTTCTAGCGGTTATTCACGAAATATTCCATGCAAGCTACATATCTATTAGAATGTTTGAGCTTTATTTAACAGGGAGTTAAAATGAACAAACACACACACGGCATACCCACGCTCGCATCAGTTTTTAAATGTCCATATGTGTCCTATTATAATCGAAATAAATTTATGGAAGCCATATTTTTTTTGTAAATTTACACATAGCCTGGGCCGTGATATTCGTTAATTTTATCTCTCGCTACAATCAGGATAAAATTCGAATATCACGGCCCAGGCTATGTGTACATTTACATCAAATCTATGGCTTCCATGAATTATTTCTTAAATGTCCTATGTTGAGTTGACTCCGAATAGTACACATCATTAAAAATTCAGACTCAATTTGTTATTAATGCAAACGTTTCAACTTTGCCAATACTCAAATTTTGTATACTGTTTACTATTAGTAATACATCTCAATTTAACAAAAGAATGCATTTTACCTGAGTTTGTGACACGTTCATGCTCGTCCTGTGAGATCACATTTTTTTCTATGTTTTGTGATCATAGAGTTGAAATAGCCCTATATGTTCCAGATTTTGCGCTCGACTGATACCCTGTTACTTAATTGCTACTTATTCGTTCGTTGTCGTTGTCAAAGCTCACCTGGCCAAAAGGGTAATGTGAGCTTGTGCCATCGTTTGGCGTCCGTATATAGTAAAGGATCCTATAAATTAATGCAAGATACAGAAAATAATTTTATTTATAAGTACATGTACGTCTGGGTCAGTGACAACTCTACAACAGATTTATCCATCGGATCACCAGCAATGATGGTGATACATGGCTGTGTACATTATATATATACAACTCGTCTAAACATCAACCCAACAATGTTAGATCTGTAAATTTGCTTTCGCAAATATATATATATAACTCGTCTAATACGTATTAGTTGTACTTCTTCGTATTCCAATGCATAATTCCCCTTGTGTTATCACTGAGGAAGTAACGTGGTTATTAATTTTTCCAGACCGACTCTTGCACCAAGCATTTATATATACTAGTATATATATATATATATATACAACTCGTCTAAACATCAACCCAACATGTTAGATCTGTAAATTTGCTTTCGCAAAGGAGTAGGTTCAGTAAGACCCATTTTTGGCCCCAAAATATAGCAGTTTTAGAAAATTGTGAATATGTAATCGTTAAGATATTTATTGAAAAGTATAATGCTTCTGCTACATAAATATGGGCTGTTTTTGACAATACAATTTGACATATATCGAGTACTAGCATCATTAAGTCGTGCTCAGTTACTGAAATCTTCACAATTTGATCATTTTAGTTAAATTTTAGACGGTTTCCGTCTGAAATGAAAGTGGCCGCATTCGTGTTCATCCATAATATTGAAATGTAAGTTGTATTTTATGATAATACATAATATATATAAAGGTTGAGGATGAACACGGATGCGGCCACATTCATTTTTGACAAAAAACATCTGAAAAGTGACGATTTTTGGCATATTTGATAGATTTTTCATATTTAAGCTTGAATCGGAGCGTTTTTAATGACGTAATCAGTTAAAATCTTTCCCATAAACTAATTGAATCAATTGAAATAGACACTTAAGCGTTTAAAAAGCGTCTAAAATTTTTCGTTAGATGAACTTGAAAGTTGAGGCCGAAATCAGGCCTTACCGGACATACTCCTTTTTTGTTCTTCCTTCGCCGGGATTCGAACCCATGCTACTGAAATATCGTGACACCAAATCGCCTGCACTATAGCCGTCCCTCTAGACCACACGAACACCTGGGCTTCACAAAAATAAAGCTTTCGGTGGCCGTGTGTTACCTTTCCTCGTCAGTTTTAATCTAGCGTCGTACTACAGTACATGATATATAAGGCATGGAGATGTTATTGTTACAGATCAGCTCAATTATCTATAGTAAAGGATCCTATAAATTAATGCAAGATACAGAAAATAATTATATTTATAAGTACATGTACGTCTGGGTCAGTGACAACTCTACAACAGATTTATCCATCGGATCACCAGCAATGATGGTGATACATGGCTGTGTACATTATATATATACAACTCGTCTAAACATCAACCCAACAATGTTAGATCTGTAAATTTGCTTTCGCAAATATATATATATATAACTCGTCTAATACGTATTAGTTGTACTTCTTCGTATTCCAATGCATAATTCCCCTTGTGTTATCACTGAGGAAGTAACGTGGTTATTAATTTTTCTTTGTTCTTCCCTCGACGGGATTCGAACCCATGCTACTGAAATATCGTGACACCAAAGCGCCTGCACTATAGCCGTCCCGCTAGACCACACGAACACGGTCTAATGTACACAGCCATGTATCACCATTATTATAACTCGTCTAATACACATATACATGTATATATATATAAGTACGTCTGAGTCAGTGACAACTCTACAACAGATGTATCCATCGGATCGCCATCAATGATGGTGATACATGGCTATGTACATAATGTATATACAAATCGTCTAAACATCAACCCAACAATGTTAGATCTGACTTAGACGTACTTATAAATATAATTATTTTCTGTGACTGTATATTACATTAATTTGTAGGATCCTTTACTATAGATAGTAATAGAGTAGAGTTGTCACTGACTCAGACGGACTTATAAATATAATTATTTTCTGTGACTGTATATTACATTAATTTGTAGGATCCTTTACTATAGATAATTTAGCTGATCTGTAACAATAACATCTTCATGCCTTATATATCATGTACTGTAGTACGCCGCTAGATTAAAACTGACGAGGAAAGGTAACACACGGCCAGCGAAAGCTCTTTTTTTTTTGAGAGCCCAGGTGGTCATGTGGTCTAGCGGGAAGACTGCAGTGCAGGCGATTTGGTGTCACGATTACACAATAGCATGGGTTCGAATCCCGGCGAGGGAAGAACCAAAAATTTGCGAAAGCAAATTTACAGATCTAACATTGTTGGGTTGATGTTTAGACGAGTT
This sequence comes from Mytilus edulis, assembly GCA_019925275.1. Classification (NCBI taxonomy): domain Eukaryota; kingdom Metazoa; phylum Mollusca; class Bivalvia; order Mytilida; family Mytilidae; genus Mytilus; species Mytilus edulis. The sequence goes on along the minus strand of CM034357.1, from coordinate 91,360,497 downwards.
GTATATATATATATATATATATATATATATACAAAAAAGTTTCTTTTCAAGCAGTGTACAGAATTATATATTAAAAATTAAATACACAAAAAGAGTTTTAAAAGCAGCATTATATAAAAGTCTATAAAAAAGACCAACCAGCAAATTTACTATGTACCGGATCGTCTAGATAGAATAGGCGATACTATGCAGATAAGGAAAAAAATATATCAGTCTAAAGATTTGCACAACGGTACTGATATAAGATGTTATTATACGAAAATGTTGTTATTAAATCGTGTTACATACATGTATATATATATATAAAGATTTTAAAACATGTGCTATCATTATCAAACCTGTTCCTGGCAGGGTTGCTCTTGTAAATTAGTACTTTAAGTTACCTTTTCCGATTAGTACAAGACAAACATTTATAATTGTTATAATTTGTTTACCTCTGGTTTTGATTATGTTATTTCCATCACAGGTATTATTCGCACATTCTGTTACTTTAAAAAAAGAAAGAAGATAGAATTATAACAATATAGTTGTCTTACATCATCAAAAGAAAATAATTTTTCTTAAATTTGTTTCCATTGCTGATTACATATCTTTGAAATGGGAAAATTCAAAGGAATATCTCGATGCAAAAGACGTCAGATGAATACGTGTATTAGATCCATTACCTTCAGAAGATTGTAATCTGAAAGTTCAAAAGTATTATTATCTGTCTCTTATTGAAAATATTCGCACCAATACCCAAATAAATCATTGTCTATAATACATGATATCTGACGTGCCATCATTGGAGGTTTTAATAAAGGGATCTTTTATCTTTGTGATAAGATGAATATACATATATATATATATATATTCTTTTACTGTGACCTAGTTCATATCTCATCACGATAATATCAGTTTTGTATCTCGACCTCATAATCCTTTTGAAGCACCTTAATTCCCTCCAAAGACTTAAATTGGTTTGTGTTGTTCATTTAACACTCTTTGTTTTCTCTGATAACAAAATTTTTAGTTCCAAAAATTCAGCACCTTGACATCGCTATCATAATGCTTTCTTAGATGGTTTACTGGTGAGTCGAGAACAATAGAAAAGAAACTCAGAAGTATGTTTCTTTACTTACAACTATGGAAGCCATGGAGTGCCATGCAAAGACAATTACAACGAGTTGGCACCCCGTAGTATGTACTAAACTTTTGAAATTGTTTTGCCAAGCATTAATTAAGGCTTTATGATGCTAAAACATACAACGAAATATTACGTAAAATAATTTTAGAATTATGTGCAAACCATGAAATTTGATTGCCATAAACCTTTGAGAAGACTTAATTTACTACCATCATTCGCATGTATAAGAATTCCAAGCTGCATACTTATGCTTTGTTCATAGTTGAAGGCCTTACGGTGACCTATAGCTGTTAATTTCTTTGTCATTTGATCTCTTGTGATATTGTCTCATTGGCAATCATATAAAATGATCTTTTTTATATTAGTCGAGAGAGAAAATCATTAATATTTATAAATGTCCGAAGTACTTAAATTTTATTGATTTATTAAACCTTCATCCAAAATGTTGAAAACGGAAGGCTTAAAATGCACAAATGATGGAAGAACGAAATGACAAAATTGAACATAAAAAGAAAAGCTTTTAGTCTTAGATGCATGATTTTTTTATTAGTTGTTAGTGGCTTTGAACTAGCTGTCAGATAACTGCGAGTACTCTAACATCTGTTCATTGTGTCTTTTTGTGTCGGGATGTACAAGTACCCGGCCACGTCCACTTGTATTTTTGTCCATCTGATGAGTTAAGCCTTTTTCAACTGATTTTTATAGTTCGTTCTTATGTTTTACTGTTATACCACTGTCCCAGGTTAGGGGAGGGTTGGGATCCCGCTAACATGTTTAACCCCGCCACATTATTTATGTATGTGCCTGTCCCAAGTCAGGAGCCTGTAATTCAGTGGTTGTCGTTTGTTTATGTGTTACATATTTGTTTTTCGTTCATTTTTTTTTCTCGTTTGAATTGTTTTACATTGTCTTATCGGGGTCTTTTATAGCTGACTATGCGGTATGGGCTTTGCTCATTGCTGAAGGCCGCACGGTTTAGTTTAAACATATTTTATTTGTTAAAGTACAAATTGGATAAGACACAAGTCAAACAGACTTATGAAGTCTTCTCCATTTAACATTTATAGCAATATAATACAAAAGTAGATGTATGAGCATGCATGTATAGAATGGTATATCTATTTAGTAAATATATATATAAATATGGATCAAAAGACGGAAAATTGAAGAAAATGAAAACAATAATAATACAGAAAAAAATTAAAAATAAAAAAAAATAAATAAATCATTGTTTAGAAAACAGAAACACAAAAAAAACAAAAAAAAACAAACAAATAAAAAAAAAACGAAAAAATAAAAAGGACAAAAAAAAGGGAGAAGAAATTTTACTTAGATGATGATGTGTGTGCGATCATGGTTTGCTACCTAGACAATTTGAAATCTTTCCGAACTTTTAATAAACTCAAAATTTTTGAAAATGGTTTGGTTTTGCTCTAGAGAAAGAAGACAACTACCCGAGGTAAGTAGTTCTGTGTTAATTTTACAATCATTTGGAAGCCAGCGCAAACTTTCAAACATTTTATTTCGTATGTCTGAATATAATATTCATTTAAAAAAGAAATGATAGGAATCTTCACGATTAACACCACAACGGCAAGAAGGGTCAGAAATAACGGTGACCTATAGTTGTTAATGCCTGTGTCATTTTGGTCTCTTGTGGACAGTTGTCTCATTGGCAATCATACCACATCTTCTTTTTTTATATTTAACTATCTTTATGATTCAACTTGTCTAAGAGAGTTTGAGCCGAATTAGTTTCTTTCTATTTTGACTATTTATCTATCAGTTTTCAAAGGATCCTTTCAGTCAAATTTAAGTTGTTTATTAGCTATATTGTTTTTTGTTTAAGTAGAAAACAGGAAAAGGCCGGAATTAACATCGGTTTACTAAAATGCAATATGTACATGTTTTTATTTTTTTTACTCAAAAGCAACATTTTACTACAACATTATTTATTAAAATGGTTAATGATTCAGTTGAATAGATTTAAGTTATGTAAAAAAAATTACACAATTCTTGATAGGAGATATTTGCTAAATCCGTTTCAGTATTGTCCGTTTTCAGTATTTTTAAAACAACAAAAAATTATTATACTAAGGTCTGTAAAAAGTTGTAGAAGAAACCGGTGTCTAGCATACGAATTTGTTATCTTGTTTTACACTTAATGAATAGACAGTTCACTACAATTCAGTATTCCTGATTTCAATTTGACAATAAAACTCGTAGACTGATAGTCAAAACAAGCATCCGTCTATTCTTCCTAAAAATTTACGTGAAAGGTCTCAAACAGTTTCAACTTTTGAGATAATTCTCGTTCGGGAATTTCGCGCTGTGTTGAAGACCCAGTGGTGACCATCGGCTGGTTTCTTGCTCTTTGGTTGGGTTATTATATTTTTAACTCATTCGTGACTTGGAACACGAACATATAAAATGTGGCGGGATAAATCGACCAAAATACCGACATTTCCTTCGGCTTTGTTGTAACAAAGCAGCATAAAATCAAACTGTAAAAATACAGGGGTTGACTCATCCGATTTGCGAAACGCATAAAAAATATCTACGTCTAAGGCGTATAATGTCAACAACGACAAAAAACTGACTTTGGTGACAATTTGATAATCCTGACGTCCTGTACTTGTTGAAACAGACACAGATTTGAGAAAAAGAAAAGCCATAAATTCGTGATTCTATGACGTAATATGGAACAGGACCCAAATAAGAGGCTTGATACATAGTTTGACTTTAACCTGTATTTGAATACACAGAAAACATATACACTAATTTCTTACCTTTTACAATTAACAGAATCCATTTGATCACCAAGAGAAGCATTTCAATGTCAGTGTCAACGAGGAAGTACTTAACAAGTCAAACAGTATTTAGATTGTTCAAACAAATTAATGCATGAACAAGTCTTTCCAAAAAGTTTAATTTAAACATATGATGGCTATTTTTAGGAAAATGTTATTCACAGTAGATATAGTGTCCGTCTAGGATCGGTGGTTTTTCGAGTGATTTGATCGGGCTTTTTCGAGTGTTACCACTTTTTTTCGAGTGAATATGATCAAATAATGTAAACAAACAGACTTCTTTTCTAACAAGACGTGATATAGAAGCTTGAGTTTGATTTACTAGGTTAAACATGATATGTTAGTATTTGAGATATAAAGATAGTATCATTCTGACATTGCTTTTCGTTTAAAAAGTTAAATTTAGCCATAAAATGTTTTTATTCCAAAATACCGAATACATATCATTTTCTGACACATACCAATGCAAATGTCGACGAAACTATCCTTAGATATACAGACACTTTACAAAAACTATTGTTATTGCATTGAAAACGACATTTTGAGACTAACTTCACCTTTTCATGTCCGGGCTTTTTCGAAAGCAGTCCGGGCTTGTTCGAGTGTGTCCTTTTTTATCGAGTGATTATACACATATATAGCTAAAAATGACATTATGTTATGTGTTAATGTTTAAAAACTATAAAATAAAGGCTCAAATTAAGTACTTTCAAGGCACATGGTCTATCAACACTTGCATTTTATCATGAAACAAGTATCGTTCATTTGTATACATTCTTTTTCTCACATCTTATAAATTGCATGTACAGTATATATCCGTGATTTCAACAATCTAATGCGAGTTTTCCGGACCATATAAGTATTTGGACCTCATGGGATAACTATTACTGAACAGCAAAATGTCGACTTGGAAGATAACTTCCAAAAATGTCTTAATGAACTGTTAAACAAGAGTTCAACTGTTTTACTTAGTACTGAAAAACAAAAGTCGATATGATAAAGAGTCTAATAATTGATACTAGAGACGGACAGAAAACAGATACACCAAACTTAAGACAATTAATTGAAAGACAATAGTTTCAACTTGTAACTTTGTTTTGGGTAGCATTTGAACTATAAAATTAATACACTTCATGTAACCGTCATTGTTACAGTTTGACCATATGAGTATATGCATATGGTCGTGACCATAGGCTTATGATCCTAATACTCATATGGTCCGGAACATAAGCATAGACAATTTGAATTGAGACTTACATACATATTTTGTATAATATGAGATGTATGTTTGTTTTTAAATGAGTATACATCTTAGATATTTCATTATCTATTTGTCCTGTATCTTGTATTATTTATTTTATTGTTTGAGGAATGAAAACAGAAAATGACTAAATGCTACAACTGTGAGGAGGAGTCTGATTATGCATATATAATAATTGGTCCTACAGCAACTAAACACCATGATAACTTCCTTTCAATAAAAGAAAAGTGTCTAAAAAGTGGAAAATATGAATATGAATCAAGACATTACAATGTTGTTCCTGGTGTCGTTCGAAGCACATGACAATCTAGCTGGTGATAGCATATAATATACACATTTTGTATTCCTTATCATTGCATAAGGACCATATTTAGGCTAATGAAATCATTTTATTGTTGATTTTATCTGAAATTTTATTCAAATTTGTGTTCAATGGTAATAAAAATTGGGTGGATTAAGTGTGTGTGTTTTTCATGGTTTTTTTTTAATAGGTTTCTTTTATTAATCTCCGGAGTTCATCAAAACTGAGAAATATCATTAATTGTAAAAATCAAAAGTAGCATGAAATGAAGTTAAAATGAATATGAGTTCCCTGCATAATATTCTAGACACCGTTTTGTTAAGGATCAAGTTATATCTAAATGAACTCTGGAAAGTAGTTGTATAACGCTCTCCAAACATTAAATTGAAAAAAGATTCATTTTGATATGTTTTTGATGACTTATTGGGAATAAATGATATTGTCCTTCACTTAATTACACTTATAAACTAGAAAAAAAGTCGTTTTGTAAAGTCGAGAATACCTTCAAACTTTCTGTTAAAAACCCGGACCATTTGTCTAAAAACCCGGACGATTTCACAGTTGCTCTCGAAAAAACCCGGACAATAACAAACACTGATTGTTATTATTAAATACAAGGAAATTGAAACAAAACATATATAGTATTCAATATAAGATGGGTAATGTTAAAAAAAACTGTTATAAGTACGAAATATTCTTTATTTGAACTTATCGCATGTTTTATATCTCGAAAAACCCGAACTACACTCGAAAAAATGGACCAAATCACTCGAAAAACCATGATCCTAGTCGGACACTATACCTACCGTGTTATTAGTAAGTAAGTAAAACATATGTCATTCTCAATTTTAGACATGATAACATCTATATTAAAGACTAGTCTTAATATAGTCTCTGATGCATGATTTTTTTATTATTTAATTGTTCTTGGCTTTTAACTAGCTGTCAGTAACTGCAAGTACTTTCAAATCGTATTTTCTTATTAAGGTAACACGATACCGAATGACGTTACGCCATGAGTTATCGTTCCTGACGTTATCGAATAACACATATAAGCCAATGTAGCGGGTTTTGTGTAGCATTTTTAACGGTAACTTTCCCTAGATGCAGAGTGCCGAGAGTTTTGATGCAATACGTAGCGGTTATTTGACGTAGATTGTTTTATCGTTTTCCGGCAATCATTCTGCTCATTGTTAATCTTTAAAAAGTATTACTTTACTTTTTAAATATTCTGTTTCTTTGATATTTAAGCATCTGCACGCTTTATCTATATATGTTCTAATGCATAACCGACACAGTTTTATCGCTTTATTTTTATTCTTGGTATAGATATAGGAAGATGTGGTGTGAGTGCCAATGAAACAACTCTCCATCCAAAAAACAATTTATAAAAGTAAACCTTGGTTTATTTTTGCAATAAGTACTTATTCATGATTCGCGCCGTATCCCCATGAAATTTTGTTTTGAAAGTAGAAATCTAATTCATAGAAGCTTAGGATGATGTGTGAAAAAAACGGGGAATTTTACAACTATTAATTCGTTTTAAAATGGTCATCAAAAACACCACTCGGACAAAATTGAAATTTATTTGGATGAGAATACGGATATAATTAGGGAGGAAAGCACAATACAAGCAGACGTTGAAAATCATACAGAAAATAGTTTGTTTGTATGGAATGTTAAAAAAGTGGTTATTTAGCCGAATAACTTTTCCTGTGTTCCATGTGTAAACAGTCTCTGAAATTCATTGGTCTGTACAGAGTAAATTCGATATAGTTTTGGAAATATTTTAAAATACAGCGCCAGCTTTGTAATCGTATAAACCACGTTTACTCAGGACGGACAACAACATCGGAATGAAGCATTAGAAAGTTAACGAAGGCTGAGAAATACATGGGCACTTGATTCGGCAGAAATAAAATAACAAAATTCAGGTTCCGTAACAGTCTAAATAAAGCCAGCCCCGAGTATCCACTTGCGTCTACAAACGCAAGTTGATAGTTGGGGCTGGCTGTAGTCAGACAGGTTCCGTGTTCCCTGATTCCGTTTTAATTTTTTTCTCGAAATTTACATGCAAACGGCTGACTTTTTATTATTCAAACGGCAAGAGACTGTATGAAAGCTAGATCTTGAAATCATTTAGATTTTATATTCGTGTTAATTTACGCTTGCATGGGTATTCGGTGTTTTTTAGTTTTGAGTTGGAAGTAATGTACATGTACAAGTTGGGAGACAAAACGACTGAAAGAAAATTAACAAAGTTACCTTTTAGGGCTCTGCGGGCCATACTGCTCGCATAATAGGCGTCGGAAAAGGCCCGGAAAGTTTCTTTCTTAAAATTAGTTTTTAGAACAAGTATACAAGTATATATATATACATGTATAGCGTCAGTTTAAATTTTCCCGACCATCATCGCGAATGCCCTGCCTCTATTGCAAAACCTACCTATTGTATTTATTGTTAACTTGTTCTCGTCCTGAACATGCATGAACTATTTCCACTGGACGTTAACCAACCAATAATCAAAGCAATCAATCCTACAATTTTCCCCCGTCACTTGGAACTTTAGTTGTCAAAATTTAAATCATTGGCTCTAATTTTTTCAAAAAATTCGACAAAGTTTAAACGCAGACCGCGAGGAAGATCAAAATTGAACAGTTACGCAAAACTAAACATCTATTTTACCGCTTGCTCATTTTGGAAGTGGGGTAACATGAGACTTTATTTGTAAAAGTACAAGTACAAATAAAAAAAAATTGTGTACATGTACATGTTATTTGTACAAAAGTTGGCTGATAGAATGATAAATGGAGATATGTGATATGCAATTTATAAGATAGCAACAGCTGGGCATTAATTAATTGACACCAACACCTTGGAGACATCAAGAAAATCGTGACTAATGCTAATTGGAATAGTATCTTTACACTTCTTATTTGTAGTTTTAGTAAAAGTTGGAAAATTTTGAGTATGCGTAGTATAATTGTCACAGTAACATTTCAGTCTCTTGGTAAATATTAGTTTAAGTCTTAAAACTTTTGCTCTTCTCTAGAAAATTCAAACCATTATGAAATATTATATAAGGAGATGCGGTTAAATTTCCAATTAGTCAAGTTTCCACCAAAGACGAAATGACGGAAATGCTATCCTTCGTACATTCCTACTACATTTCAAATCTCCAAATTACCATTCCATTATATGAACTGCATATTCAAAACTATAGCATTGTCACCAAATTACTTATAGAGCACGTATCATCATATTGTTTTACATTTGTCCGTTCGACCGTTAATCCCGCACTTAGTATGTATAGAGTTAATTCGGCTAATTATTTAGAACTACAGTAGTTTTGCTTCAGCTTTAAAACTATGTACCTGGTATTACTACTCATATTATAGGTGCGCATATCGTCTGGAGTTTCTTTTTTTTGTTTCATGACAGGCTGCTGGATTAGGCATTTTGATAAAAATACAAAGGCACACAGAGTACAGACTCCGGCTTACATCTGATACAGGTTGAATTTCAAGCTGGAACTTTTAAATTTCGCAGTTGTTTTACTTATATAAAGAATGCATATATGATCTCAAGATTTGTTATGTAAATAATTTTTCACAAATGACAGAATGTTGAAATTTGTGAAATTTTGCATACAGTTTGCTAACCCGAATAATTCAGTCCCTCCCCGTAATCGATCTCTCCTACTTACGTAGTGTAGTAAGCGGAATATAACGACTGAATTATTCGGGTTAACAGTTTGCAAATTTGTCCGACTTGCCGTGAGCAAACAAGTAACACATTTACACAACGCAGAGTACACTATACTACATGTATTGTATGTACCAAGTCAAGAATATGACAGCTGTTTATCATTCTTTTGATGTTTTTCAGCTTTTGATTTCGTCATTTGATAAGGGATTTTTTCGTTTTGATTTTTTCTTGGAGTTTGTTATTTTATTTTTTGGAATGTGTATTTTATCATGATCATTATTTTTCCTCATAATTTCCACAAAATCTTTCTTGACTGGTGCATCAAATGTGTCTTTTATAAACTACTGTTTTCAAAATTGTATTGTATCGTCCAGAACATGCATGAACTATTTGCCACTGAACGTTAAACAACCATCAAACCGAGCAATTAAAAAACTGTTAAATGAATCAATTTTTTTTTAAATACTATATTTCTGCATCACGGGATGCAGTGATGATACCACCATTGTCTTTCTCGATAGCTTCTTTAGTTTATGCTTATATATATATGTACTCTGTCTCTATTTTTTCAGTTCTTCGTATCATGATTATGTATGACAATATTTCTATAGACCATTCCCGAACAGCTTTTAGAAGATTTGAACCTGAGACTATACCATCATCATACGGATTCAAGATGTTTATTAGCCGTAATCAAGGACTCTCAATGGGTATACACTAAAAAGTTAACAATTTCACATTGTTTGTAGGCTTCTTTTTTATATTTATTTTATTTTATAGTATAACAAAACTATAAAAGATATAGTTAGTTAGTGCGCATATAACTGTACAAAACGGGAAATATAAATATGACACTGGTATATTCTGATACAACTATACAGTCCATTCTTTTAATGTGTTTGAGCTTTCAAAGTCGATTTTGCCATTTGATATTAATATAATGATGGAGTTAAAAATCAGTAATTCGGATGAATCTCACGTGAAATGTTTCATTTAATTTTCACGTAAACTTAACAAAAATCTGAAGGTATTTTTTATGGTTTTAATCAAATTTTAGAACAAAGATATTATTTAAATAATTTTATTTCAAATATTTACGTGAATCGATATTGATATTAATTCATATGAGTGAAATTCCATGTGCAGGACGAAATAAAATTATATCTGATTCAGAAGAATTTTATATTGCATTACTAGGAACTTTACGACAGTCGACAGGGGAAATGAAAATAAAATATACTCATTCAGATTCCGACACATATTTTTTTCTCCATTTCTCTGAGAAGGAATAACGTTATATTCCGTACACCATAACGTCACACGTTTTTGGTCAAATTCTAGGCCTATCGATCAACTTTGAAGCCATTTATTTCAAAAACAAGGATGGTGACATATGAGTTTCTATACGTGTATGGATTCACTATGCAATCCTGGATATTATGTTAGTTTTTTGTTTTTCTCCGTATATAAGAAAATAGCCATCCATTCGAAAATCTAAAAAGGTAAGCCGAAAACAAGGCATTTCCCCTATATACCTAAGTAAATTTGTCGCCAAAGTTGACGTTTTCCTATGAAAATTACAAAAAAACAAAAATGGTGACCCCTATTTTTTATACATATTCCGATGTATCTCGATTCAAAGTACACGTATGCCAAAAATTTTGGAAATCGGGAGATATGCCATTCGGTATCGTGTTACCTTAATTCGACCTGTTGATACTTTTTATAATGCTTTATATCGATCTTGTCTATATACGAGCTTTGATTATTTGGAATATCTTCAAATTTTCACTTCTTCTTACTACATTTGTATAAACTTCAAGATTTACCTGTAAGGCTTTATTATTTAAACCGGTTTTTTTTCTAAAGTGAATATTTTCGAAGGGTTAAATGTTTCGCAGTAGTGTCTAGCCAGTGCTTTGTTTGGACTTGTTTGTTTGCTTTTTGGCCTTAAATGTTTGTCCGCAATATTTTATTAACTGTGCATTTGCATTCAGATATCGCCGATAAAATGTATTCGTTCATAGTGTATTAATTTACGTTTTTTGATTGAGACAAGCCTGCCAATTGATATTTTATCGTATGTTTTTCTATGTTGTGATGTTATGCTATTGTTTCAGAAAAAGGGAAAAGGTTTGGATCCATTAAAACGTTTAATCCCGCTGCAAATGTTTGCACCTGTCCTAAGTCAGGAATCTGATGTACAGTAGTTGTCGTTTGTCTATGTAATTTATACATGTTTCTCGTTTCTCGTTTTTTTATATAGATTAGACCGTTGGTTTTCCCGTTTGAATGGTTTTACACTAGTAATTTTGGGGCCCTTTATAGCTTGTTGTTCGGTGTGAGCCAAGGCTCCGTGTTGAAGGCCGTACATTGACCTATAATGATTTACTTTTTTAAAATTTTTATTTGGATGGAGAGTTGTCTCATTGGTACTCGCACCACATCTTCCTATATCTAAGGAGAAATACGCTTCTGGAGGTTTAAAAAAAATTCCTTCTGATGTATTTCGTATAAGTTTTTTTCGGGTTTTTTCCATTTGTGAATCCTATTTTACAAATGTTTAAAGTACACACATTATGGTACGTGTATTGTGATTGCACACATATATTTATTCGTTAATATTGTTGGTTTATAAATATTATTCTATTTTTTTTTAATATGTTTTGGGGTGCATTCATGAGTTTGGAACGTATAAATAACTTAAGAATGTATATAAAATTGGGAAATGCATGCTACAAGTGGCCTAACATTACACAACTATTGTTCCTATCTAGTTTCAGAAGTGCTAAATTTGAAATCTGTTTGTATTTAAAGTTAAAAAAAAACCTTTATATGAAAATATTACCTTCCCGTCGTATTGAATTCTTGCTATCATGACAAAAATTACACTGATGATTGCTGATTGATGATTTGTCTTTCTTTACGATGTATGTGAAGTTAGCAGCCGGTTCGTTATTCGATATTCAATATCCAACCGTTCTTTTCGATATATTTTCCTAAGAAAATATAATTAAAGTTTCACTAAAATCAGTACAAATGCACTGGATCGATATGTTTTCTTCCTTGTCGGCTAAATAACAAGTACCGTTTTTACGAAAGCCAAGAAGGCTCACCTTTAATTCAGAATTCAGCATTCAGAATTCTGAATTCGGAATTCAGAATTGGGAAATCATTTTTAGCAAATGTTATAACATATATATTTTAATAATTGATACATCATGTTTTAACTGTGATATGAAAATTGTACAATGTATGCCTTTCTTTATGTTAACTACTCAACAATAGTTTATATTTATTTTGTTGTCCATAATCTAAAGATGGGGGTGCTTTTCGGCATATCTTTGTGTTTTTGACGTTTTGGGATCTACCCCTGCAAGTCTCTGGTTCAAAATGTTCCCCTCGTCACCTTCCCAACATACATCCCTATGCTGTTTTTCATTCCTTTTAGTCCATTAACTCCCTCAAAATATGTCCATTACACGATAATATAAATACTACCCATCCCCACCCCCGAATGTATCTTGTTCGAAAAAAAGAAGAAGCAAACAACCGTTTAACGTCAAATTAGTCAGTTTTTCTTCTCTATATGTGCGAATCAAGAAGGACTTCTTCACTGTAAAAGCAATAGATGCGTGTCAGATAAAATATTTTTACAGTACTGACCTTAAATTAAGCATCACTTTATCGTATTCGTATCTAAAACTATCCGTCTGTGTTTTTTTGCAGATTTCATACTCCCAAGGTTGACCCTCTTCAAAAGTCAAAACATCGGTGGTGTTTACTTGGAGTCATCCGACAAAAAATTCCAGAAATTGTTTAAAATACTAGGTTGTTTTTCCCGGACCTTATAATTTGGTATAAGCGGTTTTGAATTTTTAGATGTTTAAATACCCTGCAACTTCTATAAAGATGGATTTTTTTAATATTTCGGCAAGTAGTCGCTGATAAGTCTTTAATTGACTTAACGGTCGTCCGAGCCAAATTATTTCCCAATAATTACAATTTTTTCAATAAAAGTAGTAAAAAAATCAATCAAAATCAACATTACGAATTATATATATTTAATTTATGACTTTTATAGTTTTAGTAAAGATGACAAGAGGTGTTAATTACAACTGGATCTACTGGACATATGAAAAGAAGAGATGACAAAACATGAGGCTTTTGTGTCGCTCACCTCATTTTGCTGCAGTGTATATTAAACAAAGGACACTCTACAACTACGATATATAGACAAGAATATAATTCATGACCACATTCTCTGGTTTGGAAGTGGTTATTTGTTTGTAGATCTAACTTTATTGAACATTCTTACTGTTTACAGTTATCTCTATCTATAATGAATTTGCACCAATAGTTTCAGAGGAAAAGATTTTTGTACAAAAAATAACAAAAATTTATAAAAATTGTTTACATTGACCTTCAAGGAGAATAACACCTGAAAGAGTAAGTTAACAATTTAGATCATGTTGACTTATTAGTAGGGCTTACTTTGTTGAACATTTTCGCTGGGTACAGTTTATCTCTATCTGTAATAATATTCAAGAAAATAACCCAAAACTGCCATATGTCCAAAAATTACCAATTCAGGGAAGTAATCAAACAACAGGTTTTCCGATGCGTGTGAAAATTTCAACTGTAGATAGATCTTAATGGTTAAGTTTCAGAGATATAAGCTTAATTGTTTTTTTTACCCATTTTTAATTTTCAGCCTTGGCGGCCATCTTGGTTTGTTGGACGAGGTTTTGTAATCGCCTGTTCGCTTCTCCATTTATAACTATATTTTTTGGAAATGGTAGTCGACAAAGGTCAGTGTCCCTTTGAAAACGCAACCCCCTAGACAACAACAACAACAACAGAGAAGACTTACGGATCTAAGATAATCATCACGAAATAAGTACATAAACAATATTGATCATCTTTTCTCGAAAACCACATACATTGTACCGGAAGTAATTTACAATATTTTTCGAATCTATCAAACCTCATTTTTGTTTATCGCAATGACCATAAGTTTTAAAGAATTAGGAAGTCAGTGATTGTGAATCGTTTATAAGAATATAGAATAATTTTAAGGACTTGGTCTCGGTGCATAACGTTTGTGCGCATTACCATTACATTTGCGCGCAGCTTTTGATTACAATTGCGCGCATTTTTTTGACAGGTAAACACAAGTAAATTACAGGTATTAATACTTATTTATTTATAACTTGTTCAATTATTTACAAGAATAAGTACTCATTCCGTTAGTCTTAGCCGGTCCCCTGCTCACCAACGATGAGGTGGAAGTGGGATTTCGAGCAAGAGAAGTCCGCTTTATTATGCACAAGCCCTAAATTCTAGAAATATATACAGATGAAAATGTTAAAATGTTATAACATAGCTAATCTTTAATAAAGGTACAAGTATTGATAAATTCATTACTTTACATGTCGGTACGTGCCGAAACACTATGTTTGTACCTTGGTGTAACTTCACAATATAATTTGAATTTAGAAATATTTTCAAAATTAATAATTGATAGTCATATTTATTATGAAAATAAAAATATAGTCAATTACAATTTGATTTAATTTTTATTTATATTTTTACCTGAGTTTACCTGTAAAATAAATGCGCTCAAACGTAAAACATTTTAATCCCCAAATGCGCGCAAACGTAGTGCGCCCCTTGGTCTTACGCGTATTCATCAATTAACTGTATTGATATGACATAATTTTGCATTTAATTTGCCAGACACTTATAATATTTCACTGATTTAACACACCGAAAAGGTTCCTTTTAAATTTTGACTTAATTTTCAGGATTAACTGGCATTGTTTTCTTGTAAGATTGATAAAAAAAATATTGACACATGCGACAGTATGATTGCCAAACAGACAATTATCCACTAGAGTCCAAATGAAGTGGAAGTGAGTAATTATTCGCAACCATATGACCGTACTTTATTCCGTTGAGAACTTTTTTTCTTTTAAAATCTTATCCAATATATAGGAGCACAGCTTGTGTTTCAGAAAACTTCACACATCATCTTCTATCAATTAACTACTGATGTAGGATATCTGTGACAAAATATATTAGTAGAATAGTCCAAGAGGATATCAAATATATGATAGTCTCGATAAACACTTCAACAACGGTGAAGTAGCATTATATCGATAAATTACGTAGAAAAGAACAGAACTGATGTATTCCGAAAAGACTTCAGGTGTTCCGAAAGACTACGGAGGTCGTCCAATATATACTGGGTAAACCCTCTGGGGTTTACGAAAAAATATTTCTCTGAACTTTTTTCAATATCAAACATCTTCCCGACGGAAAACGTTTCACGGAACTAGTAAACCATTTAGAAACATGAGTTTATACAAGGACAAATGAAAAAGGGAGTTGTAGTTAGAATCAGAGGCATGTAATATAGTGTTGAGAGAGAGCAAGCCCAAAGCTAGCAAAATGCTAGAATTCGCTTCACCTGTTTCTCGCCTTGCTTTTTTCCCCTTAAATAATCCCTGCCAAATTATAGATATAAACTATATGAAGGTCTGTATCTACATGTCAAAATACGGATAAGTGAGAATACTCTTTTAACAAAAGTTTTGCAAGGAGAAACTATGTTTCGATCATGAAAAATCTTCTACTACCTAAGTTTTATGTAGTTCTATATTTAAATTTTAACGCTAAACGGGTTTTCGTTCGAAATAAGATATTTACGAGGTTTGATGAATATGTTTTTAAAGAGTAGATAAAGGCAGGGAATAAATACAGCGTAGGGGTGTATGTTGGGAAGGTGATGAAGGTGGAAGTTAGAACTATAGACTTACTGGGGTCGATTTCAAACCAGTAAAAACACAAAGATGAAATGAAAAGCAAACTCTCCTCTTTATCTTATGCCATAGACAAATAAATAGAATGTTTTTATATAAGAAAGTCCTAGAGTAGATGATAAGGACAGGTATTAATGTTTCATATCACAATGAAAACAAATAGTAATTAAGTTTATAACATTAAAAAAAAATATTTCCGAATTCTAAATTCCGAATTTCGAATTCTGATTTCCGAATTCTGAATTCTGAATGGTGAATTCCCAATTTTGAATTCTGAATTATAGGTGAGCAATCTCGGCTTTCGTACGTTTTCGATATTTATGTGTACCTGTTCTGGCTTCACTCTCATTGTAAAATTAAAAATGTTGAAAAAACGCATACATTTATGAGGTGAACATCGCTCCTTTTCAAAATTGATGTCGACTATTTTGCAATAAGGCAAGATAAAATAAAATATCGTATTAGTATAAAATACAAACAATATTGTAGAAAGACGTATAAGAAATCCGGAAAGTTCCAACGAAAAAGACTAGCTTTTTTAGGCGTATTTTAAAAACATACATTCAGTGATTTGAATGTCGTAAAATTCTTTAAATTCAGTCAAAACCTTTAGTAATGAATAAATTTCGTTTCACAAATGTATATTAATAACTTGAATACTATGTTACATACCTAATGTTTTGCTTACTATGCTCAAATATTATATCATCTTAAATTATTCATCCACATTTTTAATACAATAATTATATAAAAGTAATTTTATCTTTACTTTTTTTATTTATCGTATCTAAATGGGTATTTATCAGATAGGACAATAACAGTAACAAAAATGAACTTCTTTTCAATTTGTGCATTTTCTTATTGAAAACTGGAACACATTCCTGGTTCTTCCTAACTTCGGGACGTACTTCTATACATTCAACATTATTTACTGGACGTGCAGCTTTCTTTTGAATATTGACACGTAATCGTATTCAACAAAACCAACTAAACGAACTCTGACAAAACTATGAGTTATTCCATGTGATCTGGTAGAGTCAGCACATAGATTCACATACTGTTCTGCAACGACTTTATTCCCAAGTTCTCATCGCTATTTATTTTTAATATCCAAGTTAATCTAAGGGCCAAAAAAAGACAAGTTAAGATAATTAAAAATTCGTCTGAAATCAATTACTTGAAAAAGAAGTGGACAAAAATTTGGAAACTAAAAGATACCAATAACAGATTTTATGAACCAAATCTCTATTTCGAAAACAAGTCCCTTATTGGTCATGCAATATTCAAACAAAGAAATGTACATGCAATTTTTAATACGATGTTTACGACGGATGATTCAAATTGATTGATTGATTGATTGATTGTTGGTTGCTTAACGTCCAGTGACAATTGATTGATATAAGGAAAACAACATATCAGCATATAATAGTGAGGAGATATGATATGATAGCCAATAATATTACTATCTATCAGAGACGTTAGGACGAGGATGTAAATAACTTTGTAGTATAGCCATAATACGACCTGCAACAATGAGCAAAATCTATACTATGTAGTAATCTATAAGAGAACATTAAAAGACCAAATATTAAATCAACCAAAGGAATATTCACTAAGTGGATTTTATCTTATAAAACAAATAAATACTTCACAAAATGATTCACAAAATTAAAAAAAATACTCATCATAATGTTTTTCAAATATTTTACGTTTGTAAATGTTTTTAAAGCAATTTCTTTCCTCTAGTTTTCAACCTTAGCAGTAGACAGGTCAGAAAATTTAATGCTATTTCTTAGTGGATCGTAACCTTCATCGTTCCGGGTGTTAGTATTAGCTCCACAGACCAACAGTATATCTACCACATAAACTGATGGAAATTTCATCAGAGAAACATTTCCTACTTTGGTTATATTGGGATCTACTGCTAAGTGTAATAATGTCTGATTATTTAATCCCCTGGGATCCAGTTGAATCAAGAACGCAACTTGTTCTATAAAGTCTACACGCTCACTCACACTACCACCAATAAACTGGAAAAGTCGAATTAAATGTAGTGTTAGCTTCATTAGGCACTGCAAATTTCCTTGTTCAATAATTCTTAATCGGCGTATGGTGAGAACAATTTTGCTCCCCTCAATCTGACGGACAATCATCTTGAAGACATCTAAAACATCGATCATCTTCACCTGAAATAATGAAAAGGCTATCAATAAAAACATAAAAATAAAAAGTTACACTTTTTAATGATTTTCAGCTAGTTTTATAGTTGTATATAGTGGATTCATTTTTTTTAGTGAGTATCAATTTTCGTGGATTGAAGAACACTTGCATTTTCGCTGATATTTGATTTCGTGGTTTGCCAACCTCTGCATGAAAAGCCTATCATAAATCCTTTGTAATCAGTTATAAATAAATTTTGTGTTTTTACTGTTTTCTGATTGGTTAAAATTATTAGTTTTATTTTCAATGTTGTCAATTTTGATGGCAACACGCCCACTTTGACGTTGTGTATTAATACGCCAACATGTGTGTACGTTGTTATTGTTAATATAAATAATTTAAAAAGTTCTTTGAGCCTTAGTTTTGGTAGAAATTTATTTATAATGAATGGCAATAATTTATTTTGATTTTATTGAACCATAAAACTAATTTTTGATTCTTCACATTTTACATAATCCGCTTCGCGGATTATTCAATGTGAAGAGTCAAAAATTAGTTTTATGGTTCAATAAATTCAAAATAGATAATTGCCATTCATTAAGAACATTTAAATTCGTGGTTACCCTGTATTAACGAAACCCACGAAAATTGGTATTTAACGAATAATAACGAATCCACAGTAGATACACAACCTAATCAAGTCATGAAATATGTTGAAATTCACAAACATGTTTGACAGAGCCACGTTCTTTGTATGCTTCCCAGAGAAGAACCGGTTTTACACTTTTCCCTGTTGGTATAAACTTTGTTTGTTTTTTCCTTTCATTTATTTTTGTAGGCATCAATCTGTTTGTTAGTTATGTTTTGTGTTTGATTCACATATTGTATATTCAAAAGAGAGGCAGAAGAAACCAAAAGTCTATTCAGACTCATACGTCGAAAGTCAACTGCCAACTAGCAAATATCTAAAATTAAAACTAAAACTAAAACACAACAAAAGTCCACAAAAGACATCAAATAAACCTTAAGAATATGAAACACTAACTCTACCAAATTAGGGGTGATCACTAGTTATCGTGAAAGGTAACTAGATTCAGCTCCACATGTGGCACTTGCTATGATGCAGATGTAAACGTCTCTAACCAAATGGCAAAATCAAACGCTCAAACACATCAAACGAATGGGTAACAACTGTCATATTCCTGACTATTTGGAACATACATTTTCTTCTGTAAAAAAGGATATGTTAAACCTGGTTTAATAGCTAGCTAAATGACAGACGCATAAAATTCCATTATATTGTCAACGATGTGTGTAAAAAACAGCTTAGTTTACGGTATACGTTTTGTTCATTGTCCATATCCTGGAGTGAAAGGCACATTATCAAAATAGTCAAAATATTTTGAAAACAGTGATTTAACTGAAGCAAGTACATTTATTTTTTCGGGGCCTTTTAAAGCTGAATATTTGGTATGGTCTTACTAATTGTCAAAGGCCGTACGGTAACCTTTAGTTGTTTATTTCTGTGTCCTTTAGTTTCTTTTGGAGAGTTTTCTCATTGGTAATCTTTCTACATATTCTTATATTTACTTTTTAATTGAAGCAAATATTGTATGGGTTTATATTTCTCAAACTGTATCAATTCATAAAGATTACCCGTTCTTTTGTATTCTTGTTTCCCCATTGGATCTCCATTTCACAAATCATATCAACTAAACGTATTGCACTTTGGATTGTGTCACCATTTAAAGGATCATCTTGTTTGAATCGTAGCGTGTACACGTATTTCCATAGTTTCAGACATTGCTGGTAACAACCATTATCTAGATACATAGCACCACGAAAAATAATCTTTCCTATTGTGACAGGATGGTTTTCACCATAAATCCGGGAATATTTCAGTAGGGCTTGTGTGAAAAAGTCATTTGGATCAGTCAGTTGACGTAAAGTTTCTACTGACATAACTTCAACTGCACAATTCAAGTAAGATACCGGTGTCACCCTCCTTCCAGTGTCGGTAATAGTATTTATCAATTCAAAACGCAGCTTTAATGCTGTTTCCCACATTAAAACACAACGTGTGACGTCATCGTCTACCAAAGAACAACCAATCAAATCAAATGCATCGCATTTTTCTTCGACTGGAAATTCATAAGTATCTAGAAAGTATTTTATAACAGTTGAACTGCCTCTGAACGCAGCGATTTTAAGGGGTTTTCTTCATAGTTTGTTTTGGCGGTCATTGATCCTCCATTTCGACATAATAACTTGACGGTTTCTAATTTATGAGAGTGTGCAGCATGATGTAAGGCGGTATATCCATTCACACTTGAAGCATTAACACTTGCTCCTTTAGAAATAAGATATGCACACAATTCTGTGTTAGCTACGGCTGCCATTAAACACGAATATCCTTTTTCTGTAATATTCCTGATGTTTGCACCATGTTCCACGAGATATTCTACCATAGGCATATTTAGAGACCCACATGCTGATATTAATGGTGTCGACTTCACACTGGTTAGTCCATTAACGTCTGCGCCATGTTCAGTCAAAAGTTTTATTATATCAAGCCCATTTTCAAGACCTGTCGCACACCATAAAGACGGAGCTTCGATTCCATTTTCCCATGTGGGTAATTTAAATAACCCTTTTTGTTCAACGTCGGGTCACATTCGTCCAACAAATATTTCATAATATCTGCGTTACCCAATATACATGCATGAACTAATGCAGGCCTTCTATCGATTTTGAAAGTCACTATTGATTTCCGCTGACTTGTTGTCAACATACATAATGTACTGATGATTTTGTTAGGTTTATCTTCATCGATACATGTGTGTATAATCCTGGCAATCTTTTCTATTTCAGAATTACTAAGTTCAGCTGACATATTTAATATATATACCTTAGGAACGGTAGCTAAAACAGCTGATCAACACTAAACGATATTTACATCCCTGTCCACAAAGTTCCTTTATTAGTAATCTTAAAATTTATTTTTACCATTACCATTGAAGACGATGAAAAATTATTTTGAAAATCATGCATCGAAAAAAATAATTCAATATAATTGAGTACGTATATATCCGTTGGAAATTTTCAGTTCCGTGTCAGTTGATCCATATATATAATTTAAATATATCTACCTGTTCTAAATATAAAAAATAATACACCTTACCCGACGTTACATATATATATATGTCAAATAAACTAAGATAAAAATAGATTATTAAACATTTACACTTTTAATAAAATTGAGAATGGAAATGGGGAATGTGTCAAAGAGACAACAACCCGACCATAGAGAAGACAAGTCTGAATCTTTTAGATACAACATCAGACAGTTACAGATAAAGATCAATTTTTATTTTCAATAAAGGATTCATAAGGGCAACACTTGTATATTACACATTTACAATACTGAATATCTAAAGGAAAAACAGCTCAAACATGAGATATAATGAGAGTTAACATAAACCATCTAAACCACAATGTTCAGTGTTCGTTTGCTATCAACCAAAAGCAGTATCATATATTCAGTATATGATTCAGAAATAAGCTTTAATGAGTGAAATCCATCTCGAGGATGGTACATATTGAGAATTATAAAGTTATCCAAATACAGGAGTCACTGAAGTAATTCTTACATTTAAGTTTATTTGGAAAGCCTAACCGGCATGCAGTTAATCAAAGATTTTCTTCCTTGTAAATATCTAGACTGTAGTTTTTCCTTGTTTCAATTAACTATCTGAATGTGGATAAAAATTTTCTTCGTTTATGAGATATGTCTGGGAATACAGAAGTCATAATATACTGTGAATTCATTTATTTTCGTGGGTACCATTTTTCGTGGATTTCGAAGGAAAACTTGCCTGTTCGTGGATATTTAATCTAGTGGTTTTTACGATGTCTTTTAATACAGGCCTTTAGAAAATATGTAATTCTTTGAACGTGTAATTTATTGGTTCCTAATACCCCGAAATCCACGAAAATTGGTATCTAACGAATAATAATGAATCTACAGTACATTAAACAAGATAACAGGATTATCTGAAATGTGAAGTATGTGCACAGTAACATAGATAATAAAAAAATGACTCATCCATTAAAAGAATCTGTATACATACACACAACAAACCGCGAACAACTGATATAGTAATGATAATATGTGGTATGAGGCCAATGATACAGCTGTCAACAAGAGACCAAATGACATAGAGGTTTACAACTATAGGTCACCATATAGCCTCCTGTCTTGTTATAGGTACAGTGAAGATAATATAAGTTGAATCCAGATGACAGACAATGTCGCTATCTATACCTGTTGAAAGTTATCAATCTATGAGCATAACAGTTTTCAGACAATATAAAATATATGGTTGAAGACGAAATGCCTTCGGTTTAATTATTTTACTGGACATGTTCTTGCTTCTGAATGCAGCTTTCGTCTCTAATATAAACATCCGATACTATCAATGTCATAACTGAGGAAGAGCAAGCTTATGGATGGACTTGACTTAAATGTGATGCTAAATCTTTCACAATTATGACATAAAGATTTGTTATTGCGGAGTAGTCGAGATTAATACAAAAACAACCTAAAAAATGATAGGTAACATTCGCTAGAGCCATTCATCCAAGAGTGGACACCTGGAGCAAATCCATAGCCATTAGTAGACACCTAGACTGATATTATTGCGAAAAAGAAGGTGACACGGTTATACAATAATTGCTCTGCAGCAGACATGCGAATACAGTCCAGTAGTGGACATCAGAGTGAGTATCCCTTTCATTTATTCTTAGTGTATCTGCTATTGGATTTTAACGGATATTCATACATGTGTCTTTTTCTTTTTTAACCATGGCGTTGTCAGTTTATTTTCAATCTTATAGTTTGCCTGTCCCTCTGGTATATTTCGCCCCACTTGTTAAGATTGACAAAAGATGAAAAGAGGAACAACCTCTCTATATATCAATAATAGGTTTAATGTGTTGATAAGCAACGTATAGATCTATATGAAGACAAACAAAGATATCTTCACAAATATGTAAGTATTCACAATTTGTTTGGATTTTCTCAAACAATATTTTAGATTATTTTGTTTTATAAGTTTGTCCAATATTCATTGTTTATATGTTTTCTTTATTAAAACATTATTTTGCTATGGCATATATAGACAAGTCTGTTATTTTCCTACGATATAACATTCCGTTAACTAGTTGAACTGTGTTATAGGGACACTCTATGATTCAGACATTACCGGCGTTATATCTGCCATGGTTCCATTTATTCAGATAATTTCTTCCTGCTACTAAAAACCAATAGGTGTACCTCCTAGAAAACTTAAAGCCAGTGAAAATCAATACCCCACAGTTAAATAATCTTATATTATTTTACGACAACACAGATGATGAAGGCCTGTTAAAATTGTAAAAATACAAAAAAAATAAGAAAACATAAAATATTTAGCAGTTTATGCACGAAATCGTTTAGTATAGGTGTCTAAATAATTGTGTGAGCATCATAAAAGTGTATTTATTTCAAATGAATATGTGTCTGTCGTTTGCAATAATAATTTTTTACAGAAAAAGCTGTTCCATTGTAAAATGTGCCTTTTACTGAAAAAAATATTCTATGACGATTTAGTCGACTCTGAGCATGTCCATTTTTGCACATTCAAGGAAAACATTGTTCTAACCGTAATAGGAATAATACGTATATGACATGTGAAATCGCCAGCTTGATAAACAAACTTGTATTGGTTTTTTTTATAACCAAAACCTGTTCCGCATTCCGTATAAACTATACAGATCTACCAAAAGACGTAAATGTTGGATGTAACCAGTTACAATAGAAAAGGTCACCAAATGTCCATGAACAATGAAAGAAACCCATATTACATAAAAAACAATTAAAAATAAAGCAATAACAAGCTTTAAAATGATAAACCAAGGAGCATGACAAAACGAGAAAACCGGTGTCCTATTCTTACAATCATTTACATGTTTCATATGAAATAACCAAAGTAATTTATATACAACACAAACACTCAATTATCAAAATAGAGAGATAGTAAATGGCAAAATATTTTCATGTCAAATATAGATAAAAGAAAGTTGTTTAGTTGTGGTGTTGATTATATTAGACAACTGTATATGACAGTTAACAACCATTTTTGGAAAGATGTACTAAGATCCTGGGAAATGATTATTCAAAAAGAAAGAAATTTTACTTATGATTCATTTTTATCAAATCCACTATGGCTGAATAATAATATTAAGATTGGTCATAAATCAGGAATTTATCAAGAATGGTTCAATAGTGGTATTAGATTTGTAAATGATATAGTTGACGAAAATGGATCGTATATTTCATTTGACCAATTTAAGCAAAAATATAACATTAACACAGATTTTCTTAAATTTCACAGTGTTATTTCGGCAGTGAAAGAGGCATCAAAATCTTTCCCTAAAGGATCTTACAAATTAGTTTGTCCTTTTATACCATCATGTCTACAAATATTTTTAAAACATTGTAAAGGAGCAAAAGATATGTATTCTGTACTGACAAGAAATAATGTTATTCCTACTGGACAGCTTAAGTGGGTTAAAATTTTAGGTGAACAGAATCTGAACTGGAAAAAGATTTTCAGACTGCCTTTTGCTGTTACTAAAAATAGTAAATTACAGTGGTTGCAATATAGGATTAACCATTGCATTATTGCCACAAATCAGTATTTAGTTAAAATAAAATTGACTGATGATCCTTTATGTACATTTTGTAAATCAGATAATGAGTCTATAGAACACCTATTTTGGAATTGCAATACTGTACAAGATTTTCTACAGGATGTTGATAACTGGTTCCTTTCCGGTGGAATAAGTCTCCCCATAAATAAATTAAACTTTCTTTTTGGAGACTTATCCAAGATATTTCCCAACAACCCATATAACATGATTTTTCTTTATATTAAACAATATGTGTATAATTCTAGATGCTTTAAAAAGAATCTCTCATTGCAAGCAATTATAATAAAACTGAAAGATATGTATAAATTAGAGAGTATGATAGCTGTAAAAAATAAAAAGATAACTGAATTTGACAATGTATGGAATGTTTTTGAAAAACTGTTATTGAATACGAGCTAATGTCTTTTTTGTTGTTGTTACAATAAATTATGACTGGATAATCCTTTTGTGTTTTGTTTTTGTTTTTTGTGTTTTGTTTTTCCTTCGTTATTTATTTATTTATTTTTAATTTTTTAATTTTTTAATTTTTTAATTAATTATTTCCAATTAAGATTTATTTATAAAAATGACATTGTATTTATCTTATATGTATTATAGTGTATGTATGTCATGTATATGTTGTAATTGTTGGAAATAAAAAAATCAAAAGTTAAAAAAAAAAAAAAAAAATATTGAAATTATTAAACTATCTTTCAAACATGTTATAGTTAATGTTTTAAACAAGAAGCGTTCCATCTAGTTCAAAACCAATTCAGATTGCAGGTCAGAAAATTTAAAGCTTTTTCTTAGTGGATCATATCCGTCGTCGCTACGGGTATTAGGATTTGCTCCACAAACCAATAGTATATCAACAACATAAACTGATGGAAATTTCATCAGAGAAACATTTCCTACTTTTGTTATACTGGGATCTACTGCTAGGTGTAATAATGTCTGATTATTTATTCCCCTGGGATCAACTTGAACCAAATACGCAACTTGTTCTATAAATTCTACACGTTCATTCACGCTTCCACGTATAATCTGGAAGAGTCGAATTAAATGCAGTGTTAGCTTCATTAGGAGCTGCAAATGTCTTTGTTCAATAATGCCCAATGAACGTATGGTAAGAACACTTTTACCGCCCTCAATCTGACGAACAATCATCTTAAAGACTGCAAGAACGTCGGCCATTTGCACCTGAAATGATAGAAGAGCTAATCAATAAAGCCCATCAAAATAAAGAACTACACTTTTAAATGAAAATCATTTCAGTTTGTGTAATTGATGTATAGCTACACAATTTAATCAAGTCAGGTTATATTTTGAGAACAAACAAACATGTTTACCGAGCCACGTTCTTTAAATGCCTGTCTCTAACAAGAGCGTATGACACAGCTTTTTCTGTTGGTTATTTTGTTACTTTTCATTTACTATTGTAGGAAACGATCTTTTCGTTAGTTTTTCTTGTGATTGATTCGCTTCAAGCGAAACTGTAAGAAGTGTCCACAAAAACAACATATGAACAAAAATACTGAGCAACACATACCTCATCAAATCGGGGTTATAACAGCACGGTAGGTATAGTATCCGGCTGGGATCGGGGTTTTTCGAGTGATTTGATCGGGTTTTTTCGAGTGTGACCACTTTTTTTCGAGTGAATATGAAGAAAATATAAAAAAAAACAGACTTCATCTCTAACAAGACGTCATATAGACGATTGTGTTTGATATACAAAGTTATATTATGTATGATAGTATTTGATAAAGAAAGATATTATTAACCCGACACTATTTTTCGTTAAAGAAAGTTAAAATAAGCCTTTAAATGCTTTAATTCAAAAATACAGAATAAAGCCATTTTTAGACACATAACACTGATAATGTTGAAAGAAATGCATACATGGAATCTATATATCCTTAGAAATACAGACACTTTACAAAAATTATTGTTTTTGCATTAAAAACGACATTTTGAGACTCAATTCATTTATTTATGTTCGTTTTTTTTCGAGAGCAGTCCGGGTTATTTCGAGTGTGTCCATTTTTTTTAGAGTGCATAGACAAATTGCCTATAGTTTAAAATGTTCTTTGTCAGTGGATTTACGATTAAAAATAATGAACAAAGTTTCAAATTAAGTTCTTTTCCAGGGATGAACCACTGCATTCGTCAGTTTGATAATGGTGTTCTAACACTTACATGTTATAAACATTCGTTCATTTGTTTATATTTTGCTGTTTGTCATACTGTATATCTTTCATGTAGAATACATATTCGTGATGTCAACAATATAATGTATGCATAAATAATTTGGATTGAGACGTACATACAGATATTTTTATTCCTGATGAGCTATTCATTTCATTGTTCATTATGTATAAAATCTAATTCAAATGTTTTTGTCAATTGGAATTAAAATCAAGCGGATTAATTGTGTCTATGTTGTTGTTTTTTTTCTTTCATTCATGTTTTATTTTGTGTTGGGGCGGGGGTCAGGCCTCCATTAGTAGAATGTGTTTTATTACATAGCATTTTTCTGATTTTTCTTTGCTGTCCAGTACTGAGGTTTCTTACTCCGTTTTTTAATCAACAGCTGTGCCATGGTCGCATGATACACCTGTCAGGTTTTCAAAGTTCATTTCTCTTATTCATGGTTGTGTCTTATTATCTATTTCTTACATGAATAGATATTTCTCGTATCATCACTACACAGAGTGTGATATGAAAATACGAAAATCCGCGTTTATTTGATTTGCTGGTGTCACACCACCAATTACTCCCTACTCTGACACAAAATAGTGCTTTCAATGTCCTTGTTTACTTAAACTAACCAACAAATTTTCAAAAATCAAGCTTTTAGTGAAAGAGAAATATATTTAAACCATTTTGAGCCAACATTTACTTGTCTATGAGTTAGAATTTAAGATTTCGAGAAAACCAGGGGTTATTTTTGGAGTATCTCTATTCGGGTTTTTTTTCTAAGAAGGCTTTACGGGTATTGGCATGTAGAAAGATGATACATGTACATATCAGGATATACCTGGTTTCTAGGAAGTTAAACTTAGGGTAAGATATTTAGAAAGCTGTTAAAATAGAAAAAAAAATGGTAGAACAGATAGGGAATTTTAATTGATGGTCTGACACCTTATACATCATCATAAGACGATATTACGGCATTTTCACTGGCTATTCGTTAGGTCATTGATGACATTCAAATGTTACGACGATGTACATTTCGTGTGCAAAATGCTAGAACAACGATTCACGGATTTTTTAGTTTAACGCAATGACAGTGTTGGCCGTATTAAGACAACTAGGTTTAATAACTTGTGAGAATGGGATCTTGCTTGATATCAACTCTCGTTATTTAATTCAAATAGTAATAATAAACTCGCCAAAGGCTTGTTTATTATTATATTGAAATTAAATAACTCGAGTTGATAAAAAGCGATATCTATTCTCACTCGTTATGACACCTTTAAATAATCTCTCAATTTCAAAAACTTAACTTTTACAAAAATCTTCTCCTCTGAAACTACTTCATAATAGATAAAGATAACTGTAAACAGCAAGAATGTTCAGTAAAATAAGATCTACAAACAAGTCACCATCACCAAAACAGATAATTTTGCCATGAATTCTATTCTTGTCTTTAATGTTGAAGAGTGTTCTTTTTTGGACATGCACTGCAGCAAATAGATTAAAGCGAGTGACACAGGCTCTTACGAAACTCTATAATATTTAATAAAATCCCACAATTCGGAAACGTAAAATCAATAATTCCTAAAAAATCTTTTTTGTAAATTTGTAATTGTAAACTAGAATTGGAACATATCTGTAGTCAAACAGTTGTTATATAAAGGTAAATAATAATCCTCCATGATAGTGTCTTAAATCACTCGAACGGGCGACTTCAACTTCGATACTTGGAATACTTGGTAGAAAGCTTCAATGTAAGAAGCAACCCACAAACAAGAAATGAAATGCAAGCCTTAGAATATCCTGTAAGTTGGAAATATATACTCCATAAACAAGCGCTGCTGGATTTTTGCTTCAATCAAATGGAAAGTATCCAATTTGGCAGCTGAAACCCTCTCTTTTGTCGTATTTTTTTTCTCACCTGACCTTCTTGTCGATTTCATGAATCATGAATGAAACAACTTAGTATACGACATAATTACCGGGAGCGAAAAACATTTTACTGGAAACATCTAAACTATTTCTAAATACCATTCAAACTGAAGCAATAATTATATTGGTTTATAATGTTAATTAGATATATGAAGATGTGGTACGAGTGCCAATGAGACAACTCTTCATCCAAGTAACAATTTATAAAAGTAAAACATTATACATCTGTAGGTCAAGGTACGGCCTTCAACACGGAGTCTTGGCTCACACCGAACAGCAAGCTATAAAGGGCCCAAAAAATTACTAGGGTATTAATTCTGTATTAATCTACACAAATTACCTGTTCTGTTGTTGTCCTGTTAACCAATTTGGTTACCATTTCACAAAATATATCAACTAAACTTATAGCACATTGGATTGTGTCGCCGTTTAAAGGATCGTCTTGTTTGAAACGAAGCGTGTAAGCGTATTTCAATAGTTCCACGCATCGCTGGTAACAACCATTATCTCCGTACAGAGCACCGCGGTAAATGATCTTCCCGATTGTTACTGGATGATTTTCACCGTAAATTCGGGAATATTTCAGTAGTGCTTGCATGTAAAGGTCGTTTGGGTCAGAAAGTTGACGTAAATTTTCTACTGACATAACTTCAACTGCATACTGAAAGTCAGGTACGGGTGTCAAGTTCCTTGATGAATTGCTCATGGTATTGGCCACTTCAATACGCAACTTCAACGCAGTTTCCCACATAAGAATACATTGTGTAACGTTATCGTCTACCAAAAAACAACCCAACAAATCTAATGCATCGCGTTTTTCTTCGACTGGAAATTCATAAGTATCTAGAAAGTATTTTATAACAGATGAACTGCCTCTAAGAGCTGCAATTTTCAAGGGTGTTTCTTGATAGTTTGTTTTGGCGGTCATTAACCCGCCATTCCGACATAATAACTTGACGGTTTCTAATTTATGATCATTTGCAGCGTAATGTAAGGCCGTATATCCATCCATATTTGAAGCGTTAATACTTGCTCCTTTGGAAATAAGATATGCACATAGTTCTGTGTTAGCTACCGCTGCCATCAAACACGAAAATCCTTTTTCTGTAGTCGTCCTAATGTTTGCACCATGTTCGACGAGATATTCGACTATAGGGATATTTAGTAATAAACACGCCGATATTAATGGTGTTGACTGCGAATTGGTAGGCCCATTCACGTCTGCACCATGTTCAGTGAGAAGTTTTATTATATCAAGCCCGTTTTCAAGACCGGTAGCACACCATAGAGGTGGAGCTTCAATATCCTTTTTCAGATGCGGGATTTTAAATGGCCCTTTTTGTTCAACGTCAGGGTCACATTCGTCCAACAAATATTTCATGATATCTGCGTTACCCTTTAAGCATGCAAAGTACAATGCAGGCCTTCCATCGATTTTGAAAGTCACTATTGATTTCCTCTGACGTTTTGTCAACATACATAATGTACTGATAATTTTGTTAGGTTTATCTTCATCGATACATGTGTGTATAATCCTGGCAATCTTTTCAATTTCAGAATTACTAAGTTCAGCCGACATATTTATTCACTTTTAACATATATCTTTAGAAACGGTTGTTAAAACAGTTATTCAAAACTATGCGATATATACGTCCATGTAGTCTGTAAAATACCTTGCAATCAAGAATGAACCAATAATCCAAAAATATAATATCTACATTTGAAATGATGGAAATTGTTTCTGAAATCATGCGTCGCACACATAATGTAGGATATGAGACAATATATCCTTTGTAAATTTTCAGTTCCGTGTCAGGTGATCTATATTGAATTTAAATTTATCTACCTGTTCTAGATATTAAAATAAGTGACCTTGCCCGACGTTATATATTGTAAAAGTAATTATAGTTTATCAAAGATTAGAACATTTCTATATTGAATGTATTTGTGATAGGAAACCAAAAAAGACTTCATTAATCGAACATCGATCGACTAAATATTATGTAAGATTGTATCAATCCCTTCATGACAGTTGTAAGTTTGTTCATGCTAAACCTTTACAAAAATCGATGTTAACAGATACACTCAGACCAAATTGAACTGCATGTCCTATCAGAAGGGCGAATAGAAACTTGGTACAACTATTCTGAGAGGATAATTAGCATGCAACACTGGTATTAAAGAGATAATCGTAACTGGAATTACGACTATCCCAATATGGCGACGGCAGATATAGGTAAAATCTTTACAGTCATTTTTCTCAAATGTAGCATGTTTTTGTCAATAGTTACTCTATTATTTTTTTATATACCATTACATCATATTGGAATCGTAACGGTGCACTGGAATTGTCTAAGCGCTTTGAAAATTGCCGTTGAAAAATTCGGGATGATAATCGTAACTCGGAAAAAAGATAATCGTAATTATGGTATTAAAAAATGTCACTAGGTAAACTCAATTTGCGACAGTAAAACCTACGTTTTACGAAGGTCAAGCTTAAAATACAATACAGTTATCTCCTAATTATAACAATTCAATGAAACATAGCATGTAAAATCTTAATATTTTTTTATCACAAAAGTGTAATCAGTTGCCGTTAAGGATGCAATGACGTCACGTCATTTGGAATCAGGGCACAATAACCAATAACCTCTTTTTGTGCCCCGGGCAATTTTGAGGTTATAACATATGCAAAACCTAACGTATTCGTAACAAATATGTGATAAACACCTTAATTGAACCACTACCTAGTGGTTAACACATGATTACCATCATTGATTTGTGGTAGATACAGGATAACAACCCACAGTTGCTCAGTTGTAGACACCCGGAGTATTTTGCCCTTTAATTTATTTCTGGTAGTTTATCTTCTGTTTCAATTTTAACAGACAGACGTGTTGTAAAGATCGACACCAGATAGGAAGGACGAACCATCTGCCTCTCTATCAATATAAATTTACCTTATGTTGATAAGCCAAGTATTTTATGATGAAAAACACAAAGGTCTGTACAAATAGGTAAGTGTCTCAATTTATTCTTTACTGTTTTGTATGAATTGTTTAAAGTTTATATAAGCTTTATTTTAGGTTTACTTTATAACTTTTAAAACATTATTGTGTTCATGTTTTCTTTTTTTACATTATTCTGTTATTGCACAGCCAAATCCTTCCTTTGTTACAATATTCTGTTACGTGGTTGATTGTTGAATTGTGTTATTATAAAAAAAAATCGCATCTTAATAGTTGTTTAAAGTTGCTGCCAATCATTTCATTTATGTATGATATTCATATATAAGATTTTCAATTAAATGTGTCTCTAGTATTTTTTACTTAATGATATGAATCATACTTTAAAGCATTGTTTCTATTAATCCATGTATCTTAAGAAGAGCCATAAGCAAAACTCGTTTTTGTTTTAGACGTTAATAGTATCGATGGCAGCGGTCTTATTATTTGTGACAGTCCTTGTGATATTATCAGTATGTCAGTCTCAGAACTCAGGGTTTATACCAAAGAAACCTGACATTGACTATAACTCAAAAGAAACAATCACCAAATCTACAGAATCGATTATTTCATTTGGAGGGATGATACAAAAAGAGAAAATCTCAGAGCCACAAAATGAAACTGTTACAACACCCAACGGAACTGTTTGTCCAATTACTCAGCTAGAAACAAAGGGACCAGTAAATCTATATATTCATGGGGCTTTTGCTACAACAAATAAAGGTAGGTGTGTTACCATTGTTGTTTGTTATACACTAAAATTGTCAGGGTCTCTCCGTTTCGAATTCTGTTTCGTCCTACTAGCTGCAGAGGGGGCAGTAGACTAAATGAAACTTTAAAAAGTGAAAGAATGTGATGAATTCAAAATGTATAAGAAAATGCATGCTGTTATTTCTATTTGCATATTTTGCAAAAAATGAAATACCTCTTATTTCTTTTTATTTACTTCGAAAATTTATTTCAGATTTACTTGCATTTCCACCACTACATTCAACATGTGAATGTTCCCCTGGGTCGCAAGGTCTACAAGGAATCCCTGGACCGAACGGTAAGATAGGTCCGCAAGGTACAAAAGGAGACAGGGGACTACAGGGCCCTGCTGGTCCGCCTGGTAGACCTGGACCTCCAGGGAAAGTGATAGTTAATACAACACACACCATCAGACATGAGCAATCCAGTATGTTTACTGCATTCTCAGCTGTGATGACTATGACACAGTATGGCCCATTTGGTCAGGACAGGGTAGGTTGTGGTGAAATACATATATAAGTTACACTGTTATTGTCAGCTGTATTGACTATGACACAGTATTGGCCATTCGGTCAGGACATGGTAGGTGGTTGTGTAATACATATAAGTTACAATGTAACATGTTATTGTCTAATTATTAAAAAAATCTCCAAACTGATATTTTTGTAGGAACTTAGTAAAGACAAAATACTGACAATACATCATATATATCCGCTATTGCTGTATTTAATACAATATTTATACTTTTGCGTTTGGATATATTGATAGAAACATGTTTACGAAATCCGTTTTTTATCATTTTCATATCGACGATCGAAGTAATGGAAAACAAATATGTTATTGGTGGGGTTGTTTTTCGAGCCTATGACATTGTGTCACCAACACGAGAGACATAGCGATCCTGCATTCCGTCTTCGACGGTGTCGAAAGTTAGGGTATTTTCATTTCTCTACATTTTACTAATAAAAGACGTACGAATTGAATTGGGGTATACTACTGTTGCATTAATTCGTGCTTATGGAGTTAATAACGTTTCCATACAGTCTATAGATCTTAAAAGAATTCAAACTAAACAAAACAATTTAAGTCCAAACATATTTGAAGATGATCTTTGTTTTTTAGTGTTCCTTATACTGATAATATTTAAAACCTTTTTCAGATAGTAGTTTTTGATCAGGTACTGGCCAACTATGGTAAATCTTACCGTCAAAGTGTTGGTGTATTTGTAACCCCCTATAATGGACTCTACCAATTCCATATGCATATACACACCAGGAAGTCATTCATAGCTGAAGTCACATTACGTGTAAGTTCGTATTGTGTATTGGTTACATCAACCCATTAAACAAGTAATCTTGAACCATATGTCTTCCCATACAGAATTATGACGACTGATCAAGTCCATTTAGCAAACTGACCTCGGTTATCTTTGTAACCCGGATTTGTTTTCTCTCAATCGTTTTATGACATTCGAACAGCGGTATACTACTGCATGTTGTCTTTATTTGGTACCGTTACTTTTTAATCGATTCGGTACTGGAACTTATACTATATCATTTTTATCATTTCGTTTACAAAATATTTTTTTCATTGAAATAGTTTGGATCAATACATTTTAAATGTTTTGTTTTGCTTGAATTGCAACTTGTTCATGATTAAAAGAAGATATGAAATATGATCGAATAAGACAACCACAAAAACAAACAACTTTATATACAGAAATGATCAAAGTTAAGTTCCGCAATACACACAAGTAATCCTCAAATCAATCTTGAATTTTTTTACATGATAACATACACCCATTTCTGGCTCGAATAGTCTATTGCCACTTTGAAACTCTATGACAGGATATACTACTCAAACGTTTATTTCGCGCATATTTCATTTGTAGGTCAAACGAAAAATGAATACCCAATCGATGCAGGATATTGTCAGAACATGGGCTGATGGGAAAACAGGCAATATAGAATACGAGATGGGTTCATCTAACAGCGCCATTGTTTATTTAGAGAAGGGAGACATGGTATATTGTGTGTTACCAAAGAATCAAGTGTTGTCTGGGTTACAGTTTACATCATTTTCTGGATATCTGATGAAAACTGACGAAAAGAATGATATGAACTCAAAAGATAGATTTCAAACATTTCTTCCATAAATATTTCACGATTCAATTAAAAGAGGTAGTGCTGTATTATATCATTCATAAGTAAATAAATCGTAGCATTCATCTCTTTATAGAGATCAAACTTAACTAAGTTAGACAACATAAAAAAAAATTATATGTTGCTATCTTTTACTTGTTCAAGTAAATTGAAATATTGCTGATAGCTGCCCTACATGTCCAGTTTGTTTTACTATTCTCACTTATGATCTAGATAAACGGAGGTTGGAATATCTGTTGACACGTAAAACTGGTTCGTACTATACTCAAACTTTCCTGATTTAGACAGCAAAGAGAAGACATATCAATCAAATTACTATGTGGACGGAATCAAAAGATAAAAAAAACCGCATGCTTTAAGGTGGGTTTTTTTTTTTGCAACTCTTTACGTGGATTCTCTACCTATACGGATAAGACATACTTTTCCACTTATTCTTTTATTGGTTGTACATATGTGTTTCTCAAGAAGTATAAATGAATCACTCTCCCGATTTACATATACAGTTTGACGATTTCCAAATACACACAAAGTTTTCTACAAATCTGATTAACTGTGTTGTACACAGTGGTGTTGTAGTTCGTCATTAATTGTAAATACTTTTATGTTCCGTTTTTGTTTTTCGTCTTAACTTTCTTTGATCAAACAGGATTCTATCATGTCTGTTTAAACATATCTACTAGTCCGTTGCCTCTTAGATACTTTTTATACTCCAACAACATAACATCGTCATAGCGACGTAATAGGACTGTTCTGCCATTTATATTTACCCGACCTCCAGCTATTCTGTCACGTGCTGTTTTACTGTCCAATAGAACAACCCATCGAAATGACAACGCTACAAACTGAAGAGATTTAATATGAAAGTCTCCGAATGACTTTAAATAAGCTCCTAATTGATTATATACATCTTCGTGGGATGCACGACTTCCACCCAAGTCGAAAGAAATAGCATTCGGAAGTGGTTCCGGTGGTAAGCTTTGTGGTCTTCGTTCTACTATCTTTGACATTTTGGGATCACTGTAGCGATAGATCAGTACATATTCATTTCCTTATCTGTATTAAAAAAATGATACTTGTATCAGTTGCTTGCTTGCAGACAATATACGGGAACACACTCTATATATAAATATGAAGTGATTGGGTTGGATTATTTTCTAGATGTAAGCAACTTTACATTACATTGCAGTGGTGTTATTACTCGAAGGAAAAACAACATGAAATGGTGCAATGATGACATTGACTTAGCAGCGAAAATATATTTCAGTTCTTACAAAATATTTCATCAGAGGTAAAACGAGAGGAAATAGTATTCTCATTCGATGCAAGTTGACGTTTTGGTTTCTGTTAACTTGTTTGTAGTGTAAAGGCAAAATAAATGTACCACTTTAAGTTTATCATCTGTGTGTTTGGTTTGTTGTCTCTTAGTTGTATACCCCTAATCTTTTAATTCATCAGATAATATGACAAAGAAATAGTTATTAACAGCTAGTCTTGTCAGATCCAACAAAATAAATCCTAATCGTTCTTTTTTAGTTGTATACAGTTATTATCACGATCTTCACTGTTAACTTGAAATAACTTTATTTTGATTACCAAAAATATAAAGAAATAAACGTTAGCATGAACATAACTTACCAAATTCCCAAATTAAAGAATTTGCCTTTTATTGTTCAACAGTTTCCGATGAAAGTATCCACTCAATAGTATGTCTTCATGTCATAATCCAGAAAAATGCAGAACATTTTACACTAACAGTTGAATTGTATGGTTTCCGTTTTGAACAAAGGATGTATTTCAGAACAGGAATGAATTGCATTAAACATCGTTGAATTATTCAGATATGTTTATACACAGGTTTGATTAGAATCGAAATGGTACAATAAGAAGTTAGTCCCAGGAGTGGAGTTTGTGTTAATAAATCAATTTTATTACATATTTCCATGCTACAAAAAATATAATATTGTTAACTCATTTGATGTCGATTTCTTGAATGTACAATCGTGAATATTTCTTATTACTAATGCATTGCGCTTGGTTACTTTCTAAGCAACCTATCTGGTTTAAAAATGATCTATAACTATACCATTAAAAACATTTGAAAAATACGTCATCATAATTGAGAATTTTAAAAGGCAATACTATAATTCTGTTATGCAGCCATAGTGATGGACATTACTGCTATGTATTTCTTACTATGTGCCTACTCAGAAGGAAGTAGTATACCCATTTGCCACTGTCCGTGTGTCTGTCCAATGACATTTTCGTCGAAATTTACTTAGAAATTGCAAATCAAAACTTTATTAAATTGGGTGTAGACTTCATGTGAGCACATAATATATACATACGTCTAAACAAGCGATAACTCTACGACATATATATCCATTTGGGTCATCAATGAAGGTAGTACAGGGGGCGGATCCAGCCATTTTAAAAAGGAGGGGTTCCTAACCCAGGACAAAGGGGGGGTTCCAACTACATGCCCCCATTCAAATGCATTAATCGTCCAAAAAAAGGGGGGTTCCAACCCCCGGAACCCCCCCCCCCCCTCTGGATCCGCGCCTGTAGTACACCGCTGAGAACACATATTTTATATATGCCTTCAGGTTTATATCATCCTATTTCGACTATTCAAACAAGAATCTATATTCTAAATTGAGGTAAATTATATGGCTTCCCAAATACCGTTTTGATTCCTAACATCACCGAAAACACATTCATTGTCGAAATCCGGATATGGTGTACTAATTTTGTACCTTTTGTTTTCGGTTTATCATCTTTTCCGCAAGTTTATTTGTTTGGTATTACTGTCATGTTTATTGGTTGTTAAGGTAACAAACAAGAAGAATCTTGTTTTATATATGCATATTTCATGTAGAAGGAAGCGTTGTGTAGATTTAGATGTTTGGCGGGAGAGTCAATGGTTGGGTCCATTTGTATGGGGGTGTTTGAGAGGTACTCTTGTGTTCGGTATCGGGAACATTTAGAGAACACCCCTATTCATTAAATAGTGAATTCGCCCTAGAGTATATAAGTGGGTGAGGAATACAATTCGGGTTCTGTCGATGTTCTTACAGAAGAAGACTGGCTTACAATAGTGAGTACGCTACATAGCTGTAAGATTGATAGGAGGACAACTTGTACTGGGAACAACTTGTACTGGGTACAAGTTGGTCTAACATTGAAAGTTGGTAGAGCAGACTGTCTCACTCGGAGAACAGACTGCAATAGTCCACATTAGTTGTTAGTGACACACTGTCCCACCGGAGGTCAAGTTGTTCCAGCCCACACTGTATGTTAGTTACAGACTGTCCTACTAGGAAGACAAGTTGTTCCAGCCCATACTGTCTGTTAGTTACCGACTGTCCTACTAGGAGGACAAGTTGTTCCAGTCCGCACTGTCTGGTAGTAACGTACTGTACCCGCCGCACTGTCGTATAGGACAGATTGTTCTATTAGAACAGGCTGTGTTATACTAGTAATTATATTTGTGTATATATAATTGATTTTATTGTTCATTGTTACTTTGTATCGGCAAGGAGCTACTGTATATATTTTGGTTCATTTTGAATAATATAGATAGTTATAGTTTTCGGTATTGACGTATTGTTTGTGGACAACTTGGATCCAAGTATTTACTGGAACGTTCGTTTAAGATATAAACGCCTGGTTACACGTTACATATTTGGTGGCTAGCGGTTGGGATTCAAGTTGTCTATCAAATATTATTTGATTGATTGATCGTCATTTAATTTATTGTCAGTTAACATCAATGTTTACTTTAAAGATTAAAGTGAATCAACCGTGAGACATAGTTGTAAGTCACGGCTGAGTTGTAACACGAGTGTATTATTTAATAAAAATTGATTCATTTTGATTACACTGTACTGTAATAAATATGTCAAATATTGACGATCAGATTGCTGAACTAAGTAGACAAATACAGTCTCTTAGCGAAAGCACAATACAACATGGACAAGGTTTTATATCTTCTACACCTAGAGGTCAGGGTGTACGTCCAAAAGTTGTTGAAAGCAAAGAACTTGATTCAGGCGTAGTGACGACAGGGCCGTCTCCATCAACACCTGTAGGATTAGCCGTGGGTGATACACTACCTTTGCCAGATAGGGATATCATAACAAATCCTCAGGTAATTAATAGAAAATACATAGGGCAAGACAAAATTCAAAATGTTAGTCCTAAGCAGGAATCAATAAAAAATCAAAGCACTGCTCATACTGTAAGCTCTGGTTCAAATGATGTTAAAATCAAACCTTCAAAATATGATGGCCTTACACCTTGGATGAATTATTTATCACACTTTGAGATGTGTGCCCTTGTTAATATGTGGTCTGAACATCAAAAAGGTTTGTACTTGGCCGTGTCGCTGATTGGACAGGCCCAAGCAGTTCTTGGTGATTTACCAAAGGAAAAGAGGCAAGTATTTACAGACCTAGTATTTGCACTGGAGGAACGCTTTGCTCCATCCAATCAAACAGAACTTTATCGCGTTCAATTCAAAGAACGACGCCAAAAAGCAAGTGAAACTCTACCGGAGTTAGGTCAGTCAGTTAGACGACTGTCTAATCTGGCATACCCTACTGCCCCATTAGAACTAAGAGACACACTTGCCAAAGAACAATTTTTGGACGCATTAGTAGACTCTGAAAAGAGACTTAGAATCAAACAGTCTCGTCCTAAAGGTCTCAATGATACTATACGGCTGGCAGTTGAGCTTGAGGCTTACAACAAAGCTGAGAGTAGAACAATGAAAAGCATGGGTCACTTACGACAGACTACGAGTGACGAACGGACAGTAGCATCTAAGAGTCCGGATACTGTTGTATCAATGGAGAATATGGCGACATGGATGCAGACAATGGAGAATAATTTACAATCTTTAACGAAAGACGCTTAAGGATTTAAATTATCAAAAGAAGTTCCAGCCACGTGGGGAGACCTATAATACTCAAAGCAACAGAAAAAGAGGTGGTCCTTGTTTTAGTTGTGGTGAAATAGGACACTTTGCAAGAAATTGTCCCAATAAGGTTATGAAACAAAATACTAAAGGACCTGATACGGACGGTTCGGTCAGGACACTGAAGTCGGGAGAAAAGGTGACAAATAAAGATAAAGGCGCTGTCATTTCAGCAGCAGAGGATGCAGGAATGTATGTCGAGTTACTTATTCAAGATATATTTGTCAAGTTTGTAGTGGATACTGGAGCTACGTTAACTCTTGTTTCTAACAAAGTGTACGATCTTATTCCTGACTTGTATATGCCACATCTGAATGCTACTAAGTCACAAATTAAGTCCGCATGTGGAAACTATTTAAACCTTAGAGGTAAGGGCAATTTTAAACTAGATTTTGGTACAGAAAGGTTTACTTCAGAGGCCGTAGTAACTGAGCTACAAGTTGATGGCATTCTGGGTTTAGACTTCATGAAGAAAAACAAGTGTCTGGTTGATGTGTCTGAAAACATGTTTCACATCGATAACCTTAGTGTTCCCTTAATTTTTCAAGGTACATTAGGATGTTTCAGGGTGGTTTCTACAGAATCTGTTACGATACCAGCTCGATCAGAGATAGTAGTTTCTGGGAAAGTTTGCTTGTCGGAAGGTCAGACATTGCCAAATAATGATGTTTTAGTAGAAGCTAGTGAAAATAAAGGGAAAGATTACATTTTGACGGCACGTTCCTTAGTCAAATCAAATGACAGTATACCAGTCAGACTCATGAACGTAGAAAACGAGGCTAAGACTATATTTCCGGGTACAACTATTGCACAGATGTGTGAAATCAGCCACGTAGCAAAATCTTTGCCCTCTCAGAATGATGGACAAAATAAAAAGGGGTTGAGGTCAGATTTGCATGATCTTCTGAACAGAACATCTGACAAATTATCAAGGTCAGAAAAACAGAAGGTAAAAAGTTTAGTGCAAGAATATGAAAGTCTGTTTGCTGAAACAGATTCAGACCTAG
Organism: Mytilus edulis; assembly: GCA_019925275.1. Taxonomy (NCBI): domain Eukaryota; kingdom Metazoa; phylum Mollusca; class Bivalvia; order Mytilida; family Mytilidae; genus Mytilus; species Mytilus edulis. The sequence continues at coordinate 91,319,545 of CM034357.1, read as the reverse complement.
GTAAAACAAATTTAGTTAAACATGAAATAGAAACTGGTAATGCTAGGCCTTTCAAAGAACCTCCTCGCCGCACACCTTTTCATTTATCAAAAGTTGTTAATGACAATATAGATAAAATGTTAGAAAATAAGGTTATTGAGCCTTCACACAGCCCATGGGCTGCAGGTATAGTTTTGGTTAAGAAAAAGGATGACACGTACCGTTTTTGTGTGGATTACAGGAAACTGAATAGCGTGACTATCAATAAAGACGCATATCCACTGCCTAGAATAGATGAATCACTTGACCATCTTGCAGGCAACAGCTGGTTTAGTACTCTTGACTGTTGTTCTGGATATTGGCAAGTTGAACTGGCTGAGAAAGATAAACATAAGACGGCGTTTGCGACTAGAAAAGGGTTGTTTCAGTTCAAGGTAATGCCGTTTGGGTTGTGCTGTGCTGCACAAACGTTTGAGCGTTTAATGGAAACTGTTCTGGCAGGGCTCCAATGGGAAGTATGTCTAGTATATCTAGATGACATTATTGTTTTTGGCAAGACATTAGACGATATGTTGGTTAATTTAAGGACAGTTTTTGACAGATTAAAATCAGCAGGCTTAAAGCTAAAGGCTAAAAAGTGTAACTTGTGTGTTACCATGGTTCGTTATTTAGGGCATATAATTTCAGAAGAGGGGATAGCCACTGATCCTGAGAAAATAAAAGTTGTACAAAATTGGCCTGTCCCAACAAACCCTACTGAAGTTCGTTAATTTTTAGGTCTGTGCAGCTATTATAGAAAGTTCATCAAAAACTTTGCCTCAATGGCTAAATGTCTACATGTTTTGACTGAAAAAGGCAAAAGGTTTGAATGGATATCTGATTGTCAGCATGCATTTGATCTACTTAAAATAAAGTTGACAAACGCCCCAATATTAACACATCCTGATTTTAATAAAGAGTTCATCTTAGATACAGATGCTAGTAATGTAGCATTAGGGGGTGTCTTATCACAACGTCATGAAGACGGTACGGAAAAGGTTATAGCATATGCCAGTCGCTCAATGTCTAAATCCGAGCGTAGATATTGCGTGACTCGCAAAGAGTTGCTAGCTGTGGTATACTTTGTGAAGTATTTTAAACCATATTTATATGGGAGGAAATTTACGATCAGAACGGATCATAGCTCACTTCGGTGGTTGTTGAATTTCAAAAATCCAGAAGGCCAAGTAGCTAGATGGATTGAGACATTGAGTGCTTATGATATGCACATTCAACACCGACCAGGTACCCAACACAGAAATGCTGACGCACTGAGTCGTATTCCCTGTAAACAATGTGGGTATACGTTAGACTGGCAGTCAAAAACGAGCAGTGATTGTCACAAGAACTGAAGAAAGTCAGGTTAAAATAGTAACTAGTCAGATGCCTGACCATGATACAGATTGGACGTTGACAGATAAACAATCAAACGACCCAGACCTTAAGTTAGTTAAGCAGTGGCTGACAGATGGTCAAAGGCCACAATACAATGAGGTTTCTGGTAAAGGTTTCTTTATAAGGTCATTATGGAGTCAGTTTAATAGTTTAGAACTTCAAGATGATTTGGTATTCAGACATTTTTATGACAATGAACGGAAAGTTGTGAAATTGCAAGCTGTAATTCCACTGTCTGAACGAAAACAAGTTTTACACTTCTGTCATGATGCAAAGTATGCAGGTCACTTAGGTATGCGTAAGACTTTAGAGAAAATACGTCAGTCTTACTATTGGCCAGGTTTGCAAGCTGACGTTAGAGCATATGTCGCTGGTTGCGATAAGTGTGCTATGAGGAAAACCCCAACGAAAAAGAAACGTGCTCCAATGGCCATAGTAGAGACAAGTAGTCCTATGGAAAGGTTAGCTACTGATATTCTTGGGGAACTTCCGGAAACCGAAAATGGCAATCGGTATATCTTAGTTGTTTCGGACTACTATACTAAATGGACAGAATCATTCCCTATGCCCAATATGGAAGCAAGTACTGTTGTCAAAATTATTGTAGAGGAGGTAATAGCTCGATTCGGTGTCCCGTCATGGATTCACTCTGACCAGGGACGACAATATGAAAGTAGGTTGTTTCAAGAGGTCTGTAAAGTTCTTGATATCAAGAAAACCAGGACTACACCATATCATCCTCAATCGGATGGTATGGTAGAAAGATTCAACAAGACATTAGCGACAATGCTTAGTGCATATGTCCAAGAACATCAAAGGGATTGGGATAAGTATATCCCCTTTGTTATGATGGCATATAGGGCTTCTGAACATGACACAACTGGACAGACTCCAAACCGTCTTATGTTTGGTAGGGAAAGTACAACCCCGTTAGATATCTTGTATGAAATGCCGCCATCAATTAAAGGTATACCACAACATAAATGGGCTTGGGAACTAAAAGAAAGGTTAGAGGATGCCCATTCTTTTGTTAGGCAAAGAATGCCAGGAGAAATGAGGAGACAAAAGAGGTATCATGATCTCAAATTATCATATGAAAGTTTTAGGTCAGGAGATCAAGTATATGTCTACTTCCCTGTAAGGAAAACGGGAAAATCCCCAAAACTGACTTGTTTTTGGAGAGGGCCTTTCAGAAAAGTGGTGACCTTACCTATAAGGTTGACTGTGGTATCAGAGGGACCCCACAGATCATTCATGTGGATAGGATAAAACTCAAGCACAAGCAAGTGTTGAGAGGGGAAATGTCTGAAGACATTGATAATCCCCAAGTAACAGAACCACGTGAAGCTGATATATTTGATGATGTCATAGATCAGGATGACAGAATAGGTATAGAAGAAGAAAGTGGCCGCCGTGAAAGGAAAAGACCAGTCTGGATGGCTGATTATATACTTGATTAAGGTTTAGTTTATTGTTGTATATAGATTTAATGTTTGTTGTTTTATATTTGCAGATTCAAGATGGCAAAAACAAAAATTACTATTAGAAAAAAAGAACAGTGGAAATGTGGATTTTGTCCAACGTCATTTGAGTGTAAAGAAGAAAGGGATAAACATCTGACTTCCTGTGCAAATGAAAGATTGTTTTGTACTGAAAGTGGTTGTTTTTATCATACAGACAAGTCGAAGAACTTGCTAAGACATATGAAATCCAAGCATCAGAAAGATGATGATAGTGAGAGTGCTAAAGAAGAAAGTACTAGCAAGAGTAAAGAACTGCTCAGTGATTCATCAGAGTCCGAGTCAGAGGAGGATTGGAAAAGTCAAGATCCAGGTGACATACTTGGACAAGACAGTGATAAAAATGAATGCAGTGAACAAGAAGAAAAGAAGGATACAGGGTTAAAAGAGCCTGAAAATAAGAAAGATGACAACATGATGACAAGTAAACTAGTTGAACGTACTGTTGTTTGCAACAACGAATTAGGACGGATAATAAGACAAAAGACTACGCCCCGACTTCCAGGGGTGAGAAATACTTTTACAGAAAGGCTGGGACCAGAGATTATTGCAGTTGGCAGTAAGAATACTGACACAAAAGGATCACTAGTTGACAGCCTAGAAAAACAAACTGACAAAGGGGGAAGTAAAGTTGATGATAAGGAAAGTATTGTCCTCTGTGCAACATGTAAGAAAAGGAAAGCTAGTTTAGTTTCGTGTGGTGTTCAAACAGACTCGATGGTGTATACCAAAACTGTAACAACTGAAACATCTTATCGGGATGGTCCAAAGAAGATCCGTATAGTGGAAGTTAAAGAAGCCTACTAAAGCTTTTCAGACATTTAATGGACATCCATTTCAAACCAAAGATATTGGTTAAATAAAGTATTATTTATTGTATTTTAGTCTTATTTAATCATGCGGGACGCATGTAGATTGAGGCGTGGGTTATGTAATGTTTATTGGTTGTTAAGGTAACAAACAAGAAGAATCTTGTTTTATATATGCATATTTCATGTAGAAGGAAGCGTTGTGTAGATTTAGATGTTTGGCGGGAGAGTCAATGGTTGGGTCCATTTGTATGGGGGTGTTTGAGAGGTACTCTTGTGTTCGGTATCGGGAACATTTAGAGAACACCCCTATTCATTAAATAGTGAATTCGCCCTAGAGTATATAAGTGGGTGAGGAATACAATTCGGGTTCTGTCGATGTTCTTACAGAAGAAGACTGGCTTACAATAGTGAGTACGCTACATAGCTGTAAGATTGATAGGAGGACAAATTGTACTGGGAACAACTTGTACTGGGTACAAGTTGGTCTAACATTGAAAGTTGGTAGAGCAGACTGTCTCACTCAGAGAACAGACTGCAATAGTCCACATTAGTTGTTAGTGACACACTGTCCCACCGGAGGTCAAGTTGTTCCAGCCCACACTGTATGTTAGTTACAGACTGTCCTACTAGGAAGACAAGTTGTTCCAGCTCATACTGTCTGTTAGTTACCGACTGTCCTACTAGGAGGACAAGTTGTTCCAGTCCGCACTGTCTGGTAGTAACGTACTGTACCCGCCGCACTGTCGTATAGGACAGATTGTTCTATTAGAACAGGCTGTGTTATACTAGTAATTATATTTGTGTATATATAATTGATTTTATTGTTCAATAATTACATTAGATGTATGTTTCATTACAATACGTTATTCTGATTGGCTAATTAAGCAGTTGTATCACTCAATAAAACTTCTCATTCATGATGACACGAGGTCCCACAATAAAGTGCACAGGTAAATGAAATAAAAACTTGATAAAAGGCGTGTTTTCATGATCCTATAGGTAAAAATGTAATTATAAGTATTGAATGCTTTTTTTTTGTAATTTTATAGGGTTGTAAAAGCGTTGACCGTGCGCACATTTTAAGTATGAAGCGCTTCCGCGCTTCATACAAAATGTACTTCGGTCAACGCTTTTACACCCCAATAAATTTACAAAAAAGAGCATTCAATTCTTAATTGTTACTTTGTATCGGCAAGGAGCTACTGTATATATTTTGGTTCATTGTGAATAATATAGATAGTTATAGTTTTCGGTATTGACGTATTGTTTGTGGACAACTTGGATCCAAGTATTTACTGGAACGTTCGTTTAAGATATAAACGCCTGGTTACACGTTACATTACATTAATAATTTTAAAATCCATTTTGTTACATCTGGTGATCCGTTTATTTGGCAATCGCTAATGGTAGTAAGTAGGGTTTTTAAAAATGTAACAGAAAAGTGCCATTGCGGTTAAAAGTACATTTGTAATGTTTTTTGTAATGTGATATTTTTTTATGCCCCACCTACGATAGTAGAGGGGCATCATGTTTTCTGGTCTGTGCGTCCGTTCGTCCGTCTGTCTGTCCGTCTGTCCGTCCGTCTGTCCTGCTTCAGGTAAAAGTTTTTGGTCAAGGTAGTTTTTGATGAAGTTGAAGTCCAATCAACTTGAAACTTAGTACACATGTTCCTTATGATATGATCTTTCTAATTTGAAAGCCAAATTAAACTTTTGTCCCCAATTTCACAGTCCACTGAACATAGAAAATGAAAGTGCATGTTTCAGGTTAAATTTTTTGGTCAAGGTAGTTTTTGATGAAGTTGAAGTCTAATCAACTTGAAACTTAGTACACATGTTCCCCATGATATTATCCTTCTAATTTTAATGCCTAATTATATTTTTTATTCAATTTCACGGTCCATTGAACATGGAAAATGATAGTGCGAGTGGGGCATCCATGTACTTTGGACACATTCTTGTTTATTTTTTTTTTATTTCAATTCCAAAATATTTAATCATAGCAATTACAAGTTGATCATGATAATCACATCCATCGCCAATCGACTTGCTGTTCATCGAATAGATATAAGTCAGCAATAACTCGATTACATTTCAACTTGTTTGATATTTATTTGTCTTTCCAATATCATTAAAATATTAAACAGATGAACCTTAATTCAGAAAATACAATGTATGGATTTTTTGTATCTTTAAAAATGTAAAATCTCAAATAAGTATCATTATCAAAGATAAGAGGGGAATTAAATGTCAAACGAGACATATTACATACGGTGTAAATAAATCTAAGAGATGATAATGATTTCTGTACGCATGATACGCTCCAGACCAAATGCTTAAAAATCACAAAAAAACTTAAAAGTGAAAGCGTCGTGAAAATGCATGGCAAAGAGTAAAACATAGCAAAAACACCGAAGTTCACGGAATATTTAAAACGAAAAGTCTTTTATCAAATGGCAAAATCAAGAAAAATCACATCAAACGAACGAAAAACAACTGTCTTATTCCTGACTTGGTACAGACATTTCTTTGTGTATAAAATGGTGGATTAAACCTGGTTGTATAGCTAGCTAAACCTCGCATGGACAGTTGCAGTTATCTGATTTGTTGTCGCACATGGCGTTAAGCTATTCCAGGTAACAAAGGTTATGTGTTATAGAAATATGATATTCTATTTCTCTTCCATCTGGTGATCATACTGAAAGTGTATCCGTGTTGTACTTTTGACATATTTGAGTTGTATGTATCAAACAAAAAATAAACTTTATGATACAATAAAACTTTTTGAAAGGGTATTGTGGTGATAGCATATGTCAGGTTTTAAATGTTTTATCAAGTTGTATGTTTTTATTTTTAAAGAACAGAAATTAGTTTTTCAGAGGTACATTTTTTTAAGAAGCGTTGTACGATTTTTTTAAATGTTTTATGTTCTTCACGAAATTATATAATTGATAAACTGAATAAAATGTATAAAACCATGTTCATAGTTCAGTGATTTGATATGTAAAATGACAGCGAGTTGAAATGAATCACTTATGTAAGATACTGATGCAGATAATTTATATGGTTAATCTGTGGACTTTTTTTACATTTACCGTTCCGCCTTCGCCCCATCTCGCAATCCCCCCTTTTAAAAATCCCAAATTTGCATATGTAGTGTTGGAATCTTACTTTCTTGAAAAATTCTTAATTTATCATCGGAGAACTTTAGAAAATACGTTAGATTAAAGCATGCATGCCAGTACTCAAACATGACTACTGAGCTGATAGAATGTTCAAGAATTTGTCTATACCAAGTATCAATTTTTAAAGATATTAAACATAATCTACAGCTGGGAACAGTTTATCCATACAGAAGAGTTGATTCGCAGAGAAAAAAAAACCCTAGAGGAATACTGTTTTCAAAAAGTAAAACTGAGTTGAATTTAGAACCTTATGTCGTTAAATTAAATTAAACTTTAAATAACTCTTCCTGAATACAATTTGTTCTATCTAATAGGGCAGGTGTACTCATATATATACTTAGATATGAACGTTGCTATATCTACTGCCTATATCTTACTGACGATTAAATGTATTATCTTTTCTTTAGTAATCATCCAGACAGTCCTTGTTTCAGAGAAGAAGAAAACATACATCCCTCGATGTTTCTGCGATTTAAAAAAAAAATAGGTTTAATTCATTTGTATTATCTTATCAACAGTTTTACGTAAATGGAACCTTTTTTATCATTATTTTCTTTCCTTATAGATTAGAATCTGAATATACTAAGTTAACTTTATGTATAATAAGTATTGATTTGTGACTACTGTATTATGTAACTATGTGTAGCATACTGCGAGTATATTTGTGTGTTCATGTTTGCGGTCTCCTGGTTTTCTTTTTCAATATGATTGTGGACTTAATGATACAAGTTGCAGTCGTATTTGGGTTTTTTTTTTTTTTATTATTATTAAGCTTTGAGTATTTTCCTTCGATCGTATTTACAACGTAGTTTTTTATATAGATACTTCACTGGAGCATTGACAGTGAAGACTAAAGATTCTATGTGTTGTAAAATAACAAAACATTAGAAAATAAACATACTGAACAAAAGTAAAAGCAGTAAAACTGATAGAAAAATTTCAAAATATATGCATAAAGTATTTCCAAAATAATGCTCAAGAGTTTTAAAAAATCATGAAAAGTGCTTCAACTTCAAAATTATTCTTTGTTTTTTAAATAACATTTGAAAAAATAAAACAAGAACCACCAAAAATATTGGACAGTATAATACGGTCACAACAACCAAAACATCATCCAGATAGTACGAATAGTGTCGGACACAAAATGTGCTGGGTGGACAAATTTAACATGAATTGACTTGATATATCAGCATAACATATAGTCTTGTCTTTAGGACATAGTGCTGTCATAGAAAAGTTTGGCCTAGTTGAAGAGTAGTATCCGAGATTAATATATTGTTAATAATTGTGTACATGTATGTATGTATGCCTGTATAAATTAAATGTGCTAACAAGTCTCTGTGATGTATATACATGCGTCTGTGTACCACGGATATTTTAGTAATTTGAGGCACGAAATTCTGGTTAAGTATCTCATCCCAGCATATAATAACTACACCAGAAGTGTGACAGTTAGTAATCTTTCACAGTATCAATAAATCCACTTGCTCTCGAAGATTTTTTATACTCCAGTGCAATGATGTCATCGTAACGTCTCAATGTTACTCTGATGCCATTTACGATTATAACACTACCAGCTAACACATCACGTGATTTCTGACTATCTAATAAAATGATCCATCTGAAAGACATTGGAAAGTACTGGAGAGATTTCATGCGACATTCTTTGTTTGAGAATAACAGAAATTTCAGTTGATGGTATACATCTTCATGTGAGGCGTGACTTCCGCCCAGATCAAACACCAAAGCATTTGGAATAGGATCCGGTTGTGCTTTTGTTTCACTAATTTTAGCGTACTTTTTAATTTCTGCCATTACGTCATCAAATATTTCATTAGAATACCTGTAAAATTAAGAATTTCATACAAGGTGCATATTTTGGTAGAGTTTCTGTAAAATTGTGAATTATTATAGGCCCTACTTTAATAGTCTATAAAGTTTAAATATAATCCCGTGATTCGATATGTATGATACTATCCGTCCAATTTAGAACATGTTGTACTTAAATTTAAGAAAAAAGCAAAATGACAACCCATTCATACGGAACTTTTTTGAAATAACACATGGATGTTTCAAAAGGTGTATCTTACAGGTAGTTTATCGTAAACTTATAACAGTCCCTGCCAACTATTTGTGTAATGCCCCCGCAACTAAAATGAAGGGTGGGGGGGGGGGGGGAGATTGTTTTTCCCTTGTCCGTTACTCCGTCTGTATGTCCATAACATTATACGTATATAGTTATTCAGCATAACTACTCCTACAGTTTGAATCCTAGGAATTTTCACTTTGCTGTCTGTTTGTACATAATTATAATGGAGGTGTGCATGGGGTCAGGGTTTTGATTTTTATAGATATTTCCTCTTTTAGGAGATATTTGAACTTTGTCATTTTTTGGGGTATAAGCGGTGAAATGTTGAAGTTATATTTTTAGATAACACTTTGCATCTGCAAGGGCATCAATTGTGTCTTGCAGACAAAATAAAATATCAAAGAAAATCATATACTGACTTTGTTATATAACAGTTACTTCAGAGTGGAGTGCAGGGACATCACTTTGTCTAGTTTACAGTTGTTCTTGTTTTTAAGATCTTTTAACATTACATCAATAATCTTAACGCTGCACCACTAGTTGGTTGGCCGATATGGAATATCCGTTTTACAGATGATAGTGGCTATGATCCTAATCTACAATTACGTCCCCTTTTCACGAATGTGACCTACCGACTTAGACTTGTTACCGGGTTTGCAACAATATGAGCAACACAATGGGTGTCACATGTGGAGCAGTATCTGCTTACCCTTCGAGAACACTTGAGATCACCCAAAGTTTTTGCAAATTGGTTGGGTTCGTGTTGTTTCTATGTTGTGTTTGTGTGTTCTATTGTTTGACTTTTGTCTTTTTTTGTCCATGACGTTGTCAGTTTATTTTCGATTATTGAGTTTGAAAGCTCTCTGGTATCTTTCGATTCTCTTTCTCACCACTGCTCTAGATTATCAATAAATATAATGATGAATAGACGAAATTAATGTGTATTATTACCTGTGACATTACTTTCCAGTTCGAACTTATTCAACAAATTTTGAATGGGTGTCTTTGAGTTTGGACCAGAAACATTAAACTGAGACACCAACACATCTAACGGTTAAAGAAAATACGCCATTGACGAATCATTCCTATGACGTCATTGTCGGATCAAAGACATGACGTCATAGTCAAATGGCTTAGATCTTGTAAGCTGCAGTTTTTTGCACAAACATATAGATGCCATTGTAACCTGGCAGCTTTCAAGGGTGGTCTTCGGATAACAGCATTTACCAGTAAATACATACATAAATTAAAAATAAATTTATAATTTGAAAACAAGTATCACTTACTTGACTTTTTCTTTCTTTGGTGAACGAGGTGTGTTTGACTTGGAGAAAGATTTGTTAAATGTAGTAACAGTGGGCACCGATGTTTCTGATGCTGTGTTCGTAGTTAACTTCGCCGATCCTTTCGTTATAAAAGATTTTGATTTCGTCAGCATCTTCGGCTTCACACACTTTAGCTTAGTTTCTCTTTCTTTAAGAGTAGATTCCAATTCTTTTTTCGTCTTTGCCTTTCGTCTCCATTTACGAGCGAACTTTGTCGGTCGGATTTGTTCTTGGATAACAAGCATTGCGATTCTGCGAAACATTTTGATTAAACCTCAGTTTCTAACCAATAGCTCAAAAAATCAGTAAAGCACTCCTGTTTATACACAAAATAGTACGTGTAAAAAAGACCTGTTATTTACTTAGGTATTCTAAGTAGCTACTGGAATAAATGATCACTTAAGATTCTAAACAGATAAATCAATTTTTTAGCATAAAGTAAAACCAATTAAATAATTTAATTTATATATATGTGGGTTAATAATTTAAATATCCTGTTTTTTATATATGTATAAAACTTTTCATGTATGAAAACCACTTGAGATGTCTTTTATGGTGTATAGATCAAGCGAAAGATAAATCATTTTGATTAAAACACGAAAATTTCATAAATCGTTAATCGTCTCCGTCTTAAAGTTTTTTGTAACCTTTTAATTGAATATATAACTTTTTAAAACTATAAATACATTTTGAAAATTTGAAAATAAGGCCAGTTATATCTGATACATAAATTGAATGATTTTCTTTATACGCTGGTTTTCATTATGTCTTTATTTGTGTAGACACGGGATAATGTAGTGATCCCATTTAAACAAATTAAGATATACTGCAGCAAACCAAAAACATACTTGAGAAATCCTGGCGTTTGTTGGTCATGTGTGATTTTTTATTTGAATTCATTTATATATTTAGGAGTTTGATATGACGTCCATTATCACTGAACCAGTACATATTTGTGTTTAGATTTTTAGTTTAGGCTGAAGCATACGATATTTTTTCGATGCGATGAAGACCCATTGGTGACATTGAGCCGTATTTTTCCTCTCTGGTCGGGTTATTGTCTCTTTGACACATATCCCATATTCATTCTCAATTATAATGAGAAAGATTATCTGTGCCTACTTAATGTAGCCCGCCTCTGGGTACTGTGTCTGGTGTCTTTGTGTTGGTTTCTGCACTTTGGTTGGGTTGTTGTCTCGTTGAAACCATTTCCATATTAACTTTACTTTATTTGTAAACACACATTCTTTTTTTGATTAGCCTTGGTGTCACGGTACGTGTATTTATAAGTAAATAACTTCTATATAGTAAATTAACAGCATAAATAACCCAAAATTTAGAACTCATGTTAGAGAAAATGATGTTTTAATTATGTTCAAAATATATGTTGAACTTACTTCAAACAAAAATTTGAAAAAACAAGAAATGGGACAACTTTCAAAAAATTAAATGAAAGATCAATGTATTATTTGTGTTATATGCGTCAAATCGCATGCACTTACTAGAACTATATATGAATGTTCATGTAGTTCGCAAAGGAAATCTAATGAAAAATATTTTTTAAATACTATAGAGAGAATAGATTTCGTTGATATTCGTTGAAATATGAGTTATGTATACCACATTTCAAAACGTTTCAAACAGATAATTTATTTATGTATTATTGTCATTTTGTTTATTTTCTTTGGTTACATCTTCTGACATCAGACTCGGACTTCTCTTGAACTGAGTTTAAATGTGCGTATTGTTATGCGTTTACTTTTCTGCATTGGCTAGAGGTAAAGGGGGAGGGTTGCATGAGATCTCATAAACATGTTTAACCCCGCCGCATTTTTGCGCCTGTCCCAAGTCAGGAGCCTCTGGCCTTTGTTAGTCTTGTATTATTTTAATTTTAGTTTCTTGTGTACAATTTAGAAATTAGTATGGCTTTCATTATCACTGAACTAGTATATATATTTGTTTAGGGGCCAGCTGAAGGACGCCTCCGGGTGCGGGAATTTTTCGCTGCATTTAAGACCTGTTGGTGACCTTCTGATGTTGTCTGTTCTATGGTCGGGTTTTTGTCTCTTTGACACATTCCCCATTTCCTTTCTCATTTTTAATTGATTTTTTTTTGTGCCATGATGTATATTGATAAAATGAAAATTGTGTACGTAAATGAGACAGCCCAAGAACAAATATAACCAAAAGATACTAGCTGTGACCCAGTGGACAACAGTAGAGGTATGTCAAACTATGTGTTGCACATTTTATCTGTATTATGTTATATATATATTTGAAAATTTAACTGTCTCGAGTGGATAAATATCGTATCACACTCGATGTAGTGGTAGAATCTATATATATATATAATGCCGTTTGCCTTCAATTACAAGCAAGGGTGTGCTGTCGAGAGCCTGTTTGCGTTTGGACACGCGACGTATAACAATCAGTAACCATAAATACTATATCTGCGTAAGATACCACTAGGTTATGGTTAACCGTAAATAAATATGATTTTTTTCGCTCTAAAAGTATTTTATTTTATTCAATTGTGTTTTGAATAAATTATTAAAAGTATGTCCGATTGTAAGAAATGATGAGTGTATCACTTTGACTAATTGTACACGACAATAAATGCAATGATTATCTTTATTTTATTTTTAATTTACTTTTACTGTCTTCATTATTTTGGGTGCCGATTTTGCTTTTTTCATAGAAAGCGGTAATTTCAAGTCTCTTTTCTCGCTTCTTATCTTTTCTAAATACAAATACGTCTGGTGTTCTCTGCTTGTTATCTCATGTAGGGGTTTTATGACAATTTGGACATCATCAAGTCTGAATCCAGCACGAACCATGTGATCTGCTTCCAACTTGCTTGAAACTTCCACCAACCATCTATTTCTCACAACAGTATCGCCAGCACGTACAGACAATGGGTCAAACTGTAGTTTTGTGATATCACAATTGAATTCGTTCACCAGCATATCTTTTACCTCTTTGTGTGAATACTTTTCATTTTCTGGTAGACTGAAGCACACCACTAGAGGGCGTTTTTCTGGAGGTATTTTGAGTGTATGTGTAGCTGGGTAGCATCTATCTTCATATTTACTAGTATCCCATTTTTTGGGCAGAGCTGACGATTCTTCAACATCCAGATTGGCACCCGTCGATCTTATACAATTGAAATGTGATAGTAAAGTACAAGTAGAACATAACACAAGGAAAAAAAAACAATTCAGAAATGGAATGCGAAATGTGCGACCGAAATGTGCGACGAAGAATTTTACTTTTATTCAGTTAACGAAGAATTAAGTTCTGTTGTAATATTTGTTTTCGAAAACAGTTATTGTAACAACTTCTTGTAGATACACCAAACTGTTGTGACAAAGTTCAATAAACAAATTAGAACGCATAGAAGGAAAGAAAATTAAAAATCGCACTTAGTTTTCACGTGCTCCGTGCATCTACCAACTGTTGTGACAAAGTTCAATAAACAAATTAGAACGCATAGAAAGAAAGAAAAATAAACATCGCACTTAGCTTTCACGTGCTCCTACATTTTATGTTGATTTTTTAAGGTCTCAAATTCGGTTGACTTTGACAACAAAAACCAGATGTAGTTAATTAGCATCCAGCCAATTTGAAACCACTACCAGATGAAATGTTTTTGACGATTCTTATACGTTATGGATTTGGAATAAAGGTAAAACGTGCAGATAGCAGCCTTAGTTAAGTATATAAATACATTCATCTTTTCAATAATTTCCATACCAATATATTCACCAGAAATCGTTTTTTTATGACTTTAATTTGGTGGGATTTCAAATTGTATCCAACTTGTCTACAGATGTAATATTATGACTAAATATTATAATTTGCTGTTAAGTAAATATGTTGCCGAATATTGTACTCATACCCTTTATCATTTAAATTGTGTGTTTTAGTGCTAGATACAAAGATTCATATATTTCTGATAAAATATATGTTGACTGTCCCGTATAATTATTTATAATTATATTTCATTTTACACTAGGTGGTGGCAATGTCCCATCGAGAATTATTACATCTTTTTTCTTCTATTAATAGCCATGCGCTATATTTTTTGGTCATTTTTCCCCATGAATTTAATAGTCAATGATATTTCAAGCTTTTAATCGTCCCGAGTCTCGGCGAATTTTGAATAAAACAAAAGTCATCAAAATATCTTTTATATCAGTTTATGGTTTGTCTAATGTATCATAGTAAATATGTTACCTTTTAAGTAGATCTATATCTGGCTCATTGTTCTCGATGACCTCACTGTCTTCTATATTTGTAGATGTAACGAGAGTTTCACTTTTATCTTCGATCTCTGATACATTCTTTTTAAACAGGGTGGCTGATGGCTTAGCTCTAGCTTCTTTTTCTCTGAAAGGATCCCGGAAACCTAACGAACGAATGTTTTCAGGTAGCTTATACTCGGAAGCTGCCTTAACGTCATCCGTAAATGAAACCTGTTTTCCGTGCATTACCACAGCTGCCGACTTTGGTCTGTAAAGTTCGCCATTATCATCCTCGCTCCTACGGACTAAGCATCCAGTTTTCGGCCTGACTCTGTCGGCAGTTTCTTTATAGAATTTCCATTGAAAGCTATCTATAAGCGGGTTGTAGGATAAAACTGATTTAAAACCTTTCAACTTTAAAATCTTGCTCATCTTTGTACGTATTTCATTTTCATTGCCGTGCATGAAGGCTTCCAAGTACTTAACGTCGTCAGATGCACAAGCTTTGTCAAATAACTCATTGATATCTACATTGTTGACCTCTGCAGGCTTCGTAAAACAAGAAGCGGATCCTGCTCTATAAGAACTCAATGGTATATGGTATTTTGATTCTATATTACGTAAAATCATAGCCTGGCTTGATGTGGGCATTATACCAAGATCTTACCTAACTTATTGAAGCAAACCCCATGACGACAAACTGTGACGTGATATTTGCATAACGACGTTCAGTTATTGACATTAATATACACATATCATTATGTTTTGTTCTCTTGGTTTTGACTTGTGAATACTATATGCAATTACATTTCTATAATTAAATTACCAAACCAATTTTCAGAGTATCTGTGATTATAAGTCCGAGACTGCTCTGGCGTCTGACTTATTTTATCGCGAGAGCCCCAGTAAGTTATAAAATGGCTATCAAACGTCAGCGTCATATCTGACTATTAATCTGGCGGTTGATGTGTATCAATGGAAAAACATTTATGGTGATAAATCATTAAAATCTATTGATAGAGAACGATGTATGGCACACGATAGTTACACACTGAGTTTCAAGGTTGTATTTCTAGAAATTTGCTCTGAACTTTATATATAAAATTGACACATAATACATGGTTACATATATATACATGTAATGAGACACAGAGCCCTAGCTATTGCTTTCAAAATATGTGGCCAATATTCCAAGGACATATATATAGTAACTAAAATAAGTCGAAATAAGTGCAACAGTTGAGTTACCTGATAATTATTCCAAGGATTTGGAAAAAAAATCTGGCCAAGATCTGATGAAATAAAAGAAGATGGAGACTTTTATAAGATATACACAGTGACAGAGAATCTTCTTTACAATTTATTATTATTGGTTTTCGGTCATTACTATTATTTATTGACAGATCCTTTAATTCAAACTAATTAGAAAACGACGGGTGTGTTATTGTTCAGAGGTCTTAAGGATGTATTCTTCTGACTTTTCAGTCTCGTTAAAATCTCGTTCTTGAATTATTTCCAAAACATGTGATAAAAGTGGAAAATATCAACGAATTTCCAAAACATTTGATCAAAGTGGAAAATATCAACGAATTCTTAAAATATTATGATCAAACATAACTCTGTGAAAAAGTTGTGTATTTACAATGAATGGTTTTTGAGTAATCCAGTTTTCAAATTTTACGACCAATCAAGTCATTATTTTTAGCCAAAATTTTGAGAAAATGGGTTAGGGATACAAAAAATAATTTTACAAGAATCATGTACATCCCATATCATTTTGGTCTTTTCAAATTTCTTAGATATGTATTCTTTCAATCATTTACAACAAAAAAGTTGAAATAATATGGATTTTGTTCTTAAAACTGAGAAAAATCACCAAAATACAAAATTGACAGCATGGTAAAATTTACACAAAAAAGCGTCAAACCGCTAGGATAAAAATTTCTTATATCAACACCGACCTATAGTTTTTTTTTAAGTAAAATTTATTCAGATTGGTCCACTTTATCTTTATAGAAAGTATGAAAAAAAAGTTTAATTGTGGAACTGTGATTTTTTTTCACGATAATAGCCCAAAAATTTGTAAAAATCGATGACAAATGGGAATATCATCAAAATTGGGCATTTTCAAAGTGCTTTAGCAAAAAATAAATAAATAAAAATAAATTATTTGTTGTTGCTGTTGTTTTTAATAAGAAATTTCTGTGGCGATTTGATTTATCTTTTTCGAAAGCATTAATTAATGCAAATTGCATTTTATGTTATTTCTATTATTTAAGACTTGTAATTGTTATTTTATAGGGCACTTGTATGGTGAATATTATAACAAACATTTTATAAAAGAACCTTAGCATTTATGATTTATGTCTATATTGGAAATCCTCACGCAACTGTACATTATATCATGATATTTTATACAGTATAGTTCAAAAAAGTAAAAATTCAAAAATACTGAACTGCGAGGAAAATTCAAAACAGAAAGTCCCTTATCTGGCAAAATAATGGCCAAATCAAAAGCTCAAACTCATCGAACGAATGGAAAACAACTGTGTCAACTGTTTGTCAATGCCACTGTTTAAGACACAATAGAGGGGGAGGACAGGGGGTACCCTTCTCCCTTTTCCCACCCCTTTCTCCTTTCTCCTACCCCTCTTCTCCTTTCTCCTACCCCTCTTCTCCTTATTTTATTTTTTCATATTTTATTTTTTTCTCCAACTTTTTCTTCTTTCTCCCAGCCTTCCTCTCCTTTCTCCTACCCCTTTCTCCTTTCTCTCACCCATTTCTCCTTTCTCCTACCCCCTTTCTCCCTTTCTCCCTTACCCCTGTCCTCCCCCTCACAATAGTTTCCTGTGAAAAAGTGTCCGCCTGGACAGTTTTTTAATAGAATTTATGTATTAAAAATTTCCATTGCCATGAAATATTGTCCCCTAAGTGTACAGAATTATACATCAAAAGTTATTTTAAAAAGACAATTTCAATTTCGCAGCAAAGTTACAAGAGTTTATTTAGTGGAAAATTTTCATTGGGGACATTATTAAATCCTACAAATTGTTTTAAAATTGTGTCCTCCAACCCAAACGAAATTAGTTACCTGTTACCTTCTGTTATTTCCTTTGGTGAACCTTGAGTTGAAGTAATGTACTTTTTCAAACTGAGAACTTTACTATATTTATATGTCACTCGCATGATTATGACAAGGGACCAGAAGGTAAAATACAAATATAGAAAAGCCTGTTGGTCATTGCGACAAGATAGATATAGGAAGTTGTGGTGTGATTGCCAATGAGACAACTCTCCATCCAAGGATGTATAGTAGAGTTATACGTCCTTGTCTCTATCCAAATGAAATAACAATTTATAAACGTAAACCGTGGCATTATAGGTCAATGTACGGCCTTCAACATAGCCATGATTGATATATTCATTCAAGATGATGTATGAGCGACAATGAGACAACCCTATGTCAAGATATCATAACAAAATGCATTAAAAGCAATTTTAGGTTAAAATATGTCCAGTAATAATTAACAGCTGATTATTAAAGTCCATGATTAATTATTATATCACCAGACTTTTTAATATGAAATGGACCGGTTCTGTATAAATTTTACGGATGGGTACAAACTATCTCAGCTGCTCTGCCTCAGTCATCCTCCGGGCTCATCCTACACCAAATGGATTGAAGAGGCCGACAAATTATTTAATATGGATAGTAGTACTAAGATCGATATATGAGGGTTTGGATGTGGGGGGGGGGGGGGGGGGGGTATGTTTTTCTGTAAACATTTAATTTTCACCCCTTTTTTAGCTCACCTGGCCTAAAAGGCCATGTGAGCTTTTCTCATCACTTGGCGTCCGTCGTCGTCGTCGTCGTCGTCTGTCGTCGTTAACAATTTTTCAAACATCTTCTCCTCTGAAACTACTGAATGGATTTGAATGAAACTTAGCATGATTGTTCCTTAGTATATCCTGCACAAAATGTGCGCTTCGATTTTTGATCCGTCAAAAAACATGGCCGCCGTTACTTAAAATAGAACATAAGGGTCTAATGCAGTTTTTGGCTTATATCTCAAAAACGAAAGCATTTAGAGCAAATCTGACATGGGGTAAAAATTTTCATTAGGTCAAGATCTATCAGCCCTGAAATTTTCAGATGAATCAAACAAACCATTGTTGGGTTGCTGCCACTTATTTGGTAATTTTAAGGAAATTTTGCAGTTTTTGGTCATTATCTTGAATATTATTATAGATAAAGATAAACTGTAAACAGCAAAAATGATCAGCAAAGTAAGATCTACAAATAAGTTAATATGACCAAAATTGTCAATTGACCCCTTAAGGGGTTATTGTCCTTTAATGACAATTTTTCACCTTTTGTTCATCATATTTGCTAACTTTAAAAAATCTTCTCCTCTGAAACTACTGAATGGATTTGGTTAAAACTTAGAGTGATTGTTCCTTAGATTATCCTGCACAAAGTGTGTGCTTTGATTTTTGATCCGTCAAAAAACATGGCCGCCGTTACTTAAAATAGAACATAGGGGTCTAATGCAGTTTTTGGCTTATATCTCAAAACGAAAGCATTTAGAGCAAATCTGACATGGGGTAAAAATTTTCATTAGGTCAAGATCTATCAGCCCTGAAATTTTCAGATGAATCAAACAAACCATTGTTGGGTTGCTGCCACTTATTTGGTAATTTTAAGGAAATTTTGCAGTTTTTGGTCATTATCTTGAATATTATTATAGATAAAGATAAACTGTAAACAGCAAAAATGATCAGCAAAGTAAGATCTACAAATAAGTTAATATGACCAAAATTGTCAATTGACCCCTTAAGGGGTTATTGTCCTTTAATGACAATTTTTCACCTTTTGTTCATCATATTTGCTAACTTTAAAAAATCTTCTCCTCTGAAACTACTGAATGGATTTGGTTAAAACTTAGAATGATTGTTCCTTAGATTATCCTGCACAAAGTGTGTGCTTTGATTTTTGATCCGTCAAAAAACATGGCCGCCGTTACTTAAAATAGAACATAGGGGTCAAATGCAGTTTTTGGCTTATATCTCAAAAACGAAAGCATTTAGAGCAAATCTGACATGGGGTAAAAATGTTCATTAGGTCAATACCTATCAGCCTATCAACTATTAATGACAATTTTTCACAATTTGTTCATCATATTTGCTAACTTTAAAAAATCTTCTCCTCTAAAACTACTCAACTAAATTCAACCAAACTTCAACTGAATAATCAGTAGGGTGTATAAAATAAAGTTTGTGCTTTATTTTTTATTTCGTCAAAAAAATGGCCGTCATTGCTAAAAATAGATCACAGGGTAAAATGCAGTTTTTGGCTTATATCTTAAAAACTCCAGCATTTAGAGCAAATAAGACAAGATGTTAAAGTATTTATTAGGTCAAGGTCTACCTGTCCTGAAATTTTCAGCCGAATTGGATAACTGGTTTTTCAGGTATAATGCCCCTGAATTGATGATTTTAAAGAAATTTTGCAGTTTTTGGTTATTATCTTGAATACTATTATAGATACAGATAAACTGTTTACAGCAAAAATGTTAAGCAAAGTAAGATCTACAAATAAGTCAATTTGACCAAAATTGTCAATTGACCCCTTAAGGAGTTATTGCCCTTTAAAGACTTTTTTCACAATTTGTTCATCATGTTGACTTACTTTAAAAAATCTTCTCCTTTGAAACTGCTGTATCAATTTCAGCCAAACTTAGGCTAAATGAGTTTGAGAGTATCTAGTATAAATTTTATATTTCATTTCCTTGTATGTCAAGAAACATAGCTCCTATGGCTAAAATAGTACAAAGGAGAAAATGATTTTTTTTTTGCTTTTGAAGAAAATAGGACGAT
Organism: Mytilus edulis; assembly: GCA_019925275.1. Lineage (NCBI taxonomy): Eukaryota > Metazoa > Mollusca > Bivalvia > Mytilida > Mytilidae > Mytilus > Mytilus edulis. The sequence continues at coordinate 91,299,081 of CM034357.1, read as the reverse complement.
TCAAAGAACATTTTGAATAAATAAATTGAAAAGCCAAAATAATCATTGATGAGAGATTTAACCAAAAAAATTAAGGTGAGCGATTCAGGCTCTTGAGAGCCTCTTGTTTCTCTAATCTTCAAAAATAAACCCCTTTTTTCTCTAATCTTCAAAAATTTAACCCCTTTTTTCTCTATAAATCTTAATTTTTTTTGCCCATTATTCTCTAATCTTAATTTTTTTGCCCATTATTCTCTAATCTTAATTTTTTAAGGGCATTATTCTTTAATCATCTAACCCCATCCAAACCCTCATATGATGTGTTTCAGGACAAAACGAAAGTAGAAAGTCAATATTTCCCGCCAAATATATTTGATCATCTCGTTGATTGCGAGATTTCGGAGCGTGCATGCACGACGGCCTTTGCTTCATTTCTGCAGACAACAGAAGCAATTATGCAAAAGTGTCCTTCTTGTCCGAAGTGCTGTAGCTTTTATTCAACCAAAGGTAATACATGCATAACATGACATTAACGAAATCGGCTCATTGCCGGTGAAGACATAAAAAAGGGGGAGGGATTTTGCTGTTTATTATTGTTCAGTTACAACTTACATGAGTTACAAATGCTCAGTACTCAAGGATAAGATCTTATTCATGATTCTGTTGTTTATACTTGTGAAACCGGATAGTGCTCGCTAATGACCCCCAAAAACAACTGGAAACAAAGCAGTGGCTAATATTTTTCTTGTTTGTTCCTGGTTTGCTTTAATTATCAAGTGGTAAAATTGGGTGACATCCTAGTCCAAATAATTATGACGCCTTGGACGGCTATTTTATAATTTTTTTTGGACGCCGTCAATGAGGGAACTAAAAAAATCCAAATATAAGAATACCCTCAGAAGACGGCATGATTATCTGGACTAGGTGACATCCCATTAGTCCGACAACCATTATTCCGACAGCCCATTACTCCGACAACCCAATATTCCGACAGCCCATTATTCCAACAGCCCACTATTCCGACAACCCATTACTCCGACAACCCATTATTCCGACTATGCATCTATCTTGTGTGTATGGGTAAACATTGACCTATATTGGTTTACTTTTGTAAATTGTTATTTGGATGGAGAGTTGTCTCATTGGCACTCACACCACATCTTCCTATATCTATTGATACTGAATGTTGTTTGATATCAATGTGTAAGTTTTTTTCTTTTTTCCTATTTTGTTTAGGCTCCGATTTCAGGGTTTATTGAACATGTTGAAGTCGGCTATATCGTGTGATGCGTTTTCAGATAGCAACTCTCAAATACTTTTTTATTTAACAAATAATACCTGTATGACTATTTCAATAGTTTATTTTACAATGTTATGTAAAATACTGTATGTTGTATCAATCATATATGTTATGTGTATATGCCCCCCTGGGGACCTAATTTGGAAAATAAAATTTATCTTATCTTATCTTATAACTCAAATGATAGCCAAGTTGAAAATTCTCGTCATATTTTTCTCAGAAACTACAAAACAATGATTTCTGAAATTTTGTTTCAATGTTTATATAAGTCCGTTATACTGTCTGGTGCTTTTCAGATTCACAAATCAACAACTTTCGGCTATTTACTGAAATATTTAAGCGGGGTATCGTCAGTAGCTCGCACCATCACTGGTTGGTCTTGATTTATATATACATGTATGCTCTTAATACCCTGTAATTTGGAAAATGAAATATTCTTTTCTGTTCTATTCTGTATACATACAGATTTCGAATTGAGTATATAGAAAGTATTCGAACTATCTTAGTCTTATGGAACATATACGTAGTTATTTCTTAAAATCTGTTATTACATAAACGTAATAATATACAGACAGACAAATTTTATTTTACCCTGATACCCTGAAAAGTGTCGGACTTATGGGTTGTCGGAGTATTGGACTGTTGGAGCAATGGGTTGTCGGACTATTGGGTTGTGGAACTAATGGGTTGTCGGACCAATGGGCTGTCGGACTAATGGGCTGTCGGAATAATGACTTGTAACCGTAAAATTGCCTATGAGATAACTGTCCACAAGATACCAAATGTCATTAAACTTAATAACTGAAGATCACTGTATGAGCCAAACCCAAAGTTCATAGTTAACTTTAAAAGGCCCACTTTTAAAGGCCCAGGAATGACCATGATGACTAAAGTAACAATTCTGAATTCAAACGTGAAAACTGGCAGCCTAACCTAAAGGCCTAATTTATTTTCAATATGATATCAGATGTGAGTTCTTGGTCTAGTGGTTAAGACAGATGGCTACAGTGCTAAAGGTCCCAAGTTCGATTCTCACACGGGGTTCTAAAAATATCAGTATATCAGAGTGGGTTTCATTGGGGTCTAAGGGTGACCCTGGATTGCCAATTTTTTGTAAGCGTGACATGTAAAAGTTAAATTAATGTGCCATGAAAACGTGAAATGCAGTCTAGCAGGACACAGGAAATTACAAAAAAATGAGAATTGCTTATGTGCATAGTGTAAGCAGGATACAGGAATCTGACAAAACAGTTAGCAAGATCCAGGATCAGAACCCCCAAATGAGATCCCAATCAGAAGGGTTATTTTCATCCTCTCACACACATCTCTGGTACCCAGACTGGATTTTAAACTAGTAGGGTACTTTGGGGAACTCGGTTATTTACCATGTTCAACATTTACAAGGACGAAGAAGAGAAATCAGCAGATCATGCAGATTGATCTCTTAGTCAAAGTGGATAGCTACTTTGACCAGGAGATCAATCTGCTAATTACTCTTCGGTTGGTCTGTTCCAGCTGAGCAGCCCGGTGGTTCTCTTTGAGTACTTCGGCTTCCTCCACCATAATAACAGTTGGGTTGGGGATTGTCCTTATAAATATTGAATATTATAAATACATTAGTGACAAATCTCCATTAATCCCGATAGGGAGTGTACATGGGATTCCACTGTACCCTCGCAGCTCTTTAGGGGTTCTTCAGATATTGGGAAGAATTTACCAGTACATACACCATACCCGACATTCTTCCAGTTTTGTGCTAGTGTCTCCCACACAAACGACGAAATGATGGAAATCTCTCGATTGCCAGTCTGCTGTTTTCCAGGAGTATAGAACCTCCCGTTTTTGGATGTTTTGACAAGGAATAACCCATGTGTATAGTTCTCTGGCTTTTTCATTACTTTCAATAGAAATAGATTAACAATTTTTGATCATTTGAAAACTAAGGTCAGTGGTACTAGTTTTTATGTCCAATATATGAGTAACTGAAATTCAGTTCTGCTTTGTTGACTCCAAGATCAAAAGGAAGATAGAGGTATTTGTCTTGACCAAGAAGCAGTGTAAAAAAGAAAAATAGATAACAGCAGACGATTCAAGTGGGAGATCTTCACAATAAATGTCATTAAAAATTTGTGTATAATAATATTTGTGTCTTTATTTCATTCACTACATTTTTGTAACACCATGTTCAAAGATAATTTTTCTTAATGAAAAATATATTTTTTAAAATGTTTCTGCATTATTAACATGATTTACCCTTTGATATTTAAGTTTTGTTTTAAAAGTAGTTGATTGACACAAATTTTTCAAACTAGTCCAAGACATTGCTGATATAAATCCTAGAAATAAATTTTAAAAGAAAACAAACAGAAACTGAATATCCATTATTTCTATGTCTTAACAACACCTTTCACATGTGTCAGAATAAAAACATAGATGAAATACTTAAACAGAATAATATAAACAATTCCTATGCACTATTACCATGATTACCGTATTGTAAACATGGTAAAGGAACCGACAGTTTATAGTTTTATATTTTGGGGAATAACATGTAACCCTGCCACATTCTGTATGTGCCTGTCCCAAGTCATGAGCCTCTTATTCAGTGGTTGTAGTTTGTTTCGGTGTACCAGTGTACTGTATTTGTTTTTATAATAGTAGAGGGGCATTATGTTTTCTGGTGTGTCCGTCCGTTTGTCCTGCTTCAGGTTAAAGATTTTGGTCAAGGTTAAATTTTGGTCAAATTAGACTTTTGACCCCAATTTCACGGTCCACTGAACATTGAAAATGAAAGTGGGAGTTTCAGGTTAAAGTTTTTGGTCAAGGTAGTTTTTGATGAAGTTGAAGTTCAATCAACTTGAAACTTAGTGCACATGTTCCCTATGGTATGATCTTTCTAATTTTAATGTCAAATTAGATTTTTTAGCCAACTTCAAGGTCCATTCAACATGGAGAATGATAATGCGAGTGGGGCATCCGTGTACTTTGGACACATTCTTGTTTGTTCATTATTTTGAACATCCCTGCCAACCTATGAAACCTTCAGAGGGAGATTTTCCTCTTTTCAGTTTAAACAGCTGAGGAGGAGATTTGCAAGAATGACATTTTCTAAGTTAAATAAAAGGCATGTTGACATATCCATCTACAAAACAACAGTATTAAAGAGTTAACCCTTTCTCTGAACAAATCATGCTTTAGACAGCTGACAATGATTCCATTTTACCAGAATCAGAAAACCTCTTTTATATTTCCCGCTCAAAACATTGCAAACACTAGTTATCCTTCATTGTTGAATACCTGGATAAAAGTGTAAACATCGATGGTGCTTAAATTTGTTGAAAACTGTGTCAAAATCAGATGAAATTTACGGAATTTACACAGTATTTGAAAAAAGGGAACATTTTTTTTGAAAGAATATGGAAGAATATTGAAGCCAGACTAATATACTTTTTTGGCCTAAAATGCCATTTTACGTACAAAACACTTTGAAAGGACATCGCTCAGTGTAAGGAATTTGTACAGCTTCATTCAATTTATCAAACTTTTGAAGTTTTGGGTAAAGAAAATAAGATTTTGGGGTCATAAAGTAGAAATTTTGAGAATTTTCACCTACATGTACATGTAAGTACTAGCTGAATGTTTGAAACAAAATATTTCATATTTTATAAAGAATTTTTTGTCTGCCTATAATATTTTCTACATACATTTCAGATGCACCTAAATTCAATAGAAATCCAGTATTACTTCATTGTGGACACACATTTTGTGCAGCATGCCTCAACAAACTAGCCAGAGAAAACAAGACCAGTATTACATGTCCTACATGTCAGGTATGTACAATTAATTTGTGCTGTTTTCATTGTTCATGCCATACATAAGTAAAACAAAAGCAACTAAAATAACGCATTCTGTATCTATTTGTATTTTTATACCCCACCTAGTGGTATTATGTTTTATGCCCCACCTAGTGGTATTATGTTTTTTATGCCCCACCTAGTGGTATTATGTTTTTCATTCTATTCCTCAGTCTGTCTCTCCTGCTTCAGGTTGAAGTTTTTGAACATGTTGAAGAAGGTTTTTCTTGTTTATTTTGTATTTATAAAGTTTCTGTGTTTTGTAGGTTCCGTCTCCTATCAGTGACGATGGAATTAAAAGTCTGTGGCCAGATGTATACACAACAGGCATGATAGTGTGTAACCAAAAGATCCTCTTAGATCAGTAAGTCACATTGATCATTGGTCATAAGGCCAAGATAATATATATATATATATATATATTTATATCTATCTAAATCTGTAAGTCAGATTGGTCAAAAGCAATACAACTAAATATATCTATCAAAATCAGTAAGCTTGACAATTTATCAGTAATATTCAAAGAAATCATCCTAAATCAGAAGTCTGATCATTGCTGATGTTAAATAGGTAATGTAAATATTATATAAATATAATGATAATTAATGACAGACTTGTTACAGTGCAGTAAGATCCTTCTATTTTCACTTTTCTTTTAAATTTTACCATCAGAATTAAGTATAACAAATTTTTGTGAGCGATTTTTATTTTTTGTGACTTGGCAAGTAGTAAATTGTCGCAAATAGGTAAAACTTGGATCTTTCATTTAACTACATCAGGTAAATTAGAAAATCATGAAATTAGATAGCATTGCAGTTGACTACAAGGGGTAAAATGTGAATAAAGTATTCACGAAATAAGTTGGTTGACAGTAAATTGTTATATATGTACTGCATTAAACATGTTTATTTTATGTATACCATTAGACTTGTATCTATATATATAGAGATTATAAATTGTTATTGTAGAGAACTGAGTAAACTGACACCAGCTGGAATGAATATGCAATCCAAAAGAGATTATTCTCTGACTGATAAAAGAGGTAGGATGTATTGCTGGCTATTTATATGATTATTTTATATTGTTCACTTTATTTCCAGTGGCAAATATTTTATTCATGATCAGGACGAGAAAAATTACCAATAAATATATTAAGTAGGTTCTAAGTTGGGATGCAGGATGGAAAATTTGGACTGCCACTGGAAACTTGAAGTAATTTGGATACTTTGGCAAATTTTGTTCACATGAATTTCACATGAATCACAGGAAATTCACAAAGAAAATTTCACATGAGATTCACCTCAAATGAGCTTATATATTTCATGTAAATTTCAAGTCATTTAAATTCATGTAAATTTTTCAAGTGAATTTCACGTGAACTTATTAAAATGTTTTTTTACATGAAAAAAATCATTTGATTTCCACTTGAAACTCACATGGACTGATTTTATGTGAGTTTCATGTATAAGCTTGTTTGAGATGAAATTCATGTGAGATTCACATGAACATGATGAATATAAGTTCAAGCGAAATTCATGTGAACCAAATTTGCCTGTATTTTGCCATATTTAGATAGAAATTTTGCATAGCAACAGACCCCCTATTAGCTATAGACCTCTAGAGAATTGTTGAAAGGGTTTGTTAACGAGCACTAGATTTTCCCTCTCTGCACCAAACATTTCAATCAAAGCCCCTTTTCAGACCAGGTGTGACTGCAAAAGTTATACAATCAGTACTGTGAGCGAGTGAGTGAGGCAATCAGACCCCACTTTTACAAACTCCCTGTCAAAAGTCCTTGGCATGAATATATTTTTATACACCAGTCAACCCTTCTAAGATTAATATACATGAGAACACACATACATATTTAAGTTGTTTTGCATCAAGGCTTTAAAAACATACTTCTAGGTCTAAGATTCAGTAAGTAATTACAGTATTTTTACTAGTCAATACACTCTAAAGACAAGACCTGAAATATATGATAATTGTATTTACAGCGGAGAAGTTATGTCGTGAATGCTGTAGAAGACTAGCTACCTGTAAATGTGACAGATGTGATTTCATCTTGTGTAAGATCTGTTTTAATCAGGTATGGAATCTAATGTTCATCTAAAATATTCTTTTTAAGTGTTGGTGCCTTTGTGATATCATTTACCGTTCAATTAAGATAACCTCCATCTCCTCTCTGATAGGCTTGGCATTATTCTGCTGAAAGCTTATAAAACAGTTTTGATTGTATGTATTAAACTTAAAGATATGCATCTCATATTACAAGTCGAATTATTGAAGAATTTTCACAGATTTTTAAAATGGTGAAAGTTTGCCAAACTCAGCAACATTCTCTATGGAGAGTTCAATTATTCGTAAAAGTATTCTGTAAACAGGAAGTTGTTAAGCAATGAACCTAAATACATCACACTATATTGCATGCTTACACAAGACTTGCTACCAAATTCCAGGAAACTAATTTGTAGTTCCTGAGAAAAGTGCAACAAGGATTAGGTGGACTGATGTGGAAACCAGTATACATGTCTTCTTTTGGAGGGGGTATGATTAAATGTTTGAGCTCTATAAACAGGGAAGGTGGTGACAGCAACATTCTCCATAGAGGGTACAATTATGTGTTCTTAACTGTTAGTTAAAACTTAGAACATTCAGACTCAGGAGATAGGGCTGATATGATATATAACTGTTATGTTTTCATTGGTTAGCTTATCATTTAGATAGAGATTTATCAGGTCTGATTATTTAAACTTTCTTACAGATTCATGGCTCATCTAATACTCTCCGACAACATCAAGCTATACCTTTATCACAGGAAGAAAGGTTAGTATTTTATGAAAAAAAGAAAATTTATCAGTAAAAAGAAAATAGTTGAAAATGATATTTTTGAAACTTGATACTGATTCAAAATAAACCTCTTACTCCATGAAACTTAACAATATATATATAAAATTTTATATAAAGTATATAAGGGGATTAACTCTAATAATGGACTTTGTATGAAGAACATATTATTTTTGTTGTTGTAGTAGTAACACCACTTGCCAGTTAGAAGTATCCTCTACATGTGCCATACACGATGGTAAACTGATAGAGTATTATTGTGAAGATGACCACACACCAGTCTGCTCAAGATGTGTAATCACTGGAGAACATAAAAACCATTCTATATTGTCTATGGAAGAAAAGGTAAGGAATAACACACCAGTCTGCTCACGATGTGTCATCACAAGAGAACATAAAAACCATTCTATATTGTCAATGGAAGAAAAGGTAGAGTATATGAATGCATCAAACTGATGTAGAACATAAATTTTTTTGTTATTTTTATTGAAAGAAAAGATACATGATCCTTATACCTCTTTGAATGCTCTCTAGATTGATCATTTATTAAAAGATTTTTACATTGACTGGAAGAAAAAGCACAAGTTTTGCTTCACTTAACATTGTTTCCTTACTCAAATGCACTCATATGCCTAGGAACATTTAAAATAATTTAAAGGCAATACAACTTAAATTAGGAAAAGTTTGTACAACTGCTTAAAAATGTCAAGTAATTGGTTTTTTTTTTAATTTTCAGAATAAAGTTGTCATCTCAGAAATGGAACCAGCTATGCAGACTGCTAATAGAGTTATTAAAAAGTTAAAAAAGGCAGAAAAGGTAATTATGTCATGAAAAGGTAGAAATGGGTGTATTTAAAGAAATTCTGTATTACATGTACAGTGGTTTTATCCAAAATAAATATAAGTTTAATGACATTTTGAAATCATGTGGTGTTTGTAGTGACTTTTTATGTTTCATTGACTTATATTATTCAACCATAAAAAAAACTGTCTTCAACACTCTTGGTGTTCAAACAGTAAAAGAGTTTGCTATATAATACATATATATCTGAATTTGTATAAAAAACAACTGATATGCGTTTTTAGCTCACCTGGCCCGAAGGGCCAAGTGAGCTTTTCCCATCACTTGGCGTCCGTCGTCCGTCGTCCGTCGTCCGTCGTCTGTCGTCCGTCGTCGTTAACTTTTACAAAAATCTTCTCCTCTGAAACTACTGGGCCAAATTAAACCAAACTTGGCCACAATCATCATTGGGGTATCTAGTTTAAAAAATGTGTGGCGTGACCCGGCCAACCAACCAAGATGGCCGCCATGGCTAAAAATAGAACATAGGGGTAAAATGCAGTTTTTGGCTTATAACTCAAAAACCAAAGCATTTAGAGCAAATCTGAAAGGGGTAAAATTGTTTATGAGGTCAAGATCTATCTGTCCTGAAATTTTCAGATGAATCGGACAACCTGTTGTTGAGTTGCTGCCCCTGAACTGGTAATTTTAGGGAATTTTGGCTGTTTTTGGCTATTATCTTGATTATTATTATAGATAGAGATAAACTGTAACAGCAATAATGTTCAGCAAAGTAAGATTTACAAATAAGTCAACATGACCAAAATGGTCAGTTGACCCCTTTAGGAGTTATTGACCTTTATAGTCAATTTTTAACCATTTTTCGTAAATCTTAGTAATCTTTTACAAAAATCTTCTCCTCTGAAACTACTGGGCCAAATTAAACCAAATTTGGCCACAATCATCTTTGGAATATCTAGTTTAATAAATGTGTGGCGTGACCCCGCCAACCAACCAAGATGGCCGCCATGGCTAAAAATAGAACATAGGAGTAAAATGCAGTTTGTGGCTTATAACTCAAAAACCAAAGCATTTAGAGCAAATCTGACATGCGGTAAAGTGTTTATCAGGTCAAGATCTATCTGTCCTGAAATTTTCAGATGAATCGGACAACCTGTTGTTGAGTTGCTGCCCCTGAATTGGTAATTTTAAGGAAATTTTGCTGTTTTTGGTTATTATCTTGAATATTATTATAGATAGAGATAAACTGTAAACAGCAATAATGTTCAGCAAAGTAAGATTTACAAATAAGTCAGCATGACCAAAATGGTCAGTTGACCCCTGAAGGAGTTATTGCCCTTTATAGTCAATTTTTAACCATTTTTTCGTAAATCTTAGTAATCTTTTACAAAAATCTTCTTCTCTGAAACTACTGGGCCAAATTAAACTAAACTTGGCCACAAGCATCATTTGGGTAACTTGTTTAAAAAATGTGTGGCGTGACCTGGCCAATCAACCAAAATGGCTGCCTCGGCTAATAATAGAACATAGAGGTAAAATGCAGGTTTTGGCTTAGGGCTATTCCAGTAAAAATTATCCAGGGGGGGTGGAACGCCACTTATTTTTTGACCCCCCACCTATGGAAAAGATTAAAAAAATACACCCCCACCTAGAACATGTATTTTCTTTCAAGACCCCCTACCTAGAGAAAAAAAATAAAAGTTAGCTAGTTTTTTAAAGTATACAAAAATGTTGCATCATCCTGTCAAATAAATGTAAAATTTGTTGGTTTATCTATTTCAGTGCATCCAAAAAGGGGGGCCTAAATCCGCCTCTGGTCTCAATGGCAATCATACCACATCTTCTTTTTTATACTAGCTATGTTGCTATTAAAATATAAAATGAAACATGTTACAATGTTATGGAGCAGCAGACGACAGATGCAACATGACGGCAATAGCTCACAGTGACCGAAAAAGGAGGGTGCGATTTTAATTATGGCCCATTTTATTTTTAAAACTGTCAATAACATTTTCAGGTACGACATATTCTTCAGGTGGGGAAACTGGTTGGCACCAACCATTTGATGTTTCAGAGTTTAGTTTGAGCCATAAAATATTTTTGGTAGGCACAATGTAATTCTTTTTTTATTTTTTGTATTTCTTATATACATTTTTTTTTCAATAGGCAAATGTTGAGGAAGATGATATACTCTCCTGTGTAACAAGGCCATATTTTTCCGCAAAAATTAGGCCATTTTTTTCCTTCAATACCACCCACGCAACATGCACAATAAAAATCTAATTGTCTGTGCCAAATATAAATATTTTTTTATGGACCGCATAGTTTGGATGTCACCCACACATATTTTTTGTGGGGAGACGGTATACAAGGGAGAGGGTACTTGAAGTTGTTATAAACTGTATGCAATAAAATATTATTTGGGACAAAAATTGCAAAGAATTGGCCAGTCCACCTTATTAAGGACATATTCTTTGCAAGGAAAGAGATTTAAGTACAGCAAATTCTGCCATTTCAATTTCAATGAATATACAATAACTTCTTCCAACCGCAACAATATTTAAGTTAACCTTTATTTACAATGTTTAAACTGGTACTGTTGCCTTGTTCATGTTCATGTTGGGTTTTTTTACATTAAATTTGGGTCTTCGTCGATACCATACTTATTCCAGACGTTCCGTATCAGAGGACATCTCAGGCAATTCCTCTGCACTTCTTGTATCATTATATCTTCATCACGGTGACAAGAATAACAGTATAGAGTACCATTAATTCATAGAACAAACAAACAAATCGCTGAAGAAGTCATGTTTACAAAATGTCAAAATGAGCCAAAGACCAAAAAATGACAAGGACAGTTAAGCGTCTTTTATGGAGACAAAAACTATATTCCTAAAAAGTCTTTGGGGTTCTTCAATCGAAATAAAAGTAAGCTAAACTAAATGAGATTATTATAAGGGCTAAATCTCGTCTGTACTAGCCAAATTTAACAAATTTAAAGTTGTTTATAAAAAAAATATATATCATGAATGATGGTTAATTACGTTTTTCGGGTTATCAGTTAGACCGCATGGTTTTATTATTACAATAGGAAAACACCCGAGACGTGAAATCGCATGGTTCTATTATCATAGGTAAACATCCGAGACGTCCCAAAAATATATAGGTGCTCCTATTATTGGAGGAACATTACACAGTTGTGTACACACACATGGCGGCATGGAACACGATCGGAAATTCATTTGACGATATCTAAACGTTTCGAAACGAAGTGAAAAGTATCGTGCGCCACGTGGGCGCTTACATTTGTCACTGTATGCGCCATTTCTTGTCAATATGCGCTATAGGCGCAGGGGGCATGTCCTTCCCGATCACTGGTTTGACAAGAACGACGCTTAAAATTAGTGGTCTGCCAACTTTATTTGCAGTCGGATGACCTTTTTAGGAGAATCTTCCTTCATAACAGGGGGAACAATATGTTTAACCTATCATTCAGAAACCCCCCACCAACAGAATTGAATTTAAATCGGGACCACCACCCTCCAGAATACAATTATGTTGATAACCCCCAACCTATGGAAAAAAATATCGTCGGCGTTCCGCCCCTCCTAGGTAAATTTTACTGGAATAGCCCTTATAACTCAAAAACCGAAGCATTAAGAGAAAATGTGACAGGGTTTAATTGTTTATCAGGTCAAGATCTATCTGCCCTGATGTTTTCACATGGATAGGACAACCCGTTGTTAGGTTACTGTCCTGAATTGGTAATTTTAAGGAAATTTTGCCGTTTTTTGTTATTATCTTGAATATTATTATAGATAGAGATAAACTGTGTACAGCAATAACATTCAGCAAAATAAGATCTACAAATAAGTTTACATGACCAAAATAGTCAATTGACCCCTTAAGGAGTTATTGCCCTTTATTCAAAGTCAAATATTTTATTGGACAAAGCACATATGATACAATGCGTATTCCAAGATACAAACACATTAAACATGACAATTTATGCAAATACAACATAAAGAAACATTTCAAGTACTAATTATATATATAATATCACAGTATTACACAGTATTATACTTATGGTAGACCAACTGACATTAGATTTTTATTACGAAGTTCAAAAGCTTGACTTAAATAATTACATATTTGTCTGGTGTCAACCAGATTTACTGGGTTAAGTAAATAAATCGTTGATTTAATATCATCATCATTATTAAGGTTATAGTTAATTTTTAACATTTTTCATAAATTTTTGTAAATTATTAGAAAATATTTTCCACTGTAATTACTGGGCCAAGTTCATTATAGATAAAGATAATTGTAGCAACAAGAATGTTCAGTAAAGTAAGATCTACAATAACATCACTATCACCAAAACACAATTATGTCATGAATTTATCCGTGTCCATTGTTTAATTTGCACAAGACCAAGGTGAGCGACACAGGCTCTTTAGAGCCTCTAGTTTAATCGAGCTAGGTATTTGAGAATAAGAAAAGAAAAAAGGATATGTTCTCTTTAAATGTCTTCACATCACAAAATTTGGCATACCTATAATTTTTTTTTATCAATTTGCAATACATTTCTTTCCAGTCACCCCTATCATGTGTTTACCAATTTTGTTTTCTTGATAATCTCTCTCATTAAAATCATCATGTATTATTTCAGTCCCTCTCAGGGTTATTACCTGACATGAAGGGGGAAACCACAGACGTCATACAAGAGATCACCACCTATTACACTGGTCTCCATGGAGTCTTACAGGCAAGAGAGAAACAGCTGATACAACAAGTTTATGATGCATTTAAGGCAGGAATAGAACCATTACATGACCTGGTAGGTACATAGGATAATATCTTCAACTTTTGATGGTTTTGTGGTATGGTGGATTTATAATTTTATTTAAATTCTAATCTTTGGTAGATTATAAGGTAACCATGAATTTAAGTGTTGAATAAAGTACATATTTTATACAGGCTTTTTCTCCAATACCTAAAAATAAATGAATATACAGTATTTTGAAACCAGAAATTTTAATTTGATGAGAAATACAAGCTTTTCATTGATTAATTCCAATTTTAAGATTTGAAAATTAATTAAAACACTTATTTAATTCAATTCAATTCAAAGCTTTATTTATAGTCTACATGTCACATAACAAAAAAAACATAAGCTCAAAAACCAACAAATACATACATATTCATAATCATTATCATACATAATCATAGATGCCAACTATTACGATTTTTCCGTAGTTTTTCCGATTTTGCGATATAAACTACGCTATTACGGTCAAAGTCGAATAGTTACGGATTCCCAATCATCGACGTTCAATTTTGTAAAACGCGGATTTTTATCATTACTTTTCCGTCCGGGTCCAGTATTTAGGAAACGCCAATGTAATGCTTCCGGTTTCTCGGGAGTTATCAACCTATTGTTGGGTAACTAATTGACTTCCGAAGAGTCAAACTTGCATTTTATTAAGTAGCTTTCCCCCTTTCTCTTCTTCTCCTTGACAAAACAAAAATGTTTGAGTCGAGAACATCTGAACAATTAATAAATGGAATACATACTACAGACAACATGTTAAATAACAAATTTTAGCGTACATCACTTTGCAACCACTCGTCAGTTATTTTGATTGGTAAATGCACGTTTATGAATGATTACTGAAAACTTTTCAAAAATACGGAAAATTTGATAGTTTGTTACGGATTGTGTCAAAAGGGGATTGGCATCTATGCATAATACTAATATTAAGTACAGCTCTTTGTAAGAACCAGGCAGCGTGCGATACATGAAGGTTTCAGATTTTTTCTATAATTGGTCCAGTAGAAGCAATAAATGAAAAATGCTCAAAAAATAATTGGGAAAATATGAGTGGTTGCCATGGTAACGGACACACAATTTTTTGGTTGTTAAGCATGGTAAAATCTTTCAAAAATCAGCTAAATCACCACAATTCAGAGCCTGATTATGAATCAAATCGTGCATTTTTCATTAATTTTCATATGTAACATTGATAGAACTTGGTTTAAGCTTCATTTTGGTGAAGATTGCATGTCAACCAAATTTGTAACTTTTTTGTAAAATTTTGTGAAAAAATGCATATTTTCAACTTTTCTGAAAATGGGATTTTTGCTGAATTACCACATTTTCTCTGGTGTTTTTCAGAAAAGTGCAAATGTGTACAGAATAGTTAGCACTGTAGTTATGAAGTTTGGATACTACTTTACCAAATTTAATAGAAAAATGTGTGGGATTTTTTTTAGTTTTATCACCATAGCAACCGATTTTTTCCTTGGAAACGGAGTTTTCATTTGCAGAATATTGCAGTTTAAGAGCTTAAATGTCCTGAATTTTTCATAACCGATAAGAAAAATACATAAAAGCTAATGCAAACTTTAAATTACTATCGTCAAGTGTTGTTGACTTCAATTGTTACCACGGAAACACATATAATCCATAGCAACATTCACTCTGAAATTGCATAAATAGAAACTTATGTAAAAAAATACATAAATAGAGGGTGTTTATTTTCAAATTGGAATATGACTGCTTTGCTTCACTTACAGTCTATTCTGTTTATTTCATAAGGTTCAACAAATGTAATATGTAATGTAATATTATGGTTGGAAGGTTAGAAAAGTGGGGGGGGGGGGGGGGGGGGGGTGGTAGGTTTATTTTTTAAAGATATACATGTAGATTCTTGAAAAGATTATGTTTGGTCGGAGAGCCTGATTATAAATAGAATCATTTTTTTTTTCCGAAATTTTATATATACAAGATCGATTATCTATAACTTGGGTTTAGCTTCAGAGCTTTGTAAAGGTATATTGCAGTTCGCTTGTCAGGGTTTTTGATTTTTTGTCAGATTTTCGGAAACCTCAGGTTTTATTCATTTGAATACCAAAAAAAAAAGATGGCATTGACCCCCATTTATCTTTTTATAAATCTTTTACATGTATAATGATATTAAAGGGAAAATTCACGATTTTTTACTTATGGTTTAAATATGTTAATTATGACATAATATATATATTCACAAAGTTTTATCGCTATATGTGCAGTAATAAAGGAGAAATTCAATAATTAATGAAAAAATATCAACTACTTCCTGTAGGTCGTGACGTTTTCTCCTGATTTTTGCATGCCGGGATTTAAAATACAATCATTAAAAGTCTTGGTTTTTAATCATATTTTAACGTAATCGTAAGCGCGCCGATGACTTATGCTTTATCTAATAACCATCCGATAATAAGAAGATAAAACGCACAGACGTTCAATTTTACTCATTCGTGAGATAAATTATCTATGTTAAACGTATATATTCGAATTATTTTTGTAGACAACACAAAAAGTTATAAATTTATTTTTAATAAATGCATTTTCGGACTGATAAGGTGAACAAATTAAAGTACAATAATCTGTAAAGACAATATGTTGGTGTACTATTATTGACCTTTTACTATCTCTGCTATGGCTAGGTTTATACGATGTGTGTATTCACGGTTCTGTGGCAATACTCGTAGATGGCTTTTTGAAAGGTAAATTGTTATTTGCACTTCGGTATTTAACCACGCCTCTAGGGCACACCTTGCCAGGTGTGACTGTCTATTCGGATCAGTGGTAGCATTTAATACACACATTAAAAATACATATTCAAGTTGGTGACAAATAAAAATTGGTCGCCGTGGAATTATTTAATTATATTTGGTGCTATTATTTATTTGAATTCAAATAAGTTAATTTACTAAGAAATACACAATTTTCGGTTAAAGACGGGAAACTTAATTCATATGTCAGAATGAAATGATATACAAGTCTTGTCCTTGATTTATGTCTCATAAAAAAGGGGGACTTAGAAATTAGAAATAGCTTTACTAAATCATTTTTATTTGTCATTATTAGGCGAAAAAATGTACGAGAACACTTACATTTAGACTTTTGAAAGCCATGTATTAATTAATATATGAAACTATCTGAAGATAACTCTACGGAAGCGGAATATAATATGTACGAATAAAGAAAAAAATATTTTTGTAATGGAATCGAAAAATTACGAAAAGATATTCTTTTCAAGTGTGATAAACGTCAACCAAATTTATTCATAATGGGGAACGTCCTTATTAAAATCTGAGACAACTATAATAATCGTCGTCTCCCAACGTATATATATACTTAAATAACTATTTGATCAACGATGTTTAAAATTAAAAGACAACGAATTTAATGTTATCTTTCCCTATTTTTGAATGTTATTATAAGTCTGTTCAACTTGCAAGAATACCCCTAAAGCGGACAAATATCCGACAAGCGGTTTATTCTTTAAATTGCTGTCATTGAATATCAAGAAAGAAAATAAATCCCGAAATTGATACTCAATAGTTTTCCTAGAAAATATTCACATTCCTTGGGGATTATTAGTGTACGTCCAGTTGCATATATTTTACATGAATGTTGGAACAATTGTGATGATGACGAATTTCGTCCTTTATTCGAGAACAATTTAATTGATATATAAATCTGTGAGTTTACTATGTTCTTAACTTCGATGAACCAAAGCAAGTTATAAATTGACCTGTATTTAAATCAAATTGTTTCTTTTTTCTTCTTCTTCTTCTTTTGGTATACAATAGTCTATCGAATTCGTTGATTACATACTGTTGGCATACATGGACTAGTCTATTTACAAAACTTTTACCACAATTTACACAAAATGTATGTTTCTTTCTTATGTTCAATGTATACATGTATACATATTTTAAATTGCGCTACTGACTATATAGTTCCGTAACTTTCTACCAGGCGTATGTATACACGAATCGTCGACAAGTGCGCACATTTTTTTAGATCAATAATTCTGGTATGTTCCAATCTGTCCTAAACTATTGACAACGAGTATATATTACATTTTCCCAAATTAACCCTTGGAAAAATATGTAAATAGATTTGTATTTCTTCAATTATTTTTTTTGTATTATTTTTTTTTTATAAATAATATTCTTTACACCAGAAATGTTATTTATAAACAAGCGTATGAGTTCAGTAATGACTAGTATATTATATCACTTTCGGACACGCAAGACAAAAATGTATATTATACATGCACCTGATAGTTCAAAATGGAAAGTTATAAGCAACGGTCGTGTACACTGATCAATACCTACAGAAGTGAAACGATGCATGAACTTGCAAGCCCGCTGGACAGGAAATCGATTGAATACCTGGACGTGTCACCTTACACCCCTTCCAATACCTTTGGGAGTAATACCTTTAGCCATGCTGGTGATCAGATAAGGGAAGATCCGAATTTATTTATTTAAAGTTTATTACTTGAAAGAATTATGAACGAATTAGATTTTCGAAAACAATTTCCACGGAACACTTATTTATCATTTTATGATTTGAACTTTGACTATTTAACTAATTACAATATTATCAGTTTAAAAATAACAGACTATATGGTTATTTAAAAATATAAGACCA
Organism: Mytilus edulis; assembly: GCA_019925275.1. Taxonomy (NCBI): domain Eukaryota; kingdom Metazoa; phylum Mollusca; class Bivalvia; order Mytilida; family Mytilidae; genus Mytilus; species Mytilus edulis. The sequence goes on along the minus strand of CM034357.1, from coordinate 91,280,806 downwards.
TTTTCCGTATCAAGTTAGTCAGTCAGATAAAACAACCGTACGATTGACAAGATATCGACACGCAATTACGACTACATCGTTTACTGTAGTTTTGTTCCTTTGTGGTTTATTGACATATCGGGATTTTTCATCGGAGAAGGTGACAAGATGGCGGAGAGTAGAGAACTGATACTCAAAATTTAAAATCGATGGTGATCTCTTATTTAGCGGAATAAAACTTTAATATCTATAAATTTGAGCATTTTTATACAGAATGGACTAATATCAATTTTTGATTTTTTTGCGAAGTTTCCCTTTAAGCAATCTGTAAAAGTCTTATAAAATTCAAATTATTCTTTGATAGTTTTGAGAATGTAAACTTGTCAATGAAATAGCTATGAAAAGTCAAGAGAATATTTTCCAGCCAAAATTTCAATGGCTAATATCTCGAAATCAAGCACATTGATCTCTATATTTTTTGACTCTTTTGATTCCTTTATTAATCCCCTATCGATATTCACTTATATTTAAATTGAAAGATCCAAAATAATGTCATACAATTGTGAAACTCCAAGTCAAATGGACAAATTTATCTTTCTGCTTTAAAATGAATTTTTAATAAGGAAACATTTTTTTTTTGGAATCTCAGAATATGATCAAGATTCTTTGATAGAAAGTCATTGAATTTTTATTTCAATATAATGAAGTATTTTTAAGATGCTTGGATAGCAATTTAAATAGAGAGAACCTAATTTTATTAATAAAACATCTTCATTCTATATATATTTCTTGCCAACCTACTTTACACAAACGAGAGCTTACTTTGGTAGTATATTTATATTGGGTTATAGCTATATTAGCAGGGTTGATGTTTTGGTTTTCCGAATAACCGCAATTTGCTCAATTTTCTTTGTAATATATATATATATATACTAGTAGTAACAAGGATATCGTTTCTGGGGGGCCTTTATAGTTTGTTGTTCATGCAGTGTAAGCTAATGCTCCGTGTTGAAAACCGTACTTTGGCCTATGATGGTTTACTTTTAGGAATAGTGACTTAGATAAAGAGTTTTCTTATTGGCATTCATACCACATTTTCTTATATTATTCTGCTCATTATTGAAGTCAATGATATATGATCTAATTATTCAATGATTTTACTTTGCAATGACTACAATAGTGATACATTTTAATATATATATACAGCCTCCTCTATTAATAACAACTGTTTCCTTTGAATCTTAAATAAGAAATAAGATAAAACAAAGGTTTGCATTATTTCGCAAAGGTTTGCATTGTAACGCAAACATTGGAAGAAAATTTTTAAAAAATGTGTGGCGCTAATACGTTTCCGTAGATTTTAAGAAAGGTAGTGCATATGTTAGTTAAGAATCAGTGCTCACCCATTACATTAAGAATTGAAAAATCGTAATGTACAGCTGATAGAGTTGAGGATGAGTGTCATTTTTCAATCGAATGCTCACTTCATAATAATTTGAGGGAGGAACTCTTTCAGCACATTTCTAGCACATCTCGATGTTAACACAAGAAAACTTGACTATTATGGGGGATACTGACGATTGTATTGTTAAAAAATAGTTCTTTTGAATTATGTAGTACATGTCTTCATACTGACTGTTATTTGAAAAATATGGTTGGGTTTTTTTCTATTTTGTTTTGGCTCAGATTGTGACTGAGGCTTATGGTGCTATAAAGATAATTATATCATATTATTATTGTTGTAAAGTCTTTATGTTGTTCCAATCATTATACCGCCGCTTCAAAAAAGTGTGGTATACTGTTTTTCCTCTGTCTGTCTGTCCGTCCTTCCAACTGTCCAGTTCATCCCTCCGTCCCATGAATATTTTCGTTGAATTTTTTCATGAACTACATTACAAGGATTTCTGAAAGGTTTATTGAAGTCGGCTATATCGTGTGATAAGTTTTCAGATTCATCACTCAACCACTTCCTGTTTACCGAACACTTTTCACATAACAGCCAAGTTAAAAAAAAATCGTCATATTTTTCTGAAGAACTACAATTTAATACAAAGATTTCTGAAAATTGGTTTCGGGGTTTATATTAGTCAGCTATACTGTGTGATGCTTTTTCAAATTCAAAACTCAACAACGAAATATTTGGGCGAGGTATCATCAGTAGTTTGCACCATCATTGGTTGTTTATATGCTCTTTATAGACCCTTTAATTTGGAAAAATGAAATATTCTGTTCTGTTTTATTCTATATACAGATTTCGAATTGAATATATAGAAAGTATTCGAACTACCCAAGCCTGATGTTATATATACGGAGTTATTTCTTTAAAAACATGTTTTTATATCTAATAATACACACAGACATTTTTTTTATCCTGTTACCCTTATGCTTGACTTGATAAGTATTGGACTTATGGATTGTGGGAGTATTGGGCTGTCGGAACAATGGATTGTCGGACTATTGGGTTGTTGTACTAATGGGTTGTCAGACTAATTGGCTGTTGGACTAATGTGCTGTTGGACCAATAGGTTTTCGGACTAATGGGTTGTCGAACTAATGGGCTGTCGGACTATTGGACTGTCGGACCAATGGGCTGTCGGAATAATGACATGTAACCTATATGGCCTGGTTAACTAATGAAATTTATTAAAATTTACCATTTGATCTTAGGAGAACCTTTCTGGAGCCCTCTTTTCGTCATACATACACTACTATAATGTTCGACTTTCATATAGATTTTTTTTTATCTTTGTTGTTAATTTAAAAAAGAAGATGTGGTATAATTGTTAATGAGACGGTTACATGCCATTATTCCGAAAAGATAAAAAAAAAATCTACATGAAAGTCGAAAAATATAGTAGTGTATGTAGATTTTTCTTTAGTTAACCAGGCCATATAAGGCAAATTATACAGTTAACAGTGACACCAATAAAATTCAAACTTGATCTCTGTGTATACATGTTTCATAAGATTTGATTGAGGTAAACAAAAATTATAAAATATAAACCAACTTTGTGACAACTATTAATGTACTGACGAACATGAGTTAAACCTACTACAACTCCTCCCCGCCCCAAAAAAATAAAAAATTGCGGCACGAAAGTGTTTATTTTAGTTTTTGCCCTTGTACCTTGAATCGATCAAATGTGTGCATAAAGAGTGGGACATTGGAAATTTACTTTTTTTTATTTCACATGGGACACTTAAGTCTTGTATTCATGAATGTTTACAACTTGTTGGGACTAGAAAACATTGATAATTACAAAGAACAATAAGAATGGTATGTACTGCGCTGTTTCTAGTGTTGCAGTTAATTGAATGTGTGGAATTTGTATTCAAATTATTACTGTTATTAATCTTGTATTTATGCAGACATTCTCAGCTTAGTGGTTCCATTCCAAATCTCGGGATTAATGCAGTCTTTTGTAAAGGTTACAGAGACAAATACAGAAAATAAGGGCGTAATTCATGTAAAGGTTAAAAAAAAACGTTGAGAATAGCAAAACAATTTTTTGAAGATTAATCCTAAAAAATGATACTTCTATTTACCGGTTTACTATCTTAAAGGAGAGGAGGGGGATTTCAGAAGGATAAGAAGTGTGCTTCAGCTGAATCCCCTCCCAAACACACACACACACAACAAGATATTAAGTTATCGGAATCTAGAACTTGTGAGATATATGTAGAACGACGCATAGTAAGGAATGATTCCTTATTGATAAAATTATATTGCTTGATAATTCTGATTTGATAGTTTTGCCGGTAATAGCATAATTATTTTACCGGGATTAGCACAATTCCAACCTAGCAGATGTATTCTATTTGTCTATCTCGGAGATCATGAATTTCATTTGCGGGATAGTAGTACAACAAAGCAGTTATTAATGATATGTTAATAGCTACATGTATATATTAAGAGGATTCCATTATACTGGACTTCCCATATTAGCTATCACCCATTGCCTATTATATTTTTTTTAAATCACCATCAACTTAAAATGTGTTCAATTTGCCTGTCCCTCTTTATCCACCCGTCCATCACACTTCAGTTTCAGTTTAGAAATGCTTTGACCAAATGATTCTATTATTGGTTTGTTAATATTATGTTACGGGTCAATTTTGTGATTCATGCTGGTGGAATAACATCTCAGACGGATGTGTGCCATAAGAAATTAAGAATTTTCTTACGTTTGTTAGGGCCATATATATCTTGCCTTTCCATAAGCCAGGTTGGCCCGGCTTTTGCAATCCCATGAAGTTCATCACCTGTCAACCTTAAACCGCAGAGTTCGAATCCTGAACAGTATGGACACAACATTAAAGCTTGATACAACTCTGAATTTGAATTGCGAATAGTTGACACAACATAGTTTTCTGACACAGAATGAATGTGGTCTAAGAACTTAAACTTACCTATTATGGTCCAATATCCCAATTCTAAATACATGGTTAGATTCTTCATATCAAAGAACCCCAAGAATTCATTTTTTGTTAAAATCAAAGTAAGTTTAATTTTGGACCCTTTGGACCTTAATGTAGACCAATTTGAAAACGGGACCAAAAATTAAGAATCTGCATTCACAGTTCAGATTCGGCATACTAATATTTAAGAACCCCAATTATTCAAGTTTAATTTTGACCCTTTTGGTCCCTAATTACTAAACTGTTGGGACCAAAACTCCCAAAATCAATCCTAACCTTCCTTTATGGTCATAAACCTTGTGTTAAAATTTCATAGATTTCTATTTACGTATACTGAAGTTATTGTGTGAAAATCAAGAAAAATGTCTAAATGGGCCCTTTTTTGGCCCCTAATTCCTAAACTATTGGGACCAAAACTCTCAAAATCAATCCCAACCTTCTTTTTGTGGTAAATAACCGTGTGTATAAATTTCATAGATTTCTATTAACTTAAACTAAAGTTAAAGTTCGAAAACCAATGTTTCTTCGGACGACGAAACGCAATTATCTTTTCAAGTATCTACTTGTATGCAACATTTAAACAAATCAACTTATACCCCCCCACTTTCTCCAAGGCCCCCCCCCCAACCCTAATGTTTCATGACATATTACATTTATTGAACAATCTGAAGAAAAAATCCCAGACAAGACTGTGAGTGAAGCAAAGACTTAAGTCATATTCCAATTTGAACGCTTTATTTATATGTTTTTTGTACATAAATTTCTATTTATGCAGTTTTTAGTGGATGATGCTATGGATAATGTCTTTCTGTGGTAACAATTGAAGTCAACAACACTTAACGATTGTTATTTAAAGTTTTCATTAGCTTTTATGTATTTTTCTTATCGGTTATGAAAAATTCAGGACATTTAAGCTCTTAAACTGCAATATTCTGCAAATGAAAACTCCGTTTCCAAGGAAAAAATTGGTTGCTATGGTGATAAAACTAAAAAAAATCCCACACTTTTTTCTATTAAATTTGGTAAAGTAGTATCCAAACTTCATAACTACAGTGCTAACTATTCTGTACACATTTGCACTTTTCTGAAAAACACCAGAGAAAATGTGGTAATTCAGCAAAAATCCCAATTTCAGAAAAGTTGAAAATATGCATTTTTTCTCAAAATTTAACAAAAAAATTACAAATTTGGTTGACATGCAATCTTCACTTAAATGAAGCTTAAACCAAGTTCTATCAATGTTACATATGAAAATTAATGAAAAATGCATGATTGTATTCATAATCAGGCTCTGAAATGTGGTGATTTAGCTGATTTTTGAAAGATTTTTCAACGCTTAACAACCAAAAAATTGTGTGTCCGTTACCATGGCAACCACTCATATTTTCCCACTCAAAATTATTTTTTGAGCGTTTTTCACTCATTGCTTCTACTAGGCCAAATGTAGATAAAATCTGAAACCCCCATGTATCACATGTATATGGCACACTGCCTGGTTCTTATAAAGAGCTGTACTTAAAACATTAAAGACATAGAACATACATTTCATGCACATTTAGGCTGAACTAATTTAAATACTATATATTATATACATGCATGAGCACTAAGCTAAAAGCGTTCTTTTAGACATTAGAATAAAAACAAGAAAATCCCAAATATGTGGCATCTGCAATCAGGGGTTTCATTATCTTTCATGTTGACTGGTACTTTCCACGTTTCTAGGTGGTACTTTTCAATTTATTCCATGAATATCTTATATAAAAATTCCTACATTTAGGCGGTACTTGTCAATAGCATAGGAGGGTAAAAGTACCAGGTACCGACTCCTAATGAATGCCCTGCTGCAATATTATAAAAAATCGTAAGAATTTTTACAGTTTTGCAGTATCAAAATGTTTTTTTTTATTATCTCTTAAACTCTTTTATTCAGAAACAAGAAATGCAGGACAATCTAAAGCAGTTAGAAAGTGCAGTAAAAGGTAAGGCTATAGAAAATTACAGAAGGGTCTTTGTATATAGGGGACATCCATAACAAGGCTGACAGTTTATAACAGATAATAGAATACATTTTGAAGAATTGTTCTTCTAGTTATCACTCTCCAACCTATCTGGTTTCTTATGCAACAGAAAATTTAATTGTTTTTAGGATGAAATATGATACAAAGACTGCTTCCTCAATGTCCAGGTGCTTTTTTGAATGTCATTAAAGGAACAGAAATGATTATAAGTAAAAAATCATAACAATACACAATAAATCGCTTCATATGCTTGCTCTCATTGCTGTTCTTTTTGTCATATCGAAGCAACAAAAAAGTTCTATTGGAGTGCCTATATTCAACATACAACTCTGTAGAGTGGGCAAATCTTTAAAATTCAGTTGAGATTCAATGTTCATATTTTACTATTGAAAGTGACAATATATTGATTAACTAACTAATTATCTTTGTTTTTATTTAACAGCTGCCCAAAGGGTTCTCAGTAACAGTGATGAAGTGGTATTAAATGCTAAAGACATTCTACAACAGCTACAACGGTCCAGAGAAATTCCCTGTATAGTGGAACCTAAACAACAAGAATCTTCTGAAAGAATAAGGTTAATCAACATATCTCTAATCCCAAAAACATTTGTTATTGCTCCTCAAGTAAATAAATAATAATGCAATTGGTTTATATATTTAGCACAGTCATGTGGGGAACCTTCCAAGTCCGGAGCCTGTAGGGGATTTCATAGGGGTATCATGATGTCGCGTCTTCTTTTATTGTTATATTATGTCATTGATTCATAATTTGTATACAAGATTTAGCAAATGTCCTGTGTGCAATAAATTTGTTATATTGTTTGCTATTGACCCCTACAGATCTATAAAAGGTAAGTTAGATACATATTGGAATCGGCCGTCAGCCTTACCCCCTATTGATTTAAATAGCGCTGTGTAGTTCCTTTGGGGTCAGTAGCAAATTATGTAACGAGTAATTTTATCTGTGCAAATTTCTATTAAAAAAAAGTCCATTCAAATGGATTCAGGTAAAAATAATCTTAAACTGTTATTGGTCAATTGATCATTATGCACAGTGTTGGTATGTCTCTGAGTAACAGTAAATTGAATATTGTACATTTGATATTGAAAAACTTCTGTCAGATAAATTACTCATTGATGATTTAATATGAATACAAGAAAATGTCATGTTGTTTACATCTTCATGTGTTTCTTCATATTATATAATTATTTTATAAATATGTTTTTGTAGATTTGAAAAAGATCACAAACTGATGGAAGAAATTATTGGGCATGGTATGATCACTGGTACAGTTCCTTCAAAGTAAGCCCATTATGTTTAAAAAAAAATTGTGAATGTGGAGGGAACCTTGTAGCATGCGCTTGATTTATCCTAACTTTTACTATAGAATAACTTTAGAGTATCAAGGTTTTTCACATGGTATGTGCTTCTCAGCTTCAATCTCACAAAAGACCTTTGATAATCTGTTCATCACTATTTTGCCTATGATGTCATTGATATGTACAATGACAATGGCATGTGCATCCTTATTTTTAATCTCCAACAAGTAGCATGATATGAAATATTATAAAAAAAAAGAGATCAAGAGAAAAATACATAAAATAGCCATAATAATTAATACAGTGTGGAAACTTGGCTTATAATTTGGAACAACAGTTGGGTGCTTCATCTTTATGAACCTAGTCAGTGGAAATTGAATCAAAGCATTTAAAAGTCCAAATTAGGTCTATTACATTCAAAAGAAGGAAAATAGCTAGAAAATTGTGTAAAAGGGAAGTAATTTGGGATACGATTGCTTTCAAGCAATCTGTAGACTTATACCAGTGGCTCAGGACAATTCCCTCACGTCAACCGTTTTATTCTAAACATTAAGGACCATCTCAGATTCTTGTGATTGTCTTGGTTCAAAAGGTAAAAACAAACAAAGGGATTGAACTTAAACAACTTTCCTATAATGTTCTTTTCATAATCTTCATGTTTGATATTTCCCTTGACTTATATGCGTGTTTTTAACAACACGGAATTTTGGGAAAATCAGAATCGAGCAGTATTTATATTTAGTGTTTTTATAAATTTAGAAACACGTCAGAGGGAATTCCCCAGTTGTGATAAAAATGCGAGAGTTCTCTCAATTCCGATAAATCTATTTCTGTCATATAAGAACTGTGGAGTTTTACTTATATGTCACCGTTATTAAACTGATATTTGATATTGTACTTCCATAAAAAATAGAGAACCATTTAGGTTTAATATACGTTCTTACTACAGGGTTTGTTTAGGTAATTGTGCTCATGTGTATAGTTTTCTTGATTTCAAGGGGTACTAGGTTAAATGGTTGCTCTGGATTCCCCAATCAATTGATTAATTTATAACTCATGGGATCCTTACTATGTATGTCTGCTATTGAGGTTCATTGTTGTTGCATAATTTTAAATCATATGCATCATTTAAATTAAAAGAAATGTAGTCCATTACTTTCAACATCCCTCCAGGCGAAATGGAGTCTTCCATATTATCGTTTCGAGTTGTCTCCCTTCTGGAAGTCACTTCTGTGAATTCTGAATCAAAACATTTACCACACGTTGAGAAAAATTAACTCGTTCTGTCGATCAACGACGTATTATATTAAAAAAGATTGCAATTTAAACCGAGGAATGTGTACGAAAAGGAGTCATGATCACTGACCCAAAAGAAATTAATTATTTAAAGAGTTAGGAATGGGGTTCCTCCTAGAATTAACGTAGGGAAATAGGTGATAAGATGCGAAGTGAAATACTTCTCTCACTCTGAGTCACACAGTGACTGCTGTGGAAAGTAATCTTGGAATTGATAGTACAAAAATAAAACACAATAGGCCTAAGTACATTGTTCATGAATACACTTTTAACCGGGATTGGCTTTTTTGTAACTATTCAGATTACGTAAATTACATTTTGCATCAGTTGAATTAGTTTTGAAAATAATATTATCCAGCTATATGTATACATGTGTCAATAAAAACAATGGCAATCGTATACCTCAGAGCAATCTGCTCTTTGATTTGTATTTAACTTTGATTAATTTTCACACATATTAACCGATTAATTTTCACACATATTTCAAATAAAAGTGGTTATATTGTCTAGAAAGATTCACATGTTTTCACTGATTATGTGAGTAAACCTAATCTGTATGTTTTTTTTCAGAGCTGCTTATTTTACTCTGTCAGATAAGCCTGAATGTCTGGTGTTTGATGATACAGATAGTGCTGGTACACAGACGCCATCTGATTCAGTCAGTGTGGTATCCAGACTATCAGAAGATGTTATTCTTGAAGGTATGTACAACTGAGGCACACTGTGATTTGTCAGTGTGGTATCCAGACTATCAGAAGATGTTATTCGTGAAGGTATGTACAACTGAGGCACACTGTGATTTGTCTGTGTGGTATCCAGACTATCAGAAGATGTTATTCGTGAAGGTATGTACAACTGAGGCACACTGTGATTTGTCAGTGTGGTATCCAGACTATCAGAAGATGTTATTCGTGAAGGTATGTACAACTGAGGCACACTGTGATTTGTCTGTGTGGTATCCAGACTATCAGAAGATGTTATTCTTGAAGGTATGTACAACTGAGGCACACTGTGATTTGTCTGTGGTTTTGTGAAGGTCTGAGAATTTGATTACAATTTTTTTTACATTTTCCATGTTGACACACTGCTCTTTTTTTCTTCAAATCTGCAAATAGCACCACTTGATATTGATTGGGTGGCTTACATGGTGAACTTGTTAGCATACATTTCTCATTAGAAACATTACCCCTATGGAGAACCACATTTTCATCATCATCCTCTTGAAATTAAATGTTCTTATTAGAAACTACATTAGGATTCTGTGTTACTGTATCTGATTAATTGCATTAAGAAATATGATAAAGTATCTTGCTTATAAATTTGAAAAATAGTGACTGCTATTTGTTTTCCACATTTTTTGCCACCATGCTTAGTTATGAGTATCAAATTTTTATTGGGATTTATTCACTTTTTATTGCTATTTCATCTTTGTTGAAAACTCTTACATTCAATATAAAGTATGTTAACAAAAACTATCCTACAGATCGTTCAATCATAACATGGCTGACAGCTTGTTCCAATTATAAGCTCTTAACATTACAGCTGATTACATTGAGTGTAGGTAAAGGTAATATCTTAGGTTAGCTTGTTTACTAGCAGAAACATGAAGTCATTATAAGGTTAGGTAAACTATCCCCCTTTAAGAGTAGACTAGTTGGACAGATAACCAATCTATCTGTCTGTAGGACTAGGAGGGTAGTGTACCTTACCTTATAATGCTGTCTGGCCCACAAGAGCTTAAATTTTCATGATGGACGTTTTTAATTTATGATGTTTTTGCTATTTTAGATCAATCTATAGATAATTCTCAAGGCAGTACCAGAAGTATGACCCCTGACCTTGATATTATTCCATCAAAGGGGGAGAAGATCAGAGGTAAAGACTGCTTATATATTCTCACATCAAAGAATTATTAAAGACAATCATCTAGATTTTGAGAAGTTTCAAGTGTAGGTGTAGTGAGCCTCGCTTTTTGTCCTGTTTCTAAAGCTCCAACATTATATATGTACATATATAGTATATTTGTCTACATTTTTCTGACGTATGGTATTGATACTGTCTTTTCAAGAATAAAAATGAATGAACACCTCATTAACGTAGTCAGCAAAAATAATAATCTTGTCCAGATATTTGCCTGCAGAAATTATGTTTCTTACAGCATTGTATGATTGAGTTTGCCTTTTGTTCTGGTTGAGAAAGACTTTAACCAGACTTCAGTACTTGAACGTACAACATTTAGAAAATATTTTTTGACACATATCTTAAGCTGTAAGTATTGGCACAACACATCTCATAAATTTTGGTAATAATGTGCAATTACTTTAAAATATTATACTTTCAGGCTCATCAACACCAGTAATTGTCACTCATGTTAGAAATCCATGTCTATTTATGGTACAGAAATGTTCAGATCAGAATATTCTAAATAAGTTATCTAAAGCCATCAACTCATATGCCAGGAGTCCTGTGGCACCTATACCAAAAAAACTGGCCAGAGGTGAGTGGTAGATGTCATTTATTCTCCATTAAGCCTCATTTATAGTTATATAAAGACCAAAGACACAAAGCACAGATCTATGAGTACTCGCAGCTACTGAAATCTTATTAAAAGCCAATTATAGCAAATATATAAATCAAGACTAAAATATCAATCAGTACTCATCCAACTTTCAGGACTGTCACTGTAATAACTCTTGAATAGTTTTCACTGGTACATTGTCTGCACCTCGCTTCTTCTCACAAGATTTCATGCAAAAAACTTTTTTTATCTGATTGAAAAATTCTCTGGTAATTCAATTTGTGTGTGGTCCCTTGCGATATTTTCTTGGAAAGCCAGTTTTCCATCATCAAACAGAAGTTGTAGTGATTGTTAATGATTCTGAACACTTCACAAGTGTGCAAATAAGTCAAACTCATAATAAAAACCAATTAAGAAAATTGCATGTTTAAACGTGTAAATGCAGTGAGAGTGGGTGGAAAGTCTGTACTTTATAGATACCAATAGAACACAACTTTAAAATAAAAACACCTCCATCCTTTAGTAAAATGCTATTAAACATATCCATAAGATCAGTGTTTGAAGGATATTAATCTAAAACAAATCACATGTGTCAGTGTGAATTACCAAAACAAATTCATTAATAGTCTTAAGAGTCTCATATTCTCAGTTTCCAATTTTGTTTACTATTTTAACTTGGTATAAATATTTCAATTTAAAACAATCTGTGAAATTATTTTGCAGGTGATATGGTATTATCCAAGTTCAAAGATGATAAGTGGTATAGAGCCAGAGTAAGGGATGTTAATGAAGGAAACACTAATAAAAGTACAATGGTAGAAGTTCTTTATATAGATTTTGGGAATTCCCAGAAAGTCCCATTAGATAGGTAAGATGAACAGTGGTATAGAGCAGAGTAAGGGACGTTACTGAAGGAAACACTATAGTACAATATTTTGGAGGTACTACATCAGTCCTCTACATTGATAAGGTACATTTTCAAAACAAATATAGCACTAATGCAAAATTAGCTGACTAAGCTGTGTATGACTGGATTCATTCATAATATGATGGGAATTTAAATGATAACTTGGTTTTTTTTTCATGACAAAATTTCTGTCATGGTTGGCTTATTAAAAGATTTTAAGACTTGTTGACTAGGCTACTTTTTGACTTGGCTTAAACTTGAAATTGTGCAGGTATGCTGTATTTCAAATGCACTTACTGTGGATTCATTATTTTTCGTTGGATGCCAATTTTCGTGGGTTTTGTTGGTACAGGGGAACCACGAATTCAAATGTTCAACGAATAACATATTTTTAATAGAGTTTTAATACAGAGATTGGCAAAACCACGAATATGCAAGTTTTCAGCAATCCACGAAAATTGATACCCACGAAAATAAATGAATCCACAGTACTTCTTAATAACTGAAAAATGTGTTTATTACAGAATAAGAACAATACAGCCAAAGCATTCTAAACAACCTGAGTTATTAATAGAATGCTGTCTACATGATATAAGACCAGCTAATGAGGTTTGTACAATTATAACTATATGGTGTCATGTGATTGACTCAAAACAATGCTATAAGATCTCTTGACATTTTGTTGTTGATAGAGGTAAATACATCATTAATCTCTTCCAAGACTTTATATGTGGTATGATTGACAATGAGCCAACAAGCCAACACAGACCAATAGTGTGCAACAATTTTGTTTTTAGTGACATTATTTTCATGTTTAAATTATGAAAAAAGATTGATAATCACTTTTATGTTGAAAGTGTGTCCACTGACATGGATAACATATATGCCTACTGTTGGACATAGCCTCTCTTTTTATCTAAAAGATTGCATATACATAAAGTATTTTCCTGTATTCTATCAATTGGAACTTCAATCTTAGATAGCATATGTTTTTAAGTTTTTAAAATTAAAATAAAAAACGTTTCTCTGTAATTTATTTTAGACTGGTGCCTGGTCTGAAGAGTCTATATCAACCTTTGTTAAAATGACAGAAAATCACACGCTAAATCTAGTGGTAGTGAGAGAAGTGAACAATGTCCTACATGTTGACCTCAGTAAACCACCAAATGAAGACATTAAAGATGACAGACCAATATCAGTGAGAGACAGCCTTGTCTTCTTAGAACTGGCTAAATTCATCTCTCCGGATTCTGGAAATGTAGTTGGTGAGTATGGCCAAGATCATACATCAAATGCTAGAATTCTTTTTCTTTTAACATGATATTTATTAAAAGGACATATATTGCAGTTTCTTTTCTGTCGGTAACACACAACTAAAAATCTTCTCTTGGATGTCTCTTTCATATTAATTCTGATGATGGATGGTATTCAGCTATTGGCCATGAAATAATATTGTTATGTTTATAGCAAATATTGCTAAAGGTAAAACACTACATTTAATTTTCTCTGCATTTTTAAGCCTACACAATCAAAGGTCAGAGACTTGGTCTAATGGCAATTCTATGTGATCAAAAGTTTTATAATCTATTAGTTATTAACTTCATATTCAATTGATTCTTATTTTAAAATTAGCTTTGAACAGTGATATTATCTATTGATTTTAGGTCAGACTGCTACGAGACGTACATTTATCAAACCAGAACCAAAGAGCCGAGGTTGTTCATTTACAGGGTTAGTCACATGTGCTGGAGATCCATCAGCTTTCTATGTTCAAGAGGTAAAAATAACAAAGGTCTACTCAATAAACTAGGACAAAAATGGCTAGTAAATAAAGAAATTCTTTTTGTAAACAAGACTCAGTTTCCAAAGTAAGGAAATTAATTAAAGCAGGGCAGACATTTTTCTGTCCAATTTGACCACTAGATAATTGAACAACTAAATGGAAAGTTGAGAAATTATATTGAACTCCTGAGTAAATCAATGTTGTATGGTATACAAGAACCTGTATTCAAGTGTGATTTAAAAGTATAAAGTAAAGAAATCTCCTTAAAATCTTAATTGTTGCTTTGATGAATAGTACATAACTAATAATATGAATATTAAACTAAGGAGATGTTGTATGCTTGCCAATGAGACGACTATCTTCAAAGACCAGAGGACAAATATATAAACAAAACTTCTCTTTCTACCCTTTAGATAACAGAAGACTCCACCTATTTTGCTCAACTGATGGGACAGATGCAGGACAGATACAACAGCGACATGGGCGACTTATGGTTTATATATTGCCCACAGATGGGTGAGTGAAAGAATTGTCAGCTATGATATCAAATATCTTCACAACTTTCTGCTAACTTACAATATAACAAGGTGGTTAGCTGTTTACGTCAGATTGTTTCATATCTTTCCTTTCCTTAAACTTTCAAACTCTCTTTACCAAGCATTATCAATGATCATTAAAAAGACATCCTCATATCTTAAAATTATATAGAATTAGAGAAATGGAATTTTTTCTTGCTAGTGACTGTATTGCCATCCCATAGTGAATTTGGTAGACAAGGGTTACTTCAAAAGCAGACCTTTCTGAAATAAGGAATAGTTACATTAATATGCTATATGTTTATGAGACATGGTGATTTCATCTTTCAATTGCACTGTAACATTTATATTGACAACTACAGGTTGTATGGTTAGATACTAAGAAAATGATTTCAAATGCAAAATTGAAACACTTTATAAGCGTTTTTTGAAAAAACAAAAATTAACGTTTTCTTATTTTGTAAAGTTGAAAGGATTTTTAATCATACTGTAAATAATATTTCTTTGAACTTTTTTGTTGCAGACATGCCATGTGTTTGTAAATACTCTGGGGATGACATGTGGTATAGGGCAAAGGTCATTGGTATCCCAGGTAACAAACAGGTAGATGTACAGTATGTAGACTTTGGAAACACAGAAAGAGTACCGTATTGGAGACTTAGAAAACTACTGGACCATTTCATTATGATGCCAGTACAGGTCAGTTATTTATAGATCTAATGTTTACTGGACCATTTCATTATGATGCCAGTACAGGTCAGTTATTTATAGATCTAATGTTTACTGGACCATTTCATCATGATGCCAGTACAGGTCAGTTATTTATAGATCTAATGATTTAAATAAAGAAATCAACCTGTATATAAAATCACAAATTAAACACATCAGCTTCTGGCACATCTACATCCACCTAGTGGTGTACTTAACTTATTTAAAATTTCAGCTCAAGTTTTATTTGTCACCATTTTATAAAGTGATATATTTTCCAAAAATATTGTTTTAGATGGACATTTTTTTAGCTTAATTGCTATTTTACACATAAAGACAGTAGGTAGTTATAGTGCCTGCATGATTTCAAACAAGAAACTGCATATAGAGAAAGTGAAATATTACAATTAAATAAGATACTTGAAACCTGTCTTAACTTTACACATTTGTGGCTTTAGATATATAGCACAGGTGTTTTGTTGAAGTAGGTATTTATTTAAGGAATACACAAAGTTATGTACTAGTGCAAAAACTAAGAGGAGTACTAGGTCTACATGGAATCCACTGTATGTATGTATAGTTTCAAGTAATGTAAACCAGCTTATTTTTCGCGAACTATTTATTTTTTCACGTCTTTCATCAGTAGAAAAATAACGCAAATATAAATTGTTGCGATTATTTAAAATTTGGACCTTCCTTATCAAACTACATCAAGTAAATAAGATTGCGAAATTAAATAGCCACGCCTTGACTAAAAAGGGTAAAATACGAAATAAAGTATAAGCGAAAATAAGTTGGTTTATAGTAATCTAAAAGATGGATTTCATATCTTTATTGATTGCTATATACATTTTTATTTTCAGGCTTTACCATGCAGATTAACAGATATCACTCCAGCTAGCACAGACTGGTCATCAGAGGTCAGTTTAGCTCTTTACCCACTGAACATTAAATTTTTATTGATCCACTGAAGTTACAATTTTAATTGACCTACTGAACATTTATTAGTTTCTTTTGATACTAAACTTAAAAGTCCCTTGTGGATAGATATCTCCTTATTTTATATATATATTAAAGCACACATTTTTTTTACTGATATGTCAAACTCTAAGGTTTTAATTGATCCACTGAAAGAAAAGCAATAAACCAACATAATCATATTTTATGCTTTAACAGCAATTTTATCATTTGCATGGTTTTTTTATGCAGTTAAGCTGCATTATGCGAGCGAGCACCCTAGATTTGGGTTCTACCCAATAAATGCTGAAATACTTGCCATTGTTATTATCTAGCTCGCTACTATGTTATATATAACTAATTGAACACTTTTTTAATACTTTTTATTCTGGATTACAAAAAATATGACCAGAAAAACCTTAAATGATCGTCGATTTATCCAAAAGTTTTGAAGTTACACATAGGAAGTAGTGCTTATTAAGAATCCTTGTGTAGTTCATTATGACTTGTGCTTTTAGCTAAGATGCCAAAGAACAATTGTATGAAATATTTAATCACCGAAAATCTCTTAAGACATGTAGTTTAGATTTCCCAAATGGCAAAAGTCGTAGGGATATTGTTTGTCATCAATACGTAGTATAACTATGTCAGTAGTCTATTATATAATAAGTTCAACTGTTCATGCTGTTGGCGGCAATTTCAAATTAGAAAAAGAAATTTTCGTAGCTTTTCAATTTGGAGGCAGGTGTGCAAATTAGCGGTGGTCCGAGGTCCGCGACCTTCCACTTTTGCAAGCGGAATTTCGACTAGGATAGTTGGTTTCTAGCTACGCCCGACGAAGTCACCTTCCACTTGAAAGAAAATAAGAAATTACTTTGCAAACCTTCCATGCAAGTCACCAAAGTCTCCAATTAAACGAGCTATAAACTTATTTTTATCATTATTATTCATGACAGCGATGTTCATTTTGTCCAACCGCTAGCTTTATACAGAAAATCGCCGACAAATATTGTATAAATTCGAGTAAAATCGTATCTGATTGACAAAAACAACATTGTAAACACATAACAATGGCGGACGTGAAGACAAAACTTTACAATATCGGATCCGATTCCGGAAGCAGATAAGGATAATTCCGGGTTTGGCGATCAATTACAAAATAAATCAAAGCAGGTGAAAAAATAAATCTATGCATGGTAAATGAATATAAACACTAGAATTGTAAACCAAAAGATATATGTGAAAGAAAAAGCAGAAAAATATTTTATACAGAAACTCAAAATTACTTTTTGACAAATTTTAATTTAAAAATCCAATACAACGTGACAGCTGGGAACAGTATATCAAATAATATACATGTTCATGGTCACAGTCTAAATTTTCTTTATCAGTGATAAATGATGATAATGCATGTGAGATGCTTTTAAAGTGTAAACATATCGAAGGGTTATTTGTTTTTCTCAATTTTGAAGGGTCAATTAAAGTAGCTGAAAGTTTCTTTCTTTATTTTCACAAATAATGCAACTATATTATATATACCTAAATGTAAGTAAATCATATGATATATAGGTGGCATTCTTTGGGCCACTCTATCCCCTCCTGTTTGATAACTTGGAAACGGTTGAGCTCCCCACCCCTAAACCATATGAGAGGCAGATCCAGGATTTTAGGTTAGGAGGGGCGCAAACTTAAATTTTCGCCCAGCAGAGCAAGGCTAAAAAAAATTTGAGGTAAAATTATCAGAATATTCTTTATTAAGCTGAGAACAACCCATGCTTTGCAAATTTAAGGAGGGTGCAAGCCCGCAACCCACACCAAAACAATATATATTCATGTATGGGCCAATATAACTAATTAGATGAAATATAGGTGGAGTCCCTGGGGTCACCCTACCCCTCCTGTTTGAGAACTTGGAAACCAATGAGATCCCCACCCCTAAACCATATATATTCATGTATGGGACAATATAACAAATAAAATGAAATGTAGGGGAAGTCCATAGGGTCACCCTACCCTCAGTGGCGGATCCAGAAATTTTCATAAGTGAGGGCCCGCTGACTGACCTAAGAGGGGGCCCGCTCCAGTCACGCTTCAGTGATTCCCTATATATGCAACCAATTCTTTTCCCAAAAAGGGGGGCCTGCCCCCCTCTAAATCCTCTGCCTACCCCTACCTGTTTGAGAACTTGAAAACCGTTGAGATCCCCACCCCTAAATTATATATATATTCATATGTATGGGACAAAATTACAAATCATTTACATTTACTATGAGCAGGTCAGTAAGACCTCACCTTTGATCCCTGTTGTAGTGAACATTTGTCTGATTCGTGTCTCATAACTTTTGTACTATAGAACACAAACTCAGTTTTCTTTCCAGGGAAACCAGTCCATTCATACTATTACATGTTCATACTAAGTCAACTTGAACTTCTAGCAGTCAAATAAAACCAAGGTTAACTACCAAGTAGAACAACTGCAATCATTGGGAATTTGTACCACTGCAGACTCACCATAAAAAAATATACATTGATATATGCATTGTTTTTGAAACCTTGATAACATATAAATTATTTGCCTTAATAAATAAATCATTAGATAAACATGAATGTACATGTACTATATATGAATTTTTAATGTTGAGGCAACATTGCCACAGTTTTCATAATTACGGTTGCCTTGGTTTTTGGTTAACTGCCTTCAGCGCTTACAGTGCTTTGATTTTAATAATAGATACAGACTGGTCATGATAACAGCATGACAAATGGTCATATTAGAATTTTTGTTTTCCCCCAATAAAGTTAATTTTGATTGAAGAACATACAAATACATTTGTTTAGGATTGTATTGATGCAGAAATATTATGATATCTTTTTTAGTGTAATAGTTGGTGGATAAGGAAAGTGACTATGAAAGTATTCTCTGTACATGTTACAGGTAAGTTGTAATCATAATAAGTAACGTGTTCAAACTATAATCTTGTAAAATTTATTGGTCATCCATGAATTACATGAAGCATTAGCTGCTGCAGATTCTGAAGCAGTCAATTTTTTTGACTTTTGTGAGTATGTAGTGTTCAATACTGTGCATGTTAAAAGAACCTGTGCATTTATTTAACATTTAGTCTATAGATAATAGTGTGCAATATCTGTGAAGATGTCAGAATGATACCAGAAGCTTAAATGACAAAAAATAATCTCCAACATATTAAGGAAAACACATAATTTGTATGCATAAAAGGTGAAACAGACATTCTTCTTGTAGTAGATAGTTATTATATTTATAGCGTTGGTTCACTTTCGTTTGTAAGTTATTATATTTGTTACCATTTATTGTAAGAAAATTATAAATGATCAATGGCTTTACACTTTTACAAATGTAATAGTATATTGGAAATTGTTATATTTTTCAGATGTAAAGGGGCCTGAACTAAGTGTGATATTACAAGATGACACGGGTATTTGTACCATTAATGGTGAATTGGTTGGAGCAGGACATGCCATCAGTACGGGTAAAGGGTCAGTAGTCATCTATATACCTAGTATGAGCGTTTGCCATTTCCTAGTATTGTTATTCATTGTCCTGTGTCACACTAAAAAGTCATCTCAGTTGAGACCACTGGACAAATTGGAACCAAATTTGATCAGCATTATCTTTAAGGAATGTTACAGTGATGTTGGATTATCCTTTAGTAAACTAACGTGTTCACCATGGCTAAATATTTATTGTAAAACATATACATGTATTATTAATATTGACAAATAAGTTGATGGCTATCTGACCTTTGGTCAGGCAGTTGTCTCCTTGATATATTCTCCATTTCCATTCTCAATTTTATAATAGCCATAATAATGAATTTACAGGATTAAATATGACGGGTAAAAATGTTCTAGATGTTAAGATCTATCTACTCTTTTTTTGGGGCCAAAATTGTCAAAAAATTGTCTTAAAGGAGCTTTTGCCTTCATAAACAGATTATTTTTTAGCACATTAAACCATTGTTCTGTGTTTCATGGATTATAGGCTATCCCCTAGTTATATATATATAACCAATTATTTACTTATGTTATGTTTTGCAGGTCTTCGGCTGTACCTCCTCAGTATTTACAGCCAGTCATTGACAGTTCAGATGAAAGTGTGGTAAGGTTATAACAGATATACTTAATTAGATCAGCCCTTGTGGAAGCGACTGATTAAAGATGTTTTTACCAGTTTGGGTCCTTGTGAAGGGGGTCTAAAACAGATGTTTTTAAGCTTCAGACCTTGTAAAGGGTAGGAAATATAACAGATACTTATAAGCTTTAAAAGGCATCTGGTATTTAGTCCAAGGATATTTTCTTTATTTACCAGAAATATCAATGGACAGACCTTTCTGTAAAAACAAACTGTCCACAGGGAAGGTTAGGTGCACAGACCTGGTTAAATTGCCTGTATAAAGCTATCTTTCAAGGTTAACTTTTGTACAGATTAAATGTTTACTTATCAACATTTATTGACCCACAGTTCTGTTAAATTTTAGTCTGTACGAAGTGAATCATTATCATCAAGATCAGGATCTTATGTTACACCTATCAGCTCTCCATTGAAGCTAGAAACATCACCAAACCCACTCAGGCAACAACAATTGCCTGCCAGACGTGATATAGGTCTGTCACCTAGTAACCAACATCAGTCAGGAACATCTCCTCGGAAACAACAGCCTCCCAGACAGCAACAATCACCTGCCAGACATGATGTTGGTCTGTCACCAAAACTACCACAATTACGATTATCACCTGGTAGAGATGTGGAATCAAGCTCTCCTGTGAAATCATTGTCTCCTCAAAAGAAAAGTCAGATTCTCCAGAAAAATATCATAAAAGTACAAGTAGTTCTGGGGAGGATTCATCAAAATCATGTAAGTAAAACCAGTGTTGATATGAACTAAAATATGACAGTGGTTGTCAGCCAGTACTGGGTTTTGTTTGTAAATTCTTTGTGAGATATTTATGAATTGTTTAATTTTTTTAAGCATACATGATTCTTTTAAAGCTACATGGTTTAAAAGGGGGACGAAAGATACCAGAGGGACAGTCAAACTCATAAATCGTAAATAAACTGACAATGCCATGGCTAAAAATGAAAAAGACAAATAGACAAGCAATAGTACATATGACACAACATAGAACACTAAAGAATAAGTAACATGAACCCCACCAAAACTAGGGGTGATCTCAGGTGCTCCGGAAGAGTAAGCAGATCCTGCTCCACATGTGGCACCCGTTGTGTTGCTCCTGTTCAGGGGTCGAAATTGGCTCTGGTCCAGTGGTCCGAGACCAGTAGATTTTGTTAGCTGGTGGTCCGGGGGACCAGTAGAAATTTTTCGTTAAAATCACTGATTGCATCTCTATCTCGGTTTGTTTACAAAAAAGTAAACCTGAGAAATTATTAATTAATATCCCAGATGAGCACACTACACAACAACACAAAATGTCAAAATTTTTGGATGGAGTGAAAACGCCGGGCAAAACAAATTAATGAATTAAGCGACATTCAAAAGGAAGACTTTTCAAACTGACAAAAGGAAACATAGATATAAAATATCCTGGGAAAAAGATCTTGAATGGTTAAATTGTAAAGTTGATCGTAATGTAATGCATTGTAAAACATTTGAACAATTTGCAGTGACAGACCTAGATGAGAAATGTATTTTTGTAACATGATCTTCAAATTTTAAGTAAGATTTTGTACTTGCTCATGACCAAACAAAACAGCACAAAAATCTACTGGAATAAAGAAGAGGAAAGCAGCTGAGGAAAATAAAACTAAACATCTGTTACATCTTTTAGTGGTTATCAAATGAATGTCATTTTTGCAGAACCAGTAAATTTTGAGCTGGACCAGTAGATAATAAGTGCACTGGTCCGGCTGGCCAGTACACTAAAAAGCTTAAATTCGACCCCTGCTCCTGTTAATACAAATGCGGGTAATAGTCTAATTCGGTAGGTCACATTCATGAAAGGGAAGTGGATTGTAGTTATGATATCGATGTTAGGAACATATCCAATATCATCTGTGAAACGGTTATTCCATAACGGTCAACTAACTCTTGATGGCGTCCATAAAATTTACAAAGGGATGATTTCAACTTCACCATTTGGAACTCTTGGTTTAATAGCTTCCTTGTAAACAGCAACCTTCTATCAAGAAAATCATGATAGGAAATACAAGCACAGGAATAGAGTATCAATTGTGAGATATATATCCTGTATTAAGGTGCTGCTGGGATGTTGCTACTTAGAAATGGAAAGTTCACAATTTGAAAGCTGAAATCATCTTTAAGTGGTCTTAGTGCTCAACATACTTTGAATTGATATAGGTTATAAGTATCAACTTCTAATGAGCATCTGATATCCATTTTCATTATAGCTTTGCGTCTTGATGTTGAAAAAGCCAAGCAGCACACTCCTATCCCCTCTCCTGGAAAAGCTAGTGACACATCTGATCCTGAATCCCCAGCCGTGGAGCTAGAAGTTATCATCAGTCAATTCACATCACCCACAGATTTCTATGTACAGCTGGCTACTGCAGGAGAAAATGGTCTCAATAGGTAAATACTTATTGTGAATAAATACTATCAAAATCTTTTTATAACATGGTGTTTTGTACCTTCTCTCATTGTTATTAGATAAGATAAAGAAATTCATTGGGTATTTATCATGACGATTTCCTTCTTAATTTTGCCACCAGGATGATCTCCCTTTAATAAGTTTACAGTATCCTTGATTCTTTACAATGTTTTTATCATTTCTTAAATATTTTTAAATTTTAGGGTAATTTGCAAAACTGTTAAGGTTACAACAATAATACTTTGTTGCTACTATATATATAAGGGTCTACTGTGGATTCATTAGGGCTCCGCCTTTAGTCGGGTCGCCCTATAGTGATCAGTCTGTCCGTCCGTCCATCCATCTGTCCGTCCGTAACACTTTTAACTTTGTGTCCGCTCCATATCTAGAGAACCATTATGATTTCATACTTTATACTTTACATGTTTATTAACCACCACCAGAGGGCGTGTCATGATGTATGTACAACTTCCTAGGTCAAAGGTCAAGGTAAAAAAAACTTTGGTTTCAGTTGACAACCCTGTGTCCTGTGTTGAAGATTGTGTCCGCTCTATATCTAGAGAACCGTTATAATTTCAAAGTTTATACTTGACATGTATATGAACCAACACCAGAGGGTGTGTCATGATTTATGAACGACTGCCTAGGGCAAAGTTCAAGGTCAAAAACTTTGGTTTCAGTTGACAACCCCATGTCCTATGGTAAAGATTGTGTCCGCTCTATATCTTGAGAACCGTTATCATTTTAAAGTTTATACCTGAAATGTATATAAACCAATGTCAGAGGGTATGTCATAATTTATGTACAACTTCCTAGGTCAAAGGTCAAGATCAAAATCTTTGGTTTCAGTTGACAACCCCATGTCCTATGGTAAAGATCGTGTCCGCTCTATATCTTGAGAACCATTATCATTTCAAAGTTTATACTTGACATGTATATAAACCAACACCAAAGGGTGTGTCATAATTTATGTGCAACTTCCTAGGTCAAAGGTCTAGGTCAAAAACTTTGGTTTCAGTTGACAACCCCATGTCCTATGGTAAAGATCGTGTCCGTTCTATATCTTGAGAACCGTTATCATTTCAAAGTTTATACTTGACATGTTTATAAACCAACACCAAAGGGTGTGTCATAATTTATTTACAACTTCCTAGGTCAAAGGTCAAGGTCAAAAACTTTGATTTCAGTTGACGAACCCATGTCCTATGGTAAAGATACAATTTTTTAATGCACATTATTCACAGCGGGGCCCACAGAGATGGCTCCCATCTCAATGATATCTAGTTATTATTTGTTTGATACTATATATCTTGGGTTTCTAATGTTCAACGAATTACAGATTTGTTATAGGCTATTTATGCAGAGATTGGCAAACCACAAAATTATATTACATTGAAAATGTGTGTTTTCCTCATTCCACGAAAATTGATACCAAAGAAAATAATGAATTCATACTATATTTATATTCTTGAAGTAACAACCCAAGCTATGTTTCCATTCTAAGGATCCAATTGTGTATAGAATTTACCTGTCATTGGTTCACTGTTATCTGTGATTTAAAAAAAAATATTAATGGAAATTATACAACATACATGTAAATTTTTATTGTTTCAGTTTGATGGAAGATATAGGAAATGAGTATCGTCTGAGTGAGGATCAGTGGGTCACGTGGGAGGTTGGAAACTTCTGTGCAGCCAGGCATCCTGATGATAAAAGATGGTACAGAGCTAAAATACTTAGTATGCCTCATAAAAGTTTAGCAGAGGTATTTGATATTTACTATTTATGTGTATTCTCTATTTACTGTATAATTATATAATTAGGTACAGGCACTTAATAGCAGGTCATATATTTTCCGTCTCTGAACTGTTATCAGATAACAGAGAGATAATTTTCATTTAAACAAAGAATTCACCTTTTTTGTAAGGAATTAAAGCTGAGATTGAAATGAGGAATATGTCAAAAAATTGAAAACAATACATTTAATAATTTCTTGCGTCCGAAAGGCTTTTCTGGATTTACCTTCATCAGGAACGCTCAAAGTCAAACATTTGAATTCCAAAGATAGATAAGTACCGAAAAATCTTTGAAGAGCTATATGTCAAAGAGACAACAACCTGACCAAAGAGCAGTTTACAGCCAAAGGCCAACAATAGGTCTTAAACTCCGCGACAAAATCCCACACCTGGAGGTTGGCCTCAGCTGGCCCCTTTAATAAAATGGGTACTAGTTCAGTGAAAATGGACATCATACTAAACAAAAAAACATATAAATGAACTAAAATTTTAAAAATACAAACAAGGCTACCAAAGGCCAGAGGCTCCTGACTTTTGGAACAAGTATCTGAGTAAGAACCAGTAGTAAGTGGAATAGCAAGACCTAAAATAATTGAATATTTATTGGTTATTGAAATGTGAAGGCCCTTGGTGTTGATACAAATAAACAAATTTCTTTTCACTTTTATAAAAAGGAAAACTATTGTTAAAATTTAGGGCTAGATTTTATTTCTTGGCTATTAATTCAATAGTGAATTATGTTTATTATGAATATTGTTTATACATCCTCCTGGACCTTTATGAAATTGTTTTTGTTGTAGGTGTTTATGGTGGATTACGGTTATATTTGTCAAGTCGGTGTATCAGAGATTAGACCTCTACAGAAGCCATTCCTAAAACAGATGTGTTTTGCCTTTTCTTGTCACTTGGCAGACATTGTGTCAGCTGGAGACATGAAAAAATGGTCCAGAACAGCTTGTGAATTCATGGCAGAGGAAGTCAAAAATATGAAAATGTATATCCAGAAAAAGGTATTGTTTAATGATTTTGTTGTTATAAATTAGAAAATGTGAAATTCTGAACTTATGGACCACAGAAAAGATCATTGTTAAAAAAAAACTGTTTAATATTCAATATGACGTCAAAATTTTGTGCTTTGCTCTCTATTGTCATCTAAAAAAAAATGAAAAAAAATGCCTAATGTCCCATGAAAAAAACATCTTTGTTCAGTTCATTGAAAATATTGAATTGACTTGTAATTTACATATCAATGTTTTTGGGTAAAGATTGCATGAAATGCAACCAAAACCCTATGTTACCGACTTGATATCTCAATCTTCCAAGGCTTATCACTACATTTTTGATACACAAAATATAGAGCAATGATCATAATATTCTATACATCCTATCCTTGAACATTTCCAGAAATTTATCAATGTAATATATGCTCAGATAATCAAGTCACAAAATGATGTTACACTTGTCAAGAAAATTACATAACTTTTGCAAGGTGCAGGAATCTAATATCTGCTGTAAAATATAAATTTTGTCATCGTTAAAGTCATCATTAAAATATCAAGTTATCTCCCATTGTTTATATTTGAAGTTGAATGAACTACAACCAATACTTTATTGATAATGCAATACATGTATTAGTTTTACTTCCCATTGATAAATTAACACATTCTTTACCCTTCTTATAAGAACTTTGATTAATGTTTTACAGGGAAATACCCAGAATGATTCATTACCCATAGATCTTTTGATGGAGGAAGATATTTCTGAGACAGCATTAGAACCTTCCAGAAAACATTATTACAGCCTTACAGACAAGCTGATAGAAAAGGGTCTTGCTATTCCAATCAACAGGTAATCAGTTATTCTTAAAATTCTGTCAGATTTTGTATCTTTTCCAAAAATCAAATCCCCACAGACAAGCTGATAGAAAATAGACTTGCTTATCCATTTGATAGGTCAGTTAGTCTTAAAATTCTGCAAATTTGTGAACTTTTGAGGAAACTTTTATATTATGGCCTCATAGACAAACTGATAGACAAACTCATAGAAATAGATTTCCTTTTCCTATCAAAAGGTGAGTTATTCGTAAAACAGTGACAGATTTTTTACCTTCAAGGAAACATTTATAGCCACACAGACACAAAAAATGAACCTTCTGTTCTAGTTAAAAGGTTATATATCTTCAAACTATTGATGTTTTTGACATAATGGAGACCATTTTAGAATAGTTTAAAAGATATGCAGAATTCAGATTTGTTCAGGACTGTCTATTTCTATTTTATACAAGTTTCAACCCTGTGTATTAAGTGGTCAAATAGGTCACGGTCATTATTTATAATTTAAAAAAGAAAACTTTCCACAAAAACAGGGCAAGATAAGAATAACTTTTCTTATCTCTTTTACTTATAAACGTTTCTTCAAGCAACTTAGTGAAGGAAAAACATTATCTTCAATTTTAGAAGGAAGAAGAAAATTTTAGTTGAAGCTGAAGCTGCTAAAATAAAGAAGATCCAGCCTGTATGTTACTGGAAGCCAGCAGTCAAGCCAATGAGTTCCTCTATATTGGGCATGCCAGCTTATGTTGATTTTGAAGGAATCATTTGGGTACAGGAACTGAAGGAAAATGGTAGGTTTATTATATCATTCTTTCACTTTAATTGTTGAACTTTTTGTGCGCCATTTATGGGCATTATGTTTTTATGCCCCACCTACGATAGTAGAGGGGCATTATGTTTTCTGGTCTGTGCGTCCGTTCGTCCGTCCGTCTGTTCGTTCGTTCGTTCGTTCGTCCGTTCGTTCGTCCGTCTGTCCCGCTTCAGGTTAAAGTTTTTGGTCAAGGTAGTTTTTGATGAAGTTGAAGTCCAATCAACTTGAAACTTAGTATACATGTGCCCTATGATATGATCTTTCTAATTTAAATGCCAAATTAGAGTTTTGACCCCAATTTTACGGTTCACTGAACATAGAAAATGATAGTGCAAATTTCAGGTTAAAGTTTTTGGCTTCAGGTTAAAGTTTTTGGTCAAGGTAGTTTTTGATGAAGTTGAAGTCCAATCAACTTGAAACTTAGTATACATGTGCCCTATGATATGATCTTTCTAATTTAAATGCCAAATTAGAGTTTTGACCCCAATTTTACGGTTCACTGAACATAGAAAATGATAGTGCAAATTTCAGGTTAAAGTTTTTGGCTTCAGGTTAAAGTTTTTGGTCAAGGTAGTTTTTGATGAAGTTGAAGTCCAATCAACTTGAAACTTAGTATACATGTGCCCTATGATATGATCTTTCTAATTTAAATGCCAAATTAGAGTTTTGACCCCAATTTTACGGTTCACTGAACATAGAAAATGATAGTGCAAATTTCAGGTTAAAGTTTTTGTCTTCAGGTTAAAGTTTTTGGTCAAGGTAGTTTTTGATGAAGTTGAAGTCCAATCAACTTGAAACTTAGTATACATGTGCCCTATGATATGATCTTTCTAATTTAAATGCCAAATTAGAGTTTTGACCCCAATTTTACGGTTCACTGAACATAGAAAATGATAGTGCAAATTTCAGGTTAAAGTTTTTGGTCAAGGTAGTTTTTGATAAAGTAGAAGTCCAATCAACTTGAAACTTAGTATACATGTTCCCTTTGATAAGATCATTCTAATTTTAATGCCAAATTAGAGAATTTAGTCCAATTTCACAGTCCTTTAAACATAGAAAATGATAGTGCGAGTGGGGCATCCGTGTACTGTGGACACATTCTTGTTTCTGTCTGTGCTTCTGTTTGTTTGTTCTTTCGTCTGTCCTGCTTCAGGTTAAAGTTTTAGGTCAAGGTAGTTTTGGATGAAGTTGAAAGTCCAATCAACTTGCAACTAAGTACACATGTTCCCTATGATACCTTTCTAATTTTAATGCCAAATTTTTACTCAAGGATTTACCCTAATTTCTAGGTCCACTGAACATAGAAAATGATAGTGCTTCCACTTTACCCTATTAGTTATTATAATTGTTGAACTTTAACAAAAAATTCTAATGCTGAAGTGCATTTAAAGTTTGGAAAATTTTAATAGCTAAGCATGAGAGGATATTATAATCAATAGAGTATTTTAGAATTGTGTGCCAAAAGTAGAAATTGATGCAAGCCAAAAAGGTTCATAATGAGTGAAATGACCATTTTTTTGCCCCATTTATGGGCATTATGTTTTCTAGTCTGTGCTTTCATTTGTTCGTTTGTTTGTCCTTCTGTCTGTCCCGCTTCAGGTTAAAGTTTTTGGTCATGGTAGTTTCGGATGAAATTGGAGGTCCAATCAACTTGCAACTAAGTACACATGTTCCCTATGATATGATCTTTCTAATTTTAATGCCAAATTTTTGGGGAAAGACGGCTTCAAGCCGTCAATTCCCTAATGGGGTTGGCCAGAGTATCATTCCCTCACGTCAATCATTTTGTTTTGAAAGTTTGAAAACCCCCTCAAAATGTCATAATGAAATTGATGACAAGGAGAACAGATTGACTTTAAATACATTTTTTACACATTTCCCTTCTGTTTCTCGTGAA
Source organism: Mytilus edulis (assembly GCA_019925275.1). Taxonomy (NCBI): domain Eukaryota; kingdom Metazoa; phylum Mollusca; class Bivalvia; order Mytilida; family Mytilidae; genus Mytilus; species Mytilus edulis. The sequence goes on along the minus strand of CM034357.1, from coordinate 91,251,423 downwards.
ATTATCGTATATTTAGCTTTCCCTTACACTATATACGTTTCTTTTACAGTCCGGAAAAATCAGTATTACGAAATATTCTAAATATATCTAACCTAGTGACGTCATTGTTGGAATGCCACACAGGGATGTCCTTTATTCATTATAAAAACCAGTCACAGTATTTGTATACTAATTTAAAATCCGTATTTGTTAAATGTAAAACTAATGATGTTTGCTGTAGTGTAGATCATTCACACACCAACATGCAATTCTTTAAGCTGAGGCTATAATCAGATAATTTGTAGGTCAACTTTCGCGGTAAACAATGTCAATGGGGATACATGAGATTGGGGAGAGAAACGACAGTTTTCATTGTTTCTGTAAAGTTCTGTTTTTAGAATCTTCCTCCAATTCAGGAGCACCTCCATTGATGAGTAATTGTACACTAAAATCAAAGTAAATGTTTCTGAACACTTAAAATGTGACATTTAGTATAGGATAAGTAGTCTTCTATATAAAAAAAATTTTGTGTACATAATTATCATATTATTGAAATGGTTAAAAAAAAATAAAAAAATTAAATGTTGCTTTTTGTAGTTTATACCTATTGAGATTGGGGAGAGCAAGTGCAGTTTTCATTTTTTCTGTAAAGTTATGTTTTTAGAATCTTTCTCCAATTAAGGAGCACCTCAATTGATGAGTAATTACCCACTTAAATGAAAGTTAATGTATCTGAACACTAAAAATGTCACATTTAGTATATATATGATAAGTAGTCATCAATTAAAAAATAATTTTGCGTACCAACATAATTATTGTAGTTGTCATTTTTTAACCGGATTTTTGTGACAAAAATGTCGATTATTGATTTGGGGATGTACGGCGGGCGGGCGGCAATCAAATGTTGTCCGTGCATTAACTCATGAACCGTTCAACCAAAGCTTTTAAAATTTTAATATGTTGTTACTGACAACTAAATGAAGGTCAAGTTCAATAATGGCGATTTTGACTTTTACCGTTCAGGAGTTATGGTTCTTGAAAGATTGAAAAATGGAGTTTCCAGTCGTGTCCGTGCATTTACGCATGAACTGTTCTACCTAAGCTTGCCAAATTTATTATGTTGTTACTGATGACAAAATGGAGGTCAAGTTAAATAATGGCGATTTTGACTTTTACCGTTCAGGAGTTATGGTTCTTGAAAGATTGAAAAATGGTGTTTTCAGTCGTGTCCGTGCATTTACGCATGAACTGTTTTACCAAAGCTTCCCAAAATTTAATATGTTGTTACTGATGACAAAATAGAGGTCAAGTTCAATAATGAAGATTTTGACTTTTACCGTTCAGGAGTTATGGTTCTTGAAAGATTGAAAAATGGTGTTTCCAGTCGTGTCCGTGCATTTTCTCATGAATCATTCAACCAAAGCTTTTGAAATTTTTATATGTTGTTACTGATGGCAAATTAGAGGTCAAGTTCAATAATGACGATTTTGACTTTTACTGTTCAGGAGTTATGGTTCTTGAAAGATTGTGAAATGGCGTTTCCATTCACGTTGTTGCATTTACTTATGAACCATTCAATCTAAGCTTTTCAAATTTTAAGATGTTGATACTGATGACAAAATGGAGGTCAAATTTGATATTGACGATTTTCACTTTCCCCATTCATCAGTAATGGTTCTTGTGATATTGCCAGGACACAAATGAATATTAATAAATCCGGTTTGCTGTCGTTGTGACAGCCTCTTGTTTTTTCATTTTTTTATATGACTGCAAAAATTTTAATTTTTCGTCGTATATTGTTTTTATGCCCCACCTACGATAGTAGAGGACATTATGTTTTCCGGTCTGTGCGTCCGTTCGTCCGTCTGTCTGTCTGTCTGTTCGTTCGTTCGTTCGTCTGTCTGTCCCGCTTCAGGTTAAAGTTTTTGGTCAAAGTAGTTTTTGATGAAGTTGAAGTCCAATCAACTTGAAACTTAGTATACATGTGCCCTATGATATGATCTTTCTAATTTAAATGCCAAATTGTAGTTTTTACCCCAATTTTACGGTTCACTGAACATAGAAAATGATAGTGCAAATTTCAGGTTGAAGTTTTTGGTCAAGGTAGTTTTTGATGAAGTTGAAGTCCAATCAACTTGAAACTTAGTATACATGTGCCCTATGATATGATCTTTCTAATTTAAATGCCAAATTAGAGTTTTGACCCCAATTTTACGGTTCACTGAACATAGAAAATGATAGTGCAAATTTCAGGTTAAAGTTTTTGGTCAAGGTAGTTTTTGATAAAGTAGAAGTCCAATCAACTTGAAACTTAGTATACATGTTCCCTTTGATAAGATTATTCTAATTTTAATGCCAAATTAGAGAATTTATTCCAATTTCACGGTCCACTAAACATAGAAAATGATAGTGCGAGTGGGGCATCCGTGTACTGTGGACACATTCTTGTTAAATATTGCTTTTTGTAGTTTAAAGCTATTTATTCATGAATTTTACAGATATATCAAAATGTGGGATCTGGAAACAAACTTCACACAGCTTATATCAATCATCTTTGATTTTATAAGTACATGTATCCCTGTGATGAGAGTTGTAACTGGGAACTTTATCAATGGAAAATTAAAACTGAATAGATTTTTCAGTCCTCACTTTCTTGAGAACACTGTCACAAAAAATTGAGAATGGTCTTAGCCTGCCATTCAGTTGTACATAATTAAAATTCTAAAATATATTGTAGTAGATATTAAATTCAATTGAATTTTAGATAATTAACTCCCAACTTTAATCAAATGTTTTGATTTAGAAGGTGCAGATCTCATTGGTCCAAATTGTCTCTATGATGAATTCTTGACTAAGGAAATGAAATAACAATAAACAACAATAAGTTTCATTATTGTTAGCCTTTCTATATGTTCTAGCTGTTCTTTTGCTCATTCTTTGTATGTAGACTATCAAAAGATACCCCCCTAAAAATTGAAACAATGGCCGTCTTTTCCCTCAGAGCTCTTCAGCTCTTTGATTACTAGAGGATTTACCCCAATTTCTAGGTCCACTGAACATAGAAAATGATAGTGCTGATAGCCATGTACTTTGCACACATTCTTGTTTACACTATCTTTTTGCTGAAAAACTAATAATCTGTTTCTTCTACTGATTTTTTTTTAATGTCACAAATTGTACGTGGATATGTTATTAAAGTTAAGCAGATGTAAAGAAATACTAGTTAGTTAACGTCATTATTTATTTTACTCCTCTAGAAGATACTCTATACAGTATGGTAAATAGATTGCAGGAGAAGTTTGTGGATTCTGAACCACATGGTAGAGATGAGATAAGGTGGCAGGAAGGACAAGCTTGTATTGCTGTGTTTCATCTAGAAGAAAAGTGGCATAGAGCTAGAATATTGAAAGTTGAGCCACATAGAATACAGGTATGGATTTTTGAGATCAGGTCAGGTATTTATATATTTTTTTTGTATTACACCACAATGGAGGGGGCAGTAAGTCATGTAAGTGTTAACCTTAAAAGTATGTTCCAAAATTAGTTTCTGTTAGAACTTTAATTTGCCAAAACCAAATGTTATGAAACTTATACATAATGTTTTTAACAACAAAACACAGATTAATTTTAAATTTGGGTAGCATTACTATTACTGTTCTTAAGTTATGGTTCTTCGTATGGTTACATGCAAGTGGGGACATTATCTGTTGTATGAACAGTCTCTATTTTTTAAGTGCCCAATATTTTGAAGCTAGGGAATCGGAAGAATTATGAATTTTTATTTTCTAGGTTGAGTTTGTAGACTTTGGTAATGTTGAGTATATAAGATATGACAACATTAGAGCTGATGTGCTGGAGTTTATAGAGATACCTATACAATGTATGGCCTGTATGTTGCACAATGTAATACCTGTAAGTATAGTGTAGTAGTTGCATTGTGGGAATTAAAACAATGATCACTCAAACTTGTTTTTGCTGTCACATATTTAGATCCTTGCAAAATTTGAGATTGTACTAGTGGATTTCATAACAAAATATATTTTTAATGTTCTGAGTATAAAAAGTGATAACACCAAATATTAGCATCATTGCACTCAAAACCTTTCAAAAACTGAAAAGGGATCAGAACTGCCAATGCACAATTTTCACATTATCATAACAAAATTGAATGTACTCCAAACTAACTCTCTTGTAATAGAACTATTTTAATCAGCTTGTTACAAGAGGTATTTGAACATCAGTTAAACCAAATTGCTCATATTTATTTTCAATCTAAAATAGAATTACATGAATAACTGTTACCTACTTCATGAAAACAAGTTTGTTTTGAAAAACTGACATATCTATAGCTTCATTAACAATCCAAATACAGGAAGCTACAGGTCATGCACATAATTTGTTCAGTGGGAAGTTCAATGTTCTGACCAAAATGATAGTTTACATGTTCACAAGTAACAGTTTGGTGTAAATACCTAAAGCTGTTAACTTCTGTGTCATTTGGTCTCTTGTGGAGAGTTGTCTCATTGGTAATCGTACCACATCTTCTTATTTATGTATATATTCACCCATGATTAAGTTATAGTTATTTCTTTCTATATTTACAGGTAACAACAACAGGTAAATGGCCCGTACCCACCCTAGATAAGATGCACACAATGATGGTTAACAAGCCTTGCGTCATAGATATAAAGGTAGTACAAACACACATTGAAATATTTATACAGAAAAATGGTCAGTTCAGAAAGAAAAGGGTTTTAATTCAACTGAATGTGTCAGAACAATAAATATGTTTCTTTTGCGGCAATCAGATATGTTTTAAGATAACTTGTAAGAATCATGTGTAGTTGACATTTACAAACAGGGTGACTGTTGGAGAAACCTAGTTACATGGGCTGTCATTGGCTTTCAGTTTCAAGTTAAATTAATTTCTGGTGTACACAGGTAGAAAACAAGAAATAAATGATTTTCATATCCTTTGCTCTGAAAGAGGGGTTTAGTTTAACCCAGTGTCTGACAATGTTTTCAGTTCCATGAAATTTTTGTCTCATTTCCCATAGGGACTAAGAATGTCTACCTTTTGATATTTTGAATGAACCTTGACTTTAACTTCCTGTTAAGATATTACTTAATAGCTGGATTATTACTAGTGAGCAGTAACATTTAAAAAAATAATTTTATATACATGTAAATTACATGATCATATTATCAAATCTCCTTTAATTTTAATGTAGACCAAATGTTTCCATTACAGAGCAGAGAAGTAGACCGTCCATTAGAAGTTAATATAACTCTGCCAGACAAGAAAGATCTGAGTACGATACTCTACAAGAAAGGTTTATGTTACAGGAAAAATGATGTCACTTATAGAGTGGAAACCAGTAATAAGATCGGTAGAATTTTATCATCTGTAAGTTATAGTTTTACTTGAAAACAGTTGCTTTTTCTGAAATAAATCATACAGATTGTTTTAATAATTTTTTGTAAGTTATTCAATATTGATTATATCTTTAAAAATTGGCTTTAGTCATTGAGTCTTTTTTAAGACCGTAATTTATAAATGTTTTTCCAACATAAAAGTAAAATTGTGATGACTGAATGTTAAGTTAATGGGACACTGGAGTACATACTCTAAATTGGAAAGAATAGCATATTTCATATAGTTTCTAATGTATTTTAACAAAATAACAAAATTCATAAGTCCATAGCCTAAACTTTAAGCCGTAAGTTATATTTAATACATGTTTTACAATTTGATTTAGAAAGTCTTCAACATGTTCCATCACAGAAATGTATTAAAATAAAGATATTTTAGAATGAAAAAAACATAATCTTAACATTATATTAATATTGTTTTAAAAGTTAAGTTTTACCAGAAGTAAATGAACATACATTCTTTCAAGTATTTGTGATCATAAGAATAAATTTTGTTACTTCTTTATTTGCAGAAAAGGTTGGCCTATCCTAAAGTAAAGTTGGCACCAAAGAATGAATACTTTAATGTGTGTATTACTAATGTAGAAGCTCCTGATGTGGTGAGTATGTTCAAATCTAAACCTTTTCCTACTGTGAAGGTCTGACATCACCTGTAACCTTGTAAACTGCTAAGCTTTGTACCCTACTAAATCCGGTCTCATTGTATGATACCTAAAGTGAAAACAACTTTGAAAAGTTATCAGTAGGCTTCTTAAATATCTGAAGAAAAAAAACACATTATTTTGACTTATGTTTTTCATTATTTGTTGATAGTGAAATAGTATTTTAATTATATTTTCCCAAAACTTGGGGCAGGGATATTTTTCCTTTATATATAAAGCAATTATTGTATGGATTTTGTGCAAAAGTTTCATGCATATTCAAATCTATTTGATTAATATTGATGGCATATTATTGCAATAGTAAAACATGTACATACGATTCTCTTTTTCTGTTTGTCCTTGTTCTATTATAAATACTAAAGAAAGAGTGCTTGAAATATTATGAGGATGTATATCTGACAACTCCTTTTTTATCAAATCTTTGAATATTTTGACAGACCAAAATAAAATCTAATAAAGATAGAAACTGATATTTTTATAAGTAAAATAACATTTCCATTCTCAGTCTTAAAGAAAGTATGTCTTTATTCTTTTATTGTAGATCTATTTCCAACACTGTAAACAAGAAGAGAACAATGATGAGAGAACTGATGAAATCAACGAACAGCTGACGAGACTTCAAATAATATCTGTAGAACTAAACCAAGTAGCTCATAACTTCAACACATTACCTATACCAAAACCAGGTAAGGAATAAGTCATTCAAATATTGTTCAGATAAAGATTAAGAATATTTCTGTATTCAGTAGAAATGGTGATTAGGATTGATCATATGATTATATATTGAATCAGCTATCTAGTCCTCAAATAAGCAAAAATGATTTTGACAACTGTTGATATTGTAAACTCTGTTTATAGGCTTGCCATGTTTAGGACAGTACAACCACTGAGCTATATACTATTTACAACTGTTGTAAACTTTGTTTATAGGTTTGCCATGTTTAGGACAGTATACTATGGACAACAGTTGGTATAGGGGACTTATAATTAAAGTTATATTGTAAACTTTGTTTATAGGTTTGCCATGTTTAGGACAGTATACTATGGATAACAGCTGGTATAGAGGACTTATAATTGAAGTTGATCCTGAGATCCTTCAATCTAGAGTTCTATATGTTGATTATGGAAACTCAGAGATACTCACATTTGACAGGTAATATAGGGCAGATTTTACAATAAGAAGGAATTATTGTTTTTTGTATCCATCAAAAAAGCAATTGCTGAAACTGTGAAACAGACTGTGTAATGGAGTAATGCATTATGTTATTGAATAAAATGTGTCTTTCTGAGTAAATAAAAATAAAAATTACTCTGTGTTTGTGTTTTATGTTAGAATTAGAGGGTTTTCAATTTCAAAATATTGGACATGGAATAGACATCATGACCTACTTTACTGACATCCAGCTTATTTGGAGTGGAATTTTGAAGTATTATTTATAAGTGGAGCCTAATAACATGGACTTATATTTTAATAAAAAGTCTTCTTTTGTGTTTTAATCATAACTTTAAGGCAGATTTTTATTGGTAAAGGCTAAAAAAGGTAATTTAATAATATTGTTGCTAACGTCACGTCTTTTCCGTCCATTGTGGTATGTCACGATCGCAATTTTCTTGTTAGTTCTCAGACAGCCCATTGTAGTTATTTTTATCCCGGGTTTTATAAATAATTGAAAATAGCAATCATATTAAATTTGGATGACGTAAGGGGGTCAAAGGACTTGAGGAATCAATATCATTGGCTGTTTTATTTTTTGCGAACGTTACTGTTCGAGGTTTCCGTCCAAATCAGTGTCACGTGAGCAACATATATTTATATCTGTAACTCTCCTGTATAGGAGTTACGATATCGCCCTTTGCAGAAATAGATTCGGAGTCAGTTCCTTCACATGATGGGGAAGCAAAGAAGGTAAGTTGTATGTAATATCGTTACAAGAGGACCTTAAATGTATTCCGTCCATCAAAAAGACGTTCGCAACAAAACATAATGTCATGATAGTAGATGTTGCTAATGTTACTATTACGAATTGGTTTCTTGTGTATTCATTTAATATAAAGTACACCTGCAAATGACATTCTGTATATTTAGAAATTCTAAACCAGACTGTACAATTTTATTACTCCAGGCATATTTTAAACATCACTGTGTGCATACATTTTAACTTTTAAAGATGTTGTTGCTCATGTGACATGTCCAAATGTCGCTAACGTTACTAATTTTTTGGTTTCTTGTGTATTCATTTGATATAAAGTACACCTGCAAATGACATTCTGTATATTTAGAAATTCTAAACCAGACTGTACAATTTTATTACTCCAGGCATATATTAAACATCACTGTGTGCATACATTTTAACTTTTAAAGATGTTGTTGCTCATGTGACATGTCCAAATGTCGCTAACGTTACTATTTTTGTCTCCGTCACATTAGCAACATGAAAGTAGGAGACAGAACACAATACTGTAAAATCTGCCATAAGTAAAGATTGGAAACTAAAGACTTCTATTTAAACACAGACACACCTTTCAGGTGACAAGAATAGTATTCTCTATTTTACAGCCTAGAAAAACAAATAATAAGTTTTGATTATTACATTTTACATTTATAACAATTAAAGACTACCAGATATTTTAATTAAAATAGAATGACTTCTTTTAAAGAATAAAATTGAGAATGTAAATGGGGAATGTGTCAAACAGACAACAGCCGGAGGCCACCAATTGGTCAACTAAGCTGGAAAATCCCATACTCAGAGACAGGCTTGAGCTGGCCCCTAAACAAAAATGTGTACTAGTTGCAAAATTGGACATCACACTTAAACTTCAAATATATAAATGAATGAAAATTTTTAAAAACAACACATACAAGTATTAATAAAGGCCAGAGATAGATGAATACACAAATATAACTTGCACTATTTCAGACTAAGAGCATTACCTATTTATAACATACACTTGTTTCAGACAAAGAGCATTACCAATTCATTATAACTTACACTTGTTTCAGACTTAGAGCATTACCTATACAGTTGTTTCAGACTAAGAGCATTACATATACACTCATTTCAGACTAAGAGCATTACATATTCACTCATTTTAAACTAAGAGCATTACCTATACACTTGGTTCAGACTAAAAGCATTACCTATACAGTTGTTTCAGACTAAAAGCATTACCTATACACTCATTTCAGACAAAAGCATTACCTATAAACTCGTTTCAGACTAAGAGCATTACATATTCACTCGTTTCAGACTAAAAGCATTACCTATATACTCATTTCAGACTAAGAGCATAACCTATATACTTGTTTCAGACTAAGAGCATTACCTTTATACTCGTTTCAGACTAAGAGCATTACTTATACAGTTGTTTCAAACTGAGAGCATTACCTATTCATAACTTACACTGGTTTCAGACTAAGAGCATTACCTAAACAGTTGTTTTAGACTTAAGAGCATTACATATTCACTCGTTTCAGATTAAGAGCATTACCTATCCAATTTCTTGATCTGCCAGCCCAAGGTGTCAGAATGAAACTGAATGAGGTCAGGTTACCAACAGGTCAGAAATACTGGACTGAAGATATCCTCAAAGCTATGGTGGCTGAAGTAGAAAACAGACCATTTATGGCATGTTTGAAGGTGAATATATATTATGTTTTATTATAACGTTGGTTGCAATGAATTACAAAGATTTCCCAGTGAAATGAAAAATCGCTAATTTCACATGTGAAATAAACCTGGTTATTTCACTCCCCTGACATCATACAAAAATAGGTGTTTGATAACGTCGGATGTCGGATGAAAACAAATTGTGAATGTGTATAAAAAAAGATATAGGTTCCTTACATTTTGTTCTTATAATTTCATAAAGAAAGCCATTTGTCAGTGTAATAAAAAAATAACTAATCAAAGAATTAAAATATCCAAAAATATTCAACGAGTCAACTCATGTGCTACGTGCATTCGTGAATTAATGTGTTATTTGGTCACTTGTTGAATATTTTTCTCTGTTTGAATTCTTCGATTAGTTATTTTATAAATCTTACATGTCCTAAAATGATATTCTCCTGCAAGTTCATTTAGAGATTCTATTACATTTTATTTTATTTAGACAATAATATCAGTATTCCTAAGAAGATCATATCATTTGCCTGTCACTAAAGTAAAAGTATCAAAATTTATTTTTTCAGACACATAGCCCAGTGACTGGTGATTTATTGAAGATATCTGAGGCCCCTGGAGAACCCCTAGAGTTGGCATACCAGTCATTGATAAACCAGGGGTTGTTACAGGCACCAGACGATAATCAATTGTAAGTCCTCATTGTGTACTCATTTATGACAGGGTTTTCGTAATGAAAATATACAAGTGTGATAGAAGTATGGTAAGCAGGGGACCTTCAAGAGTCTACAAAAGAGTTTTCTTGCAATAACTAATGAACTTTTAAACTAATGCTTTTCAAATTATAATATGTTGATACTAATGACAAAATGGAGGTCAAGTTCAAAATTGACCATTTTTACCTATACCAATCAGGAGTTATGGTTCTTTATATCTTGGAAAATGGCATTTTCTGTTGTTTCCATTCAATAACTACGAACCCGTCTATAAATGCTTTGAAATTATAAATGCCGTCACTGATGACAAAGTGGAGGTCAAGTTGAAGATTGATGATTTTGACTTTTAGTTTTACCATTCCGAAGTTATAATAGTTAATTGATTGGAAAATTGCATTCTATACTGTTTCTGTGCAATGACTTATGAACAACTTGAAAAAAATGGAGGCCAAGTTTGATATTGACGATTTTAACTTTTGCTGTCGAAGAAATATGTTTTTTGGAAGATTGAAAAATTGCATTTTATGTCTTTTTTAAAACATTTTTTAAAGAGAGCCTTTTAATTAAGGTGGAGGATTTCATGATTTAAAAGATCTACTGATTTGATTTTTTCAGATTTGATGAGGGTCTAATTGGTCAGATAGAAGATGATGTAATAGTTGAGAGAGAAGAAGTTGTTGATTTAGATACGTCAACAAGTACAACCATGGGAGATAACTCTTTCTTGAATGAAGATCTGACTGGTCCAGAAGAAAGAACAAGAACCAAATCATGGAGTGACCAATTTGATGACGGAGACTCACTTGATTGAAGTTTAGCCAAACTAGAAATTAACTATTGTGGTTTATAGTTTCATCACAGGACGAATTTTCAACATGAGATTGTTGTTCTCAGCTTTATCAGCTGGTACTAGAAGAAGAGACTGTAATTCTCCAATTTACAATTATACTATACAATTGGTTATGCTAAAGGATACATAGATGTGATGGTCTCAGATGATTGTGTATGTACTTTGTTACAAGTGATATAAAGAGCCATATTGATGTGCAATATCATTGTATTATATCATTAAAACAGCTTTAATGGTTACCTTTTCAGATTCCAAACATTTAGTCATGATCAACATTGTCTTATTTCTTCTGTACCTTTGTAAACTGTTAAAATTGAACTATAAATGTCCAGAAGTCTAAAACAGTTTATTCATAGTCCTTTTTGTAAACGTTTTGTTTTTTGTAATGTGGTCATTATTTTTCTAATGTTGGGTTTTTGATAAAATTTTGGTTGACAATTTAATTTTTTTGCTGTGTTTTCAGGCTTAACTGAAAATATAAGTTTAATAAACTTGTATTACTAGATTAGTGAAATTTGAAGTTTGATCATTACACTAAAGATTAATTATCATTTTAATCACAATATTATTTAGCTTGTTAAGCATTTTTTCTTTTGGAAACCTTTCTGGCTTATTGATAAGGATATGGCCTTGATTAAGTGTAATAGGTTTTAAATACAATTGTTCAAAGAAAACTTGTTAACATTATTCCAGCAATGATGAGGGTGTACCTTTTTATTATCTGAATTGAATATGATTAGTGCTAAGTTAAGAAAGGACAAGAATGACTTATTCTAGAAACAAAATCAGATTAGAATTTCATGGTTTTGTCTCTTAATTTTAATTCATGGGATTTTTCATGATTGAATTTTGGCGTTTTTTTTTATTTCAAGGATCATGTTTTTCCATGAAATATATTAAATTTAAACTTGAACGAAATATTGTGATTTTTTTTACAGTATTTATATATTTATGAATACTTGTGACTGTAGTTAAAGCTTTATTTTGTTTTTTAATTGATGGCAAAATATGGCATTGGTAAATGTAAAACAATTTTTTTTTATCTGACTTGTCAGCTTACTTGTATTATTCTAGTCATGTTTTACATACCGTACATTTATAACAATAGTACTGGCCAGTAATTTATTTTGTCATGTAAGTTTGTTCCAAAGTGAACAGACAAATGTGAGGAACCAAACTACTGGACTTTAGAGTATTATAATCATTTGACTAGGAAAAAAACTCAAAAGTGTCAAATGGGTGTTTTTTCCTTGTATCCCTTTTATAGAGGAAATTTCACCTAATCTATTTCTGTATAAGATGTATACATCAAATATTGTACAAAAACATGAGGACCGTTTTTAAATGAAATAATTGAAGAATATTATTTCTGTTAATATCAAAATAAGTAATATGTCACAAAATTGCAAATTTAAAGTACAACATTAACTACATAAAGATGTTATTTTCTGGTAAAATAATCTGTTTTATAATAACTTGACAGAAACATGTATAATTGATCATTTATACAATGTGTATGATAAAAACATGCAAGTAACACCTTATTATAAAGTTTACATGTATATCATATTTCTGTTCATTTCTCTTAGTACACAAATTACATAATATTATATTCTATTTATACCAGATATAACCAGTATGATAATTTCTGCTAAACACTAGTCTGCCATCAATGCCTGCAAATGCTACATGTTTATTTTGAGACAAATATATACTTATTTGGTCTATTTGTATTAAACTTCTATATATTAAAAAGTCTCATTTAGCTAGGTTTGATATAGAATTACATGACAAGACTCTTTCAGGTTCTTGCCAAGGTATATTTGTGTCATCTGACTTTAAAGTTTAAGTGACACATACAGATTCCTTCTGTTGTTTCTAGACTTTATATAACTACCTCAAAACAGCACTACAGAATTTAATATATGAAATAAAGTTCGATGTTCTTTGATTATTTTGGCTAAATAAGGAGAGGGAGGGATAGGATGAATTTGATATAAAGCAGCAACTTTTTAGTAAGAAGTAATTAAGTTTAAATGTGTATATGCCCAAATCCATTTTGACTTTACTTATAAATTATGATGCAGTCTGCAAAATAAGGACAGTAATGGCTCCTTTTTCACATGTGTTTCAGAGTTTCTGAACTTGTTTTCTTAAAATAAAAGATATTGAGTAAAATGATCAGATTGCTTTCTATTTTTGTAGGAAAGATTATTTTGTTAGGTTTTGATGTTTCATATGTTTAAGAATCACTGTTGTTGGATATTTAAAGTTCACAATTTGCTATAGAACCCTTAACCTTGTATAATTTGTTCTTTATTTAGCATCAACGAAAAGGAGGGGGGGTCAAATTGTTAGAAAATACTGGAATTATTTGTTATAATGTATGTTTACTTTTATACTGTATTTTTGTGGGTACCAATTTTTTGTGGATTGGGGGAAAACATGCCTTTTTGTGGATTGGGGGAAAACATGTCTTTTTGTGGATTTTTGATTTGATGGATATGTTAAAGTCTGCATACAACCTTATATACAATTTGTTAATCGTAGAACATTTAAATTTGTGGTTCACCTGTACCCACGAAATTTACTAAATTAGTATCCAAAGAATAATAATGAATCCACAGTACATTTGATTTATGTTGTTTATCTAGATTGGATATGAGCGATATATTTATGATATACATTTTGTTTTTTATCAACTATTATTTTCAGTGTGTTAGAGAGAAGACTCATTTTCATTTCATCTGTTTCATTTTCATTTTTAAAGATTTTAGAAAATAAAATTTTTCAAGTAATTATGTTTGTTTATTTTTACTCTTTAAAGAGGCCTTTGTCAAAATGAAAATCTTTTACTATGAATTTTGAAATCCACCAATGGCTAGTCATACAATATAACAGAGGGTCACACCTTTTTAGTTCACCTGGTTGAAGTGTTGATTGACTTTTTCTAATCACTTGGCATATCTGTCATGAGTTATTGTTAACTTTTACCAAAATCTTCTACTGTCCATTCATAACAACAGAAACAAATCTAGTCTATAGGAATACATTGCCTTTAAGTTATCAAGCTGATGATATTTTATCTTGGTGTCGACTGAACTAATCATTCTAATGTGAAACTCGTGCAGAATAGTATCCCTTCGGGTCATGTATGACATCAGATGAAAATTGACCAGTTTTTGTTTTGACCATGAAAAATTTGTGGTTGTTATACCTGTTCTGAATGCAAAAAAAACTGACTACAGAGTTCATGTGATTAATAGAAGAGTGTCAACAGAGGACAAAATCGAACATTTACTAAAAGGCATAATTAAATTAAAAAGACATGTCATGTAACGAATGATGTATGCATATATTTTAATAACCATTCCAATCATGCAGTGCAAATGTTTGACATGTTATTTGGCCTTAAATTTAGAATAGAGGACAATAAGCTTATAAATTTTAGATTACCTTACAGTGGATTCTACTGAGTGTGTAGCCAAAGGTAATATCTTTGGTTAGCTTGCTTGTTAGCTGAACCGTGAAGTCATTGTTAGCTTAGGTAAACTACCCTACTTTAAAAATAGACTAGTCCGACAGAAAACCAGTCTATCTGTCTGTTGGACTATGCTACTTCGAAAGGAGGGTAGTATACCTGACCTAATAATGACTTCGCGGTTCAGCTAACAAGCAAGCTAACCAAAGATATTAACTTTTGCTACACACTCAATGGAATCCGCTGTAACAAGGTTCAATCCACCATTTTCTACATAAGAAAAGGACTGTACCAAGTCAGGAATATGACAATTGTTATCCGTTCGTTTGATGTGTTTGAGCTTTTGATTCTGCTATTTGATTAGGGACTTTCCGTTTTGAATTTTCTTGGAGTTCAGTATTATTGCATTGTGGTTTTACTTTTTGCTTATAGTTCATTAAGAAGCCTTTGTAAATAGAAATTTTTAAAGCAGTTGATGATAATTGTGAAAGTATTTTACAAGTTTCATTTGCTTGTGTAAGAAATTAGATAAAGTGGAACTATCAGTGTTTTGAAATCAAAGTGTATTTATATACTTTTAAAATGTGGGGTAACGATATTCATTCAATCAAAGCCCTAATATGGCTGGCTTGACAGATATCAATTTTTATCTCTACTTTTATTATCCACCAAGCCTGGGTACAGTATATCTAACATAATTGTTTCTGACTAAGCATAGTGTATTGAGAACAACATTCTATACATTCTATCTTTAAAAGTTTCAAGAAGCTATCGATGAAATATATTATACAATTACTGTCTTTTGATGAGGTAAATGTGTAGTTTTATTGACTTTTGAAAAACTGATATTCACTGAGGCCAACGGCCGAAGTGAATATCAGTTTTTCAAAAGTCAATTAAACCACATATTTACCGAAACAAAAGACAGTAATTGTTTTATTCCATATTCCGAGAGAAATGTATGTAATGGCAATTATTAACCAAAACCAATTGTACATCAATTGTTTTTTTACCAAAATAGTGCAGGTAAAAGCACGCTACGTTATGCGCGGTGAATATCCTTTTTCCGCAGGTGAATATGCTTATTTATTCAAAATCCCATTCATATAGAAAAACCTACTAAAGTTTTATCAATATGGAATAAACTCAGTTATTCAAGTTTCAAAAAGATGTGTATACATGGCAAGACAATTATACACTCAACATCTCTTGCATTACATATTTAAACATTTATTTAATTACACAGATCAATATAAAATTGTATACGCTGTTCTTGAATTCAAAAGTAAATTTTTGATTGTTTATAACATAACTTAACAGTAATGGAGACATACATGAGTTACATCCATATGTTATTCATCTCTAAATACAACTGATAAATATTACATTGATGGATAGTTCTAGAACTAATCTAAATGAAATTTAGTCACAAAGACAATTCAAAACTTTTAAGTTTGCAAAAAGTTTGATTTTTAATTTCATCCTTTTTAACCGGATTTTTGTGACAAAAATGTCGGTTATTGATTTGGGGATGTACGGCGGGCGGTCGGGCGGCCTGGCGGCACCAAATGTTGTCCGTGCATTTTCTCATGAAACGTGCATCCAAAGCTTTTAAACTTTTTATATGTTGTTACTGACAACAAAATGAAGGTCAAGTTCAAGAATGACGATTTTGACTTTTACCGTTCAGGAGTTATGGTTCTTGAAAGATTAAAAAATGGTGTTTCCAGTTGTGTCCGTGCATTTACGCATGAACTGTTCAATCAAAGCTTCTCAAATTTTAATATGTTGTTACTGATGACAAAATGGAGGTCAAGTTCAAGAATGACGATTTTGACTTTTACTGTTCAGGAGTTATGGTTCTTGAAAGATTGAAAAATGGGGTTTCCATTCGTGTCCGTGCATTTACTCATGAACTGTTCGACCAAAGCTTTTCAAATTTTAATATGTTGTTACTGATGACAAAATGGAGGTCAAGTTCAATAATGTCGATTTTGACTTTTACCGTTCAGGAGTTATGGTTCTTGAAAGATAAAAAAATGCCGTTTCCATTCATGTTGTTGCATTTACTCATGAATCATTCAACCTAAGCTCTTTCAAATTTTAATATGTTGATACTGATGATAAAATGCAGGTCAAATTTGATATTGACGATTTTCACTTTCACCGTTCATCAGTTATGGTTCTTGTGATATTGCCAGGAGACAAATAAATGTTGATAAATCCGGTTTGCTGTCGTTGTGACAGCCTCTTGTTACTCTTTCAGATAATATTGTCATATATAAAAAAAAAAGCAATTAAAAATATCTTTTATTAAATGTATAGTTCAGGTATATATTTATCTGTAGAAAAGTTAAACTGCTATGAAATAACTAAAAGTTACTCTGTCTTTGCTTTTCTACCTCAGGAATAGATTACCTTAACTGTATTTGGCACAACTTTTATGAATTTTGGTTCTCAATGCTCTTCAACTTCGTACTTTATTTGGTCCTTTTAACTTTTTTGGATTTGAGCGTCACTGATGAGTCTTTTGTAGACGAAACGCGCGTCTAGCGTATATACTAAATTTAGTCCTGGTATCTATGATGAGTTTATTTACAACCACTGGGTCGATACCACTGCTGGTGGAGATTTATTTCCCGAGGGTACCACAAGCCCAGTAGTCAGCACTTTTTGTGCTGACATGAATTGTCATTGATATGGTTATATTTATAAATTTACTGTTTACAAATTTTTTGAATTTTTTGAAAAACTAAGGCTTTTCTACCTCAGGAATAGTTTTTGTCCATGGATTTATGAGTTTTGAACAGCGGTATACTACTGTTGCCTTATTTACCTTAGCTGTATTTGGCACAACTTTTAGGAATTTTGGTTCTCAATGCTCTTCAACTTCGTACTTTATTTGGTCTTTTTAACTTTTTTGGATTGGAGCGTCACTGATGAGTCTTTTGTAGACGAAACGCGCGTCTGGCGTATATACTAAATTTAGTCCTGGTATCTATGAGTTTATATTATTGCATTTATAATTATCTTTATTGAGCATGATAATAACTATGTCTGGTGAGATTGAGAGTGTACAATAAGACACAATTATTATACATTAATTACATTGTCCAAATTTGTGTTGATTGATTCTGCAAACTGACAAAGACACTTTGCTTGTAACGCATGTCTGATAGAATTAATAGGCAGTTCTAGTCTTTCATTTATATATTCCATTAAATATGCCGAGGTTAAATCCAACAAATGTTCAGTTATACTGTCCTATAAAACATTATATATGTGCTTCTTTTATCGGAGTAAAATCAAATTACAACGCATATTCGTTACAAAAACAACAACAAATAAGTTGTCTCCTGAACTGAAATTCATACTTTGTTTTTTAAGCTATCCAATGATTGTCGTTGGGGTTTTTTCGATTTTCAAATATTGTGGCCTCCAGCATCACTGAATAGACAATAATTATCGAAATGTGCATTTGATACAGTAAAGTTTGTACCTTCAATGTTATTATTACCACTAGGTCGACAACTTTGTGAATTGTTAGTCCCGAAAGTTATTACCAGCACAGTATCCAGTATTTCGGCACTGGTATGAAAAAAATGCGCATATTGCTTTAATTTTTTAAAACAATTTTTCTTCTGAGAGAAAAAAAAATACCCCAAATGATCGATGTCTAAGTAATGAAAGCAACAAGAAATGCATTTTAGGTTAAAGACTTTTTTAAAGAATATAGTTGTATTGGTTTAAATACTGTTTTATGGAATGCTTGCAGTAGTAATATTTAGCGTAGTGCATGACAAGAAATGTCTTTACCGCATAAAGGATTATTAGTACCTGAAGATCATCATCCATTGGTATCTCTGTTGTATCATCCAACAAGTGAACATTGTCCCCATCATTCATGATAAATTCCATCTCACCGCCATTCTGACGCTGTCGTATTCTTTTGTTGTGTTTTTCTAAAGCTATATGATTCTGTAAGATAACATTTAATAGGGATTTCCATCAACCAATGTTATCCCAATAACAACGAGTTTTCAATCATGCTCAATTTAAGTATATGTTCACGGCTGGTAATCTACACACGCAGAACATTTGGTTCTGCAATGAAAACCGTGAGAGGATTTTCCGGTTGTGCTTGAGTGGAGTAATTGTCACCGCTTCAAAAAGTATGTACATTTCTAAATCTCAATTTTCTTATTCAACTGATCAAAATATTGAAAATCAGAGAATGCTATGCTGTGGTGAATACTTTAACTAAGAAATACATATATCATTTAACGTTGTACGTAGAGTTGAACTCTTACAAAAACAGTTGCCTCACGAGAAATTGCCTAAAAAAGTGACATTTCAATTTTAAAATGGTTCTATTTACAGACCTACAAGTTCAAATTTAGTTTTTGTTAGGGCAATGGGTATGAATGTTGTTTTTAGCGGCGTGTACGCTGTCCGGGATTGTCAGACGTCTTAATTATTCCAAAAACTACATTTTTTCATTAAGTCATGCGTGAGGGGATCGGTTCTGATTGAGGACATCGTGAATGCGTGAGGGGAAGTACAAATCATATCTTTATATTCAAGCTATGAGTCGTTGAAACTTACCTAAATAAGGCTACATTGTTCATGAAAAAACACATAATGTGTGCTAAAAAAGTCACTGAGATTGATATTGAAATAAATTGTTGGAACCTAGGGTTTAATAATATATGTTTCACGAAGAATAAAAACAAAAAATGTTGTCAACGATAACCAAAAATACTGCAGAGATGTTGGGGAGTATCTCATTCGTCTTGATTCGTCCTTTTCAAACCACTCAACAATGTCCAAAAACAGGTCGAATGCAATTTTGTTTTAAAGGAAAACGTCCACTAATGACAAAAAAAATCAAAAATCTTTCCCTTTTCCCTTCGTCTGAGAGTTTATCTAAAGCACTTTGAAAAACTTTATGTTCTTCCTCAATGTCTTCCATGTGGTCTTTCTTGTGGTCTACTACGTGGTCTTCTTCTGTGACTTCTTTTATGTCTTCTTCGTTGTCTAATACATGCTCTTCCTTATGGTCTTCCTCGAGATTATCTTGGCTTACATCGATGTTCGTGAATAATAAATTCTGTATATCTGCCCTTTTTGTTTCGAAAATTTCGTGATTTTGGGTGAACAGATTACGTCTAATATATATAGGTGTTGAAGTTTTGATCGGCGATATACTTTTCTTTAATATATGTGGTGATCTCTGTGACGTATATTTGTCGACAGGACTACTCCCACAGGGTTTAGTTCGCTTCGAGGGCGGGGATAACTTTTATCTCCATGGCTTTTTGTAGAGAGTCAATTTTAGTCCTCTTTTCCTTTTACCTTTGAATAATGGCATTTTCTTAATTTGAGCAAACAATTTTAAATAGTTTGATTTCATTGAATCAGTGATCAGTTTACATCTGTTAAAGTATAAGGACAAATCTGTGATGATTTTTAATCAGCATTGATCACATTTATTGAGTCAACAAAAGTCAAAAAGCCAAAGATTAAAAAAAAAAAAATTTCTGTACTTCCCCTCACGCATTCACGATGTCCTCAATCAGAACCGATCCCCTCACGCATGACTTAATGAAAACATGTAGTTTTTGGAATTATTAAGACGTCTATCAACACCGGACAGCGTACACGCCGCCAAAAACAACTTCCATACCCATTGCCCTAAAAAAAAAACTAAATTTGAACTTGTAGGTCTGTAAATAGAACCGTTTTAAAATTGAAATGTCACTTTTTTAGGCGATTTCTCGTGGGGCAACTGATTTTGTAAGAGTTCAACTCTACGTACAACAGTAAATGATACATGTATTTCTTCGGTAAAGTATTCACCACAGCATAGCATTCTCTGATTTTCAATATTTTGATCAGTTGAATAAGAAAATTGAGATTTAGAAATTTACATACCTTTTGAAGCGGTTACAATTACTCCACTCAAGCACAACCGGAAAATCCTCTCACGGTTTTCATTGCAGAACCAAATGTTCTGCGTGTGTAGATTACCAGCCGTGTGTTTGTTTAATAGGATGTTGTCAAGGATAAACAAAAATATCCCACCTATAAACTGAAGATTCATATCGTCGTTTTGTCGGGGTTTTTTTGCCATGGCGTATGTGCTTGTTAGTCCCTTTAATATCTTCAACCCCCTTTAGTGTTTTTTCTATTATATATCATGATATTGTTTGCCAAATTGTGGTTTCATTTGTGTATTAATTCGACCGTTTTAGTCTTTAGTTTGTAGATATTTCTGTTTCTTGCATAAATATGTGTGTTCGGTGGACTGAAACAGCGGTAAATAAGTATTTGGTTGATTTGAACAAATCAGAGGCACATCAAAGTGGTATATAGATTAACAATAATAATAATAGTGTAGAAGAATTTATGTATTACACTGTTCTAACAAGTCTTGGAAGAGCGATGAACAATTTTAGCAGATACAAAAAGGAGGAGAAATACAAATGGACAATAAAAAAATCATTCGTTTAATACAAACAAAACACACCACGAAAAAAAAGACAAAAAGACGGAAAAATAAAGGCAACAGTAGTATACCGCTGTTCGAAACTCATAGATCGATTGAGAAAAAAAACCAAATCCGGGTTACAAACTAAAACTGAGGGAAACTCAAATATAAGAGGAGAACAACGACACAACTGAAACACAACATTAAAATGTAACACACACAGAAACGAACTATAATATAACAATGGCCATTTTCCTGACTTGGTACAGGACATTTTAAGAGAGAAAAAAATGGTGGGTTGAACCTGGTTTTGTGGCATGCCAAACCTCCCGCTTTTATTGCAATGCTAAATATAACATTAAAATGACAACTTTACATGACAGGACTACAATACAAATAAATGGGAGAACATATAGGACAGAGAAACACACGAATAATAACTAACAAAAGGTACCAGGTTTAAAATTTAATTCGCCAGACGTGCGTTTCGTCCACACAAGACTAACCAGTGACGGTCAGATGAAAAAAGTTCGAAAGCCAAAACAAGTACAAAGTTGAAGAGCACTGAGGACCAAAAGTTTCAAAAAGTTGTGTCCAATACGGCTAAGATTTTCTGCCTGGGATAAGAACATCCTTATTATTTAGAATAATTCATACTTTTGCAAACAGTAAATTTTACTATATAATAGATACACATGATAAAACCGAAGTGTGACTAACTACAGAATAAAAACGGAAACATTACATAAAACAACCTAATACAGCACATAAAAATACACAGCCGAGTTAGCCAAAGCCTCAACGCACAAAGTAACGTCACATTTGAAATTCTAAAAAAATACAAAGTGACGACACATTTGAATTTCTAAAAAATATTTCCCCAAAATATGATAGAATTAGTATTGATTCCAGATTAGATTTGTAATACTGATGTTACATTCATTAATAACTGTTACAATGAAAATTACAATATCAAATTGTGGTAGTAATTAGATAATTAATTGTATTATCTAGCTATGTCGGTGTTTCTTCTGAATAAAACTGTAAACCAAATATATCGTATAAATTTCGTTGAACCAAACTAAAATCTAATAAATGATGGGGGTGATTATTTATCTTTACCATAACACACGAATATAACGAATATAACAGAAAATACAAACGATTTAAAAACAGTAAAAAATTCTAAAAAGTTTAAATAAGTAACACGAATTCCATGAAACAAGAATAAACTCACGGTTTGTTACCAATCGGTAATTTCACACCACAGAAAAAAGGTGTGACCCCAAGAGATTTATCATATAGGAGTAATCTGGGAATCAAATATCAAAGTTAACAGAGTCATACTGACTTCGGGAAACATTATGGGTAATGATTTTAACTTCATAATAATAATATCATTTCGAATATTTTCAATTCTTATTAAGAAAAAAAAAATATATAAAAAATGGATGAATTGAAAATACAGCTTTTGAAATTTTTTATTTGGAAAGTTTTTGTCAAAATTTTCGATGGATGGCTTTCATATACACCGAAATTCTTTATCATAACAGATATATGTATCTATATGTTTTTTTCCCATATCATAGGTTTGGGATCATGTTGCTGATTTGTAGTTCATACAGGTTCACAACACACATAATTGACACCATCAGGATGATGATTGATGAAAAACATATTTTTACTAAGATTTAATACATGCCGAGTTTAAAAACCCCCATTATAAATCATTTTCAAGATTTTTACACCGGTAAACAAAAGTTGTTGCCTTAAATTATAGAATATTGCATCACCATCAAACTGTGTTAAAAAACTTACCACACACTGAGTCACATCATAAAAAAGAAAACATATCTAAGTTTGATAAGGAAGATGATAGTTTTTTGCACGACGTTACATATGAAACACAATATTAGTTTTTCGATGTAATAAGAGGTGAAATTTGATGACCAAAGTCTGATTATGAAATCATTGTATAGTAAAAATATCTGATATTTTTGGCCAAATCAGACTACAGCTATCTTTACCTGGGAGAAGATTCTAAAGTCAGTAAATTCTGTTGTTAAAATAAGTGTTGTTTTTTATTATTACAGAAGAATTTTGTACTATAAAAAAGGATACGGTAAAGTTTGCCAGACATCGTTGTCTTCTATAGGCGACTAACACTTTGGATGGCAGAAGTGTTTTGTTCAGTTCACGGAGATCACGATGAGTCTGACGTTTACCCTGTTCATAGACAAATGTAATACATTAATTCATGATTATCATAATACATGATACTGTCAATAGCCAGATACAAAGTATGTGTTATACACTTTCATAGAATATTCGTGAAAATAGGAAAAACATATGTGAAACGGGAAAGAAATAATGGGAAATTAATGCATCACCCCAATTGTCCTGTGTGATTGGAAAACACAGACATGAAATCGTATCGCATTCTTCGGCAAACCTTCCTAAACATATTCGTATCACAATAACCATGATAACATCAAATATACCAAAAATAAAACAAAAATCTGTCAAATTTGAACATTGAATAGACAATTGTTTCGACATTCCTATAACACGCCACAAAGAGATATGATCATATGAGCGCCATTTATAATCGTTTATTCAATTAATGTTTAGTGTAGCCTTTCATTTATAACACATTCATCTCATCAAGGTCAATGTCATTTGAAATCTTAAATTGCACTGTGTTTATACAAATTTATACATTAAATAATTTATTTCATCGTTATAATTTCTTTATCTTATATTCTGAGTAACAACACACAACAGACCACAGTATGGTAAACAACCCAATGAATTGACAAACTCCAGCCATTATAAATAAAACAAGTGGATTTTTCGCTGTGGTGTAAAGTTCTTTTCCCCTTGCATGTTCTTTATCGAGCTCTTCAACTAATGCTTGTTGACGAACAGAGAAGATTATAAACACAATTCCAAAGCCATTCATTGTCACAAAAAGCACAATCCAGAAAAATGTTGATGGACACCACAGATTCCGACAGTGTCGACCTTTGACAAGATGACTCGATGATAGTTTTTGTATTGTCTCATGGTAAAGCTGCTGGCTAATCTGAAGTAGATTTATACAATTTCAGAGCTTCAATAAAATAGCTTAAACTTCAAAATAATATGTAATAAATCAATTAAGTGTGAAAAATTCTAGCTCCTGAGCAAGCGATACCACTAGGAACACCAACATGTTTAGCTATAGGAATGAAATATTAAATAAAAGACACAGGACTATAGTCACACAAAACAACCACGACTTTTGAGTCAGTACTGTTTTCAGTACATGTTTGATGTTAGCGACTTACATGTTAATTATAAGCTAGATTAATGCGAATTATAAATGAGGCTTAAACAATAGTGTATCGATCTTGTGATATTGAAAACAATTGTAAAGAGTTTAGAGTTTTTGCCAGGAATAGACGACCGAAGTCAGATGTTGGCACACATTTTGGGAACTCTGCTTCTCAATGCTCTTTAACTTCGTAATTACATATTATTTCATGAATTCGAGTTTCACTGATTAGTCATCAGATTGGTCTGTTGTGTGTTGTTTAAACGAAATGCGGGTCTGGCGTACCAAATTTACTATCTGGTATCTTTGCTGAGTTTGTTTTATGTCTATTTATATTTTTCCATATAAGAGATCACCCATAGTTTTTTCCACCTGAGATCACCCCTAGTTTTTGGTGGGGTTTGTGTTGTTTATTCTTTAGTTTTCTATGTTGTGTCATGTGTACTATTGTTTGTCTGTTTGTCCTTTTCATTTTTAGCCATGGCGTTGTCAGTTTATTTTCGATTTATGAGTTTGACTGTCCCTCTGGTATCTTTCGTCCCTCTCTTTAATATTGTTGTAAAAGACTAGTTTGGAAAGGAAAAGCAACTGGACAATCTCTTGGCTGAAAAAAAACTTCTTATGAATATGTAAGCGGGACAATGCTAAAAACAACATTAATTTAAAAGATGTGTTTAGCTGTCAAAACATCAACTTCATCCCAAGTTTTGGGGTGGGTTTTGTGATGATTGGTCTTTATGTTGTGTCTTGTGTACTTTTGTTTGTTTGTGTGTTTGTGTTTTTCTTTTTCTATGTGAGTTTGAACGTCCCACTGGTATCTTTCGCCTCTCCTATAATCGAGCGATTAAGAAATATCTTCTTAATTTCAAACACATTACGTTTACAGGATCTTTGCTCAAAGAGGGAGGCACATATTTTGATTGGAAGACCGGACCGCTGCAGCTAAATTGACTTTCCTCCTTATGAAGTATCTCCAGATTACGGTGTCGATTTACTGAAAATATATCAAATGTATTTATCTTTAATAAGATTTGCAGTTTCCCCCATTTAATTACTTTGTAGTATGAGAGGAAAAATTAAATGCAATGCTTGAAACATTTGAATGCTAGATATATATATTATATGCATTAACTTTGTTTTGACTGTGTAAACAAATTTTATTTTCAATATAGCCTATTTATTGGTTCCCCATTTATTAATTGTAGATATTGTTAATTGAAGTTCCAAATAAGGAGCCTGCTATTCAGTAAAATCCTCATATAGAAATGTCTAGCGTTCATAATATATTACAGAGTAGTTTTACCTCAATTACTAATATACTAAACGTCTATGGTTTAAAAGACAGTTTCGGTGTGCCAGTGTAATTGGTACTTGTAAGTATTGATAAGTTGATTGTTTTATGTCCGGTGGCAAATGTTTTATACATGTTGAGGACTATAAATGGTACCCCAAAGCTCCTATTACTGCGTGTAAAAAGGTTAACAGATTGTAATTAATATATCCAGATACATCATATATAATGGCGTTACTTTTTCAAATAATCAACCATACTTTTTATATGATATAGTTATACAGGAAAATCTTCTCTGCTAAATATTTACTGTACATTCATTTATATTCTTGGATACAATTTTTCGTGGACTGAGAGACACTTACATTTTCGTGTATATTTAATTTCGTGGTTTTGCAGAAGCCTATACAAAATGATTATTTGTTGTCGAAAAATCAACGAAAATGGGTATCCAACGAAACCTCGGGAATTCACATAACTCCTCTGAATTCTTTTCCCCCCTTTGCTTCTAACTTACATTAACATGCAAATTTTATTTGAAAATGTCATACAAAACTTGGGTGATGTCCTTTACCAATGTTTACTGTTTAACCAGTCGAAACCGTTCGTATGTTTCTGTACATCCTAGGAAGACATTACCTGCATCCTTTACTCTGGTTAAGTCAATGTCATGATTATACTGTATGTCTGAAAGAATTGCAAATGAAAAAGTTATGTTTTAATTGATCTTTACCTTTTCTCTTTCATTTCCCTTTTTTATTTTATGCAATGAAATCATAGCAAATATTTGATATGAATAAATGAAAAGAGGCGTTTAGTCGCCTCGTAAAAAGTAAAATCACGTGCTTAAAATTTAATCAGATTAACGCCTGGACTGATAATAGGCATTATATAAATTTTTATACATCTTTCACAGAACTTCGCACGTTTTTTCTGTTCATGATGGAACTTCCCATAGGATGACCTTAGGGATTATAGTTTATATAAGCAGTGCTAAAACTTAAGAGACGGTAGTAGAGGTAATAACAGCTTTAAAATCTTATGGACTACGCCGAGTTAATTTTCAAATTGCCAGGAAGATCCCATTGAAGTGTCAATTGTTTCATCAGAATGTTTTTCTTTAAATTGTGCAGAATATTTACCTAGGGAATAATTTGTTGAATATGCATTTGCACTTCATGCTTCTCTATTCAACATTATTGTTAAAACAGTTATATGTTTTATAGTGAATAAGATTATATTACAATGTAGACTGATGTTTCATAATGTTTGACGTTTTCACCTGTTATGGCTGGTGTTTTTTCTGCTCACACATTGTTGTCAATATAATGAAATTCAATTCGACTGCCATACAAGGAGTGATGTAGCAAACTATCGAACCAGGTTTTCCCGCCAATTTTCTACATAAAGAAATTCCTGTACCAAGTCAGGCATATGACAGTTGATTTTCGTTTGTTAGATGTGTTTTGGCAGCTGATTTTGCTATTTTATGAAGACTTTCTGTTTTGAAATTCCCTCTCTGTTCGTTATATATGTTATTTTACTTTTTCATATAAATGGCTATGTAGTTTTCAAAATGTAATTCATCAATACTAATTCTTTGGTAGAAACCAGGTGAAAATTCATTAAGGAACACTGCAAACATGATTAAAATAATGTACAAAGATGAATGTTTGCACTTTTATTTTCGAAATGTACCTTCTGTCTCCATAGCTGAAACAAGTCTTGGAAGCCAGACGTTCATATCCCCAGTGGCGTTCACATAAGTGAATGGTCTAAGATAACCTGGGATCTCACATTCCTGCTTTAAGACTGGAATGATGACATTTTCTTTCATTTCAGCTAGCAACTTTAATATGGCAAATTCTACTTCATAATGGCACCAGTAACTCTTATTGTGCTCCTTCGTTAAAATAAACATTGTTTTTACGGAGTTTGTCATAGCATATTCTATGTTTTCCGCTATTTTCTTTCCTGGTATAAAATCAGTTGAATGTTCAAAACACTTAAAATTGTAATCATTTTGTAAGTGTTGTATTACTGTTTCGACCCAGGATCTGTCACTTTCACTGTATGATATAAATACGTGATACTTCTTGCCATCAGGAAGAGGTCTAGTTTGTTGTGAATTGTCGTCATTTTCATTTGTTAATTCTCTATTAAAAGGTGAAGCCATCTGTTTTAATGGTACTGAAAACAAAATAATCAAACACACAATACAATTTAATGTCATATTTATTATATGTTTTTTTGTAAATGTCTACGATTTTGACAATTTTCTAAATGATAAATTTTGTGTGAAAGTTCTGCAATCGATACAAAGCACATGCACTTAAATTTTGGTTGACATTGTCTTCTATTCAAATTTGACCTTTGGCGATTTTGGATTTTCCATGCCCCTTCAGCTTGCCTGAAGATGGCTACTTAATTTTTGATTTCAGGTAGATAAGCATGTTTGTCAAACAATACCAGTAATCTATAAATGAGGTTCTGTTTACTATCTTTATAGATCACAGAAATACGAATTTGTTTTGTTGTATATTTTAACGTCTATTACGACTAGTATGTAAATAAATTAATAAAATAGGAGATGCATTGCGTTCCTGACATTATTAAAGAACATAGCGGATTTGGATTACATAAAAATATTTATTATAACGACGGTTTGTGAGAAATAGTTCTGTGTGTAATTTATATAGCACCATACAAAGCATTATCAATTCCTGCCCCTTTTGCTGTTGGCAAAAGAACAGTTTATCTTTCGGTTAAAAGCGAAAGCAGATTCAATATGCTCATTGTTTTTTTTTTATAAAAGTTTACAAGGGTTACTTTGATGGTATTGTCACACTTAAATTCTTTTTAACTAAAATATAGCAATTAACCATGCAAATGGTACGTAGCTAAATATAACAAATAAAGTAAACCAATGAATATAAAATACTCACATCGCTATTATAGATCCTAAATAAATTCATGCACTATGATAATAAAGATATAAGGCTATTGAATTTTTACATACAAATCAAACACTGTCTGTAGACTACAATGCAGAACTGCATAAGGCGAAAATTGCATTGTAGTTTTAAAATCATCAAATCAAATCAAATTATACTATTACAAATCATACTATGACGAATAAAGACATTTAATGTCTTTATTCGTAATAGTTTATAGTCCATAAAGAGCATATAAATCAATACAAATCACAAAATTCCACACAAACAACACATGCAATCTGGAATTATTATACTAAAAGTATAATAGTACCAGATATAATATACCATACATACTGATTGTTAATTATTAATATGATTAAGATCTAATATAGTAGCATGTTTAACATAAAATATACAGGATATGAGGGAGCAGTACAAAGAGGGAACTGCATTTGTTAACCTTACTAGTATATTGCGTCTCTGTTTTCTGTATAATCTGGAAATTGTTTTTTAAGTAAATACTAAAAACTAGAAAACCTATCTGGATCATGGCAGATGAAGATTAAGATTTTAATACTTAGTTTATGTTTCTTAAATTTGGAATAGTTATCAAAGGTACCAGGATTATAATTTAGTACGCCAGACGCGCGTTTCGTCTACATAAGACTCATCACTGACGCTCATATCGAAATATTAATAAAGCCAAACAAGTACAAAGTTGAGAAGCATTGAGGATCCAAAATTCCAAAAAGTTGTGCCAAATACGGCTAAGGTAATCTATGCCTGGAATAAGAAAATCCTTAGTTTTTCGAAAAATTCAAAGTTTTGTAAACAGGAAATTGATAAAAATGACCACATTATTGATATTCATGTCAACACCGAAATGTTGACTACTGGGTCGATGATATCCTCGTGGACGAAACGTCCACCTGCAGTGGCATCGACCCAGTGGTTTAAATAGTTATCACATCCCTAATTAACTGGGCATTTAAAAAGTCGGAATGCGAGTACATATGTTCAAACTCTTTTAGATCATTTTTTAGTAGCAATAAACAAAAGAACTATGTCAATTGGACATGCTTTGATACTATTTATGCACTTGAATTTTTACTTGATAACATTTTTGTTCGCTTTGGAGATTCCGTATATCGTCAAGTTATTGGAATTCCAATGGGGACTAACTGTGCACCACTTATTGCGGACCTGTTTTTGTATTGTTATGAGTTACAATTTATGACTAAAATTAGCAAAGACCCATCAAAACAACATTTGATACAAAAATTTAACAATACTTTTAGATATTTGGATGATATATTGGCTCTAAATAATGACGACTTCAGTATGTATACTAAAGAAATTTATCCTGTAGAACTTACTTTAAATAAAGCTAATGATAACAATGACCACTGCCCTTTCCTCGATCTTGATATCTATATCATAAACGGGAAGCTTAATACAAAAATTTATGATAAAAGAGATGATTTTTCATTTCCTATATGTTAATTATCCATTTTTAGATGGTGACGTTCCCTTGTCACCATCTTATGGTGTTTATATATCTCAACTTGTACGATTCGCTCGTGTATGTAACAATGTATTAGATTTTAGCGAGAGAAATTTATGTATTACTGAAAAATTATTACACCAGGGTTTTCGATATCACAAACTGGTCAAAACATTTACTAAATTTTATCACCGGTATAAGGAAATAATTCGTAAATATAACTCAACATGCAGACATCTTATACGTTCAGGTATTTCACATCCAAAATTTTATGGAAATATTCTTTATAAAGCACAAAAATGTCAGTATTCTCCTCAGAAACTAACAAAACCTTTAAATAGACTTATTAAAAGGGGTTATAGTTACGATACTGTTGTCAGGTCATTAAAGATTGCATATTTTGGCCTTAACATTGATTCACTGATAGGGTCTTTGCATCGGAACTAAACACATTTATTTCTAAAAAAACAGTTGTTGGCATGACACGGGTTATGTTCTTCTCATATATTTTATGATAGTATGATACTAAACCCCTAACGGGAGGGATTGTACCTGATATTCATATGATGAAGACATAATCTTTCAATCAGTTTAATTGAGGTCTGGAGCTGGCATGTCAGTTAACTGCTAGTAGTCTGTTGTTATTTATGTATTATTGTCATTTTATTTATTTTCTTTTGTTACATCTTTTGACATCAGACTCGGACTTCTCTTGAACTGAATTTTAATGTGCGTATTGTTATTCTTTTACTTTTCTACATTGGCTAGAGGTATAGGGGGAGGGTTGAGATCTCATAAACATGTTTAACCCCGCCGCAATTTTGCGCCTGTCCCAAGTCAGGAGCCTCTGGCCTTTGTTAGTCTTGTATGATTTTAAATTTTAGTTTCTTGTGTATAATTCGGAGTTTAGTATGACGTCCATTATCACTGTACTATTATGCATATTTTAGGGGCCAGCTGAAGGACACCTACGGGTGCGGGAATTCTCGCTACATTGAAGACCCATTGGTTGCCTTCGGCTGTTGTTTGCTCTATGGTCGGTGGTTGTCGCTTTGACATATTCACCATTTCCTTTCTCAATTTTATCAGAGGTACCAGGATTATAATTTAGTACGCCAGACGCGCGTTTCGTCTACATAAGACTCACCACTGACGCTCATGTCGAAATATCTATAAAGCCAAAACAAGTACAAAGTTGAAGAGTATTGAGGATACAAAATTCCAAACAGTTGTGCCAAATACGGCTAAGGTAATCTATGCCTGGAATAAGAAAATCCTTAGTTTTTCGAAAAATTCAAAGTTTTGTAAACAGGAAATTGATAAAAATGACCACATTATTGATATTCATGTCAACACCGAAATGTTGACTACTGGGTCGGTGATATCCTCGTGGACGAAATGTCCACCTGCAGTGGCATCGACCCAGTGGTTTAAATAGTTATCAAAGGTACCAGGATTATAATTTAGTACGCCAGACGCGCGTTTCGTCTACATAAGACTCATCACTGACGCTCATGTCGAAATATCTATAAAGCCAAAACAAGTACAAAGTTGAAGAGTATTGAGGATACAAAATTCCAAACAGTCGTGCCAAATACGGCTAAGGTAATCTATTCCGGGAATAAGAAAATCCTTAGTTTTTCGAAAAATTCAAAGTTTTGTAAACAGGAAATTGATAAAAATGACCATATTATTGATATCCATGTCAACACCGAAATGTTGACTACTGGGTCGGTGATATCCTCGTGGACGAAACGTCCACCTGCAGTGGCATCGACCCAGTGGTTTAAATAGTTATCAAAGGTACCAGGATTATAATTTAGTACGCCAGACGCGCGTTTCGTCTACATAAGACTCATCACTGACGCTCATATCGAAATATTAATAAAGCCAAACAAGTACAAAGGTGAGGAGCATTTAGGATCCAAAATTCCAAAAAGTTGTGCCAAATACGGCTAAGGTAATCTATGCCTGGAATAAGAAAATCCTTAGTTTTTCGAAAAATTCAAAGTTTTGTAAACAGGAAATTGATAAAAATGACCACATTATTGATATTCATGTCAATACCGAAATGTTGACTACTGGGTCGGTGATATCCTTCTGGACGAAACGTCCACCTGCAGTGGCATCGACCCAGTGGTTTAAATAGTTATCAAAGGTACCAGGATTATAATTTAGTACGCCAGACGCGCGTTTCGTCTACATAAGACTCATCACTGACGCTCATGTCGAAATATCTATAAAGCCAAAACAAGTACAAAGTTGAAGAGTATTGAGGATACAAAATTCCAAACAGTCGTGCCAAATACGGCTAAGGTAATCTATTCCGGGAATAAGAAAATCCTTAGTTTTTCGAAAAATTCAAAGTTTTGTAAACAGGAAATTGATAAAAATGACCACATTATTGATATTCATGTCAACACCGAAATGTTGACTACTGGGTCGGTGATATCCTCGTGGACGAAACGTCCACCTGCAGTGGCATCGACCCAGTGGTTTAAATAGTTATCAAAGGTACCAGGATTATAATTTAGTACGCCAGACGCGCGTTTCGTCTACATAAGACTCATCACTGACGCTCATATCGAAATATAATAAAGCCAAACAAGTACAAAGGTGAGGAGCATTTAGGATCCAAAATTCCAAAAAGTTGTGCCAAATACGGCTAAGGTAATCTATGCCTGGAATAAGAAAATCCTTAGTTTTTCGAAAAATTCAAAGTTTTGTAAACAGGAAATTGATAAAAATGACCACATTATTGATATTCATGTCAATACCGAAATGTTGACTACTGGGTCGGTGATATCCTTCTGGACGAAACGTCCACCTGCAGTGGCATCGACCCAGTGGTTTAAATAGTTATCAAAGGTACCAGGATTATAATTTAGTACGCCAGACGCGCGTTTCGTCTACATAAGACTCATCACTGACGCTCATGTCGAAATATCTATAAAGCCAAAACAAGTACAAAGTTGAAGAGTATTGAGGATACAAAATTCCAAACAGTCGTGCCAAATACGGCTAAGGTAATCTATTCCGGGAATAAGAAAATCCTTAGTTTTTCGAAAAATTCAAAGTTTTGTAAACAGGAAATTGATAAAAATGACCACATTATTGATATTCATGTCAACACCGAAATGTTGACTACTGGGTCGGTGATATCCTCGTGGACGAAACGTCCACCTGCAGTGGCATCGACCCAGTGGTTTAAATAGTTATCAAAGGTACCAGGATGATAATATTCATGTCAACACCGAAATGTTGACTCATGGGCTGGTGATACCCTCGGGGACAGTATTGAAATGATTTTGTAAGAATTCTTATCTTGGTGAGCTACATAGAGGACACTCTAGCTAAAACAAAATGTACCTTAAAGTTTGTAGTTCAATTTCTATCAAAAAGTAAAAAAAAAAAAATACTGAAATCCGTGAAAATGCAAAACAGAAAGTTCCTTAAGAAATGGCAAAATGAAACGCTCAAACACACTAAACACATCAAACGAAT
This sequence comes from Mytilus edulis, assembly GCA_019925275.1. NCBI lineage: Eukaryota > Metazoa > Mollusca > Bivalvia > Mytilida > Mytilidae > Mytilus > Mytilus edulis. Next base: position 91,217,638 of record CM034357.1, on the reverse strand, counting down.
ACAAAACAGCTGTCATTTTCCTATCCTGATACATGCATTTCCATATGTAGAAATTAGTGGATCAAACCTGGTTGCAATTGTAGAGCTTCATCCCTCCCTGAACGACAGTCGCACAGAATTTCATTATATTGATAACAAATTGTGAACAAAGTGGCGTGTTATAAAGACAGTAAAAACAAGTGCATCATGCGACGCAAAACCTCTTCATGCAAAACGAACAATTTATTGTTACAAACTAAAAGTAGATTTAATATGCTAACTACTTTTATCTCGAGGTTGGCAATGATATCTTTAATATGTTTGTTATAGTTAAACGTTATCAATATTTACTAATATGAATATTATAATGTAAGAAAACATCCAGTCATGTCTTTTAAAACAAAATTCGAATGATACATATTGATTATAACAAAGTTAATCATCAAATAATTAGATGAATATCAAATACTCACAAAGCCTGTATAATTTTTAAATAAACTCATGCATTAAACAAGTATCCTTCAAGTACATAACTATGATAATAAAAGATGCATTGTTATAGATTTTTACAATAACTTCACGTATACTTTACAATGCAGAACTCAATCAAGGCGGACATAGCAGTAAAGAATTAAAATGCGTGTATTGGACTTTTGCCGATTTGCCTCTAGATAATGAGTAAATCATGTCGTGATATTCTTTTGTGCAAACATGTTTAAAATTGGAACAAGTATTATTGATCAAGATCACATGTGTTGCATTGAAATACCAAAGTAAAATAAAAAATGACAAAATCGCATGTGAAATATATTGGATTATTTAACTTCTCATAAATGATACAACAATTAGTGTTTGTCAAGATATTGTTGTTAATATCACATCTTAACAAATTCAGAGTGCATAAAAATTATGTAGTTCCTTGTATGTTATTATACTTTAGTCCAAATAATTATGACGTCTTAAAAGGCTATTATATTTTTTTTCTTTGACGCCTTACTTTGAAGTAAGGCGTCAAAGAAAAAAATTATAATAGCCTTTCATGACGTCATAATTATTTGGACTAGTTATACTTTATTGTAATCATTTAGTCCCTGATAAACACAATGAAAAGAATAATTATAAATAAAAATTTGAAATTGTTTCCCTGTTTATATCATTTTATTTAACGCCATGTTTTTGATCCAGTTTAACCATTTCAATTGATTATTTATAGTGTGTCTTTCTATATTGTAATGTTACACCACTACTTCATGGTTTGGTGAAGTTTGGCACCTGTTAAAACGTTTAAACACGCTACATTTGTTTAGATTTGCACCTGTCCAAAGTCAGGAACCTGTTGTTCAGGGGTTGTCATTTGTTCATGTGGTTCATAAGTGTTTCGTGTTTCTCGTTTTTTATACTTAGATTAGACTGTTGGTTTTCATGTTTGTATGGTTATACACTAGTCATTTGTGGGGTCCTTTAAAGATTGCTGTTTGGTGTGAGAGAAGGCTTTGTGTTAAATGTCGTATTTTCACATATAATGGTTTACTTTTTACTAAGTGTGACTTGAAAGGGAAGTTATCTCATTAACACCCATACCACATCAAGTAGAAAATAAGCTGTCAAAAAAATAAGGAAAAGGACAAACAACAGCATACAAAACACAACATATAACCAGATGCTCCGCAGGGCGCAGCTTTATACGACCGCAGAGGTTGAACCCTGAACGGTTGGGGCAAGTATGGACACAACATTCAAGCTGGATTCAGCTCTAAATTTGGATTGTGATTACATAGTTGACACAGCATAGGTTTCTGACACAGAATGAATGTGGTCTAATGAACTTAAAATAATTTTTTTTGCCTTTGAGCAATTCACCATGCTGTTGAATATTAATCCTCTCAAAAAAATGTTTGAAGAAATTTTCTTTTTATTTATGAAATCTAAAATGAGAAAATTTTAACCTCCTCCCCATTTTTTTTCACATCCCCCTTTCCCTTTTTCCAAAACTGATCTCAATTCAAATTTCCAATGGAGTTTGCAACAATAACTACTCATTTAAATACATCATAAAATTTTAAAATGTAAAATAAAGTGCTTGTTATCGCTGAATGGTAAAGATTGTTTTAATTTATCAGTTGGTAGTAAAAGTAAATATACATTGTACATTGTATAAAACAATGATTTAAGTTGATTCAACTACTATTCTGTACAAAGAAAGATAACTCCAATTGAAAATTTCTTGCTATTGCACAATATTGTGCAATTAGATATTTCTTGCTATTGCACAATACTGTGCAATTGAAAATATTTGCTATTGCACAATACTGTGCAATTGAAAATATTTGCTATTGCACAATACTGTGCAATTGAAGATTTCTTGCTATTGCACAATACTGTGCAATTGAAAATTTCTTGCTTTTGCACAATACTGATTTTAACCAACTTGAAAACTGTGGGCCCTTAATCAAAAATCTAAGTACATGTTTAGATTCAGCATATCAAAAAGCCCAAGAATTCAATTTTTGTTAAAATCAAATTTAAGTGTAATTTTGGACTTTTTGGACTTTAATGTAGATCAATTTGAAAACGGGACCAAAAATTAAGAATCTACATACACAGTTAGATTTGGCATATCAAAGAACCCCAATTATTCAATTTTTGATGAAATCAAACAAAGTTTAATTTTGGACCCCGATTTGAACCAACTTGAAAACTGGGCCAATAATAAACCAGATGCTCCGCAGGGCGAAGCTTTATACGACCGCAGAGGTTGAACCCTGAACGGTTGGGGCAAGTATGGACACAACATTCAAGCTGGATTCAGCTCTAAATTTGGATTGTGATTAAATAGTTGACAGAGCATAGGTTTCTGACACAGAATGAATGTGTTCTAATGAACTTAAAATTTTTGTTTTCTCTTAGAGCAATTCACTATGCTGTTGAATATTAATCCTCTCAAAAAAATGTTTGAAGAAATTTTCTTTTTTATTTATGAAATTTCAAATGAGAAAAATTGAACCCAATTTTTTTAATCACATCCCCCTTTCCCTTATTCCAAAACTAATCTCAATTAAAATTTCTAATGGAGTTTGCAACAATAACTACTCATTTAAATACATCATAAAATATTAAGATGTAAAAAAACTGCTTGTTATCACTGAATGGTAAAGATTATTTTAATTTATCAGTTGGTAGTAAAAAGTGAATATACATTGTATATTGTATATAACAAAGATTTAAGTTGATTCTGGACAAAGAAAGATAAATCCAATTAAAAAAAAATCTTGCTATTGCACAATATTTTGCAATTAGATATTTCTTGCTTACTATTCTGGACAAAGAAAGATAACTCTAATTAAAAAAATATTTGCTATTTCACAATATTGTGCAATTAGATATTTCTTGCCATTGTGCATTACTGTGCAATTGAAAAGACTTGCTATTGCACAATACTTAATATAATAATTTTAGATCCTGATTTGGACCAACTTGAAAACTGGGCCCATAATAAAAAATCTAAGTACATTTTTGGATTCAGCATATCAAAGAACCCCAAGATTTCAATTTTTGTTAAAATCAGACTAAGTTTAATTTTGGACCCTTTGGACTTTAGTGTAGACCAATTTGAAAACAGGACCAAAAATGAAGAATCTTCATACACAGTTAGATTTGGTATATCAAAGAACCCCATTTTATTCAATTTTTGATGAAATCAAACAAAGTTTAATTTTGGACCCCGATTTGGACCAACTTGAAAACTGGGCCAATAATCAAGAATCTAAGTACATTTTTAGATTCAGCATATCAAAGAACCTAACTGATTCATTTTTTGTCAAAATCAAACTAAGTTTAATTTTGGACCCTTTGGACCTTAATGTAGACCAATTTGAAAACGGGACCAAAAGTTAAGAATCTACATACACAGTCATGACAGTTAGATTTGGCATATCAAAGAACCCCAATTATTCAATTTTGATGAAATCAAACAAAGTTTAATTTTGGACCCTTTGGGCCCCTTATTCTGTTGGGGCCAAAACTCCCAAAATCAATACCAACCTTCCTTTTATGGTCATAAACCTTGTGTTTAAATTTCATAGATTTCTATTTACTTATGCTAACGTTATGGTGCGAAAACCAAGAAAAATGCTTATTTGGGTCCCTTTTTGGCCCCTAATTCCTAAACTGTTGGGACCTAAACTCCCAAAATCAATACCAACCTTCCTTTTGTAGTCATTAACATTGTGTTTAAATTTCATTGATTTCTATTTACTTAAACTAAAGTTATTGTGCGAAAACCAAGAATAATGCTTATTTGGGCCCTTTTTTGGCCCCTAATTCCTAAACTGTTGAAACCAAAACTCCCAAAATCAATCCCAACCGTTCTTTTGTGGTCATAAACCTTGTGTCAAAATTTCATAGATTTCTATTAACTTAAACTTAAGTTATAGTGCGAAAACCAAGAAAATGCTTATTTGGGCCCTTTTTGGCCCCTAATTCCTAAAATGTTGGGACCAAAACTCCCAAAATCAATACCAAACTTCCTTTTGTGGTCATAAACCTTGTGTTAAAATTTCATAGATTTCCATTCACTTTTACTAAAGTTAGAGTGCGAAAACTAAAAGTATTCGGACGATGACGACGCAGACGACGACGCCAACGTGATAGCAATATACGACGAAAATTTTTTCAAATTTTGCGGTCGTATAAAAATCTAAGTACATTTTTAGATTCAGCATATCAAAGAACCCCAAGGATTAAATTTTTGTTAAAATCAAACTAAATTTAATTTTGGACCCTTTGGACCTTAATGTAGACCAATTTGAAAACGGGACCAAAAATGAAGAATCTACATACACAGTTAGATTCGGCATATCAAAGAACCCCAATTATTCAATTTTTGATGAAATCAAGCAAAGTTCAATTTTGGACCCTTATGCTTATTTGAACCCTTTTTGGCCCCTTATTCCTAAACTGTTGGGACCAAACTCCCAAAATCAATCCCAACCTTCCTTTTATGGTCATAAACCTTGTGTTTAAATTTCATAGATTTCTATTTACCTATACTAAAGTTATGGTGCGAAAACCAAGAATAATGCTTATTTGGCCCCTTTTTGGCCCCTAATTCCTAAACTGTTAGAACCTCAACTCCCAAAATCAATCCCAACCTTCCTTTTGTAGTCATAAACCTTGTGTAAAAATTTCATAGATTTCTATTTACCTAAACTAAAGTTATAGCACGAAAACCAAGAAAATGCTTATTTGAGCCCTTTTTTGGCCCCTAATTCCTAAACTGTTGGAACCAAAACTCCACAAAATCTATCCCAACCTTCCTTTTGTGGTCATAAACCTTGTGTTAAAATTTCATAGATTTCTATTTTTTTTTTTACTAAAGTTAGAGTGCGAAAACTAAAAGTATTCGGACGACGACGACGCCAACGTGATACCAATATACGACCAAAAAATTTTCAATTTTTGTGGTCGTATAAAAACTAAAGACTGAGCAACACGAACCCAACTGAACACCTCGGGTTATCTTAGGTTCTTTGGAAGGGAAAGCAGACCCTGCTCCACATGTGGCACTGTCATGATGTTCATGTTAGTATGAATCCGGTGATTATAAGTCTAATTCGGTGGGTCACATTAAGGAAAAGGATTGTGGCTGCAACAATTGAAACATATCCGTCGTCATCTGTGTAAAAGATATTCCATAATGGTCAACCAACTCGTTGTGGCGTCTGTAAAAGATTTGAAGGGATGATTTCAACTTCAAACTTTGTTTAATAGCTTCTTTGTGAGCAGCAACCTTCATAATTAAGTCCTGATAGGAAATGGCAGCCCTAGAATATTTTTTCAACTTAGAATATACATTCCATATGCTGGCGCTTCTGCAGTAAAGCTAGTTAGAAATGGAGGGTCTCTCACTTTTAGGAAGCTGAAAATCTCTTATGTCTTAAAGTGGTGTCAAAGTATGAGGCAGACTTAACTGCATCTGTCTTATTCTTTATTTCAAGTTCGACGATATAGATGTGTTCTACAGAGTCACCTAACTGTGAATTATGTAGTAAAAAGACATCATTCATATAGTGGAAAGTGAAGTTAATATAAAGGATAATGTCAGCTTCTTTTCATTCACAAAGAGTAAGGAAGGATCGATATTTTTTATGAATCAAGGTGTAACTAACTCTTTTAATATGTCTTTTAGTTTGAAATGGGGTATATTTGTGTAGAGGATAGAAAATTCAGTTGGTTACAGATATTTTTATTATCCATATTTGTATTATAAAGCAATTGTTGCACTTTGATTCATTGAATATCAAAATGTGTACACTGTGCAAAATTATATCTCTTTGATATTCACACCAGCCTAGTAAAAAATTGAAAACTAGAATGTGTCCATAGTACACGGAAGCCCCGCTCACACTATCATTGTTTATGTTCATACGTTTTCAGATAGACACACAAAACTATAACATAATAAACAAAAAGACAAGACACACACAGAACTGATCAAGGAATATTAGCAAATACTCAAAATATTGCTTAGACATTAATATTTAATTATTAACCATGTTTCACTAAATATTTAGTATTATACTAAATTTCTCAAAAACAATTGATGGCTCATTTTTGGTCCAAATTTAAACAATTTGGTGACTCTAGAAGAAGAGTTCTTACAGGTTTATATACCTATTTGGTTATAAATTTGTTGTGAAAAAATTGTAAAAGACAAATACTTTTATGTTCAATGCTCTTTAGTTATCCTACTCAGCATGTTAGTATAGTATATTATCTTGTTATCATTTTGCACTTTACAAAAACTAATCATCAAGAAGATGCCTTTATTTAGCCCCTGAAATTTTAAAAATAATAATATTTTAATCCTATTGATAAATGAACAGGCTGATAAAATTTTGACACTTTAATGCAGGATGGTCATTTGTGATGATATAAACATGTTGAAATTTATATATTTTACTAAAGATTTACATTTTACACATAGTTTGGGGAAATAGATGCTAAGCCATGGCATACCCAAATATATATTTTACACACACTAGATTCTTGAAAATACATTTTTTTAGAAAAATATCTTATTTGGGTTAGCTTTTAGATGTACATGTGTTGAAAAATAAATTAATGAGTCATTGAGAAGATCCCAAAATGAGGTTTTTCACTTTGTTCAAGGGGTTTGAAGCATTCATGTAAATATGTAAGACAGTAATGAATAATATAAATACTGATATCTGATAGGCTAATATATATTGCTCATTTGGACCAGATGGTTATTCTGAAAATTTATAAAGCTAATGATCTATAAATTAACAGACCAAAAAGTGGCCTTATTACTACTATCTCATTTCTATAAGCAAAACAAAATAAAAACAAATTTGCATAAAAGTATTTATTTCAATAAATAAATTGAAAGTTTTTGGTAGTTGGTTGTTTCTTATCTATCAAAATAAGTTTCTACACAGTGGACATGTTGAGTTGTGGCTTGTCTGGAACCATTTATACTGAAAAGATAAACAAGGCAATAATTAGGTAAAACTATATACTCAATGAATTTAATTTCCAGTAGTGTTGTCTAGGGTTGCTGTCTAATTGATGGTTACTCTATATTTTCTTGTAGCTATGTACTTCTGTTTATAACATTTCAAAATAAAAGCAAACTTGAACCTCTTATAGCTATATATTTGGTATGAGTTTTGTTCATCTTTAAAGGTAATAAAGTCACCCATAGTTCTACATCATTTTGGCTGTGGTAGAGAGCTTGTTTCATTTGCAATCGTACTATATCTTCTAATTTTAATATCATAATTCCTAATTATCATTTGGGGAAACCACTTTTTAGTAACAACCTGAATGGATTACCATTACAGCAATAGCTTTTTTTAAAGGAAAGCCCACTATTGAGTACTGGTAGTAAAATATCAGAGAGAATCTTTGTCAGAAGGAATTGATTCATTTTTGAAGGGCAGGAATCATTCAACTCAAATGGTTAGTTTAAGTTTCTGTCAGCCAAAATATGTGGTGTGGTTTACTGTGTGTTATGACTATGTTTTTTTTATTTAATAATGTTGGAATTTACTATACCTTAGAAATTAACTGCTATACAGCATGAAACGACAAATATTTTTTAGAGAAACTTTCAAACATAGTTTTTATGACATTTTCCTATCTTGAATTTTGGGTATATTTCTATGTTTGAAATATACTTGCGACAGGGATGAACAGATGCAATATAGACTTTTTTCATCTTCGCAACTTACCAAGCATGCTGAATGGAACTTCTTCTTGCAAGTTTTACATGTGAGTCTTGGGAGTTGGTAATTTGTGCCGTGAATGACAGAGAAACATATCATACAATCCTCTACTCCCTCAAATCTCTTGTCTATATTTCTCTTCCATATCCTCAGTCCATCAATAATACTACCATTCTAAATAATAACACATTTTATTAGATATATGGTATGATACTAAATCTCTAACGGAAAGGATTGTGCCTGATATTCATATGATGAAGACATAATCTTTCAATCACTTTAATTGAAGTCTGGAGCTGGCATGTCAATTAACTGCTAGTAGTCTGTTGTTATTTATGTATTATTGTCATTTTGTTTATTTTCTTTGGTTACATCTTTTGACATCAGACTTTGACTTCTCTTGAACTGAATTTAATGTGCGCATTGTTATGCGTTTACTTTTCTACATTAGCTAGAGGTATAGGGGAGGGTTGAGATCTCATAAACATGTTTAACACCGCCGCATTTTTGCGCCTGTCCCAAGTCAGGAGCCTCTAGCCTTTGTTAGTCTTGTATTATTTTTAATTTTAGTTTCTTGTGTACAATTTGGAGTTTAGTATGGCGTTCATTATCACTGAACTAGTATATATATTTGTTTAGGGGCCAGCTGAAGGACGCCTCCAGGTGTGGGAATTTCTCGCTGCATTGAAGACCTGTTGGTGACCTTCTGCTTTTGTCTGTTCTATGGTCAGTTGTTGAGTCTTTGACACATTCCCCATTTCCATTCTCAATTTTATTTTAATCAAATATATCTCATATAATATTCAGTCAAGAAGTAATTATGTTTTGGTGAAGATGGCCTCACATTGATTAAAAGTTTTTCCAAACCCTTCACAATCAGATTGGTAAAATTACTATAATACTTTTAAACTGTACATCATTATTCAAGAAAGGAATATGTCAATATGTTATATTGATCATGTCATTCAGAGACATAAACCTACCTGATACTGTAAGAAAACATTGAGTTGAAGCAGCCATTTGTCCCATGTAGCTGCTGACATGCCCACTCTTGTCATTCAGAGACAAAAACCTACCTGATACTATAAGAAAACATTGAGTTGAAGCAGCCATTTGTCCAATGTGGCTGCTGACACGCCCACTCTTATCATTCAGAGAAAAAAACCTACCTGATACTGAAGGAAAACATTTAGTTGAAGCAGCCATTTGTCCCATGTGGCTGCTGACACGCCCACTCTTTTCTCGCTGACTACTGTTATTGTACCGAGGGGATAGTTCTCGGGTAATGCTATCACCATCTCTATTGTGACCTCTTCTAAAGAGTATGTAGCTATTACCTCCCTTGTTATAGGTCTTGTCTTAATCTGAAATTGATACAATAATGTAAAGAAATGCAGTTTAAACTACTTTATCATTTACTTCTTTTAAAGATTTTTTTTACAAAATTGATAATATATAAATAAAAGTAATATTTCTAAACTTTGGGTATTGTTTAACTGGAAACTTCTTCACCATTAGCCTATTTTTATATGGAATCAACTCTATTTATTGATTTCTATTCTGACAGTCTTTCATAAAGAGAGGGGTTATATTTTGCCAAATGAAATCAGCACTTTCCATTGTTTAAATGTCAAAGATCTAGCAATTCCATGCAAGATGTATTCGTCACCTTCTTGTGTAACTAACATGTACAAATGTTTCATATTTGATCAGAAAAATCACTTAAATGAATTGTATTGTATCATTTTGGTCAGGATGTTTTCTGTTTTTGGGTATTTATAACAGAATAATAAAACATAACAAAAAAAAACATAATGCCCTCTACTATCGTAGGTGGGGCATAATTATAAATTCACACAGTTAATTAGTGTATTAACGACCAACCAATAGATTGTGGAGAAATTTGATTATAAGAGGATATAGACTTACTGTTATATTCTCTAACTGTATATCTGTCTTACTGACTGGTTGTATTTCTTCTGTACATAAGATCTGGCTCACATGTTTACTTGTAAATCTGTAAAGAAGTATTTATGATAGATGTAAGATAAGGTAAAAATATATTAAGTATTGCAGGACAATAATGGATTTTGTAGTTCACGGTGTTTATAGAAGCAAATTAATGATTGATTGATTGATGGTAATGAGTTTCACTTTTTATTATCTTGTCAATATTATGGTTGTCAATGGAAGAGGAATCTGGAATACCAAGAGAGAACTATCGAACTTCAGTTTGAAAACTTACAATCCTGGTGAATTTAGATTGAAGTCAAACACACCTGCCACAAGTAAGGATCGACTACTGTATTGACAGGCTTATAGAAGCAAATTATATCATCGTAAATATGTATGATGTCACCTAGAATTACAAGTTTTATTTTAAGGTTTTGAAGGTTTGAACAAATTTTGAATATTATACTTATCTGTTGCTCTATAAAAATGTGTTTATTTTTTTTTATCATGCACTCATTTCAAGATAGGAAGGACACACCTTGCAAGAAAATCAAAACTTCTGATCTGAATTTTTAACATGAATAAATGAGAAATGAGATAGATGGAACTATCTACATATATTGACTTCTATAAAGTTACTCCTTAACTGATCCCCAAACATACAGCCTGTGTTTGACCTTTAACCTATTAACTAACCTATCAACATAATTGATTGTTTTTCTGTCTTGTTCTTTCCACCAGGTCCTCACCATGGCTGGCACAGTCTGTAAGGCATGTCTATATACATAACAGGATAAATACGGTATATCTTTTTCTGTGGCAGCACCTATAAAGTAACAAAATCACTAAAAAAACAAACTAATTTATAGCAATAGACCACATACTAATCTGAGAAATAAACTTTTGACAGTGAAATGTCTCACCTGTGTGAAATTTTGATAGTATAATGCAAACGTAGTAATTAAAATAGCAATACTTTAAACATGCTAACTATGCAAAACATTCAAGGAATCAAAGCGCGAAAGCGCTGTAAAGGCAGTTAATTACAGGTTGTGTGTATTTCTAGTCCAGTTATATCATTATCTTCCATAGAACAGAGGTGGTTTGTAGAATTTAAGATTTAGAGTTCTTTTGTACCTAGTTCACCTATATCTATAGTCTACTGTTTACAGTATATTTCCTGTGCCTCGCCATGAAATGCATTTTTAGCCATGGCCTTGTCAGTTTGCTTTTAATTTATGAGTTTGACTGTCCCTTTGGTGTCTTTCGTCCCTCTTCTTTAGACACATAAGAACTTTTCCTTTTCAATATAAATAGACTATTTTTAATTATTGATTGTATACGCATATTCTATGACTCCCATAAAAAATAGTTCACAAAGATTGACTAGTCTCTGTACTGTGTGTATAGCAAGAACATCAAGTAACATAATGGTAAATGTACATAGTAACACATCAACTCTTTTGATGACCATACCTGCCAACTGTCAGTATTTGCAGAGTATTTCCCCCATCGAGCTCGAGGCTCCCAAATGGAAATTTTGTAAGAGCAATTTTGTCGACTAATTTAAAGAAAACAATTAATTCAGCAATGACAATGAGCTTGTTTATGCACAAAGAAGCCAAAAACCACATTAGAATATATTTGAAGGGAATCCATGACAAATCGCCCCATTAGCAAATAGCCCCACTTTTTCACTAACTCGCCCCACTTTAAAAAAAAACTGCCCCAACCTGGATAACCAAATCGCCCCACTTGTGAAATGTGTTATATCCCTTAATATTACTCCTGCCAACTTGCCCCACCTAATAGAAAACGATAATATCTAGATAAATATATTATTAACCAGGAAGAATTTACTAATGCCAACTCGCCCCACTCATGTAAAAAGATGTTATCCCGTTGTATATAAGTTAAATTCCTTATATTGCATTATGATACAATTAACAGGTTTCTTTTCAATTGTTATGCAAATAACTAAGCTTCAAAACTTAGTTATTCTTCAACAATACATTTTTTTTTAGAATTATAATTTCAGTATATCAATAATAGTAATTAAATAAATTTTCGGTTTGTTTGTATTCTGTGTAGATTAGTTTTCATTAAAGTGGTGCGAGTTTTTATTTTTAATTATATATATATATATATTAATCTAAATATTACCGTTTTTTTATAAGTAGGGCGGGTTGGCAGGAGTAATATTTAACATGATTTAACCAATTTCACATGTGGGGCGATTTGATAAATCAGTTTGTGGCGGTTTTTTTAAAAGTGGGCAATTAGCCAGTGGGGCGACTTGTCCTGCTTCCATTTGAAGGCCCCCTTGAAGGTTTTGTATGACTATATGAACCATCTTTTACGTAAAACCCCCATGTGCATTTTGAAAAGTTGGCAGATATGTTTCTAACTCCAGGCAAAATCTACCGGTATGAATGAAAAAGAAGTTTTCAATTAAGGCTCTGTGGCCATAACAGCTGTCTCATTAGCATTTTAACCACTTCCCATATTTGCAATTAAAACAATAGAAGAAAATTATTCAACGCAAAAACAAAACTTACTTGTAAATATGAAATTCTCTTTACGGTATGAGTTTTTCTCATTGTTTGAGATTGTACAGTAGTACCTGTAACTGCTTATACCTATTTCTTATTCACTTTTGCTTGATAAACTCATTAAATATCATGTATATACATTGTACCACATCTCCTTATTTTTATATGCATTCCAATAACATGAACAATTGAAATTCAATTCTATATACCAAAGCAAAATGAACTGCACCACTTTCATTCACTAGTAAGCATCTTTTGGCAAAATACAAGTTCTTAAATGACACAAGATATATTTATTGATAAAAAAATAAAATTTAGTATACAACTCTTTAACAGGTATAAAAAAAAAAAGCACAGCTGTGTCATAACTTGTGAAATCTGTGCTGAAAACATAGACATTGATGGTATTTGAGTAATTCCATATGTGAAGCTCAACATTAGCTCGTCAGTTGGTGGTGGACAGTTATAGTTCCTTTCTGCAGGCTAGGATGAATGACTTTTCAGGAAAACCAATTTCACAAATCAAAACTTTCCTCTAGATTTCTCCTACAATATTCATCCAGTTTAGTTCTTTTGGTTTAATTGGACACGGTCCTGATTTTTAATTTTGCAAACCATTCAGTCTCTTGCTTGCAAATGGTGCATGAAAATAGGATGGGTATGGCAGTAGACAAGTCTCTTTAAAGTGGGTTTGTGCCCTGAAAAAAAGTTTTATAACTTAAGTTTTTTTGAAACTTGTGCAACACACATACCTAAATAACTATAACATAGAAGAGAGCATCATTCGTGTCAATGTTTTGTTCCTGTTTACATTGTCATTGATATTTTTTCAGAAAGCCTGAGGCATAGCTCATGAATTCCTGCCATTACATCCTAAATTAACATAATTACTGCTAGAATAATTATCACTATGATATACGTACACTATCATTGTACAGCCCAAGTCTTCAGTATATATAATTGTTGCATTCATTCACTCCTGTGTTCAGTCGTTCAAAAATATTTAAACATCAACAAATGAACTTTAATAAGGACAAGAAAACACTAGAAAAGATACGTAACGTAAGGGTACCCAAATTGCACCGAGTACCCAAATTGCACCTATTTAGAAAAAAATAGCAACAAAAATCTTACAAGATTTCCTAGAGACTAAACAATTTGTATTTTTATGATTTGATACTATGCACGTCTTTCAACATAGGTAAACATATTTAGATATACACAAAACGTTCATAGTTTTTATCAACAGATGGACTGTTTACTGAAAAAGCAAAATGTACGAAAACGTCACCATGCGACGTCATCAAAACGTCATCTTTTTAAAATTAGCAAATACAAAATATTATAAGTATCCATTTCGTAAAATATGAAGAGTAAGCATGGAAAAATATCCAATTGTTCAAAATATTTGAAGAAATTAAACAAAAGCCCGGTTATTACACTTTTGACGATGTGAATCTAAGCATGGATGCAATTTGGGTACTCCTCATTACAGAATCATGGATAGTTTGGAGGTTGATTCAAACCCATTTTTCAATGACTCAATATGGATTAAAATGTAAATTGGTGTACCTATACAATCAAGAAGGATAGGGCTACAAAATAAACACAGTATAGACATTTTTTTCTTGATCATAAAAAAACGTAGGTGAAAAAACTGTCAAAATAGGTGCAATTTGGGTACCGTCACGTTACATACAACCCGTGTTAAAGTGTATTTTTCCTGCCATTACATCCTAAATTAACATAATTACTGCTAGAATAATTATCACTATGATATACGTACACTATCATTGTACAGCCCAAGTCTTCAGTATATATAATTGTTGCATTCATTCACTCCTGTGTTCAGTCGTTCAAAAATATTTAAACATCAACAAATGAACTTTAATAAGGACAAGAAAACACTAGAAAAGATACGTACATACAACCCGTGTTAAAGTGTATTTGAAAGAGAAATATATCTGGTTAAACGATGTATAAAGGAGGAAAAAAATGTAGATATTGCATTACGATGCTTTCTACCTAATAGCACGTGGATATGTTTACATATTTAGACTTGACCCAGTATGACCCGTACCTTGTAGGTCACCGCCGTCGTTTAAATACTAGACTACAGTCGTGTATAAGACAATAAAATGCTTAAGCCTGTACTATTTGTGTGAAGTAAATGTGTTTTTTCTGTACATTTAAATTGTTTTACCTGATAGCAAGGACGTATATTTATCCGTTTCCTTCTCAATATCACTTTGTCAATTTCTACGAGCTTCTTCAAAACATACGTATTACTGCGCCCGGAAGTGAAAAAAATATTAGAAATCCTCGTAAAATAATGCTATTTTAAATTTTGTGGAATCCATTTTGTTACATTTATTATATAAAGATAAAAAAAGTTAGGATTAATTATGAATTTGCATATCATTATACGGAACGTTTATGGACTATTTTTCCATAGCTGTAAGTCGGTCATTTTGGCGGGAAATCATGTACACATACACACGTAGATTGGCTGGTACCTGATCGTAATGTTACACATCAGATATATCAAATAGCTAATACCCGGAACGTAGTACCGGGAACCAGGATAATACGTAGACAACATACATAACTAATACCGAAATTGAAAACGCTTTACGGTTTCTCGTTTATAAACCGAATTCCGCTTTGAATTATAGAAGATGCAATATTAATCATGTTCAGTCGACTTTTCATTGTTATATCAACGTCTGAACTAATTAAAAAATCTTTAGATGTCAGATAACACTCGAAATTGACCCGACCTCTTTCCACACGGAATACAAATAATGATAGTTTGTAGTCAGGTTGACTGCTTATAATGCAAAATACACATTAATAACAAGTTCTATAAAACGAACAATACACACTGATCGTTTCTTTAGTCCCCAATGTAAATGAAAGAAACAAAAACCATATCATACCATAAAAAGAAGAGGAGATTTTCGAACATTTCGGGATCTATTTCTGGCCAAAAGACCCCCTGCATAGATTGCGTATGAAAAGATTAACCTCATGACTTGAAAGTCAGGCCTTAAAGCACTGCCTTTAAAAATGACTGAAGTAGAAGGGCAAAATAATCTCCATGTATGGAAATGAGATGATCTGATGCTTATAATCTGAAGTACCTAACACAACCCTGATATGATCTGAAGTACCTAACACAACCCTGATAAGAAATGTTTGCTACAATGTATTTGTATATTTTTTATTTTTATTATTTTCATTTGATTTTTTGACTACATGTATACATCTTAAACAGCATTATATCTTATGTTAATAACAATACATTGAACTACATGAGTGTAAATTAACTATGTGTAAATATCTGTTTTGATTGTATTGTAATTTGTATGTGAGGGCCTCAGGGAAGATAAGTTTATTGTAACTAACTGAGTTTACCCTCTTTAAATAAAGAATTTATTATTATTATTATATATACAAATGAAGACCTACCATGTAAAATATGCAAAAGTTTGAAAGTCAATAGACTGTGACTGAGGGGGTGTAACCGATCAGTAACATTGTGCTTACCTTGAGAGTGGGAGGTCTGTGACTGAGGGGGTGTAACCGATCAGTAACATTGTGCTTACCTTGACAGTGGGAGGACTGTGACTGAGGGGGTGTAACCGATCAGTAACATTGTGCTCACCTTGACAGTGGGAGGTCTGTGACTGAGGGGGTGTAACTGATCAGTAACATTGTGCTTACCTTGAGAGTGGGAGAGACTGTGACTGAGGGGGTGTAACGGATCAGTGACATTGTGCTCACCTTGAGAGTGGGAGGTCTGTGACTGAGGGGGTGTTACCGATCAGTGACATTGTGCTTACCTTGAGAGTGGGAGGACTGTGACTGAGGGGGTGTTACCGATCAGTGACATTGTGCTCACCTTGAGAGTGGGAGAGACTGTGACCGAGGGGGTGTAACCGATCAGTGACATTGTGCTCACCTTGAGAGTGGGAGGTCTGTGACTGAGGGGGTGTTACCGATCAGTAACATTGTGCTCACCTTGAGAGTGGGAGAGACTGTGACTGAGGGGGTGCAACTGATCAGTGACATTGTGCTCACCTTGAGAGTGGGAGGACTGTGACTGAGGGGGTGTAACTGATCAGTAACATTGTGCTCACCTTGAGAGTGGGAGGTCTGTGACTGAGGGGGTGTAACTGATCAGTAACATTGTGCTTACCTTGAGAGTGGGAGAGACTGTGACTGAGGGGGTGTAACGGATCAGTGACATTGTGCTCACCTTGAGAGTGGGAGTACTGTGACTGAGGGGGTGTTACCGATCAGTGACATTGTGCTCACCTTGAGAGTGGGAGAGACTGTGACCGAGGGGGTGTAACCGATCAGTGACATTGTGCTCACCTTGAGAGTGGGAGGTCTGTGACTGAGGGGGTGTTACCGATCAGTAACATTGTGCTCACCTTGAGAGTGGGAGAGACTGTGACTGAGGGGGTGCAACTGATCAGTGACATTGTGCTCACCTTGAGAGTGGGAGGACTGTGACTGAGGGGGTGTAACTGATCAGTAACATTGTGCTCACCTTGAGAGTGGGAGGTCTGTGACTGAGGGGGTGTAACCGATCAGTAACATTGTGCTCACCTTGATAGTGGGAGGTCTGTGACTGAGGGGGTGTTACCGATCAGTAACATTGTGCTCACCTTGAGAGTGGGAGGTCTGTGACTGAGGGGGTGTAACTGATCAGTAATATTGTGCTCACTTTGAGAGTGGGAGGTTGTTTGTTCAAACAAAGATCTGAAAATTTTTGTTTTCTGTTCCTCCAATAAATATTCGGCATTTAAGAATAAGAGCAGACTTGCTGGCTCTGAGTCAGAATAATGTCCAGGTAGGGTGACATGTCTTCCTAAGGACTTTCTGAACAAGAACAGTAAAAACACATTATCAGGTTCTAGTACTGAATATGCATTTAATTTGCAACATGCACAAGACCTTAAATAGTCATCCAGTCATAAGAGGAGGCGGGTTAAAATAATATTCATAGAAATGATATATGCCCATGCTGATACAACTGCATATGAAAAGCCATAGACTTATGGTCTTTCTTATACTGACTTATACTAATCACAACAATGCCATTCTTTACCAAATATTTTATAAATATAACTTACTTGCAACATTTAATGAAAAGTTTCTGTCAAACATGGCTTTAGTATCTTGTGTCGGGTTATCAGGCATAAGTCTATAGATATTAGACAGTAACTGATGAACCAGGCCTGTCTGTCGGAAGTAGATAGCATATTCCTGTCTTATCTGTAAATAGAAATTATCAATAATGTTGACACTAAAAGATGAAATACAAAAGAAAACATGTATTTTTTGACTATCTGAATATACAAACACAGTTTTAACATGTAAATGTTACTTCATGTAATATCAAACTAGATGTGGCAAAACAACAACACATGTGGACACAAACATGATGGTAGTCTCAAAGCTCAAAATCTGAAGGCGTACAGAAAAAAAGTGTGTATAACTGTGATTTTCAATAATTTATAAAAGTCCATAATTTCTGCAAAAATTAGCTGAGTGGAAAAAAACTTAAACTTGATCTGTAACTCATCATGGTTAACTCACATATCAAAAGTCAGCCCAATATCTGAAGGCATTTAGAAAAAAAGTCTGTATAATGGTTTGTTGCGGAATGACGTAAAAGGGTATAACTATATAGCACCGACAACTTTGTTGCAGGGCCATAACAATAATTGTTGTTAATTCTGTAGGGCTCTAAAATAGTACTTTTTATAACACAGAATTGACCTCTTTGCTTGATTATGACGAGTTTATTGTTTCCAATAGATTTTGTGTTTGCCAAATATCTTAATCAATGATTAAACAAATTTACCAATCTTTCTGGTTGGTGTCCAATAAGGTAGGTTCAAATAGAGGTTTCTTCATATAAAATATCAATAAATTTAGGAGATATTAAGAGAAATTGATGGGGTGGGAAGATAAAAATGTTCAGCTTAACAAAGTACTATCTATGTAGGATTGTTGGAGCTAGACTATCAGAGCAGATCTCAAGTTGCTGTGGTGTAATAATGCAAAGATAAATGGAAAAGAGGGACAGACATTTTAATTTTTAGTCCAATTTTTATTTTCCGATTGACAGTGTTCTCTTCTTTTTAATGCCCCCTTTGAATCCCCTTAAACAATTCTTTAAATGTTTTTTTTTCTTCAAATAAATTGATCTTCATCATGATTTCATTTTGTTTTTAATACTAACTTCATTTTGAAGCTACCGGAAGAACGGTGATGCATGTTTTCACTAAATTGAATTAGTTTTAATGACAAAGGAGTTTTTTGGTGTTTATCAATGCATTTAATGAACAAAGTATTCAATTTTTTATTTGTAACAGTTCAAATTACAGAAAAATCTTTATACATGGGGCCTCGATGGCTGAGTGTTCTAAGTAGTTACTACTGTCATCACTAGCCAGTCAACACTGAAGTTGTAAGGTCGACCCCGCTTATGCGGGTGCACTCCACTCCAATCTTAATTGACTAGGATTGTCAGTTTTCCTATCAATGGTCTTTTGTTTTCTTTTGGCACTCCGGCTTCCTCCACCAAAAAAAAATAAACGCCACGAAATAGCCTAAATGTGGTGCTTAAAAGTGGAGTTAAAACACCAAAATAAAAAAAAAATATACATAGAAATACAAATTACCTCTGCTGTTGAACTTTTAAAGAAGTAGAGTAGCAATCTCCAGGTCAATAAATAGGACAATGCTAGTGTGTAATCATCAGTAAATGGACTGATTTTCAGGTACTGATCCACATTCAAACTAGATGACATTACTTCTAATTTACTACCATCCACTAGTATAGTCATCAGTTGTTGTGGGGGACATCTGAAAATAAATATAGTACTGATTACAAGATAGTCAGTAAAACAATTACCTACCAGATTGATTCTTACAGAAATGCAAAGATTAGCATCCTTGGTTAGTGTCAGACATGTGCAAAATGGTGCATAAGTCTCATAATTCTAGCTATTGAAGAACAAAATCAAAGTGATGGAAATCACTCATGGAAAGATTAGAAGAGTAGTTTGAATTATTTCATATTAAGGTATGGTGGGGAAAAATGAACATTTATAAAGCACTATTGCTGAAAATTGCATTTACAGCAGGTCCTTAGAAGGAAACTTGCTTTTCCAGTATGAGGATAAAATGAGCTCAAATTAAATAATATGGGTCTCTTAATTTGCACAATTTTATTTAAACTGCAGTTTATATCTTATCAAAATTATGTTGCCAGTTCTGAACATGTTTCAAAAAAAACAAAAAAAATGCAAAAATTCTTCTAGTAAATGTTACCAACCAAGTTGAAACAGAGGTTATATGGCATTGAAGATTAAAAGTTTTAGAGTGCCTTTTGATCAATTTTTAAAGTATTTTTCAACACAGGGCATTGAAAATGTACTTTTTCAACGTAAACCAATTAAATAACTTATCTTATTGAAATGTGGATTCTTTCTTGATTGCAAAAATATATATTCACTTCTAATATAAATTCAAATGACTAAAATAGACATAATGATTGATGGGAAATAAACTAATAAACAATGGTTTGTTATAATTAAAAGTTTTAAAATTTTTAAACTGTTTCAAGCCAATTCCTGATAAAAAAAAGTGTACTAAAATTAATCTAATTGTTGATTAATTACAGATGATTATTGGAAATTTATCAAGTAAATTATAGGCCTTACTTGAATACCTTTTATTTATTCATATTTATATTCATATTTCATTTTTTTTAAGATCTTGTTAATCCATTAATCATTTATCTTTCAGATATAATTTACAGAATCACTTTATGTAATGTAGATCAAAAGTAATTGGCAATACATAAATCTATCATCCTTATAAATATCAAACATCTAATATACACATTTGTGTATTCAATTATGAGGTCAAATGCTTGTGTATTAAGAATTATATGTATATTGAGTGGTCTGAATAATTATGTAAGACTGAGGTTGATAGGTAATGTGGTCAATTTGATTGGCAGTTTAGGAGATGGGGCATTGTAATTAAAGGTCCACCTTGTCTTTGATTGTTTAGTGATAATGACAGTTGTCAATCATACTACTTGAATCAATACCCAGTTACCTAATCAAAATGTTTTTTTAAAAAGCCTGCATATCAACACACCTTAATGACATACATTCTTGAATGAACTGCTCCAATAATATACCCAGTTTTTTTTCAGTTTACATGTGTATTATGTGCACATACATGAGAACCATAGGGAACTATATTTCAGTGTGAATACATTTAGTAACAGTAGCTAACCTGTCCTGTTGTTAGGGAGGCTGGTGCCTAAGTAAAGATTCAGAAAAAGTTCTAATCTTTCCAAAAAATCAAACTGTATTTTGGTAAAGCTCACAAAATAATAACAACAGTCCCTTGCAGAGTTCATGATATCCTAAGGAAAACACAAAAAGTAATTTTGAAAAAAAAAAATATAAGTTGCATAATGGCCATATATCCTAAAGATTCTGAGAAGGTTTCATTATGGTGATTAGGGATTAAGAACAAATCTGATACAAATGTGTTCTAGATCTGTAGTGCTCACATTCACACAGATGAAGACAGGAAATACACAGTGCAAAAAACATCATTTGAGTAAGATTTTTAAAAATCCTCAAAAAATGAATGAATGAATGTAGTTACCTTGAAACTTCCTCTTCTGTTGAATCTTTACTCTCCTTTTCATATTGTGGTAATTCTGGTATTATACTGAAAATTTACATAGCAGAAAAGTAAAACATGTAAACTGCATATATCATATATGAAAGAATAATTCTTAAAGATACTTCAAGTTCAGGCAAAAAGTTGTTCAATGATAAAATAAATTATTTACTTAAATGTTACAATTGTGATCTTTAGGAAATGAAAACTTCAATTGTTTTTTTTTCGAATATAAATTTCATATTTATAAAAACGAAAAAATAAAATAATTTTGTTAGTTACATATTCTTTTACATATATTTCATTAATTACCTGTACAAAAGATGAAATGCTCCCAACTGAACTTCTCTAACATCATGTGACAACAATGGACATACATGATTGAGCAAGGTCTGCAAGGAATTAGGTAAACCACTTGTGTCATCAGCTTTAAGGTAAGCGGCAAGTTTGTGGTCCAAGACTTGTTGTTTTGGACACTGACAGACAGACAGAGAAAGTGATTTCAGCAGAAGATAAATTTGACCAGTAATTGATTCAGTGTGATTCTCTGCAAAATAATAATAGATGCATCATTTTTCAAACCTAATGCTACACAAATGATAGGTTTTAATGGTTACTTCTGCTATGTGTTTTGTGTTTGCTCAGTTAATGTCTTTTCATGTCTGTGATCCCCGATTCACTACTATCTTCTATTCTCATAATTATTGTATTTTTTCATTGTGGAATTAAATGTTTATCTATATGACATAACCACACCCTAAAAAACTCACATGAGTGTTACAACTCAAACTCACATGAGTGTTACAACTCAAACTCACATGAGTGTTACAACTCAAACTCACATGAGTGTTACAACTCAAACTCACATGAGTGTTACAACTCAAACTCACATGAGTGTTACAACTCAAACTCACATGAGTGTTACAACTCAAACTCGCAGTAAAATATTACGTCAAGTCACAACTCACATGAGTGTTACAACTCAAACTCGCAGTAAAATATTACGTCAAGTCACAACTCACATGAGTGTTACAACTCAAACTCGCAGTAAAATATTACGTCAAGTCACAACTCAAATTAAGAGTATGACATTCATGATATTAAAAAATGTCAAAATTCAAGCTCATTGTAAGCAGTACTGTCTTTCAAAGACATTCAGGCAATACATTTATATCCTTACATCCTTCAAGTGAATTTCTACTTCAGTATTATTATATAAGAATCATCATGGAAGTAATCACACGTACATTAGATCTTGTTTCAAAATGATGACACAGAGAAATAAGCAATTGTTAACAGATTGTCTTATGTACGATTCCATTCTCAATTTTATTGGAATATATGAAGCTATACAGAATTAAGTAACTGTTTTATAAATAGGAAATTAAAGTAAATATTTGGTATCTAAAATCAAAATATAGAAATAATCTGTATATTAGTTCAATCTAAAATATTAAGAAAACTAAAACTAAAGCACTTTATATCTAACCTGCTGTTTTGACAAAAAGTGGTAATAGAGCCCCAAATATTCCCTCACTAAAAAACTCATTCCATTCTGTTAGGAGATTTGGAGGGAAAATAGCCTTTTCTACATCTGTTTGTAAACAGCTGGCTACTGTTGTTAGCAGACGACAAGTTGTACAGGTAAATATCTGTACTTCTACAGAGGTAGGTAATCTTTCTACACTTTCTTCAATGCTCTATAAAATAACATATATTGTTTGCATTTATCTTGATATTTTAAAAAATCTAAATATTGATTTGATTATTTATCAACTAATTAATGAACTATCAAATTTCTTTCTTTTTGGAAACTTAACGCACTCCCTTGATACAAACTAGTTAATACTTTTAGAAAAAAATTGATAGTTTTATAACAAAAATTTTAGAATTTCAAGAAAAAACTCTGAACTATTTATTGGAAAATATACATGTTTTTTTCTCCATCTTGTTCACGTTCAGTTTTTTTCAGAAATTTTAAGCTTGAGTACTTCTGTCTTCACTGCTTACATTTAATTTACGTCCTACTTGAATACATCCTTTTTCTTCCATTTTATGCTATGTTTTATTGAAAGAGACCTGTATTATACTACACACAAATCATGCTCTTCTACACACCTGTACAAACGATACTATACTACACATATTTAAATGTATTTCTACACACCTGTACAAATGAAACAACACTACACATAATAAAATCCCACTCTTTGTCTGTCAAATAAATGGAGACAAGATTGACCGTCTGCTGGAGGAACTTCATTATTTCTATATTGGCAAATATAATGTCTGACCTTGACTGCCCTACATCACTGAAAGTAAAATATCAATCTACATTTAAACAGTCATGACTGTTGTCCTAAAGATAAATTGCTTTTCAAAATTCATGTAGACTTACAAAACTTTAGTAAACCCCATAAAAAAATTATAAAATCAGTCAACAAGCATTAGTTCAAGTCAGGACAATATCCTGGTATATAGGAAATCCCCCCCCCCCCTCTTTCTTTAAATAACCCATTCAAAAAAAAACAAATGAAAATCTTTTACTACTTTTTCTTCTATTATAGCTTTTTAAGAAATAAATTTGACTTAATAATACAATTTATAAAAAAAGAGTTGAAGTATTATTTGTAACACAAGGTACCTTGAATATAGCAGTAAATCATCTTTATCTTCCTTCCAGGTCATAATCTGGGACATTGATGCTTCAAACAGATCTCTGCAGCTTTCAATTTCACCCATCTCTGTGACAATGCTATTCAGTACAGCAAGTGCTTGAATTCCACCTATAATATGATCACTGGTTATCAATATTGTACAATGACACAAATAACCCAGAGACGTAAAAGTATAAAAATGAATATGATGCAGAGTATCATGTTCATTGCTTGTACATGCAAGTGAATATCACATTGTAAATGATTTAGGATATAAATGGAATAAGTCAGCTCAATCTTTCTCAAAATGATTATAACATATATGTCTGTAGAATTAATGTTAAAATAGATCTATTCTGGAAGCTTCAGGATGGATGATGTCAAGCTTCAAATGTGGTACAGACATAAGTCTATTGTTGAGGATAATATGTTGTCCTATCAATGACTTGTGGGTATTTTTGTCTTGGGTTGCTGTCTCATTGACCTATACCATACAACTCCTTTTGTTTATAGTGCCGATATGATGTTGACTACTTTAATGACAATGGCTTGCTGGAATAGTAATTCCTGTGTCTATAAAAAAGTGGAACAACATTTATTATTTCAATATTAATGTCTGTCATAACAGTTTTTTCGTTTTATGTTCTCTGCAGAAAACAAGCCTTTATTTCTCCATGTATTGTTTCATATTTTTTTTATTTTTTAATTGCCTATTATGCTAACAAATATAATTCATATTTAAAGGCTTTATGTTGACCAGTAGTTGTTCCAATCCTTGAATGTCAACTTTTGGTTTTTTCATCCACCAACCTACCAAATGTTCCCATTTAGATTTAAAATAAAAGTTTTGATTACCATTGACAGGGAAGATAGGCTCAGCACTCATCATTCTGGCTACCATTATCTCAGCTAGTGTGTGTTTGTTGTCTGTTGTTAGGTATGGTGCTGCCACCTGCAGGACTTGTACCTTACTCTCATCTAACTCACTGCATCTACAGAAAAAGAAGTCATTACCTAATTGTTAAGATTTATTTTACATTTTGTAGCAATACATTAGAAATTTGAACGCTTATTACTGTCTGAAATGCAAGAAGTCAATGTTACAAATATTAGGAATGATTGAGAACCACAAAATTCAATTTCTGGTCTTTTTTAAAGAAAAGCATAGAAATGTAGCTATCCAAATAGGCTTTACAAATTGCCTCAGTTTACTCAAGATTGCCAGTATTATAAATGGTTCCACTACCCACAGAAACTTCAGAACCTTTCACATCTCTTAAAATTAATAGAAGATATGAATTATTTGTGGATCTATCAATATATTTTGAATCCTCATAAAACATGTAAAAAGAAACACTTTTTGTTTGTTTTTCAAATATATCTGCTTGTTGAGAGTATTCTTTTAGTCTCCTTTATATCAATTGATTTATTGAATTTAAGACGAACCCCAAGAAGTAATTAACAGAATCATTTTGTATAGATCTTTTTCTACACAAATATACAAGAGAAAAGAGATAAAAATCTTCCATGTAAATATATATATATACTATACATCTTGTTAGTCTGTGATATCAAACTGACCTGTCCAACAAGGAATTAAAGTCCAGAGTAAATACTGTATCTTTACTGTACATGACCATTAGTGACTGTAAAGCTAGACACCAAAATGATCCTTTCTCTGCAGCACTGCAATAAACAATATGTTATCAAGTTATTTTATACACAACACTGCATTGACCCCAGCTGTACCTGGATTGGCCATTTGTTGACATATTTATACATGTAGCATGATCAAATGTTTTGGGTTGTTAAATTGAAAACATATAAGGTACACAGGGAAGGTATCCTGAAATAAAGTAACCTTATATAGAGGCATTTTTTTAACCAAATGTACAAAAAATATTTGATACCGATCCAAAGCAAAGATTTGAATATCCTGTAATGGTCCACATATGTTTCATTGAACAGCTCTCAACTGAAATACTATGAATATCCAAATTGATAATCTGAAGGTGAAAATGTCTGTCTGGCAGAGTTCATCTGACCTTACCTCATTTTCATGGTTCATAGGTTAAAGTTAGATTTTCCTAGTTTAGTCTGTTTCTCAGATACTATAAACATAGTCAACTCTTTTTGACATATGGAATGATTGTGAGATGGTCATGTCTGCCTAGTTAATATGATCTAAACCTGATTTTCAAGCTAATCAATGTTCAATTTTCATGGTTATGTCTGTTTCTAAAAACAATAGCTGAATAGGTTAACTATTTATGGTGCATGATATGAAGCTTCAGTGTACATGTTTGTATAACCTCGACTTTATTTATTAAATGGATAATTGATGTTTAGTTTAAACATATTTATTTTAAGTGGATTGGGAAACAAGTTTTTGCAACTAATATTAATCTCTTTCCACTTTGCGGGTGCGAGTGCTGCCTTGTAGCAGCATAAGCCTGCTCTTTTTCGAAATCTACAAGGGTGTCTTTTACGTGCAAGAGATATGGCTCTACCTTAACACGGGTCAGCCACTTATCGTCCACTTCCGACTGACTGTAATCGTTTCCTCAAGACCATACTCGCAAATGGTGTCAAGGGAGAGCCAAATATTCAGTCCCTGAAATTTTCATCCCGGAACGGGAATCGAACCAGGAACCTTTGTGTTAGTAGTCCGATGCACTAACCACTACACCACGCTCTCATTGATGTTTCAAGGTTTATGTGATACTTGTAGTAGAACCTTTTATAAAGAAGACCAGCGGGCAAGACATTTCAGCGAGTGCACTCTTGCATTATGTGTAGATATTTCTTTTTTTCAATGGTTACTTTTATAAATTACCTGTCTAAAGCTGCTGTCAGTAGGTATTTTTATAAATTACCTGTCTAAAGCTGCTGTCAGTAGGTATTTTTATAAATTACCTGTCTAAAGCTGCTGTCAGTAGGTATTTTTATAAATTACCTGTCTAAAGCTGCTGTCAGTAGGTATTTTTATAAATTACCTGTCTAAAGCTGCTGTCAGTAGGTATTTTTATAACTTACCTGTCTAAAGCTGCTGTCAGTAGGTATTTTTTGCTGTTTTCTGTTAACTTCTGTATCAGTGTAGCTACCAAAGTTTCCAATGTTGTAATACACTGTGACAAGGATAGGTTCACATGGACCTATCAAAACAGTATTGAAAAATCAGAAAAGATTAACTTTTATGTATAAGTATGCATCTCAAGAGGAATTTAAGAAAAACATTTTGAAGGGATGAATCGAAAGTAAAATGAAATATGACATTTGTTTTACTGTTGAAAAGAAAATCTCTAAGATTTTAAACTAACCATTTCATAAATGTGGGAAATTCTGAATGCTGTGAACCCACTTATTTTTGCAGATACTTTATTTACGCATTTAGCCAATTCTAATCTACTTTGCTGCGATTAAATTTCACAATTTTCTAATTTACATTAAGTAGTTATATAAGTAAAGTTTAAAGTTTTACATATTTGCAACTTTTCATTTACATGTTATTTTTCTACTCACAAAACTAGTGATAATACTTTGTGGCAAAGTAAGTTGGTTTACAGTACACATCCTTTAAGAAGAAATAATGATAAATGTCTACACAAAACAATGGCTTGCATTAACAGCAAATAAAGTATGGGCTTAAGCAAGAAATAAATGAAAATGGCAGAATCTCATTCCTTACTTACAATATTATTCATATCTTTCCACTGGTTTACAATATTCATACTATGCAACACTGACATTAACAGAGTAATCTGTTTGGGATCCAGTTCTACTGATCTAGTTTCCAGTTCATCTGGTTTCACTACTGACCAATATAAAAGTCTTGCATTATACAAAGCTGAGTACAGAATCTGTGAAAAGCTTGCATCTGACCCTAATGTTTGGTTCATACTAAGGTAAGACAAATCTCCTTTGGTTATAAGATAATCTAAAACCTGAAAATAATTATAATATTAATATTATCACAGTTTTTCTTTTAAATTCTACTTGAACTCTACAGAGTATGATAATAAAACTAAAGATGAATGACATTTATAAAAATAAATGGGAAAGTGTCTATGGGACACATATGATGCTTCCACTTGCATATAATGTTATAACAGACCATTACTCAAGAAAGGTAGAAGCTAGTTTTTGTTGTAAATTTTTTTTAATGTAATCCAGATGCATTACAGCTGATTATTTGTTATTGAACTGTGTCTACCTCTTATAATGGTGTTCTAATTGATTACCTTTCTAGGAGCAACCATTTCTTGTATGTATAAATTCTGAACAAGATTTGACACAATAGGGTTATCTCCCCTATCTCCAGGTAGGCTTTCCTTCACAACTGTCAACAATGTATCCACTGCTTTAATTATTCTATCAAATCTGAAAAAAATACAACTAACTATCAAATAGTTTCTCATGTATTTAATTATTCGTGCATAATATTACAGGAATTATGTATTGGGGTTGTAAGAACAGCCTATATAATCTGTAGACACATTTCACAAGTATTGGGGTTGTAAGAACAGCCTATATACATGATATAATCTGTAGACACATTTCACAAGTATTGGGGTTGTAAGAACAGCCTATATAATCTGTAGACACATTTCACAAGTATCAATTTTTATGGATTAAGGAAATGTTACTTTTAAATGAATATTTGTTTTCCTGAATTAAACAATGTCTGTATACAAGCTTATCGTAGATATCTACTTTTGAAAATTAAAATGTGGTTTATATAACCTATACCAAACAAAATTGGTACCCCATGTAGAATAAGGGATGCAGATTGTTAAGGATTTTATGTTTATCATGTTTTCCAGAATATGCATGAAAAATTTACAGCTGAACATTAAGCAACAAATATCAATCAATCAATTTCAATGCTGCATTTTTTTGGGCTTATAATTGATAGTATTGATTTCTTATACATTTATCCTGTACTTTTTTTATAGTTTAGTAAAAAAAATAATTTGAAATATAACATACATTTGTATCTGTTGTACACTGATCACTTTGCCTTTAATGACACGAACAGCCTTCTGTAGTAGTCCACCATCCTTAATCAAACCACCAGTCTGTCTAATAATAGACCCTATTCCAGAGGTCCATACAAGTTCTGATTCTGACAAAGTCTCATCTATAACATATTAAAAAGAATAATAGTCTTAATATTGGACTGTTTTGTATAAATATGGCTTCAATCCATAACGTTTTTTTAATTTTAAATATTGTAACAAATGTCTCCTCCTATTTTTTATGTTTATGACAATGAAAATATATAGCTTGTGTGTTACTGATACTATGTTTATTTGATTTAAGACTGTTAAGACTCTACTGATAAAGGTCTGTGTTCATGACTGGAAATCTAATAAACTTATGGTTTAATATACTAAACATTTAAAATGATATTTGAATATGGTTAATAATTCTCTTTACAAGAAAACATAGTGGTATTTTCATCATATTGTCTTTAAAATAGGTTTTTACTATCATTTGATAGAACAATTTGTTGTCATAGCTTAAAATTTCCAGCAAAAAATAATTCAAAAGTATGTTTTTTTGTACGATTTTCACAAACCAAATACCAAGATTTACATTGTGGAATAGTAACCTTTCGAAATTGTCCTAAAATTTCTGAAGTGACTTGTATGATCTGTACCAAATAAACCTACAACCAATACTCACCAGACACCTTGTATGTATCATCTAATGATATCGTGAACAGAGTGATCAACAAATCTTCTGCTGATGGCAACAATAGACAGTTCTTAGAACTGATGAAGAAACTCTGTGTAGCCTTGGAAACAAACTTAACAGCTATATCTGTGTTGTTAGGGTCCGAGTTGTCAGCCAATGACAGCAGTGTTTGGTGTACAATATGTAATATCTGTTTGATATGGTCTTCTCTGATTACTTGATCTGAAATAAGATTCTAACATGTATACATAACACAGATATTGTCATCTCATAAGTGGCAAGCTGTTTTAATAAAATTGTTACAAGGGTAATGTGGAGTGAAAATAAAAATATCTGTTGAAATCATTTACATGGAAGTACAGAAAAAATAAGCCAGCAATTCAACCGAGATTCAGTAACAATTTGATCAAATTAAAAACATTGTACTAAATTTCTATTTCTAATGCAGTATATCAGTCAGACACCAAGATTGAAGTTTTGTTTGAAGATGCAGAGTTTCAGCTTCTCTTTTATCTTTATAGTTTTTGGTATCAAAATTAAATGTGAAAGAAAAATTTGGATTGAAGAAAAAGATTGGTGCACGATTGTGTTTTTTTTTAATTTACAGTAGTGCTTATGTGTTTACTAATTCATAACTTTTCAGTGGTGTGTGTGAGTCTCAACATTCAATCTCTTTTCTTAATCTTCTTCAAAAATTTGGTACTTCAACCTTCCAGCAACTTTTCTATTCTTAGTGACAGAAAATAAAGAAACATAAAAAATAAAAGCTATGATACCCGAGTTGTGATCTGCAGTGAGAACCAATGATATAACATCCCATCCAAACTGTATACTAGTCTGGTTATCAACCACTGGTTTGGTGCTCTCTTTACAGACGACTGTTGCTATGTCAACCAGCTTATTTCCCAGTATGTCACTATGTAACCATGTTTTGATACTACTAAACTCAGACTGTAGTCTGATACATTTGGTTAGAAGATGGTAGAAAGCTTCAAAATTCTGAACAGTCTGAAAAATATTACCAAGGTCAGGTAAATATCAACATTTTCATGGTCTTCTTCAATTATACTTTCAATATGCATTTATGCAAAATTTTACAATACTTGGTCAACTCATAGGAAAAATGAATATTTTTTCTTCTAGATAAAGATTTTAAAAAGTTATTTGTTAAATCTTTCACCATGTTGATCAAACAACATATCAAGAAACTAAAACATATAAAATGTTTATGCATGTAATTATTTCAAATAAGACTTTTAAATTTCTAACCAAATTCAATATGCTTTATCTGAAATTTGCCAACCAAAGGATAATTTCCCCTTGAATTTTTTGACAGATGTCATTTCTGTCCATTTTCTTCACTTAAATTTTACAATTCTCTACATAAACATACCTCAGTCAATGTCTGGAGAAGTACAGTCAGTGAACTGTTTTCTAGTAATGCAATAAACGTACAGATGATACTTATTATTTGTTTTTGATCTGCTGCGTTTTCTTCTGATTGGGCATGCTCAAGCCATGGTAAACAAACATTGAACACAAAATAATTTGAATGACTTTCATCTGTCTCAATGTCACCATGGCAACTTTCTATTACAAGTTTTATGGTATCTTCTGCTGGCTCTATTTCCATTAAAGCTGCAAAAAGATGCAAGCTAGGTGGATTCCATTGTTTGTGAGCATTCTGAAAACCATGTATGGCTAATTTTTGTACAAAAGTACTCATGCCTTTTGTTAATCTAATCCGATCTTGATCTTTTGGAGAAAGTTCAAATGAGTTCATATCAACACTGGGTTTTACTTTTTCCGTTTTTCCTTTTTCTGCAGCTTGTGGATAGACTAAGTTTTTCACAAGAAGCATCACACGATCTACTACTCTCATACTATCATCCTGAACTTCCTCACTTAGCCTCTCTTTCACTTTATCTGATAATTCTGACCAATAGGAGAGCAGAGTTTCTCTGACATCATCAGTTCCCACATTTTCCAGTTTCTCCAGAGCACTTCCCATCATGCAATATAAAGGTGACTTGTACAATTCTGATTCCTTCTCTATTATGGATGAAACAACAACTGGTAATAGCTAAAATAAATATAAACAAATTAAGGAATGTGATAATTTACAGAAATTCAGAGGCATTATTTTGAAATTATTGTTCAAACCTTAAAATATTGTAGCCATTTCAGAACTGTTTGATTATTATTTGCGCTGTAAACTAGACGACCTGTGGTCGATGAACTGGCACAGATGATTAACTGTCAAACTCATTTTGAGTACACATACAGGTGAATGTCAACAAAATACATAAGACAGATTAAATTTAAAACACCTCAATTTTTTCCCATACCTGATCATGGGAGTATTATTTTTTCCCATACCTCATCATGGAGTATTTTTTTTCCCATACCTGATCATGGAGTACTTATTTTTCCATACCTGATCATGGAGTATTATCTTTATGAATGTCAAATCACTGCCTGTGCTGGTCACCTCCTTCATCATAAACTGACTACATTCTATAAAAGCTCTAACAAAGGCAATGCATTCACTGGTGTTAGTCTGAACTTGTTCTTTACTAAGTCTAGAAAATAAATTGTGTTTTGTTTTTATATAAACATGTGCTAGAGTGTTTTTAATACATAATTTATAAATAATTATAAACTGGATATATAACTTTGAAACTCTTGATAAATTTTTATCTTTGAGCTTGAAATAGAGATGATTTTCTGCTCTTTGGTCTGGTTGTTGTCTCTTTGACACATTCCACATTTCCATTCTCAATTTTATCTGAAAAGTTAAAAAAAAAACAATAAACAGCTGCGCCATGAGCACATGATACGCCCCACGTCTTGTGTAAGTTATATGCAATAATCATAAATAGTTTCTGAGAAAGTTTTAAGCAATAACCATATATTGTTTTTTAGACACGGCGGGACATGTGAAACCCTAAACCCTGTTTTTTTTTTTACAAAAAACTAAAATATCACTAAAATAAAATTTTGAATCAAAACCAAAAAGTATACAGATCTTTAGATTAATATAACAAAGAAGTGTCTAAAGTTTTAAGCAAAAATCATAAATTATTTTTGAGATACAGCGTGACATGTAAAAAAAAACCTCCCCTGTTTAACAAAATACTCAATAACTAAAAAATTAAAATTTTGAATCATCACCAAAAAGTATACAGATCTTTAGATTAATATAACAAAGAAGTGTGTAAAGTTTATTTTTAAAAGCAATAATCATAAATTGTTTTTGAGAAACGACACATGTAAAAAAAAAACTCCCCTTTTTTACAAAATACTCAATAACTCAAAAATGAAATTTTGAATCATCATCAAAAAGTATACAGATCTTTAGATTAATATAACAAAGACATGTATAAAGTTTTAAGCAATAATCATAAATCGTTTTTGAGATATGGCGCGACATGTAAAAAAAACCTCACCCTTTTTTTACAAAATACTCAATAACTCAATAAACAGCTGCGCCATGAGCGCATGATATGCCCGACGTCTTATGCAATAATCATAAATAGTTTCTGAGAAAGTTTTAAGCAATAACCATATATTGTTTTAAAGACACGGCGGGACATGTGAAACCCCCACATTGTTTTTTTTTTTACAAAAAACTAAATATTACCAAAATAAAATTTTGAATCAAAACCAAAAAGTATACAGATCTTTAGATTAATATAACAAAAAGTGTGTAAAGTTTTAAGCAATAATCATAAATTATTCTTGAGATACGGCGCGACATGTAAAAAACCTCCTCTGTTTTACAAAATACTCAATAACTCAAAAATAAAATTTTGAATAATCACCAAAAAGTATACAGATCTTTAGATTAATAGAACAAAAAAGTATGTAAAGTTTTAAGCAATAATCATAAATCCTTTTTGAGATACGGCACAACATGTAAAAAAAACCTCCCCCTTTTTTTACAAAATACTAATAACTCAAAAATGAAATTTTGAATCATCACAAAAAAGTATACAGATCTTTAGAATAATATAACAAAGACATGTGTAAAGTTTTTAAGCAATAACCATAAATAGTTTTTGAGATATGGCGCGACATGTAAAATAAACTGCTGTGCCATGAGCGCATGATACGCCCGACGTCTTGTGTGGAGGTTTTATGCAATAATCATATATAGTTTCTGAGAAAGTTTAAAGCATAAAACCATATATTGTTTTTGAGACACGGTGGGACATGTGAAACCCCCCACCCTGTTTTTATTTACAAAAAACTAAATATTACCAAAATAAAATTTTGAATAAAAACCAAAAAGTATACAGATCTTTAAATTAATATAACAAAGAAGTGTGTTAAGTTTTAAGCAATAAGCATAAATTATTTTTGAGATACGGCGCAACATGTAAAAATAAACAGCTGCGCCATGAGCGCATGATACGCCCGACGTCTTGTGTGGAAGTTTTATGCAATAATCATAAATAGTTTCTGAGAAAGTTTTAAGCAATTACCATTTATTGCTTTTGAGACACGGCGGACCATGTGAAACCCCCCCACCCTGTTTTTTTTTTACAAATATCACTAAAATAAAATTTTGAATCAAACCAAAAAGTATACAGATCTTTAGATTAATATAACAAAGAAGTGTG
The DNA here is from genome assembly GCA_019925275.1 of Mytilus edulis. Taxonomy (NCBI): domain Eukaryota; kingdom Metazoa; phylum Mollusca; class Bivalvia; order Mytilida; family Mytilidae; genus Mytilus; species Mytilus edulis. The sequence goes on along the minus strand of CM034357.1, from coordinate 91,183,193 downwards.
TACAGTTTCAAGCAATAATCATAAATTGTTTTTGCAATACGGCGCGACATGTAAAAAAAAACCTCCCCTTTTTTACAAAATACTCAATAACTCAAAAATAAAATTTTGAGTCATCACCAAAAAGTATACAGATCTTTAAATTAATATAAAAAAGAAGTGTGTAAAGTTTTAAGCAATAATCATAAATGGTTTTTGAGATACGGCACAACATGTAAAAAAAACCTCCCCCTTTTTTACAAAATACTCAATAACTCAAAAATGAAATTTTGAATCGTCATCAAAAAGTATACAGATCTTTAGATTAATATAACAAAAAAGTGTGTAAAGTTTTAAGCAATAATCAAGAATCATTTTTGAGATACAGTGTGACATGTGAAAAACAAGAGGCTGTCACAACGACAGCAAACCGGATTTATCAACATTTATTTGTGTCCTGGCAATATCACAAGAACCATTACTGATGAATGGTGAAAGTGAAAATCATCAATATCAAATTTGACCTCCATTTTGTCATCAGTATCAACATATTAAAATTTGAAAAGCTTAGATTGAATGGTTCATGAGTAAATGCAACAACCTGAATAGAAACGCCATTTTACGATCTTTCAAGAACCATAACTCTTGAACGGTAAAAGTCAAAATCGTCATTATTGAACTTGACCTCTATTTTGTCATCAGTAACAACATATTAAAATTTCAAAAGCTTTGGTTGAATGGTTCATGAGAAAATGCACGGACACGAGGGGAAAAACCATTTTTCAATCTTTCTAGAACCATAACTCCTGAACGGTAAAAGTCAAAATCGTCATTATTAAACTTGACCTCCATTTTGTCATCAGTAACAGCATATTAAAATTTCGGAAGCTTTGGTAGATCAGTTCATGCATAAATGCACAGACACGACTGGAAAATCCATTTTTCAATCTTTCAAGAACCATAACTCCTGAACGGTAAAAGTCAAATTCGTCATTATTGAACTTGACCTCCATTCTTTCATTAGTAACAACATATTAAAATTTGGGAAGCTTTGGTAGAACAGTTCATGCGTAAATGCACGGACAACTCCATTTTTCAATCTTTCAAGAACCATAACTCCTGAACGGTAAAAGTCAAAATCGCCATTATTGAACTTGACCTTTGTATAGTTGTCAGGAATAACATATTAAAATTTTAAAAGCTTTGGTTGAACGGTTCATGAGTTAATGCACAGTCAACATTTGATTGCCGCCCGCCCGCCCGCCCGCCGTACATCCCCCAATCAATAACCGACATTTTTGTCACAAAAATCCGGTTAAAAACACACCCCTGTTTTAGTTACAAAGTGCCGTAACTCAAAAAGTTTAAATCTTATTTTCACCAAAAAGTATACAGATCATTTGACCATCATAAAAAACAACTATATTAAGTTTCATGAAATTTAGATAAGTCGTTCTCAAGTTACGGTGCGACATGTTTACGCCGGACAGACAGACGGACGGACACCGGAAATTTGTATACCATAATACGTCCCGTCAAAATTTTGACGGGCGTATAAAAACCCTCCCCCGTTTTTACAAAATACTCAATAACTCAAAAATGAAATTTTGAATCATCATCAAAAAGTATACAGATATTGAGATTAATATAACTAAGAAGTGTTTAAAGTTTTAAGTCATAATCAAGAATCGTTCTTGAGATACAGTGCGACATGTGAAAAAAACACACCCCTGTTTTAGTTATAAAGTGCCGTAACTCAAAAAGTTAAATCTTATTTTCACCAAAAAGTATACAGATCATTTGACCATCATAAGAAACAACTATATTAAGTTTCATGAAATTTGGATAAGTCGTTCTCAAGTTACAGTGCGACATGTTTACGCCGGACAGACGGACGGACAGACAGACAGACGGACACCAGACATTTGTATACCATAATACGTCCCATCAAAATTTTGACGTGCGTATAAAAATGAAATTTTGAATCATCACCAAAAAGTATACAGATATTAAGATTAATATGAATAAGAAGTCTTTAAAGTTTTAAGCCATAATGAAGAATCGTTTTTGAGATACAGTGCGACATGTGAAAAAAACACACCCCTGTTTTAGTTACAAAGTGCCATAACTCAACCAGATGCTCCGCAGGGCGTAGCTTTATACGACCGCAGAGGTTGAACCCTGAACAGTTGGGGCAAGTATGGACACAACATTCAAGCTGGATTCAGCTCTAAATTTGGATTGTGATTAAATAGTTGACACAGCATAGGTTTCTGACACAGAATGAATGTGTTCTAATGAACTTAAATTTTTTGTTTTCTCTTAGAGCAATTCACTATGCTGTTGAATATTAATCCTCTCAAAAAAATGTTTGAAGAAATTTTCTTTTTTATTTATGAAATTTCAAATGAGTTTTTTTAATCACATCCCCCTTTCCCTTATTCCAAAACTAATCTCAATTAAAATTTCTAATAGAGTTTGCAACAATAACTACTCATTTAAATACATCATAAAATATTAAGATGTAAAAAAACTGCTTGTTATCACTGAATGGTAAAGATTATTTTTAATTTATCAGTTGGTAGTAAAAAGTAAATATACATTGTATATTGTATATAACAAAGATTTAAGTTGATTCTGGACAAAGAAAGATAACTCCAATTAAAAAAAAAATCTTGCTATTGCACAATATTTTGCAATTAGATATTTCTTGCTTACTATTCTGGACAAAGAAAGATAACTCTAATTAAAAAAAAAATTGCTATTTCACAATATTGTGCAATTAGATATTTCTTGCCATTGCACAATACTGTGCAATTGATAAGACTTGCTATTGCACAATACTTAATATAATAATTTTAGATCCTGATTTGGACCAACTTGAAAACTGGGCCCATAATAAAAAATCTAAGTACATTTTTGGATTCAGCATATCAAAGAACCCCAAGATTTCAATTTTTGTTAAAATCAGACTAAGTTTAATTTTGGACCCTTTGGACTTTAGTGTAGACCAATTTGAAAACAGGACCAAAAATGAAGAATCTACATACACAGTAAGATTTGGTATATCAAAGAACCCCATTTATTCAATTTTTGATGAAATTAAACAAAGTTTAATTTTGGATCCCCATTTGGACCAACTTGAAAACTGGGCCAATAATCAAGAATCTAAGTACATTTTTAAATTCAGCATATCAAAGAACCTAACTGATTCATTTTTTGTCAAAATCAAACTATGTTTAATTTTGGACCCTTTGGACCTTAATGTAGACCAATTTGAAAACGGGACCAAAAGTTAAGAATCTACATACACAGTCATGACAGTTAACTTTTGTGGTCATAAACCTTGTGTTAAAATTTCATAGATTTCCATTCACTTTTACTAAAGTTAGAGTGCGAAAACTAAAAGTATTCGGACGACGACGACGACGACGCCAACGTGATAGCAATATACGACGAAAATTTTTTCAAATTTTGCGGTCGTATAAAAAGTTTAAATCTTATTTTCACCAAAAAGTATACAGATCATTTGACCACCATAAGAAACAACTATATTAAGTTTCATGAAATTTGGATAAGTCGTTCTCAAGTTATGGTGCGACATGTTTACGCCGGACAGATGGACGGACAGACAGACAGACGGACACCAGACATTTGTATACCATAATACGTCCCATCAAAATTTTGGCGTGCGTATAAAAATGAAATTTTGAATCATCACTAAAAAGTATACAGATATTAAGATTAATATGAATAAGAAGTCTTTAAAGTTTTAAGCCATAATGAAGAATCGTTTTTGAGATACAGTGCGACATGTGAAAAAAACACACCCCTGTTTTAGTTACAAAGTGCCATAACTCAAAAAGTTTAAATCTTATTTTCACCAAAAAGTATACAGATCATTTGACCATCATAAGAAACAACTATATTAAGTTTCATGAAATTTGGATAAGTCGTTCTCAAGTTATGGTGCGACATGTTTACGCCGGACAGACGGACGGACAGACAGACAGACGGACACCAGACATTTGTATACCATAATACGTCCCATCAAAATTTTGGCGTGCGTATAAAAATGAAATTTTGAATCATCACCAAAAAGTATACAGATATTAAGATTAATATGAATAAGAAGTCTTTAAAGTTTTAAGCCATAATGAAGAATCGTTTTTGAGATACAGTGCGACATGTGAAAAAAACACACCCCTGTTTTAGTTACAAAGTGCCATAACTCAAAAAGTTTAAATCTTATTTTCACCAAAAAGTATACAGATCATTTGACCATCATAAGAAACAACTATATTAAGTTTCATGAAATTTGGTTAAGTCGTTCTCAAGTTATGGTGCGACATGTTTACGCCAGTCAGACAGACGGACGGACATCGGACATTTGTATACCATAATACGTCCCGTCAAAATTTTGACGGGCGTATAAAAAATGTACAAATTTCACTCAAATACTATCTAAAAATATCTAAGACTAGCTACATTAACATGTTGCACTTCATTGCTTTTTCAGCAAATGCATATATACAAACTTTTTCTTCGTAAGTTTGTCATTAAATACACTGATCATGACAGACATCAGAAATATTGAATCAACACACACTTTTTATTGTTTCATTTCTTTGGAAAACTAACCCTAGTTTCATGTGGTTCAGGAATTCTACATATATCTTGTTTTCTTCCTTCAATAAATCAGGTGGTACCTTACTTATAAAGGGAAGTAAATCTGGTGCAATCAGAGAACAGTTTCCATAGCAACCATTTTCTAATAAGTTCCTTAGTTTTGGCCATAAAGATTTTTCTATGCTTACATCTGTCCAACAGTCCTGTAAAAATATAAATATATAAAGGTAAAGCAATATATAAATTTCTTGTCATCTATAATCTTAATCATTGTACTATATTCTATAATAAACTTATGCTGTTTTGTACAAATAGATTTTACCGATGTTTCATATCAAACTACATAAAAAACTGACCTATTCAGGACTGCAACATTTAATGTCATTTGAATTTATCTTGCCTTTTATAGTTTGCTATGCAGTATGGGGTTTGTTCAATGTTGGAATCAATACAGGAACCTATAGTTCTTTGCATCCACATCATTTGGTCTCTAGTGGAACACTTGTTTTTTGAATTTCTACTTTTAAGGTGATATGGTTGTCTTTTGCCATCATGGATTGTAAAAAACAGAAAATCTATGGTCCAGACTTTCAATCAAGTTAGCAAAATTTGATGCAGGAATGCAGATAACTATTGTGAATTTGCATTTAAAAGAACAAGTTTATAAGATTATAACTTATAAATATTAATATTTTTCCAAATGTAGATAATTTTTGCTTGTTTTCAATGTTTTTAAATTAGCATTTTAAGGGGAGGTAACTAAGAAATAGTGCATGTTCTGAAGGAATCTACATGGAATTTTGCTATTAGTATTTTATGCTGAGTTCACATGTAATTCGAATTCAATTCACATTAACTAATTGGAATTAGTTTAATTCGCTTTCGAAACGTTTTACGTCCGAACATCAATTCTAATTCGAATTGCAATGCGCGTCAAATTCACTTAACTGTCTTAACAACGTTAACTTTTAATTAGTATTAACAAAAACGTATTTCTAATGCGAATATATACCATCTTAAAACAGTTTCAAAGCATGCAACTTGTAAATGGTTTTCATAATATTCAACTATAGTTTTGTTTATTCTTATTTTTAAACAAAAAACAATAAAGGGATACATTTGCTGGTATTTAATTTCAAAATTTCCTTAATGATAACCATATAACCTTGTATTTTATTTGCAATATGATAATGTTTTTGTGACTAAAGGGCCTATGATTAATTAAATGAGAATCGAATACATCTTTGTTTAATTTACCTTGACAAAATTGACGAGAGAGAGAACAGCTTCCCATACAGCAGGACAGATCACTGGATCTTTTTCTTACCTTGACAAAATTGACCAGAGAGAGAACAGCTTCCCATAATAATGGACAGATCACTGGATCTTTTTCTTACCTTGACAAAGTTGACGAGAGAGAGAACAGCTTCCCATACAACAGGACAGATTACTGGATCTTTTTCTTACCTTGACAAAATTGACCAGAGAGAGAACAGCTTCCCATACAACAGGACAGATCACTGGATCTTTTTCTTACCTTGACAAAGTTGGCGAGAGAGAGAACAGCTTCCCATACAACAAGACAGATCACTGGATCTTTTTCTTACCTTGACAAAGTTGACCAGAGAGAGAACAGCTTCCCATACAACAGGACAGATCACTGGATCTTTTTCTTACCTTGACAAAGTTGGCGAGAGAGAGAACAGCTTCCCATACAACAAGACAGATCACTGGATCTTTTTCTTACCTTGACAAAGTTGACCAGAGAGAGAACAGCTTCCCATAATAATGGACAGATCACTGGATCTTTTTCTTACCTTGACAAAGTTGACCAGAGAGAGAACAGCTTCCCATACAACAGGACAGATCACTGGATCTTTTTCTTACCTTGACAAAGTTGGCGAGAGAGAGAACAGCTTCCCATACAACAGGACAGATCACTGGATCTTTTTCTTACCTTGACAAAGTTGACCAGAGAGAGAACAGCTTCCCATACAACAGGACAGATCACTGGATCTTTTTCTTACCTTGACAAAGTTGACCAGAGAGAGAACAGCTTCCCATACAACAAGACAGATCACTGGATCTTTTTCTTACCTTGACAAAGTTGACCAGAGAGAGAACAGCTTCCCATATAATGGACAGATCACTGGATCTTTTTCTTACCTTGACAAAGTTGACCAGAGAGAGAACAGCTTCCCATACAACAGGACAGATCACTGGATCTTTTTCTTACCTTGACAAAGTTGACCAGAGAGAGAACAGCTTCCCATACAACAAGACAGATCACTGGATCTTTTTCTTACCTTGACAAAGTTGACCAGAGAGAGAACAGCTTCCCATAATAATGGACAGATCACTGGATCTTTTTCTTACCTTGACAAAGTTGACCAGAGAGAGAACAGCTTCCCATACAACAGGACAGATCACTGGATCTTTTTCTTACCTTGACAAAGTTGACCAGAGAGAGAACAGCTTCCCATACAAATGGACAGATCACTGGATCTTTTTCTTACCTTGACAAAGTTGGCGAGAGAGAGAACAGCTTCCCATACAACAGGACAGATCACTGGATCTTTTTCTTACCTTGACAAAGTTGACCAGAGAGAGAACAGCTTCCCATACAACAGGACAGATCACTGGATCTTTTTCTTACCTTGACAAAGTTGACCAGAGAGAGAACAGCTTCCCATACAACAAGACAGATCACTGGATCTTTTTCTTACCTTGACAAAGTTGACCAGAGAGAGAACAGCTTCCCATAATAATGGACAGATCACTGGATCTTTTTCTTACCTTGACAAAGTTGACCAGAGAGAGAACAGCTTCCCATACAACAGGACAGATCACTGGATCTTTTTCTTACCTTGACAAAGTTGACCAGAGAGAGAACAGCTTCCCATACAACAAGACAGATCACTGGATCTTTTTCTTACCTTGACAAAGTTGACCAGAGAGAGAACAGCTTCCCATAATAATGGACAGATCACTGGATCTTTTTCTTACCTTGACAAAGTTGACCAGAGAGAGAACAGCTTCCCATACAAATGGACAGATCACTGGATCTTTTTCTTACCTTGACAAAGTTGACCAGAGAGAGAACAGCTTCCCATACAACAAGACAGATCACTGGATCTTTTTCTTACCTTGACAAAGTTGACCAGAGAGAGAACAGCTTCCCATAATAATGGACAGATCACTGGATCTTTTTCTTACCTTGACAAAGTTGACCAGAGAGAGAACAGCTTCCCATACAACAGGACAGATCACTGGATCTTTTTCTTACCTTGACAAAGTTGACCAGAGAGAGAACAGCTTCCCATACAAATGGACAGATCACTGGATCTTTTTCTTACCTTGACAAAGTTGACCAGAGAGAGAACAGCTTCCCATACAACAAGACAGATCACTGGATCTTTTTCTTACCTTGACAAAGTTGACCAGAGAGAGAACAGCTTCCCATAATAATGGACAGATCACTGGATCTTTTTCTTACCTTGACAAAGTTGACCAGAGAGAGAACAGCTTCCCATACAGCAGGACAGATCACTGGATCTCTTTCATCTATGTTGTTAAGTATGAACGGGGAAAGCTTTTTAGAGAATTCCTGTGCAACATCTGGCATTGTCTGACACAGTCCTGCTAGGAAAGTATACATAGCAGCTTTAATCTGGAAAACAAACAATATAGCTTAAACAACAGACAATGAAAACAAAAATAAAGTTGATTTTTCTATACAAATAAGGCCGTTAGTTTTCTCGTTTGAATTGTTTTACATGTCATATCTGGGCCTTTTATAGCGGACTATGCTGTATGGGCTTTGCTCATTGTTGAACGCCGTACAGTGACCTATAGTTGTTAATGTCTGTGTCATTTTCGTCTCTTGTGGATAGTTGTCTCATTGGCAATCATACCACATCTTCTTTTTTTATATTGAGATGAAGGAAACACACATTTAATTTAAAACAATGGATACTTTTATCTATGTCTGTGCTAATTTGTAAACATCTTTCTACTTGTCACTGGACATGACTGATATATCAACTGGCAAACAATTATTTCGCTAAATGTTTTTTAATCCATTTTACTTAAATATTTATTTCTTTTAACAAATGTTTCATTTTTTGTTCCCATCTTTACAGGTCTTTACAGAATAGAGACATCGGATAAATGTTATACAGATAACTAAATTGTTTAGGAAAACAGATCAAAAAGGAGTTTATAAAGTCCTTCAGTTTGTATTCTTTTACATCATGAAATTGTAAAAAAAAATATTGATAAAAAGGTCATCTTTGTGTATGTCAAAACCCCTTTCTATAAAGTTAATAAACATACTGATGGAGACTTCTTATCAAGGTTGATTAAAGCATTAGTTACTACCACTTACTGAAGTAATTGTTGATTTTCCATGTTTCCAAAATTTTCCATCTTTCAGTAAAGTATTCATAAGGTGTTTGAGATCTTCAATCTGATTGGCTGGTAAAACAGTAATCAACTTTCTAAGAGCCAATAAGGAAGATGTTAACACCCTGTTGTATTTATTGACCATTTCATCCTGTTCAGTTGTACTGAAATTAAATGTATTCAATAATTTTAGAAATTCTTTTATACAAAATTATATGCCTCTCAATTTTCTCATATCGTAGACACAAAGGACAGCAGATATATAAATAATAATATAAATAATATTACCGTAACAGAAAACTTTATATGCAAATAAAGAATTGATGCATTCAACAAGTTGTACATGTTGTAAGAGATGTTTGTTAATATTGACAAAATTCTCAAAGTGAAAAGGAAAATCTCATTTTAATATAAATAAAAGAACAGCTTTCCAATACCCCTTGCATTCCACATATTTTAGACTACCCAAGGTCAATGAAGGTGCAAGGACAATTCTAAAAAATATTTGTTTTTGTTCTTTAAAGCTTTTCATCAATATCTTTATAGAGAAGTGAAAACTTCAGAGCGAATGCAATTTCCATCATAATTAATATTTCCAAGGGGAATAACTTGCTAAAATATTTGATCAGCAATTATATTCCAAAAAAAAATAGACATATTGCTGATATAAACCTATCATATCAGTTTCAATAAATTCTGGCAAGAATTGTACACATGAGAGCGCTAACGATGCAATTTTCCACATAATCAATGTTTCCAAGGGACATAACTCTTTTAAAATGATTGATACTGATTTTTGAATTTGTTGGAGACGTTGATGGGTGGTTTTATATGTTCCCATGTTTCCAGGTGACAAAACGATACCAGGTAGTTAATACAAGTACTTACGTGGAATCACTCAATGTATTAGGTGTCTGATTTAGGAGATTATCCACCAAATACTAAAATACAAAAATATGTTCATTAATTATGAAAGCCTAATGTTAATAACCTTAAAATTCTAACAACACTGATATAAACTATTATGAACTTAGAATCAATTAGTAATATTATGTCTGTAGTTTTATCCTTTACAAAAATTTAAAAGTACAAAATGTACATCTTCTTTTCATTTAGAATAAAACATTTGGAGTTGTCTCTTTAAATGTATTTTACAGACAAGTATCTGTCTTCTTGGCTAGAGTGAATGGTATCTAGGACGTAGATTGTGATAGCTACCTCTGTGACTACAGATTTACAGAAGACAAGAGCATCAGTCTGCTTGGCTGGAGGGAAAGCTGTCTGGAAGGCTTGCTGTGCTGCTGTTGACACAGTAGGGTAGGTATCACACTGACACAGTAACCAACTTCCCATTAAACTCTTCAGATAAGGGGCCAGATTCTTCCTCACTCTCAGCACTAAAGTGTTCATAGACTGCTGGGTACATTCTCTAACTTTATGGTCTATGTCCTGTAAGATTAAGTATATATGTATAGCTTAGGTGTGTAGGGAGTGCTACATATATACCTGAGTTTACTTGGTTTTTTTGCATCTGGTATATAAGTGCAGTTTTCGCAAAAAAAACTTATGTCAGAAAATCATCTTTTTAACAATATTCTTTCAATCAAAATAGCTTCTAACTCCTCATTTTAGCAATTTTACAAGGTCAACCATAACTTTACTGGACTAGGCTGTAGTTTGAAGGCTGATGGTGCATAAAGCATATATTTGGTGTAATTGTTCAATGACTATTAGCTATATATATAGGTACATTGTCTGATCTTGTAAACATTATGTAAATTAAAAAAAAACAGTAGTGGGATAATCTTGTATTTGTAAAAGTGACTAACAAATTAAGGTGTACCTACTTTTTATTTCATTTCTTGATCATATTGATATAGTATTTTTTCAAACACTTGTATTTAATCTTACAAGAGTTGATTTAATATATATCTATATGTATAGAATGTTGAGACAATCATTCAAACTAATAAATCAATTTAAATATCATTTTAATTCCGAATCAATGGACCCCTAAGGGTATATTAATTTATTACAGACAAGAAAATAATAAAAAGAAAAACATGAATTTATCTTTTTAGATAAAAAAAAATCATTAAAGCTGTCAAATTTATGTTCACCGATTTGACTCAAATTTTCATATTTGTTTTATAACAATGTAAAACATTTATCCAAATTATAAAAAGTCTAAAATAAACAATTTACAGGGCATGGGCACAATAATATGTAGGTTTGTTTGATTTTTATTTTAGTCTAGAAGCCATCTAATTAACTGTTGAGTTGACCTAGTTTAATTACAATATTTGTAATACATGTACCATTCTGGCCAGGGATCTAAAAGAAAATATCATATTTTCCCTACAACTTTTGATTGTTTCCAGCCATTTTTAGCCTATTTAGTTGTATTTGTTATAAGTAATTTTTCTTACTTTGTTCATATAAGAGAAGATGCCAGTTTGACATATAAAAAATAGTTTGTGACAATTTTTAATTTTAATTTTTTTCTTATCTCTTGAGACAAATGGTACAAACTTACAAGAGCAACTTTATTGTAGATTCTTGGCCAGAAAGGTAAGACAGCCTTTAGATGTTCTATGTCTTTCTCTTCACATAGGACACTGAACTCCTGCAATGCCTGTAAATACAAAACATATATATACTGCAAATTCAGAAATTATTGCGTACATTTAATATCCTGAATATTGTGATTTTTGAGAAATCAACAAAAATGTGTAACAATAATTTGTGATTTATAGAAACATCTCCATACAGATATACTGAGTGACAATGAAAACGCAACACTTTTGTTTTTCAAAAAAATCTTAGAATTTTTATTCTATTTACAAAGATTTATATTAGAACTTTGTCATTTTGTATAGTTGGTTGAAAATGACAATTAAGACAATTGTCGACAATTTTACGTTTGAGTGATTTTTGGAACAAATGCGAAGTATAAGGGTTATTTTGAATGGACATAAACCGAGTTCACCCCTTCAACATACGCACCATTTTCACGATTTTGTTATTTAAAGCTTGGCTAATGTCATGAATTTTCCCACCCTTATTGTTAAGAAACTGCAATAAACATCTGAGTAAATGTCAGGACTTTCTGACAAACAGGGATATGCAGTTTTGGGCATGATCCAATGAAGCCTTTCACAGCATACAATTATGAGAAGACTGAAGTTGTAGCCTCTACAATAACCCAAACCATCCACAAATTCAACCAAAATGGATCATTTAATGATAAGCCACATCCCCGGATACAAAAACAAGAAACGCTCAGATACATTTGATCTTTAACATATCCGATATCGACTTTGATGGCTGTTCAAAGGTCACGAGAGTTCAATGGTGGTCACAGTAGAACCTTTGGAGCAATTTCAGTAAAGCACCATTTGAACAGAAATTGTTAAAGAGCACCACAGTCTTTCCTCAGTGACATCTAAACAGCTGTCTGGCGTCAACATCAAATTCTGTAGACCAAAAATCATTCATTATGTACCAAACACCGTCAGTGGTGGTTACATAGACATTTGGCACCCGCCTTGGCCAAAAGTCATGCTTTTCGCTAGATTTTGGTCCAATCGAGCAAATTTGGCATCAGATTTGACATGGTTTAGACAATGAAAACCACCAACAATATCATAAAGTCAGCTTGAGTTTGCTTTGCAGGACAAGTGGAATAACATTGCTTGGGATCACATTAAACGTCCTGGATGATCAATTCCAGAACGCTGTCGAGATTGCGCTACACCACGGAGTTGTAACATTTTTTGTTAGGACTGTGAGATGATGATTCGACATTGGATGTTTCGTTTACTTATTGCGCACGAAAGATGACAATGAAACATTTTTGTTTGATATTGATCTATTGTTCAAATTGTTAATTTTCAAGAACAATTTATTTTGAAAGATTATCATTTCTAATATAAATGTTATTTTTGAAAAACCAGGTATTGGGTTTTCATTGGCACTCAGTATATACATGATATATGCATCAGATTTCAGAATGCGAGTAGTTATTATTGTGATATTTACCAAGTCACATTTATAAAAAACCTTGCAATAATTTTTGAATTTACAGTATTGCAATAGCATTTTGAGTTATGAATACCATTTCTGACAGCTACTGTAATTCTGAAATCAAAAGCTTATACTACATTGTAGTAACTACAAAATGTCTCATTGATGTTCTCTTTTTAAAAGCTAATTTCATAATACATCACCACATGTTCTGACAATTTTTTGGGGGGGGTAAAACAGACTTTGAAGGCATAGTTAGTATAATTCATTATAGCAGGTCTTTCTCTTTGTGGAGAATGACCCTATACTACTACAAGTTAATTAGTCTGGAGCATAATGATATAATTCAGTGGTTTTTCGTTATTTGCTGTATATCATTTTACAAATGTTTTAGTATTTAGTTTTATTATTTTGTAGTTATTTTTCCTGTTTGAATTGTTTTACATTTGTAATTTCAGCACCTTTTTTAAACATCACTATTCAGTATGGGTTTTACTCATTGTTGAAGGCTGTAAGGTCACCTGTTATTGATACCTTCAATGCCATTTGGTCTCTGGTGAAGAATTGTTTCAATAGTAATCATAACACTTTTTTTAATTAAAGTCCCTTATGAAAATGGCTTGTTATTATTATACCTTAACTTTAGTCGTACTATCTTTCTTAGTCAATTTCCTTAGAACCAATCTGAAATCAGCATCTAACGTGTTATCTATATCATCGAAGACCTGACTGGCCGGTACATATCCTGGACTTCCTGAAAACCCTATAAAACCTGTTGCTGCTGTTCCTGTTGTCACTAGCAACTGAGCAGCTTGACTACTACTCGAAGGCTAAAATAAAATACATCTTAATAATTTTTGTGACAAATATTTCCCTTTCAACAACTCCTTTACATCATAAGCAGTCAATCCGGACATATTTAAGATATTATCTATAATACTAAAATAACGAGGTCCAATTTGTCAGCCGTCATGGGGTAAAAACAACAAATCAAAGAATTCAACTTTATATATAGCTAATATCATGAAGATAGGACAATGGTGTTGATTAAAAATTACACCACTCCAGACCCTTTTGTTGTCCACATAATAAATATTGCCAATAATTAACAAGTTCCGGGTCGAATCCGATACAGATATCAATAGTATATTCACCTGTTACCTATAACTTATCTGTACGTTCCGCATCTGACAAGCGCACCACCATACGGTGTATTTAGGATTTTGCTATATACACAGGTCATAAACACAGGGTTGACACTACTAAATTCAATCATTGTCTCATTGTTCCCTGTTGTAGCATTTTAATCAGATGATCAGTATGACTTTCTAAGATGACAATACGAATACTAAAATTTTGGACTTAAATTAAGGCGTGTAGGTCCAGTTTTCAATTTGTTAGTCGGCATGACGCCAGTGACGTAAAACAGCGAATCAAAGAATTCAACTTTATTTATAACTAATGCAGGACAATGCTGTTGATTCAAAAATACTCCATTCCAGGCCCCTTTGTTTTCCAAATAATTAATATTACATGTACTAATAATTGATAAGTTCCAGGTCGACGGGTTCAAACAGATAGATTTTAAAAGCAGAGAAAACTGTGCATCTTATAATCGGCATAACTTTATCAGATAATATGCATAGTTATATACTTTAATTCAGTCATCGACCGGCGATATCAAGGGTGTGTTCTAGTATAAGTTAATATAAGCATTTAGCAACAAACAATTTCTTATGAAACTTGCCAATATTAAAAAAATAAGTTTGAGTATTCTGAAGGCTTAAATTGTATTAACAAGGAGTCACTTCTGTACCAACATGGGCAACTAAACATATTGTATGGTGAATGGACTCAGGGTGAACCACCTTGTCAAAACTAGCTACATTGTAGTGTAACTATATTGATGTTTGCAGTATCCTATCTATTCTACACTACTACTGACATCTATTTACAGGAAAATAATGTGACAACACCCATTGTAATTTACCATATAAAGTGTAACAGTGGTTTTAAGAAGATGCACTTTGGGTGAAATATGTACAGGCTTGTGATATTGTTGTACGACAGTCGTACAATTATTTTTTATTAGAATGGTTTATGTTGGTACCAACGACAATGTGTTCATTGCACCACAGTCTGTAAGACAATCTCACGGCAGCCACGTGCACAAAACAGTGACAAAACAAAAAATTGTAAAGCAAAAAAAATGCATGTCCAATTTTGGTCACATGACAGTGCCCCAATGCTCAAAATATCTTGCGACTGTTGTACGACAATCACAGATGAACAGTTGGGGCAAGTATGTACACAACATTCAAGCTTGATACAGCTCTGAATTTGGATTGTGATCAAATTCTTGACATAATATGAGTTTCTGACACAAAAACAAATGTCAAGATCTTACAAATCTATTATGCAATATTGTGCAATTAACGATTTCTTCTTCAAACTTTTCAAAAATTTGTAATTGAAAACTACTACCAACTCCCTTTTTTTTGCAATAAGTCCAAACCTGACATTTCTTTATACATTATTTACAAGTAGTGTAAGGGAGGTAAATCCGATCATACCAAACATTGTATGTTAACTGTTTTTGAATTACCTCCCTTACACTCCTTTTAAATTGTCTTAATTGTCCATTGACGAGAAAAACCTAGTTTTCCCCCTTTTTTGCCCCTAATTCCAAACAATTTTGAGTCTTAACACCCTAAAGTCATTAATAACCATCCCTTGATGGTATGGAAACGTTTGACGACGTAGACGCAGACAACTCATGATACCATTATACGACGCAAAATTTTTTTCGTATAAAAATCAATCAATCAAATATTATTAATATACCAACTAAACAATTTGGACAATTATTCTTAAAGGGATAATTCGCGAATTTTCACTTTTCATCTTATTTTGTTCATAATACCATAAAAAACATATTCACCAAGTTTTATTTTGATATGAAATCTAATAAAGGAGAAAATTGGGAATTATTAATTTTATTTCTTGAAACTTCCTGACTTATGTGACGTAGTTTAAGTCTTTGATGCATGCCGGGAGTGAAAATATCTCATTTAAGTCTTGTTCGTTAACCATTTAATAACGCCATTTAAAGCGCATCGACGACTTTTGGTGTAGCTATTAACCAACGCAAAATAAGTGATAGCCATGCAACTTTTAAAATTAGATCGTGTGGATATTTTAAATCGAATTTTAATAATAAAATTAATTCATACAAGAGAACATTTTTATGATTTTTTCTACAAATACTTTAAACAAACATATGAAATTGACATGATCAATAGTGTAATAAAAATACACGTTTTGCTTCATTCCAGCAAACATTTTCACTTGCTTGTACGGTGGAAATAAAATGTGTATTGTTTTGTGACACCTAAAGAATGTTGAGTGCGTCGGTTAACTCAAGGTAATTAAAGGATTAGCATTATGTAATTCTAATCCTTTGATCCTCATTCAGTGAAATCTAGGCGTCACGGTTTACTGGCTTGAAGGTGTGAACAACATTTCGTATGAATTGAAAACGGGAGTCAGTCAAAGTTTTAGACACAGAAATCAAGGACTTATATAGACGTCCCTGCAGAAATGTAAAAAAAAGTTAATTAATTAACGGGAATAATAAGGTCGCACAATAACTGGATAGCTGTTGTATGTTTTTATATTTTGCATAAGCATGATAAGATCACTTTTAAATGAATTATGACTTTTGATTAATTCAGTAACGATAAAATACTTTATTATTTTAATTGAAGTATAAATTCATAATAAAAATGGCCTTCTAATTACGAGTGTATGAACCAAAAATTGTACTATTTTAGATTAGGATCGGCAGCCTTAAATATTTCAAACAGATCATTAACAATTGCAATTATATAATTTAGTCCATCCAAAGTTATCTTTAATTACCTATTTAGGAATTAATGTTTTCATCAAAATATTTCAAATCTCACAAAGCACGAATACTTCAGATATTTGATAAATTTTTTTTAAAAATTGACAGAAAATTTAAGAATCTTTTTGGAATGGAATCGAAATTTACGAACATATATGCTTTTCAAGTGTGAAAAACAACAACATTTTGTTTTACATAATCGGGAATGTCCTTAACAAAATAGTCTTCGTCTCACACCGTAACTATATCGGGCCCAATTATATATAATACTTTAGCTATTTGACCAACAATGTATAAAAAAAAAAAAACAGAACGAATTTAATGTCATCTTTCCCTATTGTTTAATGTTATTATAAGTCTGTTTCAACTGGCAATAATACCTATAAAGCGGACAAGCAGTTTGTTCTTTAAATTGCTGTCATTAAATATCAAGAAAGAAAATAAATCCCGAAATTGATTTGAAACTTTGATACTCTATAGTTTTCCTGGAAAATATTCACATCCCTTAGGGATTATTAGTGCACGTCCAGTTGCGTACATATAACATGCATGTCGGAACAATTGTGATGATGACGAATTTCTTCTTTTATTCGAGAACAATCTAATTGATATATAAATGTCCATAACTTCGATGAGCCAAAGAAAGTTATATATCGACCTGTATTTAAATCTCTTCTTCTTCTTCTTTTGGTATACAATAGTCTTTCGACATTTGATGATTACATACTGTTGGCATACGTGGACTAGTCCACTAACAAAACTTTTACCACAATTTACACAAATGTATGTTTCTTTCTTATGTACAATGTATACATGTATATATTTGAATTTGCGCTATAGTTCCGTAACTTTTTATCCTGGCGTATATACGATGGTCGACAAGTGCGTACATTTTTTTAAATCAAAATTTCTGGTATGGTCCGATCTGTCCTTCACCATTGACAAAAAATATGTATATAGATTTTTATTTCATCAAATCTGTTGTTTATTTTTAGGTATTATCTATATTTTTATAAATAATTTTCTTTACATCAGAAATTTTATTCATAAACAAGCGTATGAGCAAGGATTTGTATAGTTAGACTAACTATACAAATCCTTGGTATGAGTTTAGTAATGACTAGTATATAATATCACTTTCGGACACGCAAGATAGAGATGCATATTATACACCTAATAGTTCAAAATGGAAAGTTATAAGTTATCGGCCGTGTACACTGACCAATACTCTAAGAAGTGAAACGATGCATGAATTTGCAAGGTCGACAGGAAATCGCTTGAATACCTGGACGTGTCACACCCCCTGCAATACCTTTGGGAGTAAGGGGAGTAATACCTTTAGCCATGCAGGTGATCAGTGGAGCGAAGATCCTAATTTATTTGAATAAAGTTTATTACATAAAAGAATTATGAATTAGATTTCCGAAAACAATTCAAGTTTCACGGAACACTTATTTATGATTTGAAACTTTTACTTTTTAACTAATTCCAATACTATCATTATTGTTAAAAATAACAGATCATGGTTATTAAAAAAAAAAGATAAGAAAATTTTCTGTATCAACTTAGTTATAGTTAACTAGTCGGATAAAACAACCGTACGATTGACAAGATATCAACACGCAATTACGACTACATCGGGTTACTGTAGTTTTGGTCCTTAGACATATCTTGGGAGCAATTCGGAGAAGGTAACAAAATGGCCGACCGGAGAGAATTGATACTCTAAACTTAAAATCGATGGTGATCTCTTATCAAGCAGAATAAAACTTTAATATTCATGAATTTGAGCATTTTTATACAGAATGAACATAATATCAATTTTTCATTTTTTTGCGAAGTTTCCCTTTAATGTCATAATGAGACAAAATCATCAATCGTCACTGGACTTCCAAAATGTAGCATTTTTTACAAATTTTTCACAAAAAAAAGGTCTCACAAACAGGCTTTGAAAATTTGGTTGAAATGCATGTTTCCAAATTGTTGTATGTGAAATTGAACATTTTTGTAAATCATGGTAAATGGTAGTGAAATTACACAAAAACTAAACTTATTTTAACAAAAAATAAAGAAATGTACAGTACAAGCAAGGATTTGTATAGAGACACTATACAAACCCTTGGTACAAGTATTTGATTCCCAAATTAAAAGCCATTATACAACACTTTTTAAGTTTACATACAAAATTTTGGAAGCAAACTTTAAAAGCAATTTAGATTGGCAATTTTGTCAATTTCTTATTTGAAATGTTCTAATATATTGGGTGAATTGTATTCTATATTGGAATATCAAACATTTGTCAAAGATTTCCTTCTGCCAAGACAAAAAAAAGGGTAATTTTAGGCAAAAAAGTCATACTACATTGTACAACATTTTGGAAGCCCAGTGACGAATTGTATTTTGCAGTGATTTTTACAATGACTGTTGAATTGCTGCTAATCAGTTACATGTATGCCTAGTCAATCCCCCATGGAAAGCCAATTTGTGAATGCACCAATTTTTCTAGTTATGAATGAGTTACAGTGATTTTAGGCCAAAAAAAAATGTATGTCTGTTTAAGGTTACATCATCAAAATAAATAGGGTAGGTAGGTTGGTATTCCCATTTATCATGTTTATTATTTTTTGAGTTGCTAGTTTCCATAAACATTTGTTAAAACAGCTGTCATATTCACGATTGTGAACATTGGGATGTATCAGGCAATTGATCGGATTACGACGGAAATAAAATGGCTTAGGGTCGGCGCTCAAATTAGGGTAACCGTAAACAGACATATATTTTTTTTGTGGCCTTACACTGGTTGATCTGAAGTGAATCGGTGTAACCAACTATCAGTTTTTGCTGATAGTAATACCATAACCATTATGACAACAAATTTACGGAAAAGTAATTCGAAAGTTGCCTATTATCAGTGCTTTCAACTTCAAGATAAAATTGAGAAAGGAAATGGTGAATATGTCAAAGCGACAACCACCCGACCATAGAGCAAACAACAGCCGAAGGCAACCAATGGGTCTTCAATGTAGCGAGAATTCCCGCACCCGTAGGTGTCCTTCAGCTGGCCCCTAAAATATGCATAATAGTACAGTGATAATGGACGTCATACTAAACTCCGAATTATACACAAGAAACTAAAATTTAAAATCATACAAGACTAACAAAGGCCAGAGGCTCCTGACTTGGGACAGGCGCAAAATTGCGGCGGGGTTAAACATGTTTATGAGATCTCAACCCTCCCCCTATACCTCTAGCCAATGTAGAAAAGTAAAAGAATAACAATACGCACATTAAAATTCAGTTCAAGAGAAGTCCGAGTCTGATGTCAAAAGATGTAACAAAAGAAAATAAATAAAATGACAATAATACATAAATAACAACAGACTACTAGCAGTTAACTGACATGCCAGCTCCAGACCTCAATTAAACTGATTGAAAGATTATGTCTTCATCATATGAATATCAGGTACAATCCCTCCCGTTAGGGGTTTATTATCATACTATCATAAAATATATGAGAAGAACATAACCCGTGTCATGCCAACAACTGTTTTTTTAGAAATAAATGTGTTTAGTTCCGATGCAAAGACCCTATCAGTGAATCAATGTTAAAGCCAAAATATGCAATCTTTAATGACCTGACAACAGTATCGTAACTATATCCCCTTTTAATAAGTCTATTTAAAGGTTTTGTTAGTTTCTGAGGAGAATACTGACATTTTTGTGCTTTATAAAGAATATTTCCATAAAATTTTGGATGTGAAATACCTGAACGTATAAGATGTCTGCATGTTGAGTTATATTTACGAATTATTTCCTTATACCGATGATAAAATTTAGTAAATGTTTTGACCAGTTTGTGATATCGAAAACCCTGGTGTAATAATTTTTCAGTAATACATAAATTTCTCTCGCTAAAATCTAATACATTGTTACATACACGAGCGAATCGTACAAGTTGAGATATATAAACACCATAAGATGGTGACAAGGGAACGTCACCATCTAAAAATGGATAATTAACAATAGGAAATGAAAAATCATCTCTTTTATCATAAATTTTTGTATTAAGCTTCCCGTTTATGATATAGATATCAAGATCGAGGAAAGGGCAGTGGTCATTGTTATCATTAGCTTTATTTAAAGTAAGTTCTACAGGATAAATTTCTTTAGTATACATACTGAAGTCGTCATTATTTAGAGCCAATATATCATCCAAATATCTAAAAGTATTGTTAAATTTTTGTATCAAATGTTGTTTTGATGGGTCTTTGCTAATTTTAGTCATAAATTGTAACTCATAACAATACAAAAACAGGTCCGCAATAAGTGGTGCACAGTTAGTCCCCATTGGAATTCCAATAACTTGACGATATACGGAATCTCCAAAGCGAACAAAAATGTTATCAAGTAAAAATTCAAGTGCATAAATAGTATCAAAGCATGTCCAATTGACATAGTTCTTTTGTTTATTGCTACTAAAAAATGATCTAAAAGAGTTTGAACATATGTACTCGCATTCCGACTTTTTAAATGCCCAGTTAATTAGGGATGTGAATTTTTTCTTAATAAGAATATGAGGCAAAGTGGTATATAGGGTAGAAAAATCAAAACTTTGAACAGATTCAAAATCACCAATATATGCATGCAATTTATCAAGTACTTCCAACGAGTTTTTGACACTCCAAAAGTAATTAATTCCATTATTTTCAAAGGCCTTATTTGAACAATTTATTATCAGGTTTTTTATTGTACCAAGTGTACTAGTAAGTAAAACAGACAATTTAGTAGTTGAACAATGGCTGGAAGATGAAATAAAAAAGAGTTCATTTTTTCACAGATTGGTCATTTTTGTACCAGATTTTGTATCATTTTCCCTTCAATAAATTGTTTCTCCTGATTATTTACCCGGACATTTCCCTTTGTTCTCTGTGACTGTTTCTTATTCGTGTGTCCAGGCATATTTTAACTGCCAAACATACGCAAATGTAAATTTTCCACGTTTGATTGTGAAATATTGTGGGAGATGGTTGAGTTGTGCCCATTCACAAGGACGGCCTAATAAATGTCTTACATGTACCGAATCCGGGTCCGTTCGCCGCAAAACACGTTAGCCCCCTATCTTTCGCACCCTACATGCTCGTACCATACACGTTCGCACCCTTTTTATTGGTCTTGTGTCGGTTTTTTTGGTAAGTGTATTACTATAAAAAAAAAATATCATTGTTTCAAAACAAAGTGTGATTATGACAACGTTTTTTTGTATTGCTATAAAATTAAATATTTTAGGGTTTCTCATTGTTTAAAAATTAAGTGATATCAAAGGGGCAATTAGCTGTTAAAGCATTGTCTTTCGTGTTTTTCATTTAACATGTTTAAGATCTTCAATGTTTTATTCAGACCATGATCTTCTTCTTCTATGATAATTATAATATGATAATAATGTAGACTAGACTAGTTAGACTTAACTAAACTAAACCAAAAAACAATCCTAGAAAAAAAAAAAAAAAAAAAAAAAACCACCAACAATATGTTACTATAAAAGATAAATCAATTTTATAATAACATATATAATACTATGTGGCTTATTTTTTATGAAGTGACCGATAGCGTGACACTGACATATTTGTTGTCTTTGTAGGTGTACATCAAAGAGACATTTCGTTGCGTATGATTCCTGCTGGGACTAATATCTTCTCGGCGACCACATTTAAACAGTCTTAATATTAGCAACTTAACTTTGCTGTATAGCTTAGTGGTAAATTGGAGAGAAAAAACCTAATGTCATTTCAGGCACTACTTCTCTCCTATTTCATAATCAACCAATTGCAACGAATACGACTTAGTTCCATTCTGATTTTTTTTTCTTATTTATAATGAGACGCAAAGGAAGGAAGTGCTTTCCTTTCCTAGTGTGCAATACCATATTTTTTTCCGAAACCAATCCTAATAAGTTAATGTAAGAAACACCTGTAAATCAAGAGGACATGTTTGCACTTTTACCTTTATCGCGACTGCCAAAGCTTTGAGTTTTGATCAGCAGAGCCGTAACTAGGGTTCGAATTAAGGGGAGGCAGGGTTTGGGGCCGCCGATTGAGCATATTTTTTTTCTCTCAGTCATTGGCTAAAAATGACCTGTTTCCCTTCGATTTCCTTACTTTAGGAAACATCAGTATTGCTTGAACCTGGAAGCAACTTTTATGCAAAAACAAGCTGAGATTGCTGTTCGGGTCGAGCCAAGGCTCCGTCTTGAAGGCCGTACTTTGACCTATAATTGTTAACATTAAATAATTTTTTCTCAAATGATATGGCTAAAAATGACCCGTTTTCCTTCGATTACTTTAAGAAAGATCAGTTTTGCTGGATCCTGGGAGCAATTTTCATGCAAGCAATTATTATCTGTATTTAAAGATATTTTTTTATAGAAACTGGTATTACTAAGTTCAAAAAAATATATAAAGCAAGATTATAGACCGCAAGATTTTTTTTTTATCGAGGACCTTGAATTCCAATATTTTTGAAAGCTGAACAGACATGTATATAACTATATAACTACAACCAGGGACTTTCTATACTTTTTTTATATATAGTTTTCCCGTTCGAATGGTTTTACACTTGTAATTTTGGGACCCTTTATAGCTTTTTGTTCAGTGTGAGTCAAGGCTTCATGTTGAAGGCCGTACATTGACCTATAATGGTTTACTTTTATAAATTGTTATTTGGATGGAGAGTAATTGTCTCATTGGCACTCACACCACATCTCCCGATATCTAGTTTTGTATATGCTTAGTATAGAAAGTCCCTGCTACCATGAATGGGATTGTTTACCTACTAAGGCATTGACCATAACGTTCTCGTACGATCGGGAGACGTTTAAAAAAAACGATCTAACAGCTGATTCAACCCGTAACGAATTTCCGATGTCTTAAAAGATTCACAATACAAAAGGTACTTCCTCTGCTTAATTGAAACCCCCACATAAAAGTGAATAGTTAAGCTTGGATTCAAAATTGCCGAAAGCAAAGTTTCATATGTGTTCTCGTACGAATACTGACCCCCCTCAATACAGTGAATAACAGACTGATGGCCACACGAAAAAAAAAATATACTGAAACGGTTCACTTTCGATCTCAAATACGGATAATGACAGACATATCACGTAACATGATAACTGCACTGTTATAACTGTAAACTTGTGTTGTTTATAATATAAATTCAAGTTCTTCATGTACATATTGTCAATATTTTATTTTATTACTTAAAAAAAAAAAAATTGGTGTAGAATATTCAGGGAGGCAGTTCCCCTGCCTCATAGGTAGTTACGGCCCTGATCAGCGTTGACAGTTCAAGGTCCAATCTAATTTTAAATACTGAATGAAACCGTATTCAGAATACACTCGCAGTGTCTTAATTCTTATTGCAACAGTTGTTGTTTAATGAAATTATGGCATCTTAATTGCAGAAATACCTCAAAGTAGATTTTACACAGCAACGTTATAAACAATACAGTGAAACGCAATATGCCTCCAAAGGAAATTGTTAACATTGTCTTACTGCTTCACAAGGGAATATCCAACGTAGATACAAATGTCTTCTTTTGTGAAAAGGTATATTTGAAAGCAACCGCATTGTACAGGCGTTTGATGACTTGTACATTTTTCCGGTGGACATTATGAAGACTATGAGAAGGGTTTTCTCGGAAAGATTGCAGGGAGATCGAGACCGGCGGTACTCTTTGGATTCATGTTCCGCAATGACGATGGTGTTCATTTATGGTTAGTTCAACGTTTACTTACCATTGTACTACATGTGCATAACATTTTGAACTACACTGCAGGATATCGTGGATACAGTTGAGTCTGCGTCATACTTTCATCACATCTTCAAGTCAAATTGACAATGATGGTTGGGTTGAGTTCTAAACTTCATATATGATAAAGGAATAACAAATGGGTTTTCAATTGTGAACATCCCATATCTATGTGTCTATATTGCAACATCGACCCGTTTCGAATACGTATCTCACATATGATGCTCGTTCTCTGTCAGGATTTTCTATGTGGTATAATCAACCAGTCGTGCCAATCAGATGCTGTATGTGGATTTTTAAAAAGTCTCCAGATCTTCTCCAAAATCTTCAATCAAAATCTTTACAATTTTTCAAATTTTAATGAGGATTTTATCTTGACCGTTCATGGATCAAAACAACGTACTGCATGTAACACCCCCTTGTTCACCAAAAAATCTGTCGAAACTGTTTATATATATATGCGCAAAGGGTAAGGCCGATGAGAAATTCTTTACGATTTTTTTCTATAACCTGGGAATAGTATACTAAATGTCAATATACATATTTTCCCTGCTATATCAAGTTAAATCCGCTTCTCATCCGTTACTTATAAAACAGTCAATAAAAATTCAGGACAATATTTTAATATATGAGTAATTGTCAACTATAAAGAAAAAAAGTATTTTGCCCTCAGTGCCTCACGAAAAAAGCAATAAAGCATCACATGTGTGAAACTTAAAGATAAAATCAAAAACCATGCAGTAAAAGTTTTATAGTTCCCTCTAGCGGATAAAGTGCATCATACCTCAAGTTCAACTCTAAACAAATAAATGCGGACAAGTAACCAAAAAATTGATGGAAATAAAATAAGATTATTATTATATTGAAATTAATATTAATTTTACTACTCACTACAACACTTCCACGTTTGCACTATTTATTTATCTTTTGTAATTCCAGAGGGCAGAAGAAGACATGAATTTTTTAAGAGCATTGAATATTATTGATTTTACCTTAACGAAGACAAGACAAGACAAGACAAGACAAGACAAGACAAAAGACAAATACTTTATTAAAGTCTCACCAATTGTTACATATAAAATATACAGACAAGACAAGACAAGACAAATACTTTATTAAAGTGTCACCACTTGTTACATATAAAATATACAGCTTTTTAACAACCAGAGCCACTCTATAAAGAGTTATAAGAGACTATAAAAAATTTTTTTTTAAATTATAATACAAATACAAGTCAACTATCATGAATATAAAATACATTTTCGCTTTATTAAAATTTCATAGCAGATTTTGGCAGTATAAAATACAATTTTTTCATTTGTAAAAAGAAATATATATCAGACATATGTAAAAAATTCTCATCAACATTACTGGCATAGTTAAAAATAACATTAAGAATATTTGAATATACAGGACAGTTTAAAAAAAAACCATGTTTTTCATCTTCAACGTCATCTGTACAGTTAAAACATACTCTATTTTCAATATCAATATTTTCATAACGACCAGTTTCAATTCTGATGGGTGCTACACCACATCTAAATTTTGCTAAAGGACTCCTGTATCTACCTGGTATATTAAAAATTGAATAATTTTCTACGCCATATACATTTTTGAACATTCTATATGTACGTAATTTATTTTTGTCATCTGAAATAATCTTGTCATACCATTCTTCCTTAAATTTTTCAAAATATACATTTTCAATATTCTTAATTAAATCCTTGTTCAAAATAGCACCATTGCACAAATATTCCATATCAAGTTCTTTAAACTTATTTTTTACTCAAAAATGCCAATTTTTTACTTTTTTACATGTTTTACCCCATATAAACACTTTTTTGTTTACTCTATCATCATTCATTTTATTAAAACGTGTCCAGTTTCTAAAAACACTAGTCCACTGTTTGATTTTACATGGCATCCAGCCCATGTCACCATACAAAGACATATTAGGCGAGTATTTTCCTACACCAATGAAAAACGCATGGCTCTATTTTCAATACTATTTATACATGAAAAATCGCGTGTTCCCCATACAGAGAAACCATACGAAACGCAAAAAAAAACATCTTAATGCATTGTTTATAGAGCTCAGATTCCATACTCAGCTTGCATCCTTTTCATTGTTACAGTATCCAACACTGGGATCGTACAAAAATGGAAAAACTATGAAATTTTGACTTCGTAAATGTCATGTGCGATTAATCCTCTATACACAAATACTTAATAACATAAACGGTAAAAATGTTTTCTGCACCATATGCGCATTTCGACAATCACTCTTCTTCAGTGATGCTGAATTAGTTGACACCAATCAGCAGACATCGTAATAAATTGGTCTTATATCAAGTCCACACAACAAGGTTTAAGGTCTTAAATGGGGGGGGTTGATAACGATTTCTTACCGTTTTTTACATAGACATTTATTCTGGGTTTTTTTCCATACACCTCACATATATCTAAGTATTAAATAAGTCATAGGCAGTGACAGGATGCACCATCATCTGAACATGTACCAAGTATATGACAGTTATTATTCAGCCATTCCATCAGTTGATGTAGTCGTTCGCGAGCGTTTGGTTTGGTTAGTTTTGATGACCCTCGTTTTGAATTTACCTTGGAGTTCGGAATGTTTGTTTCATTTTTCTTCCAATACGCAGCGGGAGGAACTTGTCCACTTTTAACAAGACTTACCAAACATCAGCGCCTGAAAGAAATGTTCTGATTCGTAAGATATCACTATTTGATGTCCTGGGTGAAAACATTGAACAGTTATTTAATAATCTACAATGCACAAAATTAGACATCCTTCTTCATCCTTTTAGTTTTCCATGTTGTGTTTTGTGTTATGTTATTTGTCTTTTTTTCTCTTATTTTTGCATTACATTGTATGTTTGATTCTGACTTATGATTTGAACATCTTTTTAATATATATCGACCATCTTTGACAATATTGATATAAATTTCAAAGGAGCGGAAGGTCCGGTAAGGACCGATTTTGGCCTCAAATTTCATGTTCATCTGACGAAAGATTTTGACCACTTTTAAAACACTTAAGTGTCTATTTTATTTGAATCAATCAGTTTATGTGAACGATTTTAACTGATTAAGTCATAAAAAACGCACCGATTCAAGCTGAAATACGAAAAATCTACCAAATATGCCGGAAAATGTCATTTTTCAGATAGTTTTTGTCAAAAATGAAAGTGGCCGCATCCGTGTTCATCCTCAACCTTAATATATATGTTATGTATTATCATAAAATACAACTTACATTTCAATATTAAGGATGAACACGAATGCGGCCACTTTCGTTTTACACGAAAACCGTCTAAAATTTAACAAAAATGCTAGAATTGTGAAGATTTCAGTAATTTAGCATGACTTAATGGTTCAAGTACCCGATATATGTGCATTGTATTGTCAAAATCAGCCCAAATTTATGTAGCAGAAGCATTTTACTGTCCAATGAATAACTTAAGGTTTACATTTTAACACTTTTGTAAAACTGCTATATTTTGGGGCCAAAAAGGTGTCTTACTGGACCTACTCCTTTGGTTAAACAAATTTTGATATCATTCATGATTGTTCAATTTCATATTCCTTTTCCAATTTTAAGAAATGATTCATAAGTGGTTGAAAAAACTGACCGTATTATACCTTTTATTCCTCAAATTTTAATTGTTTGAATATAACTATTTTAATTAGTTTGTTGGCATAAGTTGAATATTTAATTCTAATGTTGGCATAGCCAGAAGACACGATATCGATAGAAATCATAGATATACGATAACTATATCGTGACTTGGAACAAACTGTGCAACGTTAGGCTCATTTAACTCTTTGTCTTTTTTCCTATTTAACTAATTTATTAATTTTGTAATTACATAATGTGAACACAGTTGGATTGAACAGAACTTATTGTAGAACTTACGAACTGCAGGTAAATAGTAATAAAAAATCCTTGCTTTCATTTTAAGTGTATTTTAATTCTGATATAAATAAAAAACGCTTTATCAATTTCGTACGACCGAAGCGCATTCTGGGTTTATTCTCACCAGAAACTCAAACTCAAAATCTTTTGAAAGCAGTTGATGTATGCATACGTAGTCTAAACATTAGAAGCTACTTCAAACTCTGCTCGAGCGAGTTTTAGATATCTGTAATTTGTCAAAAGGATTTTTAAGGAAGTTTCTATTTTTTTGCTTTATATTCTAATCTTTTAGAAGAAAAAAATGATGGTAAAATACTTTATTAAGCACCTATATCAGTGCTTCGCATCTATGGTAATTGCAAGGCATTTCATGTGCGTCAAAATATTTCTATCACTAACTCCAAAAACCATATGTCATTTGCACAAAAGTTTTAACATTTCATTTGCGCCAAATTTCTTAATTTAATTTGCGCAAATAATACAGGTATGAATTATAAACATTGTATACAAAATACACTATTAATAGTAACTTCATGACATAGTTTGTGTTTGCATATTTAATTATAAACTGTACATCATATACATTAGATCTCTTTTTCGAAAAAAATACCCATGTCAATCTTTGATGGTTTTAAAGGAAAATATCGATTATTAATCAATTGATGTACGGCGGCGGGCAATAACTTGAAAACCCTTTGACAAAACCTTTTCAAATCTGAGCTCATGACAAAAGAAATAGAAGCAGGAAGCAAACGTCTCCAGAAAAAAACTGAGAAACTAAATAAAAAGTTGGAAAACAAATATATAATCAAAGTACTGAAGTACTGAACATCAGAGGACCTCAAGTTGTGTTGAATTATTGATAAATGACATGTGTTTATATTATACCTGCCGGACAGATATGTTCACCTTACAATATAGTACAAATAATATAATTTACTATGCTATATCTGAGATACTGACTTGAACTAGGATACTTAACTTTGTGAATTATCAATGATTATGTGGTCAAATGAGAACTGCTAGATTTGCATTATGACCATATAGTTGCACACATACAAAAATAGTTAGCATATAACTTACAATAGAGAATTAACATAGCAAACAATTCTTCGAGTAGCTATATAGTCACTCACCAATGCTCACTGAACTATGATATTAAGGAGGTTCAAGACAATCATATTAAAACAGACAAATTGTAATATTGGAGCTAAAGATACCAGATGAACAGCAAACTCATAAACCGAAAATAAACTTACAATTCCATGACTAAAACTAAAAAAGACATGCAGACAAATAAAAGTACACTAAAAACAACATAGAAAACTAAAGACTGAGCAACACGAACCTCACAAAAACTTGGGGTGATCTCAGGTGCTCGGGATGGGTAAGCAGATCCTGCTCTACAAATGACATTTATTAAAATGTTTGTTCATGTAGTATCCATGGCCAGGTCTTCTACTTTCTGGAACATTTAGCTTTTGGATCAATCACTAATGGGGTGGATGTTAACACAGCAATATTACTATCCCTTATTCTAGATTTTTGTTGCAGTCAACAAAAACTTTTTGAATGTTCATAAATAGCTTCACTGAGTTATCTTAGTTTTATTTCACAGTCAATCATTTATCCATTATATTTAAAAAAAAAAAAATAAGAATCTGTAGCTATACATGTACATTGTAGGTTCTGTTTTCTTATTATTAAATGATTCATTGTAAATATTACAATATATGATATGTAGATAGCCTTTCGCTAATGATGGTATTTTTGTTCATTGAATTTCACAACATCTGGATAGTTTTTCAACTGTTAGTCTTTTTTTACTTTGTTCTGGATTTAATACTTTGAATACCACTGGTTTAAGCAATGAGAAAATTTTGCACCACACATATAGAACACAACTACCATATGAATGTGTTGGTCCTTAGTAAGAAGCATGTAAAACAGGGCTTGTAATTTTTTGGTGTATATCTTGATTTTCCGTTTGTACATTGATGTGGCCATTAGTTTTCTTGTATGTATTGTTTAACATTTGTCATTTCATGGCTATTTCTTACTGATGTATGTATAGTTTTTTTGATTGTAAAAGTGTTGTATGGTAAGCTTTATTTCTTTTTTGTCATTTTGTATAGGGCTGGTGTCTGATTACCAGATTACCAATCATACCACCCTTTCATTTCTTTTTTTTTTATGAATTATGACAACAGTTTGGTGTTAATTTTCATTTATGTATGTACAGTAACTACTGTACATGTAACAATATAAAACAGTATATATACATGTATAATCTCATTCCATCATTAATATTGGTCATTGTTGGTATAAATTTATCTTTAAGTTTAACAATGTACTGTGAAAGAGCTATCTTCTAACAGATACTTAGTATATAGTATGGTTATTAGTGTGAAACCACTGATTCAAAGGACAAGTTTCACTTCTTGTCCAAAATGGCCTAAAATATAAACTTAAACATAAACCTCCAAAAAGTTCACAATTTGGTTTCTCAAATGGGTATATTTCTAAAGTCACAACGCTCAATAAATCAGTTCTTTTCATAAAAGTACATTTTATGTTCCAAATTTTGTCAAAATATGATGATTTGGGGCAATTTTCAGACCCGAAAGCTTTAAGCAATTAAGAATTAAGATTTAGCCACCACCTACCATCCAAAATGTTTTGTGACCAAAAGAATCCAAATCTGATATATATAATTCATCAATATAAAAACTTTTTGGATCTTGGATGGCAGCCAAGTTTAATTATTCCAACAACAATTAAAGTTTTACCATAGTTATCTGTGGTATAATTTTCACAATTATTCAATAGTTTTGTTGTGTATGATTTACAAAAATAAAAATATAGATGGCAAGACCTGAAGAAGGCCGCCTGATTTTTTTAAGTTACATATGAACAACAGAGTCAGTGTGGGGCCACTAAGCTAAACTGCCCGCTTTGCACCAGCCAATATAAATGAATGCCTAGGGTGGGAATCGAACCCACATACACCAACTCTGTTGTCCCTATATTTTTAAATGAACAAAAAATTGTCAAAAACAAATTTAAAAAAATGTATAAATTGGTTAAAATTTAATTATCAATTTATACATGAAAATATCTATAGGTTGATTTTCTGTGATTCAGATGTCTACTCAGATTGTAGTCTCATAGGCTCCAATGTACAGCTACATGAATAGACAGCGTAAGAGTGTTTAAAATTGCTAAGGCAGACTTTTGGGGGGAGGAAAGAACTGAAGGCTTGCCCTTTTCGAGGAGCTCCATGTATGGTAAATGCGTAGTCCTTTTTTTATATAGTTTTACCCAAAATGTTGACTTGCTAGACCCCTCCCCCTTTAAAACTCCTGGATTCTCATCCAATTTGATAGAAATCTAAACTGTTTTAAAACTAAGTTGTTAAAGTAATAACAATTATGTTTGGGAATTAAAAATAGAAAGGTTCCTTTAAATGTTGCTGAACATTTTGTTTGAATAATCTAGAATATACATGTACATGTGGTTTTAATCGTGGACATTTATAATCCATGTTAACTTATGCGTGACTTGGGCTTCTGGTACAAATTAAAACATGGAATTATTCATGCAAACTCACAGAAAGATTCTTGAGATTTAAATTTCCACAGAATAATAAATAAACAAAAACATTAATCATTTTAAACATTTAACATACTAAAATTTATGATAAAAGAGATGATTTTTCATTTCCTATCGTTAACTATCCATTTTTAGATGGTGACGTTCCCTTGTCACCATCTGACGGTGTTTATATACACTGTATCTCAACTTGTACGATTCTCTCATGTATGTAACAATGTTTTAGATTTTAACGAGAGAAATTTATGTATTACTGAAAAATTATTACACCAGGGTTTTCCATATCACAAACTAGTCATAACATTTACTAAATCTTATCAGCGGTATAAGGACATTATTCGTAAATATAGCTCAACATGCAGACTTCTTATACGTTCAGGTATTTCACATCCAATTTTTTATGGAAATATTCTTTATAAAGCACAAAGGTGTCAGTATTCACCTCAGAAACTAACAAAACCTTTGAATAGACTTATTAAGAAGGGATTTAGTAACGATACTGTTGTCAGGTCATTAAAGATTGCATATTTTGGCGTTAATATTAATTCACTTATAGGGTCTTTGCATCGGAACTAAACACATTCATTTAAAAAACAGTTGTTGGCATGACACTGGTTATGTTCTTCTCATATATGTTATGATGGTATGATACTAAACCCCTAACGGGAAGGATTGTGCTTGATATTCATATGATGAAATCATAATCTTTCAGTCAGTTTTATTGAAGTCTGGAGCTGGCATGTCAGTTAACTGCTAGTAGTCTGTTGTTATTTATGTATTATTGTCATTTTGTTTATTTTCTATGGTTACATGTACATCTTCTGACATCAGACTCAGACTTCTCTTGAACTGAATTTTAATGTGCGTATTGTTATGAGTTTACTTTTCTACATTGGCTAGAGGTATAGGGGGAGGGTTGAGATCTCACAAACATGTTAAACCCCGCCGCATTTTTGCGCCTGTCCCAAGTCAGGAGCCTCTGGCCTTTGTTAGTCTTGTATTATTTTAATTTTGGTTTCTTGTGTACAATTTGAAAATTAGTATGGCGTTCATTATCACTGAACTAGTATATATTTGTTTAGGGGCCAGCTGAAGGACGCCTCCGGATGCGGGAATTTCTCGCTACATTGAAGACCTGTTGGTGACCTTCTGCTGTTGTTTTTTTTTTCTTTGGTCAGGTTGTTGTCTCTGTGACACATTCCCCATTTCCATTCTCAATTTTAACATTTTGATAAAATAAAATAATACACTAACCCTTTGCAATGTTGCAGTTCAACTTTTAATCTAGGGTTCTAGAAAACATTTAAAATATCTCTTGCAGTCATATGCAGGGTATAGGGCTCATAGGTTTGACTCAATAAAGATTTGCTAAGTTTACTGACATGTAGAATCCCAATATCGCTCTTATTAGTATAAATAGCCACATGTGTGCTCAAATAACCATTTAGATTAGTCTCAAAATTGATATATCTAACTCAATTGAGTAGATCTAGCTAAAATTTTACTCATAAATGTAAGTGATCATATTTGCTCAATTTAAGATCTCATGGGTGCTTGTAGTGAAATTTAACTGATTGTATTTGCTCAAGTACTCATGTATGCGTGAACAAATGTCTAATTCAAATACCTAAAATTTTACATGGATATGGTTACACAACTTAATAATTTTGGCAATACATGTACATGTGACATGTTAGTCCAAATAATTATGACGTCTTGAAAGGCTATTATATTATTTCAGTTAATCTATATTTATATATACCTCTAAAACTGTAAGGATTCTCCAAATATATCTAGTGGCTAGTAAATTGAATTATTCTGACATTTCACTTTCACTTTCAGTGTAAAATAATACTCTTGCTTTTACGAGCAAGAGTGACAGTCATAATTCACACTCAAAAATAGTCCATCTCTATTGGAAGAATAAGAAGTCGAAGATTCTCTGAATATTACATAAAATACAATTATTTCAACCAATAATTATATATAAGAATTACTTACAAATTCATTAACAACATCCGCTTTTTTTCTAGTCAAGGGACATTATTATTCAAATATACTAATGCAAGTAACTAAGTCGGAGAAGGAGCGAAAATCCGAAACAGCACCTTAATTAAAAAACAGAAAATAGTTCCACGTGTGTGTCCAAGTGATCAATCTACTTGTTATTTACGAAGAAAAGAAATTTAACTTCAAAAATTGTTGAAAACCAAATTGATTCCATTAAAGAATACAAAGAAAGTAACCTTATCTTTAAGGGCCTTGCAGGTTCTTGTTACTCCTACCCAATCTGCTGGTATTTTCAAAATGGCTGCGGGGGACGCGGCCTGAAAAATTATTTTAATATTGTGTCAGATTAAATATTCCTGATTTTGCTTCGTTAATATTATAGACAAATATGCTACAAACGGTTAAAAGATGTTACTCTAAATCAAATAATTGAAATATAATTACCTTTCTGTGTGTAATTGCGTGAATTGATTTTCTCTCGTTTATCTTCTCGCTCTTGCTCACTTGATGAATATGCATAGGTGGTATTCATCCGCGACAATAATTTTTCGGTATATCATTGATATTGAAGATCGTTTGATTGATATACGAATATTTCTAACGACAAAACATTTTCATATTATTAATTTGCATTTAAAAAAATCTGAGGATCCATTGAAAACATGAATATAAAAGAAGAGACAAGGAATTTTATTCTGCACTATAATGTCCGCGGGTTCATAATGTCGGTTATTATCCCAACACTAATTATATATGCATCTCTTTGATCTTTGAAGATCTTTGAAAAGTAGGCGATGGCAATACACCCGAGGACCCTCAGGGGCCTCTGATGTAAAAATGGAAAAAGTACAATAACTACGCATTCACATGACCACCGCAGGACACATACTTTAAAATATTCCACAGATAAAAAAATATATGACCAAAGGTCTAACAACTTTTTTTCGATTTGCATAATTTGTATTATTTTGAAAATACAGTTTTATTCAAATGATGGTAATCACGAGGTTGCATCACCACAACAAGATTAACAATCTTCGAATTCCAAGGTCAAACATATTAAACTTGTGTCCGCATATTACATGTAGCGGTATAGATGTACTTACAAAAATAATATACGTTTTGAATATGATACTCATGGGACGCAATTCTTGGATTACTAATTCGACCTTTAACTTTAAACTGGTAAACAAATGATACAAAAGTTCAAAAGTATTACGCATTCCCATGACCACCGCAGGACACAATTAAGATATTCCATCGATAAAACATTTATGGTCAAAGGTCTATCAGTTACTATTGTTTGATATGCATATATAATTTTAACGTTTTATTTAAATAATGATAAACAAGAAATAAATCATAGACAGCTTAGCCAAAGGTGTTAATCAAGATCTATAAAATCTCTATATAAACAAACGGAAAGAGTTACTACGTATACAATAAAAAGAAGTTACTGAGAGGTAAGTCCAATTCTTATAAAACAACACTACATTTGTTATCCGTTAAAATGTGCTTCAGCAGATGTGGGTTGTTTAGGGCAAGGAACAACTTATTATATTATTGTTTTAAAGATAACTAAACCATATATGGATGACACGAACAAACAGATTTCAAGTTTTTAATGAACTTACTGCAGAAATTTGGATTGGTATTTTACAAAAAAATTCTCAACTATCAGTCAATTTGACGTGTTCTGCTCTTTGGTCGGGTTGTTGTCTCTTCGACACATTCCTTGTTTTCCATTCTCTATGGTATGGTCTTACAAGATTTATCTGTATGTTTATATCGATATAGTTTTCCATTCTCTATAGTATGGTCTTACAAGATTTATCTGTATGTTTATATCGATATAGTTTTCCATTCTCTATAGTATGGTCTTACAAGATTTATCTGTATGTTTATATCGATATAGTTTTCCATTCTCTATAGTATGGTCTTACAAGATTTATCTGTATGTTTATATCGATATAGTTTTCCATTCTCTATAGTATGGTCTTACAAGATTTATCTGTATGTTTATATCGATATAGTTTTCCATTCTCTATAGTATGGTCTTACAAGATTTATCTGTATGTTTATATCGATATAGTTTTCCATTCTCTATGGTATGGTCTTACAAGATTTATCTGTATGTTTATATCGATATAGTTTTCCATTCTCTATAGTATGGTCTTACAAGATTTATCTGTATGTTTATATCGATATAGTTTTCCATTCTCTATAGTATGGTCTTACAAGATTTATCTGTATGTTTATATCGATATAGTTTTCCATTCTCTATGGTATGGTCTTACAAGATTTATCTGTATGTTTATATCGATATAGTTTTCCATTCTCTATAGTATGGTCTTACAAGATTTATCTGTATGTTTATATCGATATAGTTTTCCATTCTCTATAGTATGGTCTTACAAGATTTATCTGTATGTTTATATCGATATAGTTTTCCATTCTCTATAGTATGGTCTTACAAGATTTATCTGTATGTTTGTATCGATATAGTTTTCCATTCTCTATGGTATGGTCTTACAAGATTTATCTGTATGTTTATATCGATATAGTTTTCCATTCTCTATGGTATGGTCTTACAAGATTTATCTGTATGTTTATATCGATATAGTTTTCCATTCTCTATAGTATGGTCTTACAAGATTTATCTGTATGTTTGTATCGATATAGTTTTCCATTCTCTATAGTATGGTCTTACAAGATTTATCTGTATGTTTATATCGATATAGTTTTCCATTCTCTATAGTATGGTCTTACAAGATTTATCTGTATGTTTATATCGATATAGTTTTCCATTCTCTATAGTATGGTCTTACAAGATTTATCTGTATGTTTATATCGATATAGTTTTCCATTCTCTATGGTATGGTCTTACAAGATTTATCTGTATGTTTATATCGATATAGTTTTCCATTCTCTATAGTATGGTCTTACAAGATTTATCTGTATGTTTATATCGATATAGTTTTCCATTCTCTATAGTATGGTCTTACAAGATTTATCTGTATGTTTATATCGATATAGTTTTCCATTCTCTATAGTATGGTCTTACAAGATTTATCTGTATGTTTGTATCGATATAGTTTTCCATTTTCTATAGTATGGTCTTACAAGATTTATCTGTATGTTTATATCGATATAGTTTTCCATTCTCTATGGTATGGTCTTACAAGATTTATCTGTATGTTTATATCGATATAGTTTTCCATTCTCTATAGTATGGTCTTACAAGATTTATCTGTATGTTTGTATCGATATAGTTTTCCATTCTCTATAGTATGGTCTTACAAGATTTATCTGTATGTTTATATCGATATAGTTTTCCATTCTCTATAGTATGGTCTTACAAGATTTATCTGTATGTTTATATCGATATAGTTTTCCATTCTCTATAGTATGGTCTTACAAGATTTATCTGTATGTTTGTATCGATATAGTTTTCCATTCTCTATAGTATGGTCTTACAAGATTTATCTGTATGTTTATATCGATATAGTTTTCCATTCTCTATGGTATGGTCTTACAAGATTTATCTGTATGTTTATATCGATATAGTTTTCCATTCTCTATAGTATGGTCTTACAAGATTTATCTGTATGTTTGTATCGATATAGTTTTCCATTCTCTATAGTATGGTCTTACAAGATTTATCTGTATGTTTATATCGATATAGTTTTCCATTCTCTATAGTATGGTCTTACAAGATTTATCTGTATGTTTGTATCGATATAGTTTTCCATTCTCTATAGTATGGTCTTACAAGATTTATCTGTATGTTTATATCGATATAGTTTTCCATTCTCTATAGTATGGTCTTACAAGATTTATCTGTATGTTTATATCGATATAGTTTTCCAGTCCTTCAGAAGTATTATCTCTATTCATACTAATGAAATCAAACTAACATTCTGGGTGCTGTGATGGTTGTGCTCGGGATCGCCCTGAACGTGTGGATTTTTTTTTATTGCAATGAACACCTCAGTATGAATTTCAGACGAAGAACAGCAATATTTTATTATTTTTAATTTTTATTTATATTTTTCTTTTCGCCACCTTATATATATTTACTGAATTGCAAACCAAAACATAAGTTTATAAAAAAAAATTTTAATTTTTTTTTTAGATTCAAGTAGCACAAAAGAATAACTGACAAAAATGAAGGTATTTGTGTTTGTTTTATTAGCCATTTTATTGGTAACAGTTGAAAGTCGACGACGAGGCGGAAAGGGAAAAGGAAAGGGAAAGAAACCCGGACATGGAAGGATGCCGAGTCTACCATTTATGTGTGAAGGTAAGTTGTTACAATATAGTTTTAACCGTTTCCTATTATGAATGAACTTCATTTAAAAAGTGGGAACATATCTTTATATCTGTCAGGGTTGTGACTTATTATCAACTAAAAGTGTGTTGAAATCTACATTTTTTTTCGAATTTAGTCTTGCAATTTCCTTGGCTAACAGTATAGATAGAAATAGTAATACTTTTCATTCACGTTTCCACTCTCATTTTTGAGTTTTTTTAGCAAAATAATATAGCAAGTTATAAATAGGGTAGTTTTGTTTATAAAAAAATTAATATAAAATTGAGAATGGAAATGGGGAATGTGTCAAAGAGACAACAACCCGACCAAATAAAAAAACAACAGCAGAGGGTCACCAACAGGTCTTCAATGTAGCGAGAAATTCCCGCACCCGGAGGCGTCATATATATTGTATTCTTGATTTAAAGGGCTTAAAGCAGAGCTCACGTTAATCATACATAGAGAAAAAGGGATAACCACCACTATATTCCAGACTATATTCATACTTTAAACGTTCTTGTTCATTATTCATAATTTAAATAAAATTTGGCAAAACATATTAAAATCACAAAACTATGTGTAAGACGGGGAAAACATGTTAAATGCACCATAAATATGTAAGAAGGGGAAAACATTTATAAAGAGAAATAACTCTAATTTATACTATTTTGTAAATGTATACACTAAATGAGCTCTAACAATGACCATCAATAGTCAGGTAACATTGTGTGAGGCATTAAATTATACATTGATTACAATACATGTATACATTGTATCCCCTAATTTGAAGTGGCTGACAACAATCGTTAGGCATTCCACTATCCACTATTCTACTATTTTATTCTGTATAGGATACAACAGCTATGACTGATCTGACTGTATGTGTTATCCATGACAATGTTAACGTAATGCATTGAAAAACATACGAAAAGCTTGATATCACTTTTTTTTTTTTTATCTTGGAAGAACAAAAATGTATCGAATGCTTCTTTTATTCGAACTTTATTGGGTTTTAGAAGCGTTAATCGTGCGTACATTTTGAAAAGGAAGCGCTTCCACCTTACATATACTGTGCGTCAGTCAACGCTTTTACATCCAAATAAAATTATAAATTGAATCTTGTAGATGGGAAAACATACCCTGAGAAAATCGAACATGTAACTTGTGTAATAGAAATGAAATAGGAGATGAATTTCACTATATTTTAGAATGTACATATTTTTCAGAAGAAAGGAAAGAATGTCTAGATGAAAAATTCTGTACCAACATTAATACTCTAAAGTTTAAAGCAGTTATGAATTTTTCAAAACAATCAAAACTTTAAAAGCTGTGTAAACTCATTAGAATCATAAATAGAAAAAATGGATTCTCTCTGATAAAATGTAAGCCTTCAACTCTATGCATTCTTTTCTTCTCTGTTTGCTGTTACCTCACCATATGTCTTATAATATTGTTATGTATACATATGTCTATGTATTTCTGTATACCATTGTATCAAAATAGGTTCTTCAGAATAAAAAAAATAAATAATAAAAAATATATATAATAGTATCAGGGGCGGATCCAGGAATTTATTAGGGGGTGGTCACCTTTTGAAATCTTAAATTAAAATTCAATTTTTGTATTGGTATCATGAAAATAGTTACAACTATAGAAGACAAAAGTTACACATTATTTATAAAATTGATTCCAATTTCATTTTTTCTTGGATGCCTGCGTGCAAACATGTCAACTATAACATCAAGTTCTAACTCTAAATTGTAATGCACGTGCATCGATGCAAGTCCATTTTGTCGGTCCTGGCCCATTGTAGCACGTAAAAATGTTTTCAGTAACCCGAGCTCACTATTCGAACGCTCACATTCAGAACTTGTTACACTCATTGTGCAAACAATTTTGAGAACAACACGCTCATGTTATACTCGAGAACATTAAACCGTTTCTTGATTTTTATCACTCTGACTTGCCTAGTCCATTTGGAATTTCTTCGGAAGTAGATAGGTGGTTGCATTTCTGGAAACATACCACAGATTCATTGTTAAAGTCAGCTGCTGAAACCATTAAAAAATGCATCAAACTTGATTATCCCAATATATATGCAATTCTCAAAATTGTTTGTACAATGAGTGTAACAAGTTGTGAATGTGAGCGTTCGAACATTTAATGTTTATACTTATATTACTCAGGACATAATATACAGGCATTTCTATTAAGAGATGGAGAGTTAATTTAGCGTTAGAACTTATACCTAAATGACATTGTATATATAAATCTGTTGCAGCACCTGTTACTCTCTGTCAAGGAGCAGAGATGACTCTCAAGTGTGATGATGATGAAACAATTATGGTTGCCGAGGCTACGTATGGCGATATAACTTGTGTTGGCGATATCCGTGCAAGCCCTTCTACATGTACAGATACAGGTGCCACTGCCAGTGTTCAGACATTGTGTGATGGCAAAATATCTTGTACATTCACAGCCAATGATGCCACTTTCACAACCTCTACATGTGCTGCTGATAAGGCGGAAAACTTGATGGTCAGATATAAATGCAAAGGTATATCATAATTTTTTTCTAGATATTTCACGCTTTTCTTTTATATCGTGAATCTAGACAGTCGGTATGAAACAATGGTGACATGGTTAAAGATAATGGATGTACTTTGCTTTGACAACTGACACATCGTATTTCTCATTTGTCACCAGAAAGGTAATCAGATCCTGTACTACACGTGGCACCCGTCGTGTTGTTCAAGTTAGTACAAACTCGGTAATACGTAATTGTTATGATGTTTATTACGAAACAATTTGTAATTCATTGACGTTATTAACCAATAAGACAATTTCAGGAATGTTCAAAGTCGACATTAAGGACGTAAAGGAATTGAGAAATGTCCAGTATTTTGTGACATGGCTGAATGATCGACAAATTAGTTATGATGGTGGATTCAAAAAAAATATATATGCATTGATGATAGATGTATTTGGAAAACGAAGAACCCAACCGTCACAGCCATGACATCAAGGTCTAGAAAAAAAACCAACACCAATATATATAAATATAAAACTGCGTGCATTGTAGATATCATACATTACATGAAATTTCCTTTTTTCTTAGATAACAGAGCTTTTGCACTTTATGGAGAAACTACAGACATAAGTTGTCCAACTGGTACCCAGATTGAGATTACAAAACCTCTGTGTAGCGCTCCACCATGTACTCCTGATATACCGACTGACTGTAATGGGAAAACAGAATGTACTGTTGATGGACCGACGATGGCATTTGTTGATGGGACTTGCATGGAACCGCGAGTTAAAGTCGAGTGGAAATGTAACACGGCTAAATAAACAGATCTCCATTTATCATCTTTCATAATTTTTGTACCCTTTCTGAGAAACAAACATTCCAATTGTGATGCCTTATATATTTAAGTGTGTTTTTCCTTTTTGTTAAAATAAACAAAACATCATATTAATCAGTATTGTTATTTTACATACATTTATACTGGTAATAAAAAGAATGGAAAATTAAAATGATTTCTATATAGATATTTCCATTTCGCGTTTGACTGAAAGATGCATACTGTAGAGGACTTAAAGTATAGAGATTGTTTTATGTGATTGGGACATCGTGTTAAAAATATTTATGAT
Organism: Mytilus edulis; assembly: GCA_019925275.1. Lineage (NCBI taxonomy): Eukaryota > Metazoa > Mollusca > Bivalvia > Mytilida > Mytilidae > Mytilus > Mytilus edulis. Next base: position 91,140,919 of record CM034357.1, on the reverse strand, counting down.
ATAGTGATAGCAGGTTTACTTGGAGCTCAAACATTTGAAATATAATTTTTGAAGTATTCTAAATTAAAACATTAAAGACGAATCACATGAAATTGAGAAAGTATCAAATCTTTAAAAACAAAAAGAGAATCCCTTGAAAATCGACAAATATATTATAAAAATATTCCGACCATTAGTAAAGATTATATTATACAAAGGATCATATAACATGTACTTCAGATGAGGAATAAATAAGAAAAGGAGATGATAATAAGAGGCAACAAACACCACTCGTTAGTCGAAGAAAGAAAAAAAAAACAGCATGTCAAACAACAAAAACCAAACAACAACAAAAAAACTCCTCCCCCTCCCCAAAACCCAACATTTTCAACATTTTAAAAAAATGCCCCCCCCCCCCCACTTCCAAAAAAAAAAAGGAACAAGAACCCCACACAGAACCAGGGCTGACGTTTCATGTTGTAGAAGGTGAACATTTCCTGCTGCATCAGTCTACCAGTCAAATACGTATATTTACGACTTTGCCTTTGGTCTTACAGGATATTGTCTCAAATTAAGGCAATCAATATTTCAAACATGTTTAACCACACACCATGTCCAAGCCAGGATCTGAGTGGTTGTCGGTGGTTCAGGTCTGCCATAAATTTTTTTCGTAAATTGTATTATTTATTATAAGCTAGGCCGTTAGTTTTTTGTTTAAATTGTTTCATAATTCTTATAACGGGGCTCTTATATAGCTGATTATATGGTATACTTATGTGAGTCTTTATTGTCGAAGACCATACGTTGACCTATAATTGAATAAATCTTTGTCATATACACTCTAATGGATAGAAGTCTCAATTGCAGTCATAAAACATCTACTCAGTTTTATATATACTAGTATTATGTTGAGGTATAAAAAGAAGGGCGTTATATGAGATAACATGGTAAAGACGGCATACTATATGAGAGTATGAGTGGGAGTAAGCGATATGACTTAATTGAACACACATTTTTCATCATTTAAATTTCTGTATATACGAAGCAGGAATGTTGTTTTGAATTGTTATGTCTAGTAATAACATCTACAAACAATGATAATCGTATTTACAGATTACGGACCCATCAGCCATAGATACTTGTTAAATATTAGCACTTATATTACATGCAAAACGAAACTAAAGGTCTACATTCTAACCTGAATTAAAACCCTTTACAACGCAGGGGCATGGAAATATTTAAAATACATCGTGTTTAACGGAAAGGTGGAACGACAAATGCATTTAAAGTAATACCTCGATATAATCGTTTTCACTATTTAAAGTATATGTGTAATTCCAAACGAATATATAATATTGTAATCTAAACATTATGATAATCGTTTACACAAACAAAGTTAGGGACCGAGCCTGAGGAACGAGCACATAGCTACATAGCTACTAATATTCTGAATATATAACCAAGCTGTGACAAGGAATAATGTACGTCCAAACTCACGGTGTTGGAGGACTAGACTAATTGTCATTCTGTCAAAGTTCAAGGTATGTTCAATTGTCAATCGTTTTTTTGCTTACTGCTTAGACTATATACTTTTATAATCAAAAGTGTGGTAATATAAAAAAGAAGATGTGGTATGATTGCCAATGAGACAACTTTCCACAAGAGATCAAAATGACACAGAAATTAACAACTAACAGTCACGGTACGGGCTTCAACAATGAGCAAGCCATACCACATAGTCAGATATTAAACTACTAACCATAGGCTAAAAACCTATGTGGTGTTGATATAAATCTTTGCAGCCAGTTTTTTAAACGCTTTGACACACGTTTTATTTTATATGTTAATAACTTTGTCTCAAATATTCGCCGCTAGCCTACATGCCAATGAAGTAAATAGAAATAAAATTATCAACAAATTAAGTATTTATAAACACAAGTCATCATCGACATAAAGATAAAAATTCTAAATAAGGGAAACGAGAAATTCTATTCTGATTTTTTATTTCACAAAAAGCATTGTTTAGTACTTTACAATTTGTAAGCCTCTCAGAAACCATACACGATTGTAGAAACTTGTCAAATTGAAAATTTGTTCATTTATTGACTACATTTTCGATATCACATTTTTTAAGCAGTTTGAGTCCTGTGTACTATAAGCACAGGATATATGTCTACAACACCAAATCTCTATATTAGAATTAGCCTCCAAGGGTGACTGGGGAATAGAAATATAGTCACTTGGTCTTCTCCCAACCGGCAGTAAAACGCTTGCCGATGTGGTGGGGCGTCCGTTTGGCTGTGCGGGATGTATCAAGTTCGCAGTCACGTCAGGTCAGAAGGGAGACGTTAAATCCGATGTCTCGTGTAAAGAGAGTGCCACGCTCTTTGCACGTAAAGAACCCTTGCAACAACTCTTTGAGGGGTCCGTAGGTGGCCTGTTGCAAGGCAAAAATTTCTGTCCCTATCCATTATACCCTCATTTTCCAGTGGCTGTCCAAATTTCCCGACCATCATCCAAGATGGCCTCTATTGTATCCACCTACCTATTGTATTTATTGTGAGCTTGTTCTCGTCCTGAATATGCATGAAATATTTGCCACTGGACGTTAAGCAACCAACAATCAATCAATCTATTTTTAACCCGGTCGATAAAAATGTATAATACACATGATTTCAATATACATATATATCATAAAAATGATTTGCATAACAACCTTATATTAAAAGTTAAACTTAGTCAATTTAGGATTTATACGCGTCTATTTTAAATAACCGGGTATTTAAAAAGTGCTATTATTAAAGGAGTAGGTCCAGTAAAACCCCTTTTTGGCCGCAAAATATAGCAGTTTTACAAAATTGTTAAAATGTAAACTTTTTGCTATTTATTGGAAAGTAGAATGCTTCTGCTACATAAATATGGGCTGTTTTTGACACTGAATACAATGCACATATATCGGTACTAGCATCATTGAGTCATGTTAAATTACTGAAATTTGCACAATTTTAGCATTTTAGTTAAATTTTAGACGGTTTCCGTCTGAAATGAAAGTGGCCGCATTTGTGTTCATTCTTAATATTGAAATGTAAGTTGTATTTGATGATAATACATAATATTTATAAAGGTTGAGGATGAACACAGATGCGGCCACTTTTATTTTTGACAAAAACCATCTGAAAAGTGACATTTTTTAGCATATTTGATAATTATTTCCTATTTAAGCTTAAATCGGAGCGTTTTTAATGACCTAATCAGTCAAAATCTTTCACATAAATTAATTGAATCAACTGAAATAGACACTTAAGTGTTTAAAAAGTGTCCAAAATCTTTCGTCAGATGAACCTAAAATTTGAGGCCAAATTGGCCGTTACCGGACCTACTCCTTTTGCGCAGAGATCTTTTAATTTAATGTTTTCAATTCAAAATAGTATTAGAAATTTTTGAATGCAACACGTCTTCTGATTGGCTAAAAGATTTTTGTCTATCAGCTCATAGACACCATTTTGTCTTTATTTGTAGATCTTTCTAATAAGAACTTGGAAAGATGGAAGGAAAAACCTTGTTAATCCTAATACTTGTTTTGTTTGTGTATTCTTTGATTGGTGGAGCTATAATGATGGCGCTAGAACAGACCAATGAGGAAACAGCTACAACAGATATAACAACTACATTGTCAACATTTCTAAGTAAGATAAGATCAGCAAGTAAATGATACATAATGTATAGAATAGAGAATGGAAACGGGGAATGTGTCAAAGAGACACCAATTCAATCAAAGAGCAAAATTCAAGGCTACCGATAGATCTAAATGCAGCGGGAAAATTCAGCACCCAGAGATGGGATTCAGCTAGCGCCTAAAATTTAAGCATATGTCAGACGCCACACTAAACTGCGAAACACAGAAATACAAAAAAGTCACAAAATTAACCAAGGTTAGAGATTTCTGACATCGGACAGGTGCGGCGGGGTAAGACATTGTTTGGTGATATTTCAACCCCTTCTATATATCAAGCCCTATGTGAAATACCTATTTAAACCTAAGAGGGGTAAAAAATGCGTTAGACGACATTTTACTTATTATCTAATACATTCACATTTGATATTGATAGCATTGATACCAATAACATGCTAGTTAACTAATTAAGAAATAATCCCTTCATGTAATGCTCTATGCTCATTTTAACATGGATAGGCATTATATTTGCCAATATTTTACACTGAGTGTTAGCGTGGTGTTAAATATGGTCAAATGTAACATGAAGGAATTATTTCGATTCTAATAGAAAAAATACAGTATTTTTTATAAGTCGAAGAGTACGAAAATACCTTAGATATGTTTGGCTGTTCCCGTTTCTCCCCCATGGAGTCTGTTCCTTAATTTTTCATATTTAATAAGTTTAAAATCAAAAAGCAGGGTTAATATACATAATAAAAGCTATGTAAGTTGCTAAAATACATATATTTTACAGGATATAAAGGGAACACATTTTTATATAATTAATGCAACAAACCATTTATAAATATTACGAAAAATAGTTCCAGTTTATTTGATTCAACAGCAATATTTTTTGTAGAATTGGTCTTTTACATGTTTTAAGACAAAATAGGTATACAATACTTTCAGCGTGCAGTAGCGTGTATAGCAGAGACTCAAATGGACTCGATGCTTGTACCGAAGCTTGGAAACACCATCTGTATTGAAATCAGATTGCATGCTGATCAAAGGCATACTTCATATTATCTGCAGGGCAGATACACAACAGTACATGTATATGTTTCAGGAATTAACATTTAACAAAATCAAAACCGCTACCACAAAGTACTTAAAACCTTTACTAAATTCTTTCATAGATATAAAGATTTGGTTTTAAAGTTTGGTTGTACCTGTAGAAAATAATATTTCAAACTGGGTAGCGCATCCTTATTTTTACGGAAATATTGTTTACAGTGCCCGGAAACTTAGAAACGATCCTGGTAAACTTATCGATCCTTTAAATAAAGTTACCCTAAAAAGTTACCAATTCAACACTGTAATCAGATCACTGAATATTGTTTTTATTGGTATTAACTATTAATATTGATTTTGTTATCAGTAAATTAAAAGCAAACTTAATATTATTGTAATACGTTTACACATTCATGGATCTACAATCTGTCGGTACCTGTATCTTGACATTACACAATGTCATGTTTTTCTCTAACTGTTTATGACGTCTTTACACTAAATCCATTGGATGTTGAATGTGTACTGATTGATAATTTAGTCTTAGATGCATGATTATTTCTATTAGTTATTAGTGGTTTTGAACTAGCTGTCAGTAACTGCGAGTACTCTCAGATCTGTACTTAGTGTCGTTTTCTTGTTGGGATGAACAAGTTCCCGGTCATGTCCACCTTTTTCAACTGATATTTATAGTTCGTTCTTATGTTGTACTGTTAAACCACTGTCCCAGGTTAGGGGAGGGATCCCGCTAATATGTTTAACCCCGCCACATTATCTATGTATGTGCCTGTCCCAAGTAAGGAGCCTGTAATTCAGTGATTGTCGTTCGTTTATGTGTCGCATATTTGTTTTCGTTAATTTTTTGTACTTAAATTAGGCCGTTAGTGTTCTCGTCTGAATTGTTTTACATTGTCATTTCGAGGCCTTTTATAGCTGACTATGTTGTCTCATTGTTGAAGGCCGTATGGTGACCTGTATTTGTTAATTTCTGTGTCATTTTGTTATCTTGTGGAGAGTCTCATTGGCAATCATACCACATATTCTTTTCACAGCCGACCACTCATCTTGCATGACAAACAGTGAATTAGCAGCTTTCTTATCGGAAGTAAGAGCTGCCTATGATAGTGGCGTGTTGTCAGTAAACGGAAGTACAACTGCTGCCACACAGTGGGATTTCGGGAATTCATATTTCTTTGTTCTAACAGCGATAACTACAGTTGGTATGTATCATAGCTTGTTATTGTCAAATAACTAGAAATACATATACATTTTGTGTACTACAGATAATCTTATTTTCTTGTTTAAAGACGTTGTATGAACATTAGTAGTGTAATCAGCAGGCTGAAACCGGGACAAAATAAGAGTTTTGTATAAGTTATGTAATTGGTTTGTGTGTTGTAAGACAGTCCACAAATTTGTGCTATCATCTTATAAGCCCGATATTTTACAATGGTAAAATATTTAAGATGAAAAGTTGTCTTTTTCTACTGAGGAGACATATAATAATGAAAACAGTATTAAAAGTCTAATGATGATAAACTTGTATGAAAGTATCATCTGTTCACAATTAAAGAATTATATCCCATCATGTTATATTATGGAAACAACGACATAAACAATGTAAGAAGAGAAGATGATGCATGCATCCTAATGAAACATAAATGCAAATAACATATAATAAATTTCATGCGTTCGATGCGCAGTTCTGCATTTACCTTATAAATGTAAAACAATAAAAATGTTAAAAATAAATAAATTGCAAAATAATATCACTGTAATTGTTGCATACTAACATGTCTTTCTAACTTTCATTTTGAAGGATATGGCAATCAAACACCAGCAACAAAAGGTGGACAGGCTTTCATTGTTATTTTTGCTTTAATCGGAATTCCAGTTACAGGGTTGATGATTGCAGGACTTGCAGAAAAAATAAAGAAATTCTATAGTTATTTAAAAACTAAGACAATACCATGTTTGGAAAAATATACCAAAACTGAAAATGTGTTAAAACATTTGTTATTATATTTGACTATTATTTGTTTACTGATATTGATACCGTCGGCTATATTTTACACAATAGAAGGCTGGACATACGGAGAAGCCATTTATTATAGTTTGATAACCTTCACAACGATTGGATTCGGAGATTTTGTTGTTGGTAAATGTCTATTTTATATCAATATATTTTTATGTAAACTTTCTACTTGTTTACAATTTTCATCATAAGGCGCATTTGTTAAAAAAAAAAATGGAATATAAGTGTTAATTTGATAAAACAAAAATATGAAGTCTGGACTAAATATTGAGAGGTTTAGTTCACATTAAGAATATCAATATAAAGAAATCTCAAATTTATTGTTTAAAATGCGTTCTGAAGAAAAGCTATTCACTGTTGAAAATATTTGTTGAATTATTGAACAAATGTGTTTATTTCCGATTCAAAGACCATATAAGTGAATCAATATTAATGCCAACATATGCCATTTTTAATGACCCCACATGAAGATTTTTTAATATATTGAAAAGACATACTTTTAGCATTTCGTAATGAAGCTAATTACATTTCCAGGTACTGAAAATGAAGGTGGTACACGAATTGTTTACAAACTTTTAGTTATCATATGGATATTTATTGGCCTTGCATGCCTTGTGACCCTTATTGGAGATTGTACAGAAACATTAAAAGCTTTCACTGAGAAAAGGGAAAAGGAAAAGGTAAACTAGTATCAGCAGTATTTTATATTATTACTTTACGAAAAACTGACGACTGAGCAAATAGAACCACACTTAAACTAACAGTGATCCCAGATGCTCTGGAAGGGTAGAATATCCTGCTCATCTATAGGCAGTCACCATGCTGCTCAAACTAAGTTTAAATTCTGTAATAAGTATCATTTGGCGATAAATTTGCAAGTTGGTTAATAGAGTTTCATACTGAAATTATATTACTGTTTAAAAAGATTATCATATTTTTGGTAGAGGGGCATCATCTAGAAGTATTTGACATCATTTAAGATGATTTAAAAGCCTGTAAGAATAAGATCGTGTAGAGAATGATTTTGCTGTAACATCTCTGTAATACAGTTTCGTGTACGTTTACGTTGCTAGTTGATCAATGACCAGGAGATACATTTAGCCAGAATCCTAGGTAAGGGTTAACACACTTGAAATGACCATTTAAAGTTAATCTTCTGAGAAGTAAATTGGTCTTCAAAACCAGCTGGCGTGGATTGTTACCACGTATATATAAAGTTACACATGTCTTTTTAACTGGTACTGAATATGAAAAAAATATCATAAATGTTCTTATTGACAAAAGGGTAGGACGTTCTTTGCATTGTGTACAGTTGTTTCAGTGCAACGAATATAACTGAGTTATGAAAAAGCACAGGACTTTATTACAGCCTTTGTGTAATTCAAAACACACGTACATGTTGTTTCTATTGTTCCGGATGGTCCAATTAACTTCCATACTAAAGAGCATACGTTTAAAAATGAGTCAACTTATTCATATCGTATTTATCATTTTTATGCTCATTATGCATGTTTTATTTCCACCTTTCTTTAAATGTGTTATATTAAAATTTTGTCTTTGGCAATTCATAATTTTTTGGTGTAGAAAAATTATGAATTGCCAAAGACAAAATTTTAATATAACAAATGTAACATTTTTTGTGCACACGATAAATATTTTACAATTGAAATGGAGATCTGTCTTATTTAAGGTGAAGGATGGAAGTAACATCCGGGATACAGATAAAGATGTTAACATAAAGGTATGTAACCTCTAGGAATACATTAACTGTTCATAATGAAACCATCCTGATAAACAATATACATTTTGTACCTTAGTCAAAGAGATCTTACCGTTTACATATTATTTGGAATCTTCATTTTCCCAATTTTAGAAGGAATTTTGAACTACATCACTGGATTGTCAGGTCGAGACAAGAGCCTTAGTCTTTTGTAGTATAATATGAAAAAGATTACATTTGTGTCTGATCAATCAGAATCAGAATCAGAATCAGAATAATGTATTATAGTGTCACATACCAATATAAAACACAATGAATACATATAATTACATAATATGTAATTAAAAATTAAATATTACAATTAAAATATTGGTACCCAGCCAAATTACTGACTTATGAGACACTTTAAAAATATAATACATATCATAAAACAATTAAAACTAATGTACTAAAATATTACTATCAATGACATATAATTTAGGATTTTTACAATAAAGAGATAAAAGCACAAAAATACTAAACTCCGAGGAAAATCCAAAACGGAAAGTCCTTTCTCAAATTGCAAAGTCAAAATCTCAAACGCATTAAACGAATGGAAAACAGTTGATGCTTTATTTAATCTGAGATTTGTAATTCATGGATAACAGACCCATTCATTCAAACAGAATTCCTGTCTGGTGGACAATTCTAATCGGAAATTTCAGTGCACAATTTTATCTAAAATGCTTATCTCTTTTTCATATTTTAAATATCATTTATAAAGGATTTCATTTTCATTTTCGTTTTCTAATTTTTATCTTTTCAGACTGACGTTGCAAATGGTGATTTTACAAAGGTGGCGTAAATTTTTCATAAACAAACTTCGGTTCATGAGACTTATGCTGACTTAACACGTACATGTATATCTTATATAAAATGGATCAAACCTTCGTTTTCAATGTGAACGAGACTTTTGTCTGGTCTCGGACTGTATAGATAATATTCCAACGAAAGTGACGGGTACTTTGTTTTAATATACATTAATAAAAATGTCAAGTCAGAGCAACCGTAGTTCAGATGTGTTCTTATAGCAACATTTATATATCAAGGTAAAAGCTAAACACTGAAGGAATCACGCTCCAAAAAGTGAACCTTTACGAGCCTTTTAAAAAGAACAACTTTGTTAGATATGCACCAAACTATATTGTAAGTTTAATTTGTTAACATTAATCTTTAAAGATGTTTAATATATGATTTCAATGGACAATTGAGAGTCGAGTAGAGACATTAAAATATTGGATCATGTCAAAAGTATTAATTTTATTATGAAGCACACCAATGGCTTTTCTCACGTTATTTCAAATAAATATAAAATATTATGTGTGAAGGTCTTTCCACTTTTTTAACATGATTATTGTAAGAGTAGGGCTGGTGGGACAAGTTCCATACGAAAGGCAATTTTGACTCATGGAATAATAAATTAACGTCCTTTATATAAAGGGACAGGTGGGGAACAAGTTGTTCAATTGAAACTCACACGGGCTACGGTTTCTTGGATTATGAGGATCACAGAGATCATAGATCCCCTTACAAACCCGTTAAGGAAATCATAATAGGAAATGTACGCTCTTGAATGTCTGTAACAACTGGAAGATATATTCTCCATATGCAGGCAGCTGGATTTTTTCTGAATCTTTTTTTGATCAAAAGCAGGATTTGGGATTATTTAAGAATAATTTATTTTTGTTTTGCTTTCAAAGAATCATTTCGAAAAATGATTATTCATTTTGTAACTCACATTCATGACTTATTATCTTGATACTAATATCTCTTTATCACTGCAATAATAAAAGCTCATATTCAAAAATAAACTGGCTCATGAATTGTCTTTTTCACTTCCTTGACTTATTTTAGTACATATTGTAGTTCATACATGTATATAAACATATTTATTGAATTTTTATTATAACAATATGATATGACACCATTCATCATATCTTTCCAACTGTCGTGAATAGATGAGTAACAAACAAGAAAACAATATTTATCAAACTCCTTTTTCAATCTTTATGACCTTTCGGAAATGAATGTAAAATATAATTTCACACATTTATAAGTTGTGAAACGAAAGGATTTCCAATTCACGTTAAAATACAGGAAGAAGACATAAGTGCATTTTTTTTTTATCTTAAGGATGTTATAACGTTATCACATGATACGAACACTGTTTGGTATATTTTCAACTATACACGAAGTCGGGAATCATATTGCCAAGGTAAAACATGCATATATCAATTTTGTTCTCTCTTTATTTATTAACAGTTTTAAAAAGCATTCCAGAAGAACAGAGTTACGAAATACATATGTGGTAAACGAACGCTGAAAATTAATTTCTGTTTTTAACTTTCATGTAATTCAAAAGTTGTATAATTAATATTAACGATTACATAATATGTGTTAACAGAGTGATTATTCGTTAATATGGAGAATGCAATGATCGCAACAGCAAGCGCATTATAGTTATGCAATATAATTTAGAACACCTGTAGTTTTGATTTGATCAAAAGTCTATATTGTTGACTTCAGTAAACTATACTGATAGTGTTATCTCAGAGTGTTATAGTGACATTCTGATGTACATGCAGTATTACACTTTCTTCAAAGTTTTATTGACAAAAATACAGAATCATTTGCGGGCTGCATTTGAGACTATATTTTCTTAACTTTTATCATTAGCTATGGATAATTTATTTAAAAGAGACCAGATAATAACCAATTATTTTTGTAATCAACATGTTCAATGGTATAAAATAATCAGTACAAACAAAATGCATACGTATATAGGCGACAACATATGACTAAGATGACAATCAAAATTTAAACTTGAAAGAAGTTGTTATTCTGAAAATAAAGTACGTTTAATTAAGTATTGCTTTCAGTTTGTAACATAATTACCTTCACCGAAATACGGAAATGTAAAGTAAATTTAGACGGAGTGCACACAGTTGCAAAAGCGAAACAGGAAAATATAATTATGAATCTGGATATTTAAAATAAACTATTTGATCATTACTAAATGCAGCAGTATGAAATAAGTATCACATTTTGTTGGAGTTTACTTGTTTTGACAATAATGGAAATTGATTCAAGGTTAGGTTTCAAATTATTTTATTTAATGTATTTTATACAAGAATATTAATATAGAATTATGTTTGTTATACTGCAACTAACTATGTCGGCCTTTCTTCCAAAATCAAAACTGTGCAACGCCATGGCTAAAAGTAAAAAAGACAAACAGACAAATAATACTTCAGAATACACAACATAGAAAACTAAAGACTAATCAAAACGAAACCCACTAAAACTAGGGGTGATCTCAGGTGCTCCGAAGGGTAAGCAGATACTGCTCCACATGTGGCACCCGTCCTGTTCACATAGTTGCTTTAAAGTAATATAATACAAATTAACTGGGTGATTACTTATCTTCACTTTTACATACGAATAAAAAATAAAAATAGAATTACAACTACAAAATATAAGACAGTATTCGATCAGAAGTACCAATACAATTTCGTAACTAAATACATGAACGCTGGATAAACAAATAACGAGACGCGTCTTATAACATTGCGAATTCACACTCAGCAAAAAAGTCATATTCAGGGATATGTCCCATTCCAAACTTAAAGACCAGACGACGTACATGGTAAACCACAATCTAAGACGTGGAAAACATGTCCTTAGTTAGTTTAGGCACAGACACATCGTACGGATCAACCAATTCGTGATGGTGTCCATAAAATTTACGGAGTGTCATTTTAATTTTTCCTCCTCATAACTTTGTTGTAGCAGTTTCTGCGTAAGGAGCACTCCTGTATATGAAGTTTGTATAGTGTGAACATGCACAAGCATTAATTATCAACTGTCATATGTAAACACTTAACTAGGGGTAGAGGATATGTTACTGCTGAGAAAGAGGAAATTGATAATTGGGAAGTTGAAATCGTCCCGTTTGTCATAGATTTTAGTGTATAGTCGTCCATCTGTGTCAATATTGACCTTTAGAACACTAAGTTTGAAAATAACTTGGAATCCTTGATTTGACGGATGATCAAGTTGCTGTTAATAATTTAGAAATATGCTTCATAGAGCACTCATAAAACTCAACAATATAACGTTGTTAGTAAGGACACTTATGTAATTTAGGTTTCCAATACAGTATCTGTATTTTCAATTGTGTTTCTAATTGATTAGTCTAACAATATTTTGAGCCTGTTAATAGCACATACCGCAGAGAAGTGTTAGTTACATGCAATGTTTTATAAAAGGTCACAAGTAATAACTTTGTCAGCCGGGTTATATATTGATATCCGGCAACACGTGTTTGTAATCGAAATTTAGTTGTTTTTTATTAAGAATATTATAACCAAACGTTTCTGTCATTGCGACTTTTGTTGGCAAAAGAACGTTTTAGAAAGTTTCTTCTTTTTCTTTTTTGTCAATACGAACTGCATTGACAATTTTGTGACCTGCAATATCCGAGTTGAAGTTATTAATGGTTTAAATGGGGTTTTGTTAAAGTGGTTTGTAAGCATACATATACGCTGTACAATACAACTGTGAAATTGGCTGTGAATAAAGAGTAAAAATATAATATTATAAAGGCAATAGTAGTATAAAGTAAAATCACAAAAATACTGAACTCCGAGGAAAACTGAAAACGGAAAGTCCCTTATAAAATGGCAAAAACAAAAATGATGAAACACACCAAACGAATGGACAACTGTCATATTCCTGACTTTTGAAATGTAGATAATGGTGGATTGAACCTGTTTTTATAGCGCTAAACCTTTCACTCGTATGAAAGTCGAACCAATACTGCTGTTCAATAGGTATGAATCGATTAAACTGAAACAAATTCGAGTTACAAACCTAGACTGAGGGAAACACACCAACTAAAAGAGGAAAAAAACCCATCGGAAAAACACAAACACTAAAATGCTATCAAGGCAAGCGTCCAACTACATAGAAACAGGCTATTAGTTAACAACTGTCATATTCCTAAGATAAAATGGTGTGTTGAACCTAGTTAATTGCTAACTGTATTATCTATTTTATGTAAACAAACAATAATAACGGCACTTATTGGCCAGATATTTGAAGACTAACAAATAACTTGTTAATTGCTCAAAAGGACGCCTTTTTGGCCAAACGGATTTCTCACTCTTTCACTAAAACGTCTCGTCCCATCTTCGACTAGACAAACACAATGTTCTAATTACTTCAATACTCGCATATTCCAAGTTTGTAGAAATTTAATCTAAAAAATAAGATTATAATTTAGTCTGCATAACCAAAGTTTATTATTGCAACAAAAAACACGAAGTACAAACTGTATAATGGAGTATGTGGATCGATTCACGTGAACATAAGTATAGCCCATCTTACATTGTTATAGAAATAAGAAGATGTGGTATGATTGCCTGCAAATACTTATAATTTGTGTACGTTATAACTAGTGTAGCAATATCGGAACCAGTTTTGTTCTTTTCTTGTAGATCTCTAACAACAACTTAAAAAAAAATGGAAATAAAAACCTTATTAATCCTGATACTTATTTTGTTTGTGTATTCTCTGATTGGTGGAGCTATAATGATGGCGCTCGAACAAGCTAAGGAGGAGACAGCTTCAACAGATATAATAACTACATTGTCAACATTTTTAAGTAAGATGCCATGTATTAAATAATGAGTTAAATGTTATTAATATTTTTTAATTGTACTTACATTGATCAACATAGTGGGAGCTACATAAAGGCAACAGTAGTATACCGCTGTTCGAAACTCATAAATCGATAGAAAAAAACCAAATGAGGGTTTCAAACTAAAACTGTTGAAGAATGACGACACAACATTAAAATGTAACACACACAGAAACGAACTAAGCATTAGACAAAATCCGATGAGAATAACAAAGATAACATCAAAACCAAATACATGAATTTGGGATAGAAAAGTACCGTGACACGTCTTATAGTAATGTGAATTCACAACAGAGGAAACAAACGACACAACAGAAACACAACGTTAAAATGTAACACATACAGAAACGAACTATAATATAACAATGGCGATATTCCTGACTTGGTACAGGACATTTTTTTAAAATGTGGAATGAATTTGCTTATCCTTTCAGAGCACATCAGATCACCCCACGTTTTGGTGTTTTTCTTTTTCTATGTTGTGTTTTGTGTAATGCTGGGATTTGTTTTTCTTTCTTTTTTTTAATAGCATTGTAATTTTTTTATGAGTTATGAATATCTTTTGGTGTACTTCGCTTCTTTTATTTAAGAACTCGACATGTCAAAACAAAATATTAATATCTGACAGGTTTATTACACTTGTATTGAGGGATAATATTCTGTGAGTTTTACATGTTTGAGTATTGGTGGTAAACTATGGACACAGAATCTGTATTTAATAATATTTTTCGTTGAACAATAAGAATATTTCATATATTCAGCACGACAGATATAAAACTTTACATTAATGTTTTTGGGAAATAGCTTTCAACATAAATAAAACATTGTTTTATTCACAGCTGATCACTCCTCTTGCATGACGAGCAGTGAATTATCAGCTTTATTAACGGAAGTTAAAGATGCATATGATAGTGGTGTTATGTCAGTTATCGGAAACACTAGTGCTGCCACCCAGTGGGATTTCGGGAATTCAATTTTCTTTGTGGTAACAGCGATAACTACGATTGGTATGCACATGTATCTCCTTCTGTCTTTTTATCAAATAACTAGAAATAGTTATATATTTAATGTACCATGAATTCTTGATAGACGTTCTTTTAGCATATTTGGTGTAATAAGTGGATTGGAAACAAGATACAATAATAGAGTTGCCTATAACCGATTGTCTTATGTGTTGCAAATATGTGATCATTATCATAAGCCTGAAGATTCACACTCAAAAGTGCTGCCTATTCATGAAGACAATTATACATTGTTTGATAACAGTGTATAATATCTTAATCGGTTATTTTAAGAATAAGTTTGAAGATAGACTAGTTAAGAATGGTGATTTCTATTATATGTCTGCATAAATCTTCATTAAGATGGCCGTGCTTCTTAATTACAATCCATAGAATTTTAATAATTTATCCAGCTGTTTTCGAAAATACATTAAAAAGGTATGGATCTACGGACTCTTTGCAAGCTACAGGTTAACACTTTCTATTGTAAATTAAATTACTTATCTGAGTTATTTCTCTCATTTGGCAAAGTTGAAAAAAAATATCAAACAAAAATTAAGTTTTTTATCGAAAATACAGCCGTTATTATAACTAAACACATAATTTACTTTGTTTACATTAGGAGTGTAACATATGAATTACATACTACTCTCAAAATGTATTCGCACATTTTATTAATGATTTAGACCACTCGTTGTCTGCTACTTCAAAATCCAAGATTGAGGAAGACACCCGAGCTACCTTAGGAAAGTTCTAAAGGGTTATTATAAAATTAATATAACTTAATAATCTCGTAAAATGAAGCGTGAAAACTTTCATATCACAGAGTAAACTAAAATTTGGGAATTTCTTTAAAATATCTTTGAAGTGTGTTTGGAAGTTTTCTCAAAGTAAGATGGTGCGATGTTTGAAAACATACCGTGTAATTGTAGACCAAACAGAAAGTCCGACGTCTTGTACAACCAGCACCAACTAGTATTTTAAAGGATAACAAGACACGTACCGTAAAGTCAAATTAAAAATGTCCTAACATGAAATAAGTGTAAAATACTCAAAAAATAAATTTATTTATGATTTTAAATGCTGTAACTGTAATGCTTAAATTACATGTCTTTTATTTCAAGGGTATGGAAATCAAACTCCTGCAACAAAAGGTGGACAAGCTTTCATTGTAATTTTTGCTTTGATCGGAATTCCAGTTACAGGGTTGATCATTGCAGGCCTTGCAGAAAAAATAAAGAAACTCAATAGTTATTTTACAAATAAGAAAATACCATGCCTGAATAAATATACCAAAACGGAAAAAGGTTTCAAATATTTTTTGTTATATTTTACAACAATTTGTCTGCTCATTTTGATACCATCAGCTATAATATCCGCAATAGAAGACTGGGCGTACGGAGAGGCCATTTATTATACTGTGATTACCTTCACAACCATTGGATTCGGAGATTTCGTTGTTGGTAAATATACATTTTGTATTTGTTACTTTTTAAAATATCAATTTGTTTGAAGATTTCAACGTGTGTAATCGTATAACACAAATATTATTGATTGTAAAATTTAGTTTGCCAAATAAATGTAGTATGGGCCAAACAATGAGAAGTATATTTCATTTCAAAAGGAGATATAAATACTTTCTTTTAATTTATTAGTTATTTATGCTTATTCACAAATACTTGTGGGCAATTAATAAATTGTTTGAGAGTTGTCTCATTGGAAATCATACCACATCTTTTTTATATTTTAATTACTGTTTGAAAAAAAATGTTTGCATTGTTTCTTTTTGGACCATTGCGTGAAGTGTTGTGTTGATATTTTGTTAGTCTTAAGTAACCAGTAAATACATAGGTTTATATTTCAAACAATATTGTGTGACATTTGTGTCTCATTGACAAATTGTGTCCGAAAACGTCACGCCCCCAATTAAAAGATCACAAATCCATCAATTTTAAGTCAGTGACGATGAAAGAACACGTATCTTGATGTTTTCTTACAAGTAGAGTTTGAATGGATCCAATAGATTCAATGCTTCTCGTAAGATGACTACTTATAATGAATATTCTTTTCTAGGGACTACAACTGAAGGTGGTACAAAAATTGTTTACAAAATTTTAGTTATTATTTGGATATTTACCGGTCTTGCATGGGTTGGTGCTCTCATCGGTGAATGTACAGAAACAGCCAAGGCTTTCACTGAGAAAAAAGAAAAGAAGCAGGTATAGCAATTTTATTTTAAGTCATATAAAACTTTAAAATAAAGAAATATTGAATATGTTTCTATACTCGAAAGACTAAGTTTTACTTGAAAACAAGTGCACGTGACAATTCTTGTTCAAATCTTTAGTATTATCAAAATCTCCATTAATGTACTGCTATTGAATTATTTGCTTCCCATACACTAGATCGCCGATAACTTTTCTTAATCTTCTCGTTAGAACATCAGCCAACACACGGCGCAAGTGCGAGAGGAAACCCATGATGACAGAATGTAAATAAAAGTGCACTGGTATTTAAATAGACAATTTTAAATTAACAAAAAGGAACGCATGGAAAATATAAAACAAATATAGCTGTATCAATTTTGTTTTTTTGCCACGTTCTTCACGTGTGCTTTTGTTTATCACTTTCACGATCCAGTAAACCTTGGCAACAAAATTTAACGTTAATAAGCTTGCGATCAACAATCACTGAATAATTTTTTTTTTCGTCGATAATACGTTATAGATTCGTAATAAATACATACAGGCAAGAAGGATTTGTTTAGTATGTATATGCATGCAAAGTTCAATAACTTTGATAACAATAAATGCACTCTTTCAAATATTTTGATATGACTTTAAATGCAATATATGCTAAACATTTTACAATTGTCTGTTCAAACTGACACATGTTCCCTTTTAGGTGAAAATTGGAAGTGACGTCGATGATACATATGAAGATGTTAATACAAAGGTAAATATCATCAAAACAAAACAAAAATACTGTCCGAGATGATCCAATCGTGACAAAAGATACATAAGTTCTAAATAAAGGCAACAGTAGTATACCGCTGTTCAAAACTCGTAAATCTATGGACAAAAAACAAAATTGGGGTAACAAACTAAAACTGAGGGAAACGCATTAAATGTAAGAGGAGAACAACGACACAACATTAAAATGTAACATACACAGAAAAGGACTAAGCATTAGACAAAATCCGATGAGAAGAACAAATATAACATCAAAACCAAATACATGAATTTTGGGATAGAAAGGTACCGTGACACGTCTTATAGTAATGTGAATTCACACTTAAATATAAGAGAAAACAAACGACACAATGGAAATACAACGTTAAAATGATACACACACAGAAACGAACTATAGTATAACAATGGCCATTTTCCTGATTTGGTACAGGACATTTTTAAAGATAAAAATGGTGGGTTGAACCTGGTTTTGTGGCATGTCAAACCTCGCACTTTAATGGCAATGTTAAATATAACATTGAAATGACAACATAATATTACAGGACTACAATACAAATAAATAGGAGAACGTATTAGACAAAGAAACACATGATTAATAAATAACAAAAGGCATCAGGTTTAAAATCCAATACGCCAAAAACGCGCCTCGTCCACACAAGACTCACCAGTGACGCCCAGATATAAAAGATCGAAAGTGAAAAAAGTACAAAGTTGTACAGCACTGAAGATCAAAAGTTGAAAAGGTTGTGTCAAATACGGCTATGTTTTTATGCTTGGGATAAGAACATCCTTATTATTTAGAACAATTTATGCTATGCAAACAGTAAATTTTATCAAATGAATGTAAAAGATATACATAATGAAACTGAAGTATTAACTAATTACAGAAAACAAAAACCGAATACATAATGCAAAGACCAACACAGAAAAATAGACACACCCGACTTAGTCCAGGCTTCAACGCAAAAAATCATAAAAATGACGTCACATACGAAGTTGTGAAAAGGCACAAAAATTACGTCACATTTGAATTTCTGAAACATCACAAAAATGACGTCACATTTGAAAAACTATATCTCAAAAGTAAGATAGAATTAGGATTGATTTAAGATTATTATAGAACTAAATACTGATTTTACATTTAAACACAATGCACATTGCAATACTTATTAATAGCAATTAAATATAATAGTCCAGTTTGTTTTGCACTTCAAACGTAAATTATCGTAGATTACGTTGAACAAAATCAAATCCAATAAATGAAGGCGATGATTAATTTTCTTTACCATAACACATGAATATAATAGAAAAGACGTCAACAAATTTGAAAAAAATTCCGACGAGAACCACAAATACAACATCAAACTAAACACATGAATTTGGGATAAACAAGTACCGTAACACGTCTTATAGTAATGCGAATTCACACACAGTAAAACAGTCACAATCGGGATCTAAAAGCTGACCACTAACATATTTAGGATCTAAACCTTTTTTTCTCTTAGACAATACTAAGACGGAACTCACGGACTACAGACCATGATTCAATGTCGTTCCTCTCATACGCACAATTTCAATCGGAATTTTAACTAATGGCAAAAAAATACAGACATTTGTTTTCAATAAATATTATTCCAACCAAAAAACGTTTTCAAATAGTAAAAAAGCATGAAATTCTCCAACTGGTCCCTATAGGACATATTATCTTGTTTTGGAGCTGACAATATACATTTTTCTCCTGACTTGAATGTGTTCAGCATACGACCACCTATTGCCTATTGACACAACATAAACACATTTAGATGTTTAACTATTCCACAGTCCGACAAACCACACCAACTATTTCGCTTTACCAGTCGAAAGGCGGAAATTAAGTCAGGGAATTAAAAAAAAAATACTAAAAAGAAAAGCAGACACTTTATAATACTTCAAAATAGAATTACTAATGGGAAACTAAATTTGAAAAATGCAACCTCACATATCATTGATAGAAATATCATAAATTGCCAAATTGCAACGTTTTGAATATTTGTTAATTGGTGATTGCTTAAAGTTCAATGACAAATATTTCATGCATTACCGCACAAACGTGTCTGTGCATTTAAACTCCCTGCACATACAAACAGGCGTTTTAAGCAAGAATGCTACTACTTTGGTAATGATTTGTATTTAATTTGAATTTTGTACTAATTTAGACAATAAATATAATTATTGAACTACACAACTGATAATTATGTGTGGTCGGTAAAGGTTTTTCGCTTATAATTTTAAATAAAAGTGGGATGTTTACTAAAACGCGTTTATTTATTAATATCGATTCCGCTCCGTCAATGTTAATATTTTATATTTTTAGACTGACATTGCGACTGGTGATTTTGCAAAAGTGACGTAGATTTTCATATGAAATCTGTGATTCGTGACACTAATTATGTCTAGGCCTCTAAATCTTGACAATGTTTAAAATGGATCACAACGTCTTTTAGAATGTCATTGAGATTTTCGGTTGGTCCAAAATTATATAATGATATAGATACTCTTTCAACGCATGTGAATCGTTGAAAGCCTTTTTAAGGATACTTTGTATGAAGAAACATGAATCATCATTTGAATTCGCGGCAACATTAGATTACATATATTCCTATAAAGACATACAGAAGTTTTATATCAAGGAGAATGCTTAGAACTGAAATAATCATATGAAGTCAAAAAGAAGGGAGACTGGGAGTGTTGACGGATTGAGAGTCCACTGCTATACACGCACCACCAACTGTGCAAATTCCCACAGAAAAATTGTTTACGATCGATGACAATATACATTTATGCAATGCATCTTTAAATCATGAAAATTGTAGTTAATGCTGTATGTGCATATGAGGTCGTTGGATTGACAAAGGAAACCACCTGTACTACATGTACTCTGCTTGATAGCAGTTCAGAAATATATAGGACAACAGATGTATACAATATAATAGTATTGTTAATGGATACGTTTGTCATATTTAACAATACAAAACATTACTGTTGAGTCTTTTGTAGACAAAACGCGCGTCTGGCGTATATACAAAATTTAGTCCTGGTATATATGATGAGTTTATTTACGGGTACACGTTAATGACAGTAATCATGAAACACATTCATATCAAGAACAAATAAACTAAAATATCGTCAGGACCCTAAGTCCACCAAATAAGCACTGACTTATGTCGACGTTGTATGAACATTGATCAGCACAAGGCCGTAGGGCATGTCCATTTAAAGTGAGGCAATTCGCCGAGCGGAGCGAGGCGAAAATTTTTTGAGCCTTTTTTTAGGGTGGTTCGGGTGCCTGAAACGGGAGAAGCTTATTCAAGCAGTACCATCTATAATAAAATAAAAAAAAATATATAACAGAAATGCGTTTTTTTTATTAACTAGCCTAGTAAGTAACAAATCAAGTTTTAATATTAAAGTTATTCTCTGTTGGTCAACTAAAACTTTCCGATTCTCCTGTGACCTATACTATCGAAAAACTTCAACACACGTTCTTATGTATAATATATATGTATGTATGTCCAACAGCAAGTTATAAGCTTCTAAAAGACGAGCATCTATAAGAATATATTTATTATACATAATCATTAACCATAAGAATAGGTACAGAGAAAAATAGATCAACATTGTTACTTAATCGGATTTTTTACGTTCTAATGTCACAAGTGGTCACAAGTTATCTGTATCTGTAAACATTCCGCTGGAAGACCTACCTGGACATATTATTCTGCTAGAAGACCTATACCTATTCTATCAATTTTTAAGTCAGTGCTTTGACCTACCGGGGTTCGCACCCACGACCTACCGCACTAGAATCAATGGAACACGCTAGCATACAATCAGACAATGCTGATCATAAACAGAAAAAGAAACACGAAAAAAAATATTTTCAAACAATACCAAAAATATATTTCATACTTTTATAAAAGATGAATAAAAATCAAGAATTGCCTATACATTAAAGACTTCCGATTTTGTTTAAATTAATAATGAATAATTATTATGTTTTTGGCCAATGAATTAATTTAGTGTAAATATTGACAACTATAGCGTAATCGATTTAAAAATATACCAAGGAAAGTAAATAAGCCAGCATACTTAATAGGGGTTGTTTATACTCATGAGTTACCTTTTTCATATTTATTCTTTTCTCTTTAAAGAACCCATCTTCAACCAGTTTTGTAACGACATTAAGATTTGTTTCAACTTTTTTATTTTGATTTGTATTCGGAACACTTATTTTTTTTATCGTCATCGCCATGGAAAGAAAGCTGCAATCACTGATGCAGATTTGACACATTGTATGTAGTAGTGTGCCAGTAGATAATTTGAAACGCGAAACTCATATTGATAATGTAAAATACATAATTTAAAAAAAAACCGACACTTTAAAAGTTTGGTCGTCGTTTCAAAAGTGAGGCATTTGCCTCATTTGCCTCCATTACGCTACGGCCCTGCAGCAACAAAACCAATTTACCGTCTATAAATTCTCTAAAGTGCACTTATTACAATACAAACGGAAATAAGACTTACAATATATATATAAATATATATATATATTACGGATTACAAATGTGTCGAGGTTTGTGACTGGATAACAACACAGAGATGTCAGTATATATTCAGGAAACTGCCGGGGTATATACGACGTTTTTGTCCCCAATTGGAACCTAAAAAACGTCATCATAACACCGGTTACTATGTGACGTAGTCAAAAACTATCAGACTGTCAGAGGCTCACAGAGGGAAAATAATGACGTGCTTCAGTCAATAATACATTTTTGATACAAAATCACGCAGTTTACACTTTTAATACTTAAATTTTATGTTAAAAGTATTATTATAAATTATTACATACACGATAAAATTATGTTCACAGCAAATTAGAAAATCCTTCACGTATGCCGAACATATCAGGTTGTGTTTTTCAATATATATGTGTTGTCAACAAATACCTGCACTGGAAAATAACATTAGGTCAGGGGTAATCCGTAATATATGTGTAATTCAGGTCTCAGAAAGGGTATATACTATGACATTCCCAGCTTAGGGCTTATATCCCCTTCGCCTTCGGCTCAGGGGATATAAACTCTAAGCCGGGAATGTCACAGTATATACCCTGTCTGAGACCTGAATATCATATAATATTATCATTCGTCTGGTCATACATTACTATATATATTATCAATGTAGAAATCACAGATTTCAATAAATCATTCATAGCAAGTTTTTTTTTACTAAACCATCCTTTTGAAAAGATACTCGAACCGTAAATTTTTCTACAAATCGTATTTCTACTATCAAAGAATAAAACACCTCATTCCAAAACCAAATACAGCTTACAGGATTCATACAAATAATGATATGAATCGTGTATGCCCATATATGAGAATGTTTACAAAGTAGAAATTTATAAATGCAATATAATAGAAACTACTAGTGGAAAATAAACATGACATATGACAACACATATTCTTTATAAATGCAAAGTTTTTGTGCTGATTTTATAAATGTACCATTATAATTTCATTCTCCCATAATATGACACACAACATCTAGTTTGTATGCAGATGAATTTCACAAATAATAATTTGTAATATAGATTTTATTAACTTGCATTGGCATTTAAGTTCACACTTGTCGTCTGTTGATATTCTGTTGTTCACATGTTGTAATACACTATAATTATATTATTTGTTTATGTATTTCTGGTCTGAGTGTTTTTGCGTTTATGTGTACTGAATTTATGTCACGTATTGTTGCCATTTAAGTGGTATTTGTAACATTGAAATATCAGCTGGAGGTTTGGCTAACCATAAAACCAGGTTTAACCTACCTTTTGTTATCTTAAAATGACCTGTACCAAGTTAGGAACATGACAGTATTTATTAAAGTCCGTTTCTATGTATGTTGGCGTTTGTTTTTCAATCAATTCAGTATTTGTGTTGTTCCGTCGTGAAATAGTTTTACTGAACAACGGTATACTACTATTGCCATCTCCTACTTAAACAATTTTATTTATTGACTTTGAAGATTCGCGTCTTTGACTTTAACTGGTTTCACAACCGTTCCCGCAAAACCCATCACAACAGCTAAATAACCATTCATTGGGTTGTTGAGCAGTATATAAACGGCAGTTTGTGAAACAATTATTTTCAAAATGACTGTCATAGAAACAGTTATTTTGAAATATATATATTCTCTAGTATTTCTACTATATCTTGTATCTAGTTGTCAGGTCATGTTGAATTACCATTACATTCATATCCGAATTATCCATCTTTGCAATTTTTTTTATAATAACCAACAACTTTTTATATGAAATAGGAGACCCTTTCGTCGGGTTGTCGTCTCTTTGGCACTATCCCCTTTCCATTCTCAATGATCTATAAAATGTTTTTTAATAGACCAATACCATAAGTGTCCCGTGTGTTCTAGTTTCTGGATAATGTTATCTTGTTCATTTAACAATAAAATGATCATATCTGTAATATTCTTTGAGTTTGTTATTTACCTTGTTTTGAAAAATCATATACTAAGTCTTATTTGTTTTAATTATGAATTTTTCGAAACAATAAGGTTTTTCATATCCTAGGCATAGATTACCGTAGCAACACTTTGCGCGCAACTTTTTGGAATATTGGATCCTCAATGCTCTTCAACTTTATACTTGTATGGCTTTCTTTCTTATTTGATCTGCGTATTACTGATGAGTCTTATGCAGCCGAAACGCTCGTCTGACGTATCAAATGATACGTCTGTTACCTTTGATAACTATTGCAAAAAAAGAAGAGTCTATACAACAGCAAATCTGCGCTGTAGTTAATTTGACCTAAGCGAGTTTTAATTTATTTGTACTTTATGTAGTTATAAGCAGTATAAGACACAATTAACTATAAATATATATACATTTCTATTGTTTTGATTGCTTTGCTTGGTGTAGTCATCTAACGGTTCAGTATTGTATATTCTTCATACTGAAGGCATTGTCCTTATTACTCCTGAAACGAAATATATAGTATCTAGTAATAGCGCTATACTATACTAATAATATATTTGGCATATGAATAAAGTAAAATCACAAAAAACTGAACTGTGAGAAAATCAAAAACGGGAAATCACTAATTAAATAGCAAAATCAAAAGCTCAAACATATCGAACGAATGGATAACAACTGTAATATGCCTGACTTGGTACCTGCATTTTCGTATGTACAAAACGTTGGACTAAACCTGGTTTTGTAGCTAACTATAAGTTGTAAAAGGTACTATCTAGAACTTTTTACTTGTAAGGTAAAAGAAACAATCTTATTAAAAATAAAATGATGAAACTACATGAGAAAAATTCGCCAAGCAATATTAGGCACTCAAATGTCTTGATAAAGGGCTGATGAACGTATTATGAAAACGTCAAATGCACAAGAAGACAAAGTGCTGTTTGGCTCATAAAGCTTGCTCATGTTAATTTAAGATGGAGATAAAACTGGACCGCATGTCGTCATAATACATGCATTAAGTTCCCAAATAAAGGTAACAGTAGGCGACCGCTGTTCAATACTCATAAATTAATTAAACGCGCACAAACCAAAACAGAGCGAACCACAACTACTATAAGGGGAAAAAAGGATCAACAGGAAGACTGAACTCCAACAAAAAAGAACGCCAACATACATATAAACGGACTATTTGATACAAATAAAATAATCTTGAATTGGTACAGGAAATTTTAAGACAAAAGTGATTGATTGAACCTGTTTTTATAGATAGCAAAACAATTATAACTACTTATCTCAGATAATGCTGACTTATTTAGCCAGTCCTCACTTTGTCCTTGCGTGATATGGACGTTTATATTCTCTTCCAAGCCTCTTTGACACAGACCTTTAAGTTTTAGGTCGGAATAATTGGTAGCACTTGTCTGTATTTTAGCTTAATAGTTTCATTACGTGTTTAGTTTTAACTAATATATTTATTAGTTGCATCTTAGCCCTGTGTTTTGTCTGTCCCTTTGTTATCTTCCACTTCACTTATCATATTCTATGAATTAAGACATATCTGTTATCATTAATTCAAGAGTGAAAACAAATGTCAAAAATGTTATGTGTCAGTCAAAACCTTTCATAAAATATGAAAATATGTTTGAATATATTTGTTTACTTTTAGTATATAAAATATACCTATTCAAAACATGCTTGAAAATTGTTATCATAATGTCAAATTTTGAATTCTTAAATATATATTAGTCTCATACTATACCTTCGTCTATATATAAAATACGCCAACACGACTATTAAAATCACAGTAACCACACATCCAATAGATATTCCTGTCACAGAACCACTAGACAATCCGGTCTGCTTAGCAGGTTGTTTTACTACAGTGATCAAAAGAAAGGATAAAATATTTATATAATAACATGTAGATAATGATTCTACCAAAAAAAAAGAACCAAAGTGGGTAATTTTTCTTTAATAGCTTGAAATGCTATTGAAATATTTACATGTAGCACACTACATTCCACAATAACGAGCTAATTTTATTAATGCAAATATGTTTTTTTCTTCATTCAGCTTTGGAATTTGTAAAAAATAGAATTCACATCTTTTCAAAAATGTACGGCCAAATAAAAGTATGTGTAAAGTGTACAGGTTATGATAGTATCTGTATTAAGATGATTCAGTGTCGGAAAGCAATCACGTGAATATAGTAAGTTTTGATTTTCTTTTGCAGCGACAATCCTGTTTTGAACATATACAGTGGAAGTCTATTTTGGGCTCTACCTATCACTTAGTGTCTGTTATTGAGTAATTGAATTATGTTCTCCTACAATGTTTACCTCTGTCACTTTTATATGAACCATACATACATGTTTTGCTTACATGGACATTGAAACTTTATGTTTGAGCACAAAGTACTATATTTACCTTCACAGAATGTACCTTTCCATTCCGGTTTACATCCCTGTGAACACATACCGTTACCTTTACATTTCCCTTTTAGGCACGATTCACTACATTTTTGAAAACATTGTTTTCCATAATAACCATTTAAACAGTTTATACAGTTTCCGTCTGATGGATTACACGACGTCAATGTGTTATCCGCTAAAGCACATTTTCCACAAGATTTATTACAAAATGGTCCAAATTGACCAGTAGCGCAAGGTTCGATACAGGTACCACTATATTTTTCACATATATATCCATTCGAGGAACTATTTTTACAGTGTTTACTGCACGTTTGGTTGCAATTAAAACAGAATCTTGAAGGCGGACAAACAGAATTCGTAAAATTCATTGTGCAGTGAGTGTTATTACATGGAGGTGATATATGAAGGCATCGGCCAGTCACTGGATGGCATATCAAACAATTTTCCGGACAAGATACATCGCAGTTTCTTCCGTATTTTCCAGGCGTACAACCCGACATACAAACACCTTTTTGGTCGCACTTTCCACCCATACATTGGCTGCATGATTCATTACAGTATCGCCCAAAGTTTCCATCCACACACCCGGACATGCACCCTCCTTGTCTATCACATTTCCCATCCATGCAATTGTTACACAATCGAGAGCATCGTGGACCAAAGTGACCATCCATGCAACCATCTAACGAGAAAAAAGAAGCAGTAAATAATTAAAGCATGATACAGCATGTCAAAAGTAGAATTATTTGATAGTTTCTTTTATTTAAAGGCCCAGTAAATGTTGATATAAATTAATGTAAGATAATAATGTAAGATAATTAATGTAATAATTTTTAAAGACCGAGTTTAATTCTAATTTTTTTTTAAATCATTTCAGATGAGAAGTACTAAAATAGTTGTTTCCATTGAAATTAATAAAAATAATAAATACATTGTTAAAAAAAAACCCAAAAAACAAAAACATTGCCTGAAATAATTTCACAAAAATTCCGAGTAAGTACTTGACTTTGTGTACTCAATTATACATCGCATGTGTGAGTATCGTATTTGCACATGCACAATTTTTTTGTTAATAAAAAAAAAAGAAACATCCTTTTATTTGTCCGATTTTTATTACTTTGAATAATAACAAGAAGTAATTGTAACAGGATGCTGTTACGAAGTCTCCCAAACAAAGCTCCCATAACTCGCCATTCATATGGTCCCATGTTCATTTGATTTGATTTTTTGTCCCATACAAGAATATATATGGCTTACGAGTAGGGATCTCCACCATTTACAAGTATTCAAACAAGAGGGGGTGGTGGTGACCCCCAGGAAATTTACCTACATTTCATTTGATTTGTTTTCTTGTCCCCTACAAGAATGTATATGGTTAAAGGGTGTGGATCTGGACCGTTTACAAGATAATAGCACATTCTCAAATTGAACGGGGTGGGGCTACCCCCAGGAACTTCCCTTTAATTTTATTTGATTAGCTTTATTGTCCCATACAAGAATATATATGGTTTAGGGGTGGGGATGTTGACCGTTTACAAGTTTCCATACAAGAGGGGGTGGGGTGACCCCCTTGGGACTTCTTTCTTATTTCGTTTTATTTGTTTTATTGTCCCCTACAAGAATATATATGGTTTAGGTGTGGGGATGTTGACCGTTTACAAGTTTTCAAACAAAAGGGGGTGGGGTAACCCCCTCCGGACTTCCCTTTTATTTCATTTCATTTGTTTTATTGTTCCCTACAAGAATATATATATGGTTTAGGGTTGGAGATGTTGACCGTTTACAAGTTTTCAAATAAGAGGGGTGGGGTGACCCCCTAGCAATCCCTTTAATTTCATTTCATTTGTTTTATTGTCCCCTACAAGAATATATATGGTTTAGGGGTGGGATGTTGACCGATTACAAGTTTTGAAACAGGAGGGGGTGGGGTGACCTCCTAGGGACTTCCCTTTAATTTCATTTCATTTGTTTTATTGTCCCCTACAAGAATATATATGGTTTAGGGGTGGGGATCTGGACCGTTTACAAGATAATAGCACATTCTCAAATTGAACGGGGTGGGGATGACCCCCGGGGACCTCCCTTTAATTTAATTTGATTTGTTTTATCGTCCCATTTAAGAATATATATGGTTTAGGGTGGGGATCTGGACCATTTACAAGATATAAGCATATTCTCAAATTGAAGGGGTTGGGGATGAACTCCCAGGGACTCCCCCTATATTTCATGTGATTTGTTTAATTGTCCTATAATCAATTCTGAAGACTGCATGTATCTATCACTTACAGTTTTCAAGTTATATTCATTTGAAAATTATAGAAAATAAAATCCCATAGGGTTCTATAGTAAACCCCTCCCTCCTTTCTACCCCCAAAAATACCCCTTAATAGACCCCAATGCACAAACGAAAGATTGATGGCTCACCTAGACATATTATTCTACCATAATGGCATTTTATGAAATTCTAGGTCAATCTGACAAGCGGTTTTGGAGAAACGCTGCGGACAAGTTCATTTTTAAAGTGGCGGAAGAAGAAGAAGAAGAAGAAGAAGAAGAAGAAGAAGAAGAAGAAGAAGAAGAAGAAGAAGAAGAAGAAGAAGAAGAAGAAGAAGAAGAAGAAGAAGAAGAAGAAGAAGAAGAAGAAGAAGAAGAAGAAGAAGAAGAAGAAAAAGAAGAAGAAGAAAAATAATAAGAACTGAGCAAAAACAATAAGTCTCCAAACTTTGTTTGGGAGACTTAAATATAAATGAGACCACAACCGATATAAATTATATAGCATATGATAGTTAGTTGTATGCAAGTTATAAGTAAAAAAATCCTATCAAATGGTCATACAAAAAATATTATGATGACTTAAAGCTAATTCATTTGTCATCATTGTGTCTTAAAAAAAGCGGAATTATACAGATTATCTTTTGATTACATTGTTGCTATTAACTTTACATTTGTTTAATCAACAATCAAATGTTGACTTAATTTATTTTTTAGTTTACCCTCAAGGGTATACTTTCTAATGTCTTCATGAAACTCTAAATACCAATGATAATTAAGCACATTACTATGGACTATAATATATATACCTTCACAGATACCAGTTGTTTGATTACATGCTCCTCCAAGACAGTTACCGCAACCAAAATAGCAGCTGTGACCATAATATCCAGGGTTACATTTAATGCAACCACCAGAAAACTGATCACAAGTTTTGTTTAAACAATAACGGGAACAAGTCAACCTACAGCTGTCACCTGTCAAACCATCTTTGCATCCATGTATGCATGTGCCATTGGTTGGGTCACAGAGACCACCAATACAGCTAGTGTCACATCGTCGATCGCATGTCCCTAAACTGTAAGGATTATCATACCATCCCTCCTTACAACCTTTTAGACAACGTCCTGTACGGCCATTACATTCATCATATAAACAATTTTCACATCGTGCGCAAAACTTTTCAAGTATGGGTTTGTAAAAACCACTATCACACTCATCGCAACCGGCAGCTTCAAAATTATTGATATTATCCTTAAACTGGGTACATTTGGAACAGTGTGGCGTAAGGAGTGAACATCCATATTTGCATGTGGAATAATACCAATCAGGTTCACACCCATACGGACATACACCGGTTGTTGAATTACATACAGTGTCATTTCCGATACAATGGCTGCTGCATTTATCAACACAGTGCGTCCCGTAATATCCTGGCTCACACTCGTCTAAACATTCACCTGTAGTATTATCACAATTTAAATGTCCACCTTTACAATTGTCACTACATCTACAACATCCTCCTATTTTCGGATACCAACCAGGATGTTTACATTCGACACAATGCGACCCTGATTCATGTTTAAAACATTGGTCCACGTCACATGTACAATGGTCACCGAATAAACCAGAATTGCATCGAGTACATTTTTCGCCACTTCGTTCACATTTTGTACAATTAGACGGACAAGAACTTTCGCAATATCGACCATAATATCCTTCTGAGCATACATTACACGTAGTATTATCAATGCAGGAATCACAGTTGTCAATACATGTATCATTACAGTCTTTTCCATACCAGCCTTTTGAACAGGAACAAGAACCATCAAAAATTGAACAAATCGAATTTCGACAATTAACTGGGCATCGAAGTTCACACTTGTCTCCAAACCAGCCTTTCGAACATTCATAACATGTATCGTTCCTTGAACAAGAGTCACAGTGTGCTATGCAGTTAAATTGACAGTTGGAACCACCGAACCCAGGTTTACATCCCCAACAAGTGCCATAATGTCGTTGACAAGCCGATTTGCACCGGTCACTACAATTGTTTTCACAATAATTTCCCCAAAACCCATAATTGCAGCCATATGAACATTCACCGGTTTGTAGATCACAGCCAGCAACCGCGTTGCAATTTGAGGGACAATTCTTGTCACAATTATCGCCGTAGTAAGGGCTCTTGCAAGATAAACAAATTCCACTTTGATTACAATACTTATCGTGACATCTTTCCGAGCAGCTTTCTGTACAGTTTACACCATAATAATGAGTCTTACAATTTGTACATTCGCCAGTGATTCGATCACATCTATAATAGCAGTTGTTTGGACACGTCGAGTTACAATCGGATCCATAAAACCCATTCGTGCAACTTCCGTTACAATAGCCAGTATCATTAAAACATCTGTCAGAACAATTTATACAATCTGAAACAAACAATAATTTTACTCAATATCTTTGAAACGATATAGTTTCTTATGATATTTATAATTAAGTATTAGGTTAAATCATCTGATTTGAAACCAGGTCTATTGAATGATGCATTAGATATGTCACCGGCAAGACTTTAAACGAAACGCGCGTCTGGTGTACATCCTGTTTATTCTAGTATCTATAATGAGATTATATAAATATATTGAAATAGGAAGTTGTCCGAATCTATTGCATTTTCAAGAAACCAACATAAATGTACCGATGAATGAAGATGTGTGGCATACGACTTTGAGAAAGCAACATATAGACACATAAACAAATTAGAAAAACAGTACAAATTCGTTAAATGCGGTTGGAAATGGAGGCGATTTACTCCTTGGTGTATGTAGACTCCCAAATGTCTTTTGTTTTTTGTCACGTGTATGTTTTGATTTTAAAATACTAATGATTATAAGTTCTTTGAAAGAAGTGTTAACACAGTTTTTTTGAACTTTTCATATCGTTTTTGACAGCTCCACGAAGTGCTCAATAATGTAGATGCTATGGAACCTGTAAAATAGTGAATGTTTTGAAGTACAATACTAGATTTACATATATTGATCCTGTGGGTTAAAGAAGAACAAATACAAGACAACATGTTTTTTACAGTTTCTTCTCCTGTCTGGCACAATCCATTAGGAGCATGTATTTCGGCTGTTTGCCTAATAGTATTATAACAGAAACATATTTTTTTGTCCCATTGTCTACAATATTAATCAACTTTCGATCGTTCAATTCTAATTTTTGAAAGATGTGGAGAATCTCAAATTTGGTATTCCAAAATTCTCGCTTGGAAAATCATTAAACTTATCAATAAATTCTTGTATACGTTTCAAAATAATTAGATGTGGTAGTATTGCCAATAAGTCAACTAGCAACCAACCAGAGAACAAAATATAAGGCTAAAATTAGTAAACCACACTTTAAAGTAAATATATAAGTTATAAGTACCATATTGATCATTGTTAAAATAACGGTATGTATAATTGACAAACAATTATTTAGATTTGCATATTCTGTTTTACACGAATGAGACAATGTTGGGTTTCTTTTGAACAATGTTATATATATATATAACATTTAAGAATAGGTAAAATACATAAAGTGCATTTTGAAATATAAGTTTCTCCTAAAATTTGAATATTTCTGTTCTGAGACATTTGAATGAGCATGCAACTATAAAATGCCTAATAGCAAATTTAAAACAGAAGCAGTTAATTATCTACGACCACTTCTATTTATTATCCTATTTTATCAAATTGTAGATTCCTATCTTATTCCAAATCATTTTCTCTTATACATATTTATTGGACAATTTCATTCGTTTTTCAGAAATTAACAATGCTAACTGATATATTGCTAATTAAAAAACTATAGTATCAAAAACACCTTTTCAAATATTTCGCGTTGTAAGATACACGATTGCTTTTCTTCTTTTAAAGAAACAACTTGTGTTTCTTTTCGTACAATGGTCCATATTAACGGTGTTTATCATATAAAATAAGAAAAAAATGTGGTATGATTACCAAAGTGACAGTTCTCAAAAAGAAACCAAATGACACAGAAATTAACAACTATCGGTCACAGTACGGCATGCAACAATGAGTTAAACCAATAACGTATAGTCGGCTATAAAAGGCCCCGTACTGACAAATGAAAACTATTCAATTGAGAAAACTAATGACCTGAAAAATGTAAATAAAATAATGAACGAAAATCAAGACCTTATTCCATCATTTTTTAAAGAATTCAACCTTTTCTCTTAACCTTTTCAACGTCCCTGAACAATCTCTGTATATAAACCTTCTCAGGTAATAAAGTAATAAATAGGTGAGTCAACCTTTGTGATACGCTAACTTCACCTTAACCTTACATTAATATATGTTACCTAATATAGTATACATACAATGCGATAAAAATAAATGTTTAAAATTAATGTACGCTATCGTGAAAATCCTGCATTTATTCTTATAATCATAATAATTAATTATATTCATACCTTGATTATTTTCACAGTGTATGCTTGTTATAGATACGGATACGACAGTTAATCCAAATAAAATTACTTGTAAACATGTTACTTTCATGGTGGCTACAGATGAGTGGAGATATTATTGCTGCACGTGATTTTATAATCTTCTTTAACATTTCACAATAATAATAACAATAAAATTGCTTTAAAATCAGTTAGTGGATTCCCCCATATTTGTTATTTATCAATTCATAATATTTTTGTGACAAGGTAGGTCAAAGACATGTTATCTACCGCAAAATAAGATATTACTAAACTAAAAAAGGAACGTTCGGACTAGTTCACTTGATCCAAGTACATATAGAGACTTTAAACATTGTCCCTTTAAATTATTCATTCATTCATTGTTTCTGGCATTAGTTTCGTATTTGAATGCTAATGATGCTGTTTTATCTGGTCACTGAAAGGGCACAGTCAAGAGAAACAAAACGATCTTCAATTTATCAATAATCGTCTGATTACCTAATATAAGTTGTTTTGTTTTAAAGAATTCTTGGCAGAGGAATACATGTATAAGTTAAACAAATTTAATATTCTAACAACCTCATCCTTATTGTAATAATTCGCATCTTTTTAAAATTTGGAAATGACGCAAATTTGTTAGTAGCCATGCTTTGAATGATATTTCAAAGTTAGTTATTATTTGCCAGCTTAAAAAACAAATTTACACAGAGAACTGGCTGTTGTATAGAAATATCATCACTTTGATTTCTTTCATACTAAAGATGTGCATTCGTTTGCATGTGCGAGATGCATAAGGCAAAACCATAACAAACAATAAAACAAGTGGAGCTGACCACAACCTGGCCAGAAATGTAAACGAATAATAAACAAAATGTCTGCCCTTATATTATTACACCTATACATTGCATTTATTGTATGATTGAATGTTCGCGTTCTGAATATATATGTAATATTCTACAATAAACGTTAAGAAAATAACAAACAATCAAGCAATCGTTTTCGTTTCAACTTCTTTATTTAACCCCCAAACGAATAAAATAAAATTTCAAATGATTTATCATTCTACTGTTGAACTAAACATAGATAACAGAAACCGCCAAAATTATTGGACAGTATAACAAAAAGATAGCAGCAATCGCCGAGTAAATTGAACAAACCAAACAAACCATTCAGCATCGCCTGACTCCTAAACACAGATAAAAAGACAAACAAACAATGAAAATTAAGAACGAATAACACGTGATCCATCAAGCCTGATTTATTACTATCGACTGTTTGGCTACCACAATTAGTATAATATCAACATAAACACAAAGTGCAGATATTTTGTTCATTTGAATAAATTCTCTATTGGTCCAAAGGACTGACACGGAAATATAAATATTTTAATTCCTAGTCTTTCCTGTCTGTTTAAAGTATGGCGGTCGTTTGGAAACGCGATAGGTATGTATTTGCATGTTGGTCCAATCGGAATATTGAACGGTAATCGGTATTGACGTTATGTCTAATATTTCGTGATAGGTGACAGCCATGCTTTTTTCATGTTTTAGAAACTTTTTAACAATTATCTGACAGATAGCACAGATGCCATGTTGAAAAAAAAATGTTTGCCCCTTTCCATTAGAATAACATATACATGTTAGTGTCAGTCTGTATTTAACTAAACAATTTTGCCTTTTGATTAGAAACTTCGTTTTGAATTTTCTAGAAGTTTGGTGTTTTTGTAATTCTACTTTTTACCATTTGCATTTTTTGTGAAATTGAATACCTTGACTAATCGTGAATGTTATACAAACTACAATCAATCGATTTGGTCAAATTGGAAAAAAGTTTAGGGAGCAATTTTTTTCATGATTGACTTGCGATTGTATAAACCGAATCGATAAGAAATAGCTATAAAATAAATGAGATAACAAGAATCGACACATATATTCTACGGTGCTCCCTTGACAAAAAGACAAACTTACAAGATATAATGCACGAGTATGATACATGAATTGATACAGTTATGGCTTCCGTATATCACCAGGTGTAATTTGTTGATTGAGGATATCTGAAGCAACTTTAAGATGAAGAAAAAACCCAAATTACCGCAAATTGCCATTTTTGTTAATCGTTAGAAGATGGAAATTATGACCAGAAGGTGTGCAAATGGTATTGAATAGAAGATGAATGTTTAGAAGGAGTGTATGTCCCTCTAATGATCATACCGATGACATTCAAACATATTTCGTAACACAAATTATATCGTAATAAGTAAAAAGGCGATAGAGACACACACAATTCAAATTTCAAATTTACGAAAGTTGAACTCCTCAATATATTTCTTCACCTGAAAAAAAAACATATGCTGTTGTGAAATATGTATGTAAAAGGGATAACGCAGGAAAGAAACCATAAAATGTATTAATAGTAGTGCTAAAGTAAACGACTGCACTTTATAACTTAAAAACATAAACTACGAAATATCTGCCCTATAAAGTAGCATAACAAAGATTGCTCTTGCATAACGATCAAATAAATAAAGTTTAAATATAAAAATTCATTTTAATTAGTTACACTCAAGGACTTATAAACCCCTTTGAAAGTAAAATATATTTTTGAAAGTACAGTTTTACCTAAGTTACTTTTAGTTTGGTTTAATGTTCTACCTTTTTATCTTTATCGCCCACTGATAGTTATCTTAAATCAGGTAACAAACATACGGAAACCCCAGTGAAAAATCCTTCATTCGTACATAACCTTTTCCACACATTTTCCTAAACTTTTCAAACTAACATAGTTTGTGTAATTGTCAATCAAAGATGTGCACCTATATTGATGGAGGTGAGGATTTTTCAAATCTGAATATGTTTTAGAGAAGCCTTCCGACGGTACTGTCATGCTTTCTAAGACACATAACGGAGATTTGTTTTGTTTTTTGTTAACAATTATCAAAGTTACCAGGATTATAATTAAATACGCCAGGCGCGCGTTTCGTCTACATAAGACTCACCAGTGACGCTCATATCAAAATAGTTATAAAGCCAAACAAGTACAAAGTTGAAAAGCTTTGAGGACCCGAAATTCCAAACAGTTGTGCCAAAAAAAGGCTTAGGTAATCTATACCTTGGATAAGAAAATCTTTAGTTTTTCGAAAAATTTAAAGTTTTGTCAACAGAAAATTTATTAAAATGGCCATATTATTGATATTCAAGTCAACACCGAAATGCTGACTACTGGGCTGGTGGTACCCTCGGGGACGAAACGTCCACCAGCAGTGTCATAGGCCCAGTTGTGTCAAAGATACCAGGATTATTATTTGATACGCAATACGCGCGTTTCGTCTACATGTCTACATACGACTCATCAGTGACGCTCATATTAAAATAGTTATAAAGCCAAACAAGTACAAATATAAAGAGCATTGAAGACCCGAAATTATAATAATAATAATAATAATAATAATAATAATAATAATAATAATAATAATAATAACAATAATAACAATAATAATAATAATAATAATAATAATAATAATAATAATAATAATAATAATAATAATAATAATAATTAAAAACCAATTGTTCAGAGAACAATTGAAGGTCTTTCCATCAAAACAATGTATTTTGATATGAAAGTTGTGAAACTAAGTTTAAAATGTCATTTCAATCGTCAAATGATAGCTTCTAGTACGCTGATTCCAAAAATATTTGGTTTCCATACATTTTTTTTTAAATAAGGGAGATAATTTGTTACTTCCGGTTTGAAAAATGTTACTTACAATTATATTTGAATATTTACTTGACACTGATTCCAAAAATATCTGGTTCTATATACTTTTATATTAATAAAGTACAAAAAATAGCTACTTCCGGTTTACAAAAGGTCACTTCCGGTTGTTTCTTTCAAGGTTAAATGGTTTGATACCTTTTTCCAAAATTTTCATAGCTTTATCATGTATACATATAAAATAAAAGCAAAGGTCAAAATCTAGAACGTCAAATTAAGCTATGACCTTGAGATCAATTTCAAGGTCATGAACTAAGGACCTCAAATCAAAAGACCATAGGTCTTAATTATATTTGGTTAATGACTTATATCACCAAACACGTATTTTTAGATACAAGAGGGGAGAAAACTCCCTTTTACGTTCAACGTGCCCTTGCAATAAAAATTTATGTGTTACGACATGTCGCAACTAACAATTTAGTAAAAATAATTTGTTGATATCTTTTACGGTCTTTGGATATAAGTGAAAATAAACCAAATTCAAATATTAGAATATGACCTTGACCTTTGACCTTGACCTAATTTTCATTTTTTTGGACCAAGGACCTCAAATCAAAAGATCCTAGGTCTCTATCACGTATGGTTTATAAGATAGAAATGCATATCACTTATATCAGATGCATAAGGGGAAATAACTCTCATATGGAGTGGTCATATTGCTTCGGTCAAAATAGGACAAATCATGCAAAGGATATACCGGGCAATTTTGTAAAATAAATTTGTCGTTATCTTTTACGGTTGCGAAGGAGTTGTGAGCACAAGGAAAACAGTGTTTGGGGAGATAACTCCTACAAAGAAAAGTATTCGGTTACGCAGGGTAAATTTCAAAAGCTCATAAACTGTTCGATATCATATACTAAATATCAAAGCGACATATTGCAAAACAAATGTTTATCGCAAGAACAAAATTAGGCGGAAGAAAAAAAAAAAAAAAAAAAAATAATCAGAAGAAAAACAATAGGTCTTTCCACAGAAAAGTGGAAAGACCTAATAATAATAATAACAATAATAATAATAATAATAATAACCATAATAATAATAATAATAATAATAATAATAATAATAATAATAATAATAATAATAATAATAATAATTTACAAAGCCTCGTATGAATGCACAATTAATTTCAACTGAGCTAATAAAGAGCTTGATTATTTGTCGAGACTCTAGCGTATTCCTGAATACCTTCTGTTGACGTCTCTTTTAGATTATGCATCGTTTATTTTGTATCTTTAAGATATCAATTAATTTTTCTTTGGTATATGTGTGCACAACATCACGTAAACTTTGCATCATTGTCTGCAGCAGCAATATGTAGCTCTAAATAGATGTTAATTATATGGAAATATCAAATTCAATTTATTTTGACTCTTTTATATTCGAATCTCAGTGGGTGTTAAAAACTTTCGTGTGTTTGACACCATTTATAATGTTTTCCGCACTTTTTGTTCTAGGTATTGGCATCGGCCTTGTTCGCCAATTCTAATAGAAAAAACTGATTTTAATCCCGTCGTCTTCAGTATAAATTCTCAATTGTTAGATATAAAAAAGAAGATGTGGTATGATTGCCAATGAGACAACTCTCTACAATAGACCAAATTACACAGAAATTAACAACTATAGGTCAGTTTTGAAAAAAAATGTTTGTTAAACAAAAATCGCAGAATGATTAAATTGTATGGAGTGACCTATCGATACCATCACATTGCTGAGGTAGGATCAAGTATAAATATTACAATCAGGAGGTGTACTATGATTTCCTGTTAGACAACTATCCACTGGAGACCAAAAGACGAGGATGTAACTAACTTTATGACATTACAGGGCCTTCAACAACGACAAAACATTAACTTTATAGTCAGCTATAAAAAGGCTCCATTCCTTTCCTGTCTTGATACAATAGAAACTTTATGTAACTTTAAGCTTGAAGAACAAAGCTATGACATGTTCTTCTAAACATTAAGAAAATGAAATGTTTTTCATTTTAAACTAATTGGACTCTACATGAACTTAATAACAAAACAATAATTTAATATAATAATAACATGATTTTTGAAGACATGTAAAACTACGTACAAAAGTTTGGATGTCTTAAATATATTGCAATGTCCACTTTAATTTATTGCAGCGTTTTACGTTTCCGCAATTTGGCACTACGTTTCCGCATTAAAATTCCTACGTTTCTGCAATTTTGTAGTACTCTTTTCAGCATTTTTTTACATTGATTTTGTTAAAGATTGTTTACGTTTCCGCATTTTATTTTTTAATGTATGTCTTTCCGTTTGCCAGGTAACGTATAGCCTTTGTTTCTTTTTTCGTGAGACTTTTCCAATATAAGCATTCACGAAACTCGATAATAGCTTTTTTAAAAACGTTAAATTTGTCGATTTTAAAAATGAAACCAACTACTTTAACGAGTACAAATAACTAGAATACACAATTGATTGCTATTGATTAGTATGATAATGATCTTAAATTCACCATATCAAATAAACCTTCTTTTTTTTGTCGAAAGAAAGTTGTTTTACTTGAAAATGAGAATATTTATAACTATCTACAAGTGACAAGGGTCCAAGATATATCATATGTATGGAACTGTACTGCCTTCAACTATGAGCTAAACCCATACTGTATTGTAAGCTATTGGCATGGAGATTACAAAATGTGAAACAATTCAATAGTCTGACGTATGCTGAAAGCAGCTATCGAACAACACAAAACAGACAGAAACCAATCGCTACCACTATTGTAGGTTATTGAATTATGCCAGGTACATCTACATAAATAATTGTAGTATCGTATTGATATACATGTAGTTCCAAATTATGAGTTGTTGCCAAATAATACCAGACCACGTAAAGTGACGGACATCTGTTGACCGTTAGGAATAGTTAATTTATATAGTGTTTTACAAATAATTGAAATTATCAAGTGCAAAACCTACTAAGATAGTCTACTAAGGTAATAAGTAGATTAGAAAACCTTTTTGACACGCTAACTTGACCTTATCATTAAATTGATAAACGTTATCCTGTTTCAAAATAACATGTCTTTCTGAGATATAATGTGTAAATTACTAAATGAACATAATCAAGAAATAATTTGTTTTTCGGCAAAAATGTATAATAATTAATATTTTACATACCTTGATTTTTTTCACAATGTATATTTGTTATAGATACAAACACGAGAGTTATTCCAACTAAAACTAAATGAAAACAAGTGACTTTCATGGTGGAAACAAATTTGTGAAGATATCATTATTATCCGTGATTTTATAAAATATGGCAATATTTCACAATGAATTATTTTGAAAGCAAAACATGGATTACCCCATATTTTTAATTCTCAAAATATTTTTTGTGTGAAATAGGTTAATCAAGGTGACCTGTTACATTGCATCTATTACAAACCAACAGATTACTAGGTTAGAAATAAACATTTCACATAGGAATGTTCGGACTCGTGTACCTAATTCAATATCTTTTATATTAAGACTTGGATGTTAACTGAAGCCTCAAACTTTTTTTCATTTTATTTCATTTGAATCACATATTACACAAACATAGTTTCCACCATTAATTTCTGCTAATAGTTCTCTGAAAATCAACTTTTTTCTCTGGCAGCTCTCAAAACAAATGCATTATAACCTCAGGCTCTCGTCTTTTTGTTATTTCGAAATGCTCCAAAAATTGAGTAATCATTCATATTGAGCAATTAAAATTTTAACTTTTTAAATTTTGACATTTAATTGCGATCGGAAAGATTTGATACAAATGGATGACTATTTTAAAATAGTGACGAAACATGCGGTATTACAAAATGTAATAC
Source organism: Mytilus edulis (assembly GCA_019925275.1). NCBI lineage: Eukaryota > Metazoa > Mollusca > Bivalvia > Mytilida > Mytilidae > Mytilus > Mytilus edulis. Next base: position 91,099,444 of record CM034357.1, on the reverse strand, counting down.
CCAACTAATAATACCCAACTAATTTACCCAACTAATTAAAATACCCAACTAATTTAGAAATGTAACATATTATTTATTTGTCACTATTGTTGAAATTTTTTTTATATTTATAAGATGAGAGTTACGTAGAGGGAGCGTATTTGTATCGATTGCTACAAGTTAAGTGTGTTTATGTGTGTGGGTGTTTGTGTGTACTGATTTAATTTAATCATCACCAAACGATAACAATCAAATATATTTCGTAACGCGTGCGATAAAATTCCTAAATTGTAATACTACTTTAGGTGAACTTATATTTAAATAAATTTTAGAAATTAGAACTGTTCAACATATTTCGTCATCTCAGGAAAATACGTTGTTTATAAATACAGGTATGATAAAATAGTTTTCTCAGGAGTAAAACCATAAAAATCAAGGAACAAAATAAGCTAAATAATATTGATAGGTTAATTGTGCTCCTTTTCGAGATATTTATGTTGTTTTAAAATGGTGTGAAAAGGCTGAATCGGAATTTTTAAGTTACCTTATATTTGCAATGGTTCGATAATAATTCGATTTGAGTCTCAAATCGAAAGAAAAAGACCTAGAATCTGCTTAAATTTTGATAAATGACCATTTAATGAATTATTGAAGACCAATGTAAAAAGTTTTGTGCGGTTATGCAGTTGTAAAACTGAATTCTACTGGCTGCCTTGCCATCTGCTAAATAACCATGTTCGCCGTACACAACCCAATCAAATTGTCCCAATAGAAGAAACCTTCTTACAAAACATGTGCCTGTAGCCAATCAGAAATCGCTTTGTAATATGTTGACCTTTAACCAAAGTGCTCAAACTATTGACCTGAAATCATGTGTGCTATAAAAAGAACAAAGTAAGATACACGCTGTCTTGTGATAACCTTCGTGTATTGCCCTACATAAGACCAGTTGACCTGTTAGCCTGTCCGCTCGTGGAAATTTCCACTGGTTGACATCTATACATGCATGACGCAATCAATGGCTTTATCAATTTAGAGAAATTCAAATAAAATATATTTATTATACATCTCTGTATTGTATTATACAAACTTAACAATAATAACAGATTTGAAGAAAACAAAATTCGTCCAGAAAACCCTTGAAAATATAAATAAGAAAAAAAAAATAAGATGGAATGAAACAAAGTGAAATGCTCCCGATCACATTAAACCAAACGGTAAATAAAAATATGTTCTAAAACTATCAGATCTGTTCTTCTTCTAAAAATGAAGTAATTTTTTTTTATAAACAATAGTTACGGAACAGTTGTTGAAAACTTGTGGACAAAGTGTACGATTTATGTTTACGGTAGTTTCAGTAAAATCGTTAAACAGTTCATTTAGATTAACACCTTGCAATGATTTATTAAATGACTGTGTGCTGTTTCCTTGTTGGGTTGTATTTTAATGTTTTGGCTTAAACGTATTGCATGGAAAAGGTCCACTAAACGCCAACGGCGGCGCTTTGTATTCCTTAGCAGACGTATACAGTTCTAGTCTTTTGTCCAACGTTATAAGTAACGGAACTCCGTTCTGTGCTCATAAGTGTGGTGCTGGCTGTTGTAATATTCGGTAGAGGAAGAAATGTAGAAGGACCAATTGCTAAAGTTTTAGGAGGCACTGTACAACTTGAGCTTGGTAAAGCACGAATATTTGATGATGTTTCACCAGCAGTTAAAGCTAATGCTTTAGAAGGTTGGGTGATGCTTTCTGTTAACGTTTGTCCCATACGTATCTTATCATCATTATCAACCCGCTGATACAAAGAAAGGGATGCTACTGACTTATGTTCAGTATTTAGCTAGAACAGTAGCCCCGGTAGCACGGATTGAATGGTTAGTGTAAATTTCAGACAAATGAAGTTGCACTTCTTGCTCAGGTATGACATGAAATTGCCAAGCGTTTTTTCGCCCATAGGAATGTTATAATACCATGAAGGGTCCTCTTCCACAAACTGATCTTTTGGTCTCTGTCATAGTTTGTCACACTCTGGATTTAATTTATTTACATACTTTTCAAAGGAGGACACGGGGCAATATTCAGAACCGGAATATTCTGGCATTATCCCTGAAGTTTTTTCTTTGTCACTGCTGTGATGGTTTTTTGTCAACTCATCTAAAGTTTTAAACAACATATTTAAGCCCCGTCTTCGGATCTTTTTTTTTGTTTTTTTACAGAAAACGTGTATTTTGTCATTTGTGGCATATTTTCCATTCCCCCTCGACAAAAATACAGGCGAATATCAAACTGAACTTTATTTTGGAGTCCAAATGGAGTATTTGGTGATAAATATATTGAGGTATACATTTTCCTTCTGTCAGCTTCGTCAATAGACGGATAATGCTCGACGTCTCCAAATCCTATGCGTTTAACTTTCAATATATATTCCATGAGTATCTCAAGCACTGCAGTGAATTTGTTTTATAACGATCTCCATCAGCTTTACGCACATCCATATAATCAAAGAGCTGAAAGCTCTGAGGAAAAATGACGCCACTGTCTCTAATATTGGGATATTTTTTATGCAAGTCTTGATTTTCACATACCCACTGTGTATCATCGCCACCGGAAATTGGGTACTAACGAGGCGGAGAGAAATAGAAAAAAAAGTAAACAAGTTAAAAATTCATTCAATTTAAAGCATTTACACTCATTTGATGAGGGTGCCGCTTAAGAAATGATTTTATGATATATAATTTTTCAATTTATTAGCCCGATAAGTACAAAATTAATACAAGATTTTGTGTAATCCTCCAAAACTTGCCACTTAGTACCGAAAAATTTCGAGGTCGATCGTCCTCTGTCGCCCTATTCTCAAGATATTGAACTGTTTTTCATTATTTTTCCAGACACGTTTTTAGATTATTATAGTGTGGCATCATATTTACTGAAATTTGATGTCAAAAAGATGTATTTTAAAGAATATAGACCATAAAAAATAAAGTCTAGGGTACGGCAACTTGCTCGTGTTGACAAATTTACTGTATTGCAACTTGTTTTCAACTGTATGGCAACTTGCTAATTTTAGTATATGTATTTACCGTCGTTTCAAAGAAAATAAAGTATTCAAGTTCAAATTTATAACGGGGTGATACCTTTTTATGTTAAACTGTTTTTGCCCTTTTCAAGGTTTTGTTTAAAACTGTTATTTGAGATGAATTTAAACTGTTAAATGTTTTTGACCCACTGTCTGTAATCTGTTCTGTTAAAATTTGCAATGTTGTTAACTGTTTATTTGAAATTCGGATTCCTGTTATCGGTTACTTAATACATAAAGTGTTCACTGTTTTTGACATCATTTTCTCTGTTAACTGTTATTTACAAGAATCACATTAATATTTGCTGTCCATCTCTTTCTTTACGTTGCTTCCGCAAAGGAGTGACATAAACAGCATATATGTAACTGTCTTTACAAATTTTGAGTTAGTAAATCCTTAATAAAAATGAGAATGGAAATGGGGAAATTGTCAAAGAAACAAAAGCCCAACCAAATAGAAAGAAACAACCCAACGCAGCGAGAAAATTGTGCACTAGGGTGGCAATACACAGTTAGGAAAAAAACTTAAAATTGACACTCATAATTTTTAAACACCCTCTATCCCTTCCTTTCTAACAAATATGTCTCAGTATTTGAGTTATTCATGTGTATATTTATGGAAAGAGAATCGTCCATAGATTTGATTTCCAATAGTTATAATGCCGGGTGAAATAAAATCTCTTTTTTGTGTAACCATGGCAACAATCAGCATTTATTTGATACAAAATATTGCAAAATAAGGGGTTGAACATGTCACAAAGGTCTCATAAATTTGGTCGAAAGGAAAATTTCAATCAATTAGAGTGATACCTTTCCTGAAACTATAGTGTTATATAAAGGTATATAGGGGAAAAAATCTGAGCCAAGTGTCTGTGAACCATAGACATATATCTATCAAGAGGTAAACAAAAATCATATGCATTTCTGCTGGTTTTTCCATAAAATTGAATTGAAAAGATCGAGCGTCAAATCTTTGTTGAAAAACAATACAAAATTTCGAAATCTATGGCGGTACGGATAGGAAAATATGGACGGTCAAATTGAAAAATGGGGCCTATAAAACCTGCTAAAAACTATCTAAATGTTCATATAAACCCACGAGGAAGGCTGTATTATTCTTCAACTATCTAAAGTTCAATTTTATACATATTCAGAAAATTCACCATGGCCATAATGCGAAACTAAACTTGTTAAACTTGTAACTGCGTATTGGTTTGTACATGAAGCTGTCTCCTAAGTGAGCAATCATTCAACTAGAAAAAGGGGGTAGAAGTTCAATGTTTGTTTCCTGAAACATATAAATGAACCAAAATTAAAAAAAATGAAATAAATACAAGACTCACCTATACAGCAAAGGTTACGGACAGTCAAGTTGGCCCACGGTCAGGTGCAAGACATGCGGCAGTGTTAAACATGTTTTGGGATATCTCAAGCCCTTCTCCAGTGGCGGATCCAGAACTTTTTATAAGGGGGAGGGGGGCCGCTGACTGACCTAAAGGGGGCCCACTCCAGTCATGCTACAGTGATTCCCTATATAAGCAACCAAATTTTTCTCACGAAAGGGGGGCCCGGAACCCCAGGGCCCCCCTGGATCCGCCTATGCCCCCTTTATACGTCTAACCAATGTAGTTCATTTCTGGCTTCTATTTGTAATGTATCCAAAACGTTAAAAGGAAGAGCCGCTTCTTACCCAGCTAAAACCCTGGTCGTCGGTCCTATGATGAAAATAATTCAGATGTATATGGAATGTTTAATAAGTTACATTGTCCCTGAATGGAATTGTGAAAAATAAAGTACCTTTCCAATTTGCAATTCGTAAAATAACTCAACAGTGTGGCCTGGTAGAAGAGGCAGAAAAATGAGGACTTGGTTCTCAAATTGATGTCAAATTTGCTTGTCTAAGACTTCAGAAATGTAAAGAAGGACCAAGGCTTTTTTTTTTTATATCAGCTCAGAGTTCTTAATAGGGACTTGGAGATGAAAGAGTGCTTCAACTTGTGACACCTTACATGTTAATTTCTGATTAATACACTGCTTTTGATGATTTAATAATAAAAATCAGTAAACTTTCTTAATTCCTTTTAATAAAATCATGTAAGCAGTGAGTTGTATGAATAGCCCTGAGATGTGACCATAATTTATGAGAGTCCCCGCCATAAACAAAATAATGATCGCGCCCTTTAGTATTCACTCATTCTGTCTGTTTCCTACGTGACGATAACCCACGTTTGCTACGACTGATTGAAATAAAACATTTACTCAACAATACGCATAACAAGAAGAAGCCTCCCTTTTGCTGTTTGAAGCATTTTCGATTATTCATGACATAGTCCTTTTTCTCGGAGTCAATCACTCCGTCTGCTTTTCCATCCGTTCAATTGTCTGTCCATGTGTCAATAAAAAAAATATGGTACTTGCGTGTGTATTCTGAAAATTAGTCAGCTTTAAAAAAGATTCCTTAGAGAGTTTGGCATTTATGCGACTTTGTACAGTGGTTTTCAAACTTTTGAATACATTGAAGATATGCACATCCCCTTTTCATTCCTTTTGGGTTTGTTTGGAAAGAAGGGTAAATTAAAGTTGCTGTTAACTGTTATCAGCATTTAACATTTGTTGTTAACTGTTTTTGCAAAAATCGAGGTGTTGTTAAAACATGTTAACGGACCCCCTATTGCCCCCCCCCCCCCATCTAATTATGCATTAGATAAAAATGCATTAGATAGAAATACCATTCGCTTGATAGCATTTAAGATGTAAGCACATTATATATTTTCAAAAAGAAACTGACAAGAAAATTAATTCTAAATACAATTCACGATTTATTTCTTCATACTTTCGATGAAAACAAAGTATTTTTTTAACTTTTCTTTTTACAAATGAATCATTTCAGAAATATAAAATATTAACAATGTATTTAACCCAGCACATACTTTATGTGTAGGTCCGAATTATCGATCCCATGGTTCGGTGGTTGGCGTTGGTTCATCTCTATCATATTTGTTGTTTTTAATAAATTGTTTTGTTATGAGTTAGGCCGTTAGTTTTCTTGTTGAATCCTTCAACATTTTTCATGTCGGTGCTTTTTATAGCCGACTATAAGATATGAGTTTTCCTTGTTGAAGGCCGTACGATAGCATATAATTGCTTACATACATTGTTGAAGACCGTACAGTTACCTATAGTTGTTAATTTTTGTGTCATTTTGGACTCTTGTGGAGAGTTGTCTCATTGGCAATCATACCACATCTTCTTTTTATATATACACTTTATTTGATCCTGATGGATAGTTATATTATTTGCTAGCATACCACATCTCCACAGTTTTTATTTTTTTTTAAAACCTAGCACCAACAAAGATGAATGGGCGGGTTATTTTATTGAACTTACAAAATTTCACCATAATACCGGCGTCACACATCAGCGTATAGCTCCGACGTACGCCGGGTGTATTAAAAAATCTTGAACCCTGCCAATACGCTAGTAATTTTGGATGCATTCAACCTTTCAACCATATCTGTAATGTCTGCAAAACGAGCTCTAAGCGTGTAATGGGCGTACGAGAAGCGTATCAAAGCGAGACGCGTCCCGTTCGTATCTTGGACGTTCTATTATGGGGTGTTGTAACAAACACACCCGCTTACGTTTTACTTAATATCGAACGATCTCAAAAGGTATACAATGTGTCCTTAACGTGTATCAAACTTATCTGTAGCGCGTTAAACGCGCTTGTAGCGTATGTATAACGTGCGTGTAGCGTACAGGTATACGCTAGACATAGGCTTGAGCAGGATGAAAATTTTTATGCTGCATAAAAATTTCCTCGAGTTGTAGCGTTTACCAAGCGTATACATGTGTACTGATTTCGACGTATTTCAAACTTATGCAACGTGCGTTTAACGATTGCTTAATTGTTCCTCTGGCGTGTAATTAACCGACTTTGTCGATTTTCTCTGTACGTTTGGTGCACGCCGTTCTATACGCCAATGTGTGACGCCGGCATAACAACAAATAGTCGTTAGTAGTATAACGATATATATATGAATGTATTTAGGATAATATGGTTGGAAAAAACCTTTGTGTACAAAGTCGAAAAGCGGTACGCAACGACGACTTCTGAACGAAATTAACGGCATATATTTAATAATATTTAATAAGTAAGTCATTTTGTATATTTGTAAGCCTGTAATGCTTTGATATCAACAAAATATCGCCACTTGATATTATTAAAACAGTGATTAATTTCCTCTTAAAATTATAATATATTGCAAGACGCCGTACAGACAAAAGTTGTTATTTTGCAATTCGCCGTACAATAAACAAACAATGTTTTTGTCCATATTCTTTTAAAAACATCTTTTTGACAACAAATGTCAGTAAATATGATGCCACACTATAATAATCTAAAAACGTGTCTGGAAAAATAATGAAAAACAGTTCAATATCTTGAGAATAGGGCGACAGAGGACGATCGGGCTCGAAATTTTCCGGTACTAAGGGGCAAGTTTTGGAGTATAACACAAAATCTTGTCTTAATTTTGTACTTATTGGCCGTATGATTTAAAGAATTATATATCAGAAAATCATTTCTTAAGCGACAGCCTCATCAAACGAGTAAAATGCCTTAACGTGTTTCAGTTTGGGTTATTTTGGGAGGAAAATATTTGTTATTTACTATCAATTAGTTTACAGTGGCGGATCCAGAACTTTTCATAAGGGAGGGGGCGCTGACTGACCTAAAAAAAAGGGGGGGTCGTTCCTCCCATGCTTCAGTGATTCCCCATATAATCAACAATTTTTTTCAACGAAATGGGGGGCAGGTTCTTCCGTATCAGGTGATAGATCTTCATGATGGTATTGAACATTTTATTTATATGTACAAATGAATGACCTCGACAGTTTTGTTGACGTTCTATTCTTTCATGTTATGACATAATTTTTTTGGTATTCTATGTAAATTATATGAAAATATCTTTTGCTTGTATGAGAAGAGCGAGAGATGGGGGTATCTTTTGAATGCTGCCAGCAAAATAATAAAATAAAAATCATTATCATTTTTAATTTTCAATAAAATTGAGAATGTTTTTCACTGAAATGTGGGGGAACTCTTCTGATTATAGAAATTATAGTTCAAATTGAGTTATCTCCCGTTTATCAAAAATATTAATCTCAATTAAATTGGTATTAAATAACTTTGATGGGTAGTTTTTATTGGCAAACTTATACGACATCTCCTTATTTTTATATAGACTGTTCAGGCCGACACGAAACATGGATATCTACAAAAAAAAGAAAAATATACAAATACCGATCTATATTAAGGGAACTTGCGAACGGAGCTTTTTTACACACTTTGTTTTTCTCATATGAAATCAAGAACCTGAAATAGCATTTGTTTACATTTCGTTTGTAGAAGAGAGACGAAACATACCAGAGAGACATCCAAATCATAAGTCGTGAATAAACTGAAAACGCCATGGTTGAATAAGAAAACAAAAACACTAACAAACAAACAATAGTGCGTAAAACACAACATAGAAACTAAAGACTAAACAACACGAACCCAACCAAAAATTGGGGGTGAACTCAGGTGTGCCGAAAGGATAAGCAGACCCTGGCCCACATGTGAAACCCATCGTGTTGTTCATGTTAGTACAAACCCGGTAATAATTTTATTCGGGTAGGTCACATTCTTGAAAAGATACAAACACATACCGGTACCATACCCCCGTCTCGTTAAACAATAGTGGTAGTAGAATAAACCAGAGCAAGCGAGGCTGGAAGACTACTTAAAAATCTGAGAGAGACAAAGTTGTCAAGAAATTTTCATTTCTATCGAAATCAGATTATTTCATCAAAAAAAGCATTGCCCTTAAATGGAGATATTTAAATTTTTCTTTACTAATGTTTTACGTGTGTTTACAATCTAATTTAAATTAAAACTCCGCACTTGCTCCTCCTTATTTATATGTCGCGAACGAGGAGCAAGTATCTCTCATGGAATCTTTAAGTTTACATACAAATTGAAGGTTTGGAAGGCCGTAAAAAAGGGTTCACCCACTAATTGTACAGGCAAAATACTTGATTCGAGATAACTTACAATCAGTAGCCGATTATTTTCTGAAAACATGTTAATTTTGTTATACCGCAGTCACACTAGGCCACGATCGAACAAAATTTAAATTTTGATGATCGTAGTACGATCGTGTAGATCGCAGTAAGGTCGTATCACGGTCGTGGTGAGATCTTCAAGATCGTGATGAGCGTGGCCAACTTTGAACATGTTCAAAAACAATCGTGGTGCGGTCATGGCGAAATCAAGTCGTAGTAGAAGCGTAGTGAGAGCGCAATAAGGTCGTATCAAGATCGCAAAGGTCGCTGTACCATCGTAGCGAGAGCGTAGCGAAAGCGTGATTCTATTCAGAGAGACTGCACTACGATTTCACAGCGACGTTATTACGACCTCACTACGACCACCACGTTCTCACCGCGACCCAACTACGCTTCCACTACGACTATACCACATTTACACCACGCTGTTCAAGACCAAAGTACGATTCTAGCACGCCCTTGCCGTTCTTATCACGCTCTTCTTACGACCTGACTACGTTCATACTACGATCCTCAATCTCATTGTCATTTTCACATAAAATATATTATATATTTCTAGGTTTTGTTTGTCTGTATGTAGTTCTTGTGCATTTTCTCTAACGGCTCAACCATGCTTCTCGTTTATATAGATTAGACCGTTTGAATGGTTTTATACTAGTAATTTGTTGGCCCCTTTACAACTTGCTGTTCGGTGTTAGCCAAGTCTCCGTGTTGAAGGCCGTACCTTGGCTTATAATGGTTTACTTTTATAAATTGTTACTTGGATGGAGAGTTGTCTCATTGGCACTCACACCACATCTTCCTTATCTATTGACACATCTGTGTCATCTCTGCTATCGTTCATTAAAATATCGTCATTTGAGCTTTATGGACCAGCAATAGGTTGTAATTTAGGTTGGATTAGTCGGTCCGAAATCTCTGTTTAATCAGGATTCGTAAATATCAGAGCTCCCTCTGCCTCTACATCAACACCTTCCATCACGTCCACGTGTTCTAGAAGATTTTGGTGGCATGACTGTATTGTTTCCGAGAAATCTATGTATAAATCAGAAATAGAAGGAATGAAATTGTTTTGATATTGAACACGATGTTGACGTTATTACTGATAACACAGTAAGATCGTGGTATGAACGTAGTATAATCGTGGTAAACGCGTACTACAATCGCAGTAAAAGCGTGGTAAAATCGAGTTGCAATCGGATATAACTCGTGGTATTGTCGTAGCGAAAACGTGATGAGCGTAGAAAGATCTTGATAAGCGTAGTGAGGTCGCAGAATAAGCGCGGTGAGAACGTGGCATAATCGTAGCGGGATCGTTTTAGAAGCGTAATGAGGTCGTAGTAGCATCGTGAAAGCAACGGATTTTTTCATTTTCATGCCGCTCATACCGCGACTCACCACGATCTGAATTTATTTTAGATCGCGGTGAGCGTAGTGCGATCGTGGTCTAGTGGGACTGGGGCTTAAGGGAGCAAACATTTAACTTCAAAAGGAAAATGGGGTATGGTATTTGCGCCTGAGTCAGAAATGTTTTCTAGCACAAAGCACGAACAATTTGATTTAGTTTTTCAACGCTATCGATGAACAGTTAATTTGTTCAAAATTTAACACTGGATTCTGAATTTTGTTTTCTCTTCAACTTGAACAGAATATTTTTTCATCAATTTGGGAGATTTATTTTTTAAGAAAAAACCACACCCCCTTTTTGAAGCTACATATTATAATAGTCGTTCACTTAAATATATCTTGAGGTTAAAAAATTCCTTTTTTTTTTAGCTCACCTGTCCAATGTCGTCATCATCCGTCGTCGTCGTCCGTCGTCGTTGGTCGTTGTCGTCCGTCGTCATCGTTGTTGTCGTCCGTCGTCGTTAAGTTTTACCAAAATCTTTTCCTCTGAAACAACGGGACCAACTTTTAACCACACTTGGCCACAATCATCATTGGAGTATTAAGTTTAAAAAATGTGTCCGGTGACCCAGCCATCCAACCAAGATGTCCGCAATGGCTAAATATAGAACATAGGGGTAATATGTAGATTTTGGCTTATATCTCTGAAATCAAAGCATTTAGAGCAAATCTAACATGGTGTAAAATTGTTTATCAGGTCAAGATCTATCTTATCTGAAATTTTCAGATGAATCGGACAACCCGTTGTTGAGTTGCTGCCTCTAAATTGGTAATTTACGGAAATTTTGTCGTTTTTTGTAATTATCTTGAATATTATTATAGATAGAGATAAACTGTAAAAGCAGCAATAATGTTCAGCAAAGTAAGATCTACACTTTAGTCAACATGACTAAAATGGTCAGTTGACCCCTTAAGGAGTTATTGTCCTATATAGTAATTTTTTGTAATATTTTACAAAAAATTTCTCCTATGAAATGTAACTACTCGACCAAGTTCATTATAGATAGAGATATTTGTAAGCAGCAAGAATACCCTTGTAGATATCGAAAATGAGCAGGCTAATGCCGTTCAAAGACAGCACTCGCACTCGCAAAGTGGAAAGGGATTAATATAAGTTGTAATAACTTATTTCCCAATCCACTATAAATAAATATGTTAAAACTAAGCTTCACTATATATAGAAGGTGGTTCTGACGTTTTAAGTATTATGCGATTGGTCAATTTACTTGGTTGATTTCAAGTTTCTTTTTTGTTTGGGTTAACGTTCAGTGGAAACTATTACACGTCAGGAACCTGATGTTTCCTGTTTGAATAGTTTAACACTTGTCATTTTGGGCCCCTTTATAGCTTGCTATTTGTTATGAGTCAAGTTTCCGTGTAGAAGACCGTACTTTGACCTGTAATGGTTTACTTTTACAAATTGGGACTTGGATGGATAGTTGTCTCATTGGCACTCATACCACACATTTTCCTTAAATCTATACACATTGCGTTTAATCGTCGCGCAATGAATATTGTAAAAGTTTATCTTGATGAATCTTTTCATTTCAATGTGATATAAGAATCCATTTAAACAGTTGCATCGTAAATATGTTGAAAGAAATTAACGTAACTTGATACTTTCAAAATCGTTCGTATGGTAAGAACAAAACGATTCGGGGATTGTGTTTTAACCACTATCTAGAAAATAAGAAAATATTTGACCGACAATTGTTTTGTGTTTTTGTTTAAAAAAATTCATAATAAGGCTAGACTCGTTTATAAGACATTGATAATTTGTACAAAAGGCAAAATGGGTGGCCAAATAGAGATATATCACGTGAAATAGCGAGAAAGTCATAAATTTTCATATCCAACAATTCAAACTTTATGGAGTCGAATACATCAGTACAATGTAGCAACACCGAATAGATTCTAAAAAATCATATATCCTGTCAAACAAAAATCAAGAACTGCGGAAAAAACTGCATGTTCCTAGTACGTGCTTTCAAAACAAGTAGGAGATACCATACATGCATGCTTGTAACAGATTTGATATGGCGAAAAAAAAACCCATCTTAAGTATCAAATAGAAGAAACAATTTGAAACTACATTAACAATATATATATAGTGTTTATTAATTCCGAACTGCAAAAACATGATTTAACATATGGTTTCGGTAAAATTCTATATAGTTGGGACTTTTCTGTTTATCAAATTGAGGTTTCTGGTAATATTCTCGTTTAACCTTAAAACTGATACTCACGTTGATTCATGGCACTCTTCAAAAGAACTTTAAACCCGCTGTAATTGTTTGCACATGTCCTAAGTCACTGGAATCTGATGTTCAGTAGTTGTCGTTTGTTGATGTAGTACATAAGTGTTAGTCGTTTTTTTTTTATATAGACTAGACCGTTAGTTTTCCCGTTTGAATGGTTTTACGATATAGTATTTTGGGGCCCTTCATAGCTTGCTGTACGATGTGAGCCAATGCTCCATGTTAAAGACCGTACTTTGACCTATAATGGTTTACTTTTATAAAGTGTGACTTGGGTGTAGAGTTGTCTAATAGGCACTCATACAACCTCTTCTTATATCTATTGTTTATTAATAATCCATGTTTTCTACTTAATATGAGTTTTGAAATTTACTTTGGCATCTTTCGCCTCTCTTTTAATGACCATGAGAAACTGATTGAATTTACACAAACACGTGTGCATGAAGTGGCCTAATACGACATATCATTATTTACCATATATGGGACAAAAGCGAGCGAGAGAACAGCATGGTACCACACATACACCCACTAGATAAAGCACACCTACATGTACAGAACATTTACGTAACAGATCATTATTAATTAAAATAGAAGAATAGACCATACAAACCAACACTAATATCAAATATCATTTAAAACTTCTAAAAATACCGAATTCGATGTTTTAGTATATAAATATAGCAAATTCGATGTTTTAGTATACAAGTATAGCGAAATTAATTTTGTTTAGGTGTTTTGACAGATTTAAAGTACAAAAATAACTTCAAATATTATACATTTTGTTGAAAATTTTACACAAGGGAATCATTTAGCAATTCATGCAGTTGGTATAAAGTATTTCGTACATCCCACAATAACATCTGATTGAAATTGTAGATGAGGCTTGTCAATAATTCATGATTGTTATTTCAAAACTGTTGATGAAAATCTATTGAATGGTAAAAACGTGCTTGATTTTTTTTATGAATTTACCGATTCCAGTCAAGCTTTCAGATAGATATGAAATATTTAATTTGATATATACATGATATAGCAGCTAATACTAAATTATGTAGAACGCCAACATTGCAATTTAGTATGCATTTTTATCTAATTGAAAGGTGAAAATCTGCGAGGGTCGATATAATTGTCACGACGTATTGATTTTACCCAATGATTTATAAAATCCTTGTTTTCCCCAAAGGGTCATGTGGCAAATATTTAGGATGAATATTATACGAATCCTCGTTATGGTCGTACATACGTTTATAAATGAGCTGTTGACAAAATTTTGAATTTTTGAAATACTAAGGCTTTTCTACAGGAATAGATTACCTTAGTTGTATTTGGCAACACTTTTAGGAATTTTTGGTCCTCAATGCTCTTCAACTTCGTACTTTATTTGTCCTTTTTTAACAATTTTTGATTTGAGCGTCACTGATGAGTCCTTTGCAGACAAAACGCGCGTCTGGCGTAAATATGAAATTTTAATCCTGGTATCTATGATGAGTTTATTCACATGTATTGTATTTCTCTAAGACTTATCGTGTCAACTTTATCAGTATAATACAACACTCAAAGTTTCAATACACGTATACAGAAACCCAAAGAAACTGTTACACTAGATGAGGGACAATAGTATAGGTGTCGTAGATAAATCTTTTCATGTCACGTGGTACGATTTCAGCTTCCGTTTGGCAATTTTAAATATTGTTAAAGATTTCACAGTAAAGCGCCCTACAGTTCACGATGTCATGTGCCCAATTTGGAAAACGTAAACAGATATACGAGTCTTATATCGGCTTAAGACGGCATGACAGAAGAATTATCTTCGGCTCTTAAATGATATTACGGCTCTTATGATATTCCGACAGAACGGACATACCCCAAAAATTGTGTAGGGATTCTTGTACGCTTACTGAGCATTGAGTACTTGTTAAATGCATACAAATATATATACATACATTGATAACCCCGCCGCATTTTTGCGTAAATCCAAAGTCTTGTATGATTTTAATTCTAGTTTATTTTATATATTTTGGAGTTTAGTATGACGTCCATTATCACTGAACTAGTACACATTTTTGTTTGTGGGCCAGCTGAAGCACCCCTCCGGATGTAGTATTTTCTCACTGTATCTAAGACCCATTGGTGGCCTTCGGCTGTTTTCTGCTCTTTGGTCGGGTTGTTGTCTCTTTGACACATTCCCCATTTCCATTCTCAATTATGTACGACCATAACGAGGATTCGTATAATATTCATCCTAAATATTTGCCACATGACCCTTTGGGGAAAACAAGGATTTTATAAATCATTGGGTAAAATCAATACGTCGTGACAATTATATCGACCCTCGCAGATTTTCACCTTTCAATTAGATAAAAATGCATACTAAATTGCAATGTTGGCGTTCTACATAATTTAGTATTAGCTGCTATATCATGTATATATCAAATTAAATATTTCATATCTATCTGAAAGCTTGACTGGAATCGGTAAATTCATAAAAAAATCAAGCACGTTTTTACCATTCAATAGATTTTCATCAACAGTTTTGAAATAACAATCATGAATTATTGACAAGCCTCATCTACAATTTCAATCAGATGTTATTGTGGGATGTACGAAATACTTTATACCAACTGCATGAATTGCTAAATGATTCCCTTGTGTAAAATTTTCAACAAAATGTATAATATTTGAAGTTATTTTTGTACTTTAAATCTGTCAAAACACCTAAACAAAATTAATTTCGCTATACTTGTATACTAAAACATCGAATTTGCTATATTTATATACTAAAACATCGAATTCGGTATTTTTAGAAGTTTTAAATGATATTTGATATTAGTGTTGGTTTGTATGGTCTATTCTTCTATTTTAATTAATAATGATCTGTTACGTAAATGTTCTGTACATGTAGGTGTGCTTTATCTAGTGGGTGTATGTGTGGTACCATGCTGTTCTCTCGCTCGCTTTTGTCCCATATATGGTATATAATGATATGTCGTATTAGGCCACTTCATGCACACGTGTTTGTGTAAATTCAATCAGTTTCTCATGGTCATTAAAAGAGAGGCGAAAGATGCCAAAGTAAATTTCAAAACTCATATTAAGTAGAAAACATGGATTATTAATAAACAATAGATATAAGAAGAGGTTGTATGAGTGCCTATTAGACAACTCTACACCCAAGTCACACTTTATAAAAGTAAACCATTATAGGTCAAAGTACGGTCTTTAACATGGAGCATTGGCTCACATCGTACAGCAAGCTATGAAGGGCCCCAAAATACTATATCGTAAAACCATTCAAACGGGAAAACTAACGGTCTAGTCTATATAAAAAAAAAACGACTAACACTTATGTACTACATCAACAAACGACAACTACTGAACATCAGATTCCAGTGACTTAGGACATGTGCAAACAATTACAGCGGGTTTAAAGTTCTTTTGAAGAGTGCCATGAATCAACGTGAGTATCAGTTTTAAGGTTAAACGAGAATATTACCAGAAACCTCAATTTGATAAACAGAAAAGTCCCAACTATATAGAATTTTACCGAAACCATATGTTAAATCATGTTTTTGCAGTTCGGAATTAATAAACACTATATATATATTGTTAATGTAGTTTCAAATTGTTTCTTCTATTTGATACTTAAGATGGTTTTTTTTTTCGCCATATCAAATCTGTTACAAGCATGCATGTATGGTATCTCCTACTTGTTTTGAAAGCACGTACTAGGAACATGCAGTTTTTTTCCGCAGTTCTTGATTTTTGTTTGACAGGATATATGATTTTTTAGAATCTATTCGGTGTTGCTACATTGTACTGATGTATTCGACTCCATAAAGTTTGAATTGTTGGATATGAAAATTTATGACTTTCTCGCTATTTCACGTGATATATCGAGAAAGTCATAAATTTTCATATCCAACAATTCAAACTTTATGGAGTCGAATACATCAGTACAATGTAGCAACACCGAATAGATTCTAAAAAATCATATATCCTGTCAAACAAAAATCAAGAACTGCGGAAAAAACTGCATGTTCCTAGTACGTGCTTTCAAAACAAGTAGGAGATACCATACATGCATGCTTGTAACAGATTTGATATGGCGAAAAAAAACCCCATCTTAAGTATCAAATAGAAGAAACAATTTGAAACTACATTAACAATATATATATAGTGTTTATTAATTCCGAACTGCAAAAACATGATTTAACATATGGTTTCGGTAAAATTCTATATAGTTGGGACTTTTCTGTTTATCAAATTGAGGTTTCTGGTAATATTCTCGTTTAACCTTAAAACTGATACTCACGTTGATTCATGGCACTCTTCAAAAGAACTTTAAACCCGCTGTAATTGTTTGCACATGTCCTAAGTCACTGGAATCTGATGTTCAGTAGTTGTCGTTTGTTGATGTAGTACATAAGTGTTAGTCGTTTTTTTTTTATATAGACTAGACCGTTAGTTTTCCCGTTTGAATGGTTTTACGATATAGTATTTTGGGGCCCTTCATAGCTTGCTGTACGATGTGAGCCAATGCTCCATGTTAAAGACCGTACTTTGACCTATAATGGTTTACTTTTATAAAGTGTGACTTGGGTGTAGAGTTGTCTAATAGGCACTCATACAACCTCTTCTTATATCTATTGTTTATTAATAATCCATGTTTTCTACTTAATATGAGTTTTGAAATTTACTTTGGCATCTTTCGCCTCTCTTTTAATGACCATGAGAAACTGATTGAATTTACACAAACACGTGTGCATGAAGTGGCCTAATACGACATATCATTATATACCATATATGGGACAAAAGCGAGCGAGAGAACAGCATGGTACCACACATACACCCACTAGATAAAGCACACCTACATGTACAGAACATTTACGTAACAGATCATTATTAATTAAAATAGAAGAATAGACCATACAAACCAACACTAATATCAAATATCATTTAAAACTTCTAAAAATACCGAATTCGATGTTTTAGTATATAAATATAGCAAATTCGATGTTTTAGTATACAAGTATAGCGAAATTAATTTTGTTTAGGTGTTTTGACAGATTTAAAGTACAAAAATAACTTCAAATATTATACATTTTGTTGAAAATTTTACACAAGGGAATCATTTAGCAATTCATGCAGTTGGTATAAAGTATTTCGTACATCCCACAATAACATCTGATTGAAATTGTAGATGAGGCTTGTCAATAATTCATGATTGTTATTTCAAAACTGTTGATGAAAATCTATTGAATGGTAAAAACGTGCTTGATTTTTTTATGAATTTACCGATTCCAGTCAAGCTTTCAGATAGATATGAAATATTTAATTTGATATATACATGATATAGCAGCTAATACTAAATTATGTAGAACGCCAACATTGCAATTTAGTATGCATTTTTATCTAATTGAAAGGTGAAAATCTGCGAGGGTCGATATAATTGTCACGACGTATTGATTTTACCCAATGATTTATAAAATCCTTGTTTTCCCCAAAGGGTCATGTGGCAAATATTTAGGATGAATATTATACGAATCCTCGTTATGGTCGTACATACGTTTATAAATGAGCTGTTGACAAAATTTTGAATTTTTGAAATACTAAGGCTTTTCTACAGGAATAGATTACCTTAGTTGTATTTGGCAACACTTTTAGGAATTTTTGGTCCTCAATGCTCTTCAACTTCGTACTTTATTTGTCCTTTTTTAACAATTTTTGATTTGAGCGTCACTGATGAGTCCTTTGCAGACAAAACGCGCGTCTGGCGTAAATATGAAATTTTAATCCTGGTATCTATGATGAGTTTATTCACATGTATTGTATTTCTCTAAGACTTATCGTGTCAACTTTATCAGTATAATACAACACTCAAAGTTTCAATACACGTATACAGAAACCCAAAGAAACTGTTACACTAGATGAGGGACAATAGTATAGGTGTCGTAGATAAATCTTTTCATGTCACGTGGTACGATTTCAGCTTCCGTTTGGCAATTTTAAATATTGTTAAAGATTTCACAGTAAAGCGCCCTACAGTTCACGATGTCATGTGCCCAATTTGGAAAACGTAAACAGATATACGAGTCTTATATCGGCTTAAGACGGCATGACAGAAGAATTATCTTCGGCTCTTAAATGATATTACGGCTCTTATGATATTCCGACAGAACGGACATACCCCAAAAATTGTGTAGGGATTCTTGTACGCTTACTGAGCATTGAGTACTTGTTAAATGCATACAAATATATATACATACATTGATAACCCCGCCGCATTTTTGCGTAAATCCAAAGTCTTGTATGATTTTAATTCTAGTTTATTTTATATATTTTGGAGTTTAGTATGACGTCCATTATCACTGAACTAGTACACATTTTTGTTTGTGGGCCAGCTGAAGCACCCCTCCGGATGTAGTATTTTCTCACTGTATCTAAGACCCATTGGTGGCCTTCGGCTGTTTTCTGCTCTTTGGTCGGGTTGTTGTCTCTTTGACACATTCCCCATTTCCATTCTCAATTATTTTATACATGCATGCAACAATTTAAACAGCTTCACATCAAAAGTTAATTTGTTGCAAGTTACTTTCTAGTTGCGATAAACCTGGCATGAAGCTGTATACATATTAAGCATCGTCGTTCTGCCAAACAACCTATCATTGATAATTGTAAAATACTGTTATTATTTTCCATTCTAACATGACGTCCTTCAAACGCTTTGAGTACACACCCGTGGTAAAATATGAATATATTGCTTGGGCTTTTCCAATTGTTCTCCCACGTCATATGCTTTTTTCATGAATGAGGTAATCGACGTCATAGAACGATGACGTTAGAATAGAAGCATTTAAGGTAAAAACATGCTTTTGAAACCGAAAATCCTCACAACAAGGAAACGTAAACAAACGATGCTAAAATGAGGTAATATGAGGCAGGCATAACCTGTGAATGGGGACGAAGTCTGTATGTATTATTTTCTTACCTAGCTCAAACATGTTAATAAAGGAAACGGAAATACCGTAACGTTCCCGATTTCGGTTCTGTGGTTAGGGATTTAGCTGTGACGTTGTTTAAATTATGACGTCAAATTCAATGTAAACAAAAGAAACGCTTCCATCAGGTAACGTTTTTTTCAAATCAAACAATTATTAAAAATGAAATTGTATTGAGTTCCAATCTTATATTTTACTAGACTGATACATATAATTTTCTTTTCAAAGTCTCATGCAAACAAGACAGATTTCTGCGCAAATGCGGGGAAAACCGGAACAGGAACTAGATCTGAAAAAAAGTTAACGATTTTGAGTTCATTAGTAGAATTTTTTTATTGATTTTTCTACCGTAATTGGGGACTTCGTCCCCATATAAGCAAAGATTTTTTTTATACATATAAGACATATAAGTAAATTATCATTTAAATTTATCCAAAACTATCTTAATACGGTATTGTAAACAGTTTAAATCATGTCACGTATTCAGTTTGCTCCGTTCTTTTACGCCAATTTAATAGTGCGTTTATTTATGGGAACGGCAAATATTTGCCTCAATGTATTCAAGCTCCCATGAATTATTCCTTAATTATGTTATTGTTTTTAAGCTTTTTTCGTTTTCCGTTTGAGTACTTGTGCATTGGTGTATGTATCGTGTCAACAAAGTAAAGGTACCCTCAACAAACAAATGTATACTCCGCAGCTGTTCAAATGATTTCATTGCAGACAAAGAAATGTGTACTTTACAAAAACACATTAGAATAAAACATTTAGCATAAAACAACATTAAAACGATCTTTTATGAAGTGAGATAAATATGTTATCAATTGGTTTAAATCATTAATTCTTTTGATCAATTTGAATGCCCACAATGTGTTTTTTTTGCATGAAATGCTATATTTTGAGATTAAAGAAGTTGTTTTGAATTTATACTTTAATGTTGAGTTTCAATTATTAATCATATAATTTCATATGACATAGCAATATAATAATAAACAACATGGCTCATTTAGCTCATCTAGGATTCTTTCAGATTGTTTGAAAGATTGCGCATCAAACCTGACTTTAAAGAAATAGAAGGATTGATTGATTGATTTTTGATGTTTTAACGCAACTTTTAATCACCGCTTTTGGGCATCGTAGTGGAGGAAATTGGAGTGCCCGGAGAAAACTACAGACCTTCGATATGAAAACTGACAATCCATAAAGTTTGGAGTGGAGTGTACCCACACGAGCGGGGTTCGAACTTACAACCTCAGCGCTGACTGGTTAGTGATTACTGTAGTAAACAGATTGGAGTCGATTTTACCGACACGAGCGGGGTTCGAACTTACAACCTCAGTGCTGACTGGTTAGTGATTACTGTAGTAAACAATAACTACTTAGATCGACCACCGAGGCACCAGGAAGAAAGATAGAGACATATTTCTCTATATTTCTTTCAATCAACAACAGGAAGTTGGAAATTTTAAGAATATGTATCTGAATTATGTTTTCACATTGTTCAGCAAGTTTTACAAAATCAAATTCTTATCCTACTCTGCATGTTTCTGTTAAAGCCATTTCGAAACAAAATTACAAATTTTAAATGATTTTTGTAAAATTTTGTATAATAGGACACCATTAACCTTCATGAAATAATGTTTAAAAAGGACCTTATACTAATAATATAAAAAATAGAGATGCGATATGATAGCCAATGAGACAGCTATTCACAAAAAATCAAACGAAGTGGGTGTTAGCAATAACTAAGGCAACCGCACGGCTTTCAACAATGAAAAATATCCATACCGTATGGTCGGCTCTTCAATTTTTCTGTCTATGAAGAAATAACAGAAAACAATGTGGTGCACACTTAATAAAAGTGTTATAAAGTATTCACCACATGTTTTATGTTATTTATTCATAGACAGAAAAAATATTACAGTCATTCCTGAAATAGTTAAACAAAAGTACTTTAATTAACTTTGCATGTAGAATTTTTGGCAGTGTTCAAAAGTTGTGAAAATTCTAAAAATGCTATCATTATCCCTTATTGGCCAGGAAATACTACTGTGCCACCTTGTGTCTGATCCGGAAGGTGTCAGACCACCAATTACTCCTCCAATTTAGAACGTATGTAAAAGTAGCCCTACTCTGACACAAAATAGTGCTTTTTGTGTCATTGATTACTTAAACTAACCAAACAATTTGCAGAAATGAAACTTTTGGTGAACGAGAAATATATTTGGACCAATTTAAGCCAAAATGCACTTCATTTTGAGTTAGCATTAAAATTTCATGATTAATGCGCTACATAGTATACTAATTTAAGATTTCCAGAAAAACCAGGGGTTTCGTTTTAGTTCGTTTTTGTGTGTGTTACATTTTTAATGTTGTGTCGTCATTCTCTTATATTTAATGCGTTTCCCTCGGTTTAGGTTTGTGACCCGGATTTGTTTCTTTCTATCGATTTATGAGTTTTGAACATCGGTATACTACTGTTGCCTTTATTTGGAGTAGTTATTTTCCTTTCTTAGAAGATTTAAACATGAGTTGAAAATGGGCATGTAAAAGGTGATACATGTACAATTCAGGATATACCCGGTTTCTATGAAGTTAAAGTTAAGGTAAAATATTTAGAAAGCTGTGAAAATTGCAGATAGGGATATTTACTTGGTGGTCTGAAACCTGCATGTTGATTTGTAAATATCATTGGGTTACTTGTATCTTATCGTAAAGACAGCTTGTTGATGTTCAGATATCATTTAGTAACTAGTTTCTCATCTTGTAGACATCATTTTGATTTGTAGATATCATTGGGTAACCTGTGTATTGGTTAGATGCATCGTTGACGTTATCCCAGCATATGTTTTTTCTTAATTTGAATATTGTATTTTGACCTGTAGGTGTGATCTGGTTGTAGTTAGTGGATGTATCATTGACCTTACTAATTGATATTGTCTCTTGTTAAAGACTCGATGTTGAGCGTTGAATTGTATACAGAGATATATTTTTGTTATTTGTACAGTTTGGTTGTTGTTTATTGTCGTTTAAACCACATTTTCGTATATTCATATAATTTTTAATATTTATAAATTGTTGCATACAGAATATTTTTTTAAATGTGTTATTCTATTTGCCTGTGTTAATTCGTCGTTGATACACGTAATACATATACAGAGGAAATTGTGATCGGGAAGCACGAACAAATGAAGCATTTGAGTGCAAGAAAGCCCACACAATATTGTAATGTTAACTTTGTTTTACAGTTTTGCAATCTGATAGGTTAAGCAAAGTTACAAAATTTAAAAAAACGGAATGAAGAATGATCTGCCCAGATATTTTCATTTCATTAAGCAGAATGTTCATTAAAGTATTTAAAGAAATACTCTGAGGACATACATTTTCTTTATATAACAAAGAATATAATTAACAAAACTGACTGTAGTAATTAAGATAGTGTGCTTCTTTTGTCTCGCCTAATTGCAATAAGCGTTATGAATACTCTAGGTAGTAACTTAGCATTTACTCGGAAATTAAGTTTAAACAGCATAATAGAGCACAATTTGAACAACGTAATCACAATGTAAATATACTTCTCAATATCAGAGAATTATTCAGATTGTAGATTTTTTGGAGAAAACTAAAGAAATGATACCTTGTAAAACGCAAACAGCCACGCCTACGATTTAATTAAATGAATCACTTAATTTTTTTTAATATTTTTTTGCCATGAATGGAAATTGAAAATTTAATCTTCAATTGAAGTTTTAAAACTGTTTTTATTGAAGTTTGACTTATAAATTTTAAGAATGAGGCATCAACAATATGCATTATTCAACCATAAAAATTAAATTACTGATCTTTATTTGTATTTAAGTCTTCATTATAAAACTATTTATCCTATATGCATTTACAACTAATATCTAACACGGTTTAATAACAATTATTTTATAATAAAGGGAATAAACAAATAAATTTGGTTGCAAAAAGAAGATTCCCAGATATGCCGTTTTGCTCATTGTTTCAAGCAAGTTAATGATAATTGTACATCAAACCAACCTTGACAATTTACTGACATCGGATGAATATAACACTGATTCTATAAGTAGAACAGAACTTGGTGCCAGTAGTCAGCTGTGCTGATAGGAGTTATCATTGATATGGTCATATTTAACAAATAAACTGTTTACAAAACTTTTGAATTTTTGAAATACTTAGGCTTTTCTACCTCAGCAATAGATTACCTTAGCTGTAGTTGACTAAACTTTTAGGAATTTTGGTCCACAATGCTCTTCAATAAAGGCAACAGTAGTATACCGCTGTTCAAAATTCATAAAACGATAGAGAAAAAAACAAATCCGGGTTACAAACTAAAACTGAGTGAAACGTATCAAATACAAGAGAACTACGACACAACAGAGACACAACATCGAAATGTAACACACACAGAAACTAACTATAATGTAACATTGACCATTATCCTGACTTGGTACAAGGCATTTTATAAAAAAATGGTGGGTTGAACCTGGTTTTGGGGCATGCCAAACCTCCCGCTTTAATGGCAGTGTTAATTACAACATTACACGACAGGGTTACAATAAATAAACCGATAAATGGGAGAAAATAGGACAGAGAAACAAACGAATAATAGCCACCAAAAGGTAACAGCTTAAAAAAACATTTATATACGCCAGACGCGCGCTACGTTCACACAAAACTATGCTAAGATGTAGAAAGTTTGAAAGCCATAACAACTACAAAGTTGAAGATCGCCGAGGACCAAAAGTTCCTAAAAGTTGTGAGGCCAGGGTAAGTCGCCTTGGACAAAAACATCGTCATTTATTTGATCTTTTTAACTTTTTTGGATTCGAGCGTCAATGATGAGTCTTTTGTAAGCAAAACGCGCGTTTGGCGTAAATACAAAATTTAATTTTGGTATCTATGATGAGTTTATTTGCTTTTGTTTTTGTCTTCTCTTTGAAACAAAAAGCATCACTTAAATCCTTTAGCCTTCATCTTGGAGACATAATTGACAGAATAATTCTACGAAGATAAAAAGTGATTAAAGGTATACTATTGAGGTATATAATTGTGAATGAAGATATATATTGAGATGTGTAATAGAGCGTATATTTAAAATATGTAAAACAATAACTATTAACTGTGGTCAATTCAGACTCACAATTAAGTGGAGGTGATTCCAATGGATACTCTCAACTTTGATTGAAATTATTGAAAATAATGACAGTTGTCGATCCATCAGAACTATTTCCCAACTCATTCGGTATTCAAGAGTTTTCAGCAACTAATCAGACTTTATAAAACGTCAATAGTGTTTAAGCTGAAAATTGATGGATCAGGGTTGCTTCCTCTTTCTAAAAATGTTTATCAATATTCCGTATCAACTTCACAAATAATGCAAGATGGTCTTGAATACAGTTGAGATGGAACAAGGAATGTGCCAAAGAGACAACACTCCGACCAAGAGCAGGAAACAGCCAAAGGCAACCATTGGGTTTCCATTACAGCGAGAAAATCCCGCACCCAAAGGCGTGCTTTAGCTGGCCCAAAACAAAAATATGTACTAGTTCAGTGATATTGTGCATCATACTCAATTCCGAAATATATAAAAGAAACTAAAAATAAAAAGCATACTAACAAAGGCCATAGGCGCCTGACTTGGAACAGGCTAAACAATGCGGCGAGGTTAAACATCTTTTTTGAAGATCCCAACCATCCCCCTATACTTCTAGCCAATGTACAAAAATCAAACACACAGCAATACGCACAGTAAAAATCTATTTAAAAGAAGATTGTTCGATGTCACAAAAAAACCTTAACATTGACAATGATATATAAATTGAAGTATAGATTCTAGGTATTCACTTGTTTATCATCTTAATAACGTGTTTTAACTATTACTTTTACTGTAGAAACATTTTGGTAATATCCATTTGACGTTACTCGGTACTTTTACAGCCTGTCATTTTGTTATTATAATCTGTTATGAATGTTTGTACCTTGTCTTAGAGTTTGCTAGTGTGCTTTGTCTATACGCCTAATTTTTCGTTGGCATATTTGTTTTATTGTAATTCAGATTATAATACAATGGTAACTACTAAACCCGTATTTTTCACATTTTTACATATCATGTTTGTTTGTTTTGTTCACACATCGTTATCAATATAAAGGAATTTGTTGCGACTGTCATACAAGTGAGTGGTTTAGCTGGCTATAATACCATGTTTAAACCACCATATTTATACATAGGAAAATGCCTGTACAAAGTCAGAAATATCAGAGTTGTTATCCATTTCTTTAATGTGTTTGAGCTTTTAATTTTGACATTTGCTTAGGACTTTCAGTTTATAATTTTCTTCGGAGTTCGTTGTTACGTTACTGACATATACATTGTATGAAATATTAACTAGTCCTAAAAGAGAAATCATGGCTATCGGTTATCAATCATTAAGAATCACTTGGCGTTACAATAACAATGATGATTAAAAACCATTATGCGGATTCAAGTTTCACAATATTAAAAAACATCCATTGCTGTTTAGCCATATAGCATATGTTTCCAGCTCATCTGACATGAATAGTTCAGTTAGGATTAAAAATATCATTTATTTATGATCCGATAGACTGCTATCATAGAATAGCTTAGAACACTCTTAACGATGAATTCCCGTAGGACGGTTTAATGCAGTTTAAACTGAAATAAATCATATAAAAATGTAAGAATGGTTTCAGTACAATATAATTTAGTAAATGTTTATATTTTGTACGTGTGATAATTATCAATAATACTATAGTAATACTAACAGTTGTTATATAAGGGTAATTTTACTCCTTGAACAAAAATATTTGGTTTTATATTTAGCAGTACATGAAGTTTATTTTCTTTTATTACGAAAAGAGATACTATACATTCATATATATATATCGTCATCGTATGATATCATGGTTTATGTGTAGATAGACACCCACGTTTATTTGTTAGTTCATGTTGACGAATTACTCGTGCGACACGTTCTCCTATCTTTGTTTTTGTACATTTTCAAAGATGAGCTTACAACGTACATTGGGCATTAGTTTTCTCCTGTGCGGCATAATACCAAACTTTTCTTCTTCATACAATGTAACCATTACAAATGTGAAAGATGCTACCAGTTATAGGCATGGAGTTCGACCTATTGAGAAACTTTTATCAAGAACCACTAATGGGATTTCTGAAATCAGTTTTGCCTTCCTGAACATCATTCCTGTTGGAAAAATCATTGAAGATATTAATGTTTCCATATCATTTGAAAATGTCAGTCGAATTGATTTTGAAAAATCTTTCTCACACCATGTAGTCAATCACAAGACGAATATGGTACTAACTGATCTGACGGAACGCATTCATATATATCTAAATTCATCGGAACAGTATTTATTGATAAATGATCTTTGTGAATTGAAATGTTCTAATATGACTTATTGTTTGACCTTGAACTTAACATGTCGAATACAATCAGAGGATATGGATACGTCAGCAATGTCAGCGATACTCAGCACTTCTTGGACAGGTACACATTTATTAATCAAACCATCTTTTGTCAATGTAGTATACTATATAATAATCTGCCATAAATTCCAGGCATATATACTTTTTATTTATGAAAGTGAATTTAACTTTATTGCTATTATAAATAGTCTTTTAAAAAACATTATTTTGTATATGAATACAATATATATACAATATTGATATAACGAGATACATCAATGCCATAGGAGCGCAACGGCACCAAAACTACCCCCCCCCCCGTTTTTACCATAAAAAAACAATTATGTATGTTAATATGTATACACATATAATATTTGTCTATATATTTATCTATAATTAACAAAATAGGGAAATTTAGAGGTTTACATACTTCGCCATATTTTTTCTTACAATTCTTTTGTAATATTAACGACAATAAGCCAGTTCATATGTCTATTAGTTCGTTTTATTATTTGTTT
This sequence comes from Mytilus edulis, assembly GCA_019925275.1. Lineage (NCBI taxonomy): Eukaryota > Metazoa > Mollusca > Bivalvia > Mytilida > Mytilidae > Mytilus > Mytilus edulis. Next base: position 91,071,629 of record CM034357.1, on the reverse strand, counting down.
TTTGTCTAATAAATGAATTATATTCCGAAACGGTCATTTTGATCTTAACGACATCTGAAAAATCTGCCCATAATACAGTTAACTTAAGTTTTTGTGAAGAACTTAGATTACTTTTCATTTATTTAAATTGAGCCTCTTTTCAAATTTTTTACTCAATCTAAGCAGAACAGTAGCTTTTTAGCCACTATTCAGTATGTTGTAGTTTTGTAAAGGTACTGAAAAGGCGCTGAACAGTATACCAATGATCTGAACAGATTTTAATCGACTGCAAGGAAATTGTCTGAACAGTACTTAGTGAACCGTAGTTGATAAGTCTGAAAAAATATACCGAAAGATTGAACCTGACTTTAATTTGTCAGTCTTTTGAAAGAGCTGTTCAGATCAAAAAGAGAGAAGAAAGATACCAGAGGGTCAGTCAAAATCATAAATTGAAAATAAACTGACAACGCCATGGATAAAAATGAAAAAAGAAGAACAGACAATAGTACACATGACAAAACATAGAAAACTAAAGAATAAGCAACACGAACCACACCAAAAACTAGGGGTGATCTTAGGCGCTGCGGAAGGGTAAGCAGATCCTGCTTCACATGTGGCCACCGTCGTTTTAGCATAGAAAATTCGAGCTTTACCGAAGAGATATGCAATGTCGAAATGTGCATCTTGTGAAATACAATTTATACCGTGATTGTTAGTACTTGTTGGTTTTCAAAGGTTATCAAGCGACATTATCTGAACTCTTAATTGCCTAATTGTAGGCGATGTAGGAGTTATTATTTACTATAATGACAATAGCTGACATTAACACTTAATTAATGAAGCATATTATAGTGGGTGGTAACCATGATGATATACTGTAGACATTTGTATAGGCATAAGGACATGATGATGGGTTGTAATGCCAAGGACAAACGTGACCAAACTATGAAATAAATAAAAATCTATTGCTATCACAAATTATGGGTTATAATTAAAATCTATATTTATATAGACCGCATAAAGAATGTTTCCGGCTGCTTAAAGAAAAATTAGTGTACAACAACAACTTTGATCCTCTTGCAGTGCCAACAAAATATTTTAATTAGGAATTTGTTTTAATCAATTCACGTAGACTTAAAACAGATACCATTCAAATAAAAATTAACGGTTTTTCTTCTCAATTAGTTTTATAGTACCATTTCGCTCTGTAAATTCCAGATTTTATGTTTAACGTCAATAAATAACGTTTCATTGTAAATATAAACAAAAAATAATGTTGAGAATATAATAAATGACTAGAAATAAATTTGCTGTAAGTTTATAATTGATACAATTCCCTTTCTTGTCTTTTTTCTTTCTTACTAATTAATATATTAACCGAGAACTGTCATTATACTGATTGTACCGGTTGCTCTCAGGAGGTGTCAATATAATGACAATCTCTTAGGTATAGCAGTAAAATGGTTAAAGTGTTAAAACTGAAGAAAAAAACCAAACGAATTAGGAAGGGACATTAATCTGTAAATATTATGGCAATCCCTTTAGAAATAGTTTTGAAAGGGGTAAAACTACAAAATGAACAAATTAGAAAGGAATATGTAGGTTTCATTAGAATTAATCCCAATCTCTTAGTTATAGCAGCAACATTGTTAAACAGGAAAAAATTGAAAAGAAAAAAATGTAAAACGAAAATTTGGAAATGATATCTATCAAGTATACTATAAGTGATATACAATTTCTGAATGCCTACAATTGAACCAAGAGGAGTGTGAAATAATTCAAAACATCAAGTACAAAAAGTTCGTATGCGGTTATTGAACCTTAAGACAAGTTAATCGGTCATAACGGTAAACAAATTGTTTATTTCAGTGCATGTATTTAAAATTTGTAATGTTACTTAGTATATGTAGTATAGTTTCATAACATCGCATTTAATTCGGTACAAGTGAACCTTTAACCACAGTAAACATTCACTCCCTTTATTATTTAATAAAGACGAAATACCATTTTTTGTTTCTGACAGAGTTCACAAGCGTAAAATTTAAATTGATTGCAAAACAACCAGTTCAGTGATATGCAGGATTTGCACTATATATTTTGACTTTCGTTTTTTCACAAGTACTTTTATTTTGTACCATAAATACTTAGCTATCATTTCTCATTTATGTCAAAAGCAGATAATTTAATAGAGCAATCAAAATAATATACATATAAACAATGTTTATATATTTATATATATAATTCGTTTAAATATCAGCCTAATAATGTTAGATCTATAAATTTTTGGTTCTTTCTTGGACGGGATTCAAACTCATGCTACTGAGATATCGTGGTACCACATCGCCTTACTTAATTTCGCTTTATTCAGTTGGATATCCAAAATTTTATCCAGATAAGAGAGTATTTTAAACATGAGTTTACAATGTACATAACTTAAAGAATTTTTAGAGCTGGAAAGGTAATACGTTCAGAAGTGTACAGTTCTATGAATAACTGTTCTACATAATTAAACACTAAATTTCTCGTAGGAAACCGAAATACCTGATTTTTCATAGGTAATATTATTCACCCGACCTCAACACGATATACATAATTCAACTTTGAATTTATCGTTACATGTAGAAACCAAACATTGCTGATTTTTCATAGGTTATGCTATTCAATCGCCCTCAACACGATATAACAAAAGATTTCATGTGAACATATAAAATGATCAAATATTTCTACAATCAAGTTGCTAGCGGTCTTATGAGAATGCAGGGGAAATCGCACCAAGTTGGAGATATATAAAAGTCTATGGTAAATTCCAATTTTTTAAACAACGTTTGCAGCAGATCGGCTGTAGATGTTCTACTGCAGGTTTGCTGAAAAAAGGGAAAAAATAAGTGCAGAATTTTAAAGTAAAAATTATTTTCAAAATGATTTGGTTAAATTGGAATATGATGAAGACTGATGTATTTAGCTAGTTACAAGCTTGTAGTGAGTTAACAAATATATTCGCAGTCAGGAACGTTAGTAGTTATATTGCAGAAATATTTGATCATTCTATGTTTTTGAGAATGATACGAGGACGTATCGATTCATTTAATCACGTAACATGTGTACACAATTGTTATTACATAAGGTTGTTAGACAACACACAACACTGTGTCATCATATCGTGCAATGGTGATGACGTTAACAAAAACTTAGCTTGTCATTATTGATTTACTTCTTACCTCACAAACAACAGAAAACGCTCCGCTCTATTGACCGACATAATTTCTCAGTCTGAATATATAATGAATGAGTTTATAACTATACACTTAGTTTGAAATATAACGTTACATTTGTAGAAATGTCAATATAGTGATAAAAAGAAATAAACATTAATATTATTATTTTGAAGAAAAAAAAGTTGTTCGTCAATAAACCGGCAATAAACCAGCAACAAAAACCAGAGAAAAAATTCTCCACAAGAGGTATTAAGAGAACTTAAAGTTTATATTATCATGATTATCATAGCTGCTTTTACTGTTTCCATGAAGGAAAAATATTTCCTTAAGGGAAGTTTGATGTACACAAATTTCAATAGAAGAAATAAGAAGATCAATATTTTCCGTAGAGGAAATTTGCTGTCTTGAATTTTGCCTCAAGTAAAAATGTTTGTCAAAAAATTACTCAAAGTAAAAGTATTCTTCAAAGGAAAATTTGAAGCCGTAAATTTCCTCAGAGGAATATAACGTCCTTAAAGTCATCAGAAACCTCAAATTAAAAAAAAATAGGCATATGTTTTTTTTATAACTAAATGGATAGTTTTCATTATACAACTTATGTACATATACTTTTTTCTGAGGAAAATTCTTTAATTTTTCCACATTTAAAAGAAGTTTACTTATACTTCATTGCTTGCTGGAAGCAAGCAATTCACCGACATATTTTCCGTATGCATAGTGACCTGAGCGTGACCCTCCTCGTAAAAATCTGGTGATTGCAATAGGCATGGATCTGTCATTAAAATAAACAATTATCTGATCATACATGTTAAACACGTGCTCAATACCCATGCTTTTTGTTATTTGTTTACTATAAGGTGACAATCGCTAAACTTCGGCTTCATAACACGGCATTTAATGAGCAGCCATATTTGTTAAATCATAACAGAAAGAGAGAAAAAAAATGATGATTATACGATATATTTGAGTAACAAATGATAAAATCGTGCACAGAGGACTAAGTTTACGATATATACATGTATTGGTTCAAGAATTGGATAAACATTATTTTTCATCACTCATTCGTTTCATATGACTTTACAGGAAATAGAATTTCCTAAAAGGAAATAGAATTTCCTAAAAGGAAATAGAATTTCCTAAAAGGAAATAGAATTTTCTAAAAGGAAATAGAATTTCCTCAAAGGAAATAGAATTTCCTCAAGGGAAATAGATTTAGAATTTCCTCAATGGAAATAGAATTTCCCCAAGGGAAATAGAATTTCCTTAAAGGAAATAGAATTTCCTCAAAGGAAATAGAACTTCCCAAAAGGAAATAGAATTTCCTCAAAGGAAATAGAATTTCCCCAAAGGAAATAGAATTTCCTCAAAGAATATATTTACCGCAGGAAATAGAATTTCCTCAAAGGAATAGAATTTCCTCAAGGGAAATAGAATTTCCCCAAGGGAAATAGAATTTCCTTAAAGGAAATAGAATTTCCTCAAAGGAAATAGAATTTCCCTAAAGGAAATAGAATTTCCTCAAAGAATATATTTACCGCAGGAAATAATTACGAGCAAATTTCCTAAGGGAAATATTTTTAAATCTTTTTCCATTAGGGTAATAAAATTCCTTCGAGGAAAACAACTTTTCCTCTGAGGAAATGGTTGAAAAAGGGATATCACGTAATTTTTATCAGTGGTGCTAGAGCCAGAAAAATTTAAGACGACATTAAGATTACATTACGTTGACAAAAAATAAAGGTGACAATTGTTGTTCCGGTGTTTTTAAAATCTAACCCCCTCCCAAAAAAACCAACCCCAACTATCTCATTTATGTGTGAAACCAATACACGAATAATCAATTTTGACTGATTGTCAGTTTTCGTTAAAACTAAGGATTTTTCTTATCCCATGAATAGATAACCTTATTCGTATTTGGCACCACCTTTTTTTAATTTTAGTTCCTCAATGCTCTTTAACTTTGTACTTGTTTGGATTTTTAACTATTTTGATATGAGCGTCACTGATGAGTCTTATGTAGACGAAACGCGCGTCTGGCGTACTAAATTATAATCCTGGTACCTTTGATAACTATTCCTATAGAAGTAGATGGGTTTCTCTATTTACTTCGGCGTCCTCCTCCGATAAAATCTGACCACAAGGAAATAAGACATTAGTGGTAAAAGTTGCGTTTATCACCAATACATTAATAAATCAATAAAATTGTCAATGCTAGAAAGTTTTTTTTTGTCTTAACTGTCAACTTACACGTTTACTTCGTTTTTGCAGAACCATTTTGTGACTTTGACAACCAATGCTTTCTTGAATATGAAGGACAATTTTATATGAGCGATAATGGAACTGAAGGAAGATGTAACATTGTATGATTTTACCCAGAACAGAACATATCTCAGGTAATAAAAAAAACGTTCCATGTCAAACATTACTTGATTATGCTGATATTGCCCAATCGGAAGGTTTTTTTGTCTGTAGCAGTGTTGAAAATATTACACGACGTTCAATATTTAGTTGGATAAATAAAACATCTAGACCTATAGCGTTAGACAGGTCTATACAAACGGATAGACGACAACGAGACCACACCCAAGCTACAAACAATACGTCTAGAGGTCTACATTCTTGGAAGGCGAAAGCAAGATTCCGTAAATAATTTGGTCAAGCATTAGTCAAAACTGGGTTATAATAGTTATCAAAAGTACAAGGATTATAATTTAGTACGCCAGATGCGCGTTTCGTCTTCATAAGATTTATCAGTGACGCTCAAATCGAAATATTTATAAAGCCAAACAAGTACAAAGTTGAAAAGCATTGAGGATCCAAAATTCCAAAAAGTTGTGCCAAATATAGCTAAATTTGTAACGTCATATAAAATATCTTAACACAAATAGTCCATCCGATTCAACGATATCGATACGGCAGATTGAACAGGTTACATAGATAAAAATTTGTACCAGATTTCAAAATTCATCGCATTGTCAAGGCTGTTGGAAACAATTACAAACACAAGAGTAATTATAATCGTTTAAAATTCACGAAGAACACAGATTCTGTTGTATATGAGGTACCCATGGTCGGCAAACGGATGATTCAAGTCATTTAAACACTGGAATACGTGATGTACTTATGCTCTTCAACTTCGTACTTTATTTGGCCTTTTTTACTTTTTTAGATTTGAGCGTCACTGATGAGTCTTTTGTAGACGAAACGCGCTTCTGGCGTATATACAAAATTTAGTCCTGGTATCTATGATGAGTTTATTTACAGTCATTCACCTGCAGGACACAAACTCATAAGTTTTTAGAAAAGAAGTGTGCAAACAGAACTGAACTAATTGCAATGCGTTCGTCTGAAATTCGATGTACTTTACCACCAAATTTTTCGGTTTACTCTCTTATTCGTACCTGTTCCAGTTTAAGCGAAAGGTAGTTTAGCTCTCACAAACATGTTAGCTCTATCATATTCTGTATATGCCTGGTCCATGATTTCAACAAATCTCAAACATTTTTCCATGTTTGAAAACGAAAACAGATAGACAAAAGCTGTGCAGCAAAAATATACATCAAAGCAAGAACTTGGTCCCACAGTATATATTGACGCAAATATTCATTTTTCAATGTATCAGTTTAGTGCAAAATTGCTAGGTGAGCGAAAGAAGGCAAACTATAATTATTTATATCTGCTTTATATATTATATAATTAGATATATATTTATTTTAATTTGCTTTCATTTTAAAACTCAACAATAAGTACACCATTCATAATCGATAGACTAAAACTAATGTTAATGAATCTGAATTACATTGCGATATCGTCTTTTAGTAAACAATTTTAATCGTTATCTTTCAATTTATTTTTCAGGACGATATGCTCACACGATGAAAAATGAATCAAACAATTCGATGGCGTGGATGAAATCAAAAATTATATACGGCAGTTCTTATGGTTGTGAGTTGAAACTTTCCGAATGGCAGTTTACGAAAGCAGTACTTATTGTTACTATAACAACGATTAACAGGTTCCGTGTGATAAAGACGCTTCTTCGAGAACATTACAACCGGTATGTAAAGTAGTTAACCCTTTAGAAGATAACATTGATCATTTTCAGAATCTGTATATTCATTGTTGGTTGTCATGGGTTTAGTGGATTCTAAATAAACATGAACTTTAAAAGTGTTTAATTGATACAATTTCCCTATTAGTTTGTTTTTAGAATTCATAAAATCTAGAAATAAAGTATACACGAGAAAAAAAACCCATTAATCTCGATTCACGAACTCTGGCAACCACGGAAAGGAAACAGCGCACTGTGTAAAAGCCGCATATTAGTATATAAACGTTGCTTTTTGTAATATAAAAGAGTGCTTTTGATTACAGGTAAGGTAAATTACACATTCAATATCTTTAATTTTTTAACTCCTGCTGTAATGTGTATATTGAACAGTTAATATCATACACTTCAAATATTTTGTTTTTGTACATAGTCATAAAATCAAAATGTTATTTGACGTCACAAATTTCCAAAAAAAAAAAAATGACACAATACACGGAAGCACATCTCTAACCAAAATGATTTGATTAACTTCTGAAAGGTAATAAACTTCCAACATAATTCGGTTTTTATTTTAAAATGTCTGTAAGTGAACCTCTTTCTATAATAGTAGATATGTTATATAGCAGGAACGTTTCTGTACCGAGTGAAGATTTGAACCAATCTTAAGGTCAGTTTTAATTGGTGGAGGGAGCCGGAGTGAGCGGAGAGAATCGCCGACCTTCGACAGGAAAACTGACAATCCTTGTCAATAAGCATTAGAGTCGAGCACACCTGCAACGTGACCTGCCACGTGCGGGGTCAAACTCACAACTCAGTGTACCATCTTTTACATGAAAGCTTGTTACTAGTTCTTCCTTGTATTCCTATAGTTGTAGAAACGTATACTCCTTTCTTTCTTGCAATATTGATATTGCTTTTAAGTATAATTCATCTACTAAACTAAGCAATAGAAACGAGAGCTTTCAATCCCTTTTCTTTACGATAGCGCTTCAACGACATGTATTTATGTTTGTTTATGTAAGGATTGTTTAGCGCAACAGTATGCTTAATGTTGTAGTTATAATCGAAATAATTTTGAGACTTACATTTCGTCTTTTGTATTTATATCAAAACAACGAATCGGTAAACTAAACAATTTTAAACATTTTAATGTTAAAGTATTACAAACAATGATGACACAGTTTAACATTGTTTCACTTGTAAATTCATTCATCAAATCATTCCCCATACTAAAAAAATAAAAGCATTTAACAAAAGACTAACTATCATTAAAGATTTATGCTATATATGATTCATCACTGTTTATTGTAGATCATGATTCTTTCTGATCACATGAAATATTAACGCATACAATTTCTGAATACATTTTATACAATTGTTAAAAGCCTTTTGAACGACTGCAAATCAACAAGTTTAATCCCAAGAGAGAAAGATTGAATAGATCGTCTCAATATGACGTTACTAATTCACTTATTAAGGCGTGGGAATGATTGAAAAAAACCCGATTCACATCATTGTAATATCAGAATTCAAGAAATATAGATATATCGTCGTCCTTTAAAATGAACTATAACAGCATTCTATAGAAGACGGTTAGTCCACATTGAATTTATAACACATTAATGTCGTAATAACATCCTTTGTCTTTATCATTTTTAATATGACTCTTACAGGCTTTCTTTGAATCAACTTTTGATTTAGATCTTAATTCTTTACAAAAGTTGCTTCTTTTTAATCAATTAACAAATAATTAGGTGTAATATCTTTAATGAAAAAATATGGTCAAATTGAAAGAAACTTTACTACTTAAAAACCCTAATAATCCGCATAGCAACAACACAAAGCAAGAAAGGACACACACATAAATAACTATTAAAAAACTATAATAGATAAAAATAAAAAGACCACTTTTACAAAGCACCCAGTACGGTCAATAGTCACTACTCTACAAGTGCTCTGAGCGGATATTAGTTAATGCTCAACAAGTACTCTGAACGATTATACGTAACTGCCCAACAAGTGCTTTGAACAGTTAATAGTTTCTGAACGATTAATTGTAATTGCAAATGATCTGAATGGTTAATAGTTATGTTCAACAAGTGCTATAGACAGGTAATACTTACTGCTTAGCAAGTGCTCTGGGTTGTGAATAGTTACTGCTCAACAATTGCTTTGGTCGGTTAATAAAAACAACTCAACAAGTGATCTGACGGTTAAAAGTAACTTCTAAACTAATTCTCTAGACGGTTAAATATTACTACTAGTATACAACAAGTGATCTGACGGTTAATTGTTAATGCTTAACAAGTGATCTGGAAGATTTATAGTTACTGCTCAAAACGTGGTATGCATTGGTGATAGTTACTGTTCAACATGTGCTCAGGACGGTTAATAGTAACTGCTCAGCAGGTGCCAAGTTGATAACAGGAAGTTAACCTTTGTCGCATAAACACTTGCCACATTTTAAAAAAACAGTGTTTGCTATTCAAATATGTGTTTCAGAATCATGAACGATAAAGCATTACACATTGCATAATACTGAAATAATGTAATACTTTATAAATATAATTCGTCTAAAGAGCAGCCCACCAATGTTAGATCTGTACATTTGCGGAAGCAATTCTTTTATTCTTACCTGGTCGGGATTCGAACTCCTGCTACTGAGATATCGTGGCACCAAATCGCCTTGCACTGTGCCCAACGCACTAGACCACTCGACCACCTAGGTTCTACTTTAGTTCGAATCCCGGCCAGGGATGAAAAAAACATTCCCCAAATTTACAAATCTGACATATATATAATGTGTTTTCAGCCTTGTATCACCACATCATTGGTTAACTGATGGATAACATCTGTCATAGAGTTGTCACTGGTTCAGATATATATATATATATATGGGGTATGCAATAAACATGTATAATTTATTAGTATTTCTGGTGTAATTTTTATTTCTCACCTTAACAGACACTGGAATCAAACATGGATTGTGATAGGACGAATACCCGAACCATTTTATCTAAGTATTGGATTCCGCTCTGAGTATCTTGTCGCCATTGACGACATTATGTTATCAAACTGTGAAACGGGTAAGAGATTTATATGAAATATAGTCTTACCAGTAACGTTATACGTTAAAAGTTAAAGGTGTTTTTGTTATAATATTTATTTGATAGGTTTATCCTTTCGTCAATGCTGCAAAATCATACTTAAAAAAATGGATTTGTTAAATTTAATTTAAATGAGATTATATTCACTAGATTAGTGTTTAGTCATAAACTTTAGATAAAAAGATAAATTGTCGAACAAAATTTAAAGCCGGATATCTTCGATGAGTTATTTCTATTTATCTTTAGATATACCCCCAAAGGTCTGCACAAAAACCGAATATCAATGTCAGTCTGGGCAGTGTATAAAAAACCATAGGAAATGTGATATGATCCGAGACTGTTTCCATGGAGATGACGAAGCTAAAGATTTATGCAATGGTAATTAAAACTTTAAGAATTTTAAAAGCTGAGTTTTTGCAAGGGAAATACAAGAGTATTATGTCATGGAACTTGTCACTGTGTCCCTCAGCAGGCAATATAAACAAAATGTTGATGTGCATCAAATGCTTTTTTTGTACAGTGCTAAAATAACACACATTAACTCTATCACAATCTTTTTAAGTGCATGTCCCAAGTCAGAAGCCTGTGGTTAAGGGATTGTTGTTTGTTCGTGGATGTCTTACTATTTATTTTTTTCTTAATTATTTTGTTTAATAAATTAGGTTTTTATGATTTGTCAAATGAATTGTTTCATAATTTTAAAATAAGGAACTATTATAGTTGACTATATGGTATGAGGTTTTCTCATTGTTAATGACTGTCCCGTTGCCTATCATTATTGACATTCACTTCATATGAACTTCTCATTGGCAATCGTACCACATCTCCTTATTTTAATATGGACGAATTACTATTTGAGAAAGAAACTAGATAATGGGAAATGACCCGAAATGACACAGAGTCCACACTACATCCAAATCGTATCACTTGCGTAGTGAGATGATATGAGATGGCATAGAGTCCACACTATATCAAAATCGTATCATTTTCGTATCATTTTGTCATATTGCTCAATTCGTTTTTTTTCTTTTTCTATTTTTTTTCTATTTCTTTTTTTACAAATCATCAAAATAAAATTAACAATCTGATGGAAAATACATATTCCTCAGTGTTTTTATTACTGTTTAATTTGGGTTTTGAACATAACTTTTATATCTACTTATTCGTTTCTGTAAGTCTAGATAAAAGTATAATGCGACACACTAAAACTGTTACCTTTATCCATTAGTATAGACAGTTTGTACTATTGCACGACTAAAACACTAATTGAAAGGTCATATCAGAATATATGATAATAAGAGGCTTTCCTTTTTTAATTTTCCTCGGAATTAAGTCATGTTAGTATTTTTGTGATTTTAGTTTTTCTGTTTCACATTTATCGAATTATACAAAACTGGTATACAATGCATTGTAGGCATAGCATCAGATTTTACCAGATGTGATTTTGACCATGGACTATGTGGATGGAAAATTGAAAATCATTCACATAGCTGTAGATGGGAGAAAGTACAGACATCGAGCATTATAATTAGCAACTCAAAATTTACGTTCCAACCGAGAGGTAAATGGCTTTTTCTTGTAATGTGTCAATTTGAATCAATAAAGCAAATATTGAACTAAATGAACAGAAGCAAGATGATATTAGTTTACGGTTCACTATTCAATAAGAAAATTAGAAATGTTTTTATTTAATTCTTGTTGTAAACAAACGAATGATTTTAAATTAAGACTATATTCCATTGACTTTAAGGAAGAGTTGCTTGATAAAACTTTTGTCGTTCAGCAAAGTGTTAATCGTTTGAAATATTACTCTTACAAAAATTAAAGAAAAATAGAAAATATTTTCTTGGATTAAATATAATACAAATGTTGATTGGATGCCCGCAATACTCTTACTTCATTGCTGTTTTTTAATGACAGGTGAAATCCTATATATTAATGGATCAAAGTGCAACGAAACAGGTGATGTACATTTAGATATGAAAAGTCCAATTTTTCTCTCTTGATGGCCAAGGAACTTGCAAGGTAACTTAAAGTATAAATACTTTTCTTTCATGACCACAACCATTTCCCCTTGTGTTGTTAGAATGTTAACACAATTCAAGTGAAATAATCGTCAATATTTAATATTTCAAATTTAAAATCTAGACAGTCATTTTTGTTTTTAAATGCATATGACTTTAAAACCCTGCTAACGTGTATTTCCCCAATCATGTGTCAAATCGAAAAACTAATGTCTCCAAAACAGTCAAAGTCAAAAGGCATTTGTCTTTTGATTTTCAGCAGCTTTAGCTTTTCTATTATTTCATGATACGAACTAAAGTTTACAATCATTTTCAGATGCACTTCTCGTATATAATGTATATTGGTATGTTACGAGTTGATTTATGTGAAATACACAGTAATGACACAGAGGATTGTTCGATGAAGATCGGAGTTTTTCACATCCAAAGACAATGGTTATCCAAAGGTGTTTATTTACCATTAGTAAAAACAAGGTAAGTCTCATAAAATCTATTTGAAAAAATGTCCTACAGAACCAAATTTATAATAACGTTTACATTGAAAAGGGATTATATCACAGTTTAGGTACTGTGACGGTTGGTCCTATACCATAGTTTTTATAGTAGTTATAACCTTATAAAAGTGTAAACAGTAGTGATTGGGAAATTGCTACTGCAAATAAAAAAAATGTTAACGGTAGAATGCTTTTTAGTTTTAATGGATAGAATAATAGGTGAAGGTTTTTTTTTCACGATTTTAAAATCAATTTCTGAATATTGCAGGTACAGGATAAGAATAAGAGGACGTATATTTGAGAACCATGAGGATCTATATATTGGTCTTGACGCAATATATTTTGAAGGAAATTGCTTCATAAATAGTAAGTATTTAAAGATATGTTTATTATACAGAGATATATTTTTAAATTCATTACTATAACAAGTAAAATCACAAAAATACTAAACTCCAAGGAAAGTCAATAATCAAATGGTAAAATCAAAAGCTCAAACACATCAAACCAATAGATATTAATTGTATAGTGGCCGGTTAGGGCCATTTCGCGTTTTCGTCTTACATATTCTATAGGGCGAAAACGCGAAATCGCGAAGTCGAAAACGCGAGAACTTAAAGTCGAAAACGCGAGAACGCAAAGTCGGAGACGCGAAATCGCGAAAAAGCGAAGTCGAAATCGCGAAATCGATTTCGCGTTTTGGCGTTTTTGACTTCGGGTTTTCGCGTTTTCGCCCTAAAGAATATGAAAGGCGAAAACGCGAAAACGCAAAATGGCCTTAACCGGCCACCATACTATTGTTAAATTCATTAAAAGTCACTAAGCATTTTGTTTGGTACACGTATATGATTGCATACCGGTATTCAAATTTTAAATGTATGTGCTGTCATTGCTGCTAGAAACGGAATATCATTTAAGTGCAGTACTATCATACCTAACAAAACATTACAACAGCTGCAAGGATTTGCCTCCTATGGCCTACATATACGGTCTATACCATATTATACCGGTTTTTGTTATCGAACAAAAGATTTAACAATCGTTTTATAAAGTTGTCATATATGAGAACAATTTATACTATGTGTTATTTTTTAGATCGGGGTATCTTGTGGTCCTCAAACTATCTTGGAAGTATGTGTAATTATTAACATTTATCGTCTGTTTATCAATTACTGTTTACATGGAATATTATGCAAAAGTGATGGCCGCCTTTTAATGCCAAGTTTTTCTTTATTGGAATTACTATTCATAATTATGCATTTTGTACTTAGAATAAGGTTGTAACTCTTTTTGTCCGATTTGAGATTGTTATTTTAAAATAATAAGCCTTGTATATTCAACTGTTTGTCATCTCTGCTTCTTTTTATTGTGACTTTCCCAATAATGCACTTTGTATATTTGGCATCCTACATCTTTATTAGATGGTCTCGCATCAAATAAAGATGTATATTCCAAAGTAAAAGATGAGTGTTGTACGTCTGTATTCCTCTTTCCCTTAAAAGGAGGGGACCCGTAAAATTTGTAAGAATTTATACACACTTATGAATGTAAAAGATATTTAACCCCCTCCCAAACAGTAGCAGATTAGAACATTTAATTGTGTATAGGTCTTTCAAAATAGGAAAGCCAGTAATGAGTTTTGTAAATTTGTCTGTTATTTGAAAGAATATTTTTGAAATTTAACCTTTGATATTATAACTTGTCATTTGGACGAGATGTTTATTTACAATTTGAGTTTTAAGGTGGCTCGGGACTATTCGACTGCGCATAATTTCACTCATGAATTACAAAAGTATTTGTCGTAATTTTTTTTAATATTTTGATTGATTAGAAATATTAAATCATTGTAGTTATGTGACTAATAGAATATTTTCGTTATTATCGGTATTTTTTAAAGGGTCAAAATGACATTTCACCCATTTTTACCATTTTCCCGCCAAAATTTGGGTTGTAAGGCAAAATATTTTTTTTTCCTTATCGGTGACCTATGTTTTTTATTGGCTCATTCTTTGAAGCTGTATTCCAGCTTTTCATATTACAGATTTGGAACAATTGTCATAGAACGTTTTTTTGATATTCCGAAAAAAATATGTCAACACCTCTATTTCCCCTATCATTTCATTGAAAATGGTCCCTTTTACATACCGGTTTAAAAGTAAAATTTTGAGCTTAAATGGTCCGTGACCCCCTATTTTTTTTCGACCAATTTGATTAATTTTCTATACATTCCTGACTACTAGTAGCTAGCCGATTTCATTATTAGATATATTTGTAATATGAAGTTTTATTATTATTTTCACAGAACTATCAGAAATCTCACAAAAGTCTAGGAAGGATAACATTATAGTAATAGCTGTTTCTATATTAGCCGGCATTTTGGGAATATGTCTCATATTAATTATACTAAAAGGTTTGTTATTGTTATCGTGATACTTTGAAGAAAGGGTAACTCTTTTGCATAGGAGACATATTCTACCTCTGCTTACATAAAAATACCATCAGAATATCAATGAAATAAAAAAGAAATGCACCAAAGGCAATCGTAAAGTGAACTACCAATTGTTCCTAGTTAAGTTAACTAGATATGAAGATTTCTTTAAATTATATTATTTATACGAATACTAGTATATGATAAAAGAATGAATTACGTTTAAATCTAGTGGTTTATATTAAGATCAAAATAAGGTCTATGAAAGATTATAATTTTTCAAATTACATTTGGGTCTACTGTGGTGTTGATAAACCATCCACTTGTTTTACAGGGTGTCCTTTTATAGGGCGAAATTTGTAACTAACGTTAGATCGGCTGCATGGATCAGAATATACACAATCTTTACTCCAGTCATCTCTCAGATGTTCGTATATACGTCATGATATTCGTATTCGAAATACTGTTTATGTCATATTTCTACTTCTTTATTGTTTCAGTAAGAGAGATTAGTCGTAATGAAGAATCAACACAATGTGGACTACCACTATTTTGTGCATCATTGAGATCGGACGAATCGCTTGACACAATGTCTTCATTCTTTGGTGGAAACAGTGTCAATTCTCCACTTTATACATCTATAGAGGAGTACGAACAAGTTCAAAGCGATATACACAGTATCGCCAGGCATAAGTTAACTGTTCAGAGGTCTGTTTAATAAACGTTTTATTGATGTTGTCAACCTTGTGTGGTTTGTTATTTATACCTGTCACGTTATAATTCAACCAATGGTATAACGATGAGCCCCATACACTTACGGTTCATTTCTTTCTAACCAAAATCTTGTAAACATTGTGTGCCGTTTGTTATCGCTTGCTTAACGCTTCAAAAGTAGAAACAAATACATCGTTTTATCAGTGTTTACTGACCCTGTTTGAACTTTCAATAATGCATGCACGTGTTGTTGGTAAACAGTCTTATTAAAAAAGTTGAAACAAATATATCGTTTAATCAGGCTGAAGTTAGAAACAAATGTAGCGTTTGTACTAACAAACGATGAACGACAAACTGTAGACATATTTTGCATATATTGTCAAGGTTTAGTTAAACTTTGCAAACGTATGTCAGAAACAAATGATCAGCGCCTAGCGGTTTGTTTCGTTTGTGTTAGAAAGAAATGCACTTTTAGTATTGTTAGTGTATCTAGTGTAATGGCAATTTATAATTTACTGGTCATTAATGCAATATCATGTTTTTTAAAATCACTACAGAAGTTTTTGTTTTAGAGATATTGATTTAAAAAATAAATAGACAAAATATGAAATTGCAATTTTTTAAACAAACCATACAGGGTGTATTTCTTTCTAACACAAACGATGCAAACAATTAAGCGCGCACATGTTTTGATCATTTGTTTCTAATTTGCGCTTGCAAAAGTTAACATAAACTTTGACAAACTATGCACTCGCTGAAAATGCGTCTACAATTTTTCGTTCATCGTTTGTTAGTACAAACGCTACATTTGTTTCTAACTTTAACCTGATTAAACGATGAATATGTTTCTACGTTTATAAAAAGTTTGTTTACCAACAACATGTGCATGCATTATTAAAAGTTCAACAGGGTCAGTAAACACTGATTAAACGATGTATTTGTTTCTACTTTTGCAGCGTTTAGAAAACAACAACAAACGCAACACAACACAACGTTTACAAAAATGTTGGTTAGAAAGAAATGCAATCATAGTTATATAATGTATTCTTTTTATGCTCTGTATTCCTTATTCTCTATTTTAAGTAACTCTTTGCTTGCCCGTTATTGTGAGCACTGCTTATTTGTTTTTTTTAGTGTCTTTCGTTTTATTGTCAACATCAGTCACATATAATTTTATATGCATGCTTTTCATTTATTAGTATTATTATTATTAAACTTCCGTTGCAAGAACTATATTTATTTTGTTTATTAGCTGTTGCATTTGGTATGCCTGTATTATTGGTATAAACAAATAAAGGCAACAGTAATACACCGCTGTTCGAAACACATAAATCGATAGAAAAAAACAAATCCGGGTTACAAACTCACTCTGAGGGAAACGCATTAAATATTAGAGGAGTACAAACTAAAACTGAGGCAAATGCATTAAATATAAGAGATGAGGAGTACATTCCAATTAGACAGTAAACCAACGAAAAACAAATACACAAACGACGTGTTGATGGCAACATACAAGTGTCATCAATAAGCCTGTATGTTACACAAGAAAGTGAACTCCGCCACCTCTAAAGTAGAAATAAACTTAAAAGGAGTAAAACAATGATACCTGAAATCCAGCACTCAATTGTACAGCAACGTTAAATTATTCAGGAACAAGACCTACAAAAACCCCACTGCAATTATGTTGCATTAAGAGACGTTAAATTAATTAAATCAATAATAAAGTTATTAACTTTAAATAAAATATAAGTAGAAATCATGCTTCTGTTCCCACAATTGCTCTAGGAATAATTCAAACAATTTATTCAATTTCAGTACGTTTTAGAAAAGCAACCGTTGAACAAACGTAAATTTTCAAACTTAAAGTAAAACCTATTAGAATAGACGGCCTTCTTGTATGTAAATTATTAATGCAATATTGCCTTGATCTTTAAACAGATATAGATTAAAACCAATTAATTAATATAGGTTCACTCACGACTATTATTGTTTTGCTTTAACATCAACAAATTTGGAAGTTAGTTTAAGGTGGAGTGATGCACATTTATGTTGATATTGCAATGTTATATTTCTAATGTCAGGCACAATATCTTCGTTCTTTAGGGACTGGTCATTTTCAAAATCGTATAATATAATCAAAATGAGGATGTTAATTTGATGTATGCCTTTTTGTGCTTCTTCGTTACATTTGTTGTTTTTATAGTGACTAAGATGATAACACAAGTTGACTGCTGTACCCCTATTTTTGACATTTTTTACCTATTGTGTCTGTTTGTTTTGTTCACGCATCAGTGACAATATAATGGAATTTGATGCGACTGTCATACAAGTGAGAGGTTTAGCTAGCTATAAAACCAGGTTCAATCCACCATTTTCTACATTTGAAAATGCCTGTACCAAGTCAGGAATATGACAGTTCTTGTTCATTCGTTTTTGATGCGTTTTGTTATTTGATTTTGCCATGTGATTATGGACTTTCCGAATTGATTTTCCTCTGAGTTCAGTATATTTGTGATTTTACCTTTCATTCATTGGAAGGGGATACCTGGGAGAAAACATTGGAATTTGACTAATTTGTATCAAGTCCGATCTTGAAGAAGAAAAATAAATTCAAAACCCCCTTCCAATAAAATGATACGAAAACAGCAATTAGTATTATCAGTGTTCTAACTATATGGAAAGGGACATATTCAGAATAATCCAAAAACTAAGACTGTTAACAATCTGTCTCTGATATTGTCGTCCTTCGTGTTCAACAAACAAAGAGAAGACGGTTATGACTCACATGAAATAAAATTTGAAATCAAAAATGGCGAAACAAGAGATAGAGATACGACACCTTGTTCAAGCGTTTACACAATTTTGTTGAATAATATGATACTGCTTAATTGTTTTGATCCAATAAGCTTGATATATAGGGAGAGGATTTAGAATTGAAATTGGGAATGTGTCAAAGAGACAACAACCCGACCATAGAGAAGATAACAGCCACCAATGGGTCTGCAATGCATCGAGTCCTTCAGCTGGCCCCTAAACAAATATGTATACTAGTTCAGTGATAATGGACGTCATACTAAAATCTGAATTATACACAATAAACTAAAATCAAAAATCATACCCGAATAACAAAGGCCAGATGCTCCCGACTTGGGACAGGCGCACAAATGCGGCGGGGTTAAACATGTTTTTGAGATCTCAACCCCTATACCTCTAGCCAATGTAGAAAAAACAAAATAGCAATACGCAAAGTAAAACTTAGTTTTAGAGAATTCCGAGTCCGATGTCAGAATAGTAGACAAAGATACCAATCAAAGAATAGTTAACAAATAGTAAAATCACAAAAATACTGAACTCAGAGGAAAATCGATTCAGAAAGTCCTTAATCACATGGGAACTAAACAAAATGACAATAAAACATAAATTAACAAATGACTACTAGCAGTTACTGACATGGCAGCTCCAGACCTCAATTAAACTAATTAAAAGATTAAGTCTTCATCATATGAATATCAAGCACAATCCCTTCCGCTCTAGGTTTAGTATTATACCATCATAAAATATACGAGAAGAACATAACCCGTGTCATGCCAAAAAATGGTTTGAGAATAAATGTGTTTGATTCAGATGCAATGACCCTATTAGTGAATCAATACTTAAGCCAAAATATGCAATCTTTAATGACCTGACAACAGTATCGTTACTTTATCCCTTTTTAATAAATCTGTTTAAAGGTTTCGTTAGCTTTTGAGGTAAATACTAACGTGTTTGTGCTTTGTAAAGAATATTACCATAAAAGATTGGATGTGAAATACCTGAACGTATAAGATATAGTTCATTTATATGTTTTGGAGTTAAGTATGATGTCCATGTTCACTGAACTGGTATACATTTTTATTTAGAGGCCTCCGAATTGGACACCTCTCTTTCCTTTCTCAAAATGATTCTGGTCCCCCTCCTTATTTTCCTCTTTGCCATCCGTTCAGGTTACACAAATTACCGTTCGCTTAATAGAATATGATAAAATAACGCAAAAAAATGTCAAAAAATCTTTATGTTATACAATATTCAAAGTAAATTGAATTTGTGCAAATGTGGAGGATCTCACTATTTTGAAATGAAATTTTCAAAATGTTTAGACATTGTTTTAATAGACTTTACCAAATTTTAGATTAGAAAATCAAAATCAGATCAGAAATAAAAAAAGACATTGAAAAATATAACAAGCTCTTAAACATGATTGACATTTTGGCCGAACTAATACTAATCCATCCTAATCAAGGAGCGGATTTAAGAGATTTTAAAGTGCAAGTAACTTACTTTTCACTAGTTGCATCCTTCTTGTTGCTTATTGATATCTTTGATTGGTGTGCATCCATTTTGTCTTTATAATACACTATTTATTAGCATATGACTGCTTGTGCAACTTCCGTTCCTCTCACAATATTTATTGGCAAATAGATTGGAGACAAAGAAGCGATGCAATCTCCATCATCTCTGTAGGATGAATATGGTGTTGTGTCTGTAGTCAAAGATTAATATTGTTTTTGTACAAACATCGTACTTCATGTACTACAACGGTCTTGTAAAAGTTTAAGAATAAATGAGCACTTAGATAATATAATATTAAACTTTAATCATACACTATAGATTGATTGATTTGGGATACCATACGGCACATTCTGTTAATAGTGAACAAAAAGGTAAAAATGCTACATAGAAGAATCAGTGAACAGTATACATGTGTTTCCTATTGACATCATATTCTTTAAGTATTGAGGTAAACTATTTTAATAAATTGTCAGCACTGTAAGTTCTTTTTGATTACCTCTTCTTTTTCGTGTGAGTCAGAGTTCCTTAAAAAAATGATCTAAGAAATCTGATCATTTAATTTCACATTCAGATACAAATATAATGAAGATGTTCTTTTCATTAAAAATTCAACCTTTTCTGATTGGGTTCCATTAATTATCCTCCAGAACTAGAAATTAAACAGGAGACAATGCTTTCTTTGCCTCATTGAGGTCAAATGAATCGCTAGACACAATGTCTTCATTCATGGGCGAAAACAGTGTGACTTCACCACTTTACACAACTATAGAAGAGTATGAACAAGTTCTCCCAGAACTAGAAATTAGAAACTAGAAATTTAACAGCAATATACCAACTTCACCTGCATATGGGATACTTATTTCCCACCTCATTAGGTAATAAAGGGCTTTAAACTGCTATTCAGACTGTAGAAAACGTGACCAATGTCTGAGCAATAAGTTGTCGCACCAGGTGTATGTCACAGATGTTGTGAAAGAACGTCTCGTCCTTTTTGTATAACACGTTTTCAAAAGTCTTATTGTTAAAGGAAATAACACTATCAATATATCCTAGTGTGAAATTATATAATTTGACATCTTTGATCTCCTTGTTTTTTACAAGTGTCTGAATGAACTACGACTGATATGAAAATTATAAGAGGTTGGCAAGTGCCGCAAAGTTCGTTCAAATAGGAATGCCAAAAAAAAAATTTCTTGATAAATTCTACCTCCAAATTCAACAAATATGATGTCAATACGAAACTCCAGCGTACTGCTTTCTTGTTCCTCATTGTAGCATATTCTACCTTTTTAAGCCCCACATACGATAATAGAGGGGCATTATATTATGTTTTCTGGTCTGTTCGTCCGTTCGTTCGTCCGTCCGTTTGTCTGTCCCGCTTCAGGTTTAAGTTTTTGGTCAAGGTAGTTTTTGAAGAAGTTGAAGTCCAATCAACTTGAAACTTAGTACACATACTCCCTATGTTATGATCTTTCTAATTGTAATGCCAAATTAGATTTTTTACCCAATTTCACGGTTCATTGAACATGGAAAATTACTATTAACAAACTATACCGTATGGTAAAAACGGGAGAAATGTATAGCATATGCTACTTTTTCTATATTGGAAAACATTGTGAATTATTTCTTACGACGATTTTTCAATTTCACCTTGGGAACGGTTACCGTGGTATACAGGTTTGTAAAATCAAACGTTTTGATAGAAATACAGAGAAATATCGAGATTTGAATTTATTCAGAAGTTCTTTTAGAGTTTTAAAAAAATCAACATTCTAATGCAACAACGTTTGTAATGTTCATTTTGATTGGATAACGTCACATATTTACATGGCTTCAATTGACAATTGATGCTATGGGACGTACGCACAAGCGCAGACGGCATATTCCAGATTTTAAATACATGTTTTAACGTTGTTTTCTGTCAGTTTCATTAGAATGGAGATAACAATATTGCATTTTAAGCTCCGACGTCATCAATTGGGGATTTGATGGTCGCAAATACCAGTTTACTGTCTCCGCTAACGCGTCGCCAGTAAACTTAATTTGCGACCATCAAATCCCCAATTGATGCCGTCGGAGCTTAAAATACAATACAGTCATCTCCTAGTTGTTAATACAACTATGTGAGTAAACAGTGTCACAGTATTTCTGAAGTCCTCTTGTCACTGCGGACAGCATTTTTTCGTTCTGGTGATTCATTCCTTTGTACTGAGAACAGATATATGTATACAAATGCGGTAGTATACTTTGTACGAAGTCCGAGTGTCAATATAATATACAAGGTCCATACATAACGTATTGACTGAGTGAAAGTCCTTAATTTACATGTTACATATGTAGATATTGTATGAAGAAAATGGCGTGTAATGTTCACTTGCAAATTTTCTTTTTTGTGTGCTGCGGCGCTTCCTCTGTGGTTGTTATGACTGTTATGTGTTACGTCATGCATCATAAATATAAATTTAGCAAGATTTTATTTATAAACATTAATGAAAGTGAAATTGTGAAATAATAATTTGCTTTTATTAGCTAAAATGGTTCAATTTATCAAATTGAGCTAATAAACATTGAAAATAAATTATTCACTTGCAAGTGAATAATTCGACCTCATTAAATCCGTATTCATATGAACTCCAATTTAACCTTGTAGAAAGAGATAGAATAACGCATGCATTGTCCGTGTATGGTTATTTAAAGGAAAAGAATGTCAACATTGAAAGTGAAACAAAGGAAAATAATTTGATTAACTGATTCGATCCACACAAAATTATTCTTTTAAAGGTAAAAACGACGATACACATAAATTTTTAATCAGTTATAATACAAAACTTAACAGACCTATAAAATTCCAATTACACGAGTTGCTTAATCTATTCATATCTATGATTATGTTTACATCGCTTATATGGTCATAGAAGGTCAACTCGATAGTTAATAAGATGGCGTCTTGGCTAAAATTCAAACGAAACGAAGGTACATCTTATTGAGAACATGTCCTGTAAATTGTTTATTTTATACTTTAGATAGTTTGGAAAAATGTTTTACGTTGTTATAAATAAAATATAAGAATTTGAGTCAAATCGGTGAACATGAAGTTGGCAGCTAGTGCCCCTTTAAAAGTTTTATAAAAAAATATCTATGATCGATTATTTGAAGAACAAAATTCTTCAAATACATAAGATGTAAAAAAAATGGTTATGTCTTGGAGACAATATGATATGATCTATAAAATTCCAACAAAATCAAATGACGATTTTGATACAAATATGGTCGGACATTAATAATATAACATTTATAAAATTGAGAAAGGAAATGGGGAATGTGTCAAAGCGATAACAACCCGACCATAGAGAAGACAACAACCGAAGGCCACCAATGGGTCTTCAATGTAGCGAGAAACTCCCGCACCCGGAGGCGTCCTTCAGTTGGTCCCTTAAAAATATGTATACTAGTTCATTGATAATGGACGTCATACTAAACTCCGAATTATACACAATTACCTAAAATTGAAAATCATACAAGACTAACAAAGGCCAGAGGCTCCTGACTTGGGACAGGCGCAACATTGTGGCGGGGTTAAACATGTTTATGAGATCTCAACCCTCCCCCTATACCTCTAGCCAATGTAGAAAAATAAAACGCATAACAATACGCACATTAAATTCAGTTCAAGAGAAGTCCGAGTCCGATGTCAGAAGATGTAACAAACGAAAATAAACTAAATGACAATAATACATAAATAACAGCAGACAACTATAGCCTATTTAGGAGGTCCATACAGGATATATCGACCCAAAGAAGTATATCGACCTCGGACTTTGTCCACAGACAATATACTTCTTTCAGGTCAATATATCCTTGTATCGACCTCATACAAAGGCTATAATTGTATAATAAAAGTATAGAAATAAAGCGAAAATATACGTAAAAATACAAACAAAGCTACGGATATGTAAAATATCCTTCTTCTTCTTCTTCTTCTTCTTCGTCACCGCATTTAAAAATGCGCTATTGAATTTTTTATGTTCTAGTTAAAATTTAAAAAATAATAGTAACAGAGTTAGAATAGGACAAAACATAAAATTAATTAAAAAACAGGAACTTTTATCTACACTATAAATGCTCAGACTGATATGAGCTTAAAATATTTTTTACATTTATTTGAGGAATGACTGTAATAATTTTTCTGTCTATGAAGAAATAACATAAAAAATGTGGTGCACACTGAATAACGCGCGTAGCGGGTTATTTTAAAGTGTGCACCACATTTTTTTATGTTATTTCAAGTAGACAAAAACAATATTTGTCATTTCTTATAATTTAATTCTAAATTCAATCTTAAACCGGAGTAAACCATGAAAAAACGTTGATGACGCTACTGTCACATGATAAAATTATGTCTATTACCTGATAAACAAAACAACGTCAGTCAATCAGAAGACACGTTACATCCAAAATTAAATTATTTTAAAATGGATAAAATACTAGCTTATCATTTGTTTGTTATTTTTTTTATCGTAATTTCCAATGAAAATTGTAGAATCCTACACCATATGTAATATAATAGGATATTCGTTTTGTTTCTGCGTTTATAACTTATTCACTAAACCTTGTGTTTTCTAAAAGTTGAACTTACCGAACTTTAATTGTATAACTTCAGGTTGCTTGGTAAAGGTGCATTTGGTGAAGTTTACTATGGTCTACTAGCAGATGTTGCACATTCAGAAGTACCAACCCCAGTTGCAGTTAAGGTGTGTTCAAAAACTTGTAATACACGTCAGCGTATACATACGTACATACATACATACATACATACATACATACATACATACATACATACATACATACATACATGTGGATATACAACTGGCTATAGTTAAAAATTAAAAGAGCGTGCATTCAGTGTTCGTTGTTTGTTGTTAACTTAATATGTATATCATATGGTACATGTTTTTGTTGATTGTTTTGTTCACCTTTAAAAACTAGCTACGTAGTATGGAGTTTACTTCATTTGCTTACATCCACATACACGTCACTTGGTGTCTGGTGGATAGTTATGATTTTTATGACAAATATGTAAATGGTAGTAGTTGTTTAAATGTTTACATCAAGCATCAAGGCGTAATTCATTTTACCTAATTTTTAAATGGGATTATCCTCAGTACATTTATGACAAAACATTCGTAGTTATGATTTTTGAAAAGACAAGCAAATGACATTATTATATGTATATGCGAATGATATATAGTTAGTCTAATTGCATTGGGAACGATATTATGGCCATCCGAGACAGTTGTATCATTGTTTTTGTTGTTGCTATATTTCGAAATCCCCTGAATAGTAGACAAACGAACGAAAAAAGGTAACATACATTGCAAACCAGAAATAAAAATAGACCAAATGGAAAATTGACAGAAAAGAAAGTAAGTCTTTGAAATCGTCCCATCTCAAGAAAGATGTTCTTTTTCTGCGTTGTGTACTTCAGTGTGTCATTGTCTTGATTTCAGACATTACCTACATTATGCTCAGACCAAACAAAGTTAGATTTCTTTATGGAAGCCGTCATGTTAAGGTGAGTTATTCGGGTAATTATTCAATTAAAAGACACTTTACTTTGTGTCTAATTTCTTTATAATGATCGTTCGGGATCTAAAGTGCACGTGAATGACTGAATTGCATGAAAACTAAATCTTACTGAGAAAATACACTCTACTAATGTGTTAATTACCGCCCTGCCATAACATCATAATATACATTGATTTATTTTCTTTAACTCTCGTTTACTTTGTATGCATCTGAAAAAGAATATAATGAAGAGTTTCTCATTAACCCATTTTGCATTCAATCAGGGACGCTTTTTAAGCTTGAATCAATATATTACACAATTATGCGCACATCGAAAGTTTCTTTTATAGAATAATTCTTCATTTCGAAAGTCTGTTAGGGCATCAGTGAAAAAAATAAAGACGATATCAACTAGCGCTATAACAGAAGTCGTGTTACAACAACTCTATTTCGTTTTTTTGACTAATGATGTCGTTAATAAGGCACATTTTTGTTAACTGTTGCCCTTAAAAGCTTCCGTATTAAAGTTTTTAAATTAATCTGCACATTTCTCTAACTCAGTGGTTTGTAGTCTTTCTATAAAGGAATTATTCAACTCTCAATAAATTTCTACCAACTTTTTGACGGAATAGACTATTATATATTACTACTTTTTACGTCGACTAGGAATTCGTGTCTCTGTCCAATATGACCTCGTTTTCAAGTGGCATTCCACAATTCCCGCCCTTACCATTGCTCTTCCATTTACAGGACCTACGTTTTGTATTATTTATTTATTTTATTTCCTTGATATTTGCCACTGGACTTAAAACAAACCACAGTTAATTCACCCATGAAACCTATACATGTGTGTTTAAAATGATTTAGAACTTGATTATGGATCAAATATTTTTGAAATAATGTTTATACCGCGTTGATTATTAGCTTTAGTGTGAAAGAAAATATAAATGAACATTAAATATCTTTTCCAGCAAACTAAAGCATCCAAATATAGTGAAATTTATCGGGATTTCCATCGAAGGGTCATCTATATTACTGGTTACCGAACTGATGGACGGTGGTGATTTACGTTCCTACCTTAGATGCTTGCGAACCAAGTTACAAGTAAGTAAAAACCCCGATAGATATCAACATAAGTTATGTCTAATAAATAATGTACCTATTTTAGTAACTAACGTTCCATATTGACACAAAATACATAAACTGGGATTTAAAAAAAAATGTTTAAATGTTTAAATTTTGAAGTTCGTTTAATTTTACATATCGTAACAGATATTTTCCCGCATTCAAGTACATACAAATTGACATACATGGTCTGATATCAGCAAACAACGTTTAAACTATAAATGGAAAAGCGATGTCCAATAACATTCAAATGATATGTAAAAAATAATGTTTATTATTTTTAAAGCTGTAACTGAACCAAACGATGCATTAGAATGTTGGCTTACAATAGAAATTAAAGTAATCATAACAAAAGTTCTGAAAATTAAATATCTATTGCAAACTGAACGCGTTAAAAAACTAAGCATATATTTGACTGGTATTAGCATTGAATTTGATGAGCATCAGGTAATTTCGTAAACTAATTCTAATTCTGTATTTTATGGAAACTCTTCATTCACTGTTGTTCCATTTGTTTGTAGTTGATATATTCATTTTCCGATATTATAAACATTGTAGGCTTTTGTTACAACTTGAGTAATATCTATTTAAAATGTGCCATTATTTAAGCTAAAACAAACATGAAATGTAACACGAATCTGTATTTAATCACAGGATATAGCTACCCATGAGCTCATTCTTCTTTGTATAGATGTTGCCAATGGATGTCAGTATTTAGAGGACCACGGTTGTATTCATAGGTAATTGTACTTGATGAGTATTACTCTTTGTAAACATCATCTCACAAATATCAACAAGGACGGGCTTCAGATTTTTCTAGAGAAAAATCAAACAAACTTCACAGAAAAGCAAAACAAATATTATTAAAAGGTTTACATGTAACTAAGTGAAAATCCATCTCATACGATACACCTCGACAAATTTAGTTACCATACATCTAACGGTAAGACACCAAGCCCAGAGACTGAATCTACCCTTTATTTGATCGAGACATTAATCTGGCAGTGTTAAAACGGTATCCAATGAAAGGTAATTTTCCATATCTATTCATTGACTGGATGTTATTTGCATTGATTACAGTAAAAGTTTTGCCGTTTTAATATTAACATGTGTATTGTACTATCATTGATACATTTGAATCGAAACATCTCTGTGACAACGGTCCATTAATTATATAAGTTTTCTTTTCATTTTAACTTTAGTTGCATAACAATTAATTTCATTTGTTGTAGCAATTAGTATACCGTTAAGGTTAAACGCTGCAATCTGATATCATTGTGACAAAAGTAAAAAGACAAACATACCAAACTCTTAGAAAATTCAAAACGGAAAGTCTTAAAATTTAAAGCGGAAACAAATTAAATGAATGAATAGCAACTGTCATATTACTGACTTGGAACAGACATTTCCTTATGTTAAAATTTATGGATAAAAAACTAAATACAAGTTCATCAGTTTCATTTATGTACAAATACTGTACATTCTAACTTAATTGTTATGCCCCACCTACGATAGTAGAGGGGCATTATGTTTTCTGGTCTGTGGGTCCGTTCGTCCGTTCGTTCGTTCGTTCGTATGTTCGTCCGTCCGTTCGTCCCGCTTCAGGTTAAAGTTTTTGGTCAAGGTAGTTGTTGATGAAGTTGAAGTCCAATCAACTTGAAACTTAGTACAAATGTTCCTTATGATATGATCTTTCTAGTTTTAATTTCAAATTAGAGATTTTATCCCAATTTCACGGTTCACTGAACATAGAAAATGATAGTGCGAGTTGGGCATTCGTGTACTGGGGACACATTCTTGTTTTAATATAAATCTAAACTGCATGTAGTCTAGATACGTTGCAAACAGATTAAGCAGAACCTCTAAAGATATGCGACCTTTTCGTAAATTATAACATCTTTACATTTTCTGTTATGCACTCTCTGTACGTGTATTTGTAATACATGTACCATAATAAGGAACTTATGTGCGTGTATCTGGAATACTGTCAGCATGTTCTCTGGGCATGATTATTTAGAATACCACAATCAGCTACTTTATACAGGTATCTTGATTTCATCACAAGAGATTCTAGGGAGTTGTATCTGGCGTACCTTTATCATGTTCTTTATGGATATTTTTCATAAATACTTCCATCAAGTATTAATAACACATCTATTTAAATTACTGTCACCAGATACTCTTCGCACGTATATTTTGAAAACCTACACTAGGAACTTTTGCCAGTGTATCTTGCCACTGCTGGTGGATTTTGTATTCCATGAGGGTATCACCATCCGCGTGATCAGCACTTTTGTGTTGACAGGAAGTATCATGGATATGGTCATAATTATAATAAATAAATTGTTTACGAAACATTCAATTTTTGAAATACTAAGGCTTTTCTACCTCAGGATTATATTACTTTAGCTATATTTGGCAAAACATTTAGGAATATTTGGTCCCTAATGCTTTTAAACTGCGTACTATATTTGGCCTTTTGAACATTTTTGGATTCGTGCGTCACTGGTATGATATCTATGATAAGTTTATTGAATACCTACATTAGAACCTCTCGGCACGTGTATCTTGATTACTTATACCAGGGAGGGACTCACGGCAAGAGTATCATGAATACCTGCACCAGGTGCTCGCGGCATGTGTTTCTTAAATATAGATCATATATTATCGTCACGTGTTTCTGTAATACAATCATCAGGTACACTTTTAACATTTCTTCATGAGGTACACTTTTATCATGTTTTTATCAGGTAATTTTTAATATTGCTTCATCAGGTACACTTTTATCATTTCTTCATCATGTACATATTTAACATTTCTTCATCAAGTGTAGGTTCGAAAACGTTAGAGGTGAATGACAGTGATCAGAACAGTATAACTAGCAAAACAACCAACAATTGTCTACGGTTTACCGTACTAGATGGAATTCAATCCTGAATGTTATACTGTTTAACTCAATCGTTAGAATAAAATTATAATAACTCTTTCAACATATTGCTTGTTTGTAAATTGACAACCAGTATTTAAATTATTATATTTCAGTTGATGTGCATGTGTATTTTGATTGCATTTTTATTACAGAGACCTTGCAACGAGAAATTGTCTATTGTCAGAGAAAGGCTCCAGAAAAATAGTAAAAGTCGGCGATTTTGGGATGAGCCGATTGACTGGAAGGTAGATTATTATTATGATTAAAATCTTGAAAGACCCATTGACATTGCTTGAACATTGTTGGATAGGTAATTGTGAATGCATGATATCTATGGAATAACAGTATTTGAAGAGTTTTTCTGGTGATGCTTTTCTTTCTACTTCAAAATATCCCATGCAGCCGTTCACTATCAATGTTGACAAAAAAATTGAAAACTTCTATAAATCGCTTTATACTTAATAAATTACAAAAGGTGTGTTTTATACAAAGTGCAAAAGATCATGATCGGATTTTGCACTGTTTGATTTAATTTCTTCATTGTTTGAATGAAAAGTGTATTTTCCATTGGTTAATAAACTATTTGACATCTGAATTGTATTACAACCATAAAAAAGTTACGTATTCATTCAGAAAAAAAGATGCAACAACCACATCTTCCGATCATGTTACTGAACTTAGAAGCCATTGCTTATTTCAGAACAAATTACTACAGAAAGAAAGGTACGGCATTAGTTCCTGTTAAATGGATGTCTCCAGAGGCTTTCATCGACGGAGTTTTCACATCAAAGACAGATGTTTGGTAAGTATTTTTTATTTTAAGTAATTTAAGAAAAAGGTTTAAAGATTGCAGTCTGGCTATTTTTTTATGTGCGCAAGTGATGAATCGAAGCACCATATCCCTCATTTTAGATTATGAATAAATTGCAATGCTGAAAGAAGCATGATTATTTAATCGTCTTTAAAACTTGATTGATTACGCTCCTGTGTCTAATTGCAATTAATATCCCATTGTTTTTTTGTTTAAGAGAAACAAAGTAAATTAAGGCGACAGTGTCATACCGATGTCCAGATTTCACGACATCAAGGAAATCTTCCGACTTTACTGATCTGAACTCGCAATTTAGGTGATACATCATACTGGTCAACCAATTCGTGATGGTACCATAAAACTGATGTGATGGATTATCCATATATATATATATATATATATATATATATATATATATATATACTGTTTTATTGTTGATACATATATAGTCCTTAAAAGTGATTTACAGAAGCATTGGGTCACAAACGTCAGGTCTATCATTGCTAGGCAAATCATGGTAGGAGTCGAAAACGGTGAACAATCTTAACAACTTGAACACTTATAATCCATATACACGTACTGATTGAAAGCTTCCTACATATAAATGGAAAGGTTATAATAGGAAAATCAACTCATTTGTCGAACAGTTATGTTTCAACTGTCTATTTCTTGATATCCATCAAGATATGAACCTAAAACATACTACTATATATAAAAAAATTGTAGTTGTGAAAACTCTTGCCCTACCGATTTTAATTCAATGTTTAACGGTTTTACCTGACCCATCTCCAGATATATTAAAGTAGATTCAAGCTATGCTATACAAATTTGTGTGGGATGGTAAAGGGGACAAAATTAAAAGAAATATACTTATCTCAAATTATGAGGATGGCGGGGTAAAAAATGCCACATATTGAATCCTTTATAAAATCACTGAAGCTATCCTGGGTTAAAAAAGTTTTAAAATCCACAAATTATTCATCATGGAAGGTGTTATTGGCAGATCATCTTGAAATGAATGGTGGAGAAAATATGTGGCATTTATCAAAATCAGCAATCAATAAAAAGAAGAAATTTAATCCATTTTGGCAAAATGTAATTTCAGCATGGGCCTCACTGGGTGAACCTCTGACCACAGCCCCAAGTGACATTTTGTCTCAACCATTATTTATCAATGAAAATATTATGATTGATGGAAGAACAGCTTTTTATAATAGTTGGATAAAGAATAATATATTTTTCAGAAATGATCTCATTTAGGAAAATGGAGGTTTTTTTTACATCTTTGAAGAATTTATTAGGAAATATAATATAAAAACAACTTTCCTAGAGTTCTATGGACTAATTTTTGCACTTCCAAAGGACTGGAAAAATGTTATTCATTCACAAGTATTTTTCAAACTAAATACTGTCGTTCACAAAACTGTAACCGCCATAAAGACAGTGGATAAAGTATCGAAACATTTTTAACAAACTTTTCTAGATAAAATAAAGGAAACCCCATCTCGTATACAAGGGAAAATAAAAAATAAAATTGGGAATAAATATCGTGGCTGAAGAATGGAGTTATTTTTTTAGTTTGCCTTTACTTATAACGGAAGATCCAACACTAAGGGCATTTCAATACAGACTAATCCATAGAATTCTAGGAACAAATACTTTACTTATGAAGTGTAACTATAGTGAAACAGAATTGTGCACATTTTGTACAGAAACAAAAGAAACATATATACATCTCTTTTTTGAATGTAGATATGTTCGAACATTCTGGCTTATTTTTTTTCAAAAGTAAAATAAGTTTTCATCCAACTTTATTAAGTATAATCTTGGGTGTAAAATATCATGTATTTACAGATATTCTTAATACATGTATTCTCATATTGAAGAGATATGTTTACCTATGTAAAGTAAGATTTATAGTCCCATCTGTTGCTGAAGCAATTGAATGGCTTAGGTATTATTATAGAATTGACATGGTCTCTATGAGTATGTGCTCGACCAATAAAGCAATAAAAAGAAAAGAAAAATGGTCAAATGTTGATAATTTTATTAAGAAATAGAGCTCAATGAAGATGTATTCTGTATTTTATTATTAACCTAGTATTTTATAGTTTAGTAATAGTGATGGTTTAACTATATATATTTATGAATTCAAATTACAAAACTATTGTTTGTATATCTTTATTTGTAGATGAGATTTGAGAATGATATGAAAATAATAAAACAATAT
This sequence comes from Mytilus edulis, assembly GCA_019925275.1. NCBI lineage: Eukaryota > Metazoa > Mollusca > Bivalvia > Mytilida > Mytilidae > Mytilus > Mytilus edulis. Next base: position 91,038,631 of record CM034357.1, on the reverse strand, counting down.
ATTACAAAAAAAAGATACGAACCTAACCGTCCGTCGTCATTTAATTATTTTATCTTAAGGTCAACGGCATAGAATTATCAAATAAGAGTACATCATATGCATGTAATATTTGTCATTTGATGTTAAGTGTTCGCCGACACGTCATCAGTATATAAGAACATTGTTAACGTTAGCATGCAAAACTCATATTTGGCAGATGACGAATAGGACATTTTGGAAAACCTTGAGTTTGGCGAATTTAATTATTGCTTATTATTATTTCAACACTATGTATAATATAATACACAGTTTGATGATACATTTGATATATATATTTATTGCTGCGTCATTGATTCGTAAATGTTGTTTCTCTTTGCTTAGGAGTTACGGAGTTTTGTTATGGGAAGTATTTTCGTTAGGACATGTTCCATATCCTGGAAAGTCAAACGAAGAAGTAATGCAATTTGTAAAACATGGTGGACGTCTGCCGAAACCAGAAATTTGCACCGAGAAAATGTAATGATTTAAATATGCTAGTTTAAGTTGGACTTTTTTCTTCACTTGTATAAATTTTTTCAGCATATATTTTTCAGTTCTAGTTTGATAGTAACATTATCATAATTTTAGCAATTGGAATGAGCAATAAAAATAAATAATAGATATACATTGTAATATAACCTTGATAAAAATAGTGTTTAAAACAATTTGGCGGAATTCTGTTTGTCAGAAATAAAGTGGTATGCGTGAAGGAAGTTGATCCTTGAAAATCCATTCACTTTTCTTAACATTCTTTTTTTTCACTTGACTAGAACAGTACACACAAAGCGTGGTGAGGGTCATAAGTGTTTATCGTTTTTCATTTTGTATATAGATTAGAGTCATTAGACCGTGTTCACGTTTGAATGGTTTTACACTATTAATTTTTGTGGCCCTTTATAGCTTGCTGTTCGGTGTCAGCCAATGCTCTGTGTTAAACCGTACATTGATCTATAATGGTTTACTTTTTAAAAATGAGACTTTGATGGAGAGTTGTATCATTGCCACTCATACCACATCTTCTATATCCAAGGAGTGTCAATTATCGTATTGGTACACTGAATAAGGTGATTTTCTGTTAATTTTATCTTGTATTAACCAGTCATAAATATTCAATTCCCGTCTAGATATTTTTATAATTAATCCCAATAACATTGCCTGATTAGGGATGCAACATTTTCTCCAATATTTGCAAATGTTTTAAGACGTTGCATTTATACATTAAGACTGAAATTAAAAAAAAAACTAACAATAGAACAAGACGAATTTGGCGAACACAGTTATAAGTGTGAGTAGAAAATGGAATCTCTTCCTATAGATTCTAGGAAAAAGTATGAAAATTTTCAGAACCTACGCAACCAATAGTTTAAGTCCTCCTCAGAAACGTCTAAATGGGGTTTGGAATGGATGACATACTATTTACAGTAGTAGTCATTACATAGACTACCAAATGAGGTTGTCATGCTTAAAATAGACCGAGAGTAAATAATTTTACGCCATTCCATTAAAATGCTCTTAATTTCCAGATATCAGCTTATGACCAATTGCTGGGCAGATGATTCTAGCTTGAGGCCAAATTTTACAACAATCAAAGAGAAATTAAACAGTATTGAACAGGTATATTGAACGTATATGAATTTTATAGATTCGGTTGACAACAAATTCATAAGGGGTATGTGTATACAAATCTACACAAATCAAGTGTAGATACATACAAACCTATACACAATATGTAAAATTTAATCTCATTAGATAAGATGGTTACACTACTGTCCTAGATTGTAATAGGGGAGTGTTTGGCTCCAACAAACTAGTTTAACCCTAAAACATTCTGTATGTCTAAAGTCAGAGTCCTGTTATTGAGTGTTGTTTAGTTTGTTGCGGTTTATCACATTTGTAATCCGATTTTGTTTTTATTGTGCTGTTAAACCACTGTCCCAAGTTAGTGGAGCATTGGCAATATCTAACTAGTTTAACCCTGCCATATTCTGTATGTACCTGTCCCAAGTCAGGAGCGTGTAATTCAGTGGTTTTCGGTTGTTGGTGTGTTACATATTTGTTTTTCATTCATAGTTTTGTCATAAATGAGGCTGTTAATTTTCTTCATTTGAATTTGTTTTACATTATTTTGTCATTTTGGAGTCTTTTGTAGCTGATATTACGGTATGGGCTTTGCTCATTGTTTAAGGTCGATGAGAGTGGTCTTATTGTCAATCATAACACGTCGTCTTGTCTTTATAGATATCAAGGAAAAAATCTAATGCATTTTACTGAATTGTCTTTTTGTGTTGATATAAATGTTTGTTTTCCTAAAATCAAGATCATGAAAATGGCTTACGTGTAAACTATAAGAAAACGTATTAACAAATTTAAACTATCTATTATGATATGATATTTGCTTTATCTTTCAGTGTGAAAACAACAGTACCTCGAATCCGTATTTGTCAGTCCCCTGTTGACACAGCAGCACCATTATGTATATCATTCAAAGACAGAACCAATTAGGTCGGACCTAATGAATGCACATTGTGTGATGAACTAGTCATGTCATAATTGTATTTAAATACTTGAAATGTAGATAAATCCAATGACTATGTTGTCCTTATCATTGTAATATGCCATTGGTTGTTAGGCAAACAACACACAATCAATATAAACTTCGACTTTGTTTCATTGATACATTTTGTTTTATTTTAGGTATTTACAATAATAAAAATGTTCGTAAATGTGTATATGATATGCCTGTTTATTACTAAAGCCTGTATTAAAGTTTTCCAATACATATACATGTAATATATCTGTTGCACATATTAGTACATTATCGATGATACATGTAAGTGTAGTTCTGTAGCTACATTGTATTTATACAACAACTTTGTACTTGGTATTTTTCCTTTGTTTATTCGTGGAAACCCCTACTGTTTTTTTTCTGATTATTTTTTTCTTCTTCCGCTAAACTTGTTACGTGCCCTGTTTTGTGGTTTCGCAATATGTCGCCTAGATTTTTGCATGTGATATCGATATCCGCAACCGTAAAAGAAAGCGACAAATTTGTTTTACCAAATTGCTCGATATATCCAGAGGATTTTTTGTCCAATTTTTGACGGAAGCGATACGAAGACTCCATATGAGAGTCATTTTCACCTAATGCATATTATATAAGTGATATGCATTTGTTACTGGTAAACTTTAAGAAATGGAGACATAAGTTCATGTTTTGAAGTTCTTGGTCCAAAGAATAGAAACCTAGATCAAGGTTAAAGGTCAAGGTAAAATTCTAAATTACAACTTTTCCTTGTTCCTTGATCTCCTCGGTCTCTTTTTAAAGAACTAGTGCAAAACGCTTGCCTAATTTTGACTAAGGTATCATAATGTGGTCTGAATCAATCCAATGACATCTTATAAAAGTTATTGAACCTGAAATGATTCGATTATGGGTTAATTGGTTATTACTTGGTACATGATAAAGCCATAAGGTCTTTTGCAAACTGTTTTTTGACATGTGACTGTAAAATATATCAACCGAAAGTGACCTTGCTTTAACAGGAAGTAGGTATTTTTGCACTTATTTCAAGGAAAAATACCTAGAAATATTAATTTGAATATGCATTTATAAACAATTTGAGACCGGACGTGAATTTAACAAAACCGGAAATACCTAATATCTTCCATATTACAGTCAAAAGTATATAGAAACCATATATTTTCTAAATCAGTGTTAATAACGCTATTATCTGAGACTGGAAGTGAATTTTTAAACTGGAAGTTGACAATTACCTCCCTTATTTCAGGCAAAAATATATAGACACATTTATTTATTGAATCAATTTGAAGAAACATATGCTTGAGTAAACCGAAAGTAGATTCTCATTAATAATTTATCACATTGATTTGTTACTATATTTATCCTTGGGTTACTATTAAAGAAAAACAAGTAATGCAATAGACGAACGGATACATTCAAATAGATTAAAAATACAACTAAAATTGTCAGGAGACCATACTGGATATGTCTATCTTCGAACAGCTTTTATTTACAGTCTTATACGTATCCTATGACAGTCCTAATTAAATTTTATCACAAGATATGTATATTTGAATTTTGAATGATCCTCATCGGCTTTCGTACTTATCAACGATCCATTGTATCACAACTGACAGTTGGATCGAAATCTCAACAGCTGTTGTCATTTTAATTTAATTTACACAAAATTGATGGATTTAATGTGGTCACACAACAAAAGATATACAATCAATTAAAATATCAATGGGATTTGAAATCAAATCCGATTTGTATATTGTAGTTTCCTATGTCATGTCATATGTTCAAATTAGAGTTAAACTAATTTAGAAATAGCACTGCTCATCAAGGGTTTCTGCAGGAACGTGTTTGACGCCTGGCTAATTTCATCCCAGCGACATTTTGCAGCTTCGTTTAAATACGGATTGACAGGATTTATGATGTATGGCGTAGCATATCTACAAATATATAGACACATCATTCCTTGTTTACTATACGTGTTATAACTCGATATGAAAAAAAATAACAAGTGCAATTATCAATCTTTAAACAAAAAGCAGAAAACAGCAAGTGACCCCAAATACCAAAATAAACCGAAAAAGTAATCACCAACACATACGTACTACAAATGTTTGTGTGAGTTTTAGTATATTTTGTCTACTTGATGATATCTTTTGAAATATGATGAAAGGCAGCCAATACATTTGTGTTCCCTGAATAGGACAGTAGAGTACATCAGAGTAGTGGCAAATTCATGTTAACCGATTTGATTCAAATTCCAATATTTGATTTGTAACACAATACAACCTCTATCAATTACAATATAGTCTAAAATAAACTATAAGCAATACATGGACTCAAAAATATATATATGATCATTTCGTGTGAATCTAAGTCCGGACCCAATCTAATTAACACTCGAGATGACTTTAGACTGCCGCATGATCCGACATTAACATAAAAATGAATATAATTAGGTAGCTGCTACTTGCTTTAGGTCTTTCTGATGTCATGCTATTGGTTAAAATGATAAGTTAATTATCGTGTTTACCAGTATAAGAACGTTCGTTTGGTAATCGAATCAGACAAAAGTTCTAGTGAACTGCTTGAAGCAAGACACAAAGTATTGTTATATATTTATCAAAAAGTAGTATTTCAATATTCAGCCCCATTCTACTATTTACATTATCACTGAACTAGTACATATTTGTTTAGGGGCCAGCTGAAGGACGCCTCCGGGTGCGGGAATTTTTCGCTACATTGAAGATCTGTTGGTGACTTTCTGCTGTTTTTTTTTCTATGGTCGGGTTGTTGTCTCTTTGGCACATTCCCCATTTCCATTCTCAATTTTATTACGATGTATGCAAAATAAAAGTTACTTTGTAAATAATTTAGTGTTTCAACTTAGTTCATGAAAGGCTGATGCTAAGTTTTTGTCTTCTTTTTCTTCATGACATTTATTTTCCGCAAAAGTATGCACAAGAACAAAAAAATATTTATTAAAATCGGTGATACATTGGAAACAAAGAATACACTTTTTTAATTTTCACTTGTGTACAAACGCTGTGACATTAGAAAAGGATACTGTCTGCAATAATGGCTTCTCCGGTTCAGTTAATATTTTGGAAAAATCTTAAGCCTCGGTCACACTTTACCGGATAGCTCGAACGGACGCCTAACGGATAACTTTTTTTCAATCCGTTCATGTCCGTTAGACGTCCGTTCTTATCCATTAGACGTCCGTTCATATCCGTTGCATGGCCGTTACGCGTACGTTTTATCCGTCGACGTCCGTTCTGTCCGGTGGAAAGTTTTGAGCATGTTCAAAACTTTGAACGGACGTCCAACGGATAAAATGTCCGTTAAACGTCCGTTAGGCGTCCGTTTTGTACGGTACTCGTCCGTTTCGTTTCCGTTTTGTATCCGTTACGTGTCCGTTATACATCCGTTGGAAATCTGGAAGATAAATTCACCAACGGACTTCAACCGGACGTTTAACGGATAAAACGGATGTTGAACGAATGAGAAACGGACTCCTACCGGACGTATAACGGATAAAACGGATGATGAACGGATCTGAAACGGATAAATGCCAAATGAAAATTTCGCGTCAGAAATGCCAATTATTGGTATGTCAGATTTTTTAAGGTTCATGAATTCTTATTATTCATAATCGATCTTAGAGTATATGCACGTCTTCACAATCAACAGCTCTTTTTCATGTCAGACACTGCCCTTTGGCGGAATTTCGAAGACCAAACTAACACCAGTTACACAGAAACATTTTGAATATTTATGCGATTTACATGTATTATTATTGTCGCATTTGATTTTTTCGTATATCTTGTTCATCCGTTTTATCCGGTACGCTTCCGTTAGGTGTCCGTTTTATGCGGTACTCGTCCGTTGGGTGTACGTTCGACATCCGTTCTGTCCGGTACGTTTCCGTTTCTCGTACGTTGTATATCCGGTGTGTGTCCGTTATGCAGCCGTAACACGGCCGTTTTATTCGGTCGGTACATCAACGGACGCCCAACGGATAACATTTTGTCCACGGACAACTTTTATTTTCATCCGTTAGGCGTCCGTTCGTGATATCCGGTAAGGTGTGACCGAGGCTTTAAGGTCTCTAACGGAAATTATGTGTAGTAAGTTTTTATAAATAGCGGTTATGTCACATGGAAGATCACGTGTACTATTTCGATCAATCATAAATGATTTAACATTCGTTTTATAACAATGGTTTTAGGGGAAATACTCCTCTTATAATTAGCTATGAGAAAAACATTTGACATCTTTTATTTGATGAATATTAACGTTGTAAGATATTGGAAAACGAACTGTCCGAAGATACCCAACTGTACCCAAATTATTTCGATTCTGATTAGGACATTTAAGGTAATTTCTATTTCCTATGTGCATAAGTGTAAAACGTTTTTGTAGGCTCTTCCATGAACCTCCTTTTTGTGTTTGTAAATGGGTAAACGACTGGCAATGTGATTTTTCAGAGGAAGGAGTTTTGAACAGCCAGCATGAACGGTTGTCGTATCTAGGTCAAAGATGTCAATTTCGAATTGCCACACGTTACAGTCATAATAAATGAATTAGTAACAACATGTGCATCATTTAAGGGGTTAAAAGTGTTTTAAGTTAATAATATATATTAAGTACATGCCAATTTGATAAAATTCATTATTCTGCAGTAGTCAATATACGCATGTGCAAACAAAATTTTCTGCATTTAGAGCATGGGTATATTCACAAAGCGAATGAAGCACGTCATATTAGTATTTTACATTTTTAAACGAATTATTCAGAATAATTGCAAAAATTACATCCTACCTAATTATAAAGTGCATGGCTGATATAAAATATAAAATAGGTAAATTTTGTCATTTCATCATTTTATAAAGTAAAAGTTATATCCATAATTGTGACACATGTCATAGTATGAATCAATAACATATTCACAATCCTTCACACAATTGTGTTAAATCGTTTTGAAAGTGATCTTATTAAATTCATCACACATAGCGAATCTGTATTGTAGCATACATTTACTTTTACAGTATTTCTTTATCTTTTTCTTTTTTGAAAGCGTAACATTAGAGCTATCTTCTCTTATTTTATCTCAGAATTCTATGTTGTAGTTTTCGTTTTATAGCATAAAATTAGGTTTTCAATGCATAATTTATACAAAACCTATCAATTTTGCAAAACCTGTAGCTTGAGAATAAGCCCCGTGACCCATTCTTTTTTTTATTATTATTTAGCATGATATAAACTACATTTTGGCAAATTAATAAAACATTCTAGGGATTATAATATAGACACCCCATCTACCTTAAGATCGAAAATTAGTAAAACAAAAGTTCCAATTAGCAACAACACTCAATAAACTTTAAACGAATGAAACGCGTACTAAGTAAATATTTTTTGATTTAAATAAGGAAAATTATGACCTCACGTATAAAAATGCATCAAATCGTGTGCACTTTCACCGAAATCAGTAGAGTCTAGTGTATTACTACAGAGGGCAATTAATACCCAACTGTTACATTATTACCTATGTACGTGTACATTGTAAATGTACGTTGTTATCAAAATTATATTAAAAACATATTTACTGCACTTAAATTACCATGTATTTTATGGTTATTGCTCCTTTGTGAATATTTTCCAAAGGTTCAACAGACCTCTATGATTTTCTGTTAGCATAACACTAGTATTTACCTTTGTTGAAACTCCCTGTCGTAAAACTGTCCCACGAATTCAACTCTTATGTGATTAGGAACAGCGATTGTTTCCATTACTTTTTCAATGCATTTGTTAGCTTGAAATGAACAGGAGAACCGTCCTGATCCCAAAGATGAATGACAAGTAACTCAAGAGCAAAAGATGATGGAGAGTTCTACAAAGATAAAACAGTTTTAGCAATGCGTTTGATCCATATAATTTCCATTACCAGAAATAAACTTTTTACTATATTCTGATTTCTCTCACCATTTCAACGTGTTATGGGCTAACTTGATACATACATCATTGCACTTATAAAGTAATTGTCTTTATTTTGTTTTATAGTTATAAGAAGATGTGGTATGAGTGCCAATGAGACAACTTGCCATCAAAGTCAAAATTTGTAAAAAGTAAAACATTATATGTTTAAGTATGGCATGGAGCCTGGGCTTACACCGAACAGCAATCTATTAAAGGCCCAAAAATGTATAGTGTGAAACCATGCAAGCAGGAAAAAACGGTCTAATCTATATACAAAAACGAGAAACGACAAAAACTTATGATCCACATAAACAAGCCCAACCCTGCCTAAAGAAATATATTAGTGTAATCATTTGAAAACAGTTATCAAAGTAGTCATAAGGAAGTAATCCTGATTAGAATATTCATACTTGAGCTTAACGTACTGACGTAGATTAAATGCTCAAGAAACGCACATATGACGTAAACAAATATTTAATAAAACAAAACAATCTGACGGACAGATAGCGAGTGATATCAAGAGTATTTACAACATTTTGCTATATGTATTTATGACCATATACACAAAGCAGTTATTTAGAATAAAATAAATACGGATACTGGAACTATTGACAATATTATCACCTTAAAACTAGACTAAACAGTCCGCTACGTTATTAGTTGGTCTTGATATGTATATACGAAGGATTTTTTATGTTTTATACATTTCAATAAATGGGATATATTTATTCTAGCTGGTGTTATGTAATTTTTACGTCAGAATGTTGCCTCAAAGTCGTAAACACCCATTTTCGTCTAGTCAAACCCATTGTCATAGTCAAAATAAACAATTACTTCTTTATCAATTATGAGTAATCTCAAAGTTAAATTTGAAACATTAAACATGTTAAATGTTTTGGAATATAGCATTATAAGTATCATCCTACTTAATATTCATTGTTCGTCACATAGTTAAAACATGCATACTGAAGACAAAGATTAAAAAAAAAAGCTCTAGCCTCATACAAGTATGAAAATAAATATGATATAATATGATATTGTTTCAAAAATGTTCAAATTTACAATATACATTAAATGTCACTTACTAAATGCTCTTCAATTTTGAAAAATACCAAGGAAAGACATTGCAGTTACAAAATACTAAGTGACAAAAAATTAAAGGCGGAAGGGACGTCCTCAACTTTACCATTTAAAAAGCTTGGTTCAATAGCTTCATTATCGAAAGCAATAACCAAGTGTCAAGACATATATGACAGGAAGCTCTGGAATATACAAGTAGTATCAACTAGGATATATCAACTTCATACTCTAAGCAATTAGGAATCTGTGCTGAGCTAACTTCGTCGCGACAATCAGACAAGTATAAAGAGTTAATTGATGATACCTGAATAGACACATTCTTCCAATACTTTACAAATCTAATTAGCTTTTTCAGTTGCTCGGTTCTGTCTCTTTTGACAAATTCTCTCTGCCATTTTGTCAAAGAAGGGGTGTATAGATTACGTTTTTCCTTTGACGCTGCTCTCATTTGAGTGTGGATACTCCTCAAATTAACTGAAAATCAAATTTTGACACTATTTTCAAATGTGATAACAAAAAAATAATTCTTTCATGCCACATTTTATGCTCATTTTAACTTGGGTAGGCATTATATTTGTCAATATCTTAATACCGAGAGTTAGAGAGGTGTTAAATGGTGACAAATATAATGCCTACCCATGTTAAAATGAGCAACGAGCATGGCATGCTAGAACTATATCGATTATTATAGGACAATTTTTAACATGTGCACTTCGAAGCGGACATGTAATACACACGAAAGTCAGCCAGTTTGATTTGATGTACAAAACATGTTATAGAAAATCAACAGTTTCACGACAAAAAATAAACAGATACATTTAAACGTCCTTTAGAAGGTTTCATTTAATTTCCTAGCGATCAACACCAACAAAAATGTCAATGTTTATCTCAGGTGTTGTTAAAAATTCTACTGACATTGAATTTGAAATTGTGACGTCAATCACATGCAGCCCAGGTTTCATTAAAATCAAAACATTGCTTTGTATCCAAAGACAAAGAAGAATGTCATATTAGAATAATTATTTCTTTAAAGAAATGTAAAAACGTTTTACAATCAAATTATTTCTTATTATATGTAGACGATTGTCCTTACCGAGATCTTCAAAGTTAACAGCTGGTAAAAGGTCAACACTAATAACATGGATATGACCAGTCCCTGATTCTCTACACACAGTTTCGAAAGAGACAGCTCTTTGATGTACCTGCACATTCTGGTATTTTCGGATAATTACACCTTTTATATACTCCAAGATTTCCTTTAAGTCATTGTTCAGATGATCCACAGACCGATATTGGCTTCTTGACAACAAGAAAATTAAATCCACATCTGACTTCCCCCCTTTAATAGCTGTTCCTTTTGCTGTAGATCCAGTCTGAATATAGAAGGATTTTATTGTAGTGGACATTGCAGCAGCTCAGTGATTTTTGTAATTAAGCATGGGGTAGGGGCGTGATTCATCTGTTTTAGATATTAAGCGGAATTTATACTATCCCTGTTATCAGAAATATGTTCTGTGCGTAAGATGTTGACAGGGCTAACGCTAAAAGAGTAAAAAATGCTAAATTCCTGAATGGTTCCGCTGCTTATGAATGCCTGGAAGTCATACTTTAAGTACGTTTCCATCCTATATCAAAATGTAGGAATTTTCACGCTACATTCAGTTAGAAAACAGATAAATGGTAGGTATTTTGTAAATATGAATCTTGAGGTTTTACGTAAGGTTTAATGTCCAGAAATCCGGTAAAGAAACTGAATGGTTAACGTACCGGTACGCATGCGTTCTTCTGTGCGGTCTACGTTTTGGTGTAAGGTTCAAATATCGTATCGAGGTGCATAGTATTAGGATTGCGTTATCATTTTTAGCTAAATCACGACCAGTTTCAATCTAAAGATAATGATGTTATTTATGTGGTGTGATTTCGGTTTCGACATTTTCCCTTTGTATGTATATAGCGATATAGTGGTTATAGCGAAGACGTTTCTTATGTTTTCAGCTTTTATCTTTAAATTAATTATTCATCACAGCTGTTCAAGTTATTTATACAAAGTGATATCGCTACGAGATGCTACTGCTTGTGGACGTTTCGTCCCCGAGGGTATCACCAGCCCAGTAGTCAACACTTCGGTGTTGACATGAATATCATTAATGTGGTCATCTTAATAAACTTCTTGTTTACAAAACTTTGAAATTTTCGAAATACTAAGGCTTTTCTTATCCCAGGCTTAGATTACCTTAGCCGTATTCGCCACAACTTTTTGGAATTTTGGATCCTAAATGCTCTTCAACTTTGTACTTGTTTGGCTTTATAAATATTTTGATATGAGCGTCCCTGATGAGTCGTATGTAGACGAAACGCGCGTCTGGCGTACTAAATTATAATCCTGGTACATTTGATAACTATTTACGACACATGGTCGATGCCACTGCTTGTGGACGTTTCGTCCCCGAGGGGTATCACCATCCCAGTAGTCAACACTTCGGTGTTGACATGCATATCATTAATGTGGTCATCTTAATAAATTTCCTGTTTACAAAACTTTGAAATTTTCGAAATACTAAGGATTTTCCTATCCCAGGAATAGAATACCTTAGCCGTATTCGGCACAACTTTTTGGAATTTTGGATCCTCAATGCTCTTCAACTTTGTATTTGTTTGGCTTTATAAACATTTTGATATGAGCGTCATTGATGACTCTTATGTAGACGAAACGCTCGTCTGGCGTACTAAATTATAATCCTAAAACCTTTGATAACTATTTACACCACTGGGTCGATGCCACTGCTGGTGGACGTTTCGTCTCCGAGGGTATCACCAGCCCAGTAGTCAACACTTCGGTGTTGACATGAATATCATTAATATGGTCATTTTAATACATTCCCTGTTTACAAAACTTTGAAATTTTCGAAATACTAAGGATTTTCTTATCCCAGGCTTAGATTACCTTAGCCGTATTCGTCACAACTTTGAATTTTGGATCCTTAATGCTCTTCAACTTTGTATTTGTTTGGCTTTATAAATATTTTTATATGAGCGTCACTGATGAGTCTTATGTAGACGAAACGCGCGTCTGGTGTGCTAAATTATAATCCTTGTACCTTTGATAACTATTAGGTGATCTAAGGTGAAATAAAATAAATCAAGAATTCAAAACTGATACTTTAAGCTGGAAGAGTATTAGTTAAAAAAAGTTAGAAAATAAGCTAAACATTTTGCTAGATCTTGGAGCTCCTTTTCGAGATATTTGATCTATAAAATACGGGGAGAAAAGCCTGACTCGGACTGTTCCCTCATATTTGCATTGGTATTATTTGGGTCTCAAATCAAAAGAAAGAAAATCCAGAATCTGCTAAAATTTTGTCAAATGACCTTTTTTTTAGCTATTAAGTTTTATATTAAAAGATAAATAGGTGTTATAGGGCAAAATATGTTACGTTGTATCGTATGAAAAAACACCAAGGAGTCCGACCATTTGACACTTATTCCAAAACTTCACCTAAGTTCATCCTTAAAGACACCATTTCCGACTTGAACACATCGTTGTATACATGAAGCATTGATAAAGTATTTTACATTTATTAGTTAATCTTGACTATTTTCTATGCATGCAAAAGCTGTAGCTATATATTTGTAACATACATATTTTTAATAACTTTTCCCTTCGACATCCTACTCTTTCCCAACCCCTTATAAAAACAGCCAGAGTTATAGGTTACGCTGTTGAATAGAAGAGGTTAATATAGTATTTGATAAAATAGTGAAAATACATCTATACATATTATTTTCCACTTTTTTCACCTGTAACATTTGAACATAAGAAATCCAAACTTACTGAAAGAGACACTGGCTACGAGATATATAAAAAATCGAAAATATGATTTGTTTATTCAAATATTAATGCAAGTGAAATAACAATTCGATTTAGCAGACAATATGGTTCAATTTTGTGAAAAAAAAACGAAGAAACATTGATGATGAATTATTAACTTGCAATTGTATTTGAACCTGATTGAATCCGTATTCATGTGAACTTCAATTAAAATCCCTTAGCTAGAGATAAATAACAAATGGAATGTGCATGATGAGGTTTTTTTTTAAAGAAAAATAATGTCAACATTGATTTTGAAACAAAAGTAAATCATTTGATAACTGATTCGATCAAAAAAAAAAAAAACCCATACTTATACTGGTTAAAACTTTGGTTAACGTAGTTTAAATTTCTGATATAAATACAATGGAAATAGAAAAATTGAATTCCAAAAGTTCACTTTCTATTTATATTTCTATGTATGTTTATTTGGCTTAAATGACAATCAGAGGTCTTCGGACGTCAACTCGAAAGTTAATTAGATAGCGTTTGAACTTAAATACACACGAAAGAAGCTATATATTATCGTGCCCATGCCCTGTTCATTGTTTTTTTTAATACTTTAATAATATGGATAAATGTTTGACATTGTTATAAATCAAATATGAAAATTTGAGTCAAATCGGCGAACACAAATTTGACAGCTAGTGCTTATTCAATGGAATAAATATTTTAATCAACTCAAATGCGTGTTTGAATTATGCTTTAAGGTAATGAAATATTAATATAGTTCTGTCAATAGTATTTAGTTTAATTTGATTTAATGGACAGTCGGATCTTATTTAACTATTATTTTGATTTCTTATCTTTTAAATTCATACACAAGTAATTAAAGACACACAAGAAATCCATAATATAGTAGACTTTTGTAGTAAATCATATTTATTTCCTAAAGAGGCATTTTGAAACATTGAAAATTTGGAAGAGTGTTAATATGATCATTATTACTCTATGTTTGTTGTACTATAAAATGATTCATAATTGTCAATGGCATTTGTTAACAAGTACTATACCATCCCTACAAAAGTTCCCGTAATTTTTGACGTTGTCATAAAAAATGTCTGAAGTCACAATGTAAAAGTAAACAACGATACCGGAAATACCGGAAGTAACTTGCACGAGAGGCATTATTATGGGTTTTGTGCACAAGATGCCCCTGATATGGGTTATCAGCCCGGGTGGGAAATTATGGCTTGTGTACTTCCACTCATTACACATATGCAAACGCTATCATATCAATACTAAGTATAAGATAAATCATAGCATATTGTCAATTAACTGAAACTAAAAAATATAATTACAAATCAAATGACAGGTTTATATCAATGTTTTTTTTCTAAATGAAAGTCTTATATATATTAATAATGTATTATATTGAGTTAAATAAATCCCGAAGTAGCATTTTTCAACAATGGTTTCTGCAGGAACTTGTCCGCCTCCCGGCTTATCTCATCCCAGCGACATTTTGCAGCTTCATTTGAATATGGATTGACTGGATCAATGATATATGGAATAGAGTGGCCCCTTTAAATATAAGAAAAAAAATGTTTTCGGAAGAAGAACTAAATGTAATGGAATAACTTATGTCTTTACATACTAAAATAGTGGTCTGATCTATAAATTTAACCGATTTTATCTTATTTCCAAATATGATATTTTGACTGATGGTTGATTTGAATGGCGAACAGTACCTGCATGATACTTTCCCTGTAGACGCACCTTGTCTCGGCATTTAGTTTTAAATTCGTGCGATATCCACATTGGTTTTTTTTTTTTCTAGAATCGTTCCTTGTGTGTACAGTTTTTTGTATTGAACTGAGGAAAGGATATAAATTGCTGTTTATATTTGATTTCTTTATAGGAAGTTTCTATGGATAAATTGCGACAGTGATTATAGAGAAATCTTCATTAGGTACGAAAATTATCACAAAGATAATGTGTTTTTGAATTTATTAAACATAAGGAATTTAGACTGAGTTTGACCATAAATGGTGATTCATAACAATACAGAAAGAAGTTTGCTATCAAACGGCCGGAATATGCCACAATATGTCCATTATTCTTGTATCGGATAAGAAATTCAGATTGACTTAAGTTTTTGAATATTAGTTCATTTTTATAAACATCAATTTGTATTGGTCTGTTGATTTGTCCCGTTGATTTCGATTCGATCTATTCTGACTTGTCTCCTCAAAGAAGCTTAAGGTATATTGGTCAACAGCATATTGATCTAATCATTTCATTAATGGAGATCAATCTAAAATTCTACCTAAATCAGTTAAGATAAATATTATTTAATTATATAAATTGAATTTCAACGTCACATAATGACTTATGTATTTTAAAAGATAAAATAAAACAATGTTTCATGCACATTTTTATGTGTGTGCGATTATTACAGCATTGGCCTTTCTAAGAAAAAAGAAGAATCACAAAAATACTGAACTCTGATTTAAATTCATAACGGAACGTCCCTAATCAAATGGCAAAATCAAATGATAAAACACATCAAACGATTGACTGTCATATTCCTGAATTGGCACAGGCATTGTTAAATGTAGAAAATGGTGGATTAAACCTGGTTTTATAGCGCTAAACCTCTCACTTGTATGACAGTCGATCAAATTTCCTTATTTTTTATAACGATGCGTGAACAAAACAGGCATAATAGGTAAAATTGTCAAAATAGGGATATAGCAATCATCTCAGTGTCACATATCAATCAGAACAAAAACAAACAAATATTTAACAAAGAAGCATAACGAATAATACAAAGGATATATTAAATTTAACAAGCACATGCATTGCTTTAATACTTATATATGTATTCGAAATCAACCCAAATAATTGAAGTCCTGTGACTGCATTAGAAGTTCACATCAACTCTAGTTGAGAGTCGCATGTTAGAGTTAGAATATTACGTCACATATGAAGAAATCATTCATCTATTAAGTGATTAAGGAGAACTTGATTATTTGTCACAAAAGGACATATTTATTTAACAAAAAACAACCTATTTCCATTATATAAAATATCAAAGCATTGTATTCACCTTTGCTGAAACTCCTGGTTGTAATATTCGAAGAATTCAACTCTTATGTTTTGAGTATCAGTTATAGTTTCCATTACTTTCCTCAATGCATTTGTCAGTTTAAATTGTTGAGGTTTGTGATTCTTTTCCCAAAGAAAAATTATCAGTAGTTCAAGTCCAAACGATGACGGAGACCTCTGGGAAAAGAAAAAGAAGAACATTTTTTTTCAGTTTTTGTGTTTTTGTGCTTTACTGTTTAAACTATTTAGAACTAAAAAGAAGCTACATTTATGTACAGAACGTACTTTTTTTTTTAGCTCGGAATGGTCAATTAAATTTCGTTTCAGTACATTGGCTTTACAGTAGAAATTTCTATTGCAAATTTCAAAGATTTGAATGGCTTTTATTTTCCACTGTAGATATGTCATAAATTAATTGACGTTACCTCAACACAAACACTCTTCCAGTACTTTACGAATCTGATAAGCTTTTTTAATTGCTCTGTTCTATCTTTCTTGATAAAAGCTCTCTGCCATTTTGTTAAAGATGGCGTATACAGATTTCGTTTCTCATTTGTTGTTCCTCTCATTTGGGAGTGAATGCTTCCGATATCAGCTGAAACCAAATTATGATAATATAAATTTTACTTGTATAACAAAAAATCTTCATTTTAGATATCATGTCATTGAAAATAAATTCAAATACAATTGTATTGCACCAAAGTGTTTTAATTAACTAAGGGGAAGATTGGTAGTGTCTTAAACTTCATTCATACTGTAAATCACCGCTGAGGTGTAGTGTTGTACAACATTTTTTAATAAGCTCTACAACTCTCCTGAAGGAAAATTCGCGTAATGCGAGTCAATAACAGCGAGAGAAAAATTCACATGACAAAACTGTGATTTGTGTCTATCCAAATTAAATTAGATGAAATGATGGACGTGATTGTTAGGCATATCTATATTCAAACATTGACATATAACAATTTGCAGAACTTTTGATTTTGATAAATCTATGTACATATGAAGCTATTGTTTTGACAGGAAAGACATTTGTATTGCTATCATCACTCATAAGGCAATAGTTTTAATCTAGAGTAGTGTTACTATATAAAATTGTGAAAGGAAATGGGGAATGTGTCAAAGCGACAACAACCCGACCATAGAGCAGACAACAGCCGAAGGCCTCACTTAGTCTTCAATGTAGCGAGAAACTACCGCATCCGGAGGCGTCCCTTCAAGCTTGGCCCTTAAAATATGTATACTAGTATCAGCTGAAATGGACGATCATACCTCAACTCCGAATCATACACAAGAAACTAAAATTAAAAAACCATACAAAACTAACAAAAGCCAGAGGCTCTGAATTGGACAGGATGCAAAGTGCGACGGATTAACATGTTTATGAGATCTACCCTCCCCCTATACTCTAGACCAATGTTAGAAAAAAAAGCGCATAACAATCTGCGATTAATGTTCAGTTCAAGAGAAGTCCGAAATGGATCAAAAATGTAACAAAAGAAATATAAACGATAGCCCAATATACATAAATAACCACAAATACTAGCAAGACTACTAGTATATTTTTTGATTGTCCAATAGATTGGGATTTTTGTAATTCTGACCAAATACATTTTAATATTACATTTTATTAAAGGGTTTACCTTAGATTTATACATAACAATTGTTATACTAATATTTAGAAATGTCAAAAATATCAATATCATGGTAAAAATAAACCCTTATAATATTATTTCAATTAATTCAGGTTGAGGATATTTATTTTTCTTATCATTTCAATCAAATATACATAGCTGTTTATGGTAACACATATTTTAGATAAAATGAACATAACTTTTATCGGAATGGATTTCATAAATAAAGAAGACCTCAATTGTATTTTTACTTTATACAATATTTTCTTAATTGTATAAGAAATACATCTTCTTTGTCTTTGTCTTTGATTAACAATTTTGTCTAGTATAAATTAAGAGCAATATATATTATTAAGACTTATAGTTTTATATCTGAACAATCTAACATTTATTGAGTATGCTATTGAGGTACGAATTATGCACTGTCTCTTAAATAATGTCATTCAAAGGTTATTTTTTTGCCAATTGATAAAAGCAATAAATAAAAGAAGAGTTTAATTAAAAAACCACCCTATATATATATGGTGGCTTATTCATTTTTGACAATGACAATCAATAATCATACTGGCTAACCTGTTACATGGTAATAATTGAGGCTGATGTAATAAGTAAGAAATAGAACAAATAATAATAATAAATTCATTCTTGCCATCTCCGAAATTAACAGCTGGTAAGATGTCAACATCAATAACATGGGTGTGGCCAGTCCCGGGTTCTCTACAATCTGTCTGGAATGAAACTGCTCTCGGTTGCACACGCACTTTCCTGAATTGTGGACACGTGTTCAGTGCATCTTTGATATAATTTAAGATTGTCGGCAGGTCATCATAAAGTCGATCAATAGATTGATATTCTCTTCTTGACAATAAGAAAACAAGATCTACATCTGACTTTCCTTTTACAGCCGTTCCCTTTGCAATCGATCCAGTCTAAATATAATATGACGGTATTTGCAATCAAATTAATACATTTCGAAATACTAATGAAACTTTTATAGGAACACATTTTTTAGAGAAATAACAAAATCAACGGCGTTGGAAGTTAAAATTTTGACAGGATAGTACCAATTATGCATACATTTTTAAGTTTTCGTTTTATTATTTTTTTCTATTGTTATTATTTGGTGTTTAAGTGATTAGCGATGAAATATGAAAAATGTAGGCATGCAAAATCTAATAAAAATCGGAAAAGAGTTGACCTTTATGAAAAAATTTAACTTTCAGGCAGAGTACTGCTTTTCAATATCAACGTTCAAAAGTGATAGTATTTACAAACTTAGATATATTTGACACCAACACATCGGTCCGGCGTACCATATTATATACTGGTTATCGTTGATGACTTTTTGTGCGTTTATCATTATTTATTACGTATGTCAATTTTGTAAGCTAGCTGTAGTAGTATTTCTAAAATGATGCCGACAATTACCAATTTGATAGTTATTACATATTCTCACCTTTAAGACTTCATCTGGTCTGTATTTTTCCTTTATATTATTCTTTAGAATATCACTGACATTCTTGATGACACCTTTCCATACTGTTCTGTATGCATCATTCGTTTCAACATGGTCTCTAATAAATACTTCTAAATCATGTTCAGTCCGAATAGAATCAATTGAAACATTTGCCATTGCCATCGTGTACTAGTTTATATTAAAATAGAAACACGATAAAGATATACATTGATTTATATTATCATGAATAGTCGATTGTAAACGCTTGTAATTTTTGCGTCGCTAAATGACCTATATTTGAATTTCTCGGAAAAAAGATGTGATTTAAGTTTTACTTTCGATTTAAATATCTTAAGATATACACAAGGTTACTAAATTTAATATCAAGGTCGATCACTAGGTTAAGAAAGAAACAAATTATAGGTATGCTGTTGATCTATCTGCCAATATTAATCACAATAATATAAACAGTGAAAACCCTGCTCAGGTGCATAATTTTCTCTATGTGTTGAAGTCAAATTGGTGTCCTTCTGTTGTTTTTGCTTCATTTATGGGCATGATGTTTTCTGGTATGTGCGTCCGTTTGTCTGTTCGTCCGTTCATCCGTTTTTCGTTCGTCCGACTGACGCGCGTCAGATGAAAGATTTTGGTCAAGGATTTTTTAATGAAGTTGAAATTCAATCAACTTGAAACTTAGTACACATGTTCTCTATGATAGGATCTTTCTAATTTTAATGCCAAATTAGAGTTTTTTCCCCAATTTCACGGTCCGTGAACACAGAAGGTGATAGTGCGAGTGAGACATCCGTGTACTAGGGACACATTCTTGTTGCTCCTTCGTCAGGTTGGCGTCTCTTTGACATATTCCCCAATTCAATTCTCAATTTCATATGTAATATTTTGTTGTGCCGATTGCTAATACCATTTCACAGCTTCAATCATAATATTTATACATATCGAACAACACACGAAAGAGTCTAGGTACTTTCGAAATCGTTAGATTCTACATGTTATGATGATGTCGAATCGTCATCGTATCTCGGTTTTCCTTGTCTTTTCAGGTTTTAAATATCTTGTTCGTTTGTCTACAAAGTATCAAACAAAGAGAAACTCAGTTGAATGTCCCCTGCTTTATTATGTTACGAAAACTACATCACCATGTAGACATTCAGAAGATAGCTCACAAAAATGAGTATTCTATGAATAGTTAACAATACTTGTTTGCCAATAGTACGTGTAAAAGGATTTCTGATCACAAAGAAGCAATTGTGTAGCATTAGGGAGTATTTCGTTTTGTTTAGTTTTTCGTTATTTAATGACATAAACGGTACCGATTGAAACAAGACACGTATGTATCTTCAGTGCTGCTCAAGACATTTTAAAAATCCAAAACTCATAGGAACGGAAGAATCGATGTTTTAAAATGATGTCGTATGATTGTCAATACTTGTAACACAACGATCAATAAAGATTAAAACAACAAAGATTAAAACAATAACAGGTCAGTGTACTGAGGAAAACCAAAACCGTATAGTTATCTATAAATATCAATGAATAACAACATTTAAAAAGATAAAACAAACTGACAATTGTTAACCATTTGTTTCCGTATTGAATTTACCTTGGAGTTAGTTATTTTTGTGATTTTACTTTCTGATTTATTGTAAGAATCCGCTCATTTTGTTTAAGATCAGAGAAAAAACATTTAGTGACATTATGTTATAAAGTATCACCTCCAATTTATTATGGCCATGATAACATGCTTGACCTGTAAATGTTCTTTGTTAATTGCATGTAAACAGTTCATCAAACTTGTAAGATACCATAAATGCAGTCAATTTAGTTTGATACGGTACACCTCGGCAACAAAACTTGAAATTAATTTCGCTTGCGATACAATCACCAAATGATATATCACTTTATAGGTTGCATTTTTTATGTGATTTTACAGATAAAAAATAGTTTCATAACAAGTTTGTGTAATCAACTTTTCCTATTGTATTCAATACATGTCACCTACACGTCATAGGAAGATTGCAAAATTATGATGTTAAAGCAGCTTATAGGATTGTTTGAGGATTTCTGTCTCATTTACCAGATTTGGTAATGTATTTTGTCCGACATAATACTTTTTGTGTACAATCATTAATTGTCTTTTCATATTTTCATACACATACCACAGACAAAAATCAATGAAACAAATAACAACAAAAACATTTAGTAACAATGTTTCAAGTGCTTAATGATGTTTATCCCAGCAAAACGCATATAGTCAATAAAATACAGAAGTTTAATAACATCTCTAATGACGGTTTCATATTACTGTTGTTTTTTTAAATCCATGTCATATGTTAATAAAGACAAATACAGTTAACAAAAATTCGAAGTAGCACTTCTCATCAAGGGTTTCTGTAGAAACTGGTTCGCCTCTCGACTTATCTCATCCCAGCGACATTTTGCAGCTTCATTTGAATACGGATTGGTAGGATCTATGATGTATGGCGCAGCATACCTACATATATAAAACAGTATTCAATGAAGAAAACGACTGTAATCGACAATTTACCAGTTTCACGGTCAACATCCCAAATTGTTTGAGCGGTACGATAGTTTGAGTGACTCTCCCTGATGATATTTATTCGCAGTTTTTATCGTTAGAAACACACACGTGTGTATGATCTGTATTTTTAGCGCATGTGTATTATTACTGCTTAAAAAATTGATACTTTGAGATGTATGCATAGTAGTAAATTCTTACCATGACGGCGTCCCTGTCTCCAAATGACAGAGTAATTATATATTATGTTTATATCGTTTGCCTTTGACATGTTAGACAATGCTGAAAGCATTACAATATAATTGTTGCCAATATGTTAAAGGATTTTACATTTTCAAGACATTGATTAAACAATATATTCAGTACAAATTTGCTTAAACATGGTCGATATCATATAGAAATATGTGTTGTTGACCGATTTGCTTACAAACGCTTTCTTGTTAACAAAAAGATACGTATATGCTTCATTTCTTCATAACATTCCTCATGTACTAGAGTTTCAAGTTTTTTTGTATTGATTTTGTTTATTTCAGTTGTCTTATTTTTCGATTTATAAATCACATTATCAGTAGTATCTTGTACCTATAATTTGTGTGTGTGTCCTATTCAATGTCAATATCATGACATTATCTGTTTGTTTTTGACTTATCATAACTTTGAGCTTGAATATATATTTGGTATCCGTCCGCCTCTCTTTTATTTCAGATCAATGTTAAATATTGCTAAATCGGTGTGAAGAGAAAGATTTTCATTCCTAAATTTATATTTGATCTATATTTTTAAATATTTAAAAACAAAACATATTCCGTGCAATTAACCATGCTATTGTTAATTTGATAATAACAGCGTTGGCATTACTAATTTAAAGTCAACTGCCATTTTCCTGACTTGGTACAGGACATTTAAAGAAAAATAGTGGGTATTATCTGTTTTTTTATCTAGTCAAACCTCGCGCTTTTATAGTAATGTTAAATATAACACTAAAAAGATAGGAATGTCATATAGCTGTATTTACCTTTGCTTAAACTCCTTGCTGTAATAATCGAAGAACTCAGCCCTTATGGCATTAGGATCAGCAATAGTTTCCATAACTTTTTTCAATGCATTTGTTAACTGGAATTGTCTAGGATCGCCTTCCTGATTCCATAGATAAATGATCAGCAGTTCAAGTGCAAAGGATGATGGTGACTTCTGGGAATAGAATACTTTACAATCAATTTCAAATTTACAATAAAGAAAATAGAAGCTGTATTTTTTGGGATCGTATAATGGTATGATGTCGTCGTCTGCGTCGTCTGCGTCGTCTGACGACATGCGTCGTCTGCGTCGTCTGCGTCGTCGTCGTCCGAAGACACATTGGTTTCCGGATAATAACTTTAGTTTAAGTGAATAGATCTTTATTTCAGAAGGTTCAATACCAAAAAAGGAAGGTTGTGATTGATTTTGGGGATGATGGTTCTAACCGTTTAGGAATTAGGGGCCAACAAGGGGTCCAAAAACAAGCATTTTTCTAGTTTCCGGATTATAACTTGTGCACAAGTATTTCAATTGCTCTGAAATTATACAGCAATGTTTAAATCACAAGTAAAAGGTTTGGATTCATTTTAGGGGTTATGGGGCCACAGTTTAGGAATGAAGGGCCAAAAAGGGGCCAAAACAAGCATTTTATTAGTTTCTAGACAATAATTGTGTGTAACTGTATGGATCTCTCTAAAATTGTACCGCAATGTACCATATAACTAAGAGGAGGCAGGGATTAAGTTTTGAAATAATTGCCCAAAATATGTAGGAATTAGGGGCCAAAAATGGTCCAAAAAGAAGCATGTTTCTAGTTTCCAAACAATCATGACAACAATTTGTTTTAAAGTGTATGGATCTCTCTGAAGTTATACTACAAGGTTTAATACTACAAAGGAAAGCATAGGATTGAGTTTCAGAGTTATTGCTCCAAGGGGATTTCTTTGTTAACCATTATTTTAAGAGCTTCCTTTTTTTTCAAGAAGAAATCTTCAATTGTGCTGTATTATGCAATAGATTTGTTAGATCTTTGACCACTTTAATTTTGTGACAAAACCTATATTATGTCAAAATTTTTATCATAATCCAAATTCAGTATCAAGCTTGAATATTGTGACCAAATTTGCCCCAACTGTTCAGGGTTCGACCACGGGGGTCGTATAAAGCTGCGCCCTGCGAAGCACCTAGTTTTTATATCTGTTGTCTGTTTGTAATTTTCCTTTTGAGCCATGACGTTGTCAGTTTATTTTTTTTATCTATGAGTAGTATCTTTCGCCCTTCTTTTACAAATCCTGGGAAAAAACAATTTGCATTCATTTCTCTTCAAACATGTGTTAGTACACCCCTTCCAATTTCAAAGATAACAGAACATTAACCTCATTGATAAACAACTGTCACAGGTTAATGCATTCATCTTATTACTTGCACATACATATCATTTTCATTTGAAAGTAAGACATGTATTTCCCTCTTTGCGTCCATATCCGTCTTGGATTTATATCGTTGGTTCCTTTTTTTTTTATATCTCATTAGCATTTTCATGTTTTGGTTTTTCAAATTCTTCGGCTACAAGAATCCCTTATGCGACATTATAGTTCTCTAAATGCGTATCTTGGGCACAAAACTGGTACTGCAAATGTCATTATACAATAGTTATTCAGTAATAAGTAGAAATAGAAAATAAGGATACGCTGTTACATAAAGGTGAAACTCAGTTTGTGTTTAAAGTTCAATAGCTTGTTCGTTTGATTTTACTTTGTATTTTTCAGTTTATTACATTTTACATACACAGACACCTTCAATTTGCCTATTTGAAGAATAAGGTTAAAAAATAAAAGAAACACAATACACTTGTACATTGAAACTACCAGTAGTTTGATTTATTTCTTGAAAAACGAATGTTCGTCCAATACTTTGTTTTAATAATAATGATACCTGAACATTTTCATTCTTCCAGTACTTTACAAATCTGATTAGTTTATTCAGTTGCTCTGTTCTATCCTTTTTGATGAAATCTCTCTGCCATTTGGTTAAAGACGGAGTATAAAGATTACGCTTTGCTTCTGATGTTCCCCTCATTTTTGAGTGGATGCTCCTTATATCATCTGAAACCAAATCATGATGATGTTAACTAAGTTTAAGTTACAAGAAGTAAAGGAGAGACAAAAGATACCAAATGTTGTCCTGTCACACTCACATCCGCGGCTATAACGAGGATAAGCATAATCAAGCTTACTATAGCACTACGGTGTTGACATGAATATCAATGATGTGGTCATTTTTATAAATTTCCTGTTTACAAAACTTTGAAATTTTCGAAAAACTAAGGATTTTCTTATCCCAGGCAAAGATTACCTTAACCGTATTTGGCACAACTTTTTGGAATTTTGGATCCTCAATGCTCTTCAACTTTGTACTTGTTTGGCTTTATAAATATTTTGATATGAGCGTCACTGATGAGTCGTATGTAGACGAAACGCGCGTCTGGCTTACTAAATTATAATCCTGGTACCTTTGCTAACTGTTTACACCACTGGTTGATGCCACTGCTGGAAGATGTTTCGTCCCGAGTTTATCACCAGCCCAGTAGTCAACTCTTCGGTGTTGACATGAATATCATTAATGTGGTCATTTTAATAAATTTTCCGTTTACAAAACTTTGAAATTTCGAAATACTTAGGATTTTTGTATCCCAGGCTTAGATTACCGTAGCCGTATTCGGCACAACTTTTTGGATCCTCAATGCTCTTCAACTTTGTACTTGTTTGGTTTATAACTATTTTGATATGAGCGTCACTGATGAGTCTTATCTAGACGAAACGCGCGTCTGGCGTACTAAATTATAACCCTGGTACCTTTGATAACTATTAACCCGCCAAAATAACATATTTTTCATGGAGGTAGAAGTGTTTAGTGGTAATAATGGACAACTTTAACAATCAGTTTCATGATGGAACTTTTAAAAATAGAATTTCTATACAACTGACAATTCAATTTTTTAATTCTAATTTGTATCAATGACCTCACATCCTTGATCCATTCGGAAAGTTTATCTACGTCTTCTCATGGTGAATAAACCTTAACAGATCTTAGTTATTTCAGCTTAGAGTTAAGCAGTTTTTTGTATTGTTTCAATGAATTGATCGACAACGGAAAGAATACTTGTATGCAGTATAAACACGAGTAATAGGTAAAAATATATACATTTACCAGATATACTATAAGGGTACAAAGGTGAATTGTGTTATATAGTCTCTTAAATAATTTGACTCAAAAGTGATATATGTTTGCCAAATTTCATTATAGGTAAGATGATTCCATTTAAAATCCCACCTAAATGGCGTTTTTTTCAATGACAAAAGGGGATTGTACCAGAATTTTACCTTACTACAAATGAGTGGGGCTAAAACCTTAAGAAAAAAATGAACCAATCATTTGATTCTTAAGAAAAGTTGGTTCGGTATACTACGGAGGAAATATTTGTGTGTTGGAAAAAAAATTGTCAAACTAATAATACAAATCATTCTTACCATCTCCAAAGTTAACAGCTGGTAAAAGGTCAACATCTATAACATGGGCGTGACCAGTCCCAGGCTCCCTACAATCTATTTGGAATGAGACTGCTCTTTGTAGTAGACGAATATTCTTGTATTGTGGACACTTGTTTAGTGCATCATTTATATCCCCCAAGATTGTTGGCAGGTCATTGTAAAAGTTATCAATATCTTGATACTCTGTTCTTGACAACAAAAACACAAGATCTACATCTGACTTCCCTTTTATGGCGGTTCCCTTTGCAGTCGAACCAGTCTAAATATATGAACAAGGATATTTGCATCAACTTAATATCAAGAAAGATTAATAATATTTCAATTAGTACTAACAACATTTGATGTATAACAGATAATCGTGAATGTGAAACGTAGTTATATTTCTGAAGTTGTTAAAGCAAAATAACAAAGAAAACAAAGGTTTAGGGAGATGGGATTTAGACAATTTAGAAACATTTCATTAAGCAAAAATAATTGTTTTTATAAAATTTTGTCATTGTTAAGTAAGAAATGTAAAAAATGTCTACCTGTAAAACAAAATTATTGAAAAAAAACGAAAATGCGTTAATTTATTAAAAAAACAGCCACACTGAAAGCATCAACCAGAAAACTGCGTCCCAAACTAAAGATCAGAATGTTTGCATTGATTAACCTTAAAAACAAAATTGCATTTGACACTAACAAATGGACTGCAAATTGTTATGATATGTTTACATTTGATCCCAGTGCAGTCAGTTTTAAAGTAACTTAGGTTTCCAATCATGACTGGTATCGTATATCATTTGTATATTATGTTATTCATTATGCAGTGAGAAGACGTTATTGCTGGAGTCAGATTATGAAATAAGGGCTCTTGTCGAATTCATGACACGCTTGCATACGTTATGATTGAATTGCAATATCAAAAGCATTATTACTTAAACAGTGAGTAATACAATATAACATTATACTGTATTCATACGGTTTGGTCTTGTCGGAGCGGGGGTGTTTAACGTATGCGGTACAATAAGACATATGCAAAGTTGTTCCGAAATTATTTGCTTTCGGTACGAAGAGTGTCGGAAGTAATAGAATGAATATGTACAAGAGGAAACAACATGTAGAGAAAATTTCAACTTCTGACAATAATCGTAAACAAGTAGCTGCAATTTCTTTTTGTAATGTAGAATAACTCATATTAAAGATTAAACTTCATTAGCACACAAGGGTTACCACAGTCCAAATAGAATAGTCTTGTAATGCAAAAAAAGACTAATTTCGTCAATATGTACTTGTAAATGAATGTCTCTTGTAGAAAACTCAGCTGTGTTCAAATATGTCGGTTTTTGTCAACTTGTTAATTTTGTTTGCCAACACATAGCAATAAACAATTCAAAGCGCATAAAAATTCATATAATGACATAGTAGTTTGTTCATTTTTAGATCCATCAAATTGTCAGTCTGTTATTTCTCAGTAATCCAATGTAACGTGAGTCAGGTAACAGAAATAAAGAAAAGGTAACTGTTTTTAATAATAGCGCAGCTAATGAGTGTATTTAATGTAGAAGAAACAGGCGAATCGTCTAGAGTGTCACTTTGTAATCATGGCATCTCTAAGTGTTTTAACGGATGATGCAAATGATGTCAGTTAAAGTTTCGGCTTCGATGGTATCCTCATTGTTGTGTAAACATGAAAAAAGCATTTATATGGTTCATTTTCCATAAATTATCTTAGAGCAAATGGTTAAAGTATTCGATATTACCTAAACCGTATTTGGCACAATACTTTTGGTTTTAAACGCTTTTTTTGACTGAAGTTCTGTACATTTTTACAACCACAGGATCGAGTTCCTCTGATAAGTTAAATGTAGAAGAACAGCACGTATAGGGTACAAAATTAAAAGACGTTTGTATTCGTTCTACATGCTATCACCAGCCTAGTTAGCGAAACTTTTATGTTTACGAGAAATATCCCTGTTAAATAAATCTGCAAAGGAACTGTTATTAAACAATTAAGAAAGTATTAAGCTTTTTGTAACGAAGGTGTAGAATGTCTAATTTGTATTTAGCACAACTGTTCTATTTTTTGAAAATTTAAGGCTTTTGAAAGTTGTCTTTGATTTGGTTTTTAATCAGATTTGCTTCGAATGACACCTATGTGGACGAAACGCGCAACTGACGTACATATCATTAGCCTTAAATCGTGGATGAGGTATTACTGCTAATATCATTATTTTATCCCTATTGAACTCTAGTTTCACTTAGCGTACGGTGTATTCAGAAATGAAGTTAATATCTTTGCTTGATTGTGATTGCATATTCTCACCTTTAAGACTTCATCTGGTCTGTATTTTCCTGTTATGTTATTCTTTAAAATATCACCGACATTCCTAATGACACCTTTGCATATTCTTCTGTAGGCATCATCTGTTTCAACATGGTCTCTGATAAACATTTCTAAATCACGGTCATTCAAAATAGAATTAATAGAACCACTTGTTGATGGCATGGTGTGCTGGAATAAATTTGACACATTATTATCATAGTATAACATTATTATCATGTACATTCGATTGTTATAACTAACAGGCATATTTTTTTTTTTACATATTTGAAGTTTTGACAGAAAAACCTTATTATAGATTAAGTAAGAACTGTTTTATCTCTATATCCTCATCAAACCCTTTTTTGGTATATAATTTTAAAATCTGTTACCTAGAATGGAAAGGACAAACAAAAGGATGGACTCAAAGTTCTAAAATTATAATACATGTATCTCAATACAAAAATAAAACAAATAATCTTAACAAAACAGCAATGCAATATTCCATGCTTGTCTATATTTTCTTAGACATACATTTTTTTTTCAAATTGAATGTCAATTGATTGACTGAACAAAACTCGTCAGAACACCAATTTAATTAGAATTTGGCAAAGACTGTTAGTAAAGGGTAATATTTGTGTGGTTTAATTTCCTCTAAACAAAATAAAACCAGTTTGGAATAATATATGAACAATGACTACTGGTGTCTGTTCATTGTTGTACCATCTGAGGGAACAGAAAAGAAATGAATCTCAATGTAAAGGTATGACAATAATGTTTTCAGTTTCCTGCTATGTCTTAAACTTATTCTCACATGAAACAGGCATGCCTCTACGTAGAGTAAATATGATGGTGTAAACACGGTCATCATTTTTTATGCTATCTGATGAAACTTTACTAAAATCACCCCGTAAGGATTGATCATTTAATCACAAAGTAATTGGATCAATTATTTCATGAAATGGTTGTTGTCAATAAAATTGCCAAGCAAAAAGATGTGTTAATAAATATCAGCAATTTGTATTGTCATTAAAATTCTTACAAATTATGCGTACTCAATGAACAAAACATCCATGATGCCATTTATCCACTCTGTGATATTTGAAATGTTGATTAAGTCGATTAAATGTAATTTTATGTGAAATCTCATTTAGACGTGTACAGTTTGGAAAAATTCATATATGTATTAAAATTTTATTTAAAATAGTTCTACCACATTTCAGATTTATTTCTATCCTTGAACTATTTTAAGGTATCAAAATCTGTAAATGAGAAGAGAAATGGCACGATCATCACTATGAACAGTAATAACCAGTTTAATTCTGGAACGGTTAAGATTTAATTTACTTGTCAAAATCAGTTCTTGATGATTTTTTTTTAAAATTAACCATAGTAACTCTATGATCATGTCTGACCCAGTTTTGAACATGATGATTCGATTCATTGGACAAATTAAATAACTGAGCAATCATTTGACAATATAGAAAAATATATTGTGGTTCGGACTTGAGACATCGAAAATTGTTTTAGAGATAAAGTACAAATTGCCTCGTATGCAACTTTTCCTTCTTGTTTGTTACATGTAATATAAGTTGTCATCAAGTTGTTCATTGATGGGTTTCGAAAGTATTTTTATCAATATATATTTATAGATTATCGTTTATTATATCAACTAGATTTATTTTCTCGCTTAAACCGGTTTGGCGAAAGCAAGAAAAGCAATCGAGCTGAGAGATGACCAATGATAATCTGTTTATCGCTATTTTACCTATGACGACGTTGTTAATTTTATGTCAATTTCATTAGCAATTGCCTCCGTAGTTTCTATAGATAATTTTCAATAGTAAGCCAGTAGCATGATATGAAAAATTATTACAAAAATAGATGAAACGAAAAATGCACAAAATAGCAACAAATATAAATACAAGTCTTTTATCTTCCTTCTATTGTAACAGTTATTTGTCTTTCCTAATATCAAATGTGTTATCTTTTTCTGCTGAGATGAAGCTATTGTTTCTAAAGGAGTAGGTCCGGTAAGGACCGATATTGGTCTCAAATTTCAGGTTCATCTAACGAAAGATTTTGGACACTTTTTAAACACTTTAGTGTCTATTTCAATTGATTCAATTGGTTTATATGAAAGATTTTAACCGATGTAGTCATTAAA
The DNA here is from genome assembly GCA_019925275.1 of Mytilus edulis. Taxonomy (NCBI): domain Eukaryota; kingdom Metazoa; phylum Mollusca; class Bivalvia; order Mytilida; family Mytilidae; genus Mytilus; species Mytilus edulis. The sequence continues at coordinate 91,007,415 of CM034357.1, read as the reverse complement.
AACGCTCCGATTCAAGCTTTAACATGAAAAATCTATCAAATATGTAAAAAAAAACGTCACTTTTCAGATGTTTTTTGTCAAAAATGAAAGTGGCCGCATCCGTGTTCATCCTCAACTTCTATATATGCTATGTATTATCATCAAATACAACTTATATTTCAATATTATGAATGAACACGAATGCGGCCACTCTCATTTAACACGGAAACCGTCCAAAAATTTAACGAAAATGCTAAAATTGTGAAGATTTCAGTAATTTAGCACGACATAATGATGCTAGTTCCAAATATATGTGCATTGCATTGTCAAAAACAGTCCATATTTATGTAGCAGAAGCATTCTATTTTCCAATAAATAGATAAAAGATTACATTTTCACAATTTTGTAAAACTGCTATATTTTGAGGCCAAAAATGGGGTCTTACTGAACCTACTCCTTTGGCGGTTGACTGGAAAGGAGTAGGTCCGGTAAGGGCCGATTTTGGCCTCAATTTTCAAGTTCATCAGACGAAATATTTTAGACACTTTTTAAACACTTAAGTGTCTATTTCAATTGATTTAATTAGTTTTTGTGAAAGATTTTAACTGACTAAGTCATTAAAAACGCTCCGGTTCAAGCTTAGATATGAAAAATCTATCAAATTTGCCAAAAATCGTCACTTTTCAGATGGTTTTTGTCAAAAATGAAAGTGGCCGCATCCGTGTTCATCCTGAACCTTTATATATATTATGTATTATCGTCAAATACAACTTGCATTTTAATATTATGAATGAACACGAATGCGGCCACTTTCATTTTAGACAGAAACCGTCTAAAATTAAACTAAAATGCTAATTTTGTGAAGATTTCAGTAATTTAGCATGACTTTATGATGCTAGTACCCGATATATGTGCATTGTATTGTAAAAAACAGCCCATATTCATGTAGCAGAATCATTCTACTTTCCAATAAATAGCTTCATGATTACAATTTCACATTTTTGTAAAACTGCTATATTTTGGGGCCGGAAAGGGGTCTTACTGAACCTACTCCTTTGGTAATTCTATCAACAAACGAAATATCGACCTGGTTTAAAAGGGAAATCCGATTTATTCCTCACTAATGATACATCATATTTTCACTCAGTACAAAATATTCTTGAAGTCAGGGACGTCTGCAAACATTTTGGACTGATGAGATTTTAAAATAGTGGGTAAATTGTCCAATAATAAATGTTTGTTATCCGGAGTAAGTGTTTAAAAGATAGGTGTACTATTTTTTAATCAATTAGTTTTAAGCATATTTATTCATCATCAATACAAATATATAATCATACGAAATACACAATAATAACAGGATTCGGAAACAAGCTATATATAGCTTATATTAATCCGTTTACTCCACTTTACTATTACATAAATATAGCATGCAATATTACAATGATATGGAACAAGAATAAATAAGTAACTATGTAACTGAAAAAGAAAGGAGAAAAAAAAATAATTCTAAAATAATGAAAATAAATACAACAAAAGAAGAAAAAAAAAAAAAAAAAAGAAAACTACACTGAAATACTATACACATGTTTAGATGAAATGCAACTTTGTTTAAATAGCGAATAACAATTTATCTTGTAAATCTCTTTCACTTTAGTAAGAATGGATAATTAATTGAAAAAATAATGTTTTTACGCAATTTGTCATATTTTTAGCTCACCTGGCCCGAAGGGCCAAGTGAGCTTTTCCCATCACTTGGCGTCCGTCGTCCGTCATCCGTCGTCCGTCGTTCGTCGTCCGTCGTCGTCGTCGTCGTCCGTCGTCGTTAACTTTTACAAAAATCTTCTCTTCTGAAACTACTGGGCCAATTTAAACCAAACTTGGCCACAATCATCATTTTGGTTTCTAGTTTAAAAAATTTGTGGCGTGACGCGGCCAACCAACAAAGATGGCCGCCATGGCTAAAAATAGAACATAGGGGTAGAATGCAGTTTTTGGCGTATAACTCAAAAACAAAAGCATTAAGAGCAAATCTGACATGGGGTCAAATTGTTTATCAGGTCAAGATCTTTCTGCCCTCAAATTTTCAGATAAATCCGACAACCCGTTGTTGGGTTGCTGTCCCTGAATTGGTAATTTTAGGGAATTTTTGCTGTTTTTTGGTTATTATCTTGAATATTATTATAGATAGAGATAAACTGTATGCAGCAATACTGTTCAGCAAAGTTAGATTTACAAATAAGTCAACATGACCAAAATGGTCAGTTGACCCCTTTAGGAGTTATTGACCTTTAGTAAATTTTAATCATTTTTCGTAAATCTTAGAAAACTTTTACAAAAATCTTCACCTCTGAAACTACTGGGCCAAATAATCCAAACTTGGCCACAATCATTTTTGGGGTATCAAATTTAAAAAAAAATATGTCCAGTGAGCCGAACATCCAATCAAAATGGCTGCCACTGCTATAAATAGAACATAGGAGTAAGATGCAGTTTTTGGCTTATAACTCAAAAACCGAAGCATTTAGAGAAAATCTGACAAGGTTAAATTGTCTATCAAGTCAAAATCTATCAGCCCTAATATTTTCACATGGATCGGACAACCCGTTGTTAGGTTACTGCCCTGAATTGGTAATTTTAAGGAAATTTTGCCGTTTTTTGTTATTATCTTGAACATTATTATAGATAGATATAAATTGTAAACAGCAATAATGTTCAGCAAAACAAGATCTACAAATAAGTTTTCATGACCAAAATAGTCAATTGACCCCTTAAGGAGTTATTGCCCTTTATAGTTAATTTTCAGCATTTTTCATAAATTTTTGTAAATTTTTAGAAAATATTTTCCACTGTTATTACTGGGCCAAGTTCATTATAGATAGAGATAATTATAGCAACAAGAATGTTCAGTAAAGTAAGACGTACAAACACATCATCATCACCAAAACACAATTATGTCATGAATTTATCTGTGTCCATTGTTTAATATGCACATAGACCAAGGTGGGCGACACAGGCTCTTGGGAGCCTCTAGTTTACAATTCAATAAGAAATGAGCTGTAGACTCGATCAAACCACACGAGCAGTTTGAAGAATCTACTAGATTTCGTTTGAACAAATGTTCATTTAGAGAACTACTATTCATCCTTAACCTGGCATGTAATACGTGATTCATTCTTGTACCAGTGTAGTAAAAATTAGGGCATTTATTATTTGGGTTTTTCATTAGACTTTTAAAATGCTTAGATTCGTGTCGGTTCTTTATAATTTAGTCTTACTCGAATGTTAGGATGATTGTGGCTGCATTTCTCTTAACAAATGTGTCATCCTCCTCGAATATATATGTATCAACCATTAGTTTTAGTCATTACAATTACTAAATGTATTGGGTGTTTAAAGAAACCAATGACCACGTATTTACACTTTCTTCGAAACACTGTAAATCAAAACAAATATGGATATGAATAGAAACATATTTATTAATTAGAAAAATGTTCCTCCCTTCAACCTGCTTTAAACTTTAGATGAGTTACCGTTTTGACATCTATCGGTCGGTATATAGGAGAAATATTATCCCTCAGTGTACTTGTGTCTTGGATACTTCTTGCAACAGGTTTGTATTCATTTCTATAATTCACATTGGGTAAAACGTTGGAGCCGATAAAGCTGTTGACTTTCGCCTTTCTCCTTCGTCGTTTCCTTGGTCTTCGTACCTAAAGTTACAGAGAGTTAAAAAAAAACATTAAACAAAAAACATTAAAAAACATTTTTATCTTTTTTTTTTTTTTTTTTAAATTTTATTAGAAGGAATGCTTTGTGTCCTTCAACATATCAATTCCTGACAACGCATGTTTATAATATTTAACGTGTGAACAATGCTCTTAACTCTGATAACAATATGATTCATGTACCATAATAACCGGAATATAAACTCAAACTATTCACAAATAATAAATTTTACTGGGTACCTACAGGCAAAAGTTAGGGTCATGTCTTTTTGTCATTTCATCGTGTCTCTGCTGGTCTTTTTCACTTTTAAATCTTCTATCCTCGGGTCCACAAATGTTACACAAAAAAGGGAACTCAGCTGGGTGTGCCCTTCGATATTCCCACGAAAACTGTCTTACCATAATGATTTAGAATGAAGCCGAAACGAAAGTCAATGTTTCTGAAAAGTGAAAAACAACTTGATATTGTAGATCAATAATATAGAAACATAATGAAAATCTAACAATAAAAATATTTTCATTAATCTGCACATGGGTCAAAGGTGCCTTCAAAGAAGGTTTTACGTAAAATAAATGCTATGAATATACAAGGACAAATGCAGTTACAAATAATATTCAAACTTGCATACAAAATCACAAACGCCAAGAAACACACAAACGTATTAAAACTAGGAAGGTAAATTTTCTGTTTTTGTTTTCATGTGATCAGGATGATTTCTACTCATTGGTGTACATTTCTTTAAAATTAAAATAGCAAAAATATTGAACATCAAGGGAAGTTGAAAGCGGAAAATCCCTTATAAATGGCAGTTTCAAAGTTCTGTCGAAATACTAAACTAACATAACGATTTGTTTTTTAATTAATTTTTTAATTTCCTTACAACTTGAAAATTTTAAAACGGACAATTTTAGAGAAGTTATCTTAATCCTGTCAATTTCGAAGAACTGACTTAATAAATGATGATACCCTCAGGGACTAATAGTCAATCAGCGGCAGTACTTGCCCAGTATTTTGAAAACATAAAACAACATGGTATAGATATATTACATGTTACTGTGTACCTGTATAAATAAATTAACATTCGTTTGAAGTTAAAAGATAAAAACGTATATACAGAATATCGGTCATTTTATAGATAAAATGCATGTTACTTCGTACCTGGTTTAATGCAGTTACCCTTTAATGTGAAATAAAACATATATATTAATTACAATATCTGTTAATAATTACACTTTAAAGTGTAACACTTTATTATAATTAGGGAAAGGGAAACCGATCAATACAGGATTAAGAAGTGAGAACACCTTACATCTAAAAATTTTGTCGAGATGAACACTATATGAACGGCAGCTATTTAGAAATGTTACGTGATATCAAAGAATTTGGATGAATGTTTGAATCATTGGTGGTGGCAGTGGAACATATTTCATTCATGTTCAGGACGACAAAGAATACATTTAACCATTTTATTGAAAAAAAAACACTAAATGTGACATCTCCTTATTTAAATTTTTATATAGAAAGTGTTCATACTATTTATTGTAACATGACAAAAACCAATACAATTAATACAAATTATTAACTCGATGTACTTACAGTCAAACTGTTTAAATCTAGTTTGCACCTAGAATGTTTATTTGTCACTTAAGAGTATGTTGTGAGATATTGAATATATGGCAGGTTGCAATAATTTATTTACTTAATAGATAACATAAAATAATCATACAAGAAGTCACGCATATAACTATTATTTGTAATGCGGGGTTCACAAATTGCCGATTATTTAGATCAGACAGCGATACGACACGAAAAGTGAAAAAGTCGGATTACTATCCTCAATTATCTTGAATGTCCTATCATTGTCTTAACGCAGTCGTATAAGTTCGTAACAGATTTCTACGGGTAGGGAAGGGTCTGAATAGTTTGGCGAAGCACCCCGACAGTTAGGTGCGTCCCGTAACATTCGGGGAAACTCATCCGATTTTGTCTGGTCGGATTACAATCGTGCCTATGTCGTGACAGATACTGCTGTATCGGATCAAAATCCAAACAATGTTCTGTGTATTCCAGACGGTGTCCTGTGGAACGGGAATGATCTGAAGACATTTTTCATTGCTGTTTTTCTGCCGATTGAGTCCAAATTCCATCCAGATCTTGTCGATTGCGAACCGTGTTCGTCGCAACCGTTCCGGAAGAATCCTGTTATTAATACGAAATTCGTCAATGATACCCATGTCAGAGTCCCAACATTTACAGAATACAGTATGTCTGAGACCAGAAAAAGTCGTTTACAATGCGATACAGCGGACCGTGATAGGATTAAGTACCGACAGTACCTGATCATCCCAAGTATGCCGACAGTTTTCGAACGGATTACTTCCGTCAGCGTCGATTCACTGTCTTGTCACTGTCTGATCTCTGTCGGATTACATTCGGTAGAATATGGACGCAGTCGTGACAGACTCGGTCGAATTTTACCAGGCGAAAGATACAAATTGGATTAAAAGCGCATTGAACACGGGATTATCGGGATAAATTCGCTTTGAAACGGTTGAATATTGACGCTTCCTGTACAATATCTGATTGTTGACGTGATTGAATTATTTGTTTTACAAATTTTAATAAAAGTTTGAATTTCCATCCACGAATCACATGATCTTGATCAGATTTTTGACAAATTTTAATCGGGAATGGTCCTGTCAAGGACGGCTGTACAAATCGTGAATGTGTGACCCCAGCCTAATATTCTAATATTTGAGATCCGTATTTTTTTTTGGAATATTGTAAAGAAAACAAATTGTATGCCTTTAATAAATAAGTTGTAATCAGTGAAACATATAATGTACCTCAATATCAAATACTGCTAAATAGTTTAAATCAGCTGTTTACTCCAGACTATAATTTGAAACTGACTATATTTTCTGAAAATTGTTTGCAAGATCAAATCAAACAGTATGCTTTAAACAAAGAACATGTGTCCACAAGTGAAAGTTAACCGAATTTACCTTCAAGTTGAAAGGTAGCATTTGGATTATTCTTACCTTATATTAAAAGAATAAATGGGCATTTAATAGGATGCCTGATATCATATCTCCGTAAAATAATAATAAACAATCATTCTCTATAACAAACAACTGCGTTAAAGTGAAAGTAAGTATGACGTAACTTCGCAGAAAAATATGTGCCTGGAAAAGGAATGAATGAAAGGAGGCTGTTAATTACTATAAAAACTACTGTCAATAATTGTGGTGCGACAGACGGACGTCTAAATTAGGTGTTGTTTTAATTTTTTTTCAAGCAACTACTCGCAACTATTAGTTCCGAATGCATTGCATGTTATTAGAAGTATACAAATGTTAGTCAAAAGTTGATAACCATATTATCAGGTACAATTTGAAATTAATTGTGATATCCAAAATTTTTGCAATACAGCAATCAGTCACATTACGTAGAATCGCACCGAAAAAGTCACTCTGAGTTCTAGAAGATTTTCCAGCTCAGCTTAAAAAAGAGAAATAAATTGAGTTGAATTGCAGTTAAGTCAGAGGGCGGTTTGAGAATTGTTAAATCTTTCACACTGATGAAGTCACCAGGGAGACATAAGATAGGACAAGAATACACCCAGTTATCAACACAGTAGTCACCAAAGCAGAGAAATCAGATAAACATAGCAGCTGCAAGTGTCTGGAAGAATCATCTGATACATCAACTCAAATGGTACAAGTGTTTCTGATGCTACATTTCACATGCAACCTTGCACGGCAGCCAACGGCAAAACATTCGGCCATCAAAATATCTTGAAGACTTCGAACGTCTGCTACAACTATGGCATACGATGACATTGACATTTTCAAGGTACAATCTTTTGGTATTTTCAAACATTTTATGAATATAAAAAATAATTCGTTTGATATTTTCGTTTGAAATTATCTGTTAGCTTTTTAACAAATTTATCCTGTAGATTTTATTTTGAATTTATATTCATATTAGAAACAGGTCTGCATTTTTATATATGTGCAAGGGTATTACATTATTATATAACATCATTGGAACAATTAATGAGACAATTAAAAACCAATTGTTCAGAGAACAATTGAAGGTCTTTCCATCAAAACAATGTATTTTGATAGGAAAAGTTGTGAAACTAAGTTTAAAATGTCATTTCAATCGTCAAATGATAGCTCCTAGTAAGCTGATTCCAAAAATATATTGTTTCCATACATTTTTTTTTAAATAAGGGAGATAATTTGTTACTTCCGGTTTGAAAAATGTTACTTCCGATTATATTTGAATATTTACTTGACACTTATTCCAAAAATATCTGGTTCTATATACTTTTATATTAATAAAGTACAAAAAAATAGCTACTTCCGGTTTACAAAAGGTCACTTCCGGTTGTTTTTTTCAAGGTTAAATGGTTTGATACCTTTTTCTAAAAGTTGTATATCTTTATCATGTAAACATATAGAATAAAAGCAAAGGTCAAAATGTAGAACGTCAAATTAAGCTATGACCTTGAGATCAATTTCAAGGTCATAAACCAAGGACCTCAAATCAAAAGACCATAGGCCTTAATTATATTTAGTTAATGAGTTATATCACCAAACGCGTATTTTTAAATACAAGAGGGGAGAAAACTCCCTTTTACATTCAACGTACGCTTGCAATCAAAATTTACATCTTACGACATGTCGCAACTAACAATTTAGTAAAAATAATTTGCTGATATCTTATACAGTCTTTAGATATAAGTGAAAATAAGCCAAATTCAAATATTAGAATATGACCTTGACCTTTGACCTTGACCTTATTTTCATTTTTTGGGACCAAGGACGTCAAATCAAAAGATCCTAGGTCTCTATCACTTATGATTTATAAGATAGAAATTCATATCACTTATATCAGATGCATAAGGGGAAATAACTCTCATATGGAGCGGTCATATCGCTTCGGTCAAGATAGGACAAATCATGCCAAGTATATAACGAGCAATTTTGTAAAATAAATTTGTCGTAATCTTTTACGGTTGCGAAGGAGATGCGCTAACAAGGAAAACAGTGTTTGGGGAGATAACTCCTACAAGAAAAGTATTCGTTTACGCAGGGTAAATTTCAAAAGCGCATAAACTGTTCGATATCATATACAAAATATCTAAGCGACATATTGCGAAACAAATGTTTATCGCAAGAACAAAATTAGGCGGAAGAAAAAAAAAAAAAAAAAAAATAATCAGAAGAAAAACAATAGGTCTTTCCACAGAAAAGTGGAAAGACCTAATTATTTTCTCAAGAATTACTTTCCATCCCTTGTATATATAAATAAATTGTAAAGTGATACACAATGTACCTTGCTTCAAAGTATCAAGATAATTTTGAAAATGGTGTCAATCTAATTTAAAATAGTAAAAACAACATTGTATCATTTTACTTGTGGATAGTCATGATATTCGGAAATCGTCCTGTTTATACTGAACCAAATTCGTCCGGTTTATACTGAACGAAATTCGTCCGGTTTATACTGAATGAAATTCGTCCGGTTTATACTGAACGAAATTCGGCTATTTTTTTTTATCTAGGTAATACTAGTATATACATTGATTATATAAATAAAACAAATAGAACTGGTATGGAATCATTTTATATTGTAAATACCCTCCGCATATTTTAAATTTATTTGGCTGTTAGATAAACAGCTGCGTCTTTGATTATATCGCTTACAAATATTTCCAAAATGTTCATAACTTAAAGATACAGCTCATGATGTTTACACTTTAATAGTGTGAGCATTTGCTTTGTAGTTATCGTAGGCACAAGTTAAATTTTATCAAAGATTTAAAGTTCTTATATTATATAAAAATGCCGACGTTTATTGTTGTAAACCGTATGTTTTCTTTTCTTTAAATGTCTTATATCAACTTGAAATGTATATGATTTTATAAGTTGTAATTGAATTTGAACAAACTTTAACTGAACAAAGCGTACAATATAGTATTTAGGTGTATCCCACCCTAATTGCTTTAGTGTCGGACTGGAAATGAATGCATCACCATATCAAAATAAGCATTAATGAAATAAAGATTTATATGTGAAGGTTTAATGTGTTAAGTGTTTAAGTTCATTAAGCTTTTCCACGATGTTATTATACTATATTACAATAATTTTCCATATTAATGTTTATAATTGTGGTATGATTGCAAATGAAACGATTATCACCTCAAGTTGAAACAAAGTAGATTTTGGTGTGCGATGAAACTCATTTTGCTATTATCATCTAACATCATATCTGTCAAAATAGAGTATATTACCTCTGAGTTCAGTATTTTTATGATTTTACTTTTTTTATATCTTTTTTGGTTAAAATTATTACGCCATTTTCCCTTTTCAAATATGACTAGAACACACCCGCGAAATCGCGGGCATTCAGAGCGGAGTTAAAAGTATGTAAAGTGTTGTTAGAAGTTTTATACCTCCTCCTCCATTTCCAAAATTCCCAATTTTTGGTTTTCTATCAATTTCAATATGAACATACATTTAGTATGTATGAACATTTAAGTAAGGAGCCTGTAGTTCAGTGGTTGTCGTTTGTTTGTGTGTTACATATTTGTTTTTTGTTCCATTTTGTACATAAATAAGGCCGCTAGTTTTCTCGTTTGAATTTTTTTACATCGTCATTTCGGGGCCTTTTAAAGCTGAGTATGCGGTATGGGTTTTGCTCGTTGTTGAAGGCCGTACGGTGACCAGTAAGGAGCCTGTAGTTCAGTGGTTGTCGTTTGTTTGTGTGTTACATATTTGTTTTTCGTTCCTTTTTTGTACATAAATAAGGCCGCTAGTTTTCTCGTTTGAATTTTTTTACATCGTCATTTCGGGGCCTTTTAAAGCTGAGTATGCGGTATGGGCTCGTTGTTGAAGGCCGTACGGTGACCTATAGTCGTAAATTTCTGTGTCATTTTGATCTCTTGTGGAGAGTTGTCTCAACATGGCAATCATACCACATCTTTTTTTTTGTAATCAATGAATTTTGTAAAATATTTAATGAATGGAGAATTTCAGAAAAGGTATCAAAAGTTCACATGAATAATTTTAGCGCTTATCTGTATATTACTATATAAATAAAGTGTATTTTCTTTCAATTCTTAGTTTAGTAATCGATCCATGGTGGTCAATTGACATAGTATACAGATCCTCTCCATTTAATAAACTCTGAACAGAATTAAAATACACTTTATTCGTACTATTTGTTTGTTCAAAGTATACAGAAAAACGCAAACCGGAAGTATAATCTGACTTAAAATTTCGTCCAATGACGGGACAATATCCGGATGCCATTTTTCTCGTTTTTCTCCCAAAATAACTCAATCTGAATAATCATATGAATGGATGACAAATGCGACTATGCACTGTACATATAGGACACAGAGTCGTGTTGATTAATTTATTGTGGAAAGAAGAGAAGCGACACCAAAAATGAGGTCTTCTCGTTTAATAGTATAGATGATTTTTTTTAAAATACTATATAAGATATCTTCCGTAGCGTTAATATTTACACTGAAAGAGTGACATCATGAAATAAATCTTTTAATGGTAAATAAAAAGACAAAATGCAAGATATGATAGTAAATTGATGGTCTTGATTAAACATATGTTCTTACCCGTCACTTTGTACCAGGAACAATAAAATTTCACATGCATAATAAAATCTATATTTATAAAATATGATATCAATCAATGACGTAATAGGTTTCTCCAGTTAATGAAAATCGATACCGAAACTCAATTGCAATTGTTACTTATGTGAGAGGGAGTCCACCATTGTTGAACACACACACACAAATTTGCAAACATTTCATTCATCTTGAAAAACTTTTGACAGCAAATACATTTACAGCAATTAAACATGAAAACTTCTTAATAATAAAACACTACCCTTTAAGAAATATATGTAAAAAACTTTATTATATCAAATCTTCCCAAAACATATTAATTAAAAAAATCATTATCTTAGATATTGACATATTTGTAGCTGTGTTAGTAGTACCCTATCAACCAAGGTTGAAGGCTGTGGTTTAAGGGGGCAGTTAGTTTGCATTCAATCCATTCGCCAGTCTGACAAATCAGTTTTCATAACTTTATTTTTCGTGCTTGAAGATATTTATATTTTATCAACAATTTTCTTTGGTTTTCTTAATATTTGGTTTCCTATGACTAAAGTCAGATCAATTGTGATTTGTTTTGCAGTTTAATGATTTTCTGAATTTAATTTGTTGTAATATTTGGGGTTTCTTCACTTTTTTGTTATGTTGAAAGATATTAATTTGATATGTGATATATAGTTTTTTAATGACAAGTTAGAGATCAAGTGGTAATTTTGTATAGTTCAAATGATTGTAGTCCTCGGATTTTGAAAGTTAGCGCAACAAACTTCTTTTACTACTATTGTTCGTCTCGTCATGCTTTTAGATCTGGCTTTGATATTTATTAAATAGTAAACATCTTTACAAGTTATCAGATCCATTACAATGCATTATAACCACTATGTATTGCAATGCAAATACTCTCAGAATGCCTGTTCTAATAGGATTATGATTTCTTTACGGAACAACCAAAACCCAAACGCAATGCTTAATATATAACAAAGGAATTAAATTGTATTTTCCTAACCCATGTATTTGTTTTCAAACATTTCAAGTTCTTAAATAAGTAAACATGTTGTCGCTCTAAAATATAAGTTCAGCAAAAACAAAATGTACATAAAAAAGGAGTGGAGGATACAAGAGGGACAGTCAAACTCATAGATCGAAAATAAACTGACAACGCCATAGCAAAAAAGAAAAGACAAACAATAATACACAAAACACAACATAGAAACTGGCGACAAAGCAACACGAACCCCACCAACAACTGGGGATGATTTCGGGTGCTCCGACAGGGTAAGCAAATCAAGGTCCACATGTGTGCTTATATTATTACAAACCTGGCTAATGGTCTAATTCGGTAGGTCACATTCGTGAAAAGGAAAGGGGATTGTATTTACTAGATAAGGAATATATCAGACATCAGCTATAAACGTTTATTCCATAACGGTCAACCAACTCATAATGTCGTCCGTATAATTTACGAAGGGATGATTAGTAGGCGATTAAACTCATCAGATAACCCAGGATTCTAATTAAGGAAGTTATTTATTTAAGTTGTATATAGTGAAATGCTACATAGTTAAAAGTACGACTTAACATTATATAAATAACACATAGCTGAGAGGGTGATAGAGCAGATTGGTACTCCGAGAAAACATTGTCAACCGCGGCGAAGCCAAGGTTGACAATGCTTTTTCAAGGGGTACCAATCTGCTCTATCACCCTCTCAGCTATGTTTTATTTAATTTATTATACTGAACGTCCTATCGTTTTTGTCTTTTAAAAGGATTTTCTATGACGTCACGTACATAACAACGTTACGAGTATTAGACATAAACAACAAGATGGTTTTTTTTTTTTATTTTGACAGTTAAATAATAAAATTTGATCCAAAACGTCAAACTTAAGCATTGTATTGAACTACTTGATGTAAATTCAATCCATTGTTCTTTAAATTGTCGATTTTTGATTGGTTTAGACGAGAGGGTAACATTCAAAAAAATTGTCACCCTCTCAGCTATGTGATAGAGTAAAATGACACCCTCGTATTAGCCAATCAAAATATGGCATTTTAACGTGAAGTATAATAATATAAGATATTATAAGTACACATAACAACCAGTAAAATGTATAAGTAATAACAATCGTTATGAATAGAGGAGCACCGAAATGATATATACTCAACACAGCGGTTATCGTATCAAAACAATAAAACGATCATAAAATCAAATCTAAAGCTTTATGAATTGATTCGCGTGTTGCAATGACATAGTACTGATGTTAACTTATATTTGTACGTATATAAAAAAAGATACGAAAAAATATAAACAACACGTTATAAATTCCATGCGCCCGAAGCGTTTTTTTCTGAATTTACTTTCATTAGGAACGCTCAAAACCCCATTGGTAACAGGATGTTTAATATAGAAATAATTAAAAAGCTAAATTACCCGTTGGACATAAAAAGTAGACAAATCCATCTTATGTCAACTTTGCTTGAGGGAGTTAGAATATTAGTTTTTTAACAATAAACAATTTACTGACGGAAAATTTAGAAAATGTGTTATAAATCATGTCAGTATTGAAGTATTGACTACTGGTCTGATGAAACATTGGGGAGTGGTAACGCCCCAGTGTTGTAAAATATAAAAAAATGCATTATCAATTCCCTGCGTTTGAGGCGTTTTTCTGGATTTATCTTTACATATATCTTCCGTTTAGAACACTAACAGAGGGTAATATCCTAATTGAACAGAAATTAATCTAACCTGAAGTTTTATATTTATATGCATTTTCAAAATCGATAGGTTTGACCTTTTAATTTTAAGGGGATGTTTACAATTAGTCATAATCTTGAACCGTTGAACGCAAGACAGAACTGGTTAACTGTGTAATAGGACTCTTTGTTTGTAGTGTCAGAGATCGGAGTTCTGTTCCAGTATTTACGGGATCCGTGTTTCTCATTTGTCTGTAGTAAAAAATCTTGCCTGGGTTCGATGCTATGAAACCAGGTTTAATCCACCATTTGAAAAAGTGAGGAATATGACAGTTATTGTCCATTTGTTTTTTAATGTGTTTTGTCATTTGATTTTGCCATGTGATTAGGGACCTATCGATTTGATTTCCCTCTGAGTTCAGTATTTTTGTGATTTTACTTTTGACTTTATTCTTGCTTGATACTTTTTTGCGGTTGAACGGAGTATATAATTCTGCGCTCTATATGATCGGGAAAAAAATCGCTCTGTAATTGCCGTTTTGCATTTTACTGTCTTTCTTAAAATAATAGTTGGAAAGCGGATTCGATATTACCATTAGAGTACATCATCTAAAATCAAAATATTAGAGTTAAACTTAGCTGAATGAAGAAAATGAAATAAAATACTATACAGTTTTCGAAATATCAGATATTTGTTGAGCATACTTAAAGTTGCATTAAAACTCTGATATCATTTGATCCACTATGGATAAAAAGACCAACAAGACTGTAGCGCTGTGTATAGGTTTGGACGAGTGACAAATTGAACGTAAACGCAATCTGTGATTAAACTACCTTGAAACTGGCCAAGTATGTGAAGTTATGTCTTTTTTTTCCCTTTTCAATACATACACACAAACTACATAATCGGCCTTTGCCGTCAGGTAATAATTACACAGTAATGTTAATGTTATTAGAAAATGATTAACATGTTCAATAAACTGAGACATTCTTAATAATACAAAATATAACGATTGTATGCCTGTTCAAATCGCTCATCAATGTTTTGACACAATCTCCGCATTACAAGTGAAATCTGTCAATTTCAGCCTAGAGATACCTTTTACGTAACATGGCTCACAGATTTCTTATACATAATCATAGCGTCTCCTCTGTTTGCATATGACGAGAGAGGTGTTTTGAAAACACGGGACAACAAACGTGTGACCAAAACATTTTATATATGATAAGTGCTTTGACTTTTAATTATGTTATAAATTATAGCAGTTCAACAGTTTACAAGGCCAACACTGACAAATACTGGTAAATGAGGAAATTAAATATACACTTGTCATTTATACAAACAAATATAATACTTCGGTCTGTTTTTGGTGATGTCTATTTGACGTGGCACTTTAACATTGTGTTATTGTTCTAAGATAATGTTTGTATTCTTGTCTTTAATGTTTGCCGATGTGCTTTGTAGATACTTATAAATCCCGTCATTGTGTAAATGTGCTATAATACGTTTTTGTATTCTTGTCTATTTGTTTTGCTAGTATGCTTTGTCTATGTGCCTTTTTTGCTGTTTGATAGACATGATAGATGTACTTATACATCCCGTCATTTAGTTATTGTGCTATAGTACTTCTTTATATTCTAGTCTTTCATTTTAGTTAATAACATTAACGGTACCAATTTTTCGGCACCAGATGCGCATTTTGACAAATAATGTCTCTTCAGTGATGCTCGAAGCCAAAATATGTAAAATCCAAAGCTTATATAAAAGATGTAGAGTTAAAATCCAAACGTTCCAAAAAGTCTAGCCAAATCCGTGAAAGGAATCAGAGCTTTGCATGAGGGAGATACATTCCTTAATTTATAATAATTTTTAATATTTTGTAACAGCAAATTTAATAACACAAAAAAATCCGTATTTTCATGCCAGTACCGGAGTACTGGCTACTGGGCTGGTGATACCCTCGGGACTAACAGTCCACCAGCAGAGGCATCGACCCAGTGGTAGTAATAACATTAACGGTACCAATTTTTCTGCACCAGATGCGCATTTCGACAAATAATGTCTCTTCAGTGATGCTCGAAGCCAAAATATGTAAAATCCAAAGCTTATATAAAAGATGTAGAGCTAAAATCCAAACGTTCCAAAAAGTCTAGCCAAATCCGTGAAAGGAATCAGAGCTTTGCATGAGGGAGATACATTCCTTAATTTATAATAATTTTTAATATTTTGTAACAGCAAATTTAATAACACAAAAAAATCCGTATTTTCATGCCAGTACCGGAGTACTGGCTACTGGGCTGGTGATACCCTCGGGGACTAACAGTCCACCAGCAGAGGCATCGACCCAGTGGTAGTAATAACATTAACGGTACCAATTGTTCTGCACCAGATGCGCATTTCGACAAATAATGTCTCTTCAGTGATGCTCGAAGCCAAAATATGTAAAATCCAAAGCTTATATAAAAGATGTAGAGCTAAAATCCAAACGTTCCAAAAAGTCTAGCCAAATCCGTGAAAGGAATCAGAGCTTTGCATGAGGGAGATACATTCCTTAATTTATAATAATTTTTAATATTTTGTAACAGTTAAGCTGCTTTATCTATTTGCCTTTTGTGCTTGTTTGATACATATAAATTTTGTTTGTATAGTGATTAAAATGTTTTAACTGACTGTTGATTGCTGTACCCCTATGATTATTTTGTACCTATTATTTCTCTTTGTTTATGTTACACACTGTCAATATAATCGAATTTGATGCGACTGTCATGCAAAAGAGAGGTTCAATTGCCCATTTTCTTAATAGGAAAATGCTTTTACCAAATCAGGAATATGACAGTTGTTATCCACTCGTTTGATGTGTTTGAGCTTTTAATTTTGCCATTTGATTACGGACTTTCCGATTTGAATTTATCTCGGAGTTCAATATTATAGTGATTTCAACTTTTTTAAAGAGAGGCGAAAGACATCAAAGGGTGTTCATCGGTCATTGAGCGATTAAGCGAAAATAGATCTGGATCACAAACAAAAACCAAAGAAAACAAATCATCTGTGAGACGAAAACAACGGAACAACAGGAACAAAGAACTGCTTCAAAAACAAACGCTAACATACAATGAAACGGACGATTGATATCTACTGCCAAAACTAAAGAAAGTAAAATACGAACCCCAAAAAAAAATATTAATGCAGGTAGGTGCTCAGGACATGTAAAAGAACTGCATTTCATCAATAGATACGTCATGTATACTATAATATTGCTATGCCAGTTAATTAACTTTTCGTCGTCAACGTCCTAAATAAAAGCCCCTTCGATTAAATTTCCTTATAATGCAAAAATGAGTGCTAACAAACATTTATAGCTTACTAAATGTTAAAAATTCATATGAATAATATTGTTCTGCAGTAGTTCCAAATGAGGAACGGGTGACCATCTTAACCTTTTTTTGTTATATATCTATATCAAGAACGCTGAAACCAATTTCGAAATTAAGAGTTGCATAAACACTTACACATTACAAAAGGAGATTGAAATAGGAAATCAAAATAAAGTAAGGTCAACTGTGTCTGTGTAAGTTGAAAGTACATTTACTTTGTATTATATTAACGTGTTAATAAGGAATGTTTAAACATGTATTATTAATGATTTCAGTCAAAACATATTGTCAACTGAGATAATGATACCCTCTAAGACTAAGAGTCAATCAACAGAGCTATCGAAAAGTAAAATAACCAAATAAAAACCGAACTCCGAGGAAATTCAAAATAGAAAGTCCTTAAACAAATGCAGAATCCAAAGCTCAAACACATCAAACTAATGGATAACAAATGTCATATTCCAGATTTAACAAAAAGGGTCACACACAATACCCATAAGGATTTAAATTTTAACACCAGTGTTATCGACCAAGATAACAATAACCATACGAGTTTTGAAAAAATTTCATGCGACCTTATCAGCGCAATAGTAAACATATGTTTGTACAAATTAAAAACCCATTATGCATTTTCAAAATTAATAATAATAGTTCATCATCTTCAAAATGTGGGAAGGAAATTGTACAATTACATTTGATCTTCAACTTCATAAATGTCAAATATCTTTCATATAAAGCGCTGATATTTGGTCAAAGAAAACATTTTACAAATAACGTTATTCGAGATGTTTAAAAAATTGCTAGGACTTCTTTGTATCTGTTTTGGTAAGTTGCAATCTATTGTTTGTTACTTTTCATGATTTACATAATACAAATTTAAATCGAAAACTGAAAAAGATTGAGATGAATAATTATCTCATTAGATTACCTCTAAATTGATTCATAAGTAAAAATTAAAATGCAAAGTTTACTCCTAGCATGTCTTTGACGAAATGACTTAAAGCCTTTTACCACCTTTTTCTCAATAAATAAAGAAGAAAATCTGGTTTGAATCGAAAAAGTAGAAAGATTTTAATTGGATTTACAGTCGTAATTTAAATGTTTAAGATATAATACACTGATATTGGCTGTGCATACTTTCAGTAGGGTTGAATGCAGAATTCGTCATTCCGAAATGTTTAGGTGTATTTTTCTGTGCTGAAATTCCTGAACCTGAAGGACACTTGACAATAAAGAACGGAACGTCTGGAGGCTTCCAAATAAATAAAGATATTGTGACAGAAATTTGTAGGTAAGAAAATCTCTAAGTTCAAAATGTAAACCGATCAATATTTAACCGGAGTAAATAAACCAATCGTACTTTTTTTTATCCTTTTTTGTAGATGATGATAATAGCAGTTAGTTTTGCAAACTCCTTGAAATAAATCTTCCCTAAAATTATTTAATCATTTTTCATGTGATGATCGCATAAACATTGATGTTATTTGTTTGTTTTGTCGATGGTTTTTGTTGCAATTGTATTCTCAACATTGTACATTCGTATACTTTTATTTTTGCTTTACGCTATCATCTGTTAGCGATGGTAGTCTCAGACCTTCCTCAACAACTTTTAATTTTTACAATAAAGGTAAATTTTATAAATGGCATTTCATTACAGTTATTTGTTGAGCATTTCAACATGTATAGATGCTGGTGTGCCTACAACGTGTACAGATTACACCAAGTTATATACAAGCTTCCAGAATGTAGTCACGACTGCCTGCCATAAGAACATCCAAGGTTTGTTTTTATTTATAAAAAGTCTTTTACATGTTATTGGTACACATATTATTTAATTTATGTCATTGAAGTATAGTATAAAGTTAGGATATCAATCAAACCATTTCAGTTGCTCAACGCATATAAACGATATATGCCATTAAATTTCATAACCTGAAAATCGGTACCAGTGGTTACCAACATAGGCAAAGCATAGCAAATTTTATTATTTGCGAAAGAAATTCAGAATTAATAACCAATTTTGCAATCGTACAGTTAAGTTTGTGTTAATCAGAAAAAAAACTTTTTTTGTAGATGTAATGGCTGTGATAGACGGTTTCAATGAACTTGATGGCCCTGAACAGGAAGACTTTATTAATTGCATTGGAAAAAACGATAGTAAAAACCCTGTCGATGGAAACAAGTGCAGGTAGAAGTTTCAATAATTCATTCGTTGTTTTATATCATAAAAAATATAAATTTGAGACCCATCTTTAAAGCAGGAATGCATTTTTAAACTATATTGTTCAACGAAAATAATTACATTAGCTATATGTTTCATTATAATACGTTATTCTGAGTGGCTAACTGCTCATCACGTGTTATTCCTTAAGCAGTTGCATTACATAATAATACTTATCCTTCATGATGACACGAGGTCCCATAATTAAGTGCACAGGTAAATTAAATAAAAACTTGACGTAAATCGTGTTTTTATGACCCTAGCTAAAAATGTAATTATAAGTATTGAATGCTTCATTTTGTAACTTGAGAGTTGTAAAAGCGTTGACCATGCGCACCTTTTTAGAATAAAACATTTCTGCGCTTCATACAAAATGTACTTCGGTCAACGCTTTTACACCCAAAAAAGTTACAAAAAGAAGCATTCAATTCTTAAGTAAAATAATCTATATTTGCAAGAAGTGAATAATATACTTCGCAAATTTTGTAAACAAACGTTTCAGTAATCTAAAGTACTCTAGTCTCCAATGAGACAACAATCCAGCAAAGTTCAAATAAAGAGGATGTATGCAATTATGAAACAACATAAATTCACATTTAGTGATTAGTCTCAATCTGCGATGGAATTTATTTATTTTGTTACTACGACTATTGGAAATACACATGCTTCAAACGTTATAAATATGTTCGTTTTGAAGTTTGCTTCATAGGAATAATGCAATAAGTCAGCCTTAGGAAGATTTTTTTCCTGAAGAACTTGTTACTTCTTGTGGAAAAATAAAATATTTCACGATACATTTTTGTGAGCAAATGTGTCAGCCCATGCATGATCTGTTTTTAAAATACAGAATGAAAAATGATATAAAAGCAGATTACTACTTTTAGAATTAGATTTTAGACAGAGCTTGACATTTTAGCTTCATAGTATTTCTTTAACGTTAGACTTGAGGAGTCTTATGTAGACTTGCGTATTAAATTATAATCCTTGCACCTCTGATGACTATTTACACCACAAGGTCGATGCCAATGGTGGACGTTTTGTCCCTGAGGGTATCACCAGCCCAGTAGTCGGCACATCGGTCTTGACATGAATATCAATTATATGGTCATTTTTATGAATTTCCTGTTTACAAAACTTTGAATATTCAAAAAAGAAAAAAAATAAGGATTTTCTTATCACAGGCATAAGTCGTATTTGGCACAACCTTTTGGAATTTTGGGTCGTCAATACTCTCCAACTTTGTACTAGTTTGCCTTTTATGACTTTTTTGATCTGAGCGTCATTGAAGAGTCTTATGTAGACAAAACGCGCGTCTGGCATATTAAATTATAATCCTTGTACCTCTGATAACTATTTGGCTTTCAGACTATTTTGATCTGAGAGTAACCAATGAGTCTTATTTAGATAAAAACAACGCGCGTGTATCGCATTAAATAATACGCATGGTATTTCTCTATCCTGAATGTACTTGCATGTATTTGTACTGTAGTCCTGTCATGTAACGTTGTCCTTTATAACAATGCCGACACAGCGCGAGGTTTGGCTAGGTCCAAAGCAAGGTTCAACTTTAATGATGCTGATGTTTTGTTGTTTTCCTCTTATCGTGGATGTGTTTCCTATCTTATATTTGCTGTGTTTCCCTGGGTTTTAGTTTGTAATCTGGATTTTTTGTTCTCTCAATCGACTTTCGAACAGCGGTATACTACTGTTGTCCTTATTACTATACATAAAGTTAACAATTATATTCATTTTTAAAATCATTGTAAATCAGTTAAAATGTTTATAACTCATTTTGGCTGACTAATAAAGTTGATTGTCGATATCAATAATTTAATGTTATGATATGGTGGTGGTAATTGTTGCAATTAGAGCATATACCACTGACGTGCTCTATGTTAGACGTTCTACTAAATGTAATTTGTACGTTTTACACTGACTAAATTAGTAGTTATATCGTGTATTATATAACTTAATAACATGGATAATTTGAGAATTGGGAAAACCTTTAACGACAGCGAAACTAAGTTTTAATAATCTTCTTAAAAAGTTGAAGTAGGCTTTGGTTTACCAAATTTGTAAGCTTGTTCTATACTACAGGTCGTACCTGCCATGTTTAATGTTGCAGAGACAAATTTGATCTAACGTAGAAACATTTGTTGTATTGATGCAATATTTTTGTTTTCATTATCGATTACAATAGATCTGTATCTAATGACAGATTTTTTTTGTTTTAGTGTTTTACAGAAAATGAAGACCTGCAATTATGCTTACTTTAGCTCTAGGAGTCCTGATGCTATGTCCAATATTGACAGCTTTATAGACCAATACAATGATGACATGTGCTACCTAATGTCCTTTTTAGACGGGAAGGAATAGTATTCACTGTATTCGAATTACCCCCTGAATAAAACATTGTTGAATTAAATGTCTTTTTGTAAAAAAAAACCCAAAAAAAACATAAACTGGCAGCAATATAAAACATTAACTATATTTGAGTGCAGACGCTGTGAACTCTGTTTCTGTTTGAATAATATATAATATAATACAACTAAAGTAGCTTGACAAAACCTTGTTAGCCTGACTTTGATTGCTGATAAACTCTAAAATCCCGAAAGTAGTTTCGTGAAGCAATTTGAAGACTTAGAAGCATTTTTTTTAATGAATACATATTACATAAGACAACTGCCATATTCATGGTGCTATAGAAAGCTAAATTTTCTACTTACAAAGGATCTCGTGTCTAATTTTTTTTCTTAATATTCGCTATATTTTTCTATAACTGAACTTAATCTTATATATGATATAAAACAATAAAAAAAAATGTGGTCACCATTCATTTACGCTCACAATCTGCCTTCGAAACAAGCATACATTTTTGTAAAAGTAATTTTTTTCTGTTGAACTAATAGGCGAAATAAAGGTAATATCGAAATAAAAAAACTAAATTACAGAAATCGCTCAATTTTAACAACAGATTAGTTTAAGTAAAGCTCATTTGAAAATAATAATAAAAAATGTAGGTCACCGATGAGCTAAAAAAATATTTCAGTTCTAAAGCCAAAAAGTAGCATTTTTGGACCAAAGGGAGATAATTTGGAGCTTATTCTATGATGCATATATATATATTTTAAAGGTCATCTATTTCATAGCTAGGATGTTTACTGCTGGTGACCTTCCATCTGATATAACCACAAACATTTGACCCCAGGATCTACATCTTGTAACAGAAATCACACTTCTATTCGTTTTAATGTCTGTCCGGAGTTCATGTTTCTAAGTCATTGTTCCATATCAATACATAATTCTTTTTTTAAATGCATAAATCAAAAGTCTATTTGACATATATCCGTTACTTCATGTATTTCTTTTTCTCGTTTATGTTTTACCTGCTACCTGCTACCTTACCTGATATAAAAAGTACCTTGTGGTCAATTCCAGTCCAAGTAAACGAGATCAGTGTTTTTTGCAGTGATTAAAAGCCAGTGGTGCTGGTACATCAATTTTATATTATTATCAAATGAAAGAGGGACGTAAGATACCAAAGGGACAGTCAAACTCATAAATCTAAAACAAACTGACAACGCCATGGCTAAAAATGAAAAAGACAAACAGAAAAATAATAGTACACACGACACAACACAGAAAACTAAAGAATAAACAACACGAACCCCACCGTTGGGTGAAAACCTTTGTCATTATGAATGGTTCGGATAGCGAAGACATTGCTGAATCTCGAAATAGGTGCAACTACTTTTTCCGTTTGAAAACTAGCTCATAAGAGAAAAGAAAGAAAAACAAAAAAACCAAACTCCGAGTAAAATTCAAAACGAAAAGCCTCTAAACAAAAAGCTCAAATTCATCAAATGGATGGAAAACAATTATTATATTCTTGGCTGATGGTCAGTCAGAAAGCTAAAATCTTGGATCACACATACCAAAATCAAAGGACCCACATCAACTATAAAAGGTAAACATTGGAACAACAGAAACACAGAAGTGCAACAGAAATAAACGCTAACATCGATATAAATGGACTATTTGATAGCAAATGTTACGTTCCTAACTTGGCATGGGACATTTTGAGACAAAAAAAAATGGTTGAATCTGGTTTTATTACTAGACAAAACTCCTGCTTATATAACCATGTTAAAATTATTGCTTTAACAATAACATAACATACAGAACAAATACACACTCAGGACATATACATATACCTATTCATAAATAATATAATAGTACACATGTTGCATGTAAACCGCATGATAAAAACTTGGACACGTTCATTGATATACGACAGTACACCAGGACATCACTATATAAATATGAGCAGTGCTTCCATGATTATTTCAACGCCAAAAAACTGGTTAATTTGTAAAATAGAATATACAATTTAGATTAAGTTTGTATTGGTGTTATTTTATGTAGTTACCAAAATTGCATCACTGCTAAATGTATGCACTGTAAAAGTTTGATATATAAGAGTTAAGCTTATTTCTCGGTTATTGAAAAGCTATCTAAAGATTTGTCTTTTGGAATCAGATAGGTATATCCTGTCTCCAAAAAGAAGGCTGAAATATACTGGTTCAAAAAATCAATTAAAACCATACTAACGAAATAGTTTGTGAAGACACTGGTTTATATTGTGTATCTATAATTAAAAACAATTTAAGTTCACGTGCAATTAGATTTTTAGGTCTGTTTGATTTGATTTAATCATGTTTATAGATTAAATAATAACATTAACGGTACCAATTTTTCTGCACCAGATGCGCATTTCGACAAATAATGTCTCTTCAGTGATGCTCGTGGCCAAAATATGTAAAATCCAAAGCTTATATAAAAGATGTAGAGCTATAATCCAAAAGTTCCAAAAAAGTATAGCCAAATCCGTGAAAGGAATTAGAGCTTTGCATGAGGGAGATACATTCCTTAATTTATAATATTTTTTAACATTTTGTAACAGCAAATTTAATAACACAAAAAATCCGTATTTTCATGCCAGTACCGGAGTACTGGCTACTGGGCTGGTGATACCCTCGGGGACTAACAGTCCACCAGCAGAGGCATCGACCCAGTGGTAGTAATAACATTAACGGTACCAAATTTTCTGCACCAGATGCGCATTTCGACAAATAATGTCTCTTCAGTGATGCTCGTGGCCAAAATATGTAAAATCCAAAGCTTATATAAAAGATGTAGAGCTATAATCCAAAAGTTCCAAAAAAAGTATAGCCAAATCCGTGAAAGGAATAAAAAAAAGATGGTTCTCATTGCTTTTAACCGTATCAGAATGATTTGATGGGCATCGAATTAGTAATCAGATGATTTACCGTAGTTTCACTTTCATTGTTGACATTCTTTTTCTTTAAATAACCAGTACACGTACAATGCATGCATTGCCAATCTCTAGCATGGGGTTAAATTGAAGTTCACATGAATACGGATTTAAAGAATTCGACTCATTCACTTGCAAGTGAATTACTAATTATCAATGTTTCTTAGCGTAATTTGACAAAATTTAACCTTTTTGGCTGTATTATTTCACTATTTCACTATTTCACTTTCATTATTGATTGAACAAAAAAAAATCAAACTTTAGATTTTTTATATATCTCGTAGCTAGTGCCCCTTTAATCATTTAAATATGTCATAACAAATTTTGGTGGGGAAAAAAATATTTTTATCTGTTTGTAAAAAAGAATTATGTAAACTGTGGAAAGAATATAATTACAACATAAAGTTGTATGAGACATGTCGTATGGAGAAACATATGTAAACAATAAAAAAAACTACAAAAACTTGACTGTAACTATATATATACAACTCGTCTAAACATCAACCCAACAATGTTAGATCTATAAATTTGCTTTCGCAAATTTTTTGTTATTCCCTCGCCGGGATTCGAACCTATGCTACTGAAATATCGTGACACCACATCGCCTGCACTGTAGCCGTCCCGCTCGACCACACGACCACCTGGGCTTCAAAATGAAGCTTTCGGTGGCCAGGTGTTACCTTTCCACGTCAGTTTTAATCTAGCGTCGTACTACAGTACATAATATATAAGGCATGGAGATGTTTTTTTTTACATATATATATATAATGTTGAAGAGAACAAATACAGGTATTTGTCAGGTAGGCTTTAATCTTTGAAATTAAAATTCCAAAATTTGTAAACAAGTTAAACTTTAAGAATACATTATATATACATATATATACAAATCACGCTACCTCAATTTGAATGAATGAACGCAATGAGCTGTTGGATACTATGGAAAGCCAACGGGGTTAAAATTCTTAATTCGTAACTTGTCAATTCGTAACTTGTAACTGTGTAATTTCTAAATTGTTAATTCGTAAATTGTTAATTTGTAACTTGTTACTGTGAAATTCATAATGCTTAATTCGTAAATTGTCAATTTGTAACTTGCACCTTTGTAGTTTCAACATTCTTAATCGGTAAATTGTCAGTTTGTAACTTGTAACTGTGCAATTTCATATAATGCTTCATTCGTAAATTGTCAATTTGTAACTTGTATCTTTGTATCAAAATTCAACATTCTTCATTTGTTAATTGTCAATTTGTAACTTGTAGATTTCAAAATTCTTCATTGGTAAATTGTCTTTTTGTATATTGATGTTTTGTGACTTGTAACATGTGACTTGTCGATTCGTGATTTGTCGATGTGTGAAATGTCAAAGTGTTAAATGTCATCGTTGTATTATGCTAACGACCATTATGATGACAGATGGCGCTCGTGTTCTTCTTCTGTGTATAATCCTCCTGTAAATCGGAGAACCTCTAGAATATATACCTAAATAATTTTAATCCATTTATTACAGCAAATGCGTCTAAAAAAGCAAAACAAAAATTGCATGTTTACAGGATCCCAGTTTTATTTTGTTTACTGACGTGGACTTTCGTTCGAGAACGGAAACTATATAAAAAAAACAATCCCGACTAGTTCAGTCCCTCAACCG
This sequence comes from Mytilus edulis, assembly GCA_019925275.1. Lineage (NCBI taxonomy): Eukaryota > Metazoa > Mollusca > Bivalvia > Mytilida > Mytilidae > Mytilus > Mytilus edulis. The sequence continues at coordinate 90,980,784 of CM034357.1, read as the reverse complement.
GCGTAATTGATCTCTCCTAATTACGGGGTTAATAAAATAGTCGTTGGTCAGTGGAATATTGCGACTGGATTATTCATGTATATACAATAAGGAGATGTGGTAATAAACCGTATGATTGCCAATGAGACAACTATCCACCAACGCGAAGTACAAATAAAGTCGATGTAAGCAACTAAAGGCAACCTACGGCCTTCATCAATGACAAAACCTAATACCATATAGTCCGCTTTAAAAGGCTACATCATTACTGAAAACCCCATGCAAGTACTAGTAATAAACGATTTCTATTAATCATAAAATGCTATTATCGGACCATTTTATTCTGACAGGAAAGGGCTGACATATATATTCTATTCTGCTGTTGTCGGTTATATGGTCGGGTTGTTGTCTCTTTGACACATTCCCCATTTCCATTCTAAATTTTATGTATTAATATATATGTCAACTGAATTTTTCTGGTCAAGAAGCTTAAAAATTGCCGCTACCAGATTTCCTTCAATAAAAATGTACAACCAAAGAGACCAAAATATTCACGAGTCCCTCGATCTCAACAGCTGGCTGCTTAATGCCCCATACTCCCGATATAAACCCCACCTGGTGCCACACCTCTTTATAACCCGGCAACCTTACTAAATCTAACATGTTGTCAATCGTTAATTAACTGAAATGATTCACGCTGCTAATCAATATACCTATTTATTTGAAAATTGCATGTCAAATATAAAATAAAAATCATTTGCAATGAACTCGTAACAATATAATCCTAATATCCTATTAACAAACCAGGTTGTATTCCGCCTGGCTCTTCTGTCGAGCAGTCAGCCAGGATCCCAGGCTATCATTTTACTCTAAAAATGACCAAATACATACTCCTTTGGCCAAACCCCAAAAAATGTGCAAATATTTTCGTGGAGTAATAAAATTAAAGAACCTTAGTGAGCGCGCTCACATGCCCCACGTCCCCATGCACATTGTCACTGTAAGAAAAAAAAGTTGTATAAGAAAAAAAAAATGTTTCATAATTTCCTCTCGATATGTACATCTACATAGTATGTCCTTATTATCTACAAGGTTTCATGAAATTCTGTGGTGTCGTTTCAGAGGAGTTGCGACGATAAACTGTTGCAGAGGTATATCGAAGCACATAAGTTCAAAGGGGCGTAACTTCTAGAAAAAAAATTGAATTGTAATTTCTTGTCAATATGTACATCTACTTACTTTTTTTAGTAGTTTGTCTTTATTATCATGAAATTCTGTTGTGTGGTTTGAGAGGAGTTGCGATGACAAGAAACAGGACCGACGGACTGACGTACGGACGGACGGGTCAAAACATTACACCCTCCGCAACTTCGTTGCGTGGGGTATAATTAGTGTAAGCATATAAGAGATAATTGATTTTTCATGCAAAAGGCGATATGGCAAGATATTTTTTTCTGACAAGTCAGAGGGAGAGGACGTCAATTTGTTTAAAAGTGGGAGTATTAGGAAGGGGGTTTGAGATTTCAAAAAAACACTGGCCTTTGTTAGTCTTGTATGATATCCCATAATTGACCTGACCATTTAAATATATGCGTTTTTCTCGCATTCCGGTTGACAATATCTTAAATTTTAGGGCCTCGATTAGTTTTCTGGTTCCTTTAGATTTTATTACAAAATAGTGCATATTCAACAGTTTTGATATATAGTATACATTAACTGAGTGACTCATTTAAAAAAAATCATTCAGTTTGTTTTGCAAAGTACTTATATGATATTATTAAACATTTTTTTATAGATATAGGAAGATGTGGTATGCGCGCCAATGAGACAACTCTCCATCCAAATAACAATTTATAAAAGTAACCCATTATAGGTCAAGATACGGTCTTCAACACGGAGCCTTGGCTCACACCGAGCAACAAGCTATAAAGGTCCCCAAAATTACTAGTGTAAAACCATTCAAACGGGAAAACCAACCGTGAGTCTAATCTATAGTAAAAAAACGAGAAACAAGAAACACGTATAAATTACATAAACAAACGACAACAACTGTACATCAGATTCCTGATGTATGTTCATAACTCAGGAGCCAAATAAATAAAGACTTTTCGTCCATTTGTTTCTTGTATTAAAACATATCATTAGATAATTACATTCTTTTCTAAAATTTTAATATTGAGATTAAAATATTAATGAATGATGGTTGTCAAACAGTTTCTGCCATTATACATGGAGTCCAAATTTGCGGGCCCAGGACAATATTAGTATTTTTCCAGCACCGTCTCATATTTCATGTTTTTATACTTTTTTTGACCCGGTTGAATATTAAGTAGAATTTTTTTGCCAAGTGACAGTAATATATTTGCGAAGTTGATAAGGGAGCCCGTTCCAGCGACACATCTATATACCTTAATAAAGGAAGTGACACACCTCATTGCAGGTTTGGTGACCAGTACAGTAAACACACATGTTTATACGAGGTTACCTCAATATAAAACCGAGTCCCTGTTATACATGCCATATAAAACAAACAATGAAATTGAGAATGGAAATGGGGAATGTGTCAAAGAGACAACAACCCGACCATAGAAAAAACAACAGCAGAAGGTCACCAACAGGTCTTCAATGTAGCGAGAAATTCCCGCACTCGGAGGCGTCCTTCAACTGGTCCCTAAACAAATATATACTAGTTCAGTGATAATGAACGCCATACTAATTTCCAAATTGTACACAAGAAACTAAAATTAAAATAATACAAGACTAACAAAAGCCAGAGGCTCCTTACTTGGGACAGGCGCAAAAATGTTTACTGAGATCTCAACCCTCCCCCTATACCTCTAGCCAATGTAGAAAAGTAAACGCATAACAATACGCACATTTAAAATTCAGTTCAAGAGAAGTCCGAGTCTGATGTCAGAAGATGTAACCAAATTTATTTATCTATTTGTTATCTTTTATAAGTATGCGCTGTACATAATTGATTTAAACTCCTTTGGTATATATTCCATATGGCGGTGCTCCTACTTACAGGAGGATTATACACAGAAGAAGAACCCGAGCGCCATCTGTCGTCATAATGATCGTTAGCATAATACAACGATGACATTTAACACTTCGACATTTCACACATCGACAAATCACGAATCGACAAGTCACATGTTACAAGTCACAAAACATCAATATACAAAAAGACAATTTACCAATGAAAAATTTTGAAATCTACAAGTTACAAATTGACAATTAACAAATGAAGAATGTTGAATTTTGATACAAAGATACAAGTTACAAATTGACAATTTACGAATGAAGCATTATATGAAATTGCACAGTTACAAGTTACAAACTGACAATTTACCGATTAAGAATGTTAAAACTACAAAGGTGCAAGTTACAAATTGACAATTTACGAATTAAGCATTATGAATTTCACAGTAACAAGTTACAAATTAACAATTTAGGAATTAACAATTAAGAAATTACACAGTTACAAGTTACGAATTGACAAGTTACGAATTAAGAATTCTGACCCCGTTGGCTTTCCATAGGATACGTGTCGATTCTTCTAAAATGTGGAGGGTTATGGTATTTCGTCCGAGTCAGAACTTTTCTTAAAGTTTTCAACGATATCAATCAAATTATTTTATTTTCAAAATTTAACACTTTAAGGTATGGCGGAAATCTGGATTCATAATAAAAAAAATGGTCATTTTTTACCATAATATTTTGTTTTACCGTCTCTGAAATTTAAATAATCGTTCCTAACCCTAACTACGCTAAGCAACTCAAACCAACTAAAGCAGAAGTGATCTCAGATGTTTTGGACGGGTAAGACATATCTATTGTGCCGAGCATTGAACTATACCTTGGTAATTAAAGGATAATTGACTCATTATATATCAATCAAACGCCATCTCTATTCATTACTGTAATAACATATTGTTAATGTAAATGATACTGTATAATATTCTACCTATTTTACTATCAATTCGAGAATAAAAAGCGGCCAGAAAAAAAAATCAAGAATTGTTAGATATAGTTCAAAATCCGATAAATCAATAAATAAGTGTGCAATAAAGCCCTCCATAAATTCTTTAATGTTAAATCTACTTTCGATTCAATGTTTTCTGAAAATTAGGTTTTGTTAATCATGGAGGTTCGATCTCAGCTGTTTGGTAAGTTGATATTAACTATTTTATTGCATAATTTACCAAACATTGTACATATCCACCAAAATGACCTTGTCAATTATCTTTTAAAATACAAATATTTGTTGTTTATTTATCAGTATTTACAAAGTCATTATATTTACATTATAATTATTGTCAGCCATTTTTGTACGTGATACAAGTATACAATATTATAACTTATAATTATGGCAGTTCTACTATTGTCATGGATAAAACTATTGCACTTTAGGTTGAATTTTTAACATTAAAACAAACTGAAAAAAACATCAGAGGGATATGTAATTTGATAAGTCGAAAACAAATATACATTGTCAAAGCAAAAATCATTGGACTTCCCAGAGAACATTATGGCCAAGTTCGGATGGATATCTAGAGTAGATTGAATTGACATGGTCATATATAACACCTGTTATGATTGGATAAAGCTTTTCCGCCATTAACACTCGAGGAACCCTGGTTGTGGCAGGGTTCCTAGAGATCGACTCGATATCCCGGATGTTATGACGTCAATCCAATCAAATTTGAATGTAAACATATTCAGAGTAGGGGCCTTGTACTTCCGGTAATCTAGAGACCTTACTCTTCAAAATTATTTACCGTTCATATGGAACTCTAGTCAGAACTCTAGTTCCATCCGAACTTGGCCTATAGTGTTAAGTGAATGTAGAGGCCAACCAGAGGATTACATAAGGTCAATCTTCTTCGAAAATTAAAACCATAAATGTATTCCATTCGAAAGGGGTAACATGACATTAACAATTAAACAGTATGAAATACACAAGTTAAACATACAAAATGGTATAAAACACTAGTGTGATAGAAATACACACATTTTGTGTCTAATAATAGATAATACAACTCGTTATCGAAATCCCGCAATTAAATATAGACAATCGTCAAATACCTTTCATCCGGTCTTGATCCGGAACATCGATTGTCATTGTCATATTTATATAGTAGTGATTGGTAAATTGACAATTATCTAAGGTTATTTTCAGTGTGTTGTTTTCAAATTTGTTTACGTATTTTGTGCGTCGACTATAGGCAGAAGTATTAACATTATATTTGTAATGGATTTACAAAATGATGTCGTTCTTTTCAGAAATTTCAAACTCATAGGCGATAACTTCGCTACAGGAGCGATCAATCGATTCATAATTTTGAAATGAAGTACACCAAAACTTAAATTCACATCATTAAAACAGACATAATGGATGTTTTTCTTTTCTTCATACAGATAGAACAATTTGACCTTTTTTGTCTCTAGGAAAACCTTTGTAATTTTCCACTGCTATTTTTGCTAAATTGATGTCCTCAAATTGGGTACTATCGTATTGTATGTTCTTTTATCCAAAAATTACAGAGACGTTTTATCATTTTGTGTTATTGAACTCTTAATGGGTCAGTACAGTTTCAGATTGACTCAGAGCACTGATTGTGTTGTTTCCATAGATTTTAAAGTATATTTGAGAATACTCTTATCAGAATGTCGTGTTTTTCAGACATACTTGAAGACAAGTTTCTCACGTTGGTAGCAAATGACATTGGAAGTGAATGGCGCTCTTTCTTTATTAATCTCGGGTTTAAAAGTGCTAAACTGGATCACTTCGAATATAAAAAGACCGCATTGTTTGAAACAGTACTAAACGGTTTGCAAAGTTGGAAGAAAAACCCATTAAGAGACGCTCATTCAACCTCTACATGTATTAAGGAAATTATTGACTTAATCATATCAGGATTACAGTCAAATGGATGCAATGCTATAGCTGACGAAATCCTTACCACCTTCAACAGTTCTGGTAAAATATAAATGTATTCATAGTTTACAATTTTTACATGAAACATTTTAAAGTACAGAAATTTAATCCAATTATAGCAAGGTTGTTTGTAAATTTCACGTGGTTTGTTTAATTTGCAAACCAGTGCATGTCTGTATCGAACGATTACATTTCCTCTGTTTTATCAAAAATTTACAGGTCGTAGGTAGCAGATGGTTCAAACCTGAAAAGTCGAATTCTTAAACACTAATTATCTCTGATAATAAATACATCCTTATCAATTGTTACTACTTTTAATGCTAAAATACTATTTATTTGTAAGCATCTTACAAAGTGTACTGCTATTTGCAATGGATCTTCCCTTGTAGTCAATGCAGTTGTCGACGTTTACCTAATTATCTATGTCGATATGAATACATAATTATTTACAATTACCATGTTGTACAATGATAGCCATACTATTAAAACAAGTAACAATTAGATATACTTTCTACGTTATATGTATATGTATTAAACACGTTTCTTTTCCTTTCATTTAGACATTAACACACTATTTGATTATCTCAGCGAACATTTAACAAACAAGGACAGACTTCTTGTGTTTAGTTATCTTGAAATAAAACATGACAATATTCAGAGAGCGCATCAATCGAGTCTAACGTTGGAGGAAGAAACAAAAACTATTTTGGATAATTGGTATAAAGACTTACATTTCAAATACTGGAAATGTCAGGAGCTTTTCAGCGTCTTCAGGAACATAGACAAACTGTCTTCAATAAAGAATATCACACAAAAGTATATAATTTCAGGCATGTATTAACTGTAATAACGATATTTTCTGTACTATTCCTATATATATCGCCACAGAAGCCAACAACACTCATATTTTCACCACATCGCATTGGTTTATTAGGTCGACATGTTTTATCGGCAAGCGCGGCGTCGTCAGGACAAATATATAGTGGAAATAAATCAGTGAAGTACACATTTTAAAACATCTGTGAATATCAAACGGTATCCACTCGTTTTACCCGTACCACATAATCACCACTTTAGGTTTTGGTTCACTTGATAGAATTACAGTAATTCTTATATAGTTAAATAAAGAGAAGCAATGGAAAAGATGTGTTTTCTCAATTGTCTTATGTTTTTTTCATTGATATCTAAATTTGAAACAATACTCAAAAATCAATTGCTAGATGATATATATTGTAAATTGTTAAACAAATAAGTATTATTGATATATACTTTTGTATTTCATTACTGTTAAATTAAAACTAATTTTAATTTAATATAATGACGGTTACCAGAAAACAACCCTGGATCTCTGGTATCAACAAAAACAGGGACTCTTCCCTGGAATGCTTGACTCGTGAAGTACATTGTTAACAAAAGAGAATGCAATTTGTTGTTGTTGAAAAAAAAGATAAATTGCATGAAATTAGAGATCAGAATTAAACATAGTAATCTACAAAATGACAAAAACCCAGTTCTAAAACTGCAATGTTTCAAAACAATATTTAAGTACATTTTGCTTGTAGAGGTATCAAATGATAACCGAGTTAAAGCAAGTAATCAAGTGAACACAGTGGAATCTGTCACTGAACTCAAACTTAACTCAAAGAAACGAGGGATTGGTAAGTGTGAGCGTATCATAATCAAATACATTTGTAATTATTATTTCATAATTTAAGCTTTTGTGTATAGAACAGATCTAGATTGCTGACAAAAAATATTGAATTTCTAACGTGGAACCAAATTATAAAATAACGATAAAATGCAAATGATTATCAACCAAATCAAACGAAATATGTGTACACTTAACAATAACAATCAATCCACAATTGGACAACCAGAATTCCATAAAACATGGAGTGGTACTCAAATATATGAAAGGAACACATATATAAATAGTGACACCTAAACTTGTTATTCGTTTTGGTAATTTAGTATTTGTTTATAATCACAAAGTTAAAAAAAAAGATACACATTAAAGTGGCTTGGGTGTCTTCTTCCATTTTGAATTTTGAAGTAGCAGATACAAGTTAAAGTTAGTCTAAATCTTTAATGAAATGTGTAAATTTTTAGAGTTGTATGAAATTCATGTGTAAGACTTTTCGTGTTAATATAGAAAATTATGTTTTTTATTATATTTACGTCAGTTTTTTTTAAAAACAAATTTTAGTTGTTTGATTTCTTTGAACTTTGCCACATTAGAGGATATAAATCAGATAGTAGGGGAGATAACTCAGATACAGTATTTTCATAATAGAAAGTGTTGTTAGTTTACCTGTTTTTATATGTAGAAAGACAAATAGTCCAGAGGCTAGTTATTTTCTTTTTCTTATATGAAAGCATGTTATTAGAGCTATCTTTTCCCATTTCGTCTTAAAATTTGATGGGGTAATTTTCTTTTTGTCACACAAAATTGGATTTTTCATGCATAATCCATACAAAATCAGACAATTTTGCACAACCTGCAGCATGACAAAAACAGGTCCGGTGACTTATTTGTTATTATATTTTGGCAAAAAAGGCATAATATTAAATAAACTCATCATACACAGATTATTAAAATATTCTTTGGATCTTAATTAAGAACCCGATCCTCCATATAATCATTCATTAGAAACTAAATACTATCACTCATTTACAGACGATAAATCAGATGATCAAGATTCAGGGAGTGAGATGAAAAAATCTAAACATGATGATGATACAAGTAAGCAAAATAACTGCTCTATGGTCGGGTTGCGGTCTCTTTGGCACATTCCCCATTTCCATTCTCAATTTTAAAGTAACGAATTAGCAAAATATTTCTTCTTGAGAACATACTTGTAATGTTTTAGTTATTTTGATAAAATATTATGGATAGAGGAAGTATTTATATCACGTCTGTATAAATTGTAAGCTTAACAACATGTAAACTAATGAATTCTACAAAAAGTAATAGAATAAAATTAGTTACACAAATTGGCTTATTCGTTCCGTTTCTTATGTATGTCGCGCGTTTTGTTTTTGTCAGGCTTAATGGACCTCCGCCTTTTTGGATTAGCCTTTGATATTCGTGAGTTGGTAATCTTTAAAAAATACAACGATACTACACCTTAATGTATGTGTATTTTGATATTTTAGACGAAACAAAGGATAAAAGATTTGAACCAAGTGTTAAGGTTAACTCATTGTCAACATCCGCATCGGAACCAAAAGTTAAATCTAAGCGATGTGCTGGTAAGTACAAACATTTTAACTAATACAATTCTTGCACATATGCAGAAGAAAAGAAAAGAAAACACCGCCCTTCGCTTCCCCTCTAGTAAATTAGCTTTTGATTTTTAATAAGGTTGAGGCAATAACACAACCGATTACTGAGCTTTCTTTCAACAGCAATGTAAAGGATATACGGATGCAAAATCATACCTTGGACAAAAATAGAATACAAAATTAGAAAGTTAACAGCCAACACCTTGAACAAAATAAAGAAAACAAACGACAAAATAAGTTTCTCAGATATGCGTAAAACTACAATAAGATAACACAATCTCAATCAAAATCAGTATGATACCAGATTCTTATGAAGAGTAAGTATTTCATTAATTTAGAGCAGCAGTAGTTTATAAAACTTAAAATCTCATAATGCTCTGAATTATTATTTTGCACGCTGATGAAATCACATAATAGGAGCAAGACCAGTTTCGTCTACTGGGTAAGTGTATTTTGTTATATGTATGCATGTGTTACCTAATTCACAAGTGTAACCCAGGCCGGTAAATGTCAGAATGATTTAGATTGTCATTACAGGTTTTAATCTATCGAAGGTGTGTACTTGAATTAGTGAATTACTGTCGCAATAACCGTTAAACTCAAAATTATAATTTATTAATTTTATAGACGAGACATTAGATGTTCAAGATTCAGCGAGTGACAATAAAAAATCAAAACAAGTTGAAAATACAGGTAAGCTAAGTTATAATGTGCCATTGTGATTAAGTTTTTTATTTCTAAAACTTTGTGACACATTTACTGCTGTATATTCTATTGTTATTTAATGAACAGATAATTAAATTTAGAGCGGATTGATATCACATCGTCATCAATCTTAGCATACAATGGATATATATGAAACTATATGCATACCGGTAACAAAAAAAAATGATACCAGAAAATATTCGTTTAGTATTCAACAAAAGCTAACCAACCCGTAACATCATTTTCATCACCTACTGAATACGACTATTTGCCGGGTTTGTACTAAAATAAGCAACATGACGGGTGCCAAATGTGGAGAAAGATTTGCCTACCCTTCCGGAACACCTGATATCATCCATAATATGTTGTAGGGTTTGTGTTGCTTAGTCTTAGGTTATCTATGTTGTGTTTTGTGTACTATCATTAGTGTGTTTGTATCTTTCTCTTTTGCCATGACGTTGTCATTTTATTTTCAATCTACGAATGTCTTTCTAACATATTTTGCGCTTCTTATCAATGTTCTAAAACACAAAAGTATTTTCCATTTAAGATAATCTAATACTTTTAATAATCGAAAAGTTACCTTACTTTAAATTTACCGATTACATTGTATGTCATATTCCTACTATTATTTTTACAATGCGGTTGATGCATGCATCGCAATAAATCTGTACCATGTCACAACTTTGTTCTTGCTCAAATTTGAAGTCCATGCCATTCTCTCAGTTTTTTATTGTTACCTTGAATTGTCTTAAATAGTTCGAGTTGGAGCATCGGTAAACAATTGTGGCCTAAACATGAGTATTTACTTTATTGCACTCAATTATCAGTTTTATAATCTGTACTTGTTATTTACAAAATTATGCGAACTATCCCACCCATAAGATTTAGGGGTGATTCAACATTAATTTCGAAATGCGCATTTGGTGCAGTAAAAATAGAAACCATTTACATTATAATCAAGCCAAAATTTACGATTTGAAATTTTCTGTCATTTTCCTTCTTTTCATTTATTGTATACATACAAAGACAGATGTTGTTTGAATTAAAATTTACTGTTATGAACTTCAATTTCACAAATCATTAAATTAAGGAATATATCTCCCTTACGGGTAGCTCTGGTTCGTTTTGGGCTATTAGCTTAACTGTAGGACATTTTGATTAATCAGTTCTTCAAGGTTTGTTTTATTTTTTTGGATTTTGAAACCAACTTTGTAATGTTTTATATTTTGAATTTTGTTGGCATCGAGAACCACTGAGAAAAATTGATTGTTTAAAATGCGCATCCAGTCTTTTTAAATTATTTTATTTGTATACATGTACCAAGATATAAGATTTGAACTTCTGTCAGTCTCACATATTTCCTTCTTTTTTGGTATATAGAAACGTTGACATTTTACTTATTTACAGACGATACATTAGATGTTCAAGATTCAGCGAGTGACAAGAAAAACACAATACCCGATGTTAATACAAGTAAGCCGCATTGTAATACATGGAGTACGCAAATATAAATTAGTTAGTGAACTTGAATTCATTGGAATACTTTGAATAGAAAGATTGAAGTTTGAAAGTATTCTCATCGGGTAATCATCCGTTATAGGCCGTACAAATGACATGTATAAAACATAAACAAAGAACACCTTTCAAAGACTGGAAACAAGATGTTTTGATTTCATTAAAATAATACTTTTTTAATCAACAAATGCAAACCTTTACATTTTTGTTTCTCCGTTAAACATTTAAAAATAATCAATAAAAAAATCGAATGACCGTGTATCTTGTAATAACCTTTATAAATTTTGACCTATTAAGAAACTAAGGTTTCTACTCCCTCAGGCAAAGTTGACTTTAGGTGAAATTGGTTATTTATTTTAGGTATTTTTGTTATATAGGGCTTCAACGGTTTCTGTACTTATAAATCCCCGGGTTTCAAATGTTTGGCTTTGAGCGTTCCCGATGAAGGTGAACCCAGAAAAGGGCTTCGAACGCATGGGATTATTAAACGTGTTGTTTTCAATTTTTTACATCACTAGGTCGATACCTCTGCTGGTGGACTATCAGTCCTCCAGAGTATTATCAGCTCAGTAGTCAGTATTTCGGTTCCGATATGATTTAATAATATTTTCTAAATTGTCCGTTTATAAATTTTGAAATTATAAAGAAACCAACTTTGTAGTGTTTTCAATAATATTTTAAACTAAATCCTGCAACGAATCACAAATTTAGTTGTAATTAAATATAAAATAAAACAGATTCTGTTAACAGATATTGACCAGACTTGTATCAATATATATGTCAACAAAATGTTAATATAATGTAAAACGAATGTACTTCATTATTAGTATTATATTTGTAGAAACAGAGGAATCAACTCAAAATAGTTATATTAAACTTCGTAAATATCAAGAAGAGTTAGCAGAGAATGCACTTCAAGGAAAAAACACTATTATTTGTGCTGTGACAAATGCTGGAAAAACAATTGTTGCCTTCCATATAATCGAGGAACATATCAGACGCAATCCCAATGGTATGAACCTTAAATGAAAAAATCGACCATGCACTTATTTTACTTGGGAGAAAGTCTTCACAATTATTACAAATTATCTTTTTTTTTCTTTCAAACTGTTTGTACATTAAACAAAATTGCGGGTAGTTGAAATTTGATAAAGTTTTTTTGTAATATTTTCACATGAGGCAATATATATAAACAATGCGGAAGAAGAAATTGTTAGTGCTGTAAAGTCGCAAATAAGGAAAAGTCTTCACAAGCACAGTTATAAAGAAGCGATTTAACATCTTTATATATGTTACATCTAATTGTAAAACGGAAACCAGTATTTACATTCTTTCTTGTGTAAAATGCAAACTGCAATATGTTGGTGAAACAGAAATTAAATCCAACATCAAACTTAATACTCACCAGTAATTTAATAACCAAAGTGAAAAACTATACTCAATTACAAAACATTTCTTAAGATCAGGACATACTTTAAAAAAATATAACCTTAGAAATAATGGAGGTCAACCAAATTCGGACACAAAAATGCAGAACAGAGAAAGAGAAAGAAAGATTTTGGATGCATCAGCTACGTTCAATTGAACCTTATCGACGGAATGAGAGAGATGAACAATAGTTTGATGAAAATCCAAAGGAATAAATATGGAATTGAAGTAAAACAGTTATTTGTTTTGAATCTGTCAATCATAATGTACAATTAGCTGCACAAACATATTTAACTGGCATAATTTGCATAACAGCATTTGATTTGGCCTGGAGGTCTGCATGTTCCTGCAGATGAAAGTAGTTTGTTTTGTGAAACATTGCGAGAATCTATGAAATATAACAACTTCTCTTATAAAACTCATCAGTGTGTTATAGTTACATTTTTATGCGTTTTTATATATAAATTACTATTTTTCGATTCATTATTCTAGCCAAGGTTGTGTTTATGGCAAGCACCAATCCTTTGTTGGATCAACAATACAAAAAGGCATGCGACATTCTAAAGCCTTTGCAGGTATATTTGATAACAATATTTAATTAACATTCTCCATTGAAAAGCAGTTATTGAACTATTGAAAACTAAAACCTGATGAGAAATGTTGGATGATAATGTATTAAATTACATAATCGAGTGGAGAAAGTTCAAAAACTTTACGGTTTATTTTTTATATTTGCTGCTGCCTTATTAAACAAAATCGCACCCAGAATATAACATCCTGTTGAATGGTAACCTCTTATTTCATTTAACAGATATTCGGGTTCTGCATCAATGCAAGGGTAATCAAATGTCGACAATAAAGAAATTAAATTTAGAAGTCAGAACAACAATAACAGATGTCTATACAAACATCAAGCTTAAAATAACATGAAGCACAAGCTATTATTTGTTATGTTCAATCGTTAATGAAAGTGAAATACTTAAATAATTATTCGCTTTTAAAAGCGAGTATTGTTCATTTTTGTCAAAATAAGACAAGAAACATTAATAATGAATCATTCACAGGCAAGGGAATTATTCATCCTCATAGAATCAGCATTCATCTGAACTCCAATTTAACACCGTAGCTAGAGATTAAAAACGCATGTATTGAGCCTGCAAAGTTATTAATATTATATCAACATTGAATTTGAAACAAAGATGAATAATTAGAATGACCGATTCGATCCACAAAAAAATCTTTCTTATACAGGTAAAAATGATGATAAACATATATTTTTAACCTATAGTATGAAATTAAAAAGACATTTAAAAAATACAATTGCACGATTTATTTAATCAACTTATATCTATACTTATGTTTACATCGCTTATATGGTTATCGGGGGTCAACTCGATAGTTAATTAGATGGCGTCTTGGCTAAAATACACACGAAACAAAGCTACATAGTATTGCGGCCATGTTTATAATAGACTTTTGATAGTTTTGATAAATGTTTCACATTGTAATAAATAAGTATGAGAATTTGATTCAAATCGATGAACATGAAATTGACAGCTAATTAAAGAATGACTGTAATATTTTTTCTGTCTATGAAGAAAAAACATAAAAAATTTGGTGCACACTGGATAACACGCGTAGCGGGTTATTTAACACTGTGCATCAAATTTTTTATGTTATTTCGAATAGACAGAAAAAATATTACAGTCATTTCTTATAATTTAATTCTAAATTCCATTTTAAACCGTAGAAAACCATGAAAAAACGTTGATGACGTCACGGTCACATGACTTAATTATGTATAAGGGCTCATAACAAAATAACGTCAGCCAATCAGAAGACGAGTTACATCCAAAATTAAATTATTGTCCGTTAGCATTATAGCAATTTCACGGTAGAAAAGTGTCCGGCTAGGGTTGTGGTTTTGCGAGTGAGTCGGTCCATTTTTTCTACGAGTGTAGATTTTTTTTTTTCGAGTAATAAAACACGCGATCAGATCAATTTACAAGTATTTCGAAATATGATAGATTTTAACACGACTTCCCATATTGTTTTGAACACTTTACATGTTTTGACATATCCTTGTATTTAACCAAACAATTCAATGTTGGTTATTGTCCGGCAGTTTACGAGAGCAACTGTGATACTTTCCAGATTTTTCGACAAATGGAAAATTTAAATAAGGAAAAAAGGTATTCTGGAAATGACCCTTTTTTAGTTAATAACTGTTCTTAAATGAAGGACAATATCATTTATTCCCAACAAATCACCTAAACATATGAGTGCAAATTTTCTGTTCGGAAAACATTCTACATCAACTTTCCAGTGTTAAATTAGAAATGACTTTATCCTTTATAAACCGGTCTTAAGAACAAGTACATGGGACTTTAAATCTTTTTTATATCTTGCTACTTTTGTTCTTGTAGTTAATAAGAATTAAAAAAAAGAAGTTAAAACCTAATGGACAGCAGTAACGATTCAGAATAATGCTATGTAATAAAAAAAAAAACTACATAATAAGACTTGCCTCCGGCGTACAACAACAAAACCATCAATTAAAAATGACACACATACACACACACACACATATATCCGCCCTATCTTATTCCAATTGACGATAAAATTTGAATTAAACTTCATATTATACATCTGGAACTAACAATAAAATGAATCGTTCATCACCAGAAAACACTTTACTATATGTTTTACGTCTCAACCCAAATTATCAAAGCTTCAGTAGATTGTTGACAAACAAAATATACAAGTGAATAATACGTGTTTATTAAATGTAAGTGTTATAAGAAAGAAGATATGGCATGATTGCCAAGGAGACTCTCCACAAGAGACTAACTGACACAGAAATAAACAATATAGGTCACCGTATGACCTTCAACAATGATCAAAGCTCATACTGTATAGTTAGCTATTAAAGACGCCAAAATGACAAATGTAAAACAATTCAAACGGCATAATTCATGTGCACAAATGAACGAAAAACAAATATGTAAAACATCAACAAACAATAACTACTGGATTACAGGCTCCTGAAATGAGAAATGCACATACATACAGAATGTGGCGGGGTTAGACATGTTAGCGGGATCACAACCCTCCCTCTTACCAGGGACAGTTGTATAACAGAATAACACAAGAACGAACTATCAAAATCAGTTTAAAAAGGCTTTACCCATCAGATGGATTCCAATATAAATACATGTAACAAAAACTCAGAGTGGACGTCGATGGGTACTTGTGTATTCCAACATCAAAAAGACATTAAATGCAGATCTGAAAAAACTCGCAGTTTCTGACAGCTAGTTCAAAGCCAGTTAGTACATCATTATCATCAAGGCATCTGAATCTTCTTTGTAATGTTTTCTTTCAGGATTCTAATGAAATAAAAAAATTCCTGGTTGGACAAGAATGCACAGATGAGTCTGCAAAACAGCAGTTCGACAATGGTCGTCTATTCTTTATGACGCCACAATTATTAATGAATAAAATGAAATTAGAGGAGAAGTTTCCTGTTCCAATAAATACATTTTCTATGTTAGTGTTTGATGAGTGCCACCATGTTCATGGAAAAACTCCATATAATGATATAATGGCTTGTTATAGGAGAGCAAAGAAAGGTGCACAGGAAATGAAATTGCCTCAGGTATGCGTATGATGTTATTCTATCATCTCATGAATTTTAATATCCCTTTCGTATCTTCTGCCTTACTGTTATGAAATATTGTATCATTTCACTTCCTTCTAATTTAATCCATGTATAGCACCTTATATCTTTCTCAGCTTATTATTTATTTCGTGTCTCTGAGTCTCTAATTTTCTTGTTTGTCTTTTCGTTATTTTTCGTGTTTTTATATGGCATTGTCAGTTTCATTCCATCTAATGAATTTTTCCCTTGTGTATTTTCCGCTTCCTAGTTTATACCTGTGTATATACTTCGAACTTGGTAATTATTTATATCATTCTATCAAATACTTATGTCCTTTAAGTTTCTATTACAATTTTGTGTATGCTTCATTTCAGATAGTAGGTTTAACAGCCTCTCCAGGAACAAACAAAGCTAAAGATGAGTCTTCGGCGAAAGAACACTTGTTAAAAGTAATGACACAAATGGATGTAGTTCATTTGTCTACCGTTCGTAAGCATAAAGAGAATCTTCAGGAATATACTTCTGAGGCAGAACAAGGTAAGCTAACGTATATCTCCCTGTCGATCAGATTAACCCATGATTCGTGCAAATATTTAAAATTCTTGTAAAAATTGGTTATTAGTAATTATATTATCTACTAGAACACACCTGTGAAATCGATGGTCCGTGACTCAATTAAAGTATATAACTATGTGTTGGCCTTATTTTAGCTTTCTCTACTTTAAAAAAAATCGACCAGGGCCCAGTTTCACGAAGCTGTCTTAGGACTAAGACATGTCTTAGGATGGTCTTACGACATATCTTAGTCCTAAGTGGGTTTCACAAAGCGGTCCTAAATTAGGACATCTCTTAAAGTTGGTCATAAAGTTAGGACAACCCGAGAGGTGTCTTATTATGGTCTTAGGATAGTTATACGTTTATTTATATAAATTACACTCATTTTTTATATTAATTTGGAAAAAAAAATCTTATTATTATCTAATTATCTATTCTCCTGTTCCTGCTTAAAACATATATACATTGACGGATTATCAGGATTTGTCAACAATGAAAATTCGATGTATTGATATAAAAATTGCACGATTTTATCTCTTAACCTTTTATAACCAATAAAGTCGAAATTGAATTCAACTCACTTGTACCAAAACAATGTCATAATTTTATATTCTTTTTTTTCTTAATTTTGCATTGAAAATTTCATATTTATATTGATGTATTGTTTAAAGATAATTTATATATAAATTACTTTTATTTTTTTATATTTATTTTGTAAATTATGTCATTATATTAATCAATACGTTTAGAATAATTTATGGTAAGACATTCTACATTTACATGATTTTTTCCCGTAGATCATATTTATATTTGAAAATTTAAAGAACTTGCCACAGGTTTAGGATGTCTTAGCTAAGATGATCCTAAGACAGCTTTGAGACGAGGTCTGAGATATGTCCTAGGATAGTCATAAAAGGATCATAAGACATGTTCTAAGATATGTCTTAGGACATGTCTTAGGATAGCTTCGTGAAAACGGCCCCTGGAACTTATCAATTATTTAATATATTAATTCTTTGAAAAACAAAAGGGCCTGGAATGGAGTATTTTTTTTATCAACAGCATTGTCCAATATTAGTTGAATTCTTTATTTCTATGTTTTGCGTCATGCCGGCTAACAAATTGGAAACTGTTCATATACGCCTTATTTTAAATCAAGATTGTTAGTATTCGTATTGTCATCCTTTAAAGTCATACTGATTTAAATACTACAATTGGAAACAATGTGACAATGATAGAATTTATAAATGACAATAACGTAATTATACGTTATAATACTGTTGCCTTTATTGTATGACCCGTGTATATAGCAAATCATAAATAAACTGTTTGGTGGTGCGAAACTTTCAGATGAGGTATAATAGGTAACATGTAAATATGCTATTTGTATCGGTATCGGATTCGACCCGGAACTTGTTAATTATTGGCAATATTAATTATGTGGAAAACAAAAGGGTCTGGAGTGGTGTAATTTTTAATCAACACCATTGTCCTATATTAGCTATATACAAAGTTGAATTCTTTGATTTGTCGTTTATTCGCCATGTCGGCTAACTAATTGGACCTCATTATTTTAGTATCATAGATATTACAGGGCATATTTTGCATAAATTATTCCCTACAGAACGCTTATTTTGTTGAAACTGGTTTTTTTTCAGTCGTAATACCGACGAAAATCAGAAATCGAAATCCGATCAAAGATATATTAGAGTCTTCAATATCCATTGTGGAAAGAAAATTTCAGTCTGAAAAAGGTAAGTATTCCATTAAATTCGAACTACAAATTGCACTAGTGTAGTCATACACTAGGTTTACATCTCTTCTCGGTTTATTTTGGTATTCAAAACAAGTTTTATATATTAATCTTCTAAGTTGCAAGATCGTTACTATTGGCATGACACATATAATATATTCCAACTCTTATATCGACAGTGATGTCAATTGTCGTAAATGTCAAGGTTAAAATAGATGTGTTCCGAAAAAGGAAAAGAAAAGATACGTACTCGACGCTGAGTTTGACAAATTAGACTTTTAAATGTGGGGACCGTGTATGACCAACAGAAATTTCATATGTATGCATTACATATTGTTTTAAAGCTGCATAGTCCATTTTCAAATATTATCATATGCAATCTAATTATAAATATGGCGTATGGAAAACAATATTTCATCATTTTTTTCGTAAGAAATATATATTACAAATACCGAAGATGGTTGCTATTCATTGTCAGAGTTGTCTCCGACAGATTTTATTTTAAATGAAAGTATGATGAGCAACAAAAAATGTTCTCCTTCATGTCTACATCTTGCATTTTAAATAGAATTGTTTGTTGTGATTGATAATACTAAATGGAGATACATTTTTGTAAGTTTAAATGTAGGTCAGAATATGCAACTTTATGAAAATAAATTGCTTACTTATTTTTTGAGAATGTATTTAAAGAGATAAAATATTGAAAGTAAAGTGGATGGAGGTAGCAATTAGCAATTAATTTGGTATGATAATATCGATGTTTGCGGTTTAGTTTAAACATATTCTATGCAAAAGGGATGACACACAAGTTGATCAAGTGTATATATGTGCGGGGCCAATCCCATTCCTTTTCCACTGAATAAAATATGCTATTATTTTAAATGGTACTATATTTCTTTTACTGTGAATGTTTTGCAAGCGGTGTTGCCATCAATTGACCAGCTATGTTAAGAGCCGGAGTTTAAGCTGTTTTAATGTATACCTACCATCCAGTAGATCCTGATTTAAAGTCACACACAAAACATCGAACAATTTCAAAGGTTCTTGAAATATAAAATTACGTTTATAACATGAAACACTTGAAGCCGGTGTTTAATTGTTTATTTTTTCTTTTTATTAATCCAGATTTAATTTTGACCTTCCCCAAAAAATGAAATATATTATATCTTACCTACAGCATCCTGCATGAATGGCTTACTATGCAAATTCATCAACTTAGAATGGCATAGTATTATTATCAACCCAACCTCCTCAAACCAAACCTATTCACACACACGCAAACCTTAAGTTTCTTTGTATAATCACCAGCACATAAATCGATTGTCAAATACGATGTTACACTATGATGAACTATATAAGTACCGATTATCAGATTGTTTGCATGTTGATATCGTAAAATATCAGCTGCGAGACATAATATGAAGCTTTTTGTCGAGTAAGCGCAGCGAACGAGATCAAAAAGCCTTCATATTATGTCGAGCAGCTGATATTTTACAATATTAATATGCCGATAACCTGATAATCGATTTATCGGGCTGTATTTGCGTCTTTTGGAAGTATTGTCTTAGTTTCACCAGCAACCTGGAAGTTGACTTGATAAGTTCAGGTCAAACTTATCAACGTCGGTTCAAACATTATGACGTCGCTGATATGTCCGGGTCAAAGTTATTAAGGCCAGGTCAACGTATTTGACGTCACAAAGCCGTGATATGGAATTTTATTAAGAGCTGAGCAGATTGATATAGACAGTTGGACGATCGATAAATATGAATCAGATGAACCACGAAGAACAAGATTAATATTTTACCTGTCTAAATTTATGATAACTGTTTCCAGAACAGTCTCCACATTTAAAGTTTAATTTGTCAAGTTCAGTTTCGAGAATCTATACTTTGTTTGCACATCCTATACTACAATCATTTTAACTACATGTAAGTCCCCGAAAACTAACACAATTAAATTCTTTTTAAATCTAAAAATTGTATATAAAGCTGCTTTTGTGATATCTCGCATTTTTTTTTTTAAACATTGAGTTAGATCGGTTTCAGTTCTTTATCATGTTTTCGTTGACTTGGAAATGATTTAATCAATGTGACATTGATTTTTAGTTCAGCAGTTCATAGGAATCAACATGCAAGACATACATGACGTAAAACAAAAACTTCTAAATCCTCCTATTGAGAAAATGGAGCAAACATATATTCAGTGGATAGCAGAAACTAAACTTAAGGTTGAAAATGTCTTGAAAAAGGACGAATTTGTTCCAAGACTGCTGTTGACATACTTACGTCATTTAGAGGTAAGTATTCTTGTACCAACTCAGGAATATGAAAGTTGTCATCCATTCGTTTGATGTGTTTCAGCGTTTGATTTTGCCATTTTATTAGTGACTATTCGTTTAAATTTTCCTCTGAGTTCAGTATTTTTATGATTTTACTTTTTAATTGTTCAGTTGCTTCAAGATTTCAGCAGAGATGCGTCGGTTACTTGTCTTTTTCCATGGAAGGTAAGCCTCTGGTATATATAAACGTCCCTCGGGTTTGTCCATGGTCCGTAAATTTATGAACGAATTTGATAATTTCACCCAATCAAAGATTTACAAGAATAAAAAATATAATTGATTTACAAAAACTACTCATTGAGTTCTAAGCGGACCAACAAAATGCATTTGTATGCAGTTAAGCTGCATTATGCAAGCGCCCTCGATTTGTGTTCTACCCAATAAATGCTGAAATACTTGCCATTATTATTATCTAGCTCGCTACTATGTTATATGTAACTAGTTGAACACTTTTTTAATACTTTTGATTCTGGATTACAAAAAATATGACCAGAAAAACCTTAAATGATCGTCGATTTATCCAAAAGTTTTAAAGTTACACATAGAAAGTAGTGCTTATTAAGAATCCTTGTGTAGTACATTATGACTTGTGCTTTTAGATAAGATGTCAAAGAAAAATTGTATGAAATATTTAATCGCCGAAAATCTCTTAAGGCAAGTAGTTTAGATTTCCCAAATGGCAAAAGTCGTAGGGATATTGTTTGTCATCAATACGTAGTACAATTACGCCAGTAGTCTATTATATAATAAGTTCAACTGTTCAGTCATGCTGTTGGTGGCAATTTCAAATTAGAAAAAGAAATTTTCGTAGCTTTTCAATTTGGAGGCAGGTGTGCAAATTATCGGTGGTCCGAGGTCCGCGACCTTCCACTTTTGCAAGCGGAATTTCGACTAGGATAGTTGGTTTCTAGCTACACCCGACGTAGTCACCTTCCACTTGAAAGAAAATAAGAAATTACTTTGCAAACCTTCCATGCAAGTCACCAAAGTCTCCAATTAAACGAGCTAAAAACTTATTTTTATCATTATTATTCATGACAGCGATGTTCATTTTGTTCAACCGCTAGCTTTATACAGAAAATCGCCGACAAATATTGTATAAATTCGAGTAAAATCGTATCTGATTGACAAAAACAACATTGTAAAGGGTGCAATCAACAGTTTTTTTTCTATGACGTCATATTTTGAGGGACCATGTATAAGTGACCCTTAGTGGTGGACTGATTAATAAAGATACCTGTATAAAACTAGATATCACTGGAATCAGAATGTTCTCTAGTTTATAATGGAATAAAAAAAAGTGTACTTTTAATAGTATAAAAAAGTTTTATCCAGAGAAACTGGGAAAAACATTGCCTAATTTAAGCTTAAAAAACCTGAAATCAGGTCATGTGCACACCCCTGAAGACATGATACCTGCACATTTTTCATTATCAAAGTTGTATGAATTTCATAGATTTTTACCTGGTCTTTCAAAAAATTCATGCTTCAGGGTACGTTCGCCGGCTCCGAAAAGAGCTCCAGTGGCTGCAAATAAGTTTTGAATTTTCACTGCCAAAAAAACAGACTGTTTACAGTGTTGTCTCCCCTCAAAACATGAATATTTAATCTAATTTTTTAAATTATTTTAATCATTTAACCTGTTTTAATTGAAGTTAATTAACATATCTTTACAACCAAATACAAAAAACATGATACTTTTTCACCAATTATGTTGATAAAAAGGGACTTCCCTCCATGTCTATTTTTAGTTGGGGAATAACCCCTAGTTTTTTTTATACGAAACTGTTTATAGCACCCAAACGCATAACAATGGCGGCCGTGAAGACAAAATTTTACAATATCGGATCCGATTCCGGAAGCGGATAAGGATAATTCCGGGTTTGCCGATCATTTACAATATAAATCAAAGCAGGTGAAAAAATAAATCTATGCATGGTAAATGAATATAAACACTAGAATTGTAAACCAAAAGATATATGTAAAAGAAAAAAAAAGCAGAAAAATATTTTATACAGAAACTCAAAATTACTTTTTGACAAATTTTAATTTAAAAATCCAATACAACGTGACAGCTGGCAACAGTATATCTAACAATATACATGTTCATGGTCACAGTCTAAATTTTCTTTATTAGTGATAAATGATGATAATACATGTGCTGGTCACCCCACCCTTCCTGTTTTAGAATTTAAAAATGGTCCAGATCCCCACCCCTAAACCATATATATTCATGTATGGGACAATATAACAAATAAGATGAAATATAGGGGGAGTCCCTTGGGTCACCCCACCCCCTCCTGTTTGAGAATTTGAAACCCGTTGAGATCGCCACCCTTTAACTATATATTCACGTACGGGACAATATAACAATTCAAATGAAAGATAGGGGGAGTCCCTGAGGTCACTGCACACCCTTCTGTTTGAGAACTTGGAAATGGTCAAGATCCTTACCCCTAAACCATATATACTCATGTATGGGACAATATGACAAATCAAATAAAATATATAGGGGAAGTCCCTGTGGTCATCCCAACCCTCCTGTTTGAGAACTTGGAAACGGTTGAGATCCCCACACCAAAACAATATATATTCATGTATGGGCCAATATAACTAATTAAATGAAAAGTCCCTGGGGTCACCCTACCCCTCCTGTTTGAGAACTTGGAAACCAATGAGATCCCCACCCCTAAACCATATATATTCATGTATGGGACAATATAACAAATAAAATGAAATGTAGGGGAAGTCCCTAGGGTCACCCTACCCCCAGTGGCGGATCCAGAAATTTTCATAAGTAGGGGCCCGCTCCAATCACGCTTCAGTGATTCCCTATATAAGCCCAATTTTTTTCCCAAAAAGGGGGTGGGGCGGCCCTCTGTCCCCCCTAAATCCTCTGCCTCCCCCTACCTTTTTGAGAACTTGAAAACCGTTGCGATTCCCACCCCTAAATTATATATATTCATATGTAAAACAGTATGGGACAAAATAACAAATCATTTACATTTACTATGGGCAGGTCAGTCAGACCTCACCTTTGATCCCTGTTGTACTGAACATTTGTCTGATTCGTGTCTCATAACTTTTGTACTATAGAACACAAACTCAGTTTTCTTTCCAGGGAAACCAGTCCATTCATACTATTACATGTTCATACTAAGTCAACTTGAACTTCTAGCAGTCAAATAAAAACCAAGGTTAACTACCAAGTAGAACAACTGCAATCATTGGGAACTTGTACCACTGCAGACTCACCATAAAAAAATATACATTGATATATGCATTGCTTTTGAAACCTTGATAACATATAAATTATTTGCCTTAATAAATAAATCATTAGATAAACATGAATGTATACTATTCCTTGTCACCATCTTACGGTGTTTATATATCTCAACTTGTACGATTCGCTCGTGTATGTAACAATGTTTTAGATTTTAACGAGAGAAATTTATCATGTTTATGTATTACTGAAAAATTATTACACCAGGGTTTTCGATATCACAAACTAGTCAAAACATTTACTAAATTTTATCATCGGTATAAAGACATCATTCGTAAATATAGCTCAACATGCAGACTTCTAATACGTTCAGGTATTTCACATCCAATTTTCTATGGAAATATTCTTTATAAAGCACAAAGGTGTCAGTATTCACCTCAGAAACTTACAAAACCTTTAAATAGACTTATTAAGAAGGGATATAATTACGATACTGTTGTCAAGTCATTAAAGATTGCATATTTTGGCGTTAATATTGAGTCACTGATAAGGTCTTTGCATGGGAACTAAACACATTTATTCTAAAAACAGTTGTTGGCATGACACGGGTTATGTTCTTCTCATATATGTTATGATTGTATGATACTAAACCCCTAACGGGAAGGATTGTGCCTCATGTTCATATGATGAAATCATAATCTTTCAGTCAGTTTAATTGAAGTCTGGAGCTGGCATGTCAGTTAACTTCTAGTAGTCTGTTGTTATTTATGTATTATTGTCATTTTGTTTATTTTCTTTGGTTACATCTTCTGACATCAGACTCGGACTTCTCTTGAACTGAATTTTAATGTGCGTATTGTTATGCGTTTACTTTTCTACATTGGTTAGAGGTATAGGGGGAGGGTTGAGATCTCACAAACATGTTTAACCCCGCCGCACTTTTGCGCCTGTCCCAAGTCAGGAACCTCTGGCCTTTGTTAGTCTTGTATTATTTTAATTTTAGTTTCTTGTGTACAATTTGGAAATTAGTATGGCGTTCATTATCACTGGACTAGTATATATTTGTTTAGGGGCCAGCTGAAGGACGTCTCCGGGTGCGGAAATTTCTCGCTACATTGAAGACCTGTTGGTGACCCTCTGCTGTTGTTTTTTATTTGGTCGAGTTGTTGTCTCTTTGACACATTCCCCATTTCCATTCTCAATTTTATATATGAATGTTTAATGTTCACACAGTTTTCATAATTACGGTTGCCTTGGTTTTTGGTTAACTGCCCTCAGCGCTTACAGCGCTTTGATTTTTTATATTTATTAGTGAATATTTTAAAAGAAATATACAAAGTTAAAAAAAAATGATTTGAAATTTAACAGGATTAATTTGTTAAAAAGGTTCTCTGAAAATATCGATATTAATATCGGGTATAATCGTCGGCAGTCTTTGAAGGTTCCCTCGATAGTAAAAAAGATTGCATTCAGACAAAAATGCATAACAGTTGCGTCGAGTTCGAGTATCGTAAACTGTTTTTATTTTTATTTACGATAACATATGTTATAAACTAAGTATAGGAACTTGGGTCTATTCAGTTAACGTGTATTTGTCAGCTGTTGCCTCTTAAAATACAAGTCCTCCCGCATTGATACCGATTCAAAAATTCAGTCAAAATTTACATCGTTACTTGTATTTAGTACATCTAAAAGTTCAAATTTAACTGCAGATGAGAAAACTAACCATTTGTCAAATTAGTCTTGCGTCATTAATTTTCTCTGTACAAAACTGATAATGTCATGGGAAAAAAAACGACGAAATGACAAACAGAACACATAACACTAAAGACTGACTGACCAATACAAATCACATTAAAAAAACGAGGGATCTCAGGTACTTTGAAATGGTAAATTCATCATGCTTCAAATTTAGCATCCGTCGTCTTGCTTGTGTTAATACAAATCCTGTGATAATGTAGTAAATTATTGATAAGAGAAAGTAATGAAAAGTAAAATAACAAAAATTCCGCACTCCGTGGAAAATATATATATGCTAAAACACCAAAAATACGCAATCAAAACTGCACTGTTATAAACTTATATGTTTCATAAAAAAATAGATTGATGTTAATCTAATATATATGTTTATTTAGATATATGCAGAATGTTTGGAAATGAATTCACTTCTCGACACACAAGCAGTTGTGGACTTAATAACCGCAAAGACGTCAGAGGAATCAATTCAAAGTCAAAATGCTAATACAATAGAAGAGAGGGACATTTTGAAATATTTAGAAGGTACGATATTTAAAGTGATATTAGTTGTTATCTTATTTATCTTCCTTAGTGATTATGACCTTAATCATGAAATATATTCCCTTAAATGAAATCACTGATATTATTTGTGAAAAGAGCTATGTTTTCAATCATATTAAACGCAGATTTAACGCTAAAATAATGATTTAAATTAAAGAAGAAAAAAAAAACCATAATTCACTTTCAAAAACTAATAACTGTACAGAAAAATATTCACAGGCTTATTTTATCTTTCACATCTTATTTAGCCAATGCACCAATTTATGATAATTTTATAATCTGGTATTCGACATTATGTCAATACAACTGCTTATGTAATATGGGTGATAAGTGAATGTTTTTTCCCCAATAAATAGAGAAATTCAAGGGTTACTTATCTATCCCGTCATTGTGTTATTGTGCTATAGTAAATTTGTGTATTTTTGTCTTTAAATGTTGGTCTTTATGCCATTTTGTGCTTCTTTGTTACATATTTGTTTGATTTTATAGTGATAAAGATTATAACACAATATTGACTGATGTACCCCTATTTTTGACATTTTTACCTATTATGTCTGTTTGTTTTGTTTACACATCATTGTCAATATACAATGTAGTTGTAAAAGTTGCGACTGTCAAATAAGTCAGAGGTTAAGCTAGCTTTCGAACCAATGCCTGTTCCAAGTCAGGAATATGACAGTTGTTATCAATTCGTTTGATGTGTTTGAGCGTTTGATTTGACCATTTAATTAAAAGAACTTCCCTTTTTGAATTTCGCACGGAGTTCAGGATGTTGTTTTTTTTTACTTTTGACCACTTTGCATGAATACAAAACTTTATAAAAATGTATTTTAGATGTGTGCACATCCATTAGTTCTCGTGCATCAATTACTTCTCCTGATACTCAAGAAGTTGAATGGAATCCGGATGTACAGGAAATAATCCATTGGCTTCAGCGAGAATATGAGACACTGGGAGACAATTCTAGGTTTTTCATATTTGTGAAGACGAGAGCTACTGCCAGGGCACTTGCTAAAAGGCTAAAACACTTGAAACATCTAAATTGTGAATACTTCACTGGGTCACAGGTTGGAATAGAAGACGGAGGTGAATATGTTTATAACCGCTTATCAAAATCACTGTTTATTTTAAATATTATTAGAGGGATTATGAACGGTCTTGCATCAAATTGAATCCTTGATTCAACTAGAAACGCTTTTTAAAATTAAATTACATTACATATCAAAAAATTAAAGGAAAAAGGGTTGAGTGTTTTGAAAACTTCGATCAGAATTACCCCCAAATCATATAAAATTATGCTACAATGTAATTGCGATGTTGAAAATAAGGCATGATTCATAATGATATTTATTAAAGAAGTTAAAAGATATACATGTAAATGGTGTCAAACTAAAATCATGGAAATAAGCTCTATGACATACAATAAAAGCTACATTTTGCAAAGCATTGATTGTTTTCAAGAATAAGGTATGCTTTTGGGGTTATTTGAATCCTAAATACAAAATATATACACAACTAAGCTGCAACGTTGTTTTTTCAACAATATAAAAAAGAAGATGTGGTATTATTGCCAATGAGACAACTATCCACAAAAGACCAAAATGACACAGACATTAACAACTATAGGTCACTGTACGGCCTTCAACAATGAGCAAAACCCATACCGCATAGTCGGCTATAAAAGGCCCCGATAAGACAATGTAAAACAATTCAAACGAGAAAACTAACGGCCTTATTTATGTAAAAAAATGAACGAAAAACAAATATGTAACACATCAACAAACTACAACCACTGAATATACAGGCTCCTGACTTGGGACAGGCACATACATAAATACTGTGGCGGGGTTAAAAATGTTAGGCACATTATGTTAGTATCATAGCTTTTTAAGAATTTGACGAAAGTTAAGTACGATTGAAAAATCATACGGTTGACGAATCATACATGAGGGATTCTTTTTTTTAACTTTTAACTTTTTAGCTCACCTTTCCTAAAAGGAAATGTGAGATTTTGCCATCACTTGGCGTCCGTCGTCGTCCGTCGTCGTCGTCCGTCCGTCGTCGTCCGTCGTCGTCGTCCGTCCGTCGTCGTCGTCCGTCCGTCGTCGTCGTCGTCGTAAACTATTTCAAAGATCTTCTCCTCTGAAACTACTGAACCAATTCAAACCAAACTTCATCTGATTGATTCCTAGGGTATCTTGAATAAAGTTTGTGTTTTAATTCCCATTTCATCAAAAAACATGGCCGCCATGGCTAAAAATAGAACATAGGGGTAAAATGCAGTTTTTGGCTTATAACTCAAAAACCAAAGCATTTAGAGCAAATCTGACATGGGGTAATATTGTATAAAATTATAAGGTCAAGATCTAACTGCCCTGACATTTTCAGATGAATCGGACAACCCGTTGTTAGGTTGCTGCCCCTGAATTGGTAATTTTAAGGAAATTTTTGCTATTTTTGGTTATTTTCTTGAATATTGTTATAGATAGAGATAAACTGTAAACAGAAAATTTTTTCAGCAAAGTAAGATTTACAAATAAGTCAACAGGTCCAAAATGGTCAGTTGACCCCTTTAGGAGTTATTGCCCTTTATAGTAAATTTTTATCCATTTTTCGTAAATCTTAGTTATCTTTTACAAAAATCTTCTCCTCTGAAACTACTGGGCCAAATAAAATCAAACTTGGCCAAAATCACATTGGGGTATCTAGTTTAAAAATTGTGTCCAGTGACCCGGCCAACCAACCAAGATGTCCGCCATGGCTAAAAATAGAACATAGGGGTAAAATGCAGTTTTGGGCTTATAACTTAAAAACCAAAGCATTTAGAGCAAATCTGACAGTGGGAGAAATTGTTTATCAAGTCCAGATCTATCTGCTCTAAATTTTCAGATGAATTGGACAACTGGTTGTTATGTTGCTGCCCCTGAATTGGTAATTTTAAGGACATTTTGCTGTTTTTGGTTATTATCTTGAATACTATTATAGAAAGAGGTAACCTGTAAACAGCAATAATGTTCAGAAAAGCAAGATTTACAAATAAGTCAACATGACTGAAATGGTCAATTGACCCACTAAGGAGTTATTGTCCTTTATAGTCAATTTTTTAAAAAATTCATAAAATTTGTAAATTTTTACTAACATTTTCCACTGAAACTACTTGGCCAAGTTCATTATAGATAGAGATAATTGTAAGCAGCAAGAATGTTCAGTAAAGTAAGATGTACAAACACATCACCATCACCAAAACACAATTTTGTCATGAATCTATCTGCGTCCTTTGTTTAATATTCACATATACCAAGGTGAGCGACACAGGCTCTTTAAAGCCTCTATTTTATTTTATTTTTTAAACATGACATTTTATGTGATCTTCACAAAGACCGCCCTAACGTTTGCCTAGACTAAATAACCTTAACAAAGTACATTGTGTGTAAACATGGCTTGTCGGACGAAAGTGTACTTAAAGCCCCAGTCCCACTAGACCACGATCGCACCACGCTCACCGCGATCTAAAATAAATTTAGATCGTGGTGAGGTCGCGGTATGAGCGGCATGAAAATGTAAATGTTCGTTGCTTTCACGATGCTACTACGCCCTCTCTGCGCTTCTACAAAGATCCCGCTACGATTATACCACGTTCTCATCGCGCTTATTCTGCGACCTACGCTTATCAAGATCTTTCTACGCTCTTCACGTTCTCACTACGACCATACCACAAGTTATCCGATTGCAACACGATTTTACTGCGATTATAACACGTTCTTACCACGATTATACTACGTTCATAGCGCGATCTTACTACGTTCTCATTAATAACGTCAACATCGTTTTCCATAGCAATACAGTTCAATTCCTTCTATTTCTGATTAAATCGTAGATTTCTCGGAAACAATACAGTCATGCCACCAAAATCTACCAGAACACGTGGGCATGGTGGTAGGAGTTGATGTAGAGGCAGAGGGAGCAAAGTACCGAATCCTGATTAAGCAGAGATCTCGGACCGACCAATCCAACCTAAATTACAACCTATATTGCTGGTCCATAAAGCTCAATGACGATATTTTAGTGAACGATAGCAGAGATGACATAGCTGTATCAATATATATAGGAAGATGTGGTATGAGTGCCAATGAGACAACTCTCCATCCAAGTAACAATTTATAAGAGTAAACCATTATAGGCTAATGTACGGCCTTCAACACGGAGCCTTTGCTCACATCAATCAGCACGCTATAAAGGACCCAAAATATTACTAGTGTTAAACCATTTAAACGGGAAAACCAACGGTCTAATCTATAAAAAAAAAAACGAGAAGCATGGTTGAGCCGTTACAGCAAATGGATAATTACATTCAAACAAACAAAATCTAGGGAGCTTTTGTGTATATTTTATGTGAAAATGACAATGAGAATGATGGTCGTAGTGTGAACGTAGTCAGGTCGTAAGAAGAGGGTGATGAGGACGGCAAGGGCGTGTTAAAATCGTACTATGGTCGTGAACAGCGTTGTATAGTCGTAGTGGAAGCGTAGTTGTGTCGCTGTGAGAACGTGATGGTCGTAGTGAGGTCGTGATAACTTCGCTGTGCGATCGTAGCGCAGTCTCTCCGAATAGAATCACGCTTTCGCTACGCTCTCGCTACGATTGTACAGCGACCTTTGCGATCTTACTACGATCTTAGTGCGCTCTCACTACGCTTCTACTACGACCTGATTTCGCCACGACTGCACCACGATTGTTTTGAACATGTTCAAAGTTGGCCACGCTCTTCTCGATCTTGAAGACCTCACCACGACCGTGATACGACCTTCCTGCGATCTACACGATCGCACTAAGATCATCAAAATTTGCATTTTTTTCACAGATCGTAGTGCGATCGTGGCCTAGTGGGACTGGGGTATTACCTGTATACTTATTTTATTTATTTTCAAATATTGAATGCATTATTGAATTTCAATATACTGAAAAGATTTGTTTCTTAAAATGTTTGTTTTTTTTTTTTTTTATCTTTCTGCAAACTGTAAGAAAGCTCTCTTGTAAGACTAGTGTTTAATGTTTAGAGTACACTTACTTATATGTTTATATCATTATAAGGTCTGACAAAACAGAAACAACTTGAAGTGTTGAAAAAATTCAAATCTGGTGAACATAAGTGCCTTGTGGCGACTGCTGTGGCCAGCGAAGGAATTGATATACCTGAATGTAACCTGATGATAAGATACCGGTTCACCGCGAATGAAATTACAAGTTGCCAAATGAGAGGTCAGTTTAAAATTTATTTGATATTCTAAAAAATAAAGTGAAAATCATGAATAAAATTGACCTTTTTATAGTCGTATTTTAAGGCATATATGTTATATCTAAATTCAAACAGGGGTCGGTGTTAGATGCATATTATGGCGTACCAACCCACTAGACAACTTTTAACAAATGCTTCTATTATACATTTATCATAATATGACATTATCTTTGATATTCTTTTTTTAAATGAACAGTTGGGAAACCAGGGTGACATCCGCTATTGCTTGCAATCACAAATCTAGTTATCTTTGATATTTTTATTTGAAATGAACATTTATGATTATATTGCTTTCAGGTAGGATAAGAAAAGCTGGTGGAAAGGAGCTTATCATAGGATCAGAAAAAGAAAACTTACGTGAAACCATTAATGTAGAGAGGATGGTTTTGATGAAAAGGGCAGTTGATGCTGTACTTGCAATGACCGACCAGGAAATTAGAGAAAAGATAAATATAGGTGAACATCTTCTCTTTCAATCTGAAGAAGCAGAACGGAAGAAAGCGCTCGAAAGCAGCATAAAAAAAGTCGTGGAAAAATTCAAAGTAACATGTAGAAAATGTTCAAAAGATATTGTTGAAGGACACAATTTGCGAATATTTAAAGGTTCAAACCACGTCGTCTTTGATAATTCTATTTTTGGACGTATTACACGCAAGCCAATAACACACATCGTTACTGAAGACATAAAGCTGACTGACAAGGTGTTTGGTGACTGTGGGCATGAATGGGGACATTTGAATGTGTACAACGATTGTGAATTAGTTGTCTTGGCTCAGAAGTCTATCAAAGTATTTAATGTGGCAAAAAATGTAGCTGTAAATATAAAGAAATGGAAGGATGTTCCATATAAGATTGAAACCGTAAATGACAATGATATACTTGCGTTTAAAGCTAGTCAGCTTCCCACTCCAGAATGACACAACTTAAATATAAGGACGGTTACAGTTTTAAAATACATATACTTTATGTTTTAAAGATCAAAAACTATTTTTATCTGCTACAAACTTTTGGTAAGGAATCGCACTTTGTGTAGAATGCACTCAAACGAATACTTATAACTTACATACCATCATAGTTGTTAGATAAGATAAATTCTAAATGTTGTTTCTACATTAATCCTTCTTTCATGTTTTGCCTGGTCATTTTGAAAGAAAGTACAGCCACCAATGTTACAGAGCAGGATACATGATGTCATATCATTAAGTCAAGTAATTTGAGCTTGATTACTTTTTGTAATGTAAGCATGACGTGTGTATCTGGTAAAATAACATAACCTATCAAGATGGTTTAATATATACTTTGCGTATTGTCGATATGAAAAAGAAAAGTAATTATTAATAAAATTTAAGGCAGTTGAGACTAACAGTTGAGTTGTCCTTGATAAATTAATTTATTTTGAAAAATGTTTTGAAAGTAACGTTATAACCTTTATAGGTACGTGTATGAATACCCTCATATGTCAAAACACATTAAGAAATGTTGAGCAACTAAGAAAATTTGGGAAGAGTTGAAAACGTTTTGATATGTACGAATATTATTACACTTTCACAGATTGTGCAGAAGGATTGTTGATGTCTCTTTAACGTCCCATGGCAAATTGTTCATAAATATTTAGGGAATGTTTAAAAAAAAATTTAAAAAAAAGATTGACTGTGTTCAATGTTTGAATCTACGCTGTCATTTGGAAATAAGGTATGAGAAAGGACGTAAATAGTTCCCTTTTAAAAGACCAACAGCGGATCCCTCAATAAGAGTTTGCATTGGCTCCTAAACATAGTACAAAACACTCCCCTCACAAGCATTATGTTAAACACTACATTTTGATCGAAGGCAGCTGTGTATTTATATAGCCACTACAATTGACGGACATCCGATTAAGGTTTGTGTGTGTGTGTTGGTGGATTGGATTTGGTTGGAAGGTGTTGAGGTGGTGTCATTCAATCCAAAAACAAAATCCTGGATATACTATCAAGCTCTATTATAAAAAAGAAATTAAATGTATGTATTTTCGTGCTGGCTCATATACGTGTCTTTCATCATTATGCATATAGACCAATGTAGATCCGACATACTGAAATGAGCAAGACTTGAAACACGTATTGATTTAATGAATTGTTCTTGTTTTAACTTCATAACTTTCTTTGCAATGATTACCATCAAACCACGGGTTCCAGGTGGTCAGGTCATCTTACGGACGCCATATGCATCATGCGTTGTTTACACTATGAAATAGTGTTTTTACACAGATGGTGACAAATATGGTAAATTGAAGTAAAAACATGACAGTTATCTTCTTCTCAAATTAAATCTTCTCAAATTAAATCTTCTCGAATAATCCTATTAGCGACTGTGTACCTGCATGATCAACATGACGCATGTGAAGTCAGGAGCACCTGGGATCACCTCCTATGAAGTCAGGAGCACCTGGGATCACCTCCTATGAAGTAAGGAACACCTGGGATCACCTCCTAGCACCTGGGATCACTTTCTATGAAGTCAGGAGCACCTAAGATCACCTCCTATGCAGTAAGGAGCACCTGGGATCACCTCCTATGAAGTCAGGAGCACCTGTCACTTGGAAATAAGGTATGAGAAAGGACGTAAATAGTTCCCTTTTAAAAGACCAACAGCGGATCCCTCAATAAGAGTTTGCTACTAGTAAAATAGTACCATGAATATAAACATTTGATATGAAACGAACCCTTTTCCTGATGGATTTACCATCATCAGGTATCAGATATATTTACCCTTCAGCAGCACATGAGATCACCCCCAGTTTTTGATGTGCTTCGTGTTGATTTATCCTTAGTTGTCTATGTTGTGTATTGTGTACTATTGTTTGTCTGTTGGTCTTTTTCTTTTTTTTTTCAGCGTTGTTTATAGTTCTTTGGTTACATCTTCTGACATCAGACTCGGATTTCTCTTGAACTGAATTTTAATGTGCGTATTGTTATGCGTTTACTTTACTACATTGGTTAGAGGTATAGGGGGAGGGTTGAGATCTCACAAACATGTTTAACCCCGTCGCATTTTTGCGCCTGTCCCAAGTCAGGAGCCTCTGGCCTTTGTTAGTCTTGTATTATTTTAATTTTAGTTTCTTGTGTACAATTTGGAAATTAGTATGGCGTTCATTATCACTGGACTAGTATATATTTGTTTAGGGGCCAGCTGAAGGACGCCTCCGGGTGCGGGAATTTCTCGCTACATTGAAGACCTGTTGGTGACCCTCTGCTGTTGTTTTTTTATTTGGGCGGGTTGTTGTCTCTTTGACACATTCCCCATTTCTATTCTCAATTTTATTTCGACTTTTGAGTTTGAGTTTTGTCTCCTGATATAGTTCGCCTCTCTTCTTCTCATAAACAAAAAAGCCTTAATAAAAGCAGCATAAAAACGTAAAACAAATATAGCAAAAAGATTTATACATTTACAGCAGAATTAACAAAAAAAAAAAACGCCAAACCCATATTAAGTAGAAAGCAACTCGGCAAAAGAAGAAAAACGAATTCAGTTAAAGCAAGAACAATTAGGCGTTTGCGATAACATACACAATTCTTGCCGGAAGCCAGAACATTTGTGACTTAGCACTGATTGAAACCAGCATGCATCCTATTTGCATTTTTGTCCCCCCAAAAAATGAATATAAAAATTGGGAATCTGTCAAAGAGACAACAAACAACCCGACCAAAGAGTAGAAAACAGCCGAAACCAAAATCAGTTTTTCCGTGAAACTTGAAATAATTCCTTCAGAATATAGAAATTTAAGCCAGATGATCTGTACATAGTCTTTATATAATGACAATAAAAGCGTCGCTTTAAATAACAATAAAATCTTGAGATAAAATAACCCTTGGTATTATCTATTCTGTGTGACGAATATAGTCCCTAGTGTTGACAGTGGGTTACTTGCCATTCATTTTTATACCCCTTCCAAATTTATTTCTCCATGTTTATTGCCTCAAATTGCAAGTATGGGGTGAAATTACACTGTAAAAAAATTTGGGTCCAGAATTTTAAAGGAAAGTAGTGATTTGGTCCAGCTGAAAAAGGTTGAAAATTAGCACTTCGGAAGCTGTCAAAAGATTTCAAGACGCCCTAAACATAAAATTGTCCATATTTTGAGTTAGAGCCGATGAAGTTTTCTATAACTTTGATATAATTTGTCCCAAAAGTAGTACAACACACTGTAAAAGTTTCTTTGAGAAAGCGCAGGTGGGATTTTTTTTATTTTCATTTATGTT
This sequence comes from Mytilus edulis, assembly GCA_019925275.1. Lineage (NCBI taxonomy): Eukaryota > Metazoa > Mollusca > Bivalvia > Mytilida > Mytilidae > Mytilus > Mytilus edulis. The sequence continues at coordinate 90,944,560 of CM034357.1, read as the reverse complement.
CTAAAAGAAATGCACTACGAAATAATTGTGTTCTCGGACCTTTTCAAGCAATTATGCGTATCTGAAGGGGTTTGAGAAGCGGACAGATTAAATCATTCACAAGTTTACACCTGTTCTACAACATTTGATTGCGTTGAAGCTTTCTTAAAATCTTTTGGCATGATGTGTGCTAAAAATGAAGTAAGGAAAGGAAAGGAAAGGAAAAATATATTGAACTGAAAGTGTGTTACGTAAATATTTATATATCAATTTCAAGATTAAAACAACATTGGAAATTATCAACAAAACAGGGAAATACAGAATCAGGTGAAGGTTTTGCTAAATATTTGGCCATTTAACGGAAATAAAATAAATGAAAAAATCGGCTTAATTTTTATCTACTAAAGTATTCAAACTTTTATTGATTAATGCATTAACAAATGTCACATTTTATTCAACAGATAATGACACAAATCAATACAACTAAAAAATTCTAACTTGATAAATGATCACAAATTGACAGCTACAGGAAGAAAAAGAATTTCCGTTGTGCTTTGGTTTCTCCCAATTATATAAATTTTAACTTGCCATCAGATTAGCTGCATACAAATTATTAAGCATGACTGCTGCTGACAGTGGTTTTAGAGGTTTCATCTTGCTTATAGTCGGTGAGTTTTTTTCTGAAATGAATATGTTAGTTTTACATTTGTAATTTCGGGCCCTTTTAGAGCTAACTATGCGGTATGAGCTATGCTCATTGTAGAAGGCCGTCTAGTGATCTATAGTTTTTGTGTCATTTTGATCTCTCGTTGAGAGTTTTTCTCATTGGCAATTTTTGTTTATGTGTTAGCTAACAGAGTTTGTTGTTTTTATCCTATAAAAATCCAATAATGTTATTTTCATTCAGTGGTCTTTGAACTGTGGCGTTGACCAACAGTATAATAGATAAAAAACAATATCATTGAGTACATGCCTTTATAACTTCATCACTTGTATAACTTAGTTAAATCAATATCATTGAGTACATGCCTTTATAACTTCATCACTCGTCTTGTATAACTTAGTTAAATCAATAACTTAAATAAAAAGCATAGTTTTAACTGCCAGAAATTTTAAAGTTTACTCACAAAGCAATTACATATAAAATGTCTGAATCATGAATTTGAGTAACAATGAAAAACAAAAATGTTTAAATTCCAATGAATAATTGTTGGTATCAGCCTTGCATCAACTACGTGCAGTCCAAAAACGTTTTCTATTTCAAAGAACATGTATGTTAATTATTCCAAGAGAAATTTGACAGAAATCCCGAGAAATATTCCACGTAATAGTACAATGTTAGACTTTCACATGAATATAATACCTGACATTCCATCAAATATTTTCCAAAACATGTCGGACGTCACATGGATAGATTTGTCCCAGAATTGGTTGAACCGAATTCGAAACGAATCTTTTGCTGGCCTAAAGAACTTAACAACGCTTAATGTGAGCCATAACCACCTGCACATTTCAGACCTTGAACACAATGCTTTTGTTCCTATACAGCAGCTGAGGACTTTGCGAATTGATGATTTAAAGTTTCTACCAAGCAGCAAGTTTCCAGAGCAACTTGTTAACCTTAAACAACTTGAAATATTGGAACTAGCCGCTTTCATCGGCATGATATTTGATGAAAGATTTAATACCTGGACATGTTTGCATACATTCATTTCAAAAAATTCATATGGGCTTCATTTGCAAAACTATACATTTTCAGGTCTAACAAACTCACCACTAAGGACTCTTTCAATAAAGATTAAACAAGCTGACGCTGACGCTTTGGAACACCTGCCAAATTTACAAATTTTAAATTTATATTTTGGAGTTGCAACATTGCAAAATACAATAGAAAATTCGTTCAAAATGGTGTCACGCTTCACAACTTTGACTAGGATACTAATGCAAAGAGTTAATGCCAGAGCGTACATCTTTATCGTAACTGGTATATATCTGCATTATTTCGAAAACATATGTCTAAAAGAGCTTGTCTTTAGACACATGTATTTAGCAGATATTGATGGTACAAGCTTTAAGGAATTTGCCAAAAATTCTGTTTGCCTTGAAAGTCTTGAGTTTTCAGGAAATATTGGTTCTCCATGGATAACACTATTAGTCTTATTCAAAAATTTGAAACATCTGAAACTATCATCGATCGAAAACAACGCATTTTTAAAACAAGTGCACATGTTCCCTGCAATGACTATCAGCCTTCCAAAAAGCTTAGAAACCGTTGATTTACTAGGAATCAATCTTAAAATGCCGTTACCAAACATTAGATTTATAAACGGAGATAACGTTTGGTTCCTCACCTGTAGAGCTTTTACCTTAATTGAATGTAACGGTTACGTAAGTGGTTTGAAGAATTTACGGTATCTAGATGTTTCAGAAAATCGTTGCGGTAATATGATTAATGAGTACATTTTTCAAGGTTTTCCGAAACTTGAGTTTCTAATAGCAACACATTCCGACCTTGGAACGGCTTTCAGAAATAATAACAGATTGGATATTTTACTGAAACCGCTAAAAAATCTCAAACATTTAGATGTTTCTTATAACAATTTTAGAAATACTGACATTGCCAATTTAAACGTGCAGAATCAATACAATGTATTACAGTCCTTCAACTGTTCAAACAATGCTTTTAATCAAGTTCCGTCCTTTTTCCGGCATTTCACAAATTTGTCTTTTATTGATATTTCCTACAATAATGTTTCTACGTTCAACCGTGACGAAAGAGATATTATTGACTCTTTCATTGGTAAGGCAAAATTGGTTTTGGTAGGTAATCCTTTTAAATGTTCATGTTCAAATTTAGATTTTCTAAAATGGGCTAAACAAACAAAAGCTTACTATTTCGGACATCTTTATTGTCAACTGGAAAGCGGCGAGAACACAACATTTGCTGATCTTTTTGTATATCTGGATCGGTTTGAAAACCGTTGCCATGACAAGATATGGTTGATATTCTCGTTGTCGTTCACAACACTTGTTGTAATAATGGTGGTATTTGTTGTGGTATATCTTCGCTACAGATCTGCATTTCAATATTTTTATCTCAGAATTAAGCTTAGGTTAAAACAATATGAGGAACTGGACGGTGATTCTTATCTGTACGATGTCTTTATATGTTACAACCATAACGATGTTCCCTGGGTTGTAAATTTCAATCGCAGACTTACTGCAGCAAACTTCAAGACGTGCCTTGACGCTAAAGATTTTATTGCTGGAGAGGCCATTGCTGAAAACATTTTACGTGCTATTGATAGTAGCAGGAAAATTATCTTTATTATCACCGAACATTTTCTCCAGAGTACCTGGGGTAACTACGAAATGGAGTTAACCCGCATGCATGCTTTCCAGGAAGGGCGGGAAAACATGGTCATCGTGATAATGAAGGATGATTTATCAATTCATCAAATGCCTAAAGTCCTCAAAAGATTTTGGTATAAAGTTACATGCATAAAGTGGTATGATCAAGGAATACAACCATTCCAAACTGAAGAAATATTTTATGAAAATGTTTTCAGTTCACTTTCAATTGCATAAGTTCTAACTAGATTGTTTGGAATATTGGTTAACGTGTTATAATACAAAATTAAATATACAATGTTCTAGATTATATCTAACTTCGCATGAAATATTAACCAAAAACCTGTGACATTTTTTTAGTTAAACATTATTTACAGTATTACATGTATTATACAAATAAAATAGAGTAAACATTTCTTCTTTTTTTGCGATTCTGCTCTTAGTGTTCGGCACACATTTTCGACAACGAGAATAGAATGAAGAAACATAACGCATCTATCGATGTCAACACACGACTTTCAATAATTAGACAATAATTATTATATATACAAATCCCGGAGTATCAAATTTTTTTATTAGTACCGTCTTTATAAGCACAACTATTTTCAACCGGAAGTAATTGGTATGCATACACCCAGATAAAGGATTCAAGTGTTTAAAACTAATATCCCTTATCGATACAAGTTATATTTCACGCATAACACCTGTTGTTGATTGGGAAGTGTGGTGCTTCAAAATCCAAACCGGAAAGTATCAGTTTCAGTTTCCTTTTGCCAAAGTGTTTGATTTGGGATATTCCACTTTAGCATATAATTATGTTCTATTTAGCAATGTTTTTTAACTAAATAATGCTGGTCCTAAAGGCTTCGTCTGATATTCATATAAAAAAGTAGTTGTGATATGATTGCCATTGAGAAAACTCTCCATAAGAGACCAAAATGACACAGAAATTAACAAATCTAGGTCACCGTACGGCCTTCAACAATCAGCAAAGCCCATACCGCATAGTCAGCCATAAAAGGCCCCGAAAGGACAATGTAAAACAATTCAAATTCATGCATGGTATTGACTAATGTTCCTTTCAGCTTTAGAAAGAGATCCAGAGCATGATGCCTGGTCATTTTAGTGCATAATATTAATACCCCATGTACAAATGTAGACGTTATGGGAGGGGTTCAAAATGTAGACGTTATGGGAGGGGTTCAAAATGTTTTGAGTGCTGAACTCTCATCCTAACTTTGTACATGATTACAACGTAGCAACAAACTGAAAAATCTGTTTGAAATGGAAATACAAGGTCAATCTTAAAGTTCTCACAGAAATAACTGGATGAAAACCAAATACTATTAAAAATAGATAATAAATAAAAAATGGTTTCCAAGACTTAAAGTATTAATCAGTTCATTATGTGTACGAGACGTGTCTTTTCTAGAGGGTCATTACTTTGAAGTTCTTCACACAATTTGATACGAGATATATTAAGTTAAACGTACACATGATATAACAGAATCACCATAACTTTTTTTTATGCAACAATATTCAGTCGCGATTAAGGCTTTTGTGACAATAAGCAATCAACAATCAATCACACCCAAGTGACTCGTTGTCATTTTTGGATCTTATTTTTTTTTTAGTTTGTTCTGGTATTTTACTGTTGCAGTCGCTCTTTTATAGTACATTTTTGTAATTAAATTTTTTTAATTGTCTTTACAACAAACGCTATATGCAGTACATCAAAACTCAGGATTTTAACAACCTCATACATCGATTACTTCAAAAACTGTAACGTCATGAATGTCGTTATCATGAATTGATAAAAACACATATTAAATACACATTTTGGTAAATTTTATCATAAATTTATAGGTCACAGTTACATAATGACGTGTTCGTCTGACCTTTCTTTCTCTTGTTTCATTTTAACACTGAAACATAAGGGTATGGGCATTGTTCATTATTGAAGGTCGTATACGGTGACATATAGTTGTTAATGTCTGTGTTATTTTAGTCTCTTGTGGAGAGTTGTCTCATTGGTAATCATACCACATCTTCTTTTTTAAACACTGAAGACATAAAGAGTCTTTTGTTTATGTGATATTGATGATTATATTCCAAACAGACACAAATCTAACAATAGTACTGTTTGGGATAAATTCCACGAATCCATAGAAAAAGCTTTGAGATATTCTCCAAATGTTGTAATAACTTGTGATGTAAATGTAGAATTTCATGCACATATTTGACATCATAAGACTATATGGACTTTTTTGTTGTACTATTACACCACTGTCCCAGGTTAAGGGGAGGGTTGGGATCCCGCCACATTCTGTATGTATATGCCTGTCTTTAGTCACGAGCCTGTACATCAGTTGTGTCGTTTGTTTATGTGTAACATTTGTTTTTCGTTCATTTTATTTCCATAAATTAGGCCGTTAGTTTTCTCGTGTTTCATCCAGCCACATTCTACGTGTGTCTGTCAAAATGTTCATTCAAAGGCCTCTGACTCAGTGATTGTCGTTTTTCGTTTATTGTTTAAAAGAATTGGTGTGTTGTTGCTGTTGTGATTTTGCATCACTGACCAAAGTTAACCGAAGGTTTCGGAGACCGCTTAAATAGTTAACCCCTCCATATTCTGTATGTGTATGCCCACACACAGGGAGCCTGTAATTCAGAGATTGTGTTGCTATATATCATATTTTTCCATTTATTATTTTGTACATTAAACAAGCTGCTAGTTTTTGCGTTCGTCATTTTGAAGCCTACATTATAGCTTGTCATCCGGTATGGGTTTTGCTCATTGAGAAACGGTTTCTAAGTTCAATCTCATTTGCTGTATGGTGGATATTCGTCTTAATGGGTTCTTATGTTTATACTTAAAATAAGGCCAACTTAAATGTGAGTCACGAAAATGGGATCTAAGTATTAAAGCAAAACCTTTTCAGCTAGGCATTTACACTCTGTAATTATTTCATTCAACAAATATAAAGCTTCGAATGATAATAGCTGGTACTGTGGTAGCCTCTTTATTTTGTATATATTGTAATTGTAAAATAAAGATGTATAATTATGTTAATATAAATAAAACTTCAAAACATATTGTTTCATATAAACTTTTATTACACTGAAATGTTTCCATACATTATTCATGATTACTTGGATTTGATTGGTTAGTTTAAAGTTTTACCGCTCAGTTCTTAGTTTCTTTGTTTTGAGTTAGAAGGACTAATGGAGTCAAAATGGACAGACGTTTATGTTCAGCAGCCATTGAAATAGTTTGAAAGTATATTGAATAGTCAGCATTGTATTATATTGACAGACTTGACATTTTGACGTGAGTTTTCTTTATCTACTTCTTTATTAATATTTCTAATATATTTCATAGATTGAATGATTTTTTGTATGAATGGTTATTTTTCTCTATGATCCCGAAAAGTATTATCGCTACATAAAATGCATATATTATACACTTATTTTATTATATAAAGTACTGGTAGTCATTCGTTAGAGCTATATGTAAATCACTTTAGAAAGTACGCACATTCCGATCGATACTTTGAGGTGTATTCGATAAGACTTTGTTATGAGTAGATTTTAAATACCACCGTGTATTACTTGTGTGAATTAGTCCGTACACAATAACATTGTTGATTGATTATAAATAGAAAACATAAACAAAGTTGTATTAGATAGCGAACTACGTTTCTGCACATATTTAAAGTATTGTCCGAGTTATGTTTTATTTTATACACAAGGACACTATTTATATTGTATGTTTTATAATAAGGTCTATGTTTAAATACGGTTTCATTAAAATCCGTTATTTAACATTGTAGTTTTGGTTTACAGAATTTGTAAGCTGTCATCTAAATATCACTGTGTGATATACCAGTATGTACGTTTGAATTGGTTTGTGCCACAACAGTAACTACCTTGCTCCACAAGTTGGTAAGGATTAGTAATATGTTATTAGAATTATAATGTATTTCGTTTAAAAGGTTGAATTAACTATGGAGTATGTTAAGCACATAGTTTTGATAAAGAGTTATTTCCCTTGAGTTTAGATGCTTTTAATATTTGTTTAATTTATCAATGTTGTTAATCTGAACAACTGAATATTATATGTAAAGACATTAATACTATGATTTGATGATTAAACATAATATTTGATCTCATTATGTTCATAACTTAAATGTATTTTTAAAGTGTAATATTTTGTATAATACCATTATATGTAATGAAAGAATATTATACTTATCACGTGTATTACCAAATTTCTTCATTCATTCATTCCAGTCACGTCTCAGTCATTACAGCTGAACGGACGTGCTGGGCCAGCTCTCCTTTACCCGCTATCTTCGATGAGGGTTTATTGTTAGATGATCAACGACTTACTTCTTAAGATGACAGAAACCAATCCATGCCGTACAGATAGACGTAGGTGTTGGCGTACCCGCGTTAACATGCACTCCAAAACCATTGTATCATGGGGAGTGTTATGCCGATTAACGTCCGAGGGCTGTATCCTAGGCTGTTGGGTGATACGACCTTCATTTTACTGCCTCACGGCTTTGGTCCTGATAACGCTTCCTGTCATCTTTAAAACATATCCAACTAAGTTAGACATCACGTGACTTTTGTGACGTATAATAGCCGCCATTTTGTATTATATTTCCCCATATAAAATGCATATATGCTTCAATAAAGTTTAACCTGATCCGTGTTCTTACTTTTGCAAATCAATCCTTGATATTCATACATATTTCTATCAAACAATGTTGGTCCTAACAGTTTAATTTTTGATTAAATTCGGTCAAATCGGAATCGTAAAATATGCACAAACTTTGCAAATCGATTAAGTATATTCAAACATATAGCTGGCGAAAAATACTACTTAAAACAGTTTAATTTCAGGGCAAATTCGGTCAAACATCGATTTAAAAAAGGGAATTTTCCGAGATTTTTCAAAATGGCGGCTGATGTATCATATGGCAATGTTGCATCAAATCAATGATTTCTATAGTAAGACTTTCCTAGATTATATTTAATATTCTATAAATAATCTCTGATGTTTCTGTTATTTTCCTTTAGTGATATTTCGATATCATTGATTTCAAAATTTCTTAATAAAAAAAAATATTTTAAGTGTGACACATTTATTTTGACAGATATTCATCCAGGAGATACTGTTACCAGAAAAAAGTTTACAATATCTTCAATAAAAAAAAATCTCTCCTTTTTTTTAAAAGTGTTTTCAAGTTTTCTGTATATTTTATCTTTCTTTAAAAATATATTAATACATTCCTTTTAAAACAAACAAAAAATGTTTTCATCCTAAGAGAAAATAAAACAATGTCCAATTATAATAGATAAATATTCTATACCTTAAAAATATCATTCCTTGACCGTACAGGTGAATTCTAATCTTATAATGTTACATCATAATATATTGTCAGGTAGACGTGCAAACCAAAAGCAACCAGGTGACATTCAACATCCTGTCAGTGTGTATACATGTATTACCAGGTTTTAAATTTTGTGATATACAAAAGTTTTCATAAATGTACAAATAAATATCTTCTCCTTCCCGTGTCAAATCAGAATAAGTATGTTTCATAATAAACTTTAGGAAAATATGAATATTATGAAAATTTCTTTAAAAAAATATTTTTTGCTTAAAAGGCATTCTAATATTTTTATGTTTCTATAATTATTTCAAAGAAATAATCTGATTCAAATTTTAATTTAAATGAATTTCGATCATTGAATATCATTTTATAGTTATTTATTTTTTAATTCAATATTTAAAGCTAAATCCAGGCAATGAATCGATATAAAGTTTAAATTGTGTAAAAAATATAGTTATTGTATACATTCCAACAGAGACGTATAATACGATTGGTTTGGTTTTAACAATTTTGTATGTATCCGATATTATCTATGATATCGACAGAGTTATCGGTCCTGAATAGGACTGATATAGTTGGGTATGCTACGTCCACGATTCATCTACCAGTACTCCATCATCGAGGTTAGCGGGCTGCCAAGCTGACCAAATTGGCCCTGAAAGCAGCCGTTGTGAAGAATAACATCAAAATAGTAAAAAACCAAAATCAACTCACCAAAACCAAGATGGCGGCCTCCATTCGGCGTCCTTACTACCTGTTCCTGACCCACGGCAGAAAATATTTAAATGCTCATCAATCGCCTTCGGGCACCGAGCCGACCGTGCGAGGGCTGTATAGCCAGTCAAGGTCGTTAAACACTTCCATTTGTTGTTTATTATTTGATATGTAAAATTAGTATAACTTTATCATTGATATTACAGGGTGTTTTACGTTACTGATAAATAAATATCCTGAATCCTAGCAAAGCGACTTTAGTTTTCCTTGAGGCCTAAACGTCAGCTATTACAGTACTATAACAAACAGGCAGCAATACATAGGGCTCAGGTAACACAAAAAGTGTTATATCTTGCATTCTTTGGGAAAACTAGAAGGGATTTCTGATGAAGGGAAATGGAAAATATCTGCGACATATTTTGTAATGCCAAATTGGAGTATGTTGGTAGTATAACAAATCAAGGAAGAAAATGGGTAAAAATGAACACCAACTATGGAAATAATAATGCAACAAATTTCATTCAGAAATACATAAAGAACTTTTTTTAATATGAATTGATGAATTTAGAGATACATTAGGATGTTTAGTGGGTGTAAGTGAACTTTGCCCTCTATATTAACCTCAAGATCAGAATCAAACAAATAAATTGTAAGAAATTTAACTTTATTTAAAGATACGTGAACAAAACTGTTAAATGAATAACTGTTGTCTTATTTATAATCATCATTACAATATAAAGTAAAATTATATAAAAAGTTGTTAAAGTACACGAACACAACAAAACACTTCGAAATGTAAAACATAACGTGTAACACACCCGTGCGTTACATTTAAAACAAACTTTGACATATTCACCATTTCCTTTCTCAATTTTATTTTGGGAACTAAACACGATAAATATTAAAAACTTTAAAACATCTCGTCCTTCTGTGAGTGTGAATGTTTTTTTTAAACATGTATTAAAAGCTTTACTCCCCGGTGTTTGTGTTTTTAAAAAATGTAAATATTACTCTCTGTGTGTGTTTTTAAAACATATAAAGCTTAACCCTCCGTTATCTGTTTTAGAACATACACAGTATAACTCTCCGTGTGTGTTTTTGAAACATGTAAATCATAAAACGGTATGTGTGTGTTTTTATTCAGAGTAAATCATAACTCTCTGTGTGTGCTTTTGAAACATGTAAATCATAAAACGGTATGTGTGTGTTTTTATTCAAAGTAAATCACAACTCTCCGTGTGTATATTTCTGTTATTTGTGTAGGTCAATCATATATTTTTTTTTATTGTTGTATAGAATGAAAATCATAACTGTCCGTATGTGTGTTTTATAGAGTCATGACCAGTACGTGCTTTCTCTTATTAACATGATTAAATCAAATGTATTCCAAAAAACATTCTTTGGTGGACTTGAAGCATATGAAATGTTGGCTACTTTAACATAAATTTCTTCTCCTGCCTCCAGATGAATATCTGCGGAGATGTACGTATCGTATCTGGAAAATATTGCGTTTTCCGATCGCTCATATGGATGGTGGGTACACATTACTTCCTTCTCGCCACTTTTAGTTTCTTTAATGTTTGATTTATATATTGAATGAATTAAGCATGAACTCTTGGACTGTACATCAATGGTATTTTGTGTTTTGTTTCGGATAAACTGGTAGTTAAAGTCTATGGCACTATATACATGATAATATCCGCTGACAGGAACACGGACACGGCCATTGTTTAATGTTACACCATTTAACAGCAAACAGTTGTTTCCCCTATACCACTTCCGTATTGGGAGAATGTTCTTGTTCATTTCATCTACAAAGAGAGTACGTAATACAATCATAAAATTGAAAAAGGAAATGGGGAATGTGTCAAAGCGACAACAACCCGACCATAGAGCAGACAACAGCCGAAGATTGAAGTAAAAATATAATGGTAAGCCGTTCTCGTCAAAACTATGTTTAAACCATTTTTAGAAAAATTTACACACTGAGAATTAAAAATTACACACTTAGAATTGAAAATTACACACTGAGATTTCAAAAAGACACACTTAGAATAAATAAACTGAAAACACACACTGAGAATTTGAAATTACACACTGAGAATTTAAAATTACACACTGAGATTTGTGCGCACTTTTTATGCGCATATATCTAATTAGCATACTTAATCTGAATCTATTACAAGCTTAAAACAACTAGGGGACAGAACTCGTTAGTCCTTCGATTTGGTTCCAAATTATTTATAAAAAAACCTTTAGAAATACAAGAAGAAGAAAAATACCCACTTACTCTTTTTACAAAATATAACCAAATGGTGAAAAACTTTATTAAAATTATAAGAAAACATTGGAACAATATGCCAAAAAACAAAGAATGCAGTGAAATTTTTACTCAAGTGTCTATTATAGCATATAAACGTAACAAAAATATAAAAGATTACCTTGCGAAATCAGGGTAACAGTTTGAAGACTTTTGAAAAGGGACTTATGCTTAAACGGTTTTAAGTTAAAAAAAAAAAAAATACACTGGTAGTAATGATCTGAATTATAGGCAACAAACTTATGAATATGAGGGAAGTTAAGTCTTGAAATTTATTACGAAAGTTGGTTGAAGGAATTGCATTTCATTATAATGACAAGAGTTCTTGAGATCAAGATATTAATCTGTTGAATTATTTTTCTTGTGAATATTCATTACTAATTTGCATATTAATCTCAGTGTGTAATTTTCAAATCTCGGTGTGTAATTAACAATTCTCAGTGTGTGTTTTTCAATTTATTTCATCTCAGTGTGTCTTTTTAAAATCTCAGTCAGTCAGTGTGTAATTTTGAATTCTCAGTGTGTGTTTTTGATTTTTTCAAATCTCAGTGTGTAATTTAGATTTCTCAGTGTGTTATTTTAGGTTTTTAAATCTCAGTGTGTTATTTTAGGTTTTTAAATCTCAGTGTGTATTTTTTTTTTCGAAAAAAGGGTTTAAACATGGTTTTGACGAGAACGACTTGACATATAAAAGTACTAAACTATATCATCAAATATATACACGAGTCTAAATAGAAAACAAATTTCAAACCTATGAATACGTTGGATAAAAAATGCAATTGTTATTCGTGTGCATGCAAACAAATGTCTTGGTAGAGGGGTCTAAATACAGCACAACATTTTCCAAAAGACAAAAAATGTGAAAAAGTATATTTCAACAAAACGTATTTGCCTGACTAGCAGGTGGATTAACGGATGTTATAAACACTGCTGACTACCATGGCGATTGCCAATTAATATAAATATTTAAGGACTGTAATATTTTTTTCTGTCTATGAAGAAATAACATTTAAATGTAGTGCACACTGAATAACCCGCGTAGTATAGCTCTCTCTCTCTTTTATCTGACTAAATCTATTTTAAAACTTCTCATAGGTTAAAAAAGATTGGTTATTTGAAAGACACAAGGTAGTTTTCAAAGAAGACACATATTCCTGTAGTCCGTACACTAACCTGTGGCTGGCATGTCTCGGTCCTCTCCAATCAAATGTGCAACCGGTTTGACGTCTCCTATGTAACCATTGTGGATTTTAACTATAACATACATCAAAAACTGTATTCTATAAAAACTTCAAAAAGAAGATGCAGAGCTGATGCATTTTTGTTATCAAGATATTTTTTTTACAAAAGGTATGAGGATTGTCTAACCTTTAAATTACACTTGAGATATCCGACTTGTTGAATTCTGCGAAGATTTCTAAATACTAGTTCACCACCGACACTAAGTCGTGTATTTGTGATAAAAGTAAGAACCAGGTAACTGGTTGTCCTATGTATCATCATTAGTTTAATTCAAGAAAATGTGTGTGACAAAATTTACTGCAGTAGCGATGTTTTCGTTTTTACGGTACAATAATGGAAAATATTTTTTTCTTTGTCTGACATTCAACACAAGGATGCGAATTTGTATACAGAAAACATTAAAAAAATCTATTTTTACGTAAACAAAGGAGAGGCAATTTAGGTTGACAGCGTCCTTTCCAAATTAGACTGTAGATCACTGTATTACAAATAGTCATCTTTAACTAAACTTTTTTTCTGAATGATTTTTCTTATTCTACCTTTTTTTTTACTCATCATGCTCATATATCATGTATATACATGTATTTTTCATTTAGTTTATTTATGGAGTATGTAATTTTTAAAATATTTGCTTTATTCCAGATTCCAAAATGCTCTTTTATATTATTAGTTATTACATTACAAAATGTATAAATATAATTACATGTTTTTTTAATGTACTTGAACGATAACTTTAAACTCACTGATGACAAATGCTCAGTATATGAGATAGCTAAGTCTTGCTTAACCAGTGGAACATATTTCACAGACAAGGAACTTATTTCACAAGGTGAGGAACAATCTCAAACCTAGAACTTATTTCACCATGTAAGGAACAAATCTTACGAACCGAGAACTTATTTCACCAGGTAAGGAACAAATCTCACAAACCCAGAATTTATTTTACCAGGCAAGGGACACACTTGACCAACCCAGAAATTATTTCACTAGATAAAGTGTGGAACTTATTTAATATATATAGGGATGGAACAAATTATATAGAAATTATCTGTGAAAAAAGTTCTCCTTAGAACAAATTTCCTGTGTTACTAGTTCAATTGGAACCTTTTTCACAGGAACAAATCTTGGCTCACAAAATTATCATGTTAAACATACCAACTGTTCTTTCAAACATCGCTGAATATTCGGCAGAAATCTCATTGTGTTTTTCATCGAAGGTCTGAAATCGATAAAAAAAGAATAGTATTAACATTATTTTAATGGTTGATTCATTTGCTAATGAGTTCAACAAAGAATATTTCAAACTATGATTATAACTGTTGGCGCAGGTAAGCGTGCTGTTTGTATTCCTATGGCTATGTCAGAAAATCAAGCAGACCAGCGCATAATACATATGATAACTATGAATTCAACTGACCTAGATCATTCATTATCTGAAATTCAATATTAACATATTTAACTCCTTACAATGTTCTAAAAATAACTTGCCATACACTTCCTAGTAAACAAACAAACAGAAATTTACCTTTTCCATATAGTTTTGTAGAATGACATCTCGGCAACCACAACATATACCACTAGGGTCGGTCGTGCACTGCAGGCACATATAACCACAGTCCTCCCCGGGGGTACGGGGCTCTGGCATCACCCATAAAATTATTAAAACTATTATTAAGATAACTACGTCTGCTGTAAACACAAACAAAGTAATTCCTTTTGTCCTCTTCGTCAAAACCTTCTGAAATTCAGAAAGCGGCATTGTCACATAAATTCAGATCGTCACTAGGCAGCTTGAAAGCCTGGAAATTTAAATGATTCTTTGTTATCACTTTTGATTAATAGAAATATAACTAATAACTTTCGAAATTAACTTTTGGAGACGATGTTACAATTAATGAAACTGTCAAAAGCAAATTAGAAATCCGCAAACTAAGCCTGCTGCGAAAATGCAGCACTGCATAATCTGCCTTAAATGCTAGCTAATATTTTACACAACTGCAATGGCTCCATAGCCCTGCTCGAAATAATTTTAACAAATAATCTACGCATGCGTGGTCTTTATATTATCTATTATATAAAATTTAACTTTCAAAGAGATAACATAATATTGAGAAGTTCTAAAAAGTATAATAGGTATCTGAAAAACCTTTTAGTTTCATTTTCTAAATTAACACTTTTGAGAATTCACGTATGATTAATAAGACGTACTCCACGACCAGTGTGCGAGTATTGTTATACGTGCCATACGTATAGTGAATATACTCAATACTACATGAAAATTACAAAATCCTCGAGAAAACAACAGACTACTTATTTCAAAAAAATATCCAATTAAAAGAAAAACAAACTAAAACTAATAATGTGACTGTAATGTATTTCAGTGGCGGATCCAGGGGGAGGGTTCCGGGGGTTGGAACCCCCTTTTTTTTGGGACGATCAATGCATTTGAATGGGAACATATAGTTGGAACCCCCCCTTTCTCCTGGGTTGGGACCCCCCCCCCCCCATTTTTTTTAAATGGATAGATCCGCCCCTGTATTTATATGCAAACATGATTTCCTTTAACTTGTTAAACGAAATTATAAACTGACCACAATTTGTAATATTTGATTTTTATCTAAAATATGAGAGTTTATTATGAAGTTTCTTTAGAATTTCTCAAGCATTGTCAACCTACATATATAACCTAATTGAAAAGGGTGACATTCCTTTACAATGTATGAATGGTTAAGTTATTTCTTTTTAGAGATTGTATGCAACCTAAAATTGTCAGAATAAGTGGGATGATCAAAATAAAACCGGCGATTCATAATGATTCAGTATCTATATATGCATCTTAAGAAAATATAAGACAAAAAAGGGAATACGAACTTCAAGACAATTTGCGTACACACAACACAAGTTACTATGAGAATAAAGGTTCATAAGATAAGCTTCTTATAAGCTCGGTGTACACCTGATCGACCAGATAATCTCGCTATAAAGTTTGGAAATCCAACACTATATAGAAACAACGGCAATTCTATCCGGAAATAGTTATATTAGCAAACATGTACAGTTCTTATTTCTTGCAGCAAGACGCGTCTTTACAGGTAAGTTCCGTCAAGTTTTTTAACCCCCCAAAACAATTCTGATGTCACAAACTGTCAATATGATCTGAGGTAAATTGCAACTGACACAAAAAGAGCATGCACCTGTGTGACCTAGAATTATGAATTCTTTATGATTAGAAATATTTTTGGAACGAGAGTCTATCTCCGGCGAAAGTACAATGATGAAAACCAGGGGCCGTGTCAACGAAGCTGTCCTAGGACTAAGACATGTCTTAGGATGGTCTTAGGACACGTCTTAGTCCTAAGTCGGGTTAACGAAAGTCTCCTAAAATAAGATATGTCCTAAATTTGGTCCTAAAGTTAGGATATACAATAAGGTGTCTTAGGATAGTCCTAAAGGTTACATCGTCCTAAAACGTAATAAAAACAACAAATATGACATAAACTCAATACTAAAAATACTAATAAAATATTAAACTATATCATTAGATAAAACTAATAAAAAAAAATATTGTTTAATGTTTGTTAAAGATTTAATTGTATTATATTAAATTATTTCGTGATGCCTTTTTTGAAACCTAAACAATACTATCATCATAAGCAACATATTTTCAAATATGGGAAAAAGTTTACTTCTTTTTTACCTAATCCTGATTCGATACATGTAATGAAATCGAGTGGACCTAAGGACAAAACTAGTTTATGTACTAAAATTGCAGCACGAATATCACAAAGTTTTGTGACCATTTACTTTTGTTTTCGTATTAAATTCATTTATATCTTTTATCATATTTAATAACGTATTTATTAGTATTCCGTAAAAACTTTAACTTTTATTTTGCGTTAATTGTTTTCTATATAAGAGTCATCCTCCCTCTCTTTACGTATATGTTCTAAAATACAATTCAATCTATGTCATACAAATCTCTACATATATTTTCAATTAAATAAATGTGTTAGGATGGTCCTAGGACCATCGTAGTTATGACTGTCCTAAGACAGCTTTGTTTTACATCCTAAGACATGTCTCAGACACGTCCTAAGACCATCCTAAATAATGTCCTAAGACCTATCTTAGGACATGTCCTAGGATACTTTCATTGACACGGCCCCAGGGCCCAGTTTCACGAAGCTGTCTTAGGATGGTCTTACGACATATCTTAGTCCTAAGTGGGTTTCACAAAGCGGTCCTAAATTAGGACATCTCTTAAAGTTGGTCATAAAGTTAGGACAACGCGAGAGGTGTCTTATGATGATCTTAGGATAGTTATACGTTTATTTATATAAATTACACTCATTTTTTATATTAATTTTGAAAAAAAAAATATCTTATTATTATCTAATTATCTATTCTCCTGTTCCTGGTTAAAACATATATACATTGACGGATTATCAGGATTTGTCAACAATGAAAGTTCGGTGTATTGATATAAAAATTGCACGATTTTATCTCTTAACCTTTTATAACCAATAAAGTCGAAATTGAATTCAACTCACTTGTACCAAAACAATGTCATAATTTTATATTCTTTTTTCTTAATTTTGCATTGAAAATTTCATATTTATATTGATGTATTGTTTCAAGATAATTTATATATAAATTACTTTTATTTTTTTTTATATTTATTTTGCAAATTATGTCATTATATTAATCAATACGTTTAGAATAATTTATGGTAAGACATACTACATTTACATGATTTTTTCCCGTAGATCATATTTATATTTGAAAATTTAAAGAACTTGCGACAGGTTTAGGATGTCTTAGCTAAGATGATCCTAAGACAGCTTCGAGACGAGGTCTGAGATATGTCCTAGGATAGTCATAAGAGGATCATAAGACATGTCCTAAGATATGTCTTATGACATGTCTTAGGATAGCTTCGTGAAACCGGCCCCAGGTCGTAAGTCTATTCATTCAATGGTTTACGTTGGTAATGAAATTCAAATGCATATAGATTTACTACTTTGCGAAAAGATATCGTGTTGTTGTATTATGAATATTACAATTTCAGAGAAAGTTCCTCAATGATATCCCTATGTATAAGTCACAGCAATCGATTTGCTTAACCATGTGTTCAGTTTTACTTCCTTTTCGATCATCTTTTATGCTATTTATATTAAATATAATATTTTCCTGTGTGTTAAATGCAAGTTGACAATATGAAGCCTATACGCGTGAAGCCTATGTCTGCGTTGATTTGATTTTCCTAATTTCAGACGCTGTTTGATGGACATCATGTGCATTTCTTTTAAGAAGTTCGTTATGATAGTAATATTTTCTTCATCTGTGAAACGTAGAATAATAAGAATAAGAATAAGAATATTTTATTATTCCAATCAAGGGCCCTTGATGGGCAGCATACCATGTATACATAAAACAGTAGATGAGGTTAAGTAAGCACTCGGTTGATCTTGTACTGTGACACATTGAACACCGATTACAATGCTTACTTTTTGCAAATTTTTCAGTCATGGTTATTTTTTTTATAAAGATTTAAGACCGTTGGTTTTTCAGTTGGAATGATTTTACACTAGTCATTGTTGGGGACCTTAATAGCTTGCTGTTCGGTGTGAGCCAAGGCTCCACGTTGAAGACAGTACTTTTACCTATAATGGTTTACTTTCACAACATGTGACTTGGATGGAGAGTTGTCTCATTGGCACTCATACCACATCTTCTTATATCTATGGTATGGTAAAACGTGTATGGTTGTTATCATTTAAAATAGATTTGACTTGCACATGTAACATTTATCGTGGATGTTGATATTATTTTAGTTTCGCATATTTCCAACTGATATACAACAGCAAAAGTTTATATTGAAAATTATTGTAAAGAAAAATAATATACTTGGAACGAAAAGCTGAAATAAAAAAAAAATAAACGAAATGAATAAACGTAAGAGCTATACAATTTGGCAGGTTTAATTTCTAATTTGATGTAAATAAAAAAAAATCAATAAACTTCACAACAAAAAGTGGAAAGAACAGTTGATTTCTAATCCATTGACCTTCAAAAAGATAAAATAAAACACGTCAATTGAGAAATATCGTCCAATGACCATCACGTGATTCACAAAACATGACAGATTCATTCATGTTTGCAGTTTTATGTTCAAATAGCAATTATAGATGACTATATGTACGTCAGGTCTTAACGTCATGGTCATTAAAACTGATATAAACAATATATACACATCATTTGTTTTAGCCAATCGTTTAAGTGATAGTTTTAATAAGGAAACCATCAACCATATAAAAGAAAGCTTTGGTACGTTGTTATCATTCATAAAATCTACACGCATTGGTCTACATCAGTATGAAGTCTATTATCTATTCTATCGTTCTCTTAATTATTTCTATTTATTCCACTGAAGGTATGTAAAATGCATAGAGTTTAGAGAACAACGAAGATACGTTTTAAAACATTAATTACTACTAAATTTTCTTGTTTATTTTCTTTTACTGTTTGTTGCTTTAAGATGACTATATATTAAACTTGTTAGATGGCTACTCCAATTAAAGTTAGAATTATTTCTGAGATTAAATGAATAATTTATCAGCATAAAATAAAAATAATTTGCAGAATTGAGCGTATGTTTCTTTTTTGTAGCACACACGTTGATAGAATAACAACGTTACAAACTTAATATTGTTCTTTTTATTTGTTAATTAAATTAAATTTATCAGCTTATATCCGTATTAAACGAGTTGTCTCCATTGAAATAATGACAGTAAACTGCGAACGAGACTAGTTAGCCTGACAACCATAATAAATTGAATACAATGAATATTATAACTAGAAATAAACGAAAAAAATAATGACATTTTAAATTGACTTAAAGTTTATGTATGCTTCATATAATTAAAAAAAAAAAAGATTCAAACTAACTTTTAATCTATTTTGTAGGTCGCAGCTATGGCTACCACAAGAAGACGAAAAATGTTTCAGTTGTGTTACCTAGCAACAAAACTCCACTCTGTAACGTTGGATGTACAAGACAGTTTATATCTCTAGAATGTAGACAGGAAACATTCGGATTTGAGAATGGTGTGAGATGTCAGGGATGCGACATTGATATTTGCAGAGGCAGGGGAGATAATTTCAACAGATGGCAAGATAATGAAAGAAGAGAAAATAATGGGCGGTGGAGAAACCGGGATCAAGGAATCGATGTTGGATTCATTGATAACATTCAAAATGACTTTATAAATCAAGGTGAATGGTCAAGAAATAGATTTGATACCAGAGTAAATAGACAATTCAGAAATGAATGGAATTGATAATCGGGGACTTTAGTTTTTGGAAAATTTGCTAACAGCTATCATGTTATAACTAGTCATGAAATCCACGTTATATAAGTGAAACATTGTGTATTTTTATATATTTTTGCAAATAAAATTATGTTTTTATCAAATATATATCGATTATTTTTTTTATAAACAACGCAGTATAAACCCCGCTAAATATTCTCGGTATCAAGAACTCCCAGACTTTTGGACTTCTTATGGTGGGGGAGGCAAAACAAAGCCAATGTTTTGGCTCCTTGAAATAGAAATTAAAACAAATTACATCTCTCAGATGTTCCTGTGGTGTAACGAATACCAGTTTTAAGAGTTTAGATAATAACTGCGAGCATAATCTTGAATGCTCTATTGTTTATTATCACTTGTTCTGTGTTCTTGTATCTATCATTTATGTACAATCAGTATAAAGTTATGTTTTATTTTTGTTAGTTTTTATTGAATATACAAATTAGGAGATGTGAAATGATTGCCAATGAGACAAATATCCACAGAGTCTAAGTATTCCTATTGGACCTGTAAATAATGTTATAGATAGATATAAGAAGACGTGGTATGAGTGCCAATGAGCCTATTGTCAAGATTTAAACGGGATATTTTTAGTATATCAAACCTCACAACATTTGAATGTGTCTGTCAAAAATCTGGAACCCCAACAGTATTTGTCATGTCAAGTACCTGAACGTCGTCAAGTACCTGAACGTCTTGCGATTTAAAACTGCATGTATGTATAGAACCTGGCAAAAAGGTGGATCGTTTGTGGTCTCTGTGAATTTCTGTTAAGACTGCTAGTCTCGTAATAATTTAGAGCTTAGAATATCGTAAAGACGCTGATTTATTGCTGACAACGTTGATCTGAATGTTTATTGTTGTCGGGTTTCTCTCTCATTGACAAAGATCTTCTTATTCAGATTACAAACTTCAAATTGCTATAAATTGTATCTTAATGTTATCAACTGGGACAATCAAAACTCGTAATTAAGTTCAATATATTAAGACAACACACAAATAAACCGAAAAAACAATAAGAATACATTTTGGTTTTCTTCTAAATATAGCATATATATAAAAGACAGGTATATTGAAAAGTGAAACGGATATAATCCAACTCAAATGATTTCGATTAATAACTATGTTGTTCTAATATTAAAATTGATGATTCCTCATTAAATATGAAATAAAAGTTATGGTAGCTATGACTTAGTTATATGGATTCGCTGTAATGGTCTTCATTCAAATCTTCACTCGCAAGCATAGATAAGGCAAAGAATGATCGACGTGTATATATACGTCCCGGCTATTACATTGAATGTAGGCATAGTGACGTTTGGGGTATTTCAAAGGACTTTATTTTGTAAAACTGTCCAATGATTGCATTATTTAGCAATTTAGTTACCATAAATTACTCAAAACCTTTACCAAATTCTTTCAAATATACAGATATACAAAGATTTGCTATTGGGGTTTGACGGTACCTGTAACAGGTCATGTTATTTTTCATTTATCATTATAGACCTCTTCCGTTAGCCACTTTTACAAATTTAATGAATTGTCAATCATAACATGTATATAACTGTTGTCCCCTGCTCACCATGGGGAGGTGGAAGAAGGCCTACAAGATACATCTCCAGACTTTTTCCTTGACCGTACCCAAAGTTCTTTAGCCTCTGACGCAACGTCAGGTATTGCTACCATTATAGTGTAACAGAAAAATGAAGTTAAATTGGAAATGCGCATTATCTAATGATCTCTAATTACATCAGAGGCCCCTGAGGGGCCTCGGGTGTATTGCCATCGCCTACTTTTCAATTCGCGCAAAGATCAAAGAGATGCATATATAATTAGTTTTGGAATAATAACCGACATTATAGACCGCGGACCTATATAGTGCAGAATAAAATTCCGTATCGCTTCTTTTAAATTCATGTTTTCAATGGATACTCAGTTTTTTTAATTTTTCTTAATGCAAAATTTATAATATGAAAATGTTTTGTCGTTAGAAATATTTGTATTTTAATCAAACGATCTTCAAGATCAATGACGAGTCAAAAATTGTTGTTGCGGATGAATACCACGAGTGCGCAAGAGGACAAGATCGAGCGTGTAGAAAATCGAGAGGAAATCAATTCACACATTTATACACAGAAAGGTAATTATATTTCAATTATTTGATTTGGAGTAACCTTTTTAACCCGTTTGTAGCATATTTGTCTATAATATTAACGTAGCAAAACCAGGAAAATTTAATCTGTCATAATATTAAAATAAATTATCAGGTCACGTCCCCCGCAGCCATTTTGAAAATACCAGCAGATTGGGTAGGAGTAACAAGAACCTGCAAGGCCTTTAAAGATAAGGTTACTATTTGTGTATTTTTTATAACAACAATTTGTTTTTATAAAGATCTCATCAATTTTTTGAGTTAAATTTCTTTTCTTCGTAAATAACAAGTAGATTGATCACTTGGACACACACACGGAACTATTTTCTGTTTTTTAAGATACTGTTTCGGATTTTCGCTCCTTCTCCGACTTAGTTTGTTGCATTAGTATATATGTGAATATGTCCCTTGACTGGAAAATACGCGGAATTTGTAATGACTTTGACTATGTCTACAGTATGTAAGTCAATTCTAATATATAATTATTGGTTGAATTTATTGTTTATATAATATTCAGAGAATCTTCGACTTTTTCTTCTTCCTATAGAGTTGGACTCTTTTTGAGTGTATAAAGACTCTTGCTCGTAAAATCAAGAGTCTTACTTTACACTGAAATGTCAGAATTTGGGTTAATCACATTTACTGAATTACTATAGATATATTGGGAGAAACCTTACAGTTTTGGAGATATAAATATAGATTAACTCCTGTTTTTTAAGTCTTCCTTAGCTTGTAGTATTGTATTATTTTGACCATACATGACATGTATCGTCAAAATTATATGATAATTTGATGACATACTTGTGCTTATCATTCTCTACAGCATTATTTAATTTAAATGTGTAACCATATCCATGTCAAATTTTAGTAACTTATATTAGACATTTGTTCACACATACATGCATATGTGCATATGAGAACTTGAATTGAGCAAATATGATTAGTTACATGTATATCTATGAGAAATACAATCAGTTAACTTTATCTATGAGCACCCATGAGATCTTAAATTGAGCAAATATGATCAGTTATATGTTGAGTAAAATTTGAGCTAGATCTACTCAATTGAGTTAGATATATATCAATATTGAGACTAATCTAAATGGTTATTTGAGCACACATGAGCCTATTTATACTATTGAGAGCAATATTGGGATACTGCATAAGCAAACTAAGCAAATCTTTATTGAGACAAACCTATGAGCGCTATATTTTTAAATTTGTTCTTGACAATTTTTTGTTTATTTTTTAAAAAAATATAGGGACAACAGAGTTGGTGTATGTGGGTTCGATTCCCACCCTAGGCATTCATTTATATTGGCTGGTGCAAAGCGGGCAGTTTAGCTTAGTGGCCCCACACTGACTCTGTTGTTCATATGTTACTTAAAAAAATTAGGCGGCATCGTTCAGGTCTTGCCATCTTTATTTTTCTATTCGAAAATCAGACAACAAAACCATTGAATAATTGTGAAAATTATACCACAGATAACTATGGTAAAACTTTAATTGTTTTTGGCATAATTAAACTTGGCTGCCATCCAAGATCTAAAAAGTTTTTATATTGATGAATTATATATATCAGATTTGGATTCTTTTGGTTACAAAACATTTTGGATGGTACATGTAGGTAGCGGCCAAATCTTTATTCCTAAAGGCTTAAAGCTTTCAGGTCTGAAAATTGCCCAAAATCATCACATTTTGACAAATTTGGAACATAAAATGTACTTTTATGAAAAGAACTGATTTATTGAGTGTTAAGACTTTTGAAATAGACCCAAATTACGAACCAAATTGAGAACTTTTTGGAGTTTTATAGTTTAGGCTATTTTGGGCAATAAGTGAAACTTGTCCTTTGAATACTAAGTATCTGTTAGAAGATAGCTCTTTCACAGTACATTGTTAAACTTAAAGATAAATATATACCGACAATGACCAATATTAATGATGGAATGAGATTATACATGTATATATACTGTTTTATATTGTTACATGTACATACATAAATGAAAATTAAAACCAAACTTGTCATTATTCATAAAAAAAGAAAAGGGAGGTATGATTGGTATAAATCAGACACCAGCTCTAGACAAAATGATGAAAAAGAAATAAAGCTTATAACCATACAACATTTTTACAATCAGAAAAAAACTATACATAAATCAGTTAGAAATAGCCATGAAATGTCAAATGTTAAACAATATATACAAGAAAACTAATGGCCACATCAATGTACAATCGGGAAATCAAGATATACACCAAAAAATTACAAGGCCTGTTTTACAGGTTTCTTACAAAGGACCGACACATTCATATGGTAGTTGTGTTCTATATGTATAGTGCAAAATGTTCTCATTGCTAAACCAGTGGTATCCAAAGTATTAAATCGAGAACAAAGTAAAAAAAACCTAACAGTTGAAAAACTATCCAAATGTTGTGATATTCAATTAACAAAAATACCATCATTAGCAAATGGCTATCTACATATAATACATTGTAATATTTACAATGAACCATTTAATAATTAAAAACCAATTGTTCAAAGAACAATTGAAGGTCTTTCCACAAGTGAAGATCTATTTTATTATCAAAATATCAAAAATCAATCTAAAATGTCAGTTCCTATGTCTTTATAATATATAAATATGAATTTAAAGCAAAGGTCAAAATCTAGAACGTGCAAATTACCTATGACCTTGACCTCAATTTCAAGGTCATAAACCTAGGATCTCAAATCAAAAGACCCTAGGTCTTTATTATGTATGGTTAATGAGTCATATGACTTTACGCATAATTCTAAATATAAGATGGGCAAAAACTCCTATTTATTGTTTACGCACCCTTTCAACCAAAATTTATAAGTAACGGCATGTCGCAACTAACAATTTAGTGAAAATAAGATGTAGATATGTTATAAGGTTTTGAAAATAAGTAAAAATAAGCCAAAATAAAAAATCTAGAATATGACCTTGACCCTTGACCTTGACCTAATTTTCATTTTTTGGACCAAGGATCTCAAATTTAAAGACCCTAGGTCTCTAGCACTTATGGTTTACCAGTTAGAAATGCAAATCACTTATATCAAATACATAAGGGGGAATAACTCTCATATGGAGTATCCGGATAGCTTCGGTTAAAACTAAACTCCGAATCCTGAAGATGTAACGAGCAATTTGGTAAAATAAATTTGTCGTAATCTTTTACGGTTGCGAAGGAGTAGTGGCCACAAGAAAAACAGTGTTTGGGGAGATAACTCTTACAACGCAAAGTATCTAGTTGCGCGGTTGTCAGTTTTAAAGCGTATAAATTATACGATATCATATTCCAAATATCTAAGCGACATCTTTTGAAACAACAAAATTACGCAAGAAAAAAAATTAGGCGGAAGAAAAAAAAAAATAATAATCAGAACAAAATAAAAGGTCTTTCCACGGAAAGGTGGAAAGACCTAATTAGAAAACAGAACCTACAATGTACATGTATAGCTGCTAATTTAAAAAAAAAATATAATGGATAAATGATTGACTGTGTTACAATAAAACCAAGATACAAATGTAACTCAGTGAAGCTATTTATGAAGATTTAAAGAGTTTGTGTTGACTGCAACAAAAATCTAGAATAAGGGATAGTAATCTTGCTGTGTTAACATCCATTTAATTAGCAATTGATCCAAAAGCTAAATGTTTCAGAAAAAAGACCTGGATACTACATGTACAAACATTGTTTATTAATGCCATTTGTAGAGCAGGATCTGCTTACCCATCCGGAGCACCTGAGATCACCTGTTTTGTTGGGGTTCGTGTTGCTCAGTCTTTAGTTTTCTATGTTGTTTCTAGTGTACTTTTATTTGTATGCATGTCTTTTTCAGTTTTAGTCATGGAATTGTAAGTTTATTTTCCATTTATGAGTTTGCTGTTCATCTGGTATCTTTAGCCCCAAAGTTTCCCCTGTGTCAATTATTTTTTTCGCCACCCCTTTTGCCAAAACAATATATTTTTCCCCACTTTATTTTTTAATTAGCCACAATATTACAATATTATATCTGTTTTGAAATGATTGTCTTGAACCTCTTTTTCATAGTTCAGTGAGTGACTATATAGCTACTCGAAGAATTGTTTGCTATGTTGATTATCTATTATAAGTTATACGCTAACGATTTTTGTATGTGTGCAACTATATGGTCATAATGCCAATCTAACAGTTCTCATTTGACCAAGTACTCATTGATAATTCACAAAGTTAAGTTTCCTAGTTCAAGTCAGTATCTCAGATATGATAGCATATTATATTTAATATTTGTACTATATTGTATGGTGAACATATCTGTCTGGTAGGTATAATATAAACACCTGTCATTTATCAATAATTCAACACAACTTGAGGTCCTCTGATGTTCAGTACTTCAGTACTTTGATTCTTCCTGCTTTCCTTTTTGGGTAAATGTAAAGTATAACACACAAGTATTTATGCCATGAGAATCCGATCCAGTATGATTTTATAATTAACATAGGATATTCAATTTTACTGCTAGTAATTATGTGTTTTTGGAGGAATATTGCTGCATTATATATTCAAACCGAGTATGATTTTATTCAAGCAGTGACATACAATAGCTTATACTTATTATACTGAAGTTTTCTTACTTTTTGATCGTCTTATATATGTGTATTTTTGTAATGTATGCATCATTTCGTTTTGTTGAAAGCAGGACATTTATATTTAGTGGAGGAAGGAACACGCGAATGCAGTTCATGCCGTCCCCAATCTAATTAAAAACCGATCTCTCATGCTCCCGTTTTCTGATATGTCACATTCTTTTGAAAATATGCATGTAAATTTTAAATGGAGACAGCCATGTTAACCAATACTGAAATATATCACGTCATACAATGTTCATGCAAAATTTCGAAGAGTTGCGTACACATTTCGCGAATTGTTCGAGTTTTATGTTTCGAGTATGTTACATGGGACAACGCGAAGTAAACGTTTTTCGGATATTCTGTGTCTTCCTAAGCCTATGAATATTATATTTTTATTCTTTCTCTATCATAATGTGAAAATTTAAGAATCAATCTGTATTTTCATGTGTAATTTAAAATATTTATTTCAGCATTTCTATAAAAAAAATTCCCGTCAAATATTTACTTAACGCTATTTTTCGTGGTAGTAGCAATATCTAACGTTGCGTCCTCTGTCTTTCGGACATCTGCCACATGATTATTTTCGTTCTGTGTTTTGACAATAGAATCCGTGGTGACTCTGGCTTTACACGATTTTATGGTTCATTTGTAGGATATGTTGTTATGTTTCAAGACACTAACCTTCCAATATGTATGGCCCTCTTTGGCTCGTTTCAGTGTGCAATATGTCCATCGTGTTACAACGAAGTTCCAGAACAATATGAATCAAAATTAACATAAATGAACAACATTTATAACCAGATTTCACCAAAGGTATTATATAGTATAAATACACGTACAAGTATTAACGTACCTGTAAATCTTATTAGGAGCAAATATAAAATCGGCGCAAATGAAAAAATGAAATCGGCGCAAATGAAAGAATGAATATTTTCAAAATCGGCGCAAATGTCATACGCCGTAAGGGGTCATCCATAATTGTCAACCATTTTACAAAGTGTACAAAACGTACACTTGGGGGAAGGGGGTTAAAAAATCAACATTTTTACCGTACGCTTTTTTTTTATTTCCAGAATTTATTTCGTTTCCGTAGGGAAGGTCGATGTATAAAATCGAGAATTGGCTTGGGTGTTTCTCTTCCTTATTTATTCCTTATTATTTTCACTTGATGATTTTTATTTCGATATCATAATTCTCCTCAATCCGGATTAAACGATTAAAAGATCAAATCATATGAAAACTAAATCTTTCAAAAATGTAAACTTGTAAAAATTTTTAAACAAAAAGTTTGCAAGTATTTCTCAGTACCCCCGATTGTCAATTTCATCTGCTTTATTATAGATCGTTATCGTTTCACTCTGTTCAATAAACAAAACTGATGGAAACACTACATTCTTTGAATGTTTTGATTTTTGCAAGCCGCCATTTTGTGAAAAGATTTTAAACTGGTCCTTCGATTAATTTCCCTGTATTAAATGTATTCCAAAACAGTAAACCAGTAAACCGGAAGTAAACTTATTTTTCTTAGTATAAGCCTCCTTTAATTAGGAGCACCTCAATATGAAGTTTAACCTTAACCTTAAAATGTATCCAGTATATGTACACGTTACATAAACGATAATAGTGCCATGAATGGCATATTTACAGGGACCTTTTAAATAGAAAAACAGGCGGGAAATTTAAAAACTTAAAATGTTTTAAAACATTACGCTTTTATTGATTGCTGTCTTGAGCTCTGATTCCATCAACAACTGTCAGTCCATACTTTACCAATGCAATATAACCATGCATTTCCCTTTCATTGATTCGTAGCATATTTTACGTGCCCTTTTGTTAATCTTTTGCATGCTCTAGTTGCCCTTTTTCATTGGAGTTCCCACTGTGTGATAGGGGAAACACTAATCTTTGAACTCTTTATTCTAACAAAACACAAGCATCACAGATAGATGTCATCAAATAAAACAGTCAGATATGTTTTAGTTTATTTTCAATGCAAATTTCTATATTAAACTAAAATGTAATAAACAGGATCTTCTTTTTATTACGAATGATTGATTCCTCTCTTGAAATCTGAAAATGGTTGATGTACACTTTTTGAGGGAGGGTGGGGGGTCCGAAAAAGTGTACGTTTTGTACACTTTGGAAAATGGTTGACAATTATGGATGACCCCTAAATGGAGTTCATACGGGAAATGGCATTATCAATATTCAAAGAAATGCAACTTTTTTAATCCATATCACGCAACTTTGATGCGCACCCTTTATCGCATACCCTTTATCACACCCCTACCCTTTATCGCATACCCTTTATCACGCCCCTACCCTTTATCACACCCCTACTTTTTTTTTTTTCTTTTTTTTTTTTTTTACATAAAGTCAGTTTTGGTGTTTTTTTTCTTCTCAAAATAGGTAAATTTTTTGAATGACGTCATTGTTTGGTATGTGACGTCACGAACGTCAAGTTTTAATATTTTTTGGCACACTAAATGCAACTATGAAAAATACAAAACACACAAATTAATACAATAATAAACAAAATATTTTTAAAACAAAAGCACGCAAATTGTAAGGTACATGTAACCCAGGTGCTTCGGATAAGTAATTGAGCAGTTCTTTTAAGGCCTTTGAAACAAGACAAAAGAAGAACTGAAGGTAACCCAGTGCTATGGATCAGAAAACAGTTCATATAATATAATACTCTTCTGTTGAAATATATGATAAAGCGTATAATACATGGCAAAATCCGTATCACATGCCTTATCACCCTCGACCAATATCATCCCTCGGGCCTAAAGGCCCTTGGGCTGATATTGATGTCTCGGGATGATACGACATATGATACGGATTTTGCCATGTATTATTCTCTATATAATACTATTGTAAATTTTAAAGAACAATGTTTTGATATGTTTATGGGGAATAATTCAGATAAATAAATAAACATTATTTAATGCTATTTAATGTATAATTTTAGTGGTGCCATCCTGGTTTGCCCACTTTTAATTACATGCATATGTAAACATAGGGGGATTGTTGTTTTAACAATTATAGTTTATTTCTGAATTATAGTCATAATTTTTACCTTTTATCATGTTTATTTTACCTGTAAATTTTTATAAATGATACAATATTCTGCGATTAAATCAAGGAAAATGTGCAAAATGATTTTTAGTATATCTGTTTATTTAGATATAATGGGTCTCTGTTAATGTCTTTTCTAATATACTTTGTCTATATGCCGTTTTATGTTTCTTTGATACACATATGACGTGGCTCTGTAACTTTGAACAAGGATCACTGACTGTAGTATACTGAAATAACCACAATTATTGTTTTAGTTGTCGTTATTGTATCATTTAATACAACATGCTATAAGTAGGTGACTTTACACGTGTAAGCTTGTATATACATAGATTATCGGTGATGTAACAAAATCATTTTATAATAAAATTTTAATGCGAAACAAGAATGCAAGATGGACTCGTCATCTGTTTTGTGGTCTTGTTTCCGTTTGGTGTACAGGAGTGACGACCTGTATACTACATATCAGAAAATGCATCATTATGTTTAATCAAAACCTGCTTACAAGGTAGAAATATAGCCACTGATAATCTGAAAATCGGTTTAAATTCTTGATAGTGTTTTCGAAAACCTTCCAGACAGTATAGTGTGGTTTGATAAAATTTTAAACGGGCCAACGATCATTATTGCCCCCCCCCCTTTTTTCCGCGATTTATTGAACACTTAGATACTTAGTTCTACTTTTATGATTATAGTAAAAGCATCCCCTTTGTTGTTATATATATCTATGCATATATATAATAGAGCCATGCTCTTTTGAGTTGTGAAGCTGAAATAGATATTTCAGTATAGTTATGTCAGTAGTCCCCCTCCTCAGAGTATAGTATACTTATGTCAGTAGTCCCCTCCTCAGAGTATAGTATACTTATGTCAGTAGTCCCCTCCTCAGAGTATAGTATACTTATGTCAGTAGTCCCCTCCTCAGAGTATAGTATACTTATGTCAGTAGTCCCCTCCTCAGAGTATAGTATACTTATGTCAGTAGTCCCCTCCTCAGAGTATAGTATACTTATGTCAGTAGTCCCCTCCTCAGAGTATAGTATACTTATGTCAGTAGTCCCCTTCCTCAGAGTATTGTTGTACTTATGTCAGTAGTCCCCTCCTCAGAGTATAGTATACTTATGTCAGTAGTCCCCTTCCTCAGAGTATAGTATACTTATGTCAGTAGTCCCCTTCCTCAGAGTATAGTATACTTATGTCAGTAGTCCCCTCCTCAGAGTATAGTATACTTATGTCAGTAGTCCCCTCCTTAGAGTATAGTATACTTATGTCAGTAGTTCCCCTCCTCAGAGTATAGTATATTTATGTCAGTAGTCCCCTCCTCAGAGTATTGTTGTACTTATGTCAGTAGTCCCCTTCCTCAGAGTATTGTTGTATTTATGTCAGTAGTCCCCTCCTCAGAGTATAGTATAGTTATGTCAGTAGTTCCCCTCCTCAGAGTATAGTATACTTATGTCAGTAGTCCCCTCCTCAGAGTATAGTATATTTATGTCAGTAGTCCCCTTCCTCAGAGTATAGTATACTTATGTCAGGAGTCCCCATCCTCAGAGTATAGTATACTTATGTTAGTAGTCCCCTTCCTCAGAGTATAGTATACTTATGTTAGTAGTCCCCTCCTCAGAGTATAGTATACTTATGTCAGGAGTCCCCATCCTCAGAGTTTAGTATACTTATGTTAGTAGTCCCCTTCCTCAGAGTATAGTATACTTATGTCAGTAGTCCCCTTCCTCAGAGTATAGTATACTTATGTTAGTAGTCCCCTCCTCAGAGTATAGTATACTTATGTCAGTAGTCCCCTCCTCAGAGTATAGTATACTTATGTCAGTAGTCCCCTTCCTCAGAGTATAGTATACTTATGTTAGTAGTCCCCTTCCTCAGAGTATAGTATACTTATGTCAGTAGTCCCCTTCCTCAGAGTATAGTATACTTATGTTAGTAGTCCCCTTCCTCAGAGTATAGTATACTTATGTCAGTAGTCCCCTCCTCAGAGTATAGTATACTTATGTTAGTAGTCCCCTCCTCAGAGTATAGTATACTTATGTCAGTAGTCCCCTTCCTCAGAGTATAGTATACTTATGTTAGTAGTCCCCTTCCTCAGAGTATAGTATACTTATGTCAGTAGTCCCCTCCTCAGAGTATAGTATACTTATGTTAGTAGTCCCCTTCCTCAGAGTATAGTATACTTATGTCAGTAGTCCCCTCCTCAGAGTATAGTATACTTATGTTAGTAGTCCCCTTCCTCAGAGTATAGTATACTTATGTCAGTAGTCCCCTCCTCAGAGTATTAGTATATTTATGTCAGTAGTCCCCTCCTCAGAGTATAGTATACTTATGTTAGTAGTCCCCTTCCTCAGAGTATAGTATATTTATGTCAGTAGTCTCCCTCCTCAGAGTTAGTATACTTATGTCAGTAGTCCCCCTCCTCAGAGTATAGTATACTTATGTCAGTAGTCCCCTTCCTCAGAGTATAGTATACTTATGTCAGGAGTTCCCATCCTCAGAGTATAGTATACTTATGTCAGTAGTCCCCTCCTCAGAGTATAGTATATTTATGTCAGTAGTCCCCTTCCTCAGAGTATAGTATACTTATGTCAGGAGTCCCCATCCTCAGAGTATAGTATACTTATGTTAGTAGTCCCCTTCCTCAGAGTATAGTATACTTATGTCAGTAGTCCCCTCCTCAGAGTATTAGTATATTTATGTCAGTAGTCTCCCTCCTCAGAGTTAGCATACTTATGTCAGTAGTTCACCTCCTCAGAGTATAGTATATGTATGTCAGTAGTTCCCTCCTCAGAGTATAAGTATATTTATGTCAGTACTCCCCCTCCTCAGAGTAGTAATATATTTATGTCAGAAGTCCCCCTCCTCGAATAACTAGTATGTTTATATTTATCCCCCTCCTTATACCCCCTATATATATCTATTAAAAGGTCCAATATGTGCATTTTCTATGTTCGTGATGTTTTCAGTATGTACACACTTTCAGCAACCAGAAAGAGGAATTACACAAAGACGAATTACCCATGGACGAATCACCCAAAGACGATTTACCCAAAGACGAATTACCCATAGATGAAATAACATTACAAACCCAAATACGAAATGTAGCAATTTGTGCTCGGGACGAGCACTTCGGGGAAGTAGTGGAGAATATAACCGGAAGAAAAGTGACGTTGGGAACTTTTACCATAACTCGAAAAGTGCTTTATATGAACTCCCATTTTAGATTGAATATTGATATGAACTCTCGTTTAAGATTTGATATTTCTATGAACTCTCGTTTTAGTTTTAAATTGAATATTTCTCCTTTTAGTTTTAGCTGAATATTTCTTGTTTCATTCTTAAATATAATCATGTTTCTTATTTCAAATATTTATGGTAAAAGTTCCCAACGTCACTTTTCTTCCGGTTATAATTATATCACTATGTTGTATCCTATCTTTGACATTTTTACCAATTATGTCTGTTTGTTTTGTTCACACATCGTTGTCAATATGATGGAATTTGATGCGACTGCAATACAAATGTTAGAGGTTTAACTAGCTTTAAAACCAGATAAAATCACTATATTCTACATAAGAAAAAATGCCTGTACCAAGTCAAGCATATGACAGTTGTTATCCATTCGTTTTATGTGTTTGAGCTTTTTGATTTTGCCATTTGATTAGGGACTATCCTTTTTGATTTTCCTCGGAGTTCAAAAATTTTGTGATTTTACTTTTTACATATCAACTGAGAACATGATGAGTATCAGTGGTAAGTAATCAGGTTTTCCTCTGGAAATAAAGATAATGTTGGTTGAGTCAAATAGAGTCTTTTTTTTGGTAATCATATGTGCAGTTCGTTGGCAGCGCAAGTTCGTTCTATTATGAATAAAATAAGAAAGTAGACGTTTAGAATCTTCCGTTAAACGTAGAGGAGAATTGGTAGGCTCACACTGTGGAATCATAATTTTTCGATGGAGACCAATTTTTGTGAATTTCGAATGTACATGCATGTGAACACACATTCAAATGTTCAACCAAAATACAAATGGTCTATAATAGGCTTAAATTTCTATTAAAACAAATCAGCAAAAACCACGAAATAAAATATCTACCAAAGTGCAAGTTTTCCTCAATTCGCGAAAATTGATACATAATTATTCAACCCTTATTTCTATTAACTATATTGCCATTGTATCGCAGTTCAAATTTATTCGTTCATTGTGTGTTAATTTGTGTAACTATGTTTTTTGATTGAGTTAAGCCTTCCAATTGATATTCTCTATGCTGTGATGTAAAACTATTGTTTAGTGTTTCCTGCAGCTTTTAAAAAGGGCAGGGTAATTGTTAGCTCAGAGGGCACATTAAGCGCGATGGACAACAATTTGAGGGCACTTACTTAACATAAACAGGCAATTTCTATAAAATGGATTCATTTAAAACATACTAGTTTAATACTATAAAAAGGACATATACATCTGTAATCAATCATTAAAACAAATTGTTAAACAAGAAAAAGTGTTTAAAACATATATATATGAAATATTTAAAACAATAAACACAATTAAAAACAAAATCAGTTCTTTAAAAACAAGAAAGCACTATGTCATATACATGTATATAAAAATATTGCTTTGGTCATATCAATTGTCATTGACAAATCCTCCTTTTTTTCCCCTAAAAACAGGTTGACACATTCCCTGATATCCAGGGTCATTTTTAGTAACCAAAATTTATTAAATTACAAAAAAAATAACTCCTTCCCCTCTACACCCTTTTCCAAATTAAATTAATATAGATACAACAAGTTTTACTACTTTCATAGCACTACCATATCAGCTGTTTATTTTAAATGTCTATAAATAGCCAGACATAGTTGTCTGTTACTTAGGTGTTTTCCCAAGTATTTTTCCCGCCTAAAATGATCATGTGACATGTTTGTAAACAAAAGAAAACATTTGATCAAGGAATTCATTTATTTTCTGGATTATTCTACTTTTAATAATTTAGTTTGGATTTTTATTCATTTCATTTAAGGTACAGTCAAGCATTTGTATTTAAAAAATAGTTTGCAAAGAATTTTTACTTTTCAATTTGACAAATGTCTCATGATCGCCGTTCATTGGCTTGTTCAACCATGCAAACAATGTAAATTATGTAAATTAGAAATCTATCAGCTGTAAAAAAAAATTATCTAAGCATCACATCGATGTTTTTTCATTAATCTTCTAGGCAAAACGATGTTTCTGGGACTTGGGGGATACAATCAGGACCCGTGATTAGTATTAAACTGGAATCCGCTTGTATTACGCTTCACTTAAACAAAGTGTAGTAGTCAGTCGAGAACCAGCTTAGATTAGTATCTGTATTCACTATTCAATCTATTGCAGTTTGCTAATCAGCTGATTACGAAATCGATTACAAAATGGCGACCTAGTGAACTTTTGTTTTGAAGGGAAATAACTCGAGCGGTATTCATAAAATATGTTTTTCAGTACCGGTTGTTAATTACGACGATAAAGGCATGGCGTCAGGAATTTCGACAAAATTAGGGCAGGGCGCCAAATTTTTTCCCCAAAAAGGGCAGGGCGTCGAGAAATCGCGGCAGGGCGCCATTACACGCCAAAACCACCTGTAGGAAACACTATTGTTTCAGAAAAGGGGTAGGTTTGGTACTATTAAAACGTCTAATCCCGCTGCATTGTTTGGACCTGTCCTATGTCAGGTATCTGATGTTCAGTGGTTGTCGTCTGTTTATGTGATTCAGAAGTTTTTCTCGTTTCTCGTTTTTAATAGATTAGACCATTGTTTTTCCCGTTTGAATGGATTTACACTAGTAATTTTGGGACCTTTTATAGCTTGTTGTTAGGTGTGTTGAAGGCCGTACCTTGACCTATGATGGTTAACGTTTATAGATTGTTACTTGGATGGAATGTTGTTTCTTGACACTTCTTGACACTCATACCACATCTTCCTCAATCCGCGAAAATTGATAATAACATCAAAAATAAAAGAATCCACAGTGGTGGTCTCTGTAAGGGTCTGTTACAACGAATACGAATATTTACTGTGTATCGTGGCAAACTGTGTATGATAAAATTGTGCTATGACAAAATGCACATCATTTTTGAAATTCTTAAATTTTACATGCATACATACAGAGATTCATATGTAGAAATAAAATGGCGAAATGAAATGCATGTATGAACGTTTGGGTAAATATTCAATCAGATGAATACACACCAAATTAATATTTACAACAATAGCAAATACAAAACATTTCGATTACACACATCATTGATAAACAACAGATTATAAAACACGCCACTTCGGACATATTCATTTACAGCCTTCGTCAAATGACCATCACGTGATTTGCAAAACATGACAGATTCATTCATGTTTGCACTTTTCTATATAAATGGTCATAATAAATGACTATGTGTACGTCAGGTCATAACGTCATGGTCATTGTTACTGACCTAAATAATATATACAAATCATGTGTTATAACCAATCGTCTAGCCGATAATCCCAATAAGGAAATCCTCAACCATATATGATGGGTTTGGAGAATTTTTATCATTCATAAAATCCACACGAGTATGAAGTCGATTCTTTATTCTTTCGTTCTCATAATTTCAATTTACTCCACTCAAGGTATGTAAAATGCATAGAAACAATAGAACAATGAAGTCAGATAATTCTTATTATAATAATATTTTCATTTCTTCCGTTTATTTCCTTTTTGTTTTGCTTTCAGACGGTTTTAGATCGAGTAATTAGTTTTTTCAGTAAAAAGATAAAAAAAAATGTCGTCTCTTTTAGAATAATAACAGTAATAAAGAGTTTCAACACGAAAACAAATAATTTATGAAATACGATTTCAATTTTAACCAGCACTAAACGAGGGAATAAATACAATTTTTACATTCCCTATGAATGTGCATCTTCAAAATTAATTTAAAAAAAAGTGTCGAACTAATATTAAAACTTTTTTTAGGTCGCAGCTATGGCGACCACAAGAAGACGAAAAAGGTGACAGTTGCGTTACCTAGCAACAAAACTCCACTCTGTAACGTCGGATGTACAAGACAGTTTATATCTCTAGAATGTAGACAGGAAACATTCGGATTTGAGAATGGTGTGAGATGTCAGGGATGCGACATTGATATTTGCAGAGGCAGGGGAGATAATTTCAACAGATGGCAGGACAATGAAAGAAGAGAAAATAATGGGCGCTGGAGAAACCAGGATCAAGGAATCGATGTTGGATTCATTGATAACATTCAAAATGACATTATAAATCAAGGACAAAGGTTAAATCAAGGTGAATGGTCAAGAAATAGATTTGATATCAGAGTAAATAGACAATTCAGAAATGAATGGAATTAATAATCGGACTTTATCATGGCTTATGTTCGTTCTATTTGTAAGCTATCATGTTATAATGAAATCCATGTTTTATGTGAAACAATATGTCAGTGTTATATTTTATATTTTTACAAATATTTATGATATTTCATAAAATTTATTTCAAAGCTTGACGCAATATTTTTCAATTTATTGACAATCAAATTTAAACACCATGACAAAAGTAGAACTCTCAGACGTTTAGACGTTATTGGAACGGGGAATATATAAGCAGGTCGTCTCTGTTGCACCCTTGACAATGGGTGAGTTATTTACCCAAACACGTGTATACATACGTCTTTCGAATTCCCAAGTCATGAACTTTTCTCGTCTCGTTTATAGAAACTGATACAGAAGATTGACCTGTCATAGCCCTTGTTATATTCTGTTAAAATGAATGAAAATAACACTTCATTTATTATGCACGAACGAAGAGTATTTTTCTTGATTATACCGTCATCAGAAGCTCTCAAATATAAACATTTAAAAGACAATGATGTATTAGTACCGCAACACGCGAAGAGCTATAAGACAAGAAGGGACCTGATAAAAATAGTCAAATCCATCTAAGGTGCACATTACTTGAGGGAGTTGGAACCTTTGTTTCTAGATTATTTCTTAATTTATGAATGAATAATTTATGAAAAGTAATGAGATGATGTCAATACCAATGCACCTATTAAGCTTGTGATGCTTAAGAGCTTGTAATTTTTATAGACCTGTCTGTTATCTAAAACGTTAATCTCAATTGTTATTTTTATATTGTCTTTGTTGGATTTCTGTCCCATTGACAAATAACTAACATCTTTTTTTTTTTTTTTTTAGCTCAAATGGACTAATGGGCTAAGTGAGTTTTTCTCGTGACTTAACGTCCGTCGTCCGTTAACTTTTATACAAATCTCACCTCTGAAACCACTGGCTCAAATTTAACCAGAATTGGCCACAATCATCATTTGGATATCTCGTTTAAAGAATGAGACCGCGACAACCACCGCCTGCCTACCAACATGGCCACCATGGCTAACAATAGAACACAGGGATACAATGCAGTGTTTGGCTTGTATCTCTGAAACTAAATTATGTTAAAAATAGTTAAAGTAAATTTGACATGGATAAGCATGTTAATCAGGTTCATATATATCTGCCCTAAAATTTTCAGACGAATTGTGTGGTTACTACCCAATACATAGTAATTTTAAGGGAAGTTTGAAGTTTTTGGTTATTATCTTGTATATGATTATAGATAGAGATAAAATGTATGAAATAATGTTCAGAAAAGTAAGATCTAAAAATAAATTAAACTTAATCAAAATTGTTAATTGCCCTCTTCAGGAGTAATTGCCCTTTACAGTTAATTTTTGACAAGTTTTCGTAATCTTTTACAAAAATCTTCTCCTCCTATTAAACTACATAATAGACAAAATCAACAAAACTTGGCCACAATCATCATTGGGGTATCTGGTAAAGATCTATCTGCCCTGAAATTTTAATACGAATCAGACAACCCGTTGTTGTGTTGCTGCCCCTGATTTGGTTATTTTAAGAACATGTTGCAGTATTTGGTTATTATCTTGCATATTATTATAGATAGAGTTAAACCGTAAACAGAAATAATGTTCAGCAAATTAAGATCTACATATAAATCAACATGACCAAAATTGTCAATTAACCCCTTTTAAAATGAGTTATTGCCCTTTACAGTAA
This sequence comes from Mytilus edulis, assembly GCA_019925275.1. Classification (NCBI taxonomy): domain Eukaryota; kingdom Metazoa; phylum Mollusca; class Bivalvia; order Mytilida; family Mytilidae; genus Mytilus; species Mytilus edulis. Next base: position 90,905,208 of record CM034357.1, on the reverse strand, counting down.
ATTTTTAACACTTTTTAGTACAATTTTTGACCTTTTCCAAAAAAACTTCATCTCTGAAACTACTGGGACAAATTAAATCATACTTGGCTACAATTATAGTTAAGGTATCTAGTTTAATAGATGTTTCCGTTGACCCCGCCTGCCAACCATAATGGATGACATGGCTACCCATAGAACATACGGGTAATATGCAGTTCTTGGCTAAATTTTCTGATATTAAAGCATTAATAGGAAATCTGACAACGGGTAAAAATAGTCATCATTTTAATATCTATCTGCCCATTTTAAGACGATCCTTTGTGGGTTTGTTGCCCCTGAATTGGTTATTTTACGGAAACTTTGAAGTTTTTATATAGTAACAAACTTAAAGCAGCAATAATGTTCAGCAAAGTTAGAGCTACAAATCAATCAGCATCACCACAACTGTCAATTGACTCCTAAAGGAATTATTGCCCATTTAAGTAATTTTTCTACAATTGTTCGTAAATTCTTCTCCTCTGAAACTAGTAACTTGGCCACAATCATAAATAGAGTATCTTGTTGAAAAAATATGTCCGATGACATCTCCTGACACACCAACATGGCCGACTTGGCTAAAAATAGAACATAGGTGTAAAATGCAGTTTTTCGCTAATATCTTTGAAACTAAAGTAAAAGTATAATGGTTGCATTATTCCATGCATCAATTATAAACAAAAATATCAGGTGAGGGACACATGCTCCTTGAAGCCTCTAGTTTTATTCATTAAACAAACCATCTACCTCAAAGTATACTTTGACCTATAATGGTTTACTTTGAATTTAAAAATTGTGACTTGGATGGACAGTTGTCTCATTTTTTCCCTCATCTTCTTATATCTAATCAAATCATGATCGCGTTTAAGAGATTTCTTCAATGAAAGATTTCTGGTTGAAGAATTCTGTTATTTATGCAAAAGATCGATACTACACTTTTCCTCATTGTAAACACAAAGGCATAGCAAAAGTAAAGAATCATCCTTTTCATAGAATAAATCGAAATCATATGGGCATTCTTTGGCGGATTTTGGTTAAGAGTTTGGAAAAGGCAGTTTGCAAGCAATAGAATGTATCCTTTTGTTAATCTGATTGTATACCACTGGACTACCCGTAGAACCTGTTATTACGTCATGCCCAGTTATAAACAGCTACACGATGCCATTGTACGTAACGATTCTAAATTCACAAAAAAAAATATTACTTTGATAATCGCTTCTTTCTCCAGCTCCAGATTTTCAATTGATATAATACATCAAATCCATGTACGTGTTATACATTGATACGTATGTGAATAAGCGTAGCACGGTTACGACATATTACAGCAACCTTCATGTATATAGGTAGTTTTTCAACATGTTAAGAGAATATTGAAAAAATAAGGCTTGTTTTTTATGTTGTAAATGTACAAAGATTATTGAAAGCTGATCCAGAATATGTCAACGGGAAATGACCTCGATGAGTTACTATTTTATCACACGGTTCATGTTATATTTTATCATATTGTTTTAAAAATAAGGTCAATTGGAAATAGTCATTGTAACCAATTATTAATAAGTGATCCTCTTTAAAATCATATGATACTTCAAATTTATATAAAAAATGTTTAACATATTGTAAATGTTACCAATATAACTAAGTTAAACTATACGTGATGCCCATCTCTGGGTGCGGGATTTTCTCTCTGCGTTAAGTTGTTGATTCATTGGTGGCCTACGGCTGTTATCTGCTCTTTAGTTGGGTTGTTGTCTCTTTGACTTATTCCCCATTTCCATTCTCAATTAACCATGACACCATTCTTTAGAAATTTCGACAAACGACCAAGGCACGTGCAAAAGAAACTCTTGAAGAACGAATCGGTACACATACATTGAAGGAAGATACATGTATAATGAAGTATGATTTGGATGGAAAAAAATACGCGACAATCATTTAACAACTTAACAATGTCAAAAGTAAACAAAAACAAAAAACAAATATACATCGTTTTATCATTTCACTTATTCTTTACGTTCTCTTTGATTTTGTGTTGATGTTTTTTCAATAGATGATAATTGTCAGCACCAGAAACTTAACAGTTAACTAGCAACAGACGTTTTTGAACATTAAATACAGAACGAAAGATGTTTTGTCGATTATACGTTAAAGATAAGTATTCACGTCCACTCTGTTTTACAGTTGGATGTATTTCTATTTTAATTCATTTGATGAGTTAGACTATTTCAACTGATAGTTATAGTTTGTTCAAATGTTGTACTGATACACCACTGTCCCAGGTAAAGGAAGTGTTTGATGGTAACATTCTAGTTTAAACCCGCAACATTCTGTTTGTGACTGTCCAAAGTCAGGAGTCTATATTTCAGTGGTTGTCGTTTGTTGCTGTGTAACATATTTGTTTTTTCGTTCGTTATTCTGTGCATACATTAGACCATTTTTTTTTTCGATAGAATTGTTTTAGATTTGTCACTTCAGGTCCTTTAAAAGCTGACTATGCAGTATGGGCTTTGCTCATTGTTGACGGTCGTTCGGTGATCTATAGTTGTTAATTTTTGTTTCATGTGGTCTCTTGTGGAGAGTTGTCTCATTGGCAATCATACCACATCTTCATATTCTTATATTGGTTAAATAAACTCCTAAAACCAAATAATTTTCAGGAGCTTGTTTCATATGAGTTTATTATTATTACTTTAAATATAATTCTGAATAATAATAAGATCTATCAAATGTTTTATTTTTTTTATATCTTATTAGTATAAATAGTGAAAGAAGTATACACCAACAGGCATATTACTAAGAAATATCTTTTGGGAAAATTTATAGAAAATTATTACTTATACATTTTTCTGGATCAAAGTTCAGCCTAAAGTCATATTAATAGAAAATATAGCTACATGTATTTTGTACAATTGAACCAATTTCCGGATTTACACATATTTTAAGGAAATAATAAATATCCTTATATTATAATAATAAAGTCTACTATACATGGTTGTTATATTTACACAAAGAATCTATAATGGTGCCTAACTTCCAAGATTTATCATTTTTGTTGAAAATAATGTGGATCTGTATCACTGAAACAAAAGGTAAATAGAACTAAGATAAAAGAAGCGAAAACTCATTTGTTAAAAATATATACAGCTTGATTTGTTAAAAATTGTTTTTTACAGTTACGGCCTTTTATAGTGGACTATGCAGCATTGTTTTTTTCTCACCGATGAAGGCTGTATACACGGTTGCCTGTAATTGTTTAAATCCACTTCATTTGAACTTTGGTGGATAGTTATCTCATTGGCAATCATTTTACATCTCCATATTTATTAGAACGGATTCTAATTAATTTACTTTTGATATCATGAAAAATTAACGGATGTTATTATTTTGTTTTGTTTTGTGCAGCATGGCTGCCTAAAACACACCGTACGGTTAGGTTATAAAAAACCTAAAAACTAAATCACAATCAGAAACCGTTACGTTTATGTTAACACATTTAAGTTCAATATGTTTCTTCTTTTCTTAATGTCATGCTTATATTTTCTTTATTATGTACAGACACGGACAACATATTGACGACACATATTATGTCTGGTGAAACTGCAGTGCTGCCTTGTCAAAATATACCAGGAAACAATGTCATCCAATGGCTCCGTCTAAACCCAAGTAAAAATGTTACGGAAAACACATACACAGACGGACAGACCGTTAATAGTGAATTACCTTTCCATAGAAGAATTAGTATTACCAATTCGCCCGAGGATAGATACGACTTGACTATTGTGAATGTGTCTAAAAAGGATGAAGGAACATACAGATGTGCGTTTATTCAAGGTACCAAAGTAAGGTCACACGATGTTCGTTTGTTTGTACAAGGTGAGCAAATTCAGGATTTTTTTTTTTATATTGATTTCATTTAATTGCACATCGTTTTCCTCTGCATTACAATATACGTGGTTTTTTTTTATAATTCTCAGATACAGTATGAAGATATAATTTTGAGTTGAGTTTATATTTTTACGAGTCATTTGAACTTTTTTTTTCGCATGTGACCAGGTTTTCCCCGTTATTTATACTGAAGAGGAGGAAACATTTTTTTAAATAGATATAAAAGTAACTGAGATGTAACTGATAGATTCAGTCAATGGATATGCCAGGCAATGAATAAAAAAGGCAACAGTAGTATACCACTGTTCAAAAGTCATAAATCATTTGAGAGAAAACAAACAAGGGCTACACACTAAAACCGAGGGAAACACATCATCTATAAGAGGAACGACACGAAACAACAGAACATGTGGAACAAAAAACACAACAATGCAACATAAATAGAAACGAAATATTAGATTTCAACTGCCATGATGATATTCATGACGTGGTACAGGACATTTTAAGAAAAAAAGGTGGGTTGAACATGGTTTCGTGACTAGCCAAACCTATGCACTGTATGGCAATGTTAAGTATATCGCTAAAATGACAACATCACATGACGGGAATACAGTGCAAATAAATGCGTGAACACACAAGACAGAGAAATACATAAATAAATAATATAATACATTTGTACCAATAGAACATTTAGACATGCTAACCACAGAATAGCAAAGAATAACTAAAATTAATTTCGGACAATACACAAACGCAGCTTATAAGAATTACGAATGCATCAACGAAAAACGAGAAAATTTAAAAATAAATACTTTTTTGAAATGGATTTTTGCTGTGTGGTCAATGATACAAATCAAGATTAGGAAACTAAATGGTCAATCAATTATACCAATGTTACCTAAATCTTTAAAAACAAAATTGTTGCCAAACACTTGACAAATATGGGATTGCCCCCGCAGATAAATCCCCAAACTCCATCATTTTTGTGTGTAAATCACTGCACGATAAATGAAATAGGTATTGACCATTCTCTTGGGAATTCAACATATAACCCCAGGACACATACTCAAGAGAAAATCTCGGTTTCTTATAAGTCTGTTCTATGTTTTTTGTGTATTTGAACTGGATCTTCCAGGTGATCCACGGAACTTCTTTCTAAATTATTATTATCAATTTTATCAGCGATCAAAGCCGGTTTTTAACGTTATTGTGAAATTACCCATTCTATAGGTGGCGTAAATCAGATAGGAATACTTAGAAATCATTAAGATCTTTTAGAGTACATACCATTTAAGACTCTTTCATTTTGCAATAGGATTATCTACACTTTTGGCAATTATTCCTGCTTCAAACAAAATAATTCTCCGAAAATGATATTATAAAAATGCTTGATTTCTTGATTGGCAACATATTTTTCACGTTTAGAGGACACGTTTAGTAACAAACAATCGACATTCTCATGGGAACCAACGGTACCACTCTTCTTGCGTCTGACGTATAAAATTATAATCCTGGTACCTTTATCCACTATAAGCATGTCAAAATGTACTATTGTGCTATTTATTTGATTATTTCTATGTCCTCAATGTTCTTGCATTTATTTGTACTGTAGTCTTGTCATGTTATGTAGTTATTTTAGTGTTAATTTTAACATTGCCATAAAAACGCGATGTTCGGCTAGCCACAAAACCAGGTTCAACCCACCATTGTTTCTTAACATGATCTGTACCAAGTCATGAAAATAACAGTTGTCATCTCATGGTTCGTTTCTGTGTGTGTTGCATTGTCGTTTGTTTTTGTTGCACTTCAGTTTTCTGTTGTTTCGTTGATTTCCTATTATAGTAAATGTTTTTCCCTCGGTTTTAGCTTGTACCCCTGATTTGTTTTCCCTCATTAGATTTATTACTTTCGAACAGCATTATACTACTGTTGCCTTTTTTTTTTTTGCTGACTTTATTCTTATGAGGTTGACATCTTACAGAAACGTTTTAGGAAGAAAGAAAAGAAATTTGCAGTATCGTTTAACTTTACTTTCCGTATGAGGAGGATGTTCTCAAACTAAATAATCCAAAATTTTGTGACTATTTTAAAAATGCATATATCCCGTAAAACTTGAGATAAAGGATACAACAGATACAGTTACTTCTGCATCAAATCTTATCAAACATCTGAAAATGGACATTGAGTGTTGGTTGGAGTATAAATCTCCAATTGATAGGAAATGGGCCTGTATTTCCTATCATGATTTCTTTAATAGAGACTTGCTGCTCATTACGAAGCTATTTAACCAAGAGTTCCAAAATGATGCAGTTGAAATCAGTCCGTCGTAAATTTTACGGACGCCATCACGAGTTGTTTGACCATTATGGAATATCCATTTCGCAGATAATAGAGGATATATATTTATACTATCGTCACTACAATCCCGTCCCTTTTTCATGAACGTGACCTACCAAATTAGACTTATTACCGGATGTGTACTAACATGAGCTACTCGATAGGTTCCAAATGTGCAGCGGTATCTGCTGACCCTTCCGGAGCACCTGATATAATCCTCAGTTTGGCGTGGGGTTCGAGTTACTAGTCTTTAGTTTTTTGTGTACCTTTATGTGTTTTTGTGTATAATTGTTCTTTTACAAACGTATGTAAAGAAAATGCATTTTTAGTGGAAGAAGACGTCAAGTCTTCTGAAGACTTAAGGGGCCGACCATTGGCTTTGAGTCTCCGTATGCCGCATTCATTTCGTGTATTACAATTTCAAAACAACTTAGATTCCTGACACCGATTTTTACACATGATTGGGCATCTGAATCATTTAATTTGTAAATTATGATTGTAAAACAATCACTATCGTAAATATGACCCTTTTATTTATGTAAATTATTAGATTTCATCGCATCCACATGAACGTAATTTGTTTACTTGTAACAGGTTGTTTTAACTGTAGATATTTGTATTACGTATGCGTGAATTTGGTATCGGTACAACTCGCCCTGTTTACAAGTTCGCCCTTGAAGTTACGAATTTGCAATCCTGCAGACAAGAAGATTTTATTTTTATATAAATAAAAAGGATATATAAAGTGTTATCTTTAATCATGGGTTTCCTTTGTCATGTGAATTAGATGCCCTTCGTAACATACATGTGAACCTCCCGTTTAGGAGAAAAAACACCCGTGTATGAAATTTTTCAGACGCCATATTTGATCATTTCTTACTACTGTACGGGTGTAATTGACACCTGTGTTAAATTTTACCTGAACATCAGAGAAGATGTATAATTATATGGCTTCACTTGACAGCTTGGGTGTCAAACATACTGGAAATCAACGATGTTTACCTCCGGCTAACTGCCGTTGTGTTATCAAAACGATGTGTATTGGGAATATTGAAATACTTTTTTGTTACTTCCCTTTGTTTTATCCTGTTTTCAGTTATTTTGCTTTTAAAAATGTAAATGGTAAAAAGACTATAAATGATTAATATTTTAATCAAATAATCATAAAAGGATGTTGATTAAATGAATTTAAATGATTTTGGACAAATAAAAAAATTAAAATTTATAAATTATTTTATTAATTTAGACCTCCTTTCAAGGATTAAATTGAAGTTTATATATTAAATTTGTTTACAATTGGTTAGAAGTCAACATACAATATGTGCAACTAGGCTAATAGTCTAGCTTCTGCTAGCTTCATGTATAATTTTTCTACCGATTTAATATATAACTAGAATTATGCGAACAGACTTAAGGAAAAGGCATGTAAGTCATGTAAGTTCATACAAATATGACACTTTTTCTAGACAATCCAGATCTTGCAAAATACATCGCTAAAAATTGTAACCTTCAATTTTGTTGTTGTGCAGTAAAAACCCATATGGGAACTTACAAAAGTTGGCAGGTATGTAACAAGTCTTACTATTTTTATGCTCCATTTATGGGCAATATGTTTTCTAGTCTGTCCGTCCGTCCTGCTTCTGGTTATAAAGTTTATGGTCGAGGTAGTTTTTGATGAAGTTGAAATCCAATCAACTTGAAACTTAGTACACATGTGTTCCTCTTGATATGATCTTCTTAATTACTGCCAAATTAAAGATTTTACCTAATTTTCATAGTCAACTGAACATAGAAAATGATTGTACGGATGGGAAATCCATGTACTTATGACCTTTTCTTGTTTGAAGAAAAAAAATACATTTTAACGATAATGGAACAAAGCAGCCTGGGTAAGTGGGGCTGCTTTTATGGTAATTCAAGTTACCTTTTATTCACCTTCTTCCACTTCAGAGCTATCAGCTCTTTGATTAAAACGTATGTTTCTTAACTTTACAGACACTTATTAAATGAAAGACTATTTTGAGATTTTAATTTTTTTTGATTCATTTTTCAAGAACAGTCCAGGTTTTTTAAGGGGCGTCCAGTTTGTTCGACTGAATAAAAAAAAAACTGAATATACTTAATTATGATTCATTTAAAGTTAATATTATACGTATACGAACAGCTTCAAATAAAGTATTTTCAAAACACCAGGCATATCACACCCTTAACAGTTTTCTAATTATGCCGTACTTCGACATTTAATAAAAAAAAATGTAACTGGTAAGTACATACTATTTTTATTAATTGCTAAGATGCCACCAATGCTGATCGAAAGAAAACAACAAAATATACGGACAAACAAACGCAAAAAAAACCAGGACTTTTGATTTGAGTCTCTTTTAGTCATATACCTCTTTAACTGTTCCAGTTCTTATACAATCTTGACTTTCAAATGCTTGGCTTTCAGAATTCATGATGTAGATGCGTTTCGGGTACATACCTGACAAAGTATTGTTTTCATTTATAAGTGTTGAAGTTTATGTTAAACCTAATTCCTTTTTTTTTTTGTACAGAACAAGATGATGTTCCACCAGTGAATTTAGAGATATGTGGAAATTCGACCTGTTCATACATAGTACCTGCAAAGTCCGAATTAAGTAAACATATAATTGTCATTTTTTTTTAATTTGTCTTTTGCAATGCTTTTCATCTCAAAACTTGATAAATGCAGGCTTAATATAGCATTTGACTTTTTACAAGATGGTGTTGTGATAACAAAATTCTGTAATGGCCGATTTCAATTCAGTTGGTATTTAAACAGAGGCGAGTTAATTTCTCTAATTATATCATGTATATGGCAATCTATCTCTTTCCGGACCCATTTTATAAAATAATTCAACCAACGTGTTATTGCCGATGAACTCATAAGTTTAAAGGTCATAACCTTTATTTAGACAAGTTTAGACAATTTTATTCTTTAAAACCACTTTATACACATTGGTACAAAGAATGAAATAGTAATACATAGTATACAAAATAAATTGTGCACATGACAAGATAAGAATGTGACAATTACTATACAAGATCGTTTAGTTATTATAATAGAAAATCAAATAGACAACGGCTAATCAGGAAGACCTGCTAGTGAATGTATTATCTTTATAGATTTACAGATATACTTTGTAACTTATTCCTACATATTGTTTGTAATAATTTACAAAATCTAATTTCATTTACTCTGTTACAATAACAATTATCAAAAAATAGTGTTCTTGTGTATCTAGGGATCTATAATACATGAGCTCAATGAATGAAACAACATGATCTAACAGGTGCTAATGCAATTGAAGCCTTGTGGAATGTGGAAGGCACTCGAAGGGATTTTTGTTTATCAAAAATAGGAATTTATTTGATTCATTAGAGATACAGATTTTTACGTAGATTATAGGATTTATTCAATCTCGCCAAGGCTCAAACATTAAAATTTTATAATTAAACTATCTCTATTGGATTAATCCGATAATCCACTGGTACCAATGTACGAGTTGTCCATTGAAATCATTATCAGAAAATAATGCTGTTTTACAGTTTACAAGTTTCATCATATGCACGAATATAGATTTCGATTTGTTGAATTTAGGAGAAGGCTATTTATTGAAAAAAAAAATAGTTATTGAATATAAGTTTAGAATAGGAAAGACTTATTATCATGATTTATTTCATTTATAAAATGTATGTCATGCAAATATTTATGATAACTCCTTTTTCCACCATTAAAATAATGTGTTTTATTTCAAACTGATATGATTACTATTTCAGGTTTTACTATCAATGCACTTTTTGGAATATCTGGCACAATTAGCGGTTGTATGATTGTTGTTGCAGCATCTGTTGCACTGCGCGTACTGTTTAGGAGATGTAAAGCCACTCCACGAGACAAAGGTACGACCATTGCAAGTGTAGATGCGTTTTGGAGTTCCCCGACATTGTCATCTGACAGTTATGTTTTTGATAATGGCTTAACACAAGAAACCTTCCTGGAAAATGTACAAGAGTCGGAGAATGAACGTTTACACGGTATCCAAACACATTTGACCAACATAACTAATAAAGGGGCAACTAGAAGAAACCAGAAAGAACATAGTCCTCAACAAAATACTTCAGATGAAAATATTATGATAGTCGCGAACAACAATTATGAAGGAAGCTATGATCAAAGATTACAATTACATGTTGATATTCCACATGTGTATGATGAATGTGGAGGAGTACTTTTATCCACAGCGACTAATACATACCAATCTTTGACGAGGAACTGGAAAGATACCCCTCATCTTTATCAATGATGCGCATAACTGGAGTTTTCATTTTGATATTTTCTCTATTATATTTGTAAAATTATCTTAATGAAGCCCGTACTACAACTAAGATTAGGTTTTATCAGAACCGTCCTTCTGTGAAAGTAAACCTTCATATAATTATGTAAACGAATTTGTATTTCTTCATTATAAATTAAATAGGCAGAACAAACAAAATTAATATAAATGGCAATGATTAATTCCATTCCTTGTATTGATACATGACCACATCGTTATTGATTGTCTGTCAATTGGCAAGTACATAGTAATGTTACTGCTCAATTCCGACGTTTTGGTGTACGATTTTGAAGATAAGAACCAGCGACTCATTTAAAAAAAAATACCTTAGGAGGAAATACACTGATACGTCATACGCTTTTCCGTATAACGTACGACAATATCCACTATAAAACAAAGTGGTATTTCAAATCACAAAATTACAGAACGCCTTCACCAAAAAATAATACAGCACGACAGTCTACATTATCGAGTAACCGAATTTTTAGTAACAGTCAGGGAGGAACCATTTAACTTCAAAAAAGGGATATAGTTTGTTGTCTGAGTCAGAAATATTCTTTTCAAGCAAAGCGCGATCAATTTTATTTAGTTTTTAAACGTTATCAATCAAATTATTTTTGAGCAATCGTTACCCATAATTCCTTGTTTTTACATGTATTTCAACATTTGTTTGAAACAAAATATTAAAAATAATAATATCATAACTTAACAATACAGGGAAAACGTATGAAAAAAAGAAGGAAAACAATTTAAACCCTTGAGAGACCAACTAGTATCGGTAATTTTCAAATAATGCTTAAAACATTTTTCAAGTCCGCTAAAGCATGGATTGAAATGTTGGGCGTTCAACTTCCTGTGCAGGAAACTGAACCTCTTAACATTTAACTCATCACGTTTTGATTGGTTACTGCGAAAGTGGTACATTAGCACACATGGTATTAGAAAAACACACAAAAAACAATCGAGAGTGTTAAGTTCTTAAAATATTTCCTTGTTATGACCATGTACCATATCCATCTATGTATCATTATACATTTATATAATAAATAATAATAAGTGTAATGTCGCCCTTAACCGTCAGAGAAACACATGACACTTTTGAATGCCAAAATATAAGTAAGGATAGATACTAATACCGTCAAAGTGCATATGTGTGTTACAGTCATATTTAGTATACTAGTTTAAATTTACTGATAACAAAATCAATATTTATTACAACAAAAACAATATCGAATGTATAATAATTATTAGATTGATTGTATTTTGTATATATATTTACCTCTTGTTTCACATGTAAATGTGACGGAGTGTTTTTACATAAAGCATATTGTATTGGTTGAATTGGTTACCTTTTATAATAAGTTTAACTCAATTATCTTGGTAAAAAAAGTGTAGACTCATCAATTCTTTAGGGAAGTGAGGGAAAATAATACAATGTAATGCCAATTTGTTTATGTTGTCATCTAAAATCTGTCATGACCCTTATATACCTTCAATAGCTCTAGTCTTCATTAAATAAGTATAGGAATCAATCTTTTCGTCATCATATGCGGATTCAGTACGCGCATTTGCATTACAACACACTTCCCTATTTTTGACACGAACATGTTCGGCACAGGACAGAGTTTGTTTGAGCACAAAGATTTACCTTCGCAGGTACAAAGTTAATCTTGTAAGTAATCTGGTGACATTTGTCCCATGAAAAATGTTGAGGTTTATCCATTTTTGTCTTCCCAGTTGAATTTTTGAAAGAATTCCGGACAAGAACAGGACCTCTTATACCTTTGGTACAATGAAACAGCCACCAACGATGATGCACTGTCAGTCAATTGAAAGAGTTATCTTGACCTCTCTTTACTTTTATCTGACGAATTCTGAAATCAATTGTGGATTGATAATAAAATTGAGAATGGAAATAGGGAATGTGCCAAAGAGACCATAACCCGACCATAGAGCAGACAACAACCGAAGGCCACCAATGGGTCTTAAATGCAGCGAGCAACCTGTAAGTCTGCTCCTGCAATGGAATGAAACGTTCCTCACAATCAATTGTCTTCGTGTTGGTGACTATATTGTCGGCACTTTTTTTTGTATTAAACATCCCCCTTTGTGTTTTGAAAAACTGTCATCTGGAGCGTAAATATCTTCTTGATTCAGTCAAACTCGTGCATGGCAATGCCTGTTAAGTACAGACTTACCTCTGCATAAGAAACACAAACACTCTATGAGTACAAAGTTTATATCCATGTTCGTGACCCATATTTCCACATTCATAATGTGACTGCACGGCCAATCCCAAATGTAATGACGCGAATGTTGCTACAGAAACTATTTATTTTGAAACACCCAACGAGGACATAACTCATAAAAGCGCTGGTGGCATAGTGAAGTAATTGTTCTTCTTTTAATGTATCCTTGATATATTCAGACACATCTTGGTGTAGTTTCGAAAGACTTCAATTTTCCTGCAGCAGATATGGCATCCCTTATATTTAGTTCAGAGCTAAACTCTTTATTTGATACCTCTTGGCCCCGCCTGTCTAAATTGTAAGGTGTCATAATATCTAGTTAGTTTGTTCTGGAGTTTGGCATTTTGGTAAGCATCAGAGACAATCTTGGGCAAAAGTGATCGGTACATGTCAAGGATGTGCTGCATGAGAAATGCCTTTTTATGAAAGAACAGTTCATTACTTACAATCGTTATCAATGAATTGACAGCAAGTTCAAATTCTAATTTTTCAGTAACTATTTTACCTGATTGCACAGGTGTTGACGTCAATAAGTACTTGGTAATGCATGCTGAAAGGTAGACAGCATTTGAAAATAAATCTGTACTCGCAATTATCTTTACCATGTCATGCATGGATAAATGATAACTAACATTATCACATCTCAAAAGACTGTCAGTACGTGCAGACGACTCATTTTTCTGTAGTTTCTGTCATTTTTAAAGGTTGTGCTTTTACACACAAAACCTGTTTTCATTTCAAACTATAAGTAGTAAACTGAGCGTGAGATCGAATAAAAGTGTCAGGTTGTGAGGATACATATGGATCAGTTTGATCACATATATAGCTTTCTGTTGTTACTAATTAAAAGACGCAACAATTTTCTGCCTTCGGATATAAGTCTTATAACATCACTGGTGATTCACAACTCTTTCGGTCAAGGAAAGCAGAATATCAAATGAAGTTGGTTGTAGCATCTTCTCGTCACATACCAAATCTCTGCGAAACTTTAATAGGACTGTTCCCCCGACCGCTTGCATGCATATTAATTGCTCTGAGGTTGAGCATTCAATTTGACATACAATGTATTTTCTTCCACAAAATATCAATTAGTCATTATCCGGAAAAACATCTTATCCGATATCAAAATTTTATTGACTAAAATATAACTTATTTACAGAAAATACACGATAAAACTACTATATATATTCAAATCTCTCAAAAATAAATTAACTTATCCTAGAAAATGTACATTATAACATCGGAACTATATATCAAATTCATTGTTTAAGGAAAAAATAAATGGTGGAGCTGATTGACGGATAGGAAATTTCCGTAATTCAAAAAGGTACAAATGATGTTTTTTTTTGTTGAGTTTTTGACACAATCATTTGGAATTTGCCTAACAAAAGTTGCATGCAGGATCGCAAGAATATATTGTGTCCTCTCAAATGTCAAATACTGTTTTTGAATCATATATTTTCTCGTTTTCAAAGAAAATAGCGTTAAATTTCCATCTGAAAAAACAGCCACCTTTAAGTTTAAAAGTTTTAATCGGAGATGGTATTATATTTATTTCTTTATCATTCCGATGATCCTTCATGATATGTGGATCGAAAATATTTACGAAAATACCGAGAAATTTAACATAAACAGTTTGTTTTTGGATTTGAAAGTGACTACCCAAAACCGTAAATTGAGAGGTACCTCATCAAAGGGTTAAAATACAAAAATGTGACCATTTAAACTTTTTACGACCAGACGGAAATTAAAATATAGATATTATGCTATCATTTAAAACAATTTGCAGCTGTGTGTTATTCCGGAACATGAAACTCATTAACTAGGCGTCTTTGTCGAGGTCGGTTGCAGTACTAATACGATAGAAACATAGCAGGAAAACAACATAACAAATACTGGATGATTCAATTAACATGTGATTTAAAAAAAAACGATATTAATCCCGACCAATCTTATTTTAGAAGTACTATTTGTAACTGAAAAAAAAAAAATACGTTGAAAAATTAAAGAATAAATTATTGTACATTAATCCCAACCAATCTTGTTTTAGAAGTACTATTGTAACTAAACAAACATTACGTTGAAAAAACTAGAGAATTGTCGCATTACACCACTTCAAGAATTTGCAGAAACATGATTAATTTTACATACTACTCTTATTATCTGACATTTGTAGTTGTAGAATTATAATATTGAAAATGTATAGCAGTAAATAGACGCATGGAAAGACAAGAAACGAAAAAAAAATGAAAATAACACTTTTAATAAATACATTCATCCGCAAGCTCATTTCTTGATTTCATCCATCAGGAACGCTCAGATCGGAATATTTCAAAACACAGACACGTGATATTATGTGAGCAGCACTGATATGACTTACGATTGTAAAGGACCGTGACCCTATTAGATAGCATACGATTTGTCACAGATATACGTCACAATCATGTACGTTGGATATATTCCACTCGTCTGTTTATTTTATATATCTGGTAAGTTTTTTGTAGTTAATAATAGATACGTTCACTTCGTAACAAATATCTTTGAATACAAAATTACGGAAAACCCTTTGGAAGTAATTTAAACAAATCGTATCAGAAAACCACTTTACCATTCTCCATTAATGTCGTCTGGGTTACTGGTTATAGGATGCAACCGTAAAATATCAGAACGAAGTATTCAAGTCAGCAAGAGGGTTGAATCATTATGTCGATACTTAGCACAATCAAATAACAAAAAGAGTACCCAGTTACCGAAAGCTAGTTTAAGGTCAAAGCTGATCTTAAATATGGACCATGATTTTACAGACATAATCTAAATTCCCAAACCTCAGACAAATCATTTGTCTATTTCCTAAGAATCCGTACTTGTCATTGGCTGACAACAATCGATAGCTTTCCAATGTTATATTTTATTTTTTATAAAAGGCATCGTCTATGACTACACGTGTTTCCCTATACAGCGACAGAACATGCATGGGAAAACAAACAAAAAATTGATATAACTCGTAAGTGTTTGGTGTTGTAAAATATCAATGCAATCATAAAAATTGAATTCTTCTTTTAATTTCACAAGGTGCTAAAGACGTTACGCACGGTATTCGGTCTATGTTTCATTTGACCATTTCTTGATGCATAAGTATGACAAAAACAAATCAAATCTACGCATTATTAAATAGTAACTTGTCTTGATTTTTCATTTGAATCGAAATTAAATAAAACCTGATTTTAATAAATTTAATGTTATGTCTCATTTTATGATTAAACAATGATTTTGTGTTCATAATTTGCCGTATTTGCCGTGTAAGACGTAACAACAAGCGTCAACCATCCAAATATAAACGAAGAAAAAATACTAACTACTGAATGGATTTCGATAAAATTTGTACAGATGGGATATGATATGATCATATTTATTATGTTAAACGGTCACGATAAATATCCTGTCTGTTCGCAATCTAGCAGCCATTTTCGAAATTCCATATAGCTGTAAGATTTGAAAATTCGAGTACACAAAAATGAAAGCCAACACTTCAATATTATAATATTTTCATATAAATAATAGGAAAGGTTCGCCACCTCTACATAAAAATGTGATTTTATTGAATTTTACAAAAATATTTTTATTTCTAACATAGCTTCTCCCATTTTATATTTTTTCAGTATTTTCCGTGTCTCCCGTAAATGTTACCATAGAGACATTGTTCAAGATTTTTGAGTACTATGATAATTTAGGGTATGTTAGATTTGTGACAGACAAATGAACTATGCAAACAAATGTTATTACTGAAATGTGATTTTTTTTTAAGATTTGGTTAAGCCTTCAAGGTTAAGAACACACCAAATTTTACATCAATTTCCATCAAGTTGTCCGTGTCTCCCGTAAATGTTACCACGTCCAAATTGAACGATTTTTGCACGGATCGTGAATGTAATGTTATGATATATAATTGTACTTCCCATTTACTGAAAGTGTAGCATGTTGTGTCTTTAGCATTTGACACGTTCTGTGTGATGATATTATTTTGGGAGATATTTTTTTTGAATAATTATTTAAATCAACAAGAAAATTTGCGCTCATTATAATGGCATCTCTTCCTACATAATGTAACTAATATATAAACAATAAGTAATAATTAAGATATGGTTGTATATTAGGTATACGCGACGGCTATAACAATTGTTTTTTGATGTGGTGCAAAGATTTTGTATTTTAACATACCCTTTGTCTTAGACTTGTATTAAGTATATTTCAATATTGTACTAATTATCACTCACTACATATATCTTATCTTGGTAGCAAATGCTCAGTCACCATTCGGTTCTGGTATAACTGTGGGCACTTTAGACTCCACTCACTTAGATGAAGCATCTGGTCTGGCCGCTAGTCGAGTACACCCAAATGTCCTATATTCACATAACGATGGTGGAGATTTATCGCGGATATTCGCTGTAGATTCGACTGATGCCTCTGTTATAGCTGAGTTCGGTATCTCTGGTGCAGATCATTATGACTGGGAGGACATTGCAATGGGACCGTGTCCAGATAAATCATCATGTATCTACATAGCAGACGCAGGATTGAATCACCACAGGCCAGTGAATATGATCTATAGAGTACGAGAACCAGGGGCAGTCAAAGATCAGACGTTAACTATCATCGACAAGCTACCATTTATGTATGTATTTGTTGTGAATGAATGCTAAATATCATTTTCATCAGAATTTTGTTAAATACATGTAGTTGTCTCATTTGCAATCAAACCATTCACATGTTATATTTAAAAAAAATCCTATATATTCAATGTTAATTGAATTATGTTTGATATTTGCATTTAATTGATATAAATCAAATATGTTCCAGTTAATAAATGAAGTTTTGATTAAAAAACGAATCACGAATAAGATGTAAAAAGACACAGTAATTTAAAACCAGTAGAAAGAAAATAATGACAGAAAACTTAATAAATATCACCCCAAGTTCAACTTTTTGCATCAAATTATCAGTCACATTATATAACCTATCCGGTTTAGATTTACTTGCTTATTCATATTTCTTTTGATTTATCGAACAGTGTCATAAAAGTTAGAACTTTTATTTATATCAATTTGCTTTTTATATATGTTTTATAAGATGCGCATTCCCGTTTGTATAGTGCAAAATATTTTTTATGGTACGCATTTACATTTATATGGTGCACATTCCTATTTCCCATTTATATGGTGCACATTCCAATTTGTATCATTTGTATGGTGCGCATTCCCTTTAAATATTTATTATGATCCATCTACATATGTAAGTAAAAATCATTCTACACAAGGAAGAAAAAAGAAACGAAAATCAAACAAACACATACATGTATTTCTTTTGTTGTTACAGCTATTGTCTGCGTTTTCTCTATCGATATCGGTGTCCTCAGTTCTAGATGATAAAAATAACATGCACCTGAAGTGTTTCTTATCCACATTCAAAACCTGTATATGTAATTATACAAATGACAGAGCTGTACACATACGTACTAATAACGGTGCGAGTGATGTGGCCAAGAATAACCAAAATTATCTTGTGCCAATCTGCTCTTGGGAGTTGAAACCTTACTCTTTTGGCAATTTCCATATGAATCACCTATTTTGTTTGTAAATACTTGTGGACCACGGACTTCTGAGCAGACGATGGCTTCAAAAACTAACACTCTACCAGCAGAATTGAAAAAAAAATAATCTTTGTGTCCTAAACAACCAACTTGTAGTGTATGTTTCATTAAAAACATTCTTAATTTCCTATTTCTTTTCATGTACATTGCTTGTTTTTAAAATTTCATCCCCATTATACTTAGAGACAATTTGGATACATTTTCTATGCGTTTATTTAACGTGGCTCGGTACTTATACATTTGTACATCCCGTCAATGTGTTTGTATTGTCTTTCATTTTTTGCTGGTGTGTTTTGTATATATGCGACTTTTTGTATTTCGTTGGTTCTTATAACGTGACTCTGTACTTTAAAAGATCCCGTCAGTATGATATTGTTCTATTTTATGTCATTATGATATATTTCTATATGAATTACAAAATACGTTGAACCACAAACGTCAAACTCATTCAATCGCGTAGTGGAATTAACTATTTGTGGATTCTTATAAATTCTATATAACTTTTGGGCTATTTTAAATCTCGGTCTATTTCTGAAATTTATTCTTACATACTTTTGATTTTTTAACCCTGTATGCTAACATTGCCTATGTGAAATTTTAAAATTGTTTGAATGTACATTGAACGACAAATATATTTGCGTATAAAATTTTCTGACGTCAGACACGCGAATAAATGAATGTGTGTGTAGATAGATGTTTTTGTGTTCTATTAAAAATTGTTCCTCTTAAAATTGTTACAATTGACTGTCATCAAAGTTAGAGGATTAGCGCTATAAAACCAGGTTTAAATTAACTCATCATAGATGCCAGGACTAAATTTTGTATATACGTCAGACGCGCGTTTCGTCTACAAAAGACTTATCAGTGACGCTCGAATCCAAAAAAGTTAAACAGGTCAAATAAAGTACGAAGTTGAAGAGCAGTTAGGACTAAAGTTCCTAAAGGTTTTGCCAAATACAGCTAAGGTAATCTATGCCTGAGGTAGAAAAGCCTTAGTATTTCAAAAATTCAAATTTTTTTAAACAGGTTATTTATAAATATAACCATATCAATGATAATTCATGTCAGCACAAACATGTGTTGACTACTGGGCTTAATCCACCATTTTCTACATTTGAAAATGCCTGTACCAAGTCAGAAATGCCTGTACCAAGTCAGGAATATGACAGTTCTTGTCCATTCGTTTTTTTGTTTTTTGTTATTTGATTTTGCCATGTGATTATGGACTTTCCGAATTGAAGTTCAGTATTTGTGTGATTTTACTTTTTAGTAATTAACTTTAAACGTTATATCTTTAGAATGTTCTTTTATCATTGTGATTGATTTTTTTTTTTGGAAAATGAAGTAATGTTATATATTGCTCTTATATTGTATTTGAATTATATTTTTCAGATGGACAGAGGTTGACGGTCAAACATTACTAGTAGATAACCATGGGGAAATATACATGGTTTCCAACGTTAATGGCGGGAAAGGTTTAATGGTACATATTCCGGCTTCAGCATGGGGATCTGCGACACCATTCAATGCAACATCATCTGTCCATCTGAATATCACCACATCCCATCACGACCCAGGGGCAGGCGACATATCTCCAGACGGGACGGAGCTAATCATTAAAGCAAGAAATCACGTTTATTATTGGAAAGTTCTAAACAATGACTATCTATCGGCAGTTGAAACTCCTCCTATTGAAATACCACATCACAGTGAACGACTAGGGGAAGCAATATGTTGGGATGTCAATGGTACAAATTATTATACACTCAGTGAAGGAAGACATGCACCTTTATATGAATTTGTAAGACTACCAACTGGTCCTGCTGTGGGATAATAAAAGAAAGTGCCTGATATATTATTTAGTTTGAAAATTTTCTTTAATATATTTACTCTTTGATGGCTTCATTAGCAGGCAATCTTCAAACCCATTCCATAGACAGTTATTTTTTTTATCTATCACAGCTATTTTGAAACTTTCAAAGATACATTTGTAGTTTTGTTTCATTGACATTTTTTATTTGAAACAAAAACGTTGAAATTGCTTGCGTACGTAGTGCTTTCCTGGAGATATAGATATAAATCTTCAACAAGAACGCGCAAACCTAAACATATTAAAGCGAAGAATGAATTAATTAGTAAAAACAAAATAATTAAGTTTATATATATGTAAGAGTCTTTGAAAGTTTGCGAAAAATTCAATTTAATTCCTCTAGGATCATGCCCGTTGTCGAGTAGTGTGATCAAGATTTTTTTTTTATCATATCTGGATATTTGATTTTTTTTCTGGGATATGATCAATGTCCAAAAATATTTAGAACAAAATATCATTTTTTTTCAGACAGGTAAAATTTGTAAATCAAATGGCCAAGATCTGAAAAATCAACATTCAAGCGTATTAAGATATACCATTTTTCAAAGGCCAATAATACATTGGATTTCAATATGTCGTTCGAATGTCCTACCTGCTTATTATATATTTAAAAGAGAAAAATAAGTAAATGAGACAGCAACCCAATGACAATAAACAGAGGAAAACATACAGTGTTCATCAATTATTCATCGTTCAAAAATCTTTCTCTTTGATTAGAAACATAATTAGTAATTGATTTTACTTAACTATGCATAGACTTTGATCTACCCACAATTACTGGCAAGAACTTGTATTTATGATTATTTTTGTCATCAATGTCCATGTTGTTATGTAAACTAGTGATGGTGTTTTCAGTACATAAAAAGTGTTTGGTATATTATGCTATAATGCCGCCCAAAAGTATCGTCAATTTTGGATTACAATTGTTCATCCGTTCTTTCATCCTTCTGTCTGTCAATTTTAAGATCCGTCACCAATTTATCTACCTTGTGCCGCATACATTTTTGTACCTTCGGCACTTAATTAATGACACACAAGAAATGTGTTTTGTATTTTTCTTAGCAACTAGCAACTTTTTCTTAGCTTCTAGCAACTTTGAACATTGTTGAAGGCCGTACGACGACCTTTAGTTGTTAAATTCTGCGTCATTTGGTCTCTTGGTCTCTTGTACCACTTTTTTTTATATTATATATAGTTTTGATATTTGTAACAATGCTTTATATTTGCATGGCATACCGTGTGACTCTTTTTCTAATTTTTCCAATGATCTATTGGTATTTCCTGTTTGCTACATACATGTTGTTTATGCTAATTTAGTATTAAGATGAAGGAGATTTTATAGGAATTTCTGGTACATTTAAATTCCGATAACCTTATATATCTATGAAATAACCTTTTATACATAACACATACATAACAGATGTCTTTAAAAAGCAGTGAATTTTCAACAAAAGAATTTTATGATTGCTGATATTGAATCAGATGAATTCATCTTCTTCAATTGTGGGGATTTTCGTTACCTAAAACTCGAATTCTAACTTAATCTTTATTTATGTAAATAGTTTTTTCGTTTCCTTTTGTAGAATGACGTCAAACTATGACTTATCGGAAAAGATTTAGTTTTTCGATTTTTATCATTCAAACTTATCTAACTTGAAAACGAGTTCATGGACTACTCTTTTAAAATGTCATTTGGTTTGATTATCAAAGAATATTATGTGTGCCAATTTTCATAAAAACGTCAATAGCGCAATTTTTTTAAATTTGATAAATATACAGCAAACAATGATGATTTTTTTCTACAGTTGTTAAATATCACAAATATTTGAAAAAACATACTGGACAAATTTAAGGGATATTTTTCAGAACAGAATTTACAAATAATTTAACAAAAAACAAAAAAGTTATGTATTTCTGTCGAAAGGAAAAATACGTCCTGAAATCCAAATTTTGAGCATATATATAAAATTTTGACCTCATTTTTCTAAAAAAAAGTAGCACATGAAGGTATATCTTTTTATTACATATTTGATTTATTCAGGCAAAAAATAAAATATTTCTGAAAATTGACAGCAAAATTTCAAAATGGGATCAAAACTCTATCGTATGCCCTTAAATCTGCCCTAGATTTGGAGAAAACAAAAAACTGCCCTAGATTTATGATTTGTTTTGCGTTTGTTACGTCATTTTACCATAGATTACTACTATGTTACACATAATTTGCATTTCACATATTAATACATGATACACATGTAGTTCATGGTTAACATGGTTAAATTAAATATGTTACACATAATTTAAATTTCAAATACTAATATAATAAACTCGATGTCATTCGGTATATAGAGAAAATGATCGTTAAATAATAATTAACGGTGGTCAAACATCTCGATCGGGCCGTGAATGACCTGGAATGGGATGTTAAAATGTAAAATTAACTGTAATTCTACTTTAAAATAAACTGGTTTTTTTACAATTACATTTTTTGACTAAACTAAAAAAAAAATAACTGTAAGAACCATTTTAGTCATATAAACTAAAAATCAGGTTAAGAAAAAAACTTTAATTCTAGAAATGTTTGGCTCCTCAGAGGCGTTAATCTTTAATTACTTTAGTTAGTTACTCAAACGTTTATATAAATAAAAAAAACATCAACGTTTGACTTTCTATTTGTTTTCTGATTTTAGATACATTGACGGCATTCGTTTCACACTTATTTTTTTTTTTTTGCTGGAGTCATTCCAGAACTAATATACTAATAATAGTCCCAAACTGATTACAGTTATAAAATTAGAGTACGAATAATTATGCGTTTAGTCAAAATGAGATTGATATGTAAGTAGTGTGACAAAAATGCAGTTTATGCATAAGATAATATTTGCAATTGAATTGTGATCCATTATAAATAACCCATTTGAAAAATGCGTTAAAGAAATCTTCATAGAAAATCATCCTTTTATCCTTGGTTGCTATGAGACTCTCTATGAGGTCCGCGCTCTTGGATTGTGGAGACACCAATTCATTGCTCGAGTTTGTCATTTGTATTTGGCTGTTGAGGAAAGCATGAATAAATTATATACATTAAACTTAAAGATCTTTCAGAAAAATTTGGAGCTCAAAAGTTAGTTGATAGACCACTAGGATTAAGTTGAAAGTTTGTGGTTTGAAGCAAACAGTTTAACGTCTTTGCGATTGTTGCAAACTACCGGGTTGTTCTAAAACTGTAAATTTCCTCGGCAATGGTCCCACGTCACTTGAACAGGTATACGTAGCTTCTAATAGTCTGGTGACTTCGGTGGTACGGAGACTAGGTGTTTCAAAACTAGTTGTCTCAAGAACTAGTTGCTTTGGAGGCTAGGTGTTTCAAACCTAGTTGTCTCAGGAACTAGGTGTCTAGGAACGGACTAGTTGTCTCTTATTGTTGGAACCATGTTGGAACTTATGGTTTTGAGGCTTGTTCTTATTTAATAGTTTTTGAATTATTATACTTGTTGCGAAAATCAGTTGGGTCCTCGGAGTCAGTGAAAGGATTTAGGATGAATTGAGGTTAAAGTTTTTGTACTATTTTTTGATACTAATATAAGTTAATCTTTAAGTTTAAAGGTTGGTGTCGTAGTTCTAAAAATTGAAGTTATAGTTTATGAGTTAATCAAAAGATTGATATTGGAGTATCTCAGATTCTGTGAAAACGGATACGAACAGATAGTTTATAAGACAAACACTTTACAATAGTTTACGATATTTGTGTTCGTATAAGTACATTATGAATATCTTTTTGTTAAATAAGCAAATAGTTATACTTGTATGGAACTATTATATCAAGATATGAAATGTACATGTTACCAATGAACGTAGTCTTTAAAGTAGGCTTCTAAAAAAAGTAGAAACAAGATAAATGAAAAAAAACCAAATAACCCTTAGACTTTTCACGAGTATCGGCTAGATTAGACATGTCTGTTAAGTCTCTTTTTAACTATCAGTTTTTATGAAATACATTTGAAATCATTTGGAATTGTCAAAATGTAATGTTGATAGGTTTAAGGATGTACTTAGGTGAGGTTTTGGAATTTGTATCAAATGTTCGGACTCCTTGGTGTTTTTCCATACAATACTATGTAAAATATTTTGCCCCATAACACCCATTTATTTTTTCATATAAGACTTAACAGCTCATGAAAGGTCATTTACCAAAATTTAAGAAGATTCTTGATTTTCTTTCTTTTGTTTTGAGACCCAAATAGTTCCAATGCAAATATAAGGTAAAAGTCCGAGTCAGCCTTTTACCGCCATATTTTAAATCTCAAATATCTCGAAAAGGAAGTCCATGACCTATCAATATGTTTAGCTTATCTTTATCCTTACTTAATGCTCTACCAGCTAATAGTATCAATTTTAATTTCTTAATTTCTTAATTTTAACCTAACCTCACATAAGTACATCCTTAAGTAACATAATTTAAGAAAACAACTGTATAAAAAAAAGAACGAATAAAAAAGTCAAATTGTAAATCTGCTAAACATTTGTTCAAAAATTGATTATTCGTGTGTAACATATAAACTCGTCATTTTTAAATTCATAATGCATCGATTTATTGGAAACATTATTTTCCGTCCGTGAGTTGATCATGCGCATGCATTGGTATAGATTACAAAAAGAGAGGGTCATCTCACGTTTTTCTTCTTCAATGAAATAGTACATGATTTCACCAGTTTCAAGATGAATGTGATTTTATTTTCTTATCTTCTGCTTATAACTTGTGTGACGTCTTTTAATTTAACTATTATGCATACAAATGATGTCCATGCACATTATGATGAAATAAACACATTTGGTGGTCAGTGTAATGATATAGAAAATTGCTACGGAGGAATGGCGAGACTCAAGTACAAAGTGGATGAAATAAAGAGACTGTATCCAAATACATTATTTTTGGATACAAGAGACCAGTACCAGGGAACATTCTGGTTCACAGAGTTTGGTGGTAACAAAATTTCAGCAAAATATTGTTTTTCATTAAAAATAAATCGATTTGTTTGTTTTGACCTCAGATGACCATTAAAATGTTAATATCATTGAAAAAAGCTCCAAATTATCTGCCTTGGTGCAAAAATACCATAAAACTTAAAATATCTTTTTTTTTAACTCATCGGTAACCTATATGTTTTTATTATTTTCTCAAATTAGCTGTACTTAAATTAATTAATTGTGAATTTTAAGCGATTTCTGTTATTTAGTGTTTTTTAAAATTTTATTTCGATATTACCTTTTTTTCTCCTATCAGTTCAACAGAAACAAGTACCTAAAAATACATGCTTCTTCCGAAGCCAGATTGTAAGCTTTAATGACCGATGACCCCGTATTTTGTTAATGTTACTATTGACTATAGGATAAATTTTATTTATAGGAAAGAATAGCGAAATCCCATATTTAAAAACACGTTTTGTTTCATCGTTCGAAATTAATAATGATGCGTTTTTTGCATTTTGGTATAGCAAAAGGTTCATCAAGTTTAACTTCATCATTGACTATTAAATGAAAATTGAATTACATATTTGACCATAAATTAAGATGAACCAAGTAACAACCTGTTCATGATATGTATATATATATAAACAAGTCTAAATTGAAAACTACGTTCAAACCTATGATTGCGTTGGATAAAAACCGCAATTTTTATACGTGTGCATGTAAAACTAATTTCGTTGTAGAAGGGTCTAAATACAGCACAAACAACATTTTCCAAAAGACCAAAAAAGTGAAAAAGTATATTTAAACAGAGCGCATTTGACTAACAGCTCGAACAACTAATGTTCTTAAACCCTGCTGACTGTCATTGGTGATTGCATAATACAATTGATCACGAGATGTAACAAAATGGATCTTATTATAAATTTAATACTAAACAGAAAACAATAAACCTGTGACCAAGATGTTATGGCACAAACACAAGGTGTCAATATTTGTTTTGTACACCAGATCTAGATTTCGACAATATATATCTCTTCAGTGATGTTAGGGATCGAAACGGTATTTGGAAGGCCAGATAATTTACCCTCAATTACCGATAGACTCTTGGGTCTTAAGAGTCATTATATAGAATGAACGGATCATATAAACCGGAGGGAAAATATGATACAAGCCCAAACGAAAAATTATAAACAAGTCTAAATTGAAAACTACGTTCAAACCTATGATTGCGTTGGATAAAAACCGCAATTTTTATACGTGTGCATGTAAAACAAATTTCGTTGTAGAAGGGTCTAAATACAGTACAAACAACATTTTCCAAAAGACCAAAAAAGTGAAAAAGTATATTTAAACAGAGCGCATTTGACTAACAGCTCGAACAACTAATGTTCTTAAACCCTGCTGACTGCCATTGGCGATTGCATAATACAATTGATCACGAGATGTAACAAAATGGATCTTATTATAAATTTAATACTAAACAGAAAACAATAAACCTGTGACCAAGATGTTATGGCACAAACACAAGGTGTCAATATTTGTTTTGTACACCAGATCTAGATTTCGACAATATATATCTCTTCAGTGATGTTAGGGATCGAAACGGTATTTGGAAGGCCAGATAATTTACCCTCAATTTCAGATAGACTCTTGAATTTTAAGAGTCATTATATAGAATGAACGAATCATACAAACCGGAGGGAAAATATGATACAAGCCCAATCGAAAAAACATAAACAAGTCTAAGTTGAAAACTACGTTCAAACCTGTGATTGCGTTGGATAAAAAACGCAATTTTTATACGTGTGCATGTAAAACAAATTTCGAGGTAGAAGGATCTAAATACAGCACAAACAACATTTTCCAAAAGACCAAAAAAGTAAAAAAGTATATTTAAACAGAGCGCATTTGACTAACAGGTCGAACAACTAATGTTCTTAAACCCTGCTGACTGCCATTGGTGATTGCCAAATAACATTGATCACGAGATGTAACAAAATGGATCTTATTATAAATTCAATACTAATTTTTTATATATATATATATAAAAAAGTTTCTGTTTAGTATTGAATTTATATTAAGATCCATTTTGTTACATAGTGTTCATTTTGATTGGATAACGTCACTTACTTACATAGCATCAATTGACAATTGATGTAATGGGACGTACGCACAAGCGCAGACGGCATATGACAAATTTTAAATACGTGTTTTAACGTTATTTTCTGTCAGTTTCAATAGAATGGAGCTAACGCGTCGCCAGTAAACTTAATTTGCGAAATCCCCAATTGATGCCGTCGGAGCTTAAAATACAATACAGTTATCTCCTAAATAGCACCGGACGAATGATGTAATGGTGTATGATGTTAGTGGGATGTTTACACCAGACATGAACTGTAAGTGAACAAATGTTCCTTCACAATTGGCAAGAACTACCACCAAATACCTAAATATCGATCCATGTATGAAAGATCGGAGCATAAACCAAAAAAGTAAATATCTGTTTATTTAGAAAAAGAATAAGCAGACTCAATTTGGCAAATATCTCCATACATTGTATGACCAAATCTGTTTGTAACACAAGGTTAATCATACCGCGAGTATTCCGTATAGCTGCACTTGAATTGATTGTTTTTTTCTGGTAGTACTCATCGAACAGAGCAATATCTTTTAGATATTCAATTTTTTAATGCTTTGTGTTGTATATTTTCATATTTTTGTTAGTCTTGGCCTCACAGCATTTACAAAAAAATCTTTAATCCAACGTTTTTAAGATACAAACGAGTCTGAAAAAAGGTAAACTTTGTACTATGTAACTGTTATCAGTCAATTTTAGGTATCCGTTTAACCCTGACCAGAACTCCGTGATCAGAAATAATCCTGGTATCTATGATGAGATTATTCACAATCACTGGATTGATCCCACTGCTGGTGAAGTTTTAATTACCCAATTACACCATCCCAGTAGTCAGCACCTTTATGTCGACTTGAGTTAGCATGGATATGTTCATAATAATAAATTAACTGTTAACAAAACTTTGATTTTTTGAAATACTAAGCGTTTTCACCTCAGGAAATTTTTATTTGACAAAACTTTTTGGATTGTTTGGTACTCAATGCTCTTCAACTTCGTACTTTATTTTGACTTTTTAACACTTTTTTCGAGCGTCACTGATGAGTCGTTTGAAGAAAAACGCGCGCCTGGCGTTCATATAAAGTTTTCATCCTGGTATCTATAATGAGTTTATTCACTGCAAATCCCTCAAAACAACAACTGATAATATTTCATTCCGGATTTTCTGTTTATAATGGATACCTTTGTAAATGATTACAAAAATGTACATAGGGCCAGATTTTTTTCATGTGTGATAAGACAAGACTGTTTATTCTAATATAAACTGGGGGCTACACTATGTATTTCTAAGATCTGCCGGACCTCACCTCAGAATCAAATGATTGTCCCCTGACATATCATGCTGATTTTGTTAAAAGAATATGGTAAACAGATTAATACATAACTTAACATTCAGTGGTAACATTTGTTCAAATTATACATCATTATGTCACAACAAAAACAGTGATGTCTCCAGCATCGAATTAATGTTAGATAATTACAGATCAATACACAGGAGTGGTAACATTAGTTTAGAACATATGTTTAGAATATTTATAATTTTAAGATTGTTTATTTATAAAATTTCGACCAATATCAGCCATCGGGACCTTCGGCCCTCGGGACTGGTATTGGTTTCTCGTTATAATAAAGCATTTTTTGCAATGTATTATTCTATATGTACCAAATCAGGAATATGACATTTGTTTTCAATTCGTTTGATGTGTTTGAGCTTTCGTTTTTACCATTTGCTAAGGGACGATACGGTTTCAATTTTACTTGATTTCGTTATTGTTGTTGGTGGTCATACACATACATTTTTATATACAGGTATACTTATATGTTTAATATTACAATGTATATGGTATCTATAAATATCATGTATGGTTTGTAAATACATTGTAGTTATAATTAATGGTCATGAATTATTCCGAAAGTGCCTGTGTTTGATATTTCCGTATGTTACCAATGGTATTTAGTTGTAAGATTTGCTAATACATTTTCATACCAAAAAGGTGTGTTAAAAGCCAAAGAGCAAACAATATAAACATTAAAATGGTAATTTTGGTAATGTTTTAGTTTTTGAGGTCAATACAATTCCATAACGTTTTCTTGTGAACATTTAGATATCTACCACATCTTTTTATTATCATATTATAACCAGTATTGCTATCGGGGTGAATGTACAGAGCATTGAACATACGTCGGTTTAACAGAGGAGGTAATGGTTTTGACAGTTTATGGTCTTAGGCGGAAATACAAAGTCAGTTGAAACACAAAAAAAAGTCTCATAAATTACAACAATATAATTTGCAGTGGGGATAGAGAAGTATCATAATTTATATACAAATATTATTACATTTCATGCGAATACATCTTTTCTTATATGATTCATTGGAAGAAAAAAATGAGGAGCCTAACCGAAGAAAAAAATACAAAACGAGTATCCAAGTTCTTTCTTCATAAATTCACCATAGATACCAGGATTGTTATTATGAAGGCATGCGCAAAATTGTTTTTGTAAGCATTCTTATATATCAAAATGAATACCTTACAAATATTGTTTTTCTTTATATCTAGGCAAACCGCCTTCCAATGAAGACCCAGTAGATGTTTACCCCAAGGTTGTCACTTACAATAATGGTGTCGACGTTTTAGTAGTACAAGATTATGATTTTGCTAAATACCTCGGATATCTGCAAGTGGAGTTTGATGACAACGGAAAAGTTATACGTTATAATGGAAACCCTATATTACTGGATAATACTATACCTAAAGGTAAGTAGTTATATTTTTATTTCAAAATTCTTTGCATCAAAATTTATTAGAGATACAAGACTGATATTTTGTATGCCAGGCATGCGTTTCGTCTAAGACTTACATAAAATGTAACAGTGGCGCTCCAAATAAGAGTCGGAATCGCCAAAAAATATCGTATACATTTTTTTTTATAGAATATTGCAATTTTAGACGTACAAGTACAGACTGTTACTGATGAATTCGGAAAAGGACTGAGAGAAAGAATAAACAAGGTTATAGGACGCACATTAGTTTTACGAAATGGGGGTAGACTTGTCTGTAGATTACAAGGATGTGGCGCGGTTTTGGCGTATAGAATTTTAAACCTGATGCCTTTTGTTATCTATTAATCATGTGTTTCTTTGTCTAATACGTTCTCCTATTTATTTGTATTGTAGTCCTATAATATTATGTTGTCATTTCGATGTTATATTTAACATTGCCATTAAAGTGCGAGGTTTGGCATGCCACAAAATCAGGTTCAATCCACCATTTTTATCTTTAAAAATGTCCTGTACCAAGTCAGGAAAATGGCCATTGTTATATTATAGTTTGTTTCTGTGTGTGTAACATTTTAACGTTGTGTTTCCGTTGTGTCGTTTGTTTTCTCTTATATTTGAGTGTGAATTTTCATTACTATAAGACGTGTCACGGTACTTTTTTTTATTCCTAATTCATGTATTTGGTTTTGATGTTATATTTGTTATTCTCATCGGATTTTGTCCAATGCTTAGTCCGTTTCTGTGTATGTTACATTTCAATGTTGTGTCGTTGTTCTCCTCTTATATTTAATGCGTTTCCCTCAGTTTTAGTTTGTTACCCTAATTTTGTTTTTTGTCCATAGATTTACGAGTTTTGAACAGCGGTATACTACTGTTGCCTTTATGAAATTAAGTATGATATGTAAAATAACAAAAGTAATTCTAAACAAGTTCATTATTAGTATTAGCTTAATTAAAAGTCAGTTAAGCAGAAAAAAAAATCTTTTTAGTGAACATACTGAAGTGTGCATTGTTGAGAGGCACTATATCATCCAAATATCTAAAAGTATTATTAAATTTATGTATTAAATATTGTTTCGATGGGTCTTTGTTGATTTTAGTTATAACGTGTAATTCATAACCATGCAGAAACAGGTCCGCAATAAGAGGTACATAATTGGTCCCAATTGGAATTCCGATAACTTAAAGATATTAGGAAACTTCATAGTGAACAAATATTTTATCTAGTAATTATTTTAGTGCAGTTATCGTTTTGAATAAGGTTCAGTTGACATAGTTCTTTTGTTTGTTTTACTAAAAAGGGACAAAAAAGACAAACACACTTTGAACATACATATTCGCATTCTGACTTTGTAAATGCCCATTTGATAACATGTAGATGTGTGAAATTTTCCTTTATAAGATTATGAGGCAAAGTGGTTCATTTTGTATATAGTGCAGAATAATCAAAACGTTTTAAAACAGGTTCGAACTCACTAATATGAACATGCAGTTAATCATTACAAGTACAAGTAAAAAAATTTACACTTCAAAAGTGATTGATTCCGCTATGTTCAAAGGCATTATTTGAACAATTTATAATTGCAGAAACGTCAATGCGAATTTACACTTAGTAAATATGTCACAATAGGATATATGACACACTCGGTAAAATTACAGAACTGGTAAACATATTGATGCTTAAATAAAATAATTATAAAAGGATGTCAATTCAACACTGTAATTAGATCTTTGAATATTGTTTTTAATGGTATTAATATTGATTTTGTTATCAGTAAAGTAAAAGCAAACTAAATATTATTGTTATATACATATGTTCATTGATTAACCTACAATCTGTCGATACCGGTATCTCGGCATTGCACATGGTCATGTTTTCTCTGACTGTTTATGACTCTAGTCTAAATCCATTGGATGTTGGATGTGTACTGATTGATAATTTAGTCTTAGATCCATGATTCTTTTTATTGATTGTTAGTGGCTTTGAACAAGCTGTCATTAACTGTGACTACTCTCAGATTTGTACTTGGTTCTATTTATTGTTGATATAAAAGTACCCGGCTACGTCCACTCTGTGTTTGTCGTTCATCTTGTCATAGATACATTAGGGAGTTGTTTGTTTTCGGTTGAATGGTTTTATATTTGTCATTTCGGAGCCTTTTATAGCTGACAACGCGGTATGGGCTTTGATGATTGTTGAAGCCGTACGTTGACCTATAGTTATTATGTATTATTTAGTCTCTTGTAAAGAGTTGTCTCATTGGCAATCACACATCTTCTTTTTTTTTATACAAGATATGATGAGACTTCCATCTTTTAAGTTCACTAGAATAAATATGAGAAGTTAGCACTAACGGAATGAATGTGGATTGTTGTGTGACATAGCATCATCAATAACCTTATCTATCTGCATTTGAACTATAATGCATCCTGGTCAATATAACGGAATTTGATGCGACTGTCATATAAGTGAGAGTCTTCGCTAGCTATAAAACCAGGTTCAATCCACCAATTTCTACATAAGAAAATGCATGTACCAAGTCAGAGATTTGACAGTTGTTGTCATTTCGTTTGACGTATTTGTTCTTTTGATTTTTGCCATTTGATTAGGGACTTTCCGTTTCAGTATTTTTGTGATTTTACTTTTTACTCGTACACCAGAACTTCCAAATTAGCATTATTCTACCGTTGTCCCTTTCAAGCAATATTGCCCTGTCTACATTACGGAAAATATTAAATGTCAATTGTGATTAAACCAATGGGATGTTACGTATCTATACCACAAACGGTTTATTTTTACGCTGACATCTTAAAATAGCATATAAATGTTATCAAATTGAAATTTAAGTTGTACAGTACCAGTATTAATATTTGTCTTGTCATGGTTTCAGGGAATTTGATTGCTGACGGCATGGTTCATCAGAATCTTTTACACGCAGACAGCGTAGATGGAACTAAAGTTTTCATATCCATTGTCAACCCAGGATCAATACGATCATCTATTGAAAAAGGTACCGTTTTAATCGAATGATACAACTTACTTAACAAGAGACGTATAACCGAATTATGACATGTACGAAAACATATCTGTTCGTAAGAAGTGATACCGACACTTGTTAGTTTTGGTATTGACCTTACTTATAGTCATTTCGCATAATAAAACATGATTTTTTTTTCTTGAAACATTACAAATTTAAATTATTACCAATAAAGCAATACTGTTGAAAATAGAACGCAAGATATCGGATATTTGTTAATGTAGGTTACTGTTTTTTTTCTTAAAGCAGCAGACAATTTTGACAAGGTTTGAGTATTCATAGCGACAAATCAAAATACAATGAAAACTGTATATTTTTAAACATATGAATATTTCTGTTAATTTTTACACCTGAATTTGTAATTAAAATCTTCAATACCAACTTGTATATATTTGAAGTAATGTGGTACAATGTATTTTGTTTGATAAAACAAACAGGTGTAAGGAATTGTAGAATTATACGATAAGCATATTGTCGCTATAAAAACACTAATCCATTTTACAATTTATAATTTTAAACAACTTTTTTAAATCCGAGTAAGCAATTGATGAATTAATACGTATTAACATCCTACTGGTGTAGAATAGAATGCAAAAATAATATATATAATAGAACAATAGTTATAATAATTAATTTTTCAGTTTCAGTTATCTTATACATTATGATTGTCAGCTTCATAAATAATAGGATCGATATTAACATTAGCTGTAAAAACATTATGTATAAAAACAAGAAGATGTGGAATGATTGCAAATGAGACAACTCTCCACAAAAGACCAAAATGACACACAAATAAACAACTATAGGTCACAGTACGGCCTGCAACAATGAGCAAAGCCCATACCTCATAGTCAGCTATAAAAGGCCCCGAAATGACAATGTAAAACAATTCAAACGAGAAAACTAACGGCCTTATTTATGTCCAAAAAAAGAACGAAAAAAAAAGGTAACATATAAACAAACGACAACCACTGAATTTCAGGCTCCTGATGTGTTTGTCTTATCATCTTACACAGAGAAATTATAATCACAGCACACGAATTGAAAGACAATATTAATTCACATGAATCTGACATGAAATTCATGTGCATTTTAACTCAAAACTGCTTAGACGTGCTACTCATGTTAAACTCACGTGAACCTTACGTGCAAAGTAAAGATATTCTCAAGTTTGATTAAAATCATGATGTGAATTTCACGTTAAATGTCATTACAATAATTCACGTGAGAGTACCGCCATATAATTGTACAAAGAAAAGAGAAGAATTACAGGATAAAATTAGTAGTTTTACTGAAAATCTGTGTCATATTTTTTTTCAGGCAACATTACAATTGGTAATGTTTTAGAGGTAAACCCTTTTATGAATACAATTGACACAATTAAATTAAGGGGAGACTACTTACTGCAAGCATTAGAACATAGTGTAGCAAACTATCATGTAGACGAACCAGGTGGCGCCTTCTTACAATATTCTGGTTAGTTGTTTTGTAAATTATTACTACATGCTTGTTTTCATACTAAAATGATAAAAAGGAGAAGCAAAGGGATTCTGATAATATATACCTAAGAAGACAGATATGTACACAATTGTTCTCAGCGCTAATCAACAATACTTTATTGTCAACTGTAAAACTGTATATCTGTTTAATTATGGTTGCCAATAGTAGAACGAAAACTGCGTGGTCTTTAAGAGAAACTATACTTATCTATGTTTAAATTGAGCAGTATTGATAATTTGTAGTTTAATGCTATTTCTTTTTCCTTAATT
This sequence comes from Mytilus edulis, assembly GCA_019925275.1. Classification (NCBI taxonomy): domain Eukaryota; kingdom Metazoa; phylum Mollusca; class Bivalvia; order Mytilida; family Mytilidae; genus Mytilus; species Mytilus edulis. The sequence goes on along the minus strand of CM034357.1, from coordinate 90,870,158 downwards.
GCCTGTCTTAATTTTCATTATTGGATATCTGTTGATTTATTTATTGACTACACGATACTCGCAAAAGTGTGATTTTCATTTGTTTTTTTATCCTTTTAACTCAATAACCGTATGAGGTACGTTAAATCCGTTTACATTACCGAAGGTGATCAAAATGAGTAACACTTGACAAAATCCCATCTAAAAAAAAAAAAAAAAAAGTCGACTGAGAATGCGCAAAAGCGTATAAGACACGGATCTATAACGATATCCGAATATGGATATTTTCTAAAAAAAATAGGCGCTTTTTATAATGAGAAAAAAAATTGTTTCAAAGACAAATTCAGGAAGTTCAAAACACTACATTTTTACGTCAGTTCACACAAATTTCTGACTTTGTATGGTTTCAGAGAAGTTGAGACTCAATGAAATCGGTCTTTTCCTTGGTAGAATAGATATCATTTATATCTTATTCTATATCGTTGTATCAACCCTTTCAAGTGTATACAGACATAGAAACCTTAGTTATATTGGACTTACATATTACATCATCACATTGAATTTTTATCAATTTAAAATTGTGCATTTTTTTTAAAAGAGTTTCGGACGTATAAAATATATCAAGTGTCATTTGCTATGTACATCTATGATGAAGGTTAATCATAAAAGGTGCGTCAACATTTTTTTTAAGGAATTGAAGACATTTGCATTCTAAGTAGATAACCAAATACAAGATGTATTGCACATTTTACTCAATTTATAAACAGAAAAATCCAAACGCGACACACAAATGAAGACAAAAAAGTTGAGATATTTTAAAGTTTTTCAGTACAATATGCTCATTTCTGCTAATAACGCTAACGTGTAATGCTACACTCACGGTAGGTATAGTGTCCTGTTAGGATCGTGTTTTTTCGAGTGATTTGATCGGGATTTTTTGAATGATTATGATAAAAAATGTGAACAAACAGACTTCTTTTCTGGCAAGAAGTGATATAGACGCTTGAGTTAAGCATACAAGATAAACCAGGTGTTTAAGTACTTCGGATAAAAAATATATTATCAACCGATATTATTTTTTGGTTAAAAAAAGAATTGAATTAAGCCTTACAATGCTTTTAATCCAAAAAAAAACAGAATGACGCCAATTTTATTCCCATACCAATGCAAATCTCGATAGAACTGCATTCATTGAATCCTTGTTTCCTTAGATATACAGACACGTTACAAAAATTCTTTTTATTGTATTGAAATCGACATTTTTAGACTAAATTGATTTCTATGTGTTCGGTTTATTTCGAGAGCAGTCCGGGCTTTTTCGAGTGCATCCGTGTTTTATCGAGTGATTATACAAATTTCCTATAGCTTAAAATGTTAAATGTCAGTTTATTTACGTTTAAAAACAATATAACAGATTTCAAATTATGCACTTTTTAAGGCACGAAACAATGCATTCATCAGTTTGATAATGGTGTACTACGATTTACCTTTATAAACAAGTAAATTTCATTTATATATATTGTTGTTTGTCACTTCTTAAAAATTACATGTTCATTATATAATAATGATGCCAATAATTTAATGTAATCATAGACAATCTGGATTGAAACGTACGTACATATAGTGTGTTAAGCTGATGAACTATTCATTTCATTGTTAACTGTCTATATAAAATTCTTTCATTAGAATATTTCTTATTACATAGCATTTTTCTGATTCTTCTCTACTGTCTAGTAGGTTTCTTACTGCGTTTTTGATAAACAGCTGCACATGAGCGCCTGCTACACCCGTAGCGTTTTCAGGGAGTAAAGTTCATTCTCTTATGGTTTTGGCTTATTATCTATATCTTACACGAGAGCATAGACATTTCTCGAACCACACTGCACAGAGTGTGATACGAAAAAGTTAGACGAAAATTTGTGTTAATTTGAATTGCTTATCCAGAACCATAAGATGATATTACGGCATATCATTGCCTATTCGTTAGATCATCGATGACCTTCAAAGGTTACGACGATGTGTATTTCGTGTGAAAAATACTACACCAAGGATTCGCTTAATTTTTGATTTAACACATTTAGAGTATTGACCATATTAAGACAAATAGGTTTAACAAAATTAAATATAGTTGATATCGCTTGTTATATGAAACCTATAAATAATTTCATAATGTCATACATGTCATATTAAAACTTTATGAAAAACTAAAGGGAGGTTACCTAAATCTATGCAAACCAGGCACCAAAGATTCGTGAAAACTTCTAAAAGCACTTTAAAATTATTGTCTGAAAACTGTATAATCACCCCTTTTTAGCTCATCTGGCCCAAAAGGGTCAAGTGAGATTTTCCCATCACTTAGCGTTCGTCGCTGTCCGTCTTCGTCTTCCGTTACACTTTTACAAAAATCATTTCCTCTGAATTTACTGGACCAAGTTTATATAGATAGAGATAACTGTAAACAGCAAGAATGTTCAGTTAAGTAAGAATTACAAGCAAGTCACCATTACCAAAAAGAATTTTATCATGAATTGATTCTTGTCTTCAATGTTGAAGAGTGTCCTTTGATTAATCTGCACTGCAGCACATAGACCAAGGTTAGTGATACAGGCTCTTCAGGGCCTATAGTTTGTTTTAAAAAAAATCAATAACTCGGAAACGTTAAATCTAAAATTTATATAATCCGAAAGGGAGGATAACGTAACAGATATTAACAATTCTCCGAAGTTTCATGTTAATTGGTTACTGCGTTTTTGAGTTATTTTGGACGGACAACGGTATACCATGAAACGTCCCGTATAAAAACTCTGGGGTTCACCACGAAAAATATTATTAGCTATGATAACAAAAGAACCATGAATTGAAGCTGAAAAGATTATGAGTCCCCTGCACTGTGTTCTAAAGACCCTTTTAAAAAGGATTCAATAATTTCTAATTTAATACTGGAAAGTTGTGGTAGAACGTTTTCGAATAGAATTAAATTGAAAAAGAATGCGTCCCCTGTACACGGATGCCCCATCCGCACAATTATTTTCTATGTTTAGTAGACCGTGAAAATGGGGGAAATTTGTCATTTAAATTAAGAAGACCAATATATCATAGGGAACATGTGTACTAAGTTTCAAGTTGATTGGACTTCAACTTCATCAAAAACTACCTCGACCAAAACTTTAACCTGAAACGAGACAGACGGACGAACGAACGGACGAACGAACGAACGAACGGACGAACGAACGAACGGACGGACGAACTAACGAACGGACAGACGGACGCACATACCAGAAAAGATAATGCCCATAAATGGGGCATAAAAAGGTTAATTTTGATCACCGTAGTAATATGGTTTTGTGATTTGTTGGGAAGATATGATATTGTCCTTCACTTGATTACAGTTATAAACTAGAAAAGGTAATTTTTTCAAGTCAAGAATACCTATTTTATCACAATTTTCTTTGAAAAAAAACCGGACCAATTGTTTAAAAACCCAGACGATTTCACAGTTGCTCTCGAAAAAGCCCGGACAAAAATAAATACTTTATTTTGTTGTTAGATACAAGGAAATGGTGCTACTTTGTTGATCAAAACTTGTAAAGTATTCAAAATAAGTTGGGTAGTCATGAAAAAACCCTTATAATTACGAATTAGCAGTTAATTGACCCTATCGCATGTTTTTCCACTCGAAAAAGCCCGATCGACACTAAAAAAAACGGACCGAATCACTCGAAAAAACACGATCCTAGCCGGACACTATACCTACCGTGACACTTTAGACCCAAAAATTAAACGATAGCTGGTGTAACGTTATACCTACCTGTACATACGTTTGCATAATTTTGCATAATTTTGCAGATTGTCGGCCTCGAAACATATTATAACTTTGTGGTGGTACCTGCAGATTATTAAATAAAATTAGTATAAAAAATCAACTTGAGGAAATCAATTTCAATTTCGTAGTGTCGTGAGTTTAGAGTGTTTTGACCGTCGTAAGTATCAATTAAACTGGGGCCGGTAACAAGAAATTTCATTAAGAGAGGTCGTAAGTATTGAATTGAGGGGAAGATAAGATCATTCTAAGATCATTCTAAGAGTGTAAATCAAACTCCCTCAGGTTGTTCGTGGATCGGTCTTATTTCCCCCTTAAGTTGCATCGTAATAGTTTTCAAGTTACGAGTTCTTAATAATTTTCTGACGTTTCCGTTTTTGGTTCCTCGCAAAGAAATTAGAATCACCTTAAATGAATCATCAAAACGTTTTAATGAACGAAAAAATGCACATAGCAATCAACTACCCATTTAACCTAAGGAAAACAATTCTGGCCTCAGACCACCATTATTCTTCCCCTTTGCCACAATGCTCTTTTTGATAATTAAAAAAATTGCACCGCTTCAAACATGAAATAAATTTAACTGCTTATAAACGATTATTATTTTAATAAAATATGCTTGTCTCAGGACAATCAATCAGTGCTTTGCGTTTTGGGTGTCCTATTATTCCAGGCCAATGGTAGAATTTGAATCTTGTATAAATGACGTAGGCTTATTTTTCTATCCTTCATTTCGATCAAATCACTACTATAATGGTTTCCTTTAATAAATTGTTATTTGGATGGAGAGTTGTCTTATTGACATTCATACCACATCTTCCTATATCTTTTCACTTAAAACAATATTTTTGTCACATTTTGAAAGCCCTCTAAAACAAAAAATAAAATCACAAAAATACTGAACTCCGAGGAAAATTCAAAACGGAAAGTCCCGAACCAAATGGCAAAATCAAATGATAAAACACATCAAACGAATGGATGACACTTGTCATATTCTTAACTTGTTACAGGCATTTTCAAATGTAAAAAGTGGTGGATTAAACCTGGTTTAAAGCGCTTAACCTCTCACTTTTATGACAGTCTTATCAAATTCCATTATATTGATAACAATGCGTGAACAAAACGGACACAATAGGGAAAAATGTCACAAATAGGTGTATAACAGCAACACGAAACCCACTAAAAACTGGGGATGATTTCAGATGATCCGGAAGGGTAAGCAGATCCTGCTCCACGTGTGGCGCCCATCGCGTTGTTCATTATATTACGAAACCGGTAAATAGTCTAATTCGTTAGGTCACATTCGTGAAAAGGGAATGGGACTGTAGTTACGACATAATGAACATATCCGATATCATCTGTATTTATGGATATTCCATAAACGGTCAACCAACTCATGATGGCTTCCGTAAAATTTAAAAAGTGATGATTTCAACTTCACCATCTGGAATTCTTGGTTTAAAAATGAAAAAAGTCACAAATTTCTCTATGCTTTAAATTTAAAACTTCTCTCAACAAGCCAAAATTGTAATGATTTACAATAAAGAGAAACTACCACCATCCACACACATGGCCGAGAAAACACTGATATATAATTTTTTATTCAGATGAATTAATAATTAGAATAAAAAAAGTTCTAAGGTTCACGTATTAACTTTTTTTAAGCAACTTATTCTATTATAAACAAGTGAATGTACGACTAAGAGTAGTCGGGACCACTCTTAAAAAAATATCAAGTGAAGCTATTGCGAATTGTTCTTGGTACACCCCTAAGTTGCTAAGTTTGTTTTAAGAACACTTAATAACTGACCAAAATTTAAGAATGATTTTGTGTTACCGGAATTAGTAAGATCGCTTTAAGGTAGACGTAAGAATCGTTCTTAAATCATGCGCTTTTTCAAAACATTAAGGGCTGTCAATCATTCTAAGATAGGTCTGAGGTTGGGTCTTGTTACATTCTTAAATCTGAAGACGCCCTTTAGACGTTCGTAAGACATAAGAATGCTTTTTGTTACCGGCCCCTGGCTCCTATCCGTGCCTTTATCGAAATCAATGAGTTCTCCATAGATATTGTTGATAATTGAATCAATAATATATCTTTTTTTTAATGGATTGCATGTATCATACATTGATAAAATTAGATTATGTAACTTCTTCCAGGAATAAAAGTAAAATATAATCTCGCAAAACCAGTACAACAAAGAGTAGTTGAAGCATTAGCTATCTGTCAAAACTGTACCATTCCTGCTTATGAACCAATTGATGAAAACGAAATGTACAGTTTGTTATTAACTAATTTCTTACGTAATGGTGGCGATGGATATCTAATGATCAGGGACAATGCGGTACAATCACATACTATTGGTAAGCTCTTTAGTGCTATTTGATTGTGAATTTTAAAAAAACACTGTGGATACCGACCCGGCAAATTATCATTGAAAGATAACAACACTATATCAGCTACCAAATATCAGACGTTTTGAAACTTCATGTCTCAAAAAACCTGTACCAGAATAATACATGTATTTCAATATTCCTGAATTTATTCAAACCACATCTCCGTGTTTTTGCCAACATTGAATATCATTGATAAGTCATGTCAGGTACATTTTACTATTTCTAATCAATTTGTGGTCAATTTGCCTTATTTAAAACGTTGTTAATTATTCGAAATAATAAGATTTTTCAACATAACGGATTAGAATTGATTTGCCAGATTTTCTTTAATTTTTAGAATCTTTGTTGCTTCAACTGTCTTATCTATCTTTGACGTTTTATTAATTCTAATGTGGGTTTATCTTTTTTACCGACGATATATGTTTTTGTCATTATATGAATCGATTGCAGTAAAACTGAAACATTTAATACCACTGATATGGAACTTACTATGCTAAATAAAATTAATGCACATGCAAACACGAACAATAAAAAGTGAAAAATCGTCGTCAATAGTGTACAACTTCAATGTGTAATCAATTGATGAATTATATATTTGTTTTTATAACCAGATGAAACATATTTAATTGAAATAACAAATATGAAATTAGATATTTAACGTAGTTGAGAAAAACGGGTACATCTCATTAGAACGAACACCATTTAAAACTCCTTTTGTGATGTCAAAATAGTGTAAACCTTATTTGGTAATAGTTCAAACATAAACAAGGTACATTATTAGGGATATATTGGATAACAGTGGTTTACCGAATAAAATCACAATTCAAAAAATTCAACACATCGAAGTTTAAAACAACACCTGTAAGAATCCCAGTAAGGCATATATCATGTAGATAAGAAATACACAGAGTCTGTCATATTTATAGATGGTATTATAATATACCAGTTTTTGTTATAAAAAATTAATATCCTCAGAGTGGAAAAAATAAATCGAGGTCAAATTGCTTAATATCGCATTAAGACAGAATTTTGCATTCTAAAAAAATTATTAACACATACAATATTCCTATTTCACAGGAGATCTTGAGGCGGATGTTTTAATGGAATACATTATAAACGCGTCACCGTTTTACAACGGCATTGAAGGGAGGATAATTGTGGGTAACTCCACAGAGACTATTGATTAATTAACATGTAATGATGGAAAAGTGATAGCATGTGACGACGTTAATAATCCTATAGACACCTGTGACAATTTAACGTGCGAGAATGGAAATGTATATACATGTGATAGCGTTATGAATTTAAAGCAATACAAATACTCTAGGCGAGCAACACAGAAACGAGGGAAACGAAAACGAAAACAAAAACAGAAATGTACTATTTCGAAGAAAAAGGAGAAGAAATAAGGCAAGAGGTAATAATTATTATACGGTCAGAATGCATATTATTAACTGATAATTTTATTTTTTTGAAGTTTTGCATTGATTACAATAAATAAACATTAGGCATCAATCTAGTTGTTTTTGTATGTATTTTTTTGCATAGTTTGTGTGTGCAAGACGTGCGTTTCGTCCTTAGCTTTACGAGTTCAAAACATTATGCGGATAACAGAAATACTACAAATTTATGTTGGACAATATGACAGACCACAACCATCAAAAACAGCAATTGCTTTCCAAACAAACATATTTAAACAAAAATCACACACATTGTTTAGATAGCTTCAATATGGTGAAGGTAATTTTGTTTTACAAACTTTTCCCTTTGCCTGTCTAAACCGTGCATGGTTAAATTAATACACACAATTTCAAATCTGCGCAATTTGTAATACTTCGCTGAGAGCTGATGCAGTGGCAGTGTACACAGAGGTTAGGATATAATGGCCAATGAGCAAATTTAACAGACACAAGTTCGATCAAAGACAAAAGAAACTAAGCAAAAACGCCGATAACAGCTTAGAAGGATAGAAGAATGGTCGACAACATAAAGCTACGCAAGTAGCAAGTGACACTGACGATAAGAGTAAATTAAATTAAGCAGAAAAATATGGCGTTTGGTAATCGCTATTCCAAAGTGAAAAATGCTGCTGCTGAGCCTAACAATAATTATGTATCGAATGCTCCTTCTCATTTCAATTAAAATCAACCCGTTCGTTACCCCAATCATGGTACAACAATCAAGCCTTGTACAATGCCTAACCCAGCACGAGTTGTAATCAGCGACGTAATCAACAACAGGGAACTTGGTATGTGTCTGGATCATTCCAACATGGGAGTAACCGATGTTTTTTTTAATCTAAGACCTGACAACATTTCGAAAACAAAATAAGACAGATTTTTATAAAAGATGAGTAGAAGTTGAATTTTTTACCTGATATTACTAATACTACGTCAGGATTTTAATTTGTATGAATAAGGTCTGGCAAACATTAGTGTTAATGGCAGGCTAAAACACAATATCTTTATGTTCTTATTTTTTTTTGCCCACTATTTTGAACGGTTAAAAAATTATTTTTTATAGTGCTCCACTGTCTATATATTTACAAAACAATCGATCGGCAATCCTCCAAACCGAGTTTGTCCTAAAAGATATTCATGATCTTTTGATGAGGAGATTTATTGAAGAAAAGTAAATTCAATCTCGTACTAGTATTTAAAATCCACGTAAAGTTTATGAAAAAGGGACGAAAGATACCAGAGGGACAGTCAAACTCATAAATCGAAAATAAACTGACAACGCCATGGCTAAAAATGAAAAAAGACAAACAGACAAACAATAGTACACATGACACAACATAGAAAGAAAAAAAAGAATAAACAACACGAACCCCATGAGTCTGCCGGTGAAAGGAAAAGTCATTTAAGATCTCAAACATGTTAATAACCATCTTTTTGAAAACTAGTGTAAAATGTTTAAAGATATTCGTAGTGACTTACATTCATTACAAATAATTCTTTCTGTTTCCAGTTTAATTTTATGTCATCATATCACATTTTTATCTTACATACATATTTTGGGTTTCTTGGCAAGTGGAAAACATTTTTCGTCCTTCCTTTTTGGCTACGTTCAGCTTGATATATATTTACCTAGATCACCAGACCTCTTATGATAAATAGAAGGGGGAAGGTAAACAAGTCTTATTGTACATTTATGATGGTTTAGGTACTGACACAGACAATGTTATTTATACAACTGTGTCTGAACAACTGAGACAAGATTTATTTATGAGCGGTTTTGATCTAAGTGATCACCTATGATTAATGTTAAGGGTGTTGGTTAATTAACAATTGTTAAAATATTTAGATTCACTGTGGGGAATAAGCCACTAATAGTGCAAAACTTTCAATTTTGTGGTGGTTAATTTCAGCTATATATTAGTATTTGTGTTAAATCTATATTCTAGACAGTCTGAATCACAGTGATGGCGAAAAAGAGCCTAACACAAACTGACAAACTTTCTTAATGCAATTTACGTCCACTGTTTAATAAATTGAAAGATTTTTATTTACGGATTTTCGGTATCATACTTTCGTATTAAATTGTGTTCATCCATTAGAACTGCCTATTCTAGAGGTGGCGTGAATCAGATGTGGATACTTAAAAATTCGAAAGATCTTTTAGAGTACATACAATCTAACTCTCTTTCATCTTGTAACAGTATTAAAACATTTGACTTTTCTACTCTTTACACAAGTATTCCACATTCCAAACTAAAAGACAAATTGAAAGAGTTGGTATTACTTTGCTTCATAAAAACGAATGGCCAACGTAGATACAAGTATCTTGTCTTAGGGAGGGGTAAATCATGCTTTGTAAAGAATCACTCTGATTCAAACAAAAAATTCTCTGAAACCGATATTATCAAGATGCTTGATTTCTTTATTGACAACATATTTGTAACGTTCGGAGGACGTGTTTTTCAACAGACTGTCGGCATCCCAATGGGAACAAACTGTGCCCCTCTACTTGCCTAACTTGTTTCTTTATTATTATGAGGCTGACTTCATGCAGGAACTTCTTAGGAAGAAAGATAAGAAGTTAGCAATATCCTTTAACTCTACTTTCCGCTATATAAATGACGTTCTTTCACTAAACAATTCAAAATTTGGTGACTATGTGGAACGCATCTATCCCATCGAATTGGAGATAAAGGATACTACAGATACAGTTAAGTCGGCTTCATATCTTGACTTACATCTAGAAATTGACAATGAGGGTCGGTTGAAAACAAACCTTTACGACAAAAGAGATGATTTCAGCTTTCCAATTGTGAACTTTCCATTTCTAAATAGCAACATTCCAGCAGCACCTGCATACGGGGTATATATCTCCCAATTGATACGATATTCCCGTGCTTGCATTTCCTATCATGATTTTCTTGATAGAGGGTTACTGCTCACAAGGAAGCTATTAAACCAAGAGTTCCAAATGGTGAAGTTGAAATCATCCCTTCGTAAATTTTACGGACGCCATCACGAGTTGGTTGACCGTTATGGAATAACCGTTTCACAAATGGTATCGGATATGTTCCTTACGTCGTAACTACAATCCCCTTCCCTTTCATGTATGTGACCTACCGAATTAGACTATTTACCGGATTTGTAATCACATAAGCAACACGACGGGTGCCACATGTGGAGCAGGATCTGCTTACTCTTCCGGAGCACCTGAGATCACCCCTAGTTTTTGGTGGGGTTCGTGCTGTTTTTTTCTTTAGTTTTCTATGTTGTGTCATGTGTACTATTGTTTTTCTGTTTGTCTTTTTCATTTTTAGCCATGGCGTTGTCAGTTTGTTTTAGATTTATGAGTTTGACTGTCCCTTTGGTATCTTTCGTCCCTCTTTTAGACAGATATTCAGACGTCATCATTATTTTGTTAACCATTAATGAATAGTTTTACAAAATGTTTTATCTGAGATAACATCGGATATGCACCTATAACCACAGTGTCGTCCTCTTTTCCATGAACGATCGTTTGATCTCAGTTCTTCATCATTCAAAAAAGTTCGATGGTGATGTCACATTTTCATCTGACGGACAACAAATGGAAGTTTTTAACGACCTTGACAAGCTATACAGCCCTTGCACGGTCGGTATTTGACGGAGTAGGTTCATTACCAATAGAGATAGGCCTCACATTGTCATGAAAATTAACAGTCGTTAAGACACAGATTTTGTGGTATTTTATTAGAACTCATTCAATTCTTTCTCAAAATGGTAGTTTAAAAAAAAAAGTTGTGTCTGTGTTCTCTACAAATCATTCAAATTTATATCAACCAACGATGAAAAACGGCAATTACTTTAGATGCTTTGCCTGTTTTTCTTCAAATTACGATATGAGCGCTGCCGACTACAAATCTGATATCTAAACTACACATCCTCAATAATATTCCATTTAGATTAGGTAAATATCGAAGTCGTTTCGTAATGTGGCAAGCTGTTTTCCGTTTAGGGATAAAATTACCTTATACCGCGGATACAATTTGTTTCATGTAGTAGGCGTCATTGTTAACTCGTTGTTTTCTTTGAAATTAATGTACTTTGGCAATTGTCTGTTATCTTGTTATGCATACAACATTGTATTTCTTTTCAAACGCTAGTTATATTTAAAGTTTACACAGTAGTTGAATGTTACCTGCGTTGATGGTCGTTTTTTGGGTGTTCAATATGCATACCCGTAGCCAGAGGGTGTTCGGAAATTCGTTGGGCCCCCTCTCCCCGAATGAAAACAAATAAGCACTATTAAAGTCAACGTAAAGTTGAGTTCTCGAGTTTAAATAACCCCCTCTTGGAAATTCCTAACTACTGGCCTTATATGTTATTTTTAAAGTAACGACACCTACACTATTGCGCTATCTGTTCCTATATGTATTAAATATTTGTTGTTTTTCATCCAAATGCACCGGAACTATTTTTCTTATTCTTACGTCAATTATTTCACCTTTTTATTTATTTGCCCCGTTGGTGTGTGTGTTTCTTCTCTTTTCTTTTTATGTTTGCAGCAAGATTGTCGAACAAGTTAGTAGCATATTATTTGAATTTAATTCAACTTGTGTGAACTACTTTAATTCGAACTGGCACCTGCACTGTCATATTAAGTTCAATAAATCATCACAGAAACTAAAGAAACATATCAATGGTGGCCGTTTAAATTGATATAACTGTGATGTGTGATTAGCTTCGCTTTAAGTTTAAGGTGGAGAAAAATAATAAAATCCCAATGCCTGCGTCAATTCTGGTATCAAGTGTGTAGTTTTGTTGTTTCTGGTCAATAATTTAATACTTTTACACAGATATTTTAATCATTATACCTTTTACTTATTATCATCAAAATAAGAAACATACTCCATGATTAAATGGAACAATTTTGTTTTCATACACTTTTTGCTTAGGAGGTCTTTTTATATCAATATTATTGGTTACTGAACTGTTTGCTAATTAAACCATGTAACAAAGTAGAAACATACACGAACAAGTAGAAAGTATACAAAGATGATGTGGTATGATTGCCAGAGAGACAACTCTCCACAAGAGACCAAATGACTCAGAAATAACGAAAATCAAAAAAAATTTGCGGTTGTCCCAAGTCAGGAGCCTCTGGCATTTGTTAGTCTTGTATGATTTCTAATTTATGTTTCTTGTGTATAATTCGGAGTTTAATATGACGTCCATTATCACTGAACTAGTATACACATTTGTTTAGGGGCCAGCTGAAGGAGTTTCTCGCTGTAATGACGACCCATTTGTGGCCTTAGGCTGTTGTCTGCTTTATGGTCGGGTTATTGACTCTTTGAGACATTCCCCATTTCCATTCTTAAGTTTATGTATATAAAGGGACACTATATAGGTGCAATACCACCAAATCATGGTACGTCACATCCGGTTGTATAGGAAAATATGTCGAAAAAATGCAGTAAAACATTTCTGTTTCATAAACATATGTATTGGGTATTTCAAAGCACAATTATTTTTTATTTGGGGTTTCTATAGACTATTTTGTCTACTTGAGGTAACATGGTTACGAAATCGTGTACACAGGTTAAATAAGGGGAGAAATTTGATTGGTTAACTTCCAATGATGGTTCTTTTCTTATATGCAATGAAATGTTATGTGAATTTTTTTCTATATTACTGGACAGGATAAAACTTTACTCATGCCAAGTATTTCTTTATTTGAAACACAGATAAATTCTGCACATTTTTTTGAAAAGTGCAAATGTAACAAAGACTAATAGGGGGAAATCAATGGTTGTATTACACCTATATATTTTCATCATTTATTTAGCTATCATTGGGCGACATCAAACTGACTTTTCGTAAATATTAGCATGCATGTCTATTTTATTAAATAATTAAAACATTTTGTTGTGGTGAGCTGCTTTAAAATATTGTTACGACTCCTATGATAAATCATCACAGACCAAATAAAAACAAAGTTTTATTTTTACAATCATGCCAAAGATAAGCCAACAGTTAAAAAAATGGTACAAAGTTCATTATGACTTTCATTATTTTGTTTATTAGTTTCTGCAGTGACACCTTCCGTCGACACAGTGGGCATTTCTGTCATGACAATCGTGACGGCATTCGTCGGCGGTCGTGCACGCTAAAATGAAACAAAATTATATCATTATATACCATTTATATTTTTATCATTGTTTTCAAGAGCCTAAGTTAGTTTATTTCAACATTTAACATAAAAGAAAATTGATAAAAAAAAAGAAGAGAATGAGTGCGCAACTATCTATCAAAATATGAATAATAGTCTAAATACAATGCATATGTACCATTTACTTTTAAATTTGTTGAATATAATATACAGAATTAGCCTTTTGTAGCTGAGTATGATGTATGGGATTTGTTCATTGTTGCCATACAGTGATTATTTCTGTTTTATTTGGTTCCTTTGTCGAAAGTTGTTAATTAGGCATTTGGCATTGTCAATCATGCCACATCTTTTTATATTTATAAGATTAGTCTATTTTTTATTTTAGTATTTCGAATCAAATGAATCTGCAGTGGTAAAAGAAGATGTGGTATGATTGCCAATGAGACAACTCTCACAAGAAACAAAATGACACAGAAATAACAATTATAGGTCACCATACGGCCTTCAACAATGAAGCACATACCGAATAGTCAGCTTTAAAAGGCCCTAAAATAACAAATATAAAACAATTCCAACGAGAAAACTAACGGCCTAATTTCTGTACAATAAAATAAACGAAACAAATATGTAATGCATCTACATACGACAACCACTGAATTAGTCTCTTGACCATGTACAAGTACACATACAGAATTTGGCGGGTTTAAACATGTCAACAGAATACCAACCATCCACCTAACCTGAGACAGTGGTGCAACAGTTAAACATAAGAACAAACTATAAAAAATAAGTTGGAAAAATCTCATCAGATTGACACAAATGGAAATACATATAACAAAAAATTAAAGTGGACGTGTCTGGGTACTTGTATATCCCAACAAAAAAAAGACACTAAGTACAGATCTGAGAGTACTCACAATTACATGTACTGACAGCTAGTTCAAAGCCACAAAAACTTAATAATAAACATCATGCTATCTAAGACTAAATTATCAACCAGTACACATCCCACATCCTATGGATTTAGTGTTAAAACGTCATAAACAGTCTGAGAAAAACATGACCTTATGCATGATCTTTGTTTCTTAAATTGGGTATTAGAGAAATTATAATTTGAGCCGTACAATCAACGAATATATGGGTGAGAGTTGAATGACACGGGCAACCAAATCTCTAAATCATGTTGTTGTTTACTTTATATTCACCGGGGCTTTTATAAAAATATACAGTTCTAACTCTGTTTATTTGTTTTTTATTTCCATTAGATAATATTTCACTAAGATTCAGAAGTCAGTTATGATTGGAAGTAAAGAAATAAAATATATATACAATAACTAGAATTAAAACTTACTGGCTCCAGTTGATGTTGTACAGGTACATTCGCCATGTAAACACACGAGGTTGGCATTTGTAGCACACGTTGTAACATGGCATTCATTCGTTTGACGGCACTGTTCTCCCATTACGGCTGTAAATACAAATTACAATAATATGTATTATGGTAATACAAAGTTTAACGTGCATCTTTTATTTTACATGTATAACATTAATACTAGTAAACATAAAAGCAATATTTCAAATCAAAAACATTTGTAAATGGCGTTGACAAAAAATTATTTGACAAACCAGATATAAATTATAAATACATGGTTATGATTTTTCATATTAAGTAATGTCTTTTTTAAGTCCTCGACAAAAGTTTTACATATGTCTACAAAAATTAGAGGCACATTTAGAAAGATTTGTTAGATTTGAAATTATTAATAAATCGTAGCTAGGATTTGGCAAAGCTTAATCAACAACATAAATTACAATTCTCATAAATGACATTTTGGTCATCTACAGCTACTTACGTTTATATATGTTTGTTCGTTCTTGGTAAAGTTTATTCAGAAACGTGCTTCCGACGAAGTACGTTGATAAAATGGTATTTCCGTTTATAATTTGCGTTTAATAATGTAAAAGATAGGAATCATTGATCTAGAGTTTTTCATGTCAAAGTAATTTATGTATATCCCTATCATTAACAGTGGTGTGGTCTTTACATGTAGGCATAAACAACAAAATTATGGGTGAGAAAAATTGACTGAAATCAACCCTGCACTGGCTTTACGGTCACCCTCGTTAACTGACACAATGTGTACGTGTCTCAATTCACTACCGACATATTATCGCGGGTTTGGTGTTTATACATTAAGAACATTTGCGTATAGCATTTGTAACAATCTATGTTTTGTGCGCATTAATTGTTCAAGAGTTGCTTCGTTTTCCCTATTTTTACAGGTGCAGAGTCACATAGTTCCCCGGAATATATTATTGTAAAATGTCGCAACATTGAAATTAAACACAAGGAACACAATCAAATGGTTAATTTAAAATACAAGTTTCATTATACTGATATTATCAATGACTGAAAATGTTCGAAATAAATAAATAAGTAATATAAAAGTTATCTTACCGACACAAAGAGCCAAGCACAAAATAACGAACTTCATTGTGTTTAGTTGTGTGAATAGTTTGCTATGCAACTTTGATCAACTTGTGTGTTCTTTTTATATTATATCGATGTGTGCGTAAGACCTGCAATGCTCTTACATTTTAGATAATATTCCCTATATAGAAAATTATGTCATGAAATGTGAGGGTCAGTCTATGCATGTTTAGTAATGATCACGATTTATGTAATATGTTAACACAATGTGTTGGGAAACGCACGGTGGTTCACAATATAACCGTACTAAGGCTGTCTCAGAACAAAACCAAGCCATAAACTGTGAATACTTATTATTAATTTGATGGTTGATATAGATTTTGAATGCTTTTGTTTTGAATGACGGCTGTATTTGTCAAGGTTTCGGCTTATTGGTAAGGTTTTGAAAAACTCTTCCATTACAGTATTTTTGAAGACCACATGTCAAGAGATTTACAAACCCTATAATGATATTGCTACCGTAATAAAATTATAATGATTCTGCCACACGTTACCAGAAATAGTTATCAAAGGTACCAGGATTATAATTTAGTACGCCAGACGCGCGTTTCGTCTACATAAGACTCATCAGTGACGCTCATATCAAAATATTTATAAAGCCAAACAAGTACAAAGTTGAAGAGCATTGAGGATCCAAAATTCCAAAAAATTGTGCCAAACACAGCTAAGGTAATCTATGCCTGGGTTAAGAAAATCCTTAGTTTTTCGACAAATTCAAAGTTTTGCAAACAGGAAATCTCAAAAAATGACCACATTATTGATATTCATGTCAACACCGAAGTGTTGACTACTGGGCTGGTGATACCCTCGGGGACGAAACGTCCACCAGCAGTGGCATCGACCCAGTGGTGTAAATAGTTATCAAAGGTACCAGGATTATAATTTAGTACGCCAGACGCGCGTTTCGTCTACATAAGATTCATCAGTGACGCTCATATCAAAATATTTATAAAGCCAAATAAGTACAAAGTTGAAGAGCATTGAGGATCCAAAATTCCAAAAAGTTGTGCCAAACACAGCTAAGGTAATCTATGCCTGGGATAAGAAAATCCTTAGTTTTTCGAAGTTTTGCAAACAGGAAATCTCATTACATATGCCCAATTTTAAGTTGCTCAAATTGTTTTTATCGTTTTTAACCTCTCTCAATTTGATTTTATTTTGTCTTTACAATACTTTGTGAATTCGGATGAAGGAAACATTGCTCACACATTAAATTGTCTGGTCTACTGCCTTTTTTATTTCAAGAAACAATATTTTTTATAAAGAAAAAGGCGGATGTAATTGTCACGATGACAAATTTAATTGTTCATATGGTACACTGATTGTGAATTGCAGATCTTAAGAGCACTATATAACAATAAAGAGATGTGTTACTAATACAAATAAAACAACTATGCACTAAAGTTAAAATGAAGTGGACTCAAGCATTAATAGGCAACTGTACAGCCTTAACCTTTTAGAGAAAAAACAAACATTATCGCATGGTTGGTTATAAAAGGCCTCATGTGAAACAATTCAATTGCGAAAACAAACGACATGACTTATTTCAAAACAATTTAAGGAAAAAACAAATATCAAAGGTCTCAACCAACGATAACCACTGCAATGCAGGCTCCTGACTTGGGACAGGTACATACATATTGTGATTCGGTCAATCTTTGACGGCGCTAACGTCCCCATAACCAGGACAATGGTTTAACGGTACAACAGAAGAACAAACTACAAATTATTTTTAACAATTAACAAATATGAGAGACCGTAATAAACAAAAACAAAAACACTCAATTACAGGGTCATGACTTGGAAAATATCTAAGATTTCTTTATCTCGTGTGTGCAAAGTATTTCAGAATTAAGTAGATCATTTAGATGGGAATTTGAAAGAATGATAGATTCATCAGAAAGGATCCAAGTACATTTACCACACCAAGGCCTCAAGTATTAAATTGAGATAATGAAATGTGAGAGTTTAAACGACATTCACATAAACGTCACGTATTAGTAACATATACAATGACCTGGTTTGGATTAGTAGTAAATGAATCTCAAACAGGAAACCAAATATTTTTAATATGGGAACGCAAGAAATTCGTGACAGTCGTCATGAGAAAGGTTTCACGTTCTTGCATTGAAGAGAAACCCTATTGACACTTTAAGCTATATCTTGAATATAACCTGTTACTTCAAGTTTAAAAACCTGATGCCGTTGAGAATCATTTTTATTACATTCGTGATTAGTGACTAGTATTTCAATAAATAAAGACTAAATATATACATAAAAGAAGGGCGAAAGATACCAGAATTACATTCAAACACATAGATCAAAAATAAACTGACAATGCCATGGGTACAAAAGAAAAAGACAAACAGACAAACAACAATACACAAAACGCAAGTTAGAAAAATAAGACTAATTAGCCGCACGTACCCCACAAAAACCTAGAGGTGATCTCACGTGGTTCGGAAGGGTAAGCAGATCCTTCTTCACTTGTAGAATCCGTCGTATTGCTTATGCTATTACATACCCGGTAACTAATCTCATTCGGTAAGTGACATTCGTGGAAAGGGAATGGGATTGTAATTACGATATTAAGCACATATCATCTATGCGGGTTATTTATACTCGTGATGGCATCGGTAAAATTTACGAACTTAATCATTTGGAACTCTTGGTTTAAAAGCTTCTTTGTGAGCATCAACCGTCTATAAGGAAATCATGATAGAAAATACAAGCCCGGGAATATCGTATCAATTGGGAGATATATACTCCGTATGCAGGAGCTGCTGACATGTTGCTTCAACGAAATTCACAATTTAGAAGATGTAAACCACTCTTGTGTCGTAATGTTTTGTTTTCAACGGATCATACTAGTCTATTTCTAGATTGTAGTGAAGATACATTAACTGAATATGTTGTATCCTTTATCTCTAGTTTGATGGGATAGTAAGATACAAAGTAGGATGTATCCCTCCCTAAGACAAGTTTCTACGTTTGCAATACATACTCTTTCGATGTGTAAAGTCAAGACATGTCAAATGTTTCAATACTACTGCAAGATGAAAGAGTCTTAGATTGTATGTACTCTAACAGATCTTTGGAATTATTTTTTTTCACATCTGATTCACGCCACCTCTAGAATAGGCAGATTCACAATAACTTTGAAGCCCGCCTTTGCTGATAAAATTATTTAATAATTTATAGAGATATTTAGTGTAGCACTTGTTAGACTCATCAATATACCGTTGTTTGTAAGGACGCCTATGTAGTTTAGGTATCCAAAACGGTGATGGAAGATCCAGTTCTTCATCTTTGGTTGAAATTCCAAAGGATCATAACACAAACCTATGAGTATACAGAATTCCCTCTGTAGTAAGTGTCGTGGGTGTATATCGAAGTGCATTGTTAATACTTAATTCATTTATGTTTTGTGATTTACAAACAAGTACGATGTTGTTTGGGGCTTTACTTAGTGTCGTTTTGTTGTCAGGATGTCCTACTACCCGGCCACGTCCAATGTGTGTTTACTTTAGATGTATTTCTATTTGTATCAATCTGATGAGTTACACCTTTTTTAACTGATTTTTAAAGTTTGTTCTTATGTTATACTGTTAAACGACTTTCCCGGTTTTGGTGAGGGTTGATCACCCGTTAACCTGATAAACCCCGCAAAATTCAATAATTGCCTGTCCAAAGTCAGAATCCTGTTTTAAAGTGGTAGTTGTTTTTTTGATTTTCATTATATGCATTGTTTATTTATTGTTTTGTACAGTTTTGTATTTTTCTTTTGTACTACGTCCTTAGATTAGTGGGAGGTTTAGGTGCCCACTGATATGTTAACCCCACTTCATTATGTATGTTTATGTTCCAAGTCAGGAGCCTGTAATGCAGTGGTTGGTGTGTGTTAATGTGTTGCATATGCGTTTAACGTTGTGTTTTGTATATAAAAAAGGCCGTTATTTTTCTCGTTTGTATTTGTTTACATTTGTCATTTTTGGATTCGTTTCTAGCTGACGAAGTAGTGTTGGCATTGCTCAATGTTGAAAGCAGTTCGGTGAATTATATAGTTGTTAATTGCTGTGTCAATGTGTCCCTTGTGAACAATTTTTCGCATTTGCAATCATTCCAAATCTTCTTTTTATAATAGACTATGGTTTACGTATTTCATTGAGTCTGTGTCTTATGTAAATAGGAACAAATTGGCAAAAAAAAAGATCAGTTTATCTCTTCTGAATGTTTGACCTTCAACTCACTAGCAACACATGTTCGTGGTCTTAGGTCTTTAAATGGCTGTGCATGATCGTATGATCTGCAATTTTACTAAATTCGAAGCTTTGACTGAGGATTCGCATAACAGGTATGAGGTTCTGGATAGAAATTATTGATTAACATTACTATTTGGGACCCCAATGAAATGACTACAGGTATTGGCTTTATCAAATACAATGAAGGTACCTTCTGGTAAAACAAATGTTGAAAATACGCTCATTTGTTTATAATGAATACATAACATATATTTGTCTATTTTGTTAACATATTAACTATACCCATACATGTTTAAAAACGCTTTGCATTTTGCAAACGACGTGAATAAAATTGATCACCCTGTTTCTATCTACTATTGTATCTATCACGTACCATTTTCGACTAAAGCGGTAATTTTCAAACGCGTGTTGTAGGTTAGCATTTGTGACAATGTCAAGACCTAATATGTGATTACGTTCCTAATTCATAGCTATTTCGGCTGAGTGGTATTGCTGGTATTGTCAACAACAAGTCTGTTCATTATCACTGAACTAGTATATATATTTGTTTAGGGGCCAGCTGAGGAACGCCTCCGGGCGCGGGAATTTCTCGCTGCATTGAAGACCTGTTGGTGACCTATTGTTGTTGTCTGTTCTATGGTTGTTGTCTCTTTGACACATTCCCCATTTCCATTATCAATTTTATTATCAAAATAATTAATTCTGTGACTGAATCTTACGATCCTTTACGATAGCAATAGATAGCTAATCTGCAATGAATTCCTACTTCATGCATTATGTAATATGTACTGTGTTACAACTATAGCTTCTGCTTACGGGGGAAGGTAACACTAGGCCTACGAAATCTTAATTATTAGTTCTGTATATGTCACTGAGTGGTCTAGAACGATGTACACAGTGCAGACGGTGTAGTCTCGATATCAAAATAGCATGAGTTCGTGGTATTTTGTACATCTAAGATTCATGTCTTCATTTTCGATGTTTATGTTATGGTTTTGGTTTGATAATCTGTTATGTCTTATCGTTTGTAGTCCAAATAACTATAAAATTGTCATGATTATTCTTTGAACAATTATTGTTAAAATATTTGTATAAAATTCGAGATTGCATGTTATAGAATTATTTACGTAAGCGCATGTCTGTTTTTTATATCATGTGGTGTGTATCGTTGATGGAATATGTTCGTTGTAGTTTGCAGTTTGCATCATGTGCCGACTATTACAGCATTTGTGTGTGCGTTTCTATGTGATGAATGTTTTTGGCGTGTGTATGGGCTGTATGATTGGCAATTATCGTTAAACAGTGTAATAAAGCGGGAGGTTTAAGTAGCGATTAAGCCAGGATCAACCCACTATTTTTTTCCTAAAATGTCCTGTACAAAGTCCGAAATATGACAGTTCATATCGAATAGTTCATTTATATGTATGTTGGCTTTTGCATTTGTTGAACTTCAATGTTCCTGGTGTGCTTTTGTTTTCCTCTTATAGTGCATGTATTTCCCTCGGTTATGATTTTAACCCAGATTTGCTTACCTCAATCGATTTATGACTTTTGAACACCAGGGCCGCGTTCAATGTCGTAGCAGCTACGTAGTGCTACGTAGATTTTTACTATTGAACATGTAGCTATAGACTACAGATGGGTGCAGTCCTAACCTGTACAGCAAGTTAACTTGATAACCAGTCATTTGGACTGGTCAAAGTTAACCTGTGACCGGATTTAGGACTGCTCTGACCAGTCCTAAGACCAAACTCTAGTTAACTTGAAAAGCGAACTTGGTCCTAGGACTGTTTTTATGTCTGCCAAAAAGTTAACTTCGAAACAGGTCCGCTATTGATATAAGTTAACTTCGAACCAGTCCTGCCGTAAAGTTAACATAAGTTAACTTCGAAACCAGTCCTGCCATAAAGTTAACATAAGTTAACTTCGAGACCAGTCCTGTCACAAAGTTAACATATGTTAACTTTTGCTTTGACAAATCCGATCGAAACCAGACCTGTTCCCAAGTTAACTTTTGACTGGTCTGCTCAACACTAAGTTAACTTGTAACCAGGACCGCTCTACATCGATGTTTTAAAAATATTTTTTAATATCTTTGTTTCGTAGTATAAACATCGAAAATAAAGTAAAACTAATACTTCCGTTATATAAACCGGATTTAATACAACTATTTGAAAATGAAGTACGCATAAAACGTTGCTTGTAACACAAATTTATTTGTGATCTGCCAATCTATAATTTAAAAAGCGATCTTGGTTACAATGATAACGGGCACTGAATATATATTCCAATATCTATCAAATTCAACCATATTTGCACTTTATTTATAGGCTGCCTTATTTATATTTATATCTATCGAAGGACGTATTTTAGAGGAAAGCATCATTTTAACACATGATTACAAATTTTTGTTCGCATAAATTTTGGGTGCCAGCATTTCCTCCTTTTATTCAAAATATTGATGCGTAAAAAAATTTAGTTACGTTGTGATACCTCATGCTGACTTGTACAACAAAATTATTTGACTGTATTGACCAAAACTGTGCACTTTTATTTATAAATCTATATACCTGCATAGTAAATCAGCCATATTTTTTTCAAATTTTTGTTCGCATAAATTTAGGGTACCAGCATGTTCTCCTTTTATTCAAAATTTTGATACGTAACAAAATTTCAGTAGTTTTGATACCTCATACTGACTTGTACAACAAAATTATTTGACTGCATCAACTAAAACTGACCATATGTGCACTTTAATTTGTAAATCATTCTATATACCAGCATAGTAAATCAGCCATTTTTGTTTTGTCAGGATTCAATGTATATTACAATGGACAGCAATATTGCTATACAATAACAACAATGTTTTGTTTGCATAAATTTAGGGTGCCAGCATATGTCCTCCTTTTCTTCAAAATATTGATAGGTAACAAAATTTCAGTAGTTTTGATACCTCTTGCTGACTTGTGCAACAAAATTATTTGACCGTGTTGACCAAAACTGTCCATGTGTGCACTTTTTTTTATAAATCTATATACCCGCATAGTAAATCAGCCATATTTTTTCAAATTTTTGTTCGCATAAATTTAGGCTGCCAGCATGTGCTCCTTTTATTCAAAATTTTGATACGTAACAAAATTTCAGTAGTTTTGATACCTCATATTGACTTGTACAACAAAATTATTTGACTGCATCAATTAAAACTGACCATATATGCACTTCAATTTGTAAATCTATATACCAGCATAGTAAATCAGCCATATTTGTTCTGTCAGGATTCAATGTATATTACAATGGACAGCAATATTGCTATACAATAACAACACTTTTTTGTTTGCATAAATTTAAGGTCCAGCATATGTCCTCCTTTTATTAAAAATATTGATACGTGACAAAATGTCAGTAGTTTTGATACCTCTTGCTGACTTGTGCAACAAAATTATTTGACCTTGTTGACCAAAACTGACCATGTGAGCACTTTTATTCATAAATCTATATACCAGCATACTAAATCAGCAACAATTCTACCTATCACTGGAATACAAATTATTGTAAAAGATCTAACAATCCTAATTCAAAACCGGAAGTAAACAAAGAAAAAATGGCGCGAAATTTCAAATCAAAACCGGAAGCAAACAAAGAAAAAATGGCGCGAAATTTCAAATCAAAACCGGAAGCAAACAAAGAAAAAATGGCGCGAAATTTCAAATCAAAACCGGAAGCAAACAAAGAAAAAATGGCGCGAAATTTTAAATCAAAACCGGAAGTAAACAAAGGACATATGGCGCGAAATTCAA
This sequence comes from Mytilus edulis, assembly GCA_019925275.1. Classification (NCBI taxonomy): domain Eukaryota; kingdom Metazoa; phylum Mollusca; class Bivalvia; order Mytilida; family Mytilidae; genus Mytilus; species Mytilus edulis. Next base: position 90,845,801 of record CM034357.1, on the reverse strand, counting down.
AATTCAGCGGAAATAAAAAGGTTAGAGCGCGAAATTCAAATATACAAAATAGAAATTTTGAAACTTATCAAGAACAAAAATCATTAAAAAATGCATCAGAAAACAAATTTAAAAATGAATCTGAACAAGTAGAAACATTTGAAATTAATTTAGCGGGAAATCCAAATTCTTGTTTGATTAAAATTGCACATATGAAAGTTAGAAGTTTAATTGACAGTGAAGCGTCAGTATCTTTATTGCATAATAATATTTACAATTCAATTAAGGGATTACCAAAATTAGAAAAAAAGAAAGTCAATTTACAAGGAGTTAACGGGGCTTCTTTAAATGTTTTAGAAAGTATAAATTTAGACTTTAACATGAAAGGAAACAAAATGAATCATACCTTTTATGTAGTATCTGACATGAACAGAAATGCAATTTTGAGTCGTGACTGGTTAGTCAAATTTGGTGTTAGAGTTTATTTTGATTTGGGATGTTTAAGGATAAATAAAACTTATGTACCATTAGTAGAAGATATTCATATAGCTTCAATTGTTAGACTTGCTCAAACCACTGTCTTCAAACCTCAGACTAGTAATATCTGTTATGTAAAAGGTAATAAAAATTATACATTCTCAAGTTCTAAATCTTTTGCAATTTCACCAATTACCAAGGGGCATTTGAGTTATCAACCAGGTTGAATGGTTGCTAATTCAGTTGCAAACATTAATGAAAAGCGTCAAATGCCAGTACTTATAGTTAATACTACGAATAGAACTTATAAGTTTAGAAGGGGCATAGCAATAGGAAGGGCTTCACCAGTTGTAGAAGAAAATGTTGTCTCACTTGAATCTACTCAAGAGCACTCTGAAATTGAGAATGTTTTTGAAACTGATCTTAATGTTCCTGATGTTCATAGGGGTAGGGTGTTACAACTGTTGAATAATAATAGAGATGTTTTTGCTTTTAAGGATACTGAATTAGGTCAAACTGACACTGTGAAAATGAGAATCGATACAGGGGATAATCCCCCCGTTAAATTGAAACCTTATCGAACTTCATTACACAAAAGAGAAATAGTCAATAAAGCAATAACTGACATGTTAGAAGCAAACATTATAAGAAGATCTAATAGTAATTATTCCTCACCAGTTGTATTAGTTGACAAAAAAAGATAAAACTACACGCTTTTGCATAGATTTCAGATCCCTGAACTCTTCTACTTTAGCAATCCGATATCCACTTCCGGTTATCGATGATATATTGACACTTTTAGGGGCTGCAAAGTTTTACTCATTGATCGACCTTAGGGCAGGATTCTGGCAAATTAAGATGGCGGAAGAAGATAAATCAAAAACAGCATTTGTTTGTCATAAGGGACTTTTTGAATTTAATGTTATGCCATTTGGATAGCAAAATAGTTCTGCTGTATTTAGTCAATTGATGGAAATAGTTTTACAATATCTAAATTTTGCTTTCTCCTATATAGACGATATTTTGATATTTTCTGAAACTTTAGAGGAACATTTCGATCACATTCAACAAGTATTTGACAGATTAAGACAACATAATTTGAAATTGAAATTAAAGAAATGTCAATTTTTGCAGGAAGAAACTAAATATTTAGGTTTTAAAATCAATATCGACGGTGTAAAACCGGACGATGCCAAAGTTGAAGCAATAAAAACATTACCAAACCCTGTTACTGTTAAGGAAGTAAGAAGTTTTATAGGGGCGTGTTCATACTATAGACGCTTTATCCCTAATTTTTCAAAGATTTCTATACCTTTAGTTGCTTTAACTAAAAAATATGCTAAATTTCAATGGGATGAGGAATGTCAAAGAGCTTTTGATTTTTTGAATTTTTTTTAGTTTAACTGTGACTCCTTTATTAGCATACCCAGACTTGAAGAAACCTTATGTTTTATATACTGACGCGTCTAATGATACCATAGGTGCATGTCTTACGCAACCTTGTGAGGAAGAAGAAACTCATTTATCATGTTTAAGAAAAGAAAAACCCATTTACTTTTTACCTCATAAACTGTCAGATACACAGTCTAGGTGGTCTACTATTGAAAAAGAAGCATTTAGCATTCATTATGCATTACAAAATTAGATCATTATCTTCATGGAGCAGAATTTATTATCAGAACTGAACACAAGCCTTTAAAATATTTATTGCTTTCGCCACAATGTAACAAAAATTACAACTTTGGGCTTTAGGTATTGCAAGTTACAATTGCAAGATTGAATGGCTAGCGGGAACTGACAATACTATTGCTGACTATCTTTAAAGAAGGCCTCCGGTCAAGAAGGCAATCAAAATCAAAGTGAAACAATTGAAGTAGATATAAGTGACAAGGCTTTTCAAATCAATACTTTGAATTCAAATGAGTTCAATCCAAAAGATTTTGCAAGTTGTGACTATAAAGAAGATGACCAACTTAGCGTCAAGGAATGCACGATTCCTGGTTATGACATGAAAATTGAACAATCTTTAGACATAGAACTTTCGGAAATTATTAATCAAATAAACACAGGTAAGGCTTCAAGAAGTGTTGATAATAAACATATTATTAGGCCACACCAATTTGATTCCTTGTTCGACGGACCCGCCCGCACCTATTTTTTTCAAAACAGAATTTTTTTATTTTTTTTATATTCCCGCTTCCCGCATCCGGAAATGTAAACATGTCTATTTCCCGCACCGTTTTTTTGAAAATATTATAAAAAGATATCAACATTGGTTTCTTTCCCCCTTACTTATATTCCCTATCCAAAATGTTCCGTTGTTAGAATAAAGTACAAAGAACTTCTGAAGGATTTGCCTTCAACTGCAATTATATTGTATGCTGGCAAAACAAAACTATCTATAGCCGCTGCATGTTTATGCACTTGTCCTGATTGATTCAGGGGCCTGTCGTTCAGCAGTTATCGTTTGTTGATGTTGTTCATTGGTATTTTCCCGTTTGAATATATAAATTAGATCGTTGGTTTTCCTGTTCGAATTGTGTACGCTAATAATTTTGGGATCCTTTATAGCTTGCTGTTTGGTCTGTATCAAAGCCCTGTGTAAAAGGCCGTACTTTGACCTGTGTTTGTTATTGTCAGGTTGAGAACAACCCTCCCTCAGACAATTTCACTTACTGATGTAGAAAAGAAAATAGAAATACCAAGGATTTGTATAGTTCTTCTATACAAAAACTTTGAAAACTTAGAATTTTGTACTCAAAAAGGGGAGAGTTACATCATATTTTAAACAACTTTTTCTAAAAGAGGGGTCCACTTATTTTGAATAATATTAAACTGTTAAAGTAAATTGTGTTAATTTAACATGGTCCAGGAATATTACAAAATTCTTGGACATGTTTTGACCATTTAATACTAGCTATAGATAGATATATAGTTCTTTGAGAAAATATGAGCCCTTTTGTACAAACAAATATATTATAACTTATATGATACATCATAAAACATGTAAAAGGGATATTTATAAAATTAAGGGGTTGCCCCCAAACTGATTATGACTTGGATGGAGAATTGTATCATTGTCAGTCACACATACATAGACCAGATTTAATTATTTCTTGTTGAACAGGGAAAAAATACTTCAGAAATTAAAAAATGTCAAAGTACAAGTTATAAATCAAGTTTTAATATTGTCAAAACCTACTATTTTATGTTTACAAAAAAAAAATATAATCGCTCGCCTTTACTTTTCAAGCTTCGCCTCAACAAATTTCAAATTAAATATTTTTTTATTAAAATTTTCAAATCGCTCGCTCGCCCCAAATTTTGGAGTCCAAAAATCCGTAGAACAAGAAATTAATTTGGTGTGGCCTTATCAATGATATACTTTATTAAATTTCTCACCCTGATGATGATTTAAAGTTAAGGCTTTACGTTCCATTACAATTACGAAATGAGGTCATCAAAAGTTGTCATGATAATCTAAGTCATTTAGGAATCGACAAATGTCACGATTCAATTAGGCAAAAATATTTTTGGCCAAAGTTATATAAGGAACCTAATTCCTATATTAATTCCTGTGTTCAATCTCAAAGTGCAGGTAAAACAAAACCTTTATTACAAATATCTGATATACCACCATTTCCATTTGCTAAGATAGGGGTAGATTTATCTGGACCTTATCCTACATCATTGTCAGGAAATAAGTATATTGTCAGCTTTGTTTGTCATTACAGTGGGTGGCCTTTGGCTTTTCCTGTTCCAAATAAAACTTCGGAAAATGTTGTTCATTTATTAATTGAAGAAATAATCCCAAATTTTTCTGTGCCGTTAGTTAAGTGTCAGACAATGGTGGTGAATTCACCTCTAAAATATTTGAAGAAACTTTAAAAGAATTAAATATAAGTCACATAACAACTTCTTTTTATCATCCACAGGGAAACGCAAAAGTAGAAAGATTTCACAGGACGCTTCATGACGTCATGGCAAAGAAATTGCAAAGTGACGCGTCTACTTGGGACGTATGCCTAAATCAAACAATAGCAGCTATTAGGTTTCAAAAAAATGAATCAACAAAACTTTCTCCATTTTTTCTTTTATACAATAGAGACCCTGTTCTTCCAATTAATAACCTATTGAAACCTAGAAGGAAATATGTAGGTGAAGATCCCCACAAGATTTTGTTAGAACAACAACACAAATCGTTCATTTTAGTTCACAGAAATTTGAAAAAGTCTAATTAAATTAATTTAGAAATTGGGGATCCAGTATATTTCAAAAATCATTTAAGAAAAAGTAAAATAGACACTAAGTGGAAACCTTATTACAGAATAATTGAAAAAACTTCTCCGGTAACCTTTGTCCTTAAAAACCAATTAGATGGGTCTGTCGCTAAGAAAGTCCATTTAGAACACCTTAAAAAAGCTAAACTTGATGAATGGGTTATTCCAACCAATCTAGAAGGTAGGCAATTAAGGAAAACAAATTATGTTGTACCTCCCGAGGATAGTGACGATAGTGATAGTGAACTTCCGGTCGCTAATCCTCGAGAAAGACTCATAAATCGTTACCGACAAGAACGAGAAACATCTTCCGACGAGGATGATATTCCGCTCGCTGAACTTAAACAAAAAATAGCAAATAGAAACCGACGTGAAAACGAAGAAGACAAATCTTCCGTCACTTCCGGTTCAAGCGAAATGTCGGATAATAATAGTTCTGATGGGTATAATTCAGACCGCAGTCAAAAAATGTCTGTTGATGAAGTTAGAATACCAAAGAAAACTGAACGAACTGTTAAAAAGTCTGAAAAGAAGGACGAATTAATTTTAAGTTTTCTCTCAAACATTTCTTGTTATCTAAATAAAATGAACGACTAACATGTCGTAAAAGTAGGCTTCGTGATGATTGTTTTTAAATGAATATATGTGTATATAAAATAATTTTGTTTTGATTAATCATTCTAATTCTCGCTTCAGATTGATCGCTGAAAAATTGTTGATTTCTTAGAAATCCTATAAATATCAGTAATCTCTGAATCACAGCTTTGTTTATGAAAAAGGAAGGAAAGTGTTGGTTGAATGTCAAACCTTATTTAATTAATTTTTCAATCCTAATACTAGAGACAAGTTTATTATATCAGTTTATTTTTTTATTTTGGGTTTAATTTTTTTTTGTTCTTATTTTTAATAGATAACATATCGATAAATTATTTTTTCAAAATTAAAGCAGTAAGAACTTGAGTATGACTTTGAACTGTCGAATTTAGTAAATGCATTAATTCATTTTGTTGCTATATTTATAGGTATTTTGTTATATATATATATTCTTAAGTTTAAGAATAGGTGTTTAGCCAAGAGAATTTAGTAATAGAGAGGTTCAAATAGTCACAAGGTACCTTGGTAGTGATCAAGTGGTGTCAACTATTGTTGAGGGCGATGGTACTGCCTCCAGAGATGTTAAAATAGCTTCTGCACCATTATTGGAATCAACCACTAAGAACCATTATCCAGTACTCAATTTGTCAACCAATGAGTAGTAGCAATCAAGTAAATTAACTACAAAAATGATGATTGGACAAGAACACTGGATATTGGCTTTGATCATTGGACACAACGCAGACGTTAAGATGTACATAAAACTATACGATCACATAAATTTATATTGATAGAGGGAATCGTTCTACAGCATCACAGGTAGATTTGCCTGTAATGTTTCAGACGGTGATAACTGAGCAACCTAGTCAGGGACTCTGAATTAACAGAGTAGGTAAGCTTGGTCAGTTAGGAGTAATATCAACGATGGATGGTGGATCACATGCAGGTCGGAGTTTTCAACGACGGATGGTGGATCAAATGCAGGTCGGAGTTTTCAACGACGGATGGTGGATCACATGCAGGTCGGAGTTTTCAACGACGGATGGTGGATCACATGCAGGTCGGAGTTTTCAACGACGGATGGTGGATCACATGCAGGTCGGAGTTTCCAACGACGGATGGTGGATCACATGCAGGTCGGACTTTTCAACGACGGATGGTGGATCACATGCAGGTCGGAGTTTTCAACGACGGATGGTGGATCACATGCAGGTCGGAGTAATTGCAGTACTTCTAAATGACGGGAATTGGCGTTGCAGATAAACAAATGGATTGTTGGAGTTGACAACGACGATCAGAGGAGCAGTTCACTGGAGTCGGAGTTATGAAGACGGTCCGAAGTTGATCGTTGCGCCTTTTTCTAGAAATAGGAAGTTCCGATATTTGATGTTACGAACTTAGTTATTCACACAAGAATTGTATGAACTATACATTGCTGAACATTTAGATGTTGTTGAACTTTTGAAATGATTCTGTTTATGAATATTTTTTTGTTGTTTTTAGGGAAATTTGCAAGCATTCATATTGTCACCGATTATAACTAAAATATAAAATTATATTTCTTAAAAAAGGGAGGAATGTGACAATATGATGGGCTTAGAATATATATATTTATATTTATATTTATGATTGTATATTCTCAAAATATTTATTAAATTGAATAAAATAAATACAGGGGAATATCTATTAAGAAAAACATGACCTTGTAAAAGGTTGTTCAATTGGGTTGCATATATAACATGTTTACATGCAGACCAGGTGGTGACATATAGCAATTACAATTAGTTACACGGGACATACGTGTATTCTTCAAACATCAATTTCCAGGTTGGTCAACACATGTCAATTAGAGTCAACTTAATAGATATTCATCCCTGTATCTTTTGATTTAAGACTATAATGGTCAATTTAATAGAAACCTTGATACTGTTTATATTCTGTATATATACTTGTGTATTTTATTGTATGGGAGACCGTCCGTTATGGACACTGGTCCAGACCGGCTTGAATAAACAACTATTCCAAATAACCATGTGTTGTGTTACACCTGTTCAAATCAAGTTTAGTTTGACTTTAGTGATTATTTGTCTGTATGGTAATCATACCATGTCTATTATTTTTTAAAAGTATGATGAAGATATTTTTAAAATTTATAGTATGGGATATAAATCATCAAAAGTATTAAATGTAATCACTATTCATATTGAACAATATTTGACATGTTTCACTGGTCTCCTTGATGCTAGAATATAGACTTGATCTGCTGACCCTTTCAAAGCGACTGGTTCACAGCTTTGAAAGTCAGATTTTTGTAAAAAAAACATTTCTTGTTTCACGATGTTTCAGTCATTTTTCTTTTGGCCATGATATAATATTAACACAATGTTTCCTTGTTGCCTCCACTTTTTTTCTTATTGTTTCAGCAATGCAATTTGAATAGATCAGGATACAGAAGAAAATAAAATAACTTTATGTAAAAAAATGAACTGCTAGGACGGAATCGAATGGCAAAATCGAAAGCTTAAAGAAATCTAACGAACGGAAAATAACTTTCATATTCCTGACTTGGTACAGGCATTTTCTTAGGTAGATAATGGCGGATTAAACTTGGTTATAACTAACTAAAAGAGAGGTGAAAAGTACCAAAGACACATTCTATAAATAAAAATAACAACACCATGGCTAGAAATGAAACGTATCACTTATATGACAGTCGAATAGATTTCCATCTTATTAACATAAATGTATGAACTAAACAAACAGACATATTCATTGAAAATGGCACCTCTTTTTGTTTTATTATTTTATCAAACAAGAAATAACTATTTCAATGGAGAAAAGCAAACTGACATAAATACACTCTCAATATGTTGTCAGTAAGAAACTTTAGCTTACTGAACACATGTTCCTCTGTGTTGCATTTTTCAAATTTAGTTTTGAACCAGATATATACATGTATAAAAACAAATAGAAAAAAGGTTTATTGTATATAAGATTTCAAGGCAACTGATTGCACACACCATAACCATAGCAAACACAAATGGGTAACATAAAAAAGTAAATACTGTTCACACGATGATCGGGGCAAAATTTGCTCACATGAATTTCACATGAATCTCACTTAAAATTCACATGAAAAATTTCACGTTAGATTCACCTCAATCGAGCTTATGCATGAAACTCACGTGAAAATTTTCACGTAAATTGAGATTCACATTAATCTGATGTGAAATTTTTCATATGACTTACACATGAAGTTTACAACAACAAAAAATAATATTTTTCATGATGTTAATCAAATAAGAAAATTTAGATGTTATTTAAATTACTCTATTTTAAAAATTCATATGAATTTCACATGAAAAAAATTTACGTGATTTTCATGTGAAATTCACACGAGTTTCACATGAGATTCACGTTAGACTCACAAAAACTGATTTCAAGTGAGTTTCACGTATAAGCTCGTTTGAGGTGAAATTCATGGGAATTTCACGTGAGATTCACATGAATTTAAATTCACGTTAAATTGATGTGAGTGAAATTTGCCTGTGTAGCACACAAACAGTGCCTGACCATATTCTTACGAAATGATTACAAACACTGTAGAGGTGATATAGGTCTTTATGAACATACGTCATCATAGCTCTGTATGAATTCACAGCATCGAAATGGTTAGTTAAACAGTCAACCGTAAGACATGGCACGTTACCATAGGAAATAGTTCCAACGTTTAGCTGTTACTTTTCAAATAACTGTAATATTTAAGTGGTATTTTTGTACAATGAAACTTACGGCTACCAATGTTATCTTAAATGCAATTATGTCCAATTTGTCAGCACATGCAAGGATAACGTATATAAGAAGTTTCACATGAAATGACTGCCACTTTCTTATGGAAATTTCTGATTTTAACACAGAAAGCGGTGGGGCTATGATTTCTAGGTATAACTGTACATTTGTGAATAAGTCAAATATTCGGGTAATGTTGAAGCAAAGGAACACTAAACGATTACTGTAGAATGTTTAAATAATAAACTTTGAATTTCTATTACACAGGTTAATTGGAGTTGTTCAATGAAAGCTTTCAAATTACAGGGAGTTTTTAGAAATTGTACATGTATGTTTGTTCTACAAGTGCCAATGTGTTTATGATCTTTCCAAAATACTTCTCGGTTTGCATACAACAGTGAATTAAGTTTATTAAAGGATTGCAAACTTTAACAGACATTTGCACGAGGGTAAAACTTCACTTGGAGATCGGCTTTGTAAGTATAACTGGTATTTCGGGAAGTTTTTTTTTCAGTAAAAGCAATTTGTAACAAATAAAAAAGTCTAATTGTTTTCTTTTCCTTTCAGAAAAAAACAAGTTTCTTATCAACTTGTTTTTCAACGATTTGAATTGTCTGTAGGTTAATTTTATCATGTTTATACTGTCATTGTTCTCAAAATTCGTATCTGAGACAAATGATAAATAATACAGAATTTTTATTGAAATGTACTTAGATGTTTTATACATTTTATATGCGCCCAAGTCAGGAACATATAATTCAGTGGTTGTCGTTTGTCACATTCCTGTTTGTAAATATATTCAGTGGTACAATAGCAATATATTGATTTCACTGGCCAATACCCTAAAATAGCTAGACCACTGGTTCTAGCAATAGATGAATTTATGGTATGTAATCATAAAGTTAACAACATGACATAATATCTATGACTTCTTCTCATTTGAAAAATGCATTTGTGCAACAAAGGTAGAATGAAAAATTTAAAAAAAAACAATTTTCGTTTTCATTTTTTCCACGGTGCATTTCATCTTTCAATACTACACAGTTTTGAGTGTTTTTGAATATGAATATATATTTTCTCCATTGTTTAGCCATTTTATAGATTTATTTTAACCATTTATATCTCAAGGTATATATTCAAAATGCTGCAATGGCAGAGACTTCAGGTAGCTTTTTTGTTTATAATAATTTCACGGTATCAGTATCGCTGAATAAATGTGTGTGCAGGTTGTATTGGAATGTTTGCATTTTGAATTGTCAAAAACCAGGGTGGGGGGAATAAATAAGCAATATTTAGACAGAATTTAATCAGATCCAATAAGACCGACCTTAAACTGGCACAATAATACTATTCATAACGCACACAAGCTATATTGTTGTCCTGTTAATCCTTTTTGGTTTTGAACCATTCAATAAAGCAATTATGCTTGGTTTTTAAACGTGAACAACCTTAGACATGTTTTACTTTAGATACGAAAAAAATATATTGTTTTGTAATGCTTGCAAGTTAGAGGTCTTCTGGTTTGCCACTCAAAACAAAGCTAAGTGAATTTGTCTCAATCCGTTATATTACAGATCAGACGACTTTCCTGGTATATCAATATTTCAAAATACCTAAGACCAAGAAAAAGCTAGTGGACTTGTAACAACTACAGATGGTCAACCGATTTATGAAGGTGTCAATTTCAGTTGTTCTTCTTCATAAATTGTTAGAGCACTTTTTGTGTAAAGAGCAAAATGTATATTGAAATCAGAGCTTATTGAATATATTTGAAAAGTATCTGTATGATTTAATTCAAAAACAAATCTATGGTGAGATAACAAGACATATCGAATTCTGTGAATCATATTAAGATAAATAGTACAATAATGCAATGATTCATGTAAACGAAATATTGCTCTTTTATCTTAAAACAATCAAATAGCAAATATGAAAAAATATGTAATAAAACGGTTTTCTTTTTTTTTTTTAGATCTAACGTATTTGTAAATTTGCCGTATTTAGTAACACTATCAAAATTTCATCAATATAGTCTTTTGACTTTAGCATTGCTTTTGCCATTATATTCGGTGAAAAATTAGATATGTGGCTGCTGTTATGAATTGCATACGTAAAAGTACACCTAGTTATCATCATATAATTTTTAGCTGTGCTTTCCAATTGATGATGTTTATGTATACATTGCTAATCACAAGGTACTGATGGTGGTCAATTCATTATTATCTTGGTTAATGAAATAAATCTTATTAGTATCTAAACGTGGTTGACTTGGTTAGCCAATATTTATAAGGCACTTGCTCTAAACTTCTATACTTCATATATATTTAATGTGTACAGTAACAGTGACAAAAACACATTTTATAATTTTAAACTTTTAATGTTTAACCCTGTTGTCTGCAGTGACAACTTCCGTCGACACAGTGGGCATCTCTGTTATGACAATGCTGTTGGCACTCTTGAGCTGTGGTGCACGCTGAAATAGAAAAAATGATCATAAGTACAGGTATAAATAAAGTTGTTCTCGACTTATTATGTGAAAAGGCATAACAAAAATATTCCACTGCAGGGTAAAATAAAAAAGGGGAAGTCATTTAGACTGACTAAATAAAACGTTATTAATCAACGGAACATGTGACAAAACAACTGCCATACTATTGCCTTAGAACAGTTAGAACACGATGTGTTAAATATGCGTTTGTAGCTATCGAAACTTTCCACCTATATGACAGTTTGTGATGGTTCCATTAATTGGGATTCAGCAATCAATAATTTACAAACTCTCCATATTGTATGACTGATAAATACTAGTAATCAGTGTATGTAAAGTGCGGATCCTAAAATATCATTTTCACTGTATATGCCATAAATTTCTGATGTAGAATAATAAAAAAAAACAGACGAAAAATTTATGAGTTTTTAAGAAAATGAAGAAAAATAGTTCAAAGGTATATGTTTTAAATATACAAGTATTACAAGTATTACAATGTTAGAGATGCGGACGGGTTTTTATCACCCATATATAGAGTCCTCCAGGTGTGAAATACAATACCGAAATTGGTGAATATTTAGTACTTTTCACATACAGATCGCGCAGGTGATTAAAAACTAGCAGGTTAGATGTAGAAAAATATTCATTTCAACTCAATTATCAATGTTGTATAACGTAGAATAGGTTTTGTTATTCAGTTTGTTCATATTGAACTAAATTCCACTATGATTCTTTCTTTATGCGAGTCATGTTTACTGTCGAATAATGATACTGTACTTTCATTTTCACTGTAGGCTGATTCATTAGTATTGTATATGCGGTGCATTTTCACTATATGAATTTTATTCATTTTCATCTATTAAAATCTTAATTTAACCGACTTGCTCGAACAATAGATAAAGTAAGAGAAGGATTTCATGATGCTTATTTTGTGAAGGAAAGTTTGAATTTACACTCCAATAAGTTCAATAGAAATAAAATTCATTTCAAATGTATTTCATTAAATTTCTTATAATTCGTCGGCATGCCATCTATAAGTGTGGTTATATTTATCCAATTGAATGACACTTCATCACTTAATACGTACATCTATGACTCAGATTGCAATGGGATGGGACAAAAAGGGATAAAAACAACACTACTTTTCAATATTTTTACATAAATCACTTCTTGACCAATTTCAATGGGACTTAATATGCTAAATCTGACCGTGAAGTTATATTTTTGACTTTGGTTCCGGTTTCAAATTGACCCACAGGGTCCAAAATTAATCTTTGTTTATTAAAAACTAAAACGAATTATTGAGGTTCTTGGTAGGCTGAATCAAAAAATGACTTATGTTCAATTTTTCTTAATTTTTGGCCCATTTTTCAAGTTTGTTGGATCCAAATTGTCTATGAAATATTGAATATTTACAAGTTTGTCCCACACAACTTGACTTACATTTTACGCTTTAATGACTTTGTAAATATTTTATTTCACATGCCGTCACATCTTATACAGTAAAGAACATGCAAGCAATAATCGAGTCAAGCAAATTTAATTTACCAAAAACTATCTTTCCTTCAGATTATGGATATTGTAGCAGTTGAGGGCTAGTGTGTACAGGCATAAAAAGATCCACACTAATGAGTTACACAAATGTAACCAGTTTAAATCAAAATTTCAAGACAACGCGCTTCTCAATGAGCATACAAACTGCAAGCATGAGAGGGCCTGATATGTACTCATTGTTACATACAGTTTAAAAGTAGAACTGACCTGGCTTACCATATGAAGAAAGCAACAGGAGCTTCTAATCACACCTGCCCGTTTTGTAGTAAAACATTTCTACAAAAACAGCACTTTGATTGCCATGTCAACAAGCACCTGAACAATACGCCATATAAATATGGGAAATGCAAGGGAAGTCCTTTGTGTATAAACATAATTGACACGACATGCGCGATATGTACCATGTTGCCAAAAATGAAAACAACAATAAGTATCAGTGTGATTCATGTAAACAGCATCTTCAAAAAGCCAGCGAATCACAAGAGAGAAACATTGCAATACAGTTCACACATGTCAATACTGTGGGAAAACGTATAAGTGGTCAGCCAGTTTTTATAGACATATAAAAAGTCATAAGAAGATATAGATATTAAAGTAATCAACTATTTATTTTTCATTTGTTGCAAGTCCATCTATCACATTAATCTACAATAAAAATTCATCGCATCTTCGAAAATTCGACATCAGAAATGATTGCATATACAGTAATAATTCATCGCATCTATAGTTAAAATGGGTCGCTTTTAATAATCGATGTGCTATATAATGTTGCTTGTATAACACATATTTGAACTTTAACACTGTTATTGTACATTAAAAAGACATATCACAATGAAAATATGTTAAAACTCAGTTGCAAATCAATTATTTTGTTATTTTCGAAACGTAAACAAATACAGTTTTCCCATGATCCTTTATTCTACAATAGACATACTCGCATACAACAGTGAAAATTAACTAACTGAATTTGCACTTTATACACACTAGTAATATCATTAGATAAAAAGTGCTTCACAACAAAAATGAAAAGTGTAATTCAGATAACTCTCAAATGTTTGAATCTGCATTGATGAATATACGGGCGGTTCGCTTTATGATTAACGACTCAATTTGTATCAAATAGTTATTATTTTTATTATGAAATTAGAATTGTGAATGTAGTGCTTTTATAAATCTAGTATCAAAGCTAATCATGATATAGCATGTGAATTTTTGTATAGACCGTTATATGATTTACTTTATACAAGTAATGAAGCACGCAGATAGCCTGCATTGTTTCAAACTAGAATAGTTAATTACAATCAAAACTTTGTAGTTTGTTAATTCTTAATAACATAATAGAGGGAAACTTTGCTGATATGTTTCATGAAATATTTGCTCCAATAAATATTGATGAAAAAAGCCTCTTGCTTACTAAATTTCCGGCGAATACGTTAATACATTTGTCAAAACGTTATAATAAAATAACCAAAAATTAGGCTACTCATTAAATAGAATCGATGAGTTTTTAAATTGAACCAATAGTTTATTTCAATGACAAACAACAATATGAATGTATCCTGAAAAAAGATAACGAAATGTAATTATCTTACTATTTCCAGACTGTGTCGTACATGTACATTCATCGTGTATGCATGCAAGACTGGCGCCTGTTGAACACAGTGTTATCCTGCAGTCATTCGAATGTTGGCACCGTTCGGCCATAGCAACTGTAACAGTACAATATAAAAATAATAAATTTACTGGGTTTCATTTTTGACCTGTATAAGGAATGCAATAAACTAAACGATTGAAATTTTCGGATCTATAGATACATGAATATAAAAAGCCTTTTGAATTAAATGAACCTAAAATATAGCAAAATTCGTCTTCATCAAACGTTGCGTTGAAACATTCGTTTTAAAAGACTTCTAAATAAATCAAGGGATAATTTGAAAACAAAAGATATATATGTTATGTATGAGTTAGTACCGACTAATGGTGGTTCCCCAATGCAATAACAGATTTATTGCGGAAGTATCGAATCAATGATAGCGAATGGAGGTAACTCTTTTATACTAAATAGCTACAGATATAAACGTCAAGAAAAACGTGAAAAGTTATATTAACAAAGTGACTTTCCATAAGTATCTTATCTTATCTTTTCCTTCGATTTGGTTTTGTAACAGGTATGTTACATAAACATTCTTATTAAGCTGAAGAAGATTAAGTGTTATAATACAACGTTTGATATAAGTACTCCTGTTAGTAAGATGTTGATATTATAGTAATTTTCATAAAAAAGGAAATATATTTTCGAAAGATGACTGCTAATCGCGCTCAAGTTTTAAAGTAGATTCATGGTATACCGCCATCTTGGATTGTGCTATCGCAATACACAATCAGCCTAGTTATTTGCCAAAAGATGTGCAATTTTATAATTTAGACTGTTTATTTATATGAAGAAAACTTGCTGATTTCTTGCATTATCCAAAACTTTTAAACAAATACAAAACATTTGTGATTTAGAAACAATGTTTTCAACTAAGCTATTTAAGGGGAGATAGCTCTTTTAGTAAAAAATGTATACTGGATTAATAGGGTAATTTTTAATTTGTACTTGTAGCAAGAAAGCAAGTTCGGTGACACCATATGAAACCTATCTTCTCATTATTTATTTCAAAATTACATCTCATAGATTTCTTTTCATGAACAAAAATGTGTTTTTTCATAATCATTCTAACCAAATTTAGTCAATTTTCAACAACTAATAGATTACAAATAAAGCACGGTGAATCACCCGTTTTATCATATTTTTCAAAAGAGCATAGCAAAGTCTTCATTTTTGCAAAGTATCACATAAATCTTTCTCGGGAAATATATACCGATGATCTACCTTAACAATAAGAAAAATCACTTACCGACGCAAAGAGCCAAGCACAGAATAAGAATCTTCATGGTTATGTTCAATGGTGAGATCAATTTAAAACCTAACTAATTAGAACTTGAAAACCAGATCTTTTATACTAATCCAATAGTAACAGGTCATAGATAATGCTGTATTATAATAGATTTGCATGACACTTAAACATTGTAGATCAGATTCTAGATATAGAACTCAAAGTCATGAAATATCGATCTTGAACTTTGAATGGATGTTAATATGTGATACATAGTCACATTATATTGTGTACGGCTATTTCGTCACTGACTTCACATAACATTGTATTTATAACTACTGTCGTTGATAACCTTCACAAAGGCCAGATCTTTTAATTATTTAATAGTTACAACAGTGAACATTACTTATAAATTAATGTAAAAGTCATAATTATGAAGTTTATAAGATGTGCGATGCGGAAGATTTTTTCAACAATGTGGGAATTGAGTATTGGGCTTAAGTAACTAAACAGTTCAAACCGACTGGCCATGGGTCATTTATGTTTCAGCAATTTTTCAACGTATGACGGTTTTTACGGATGTCTCTCCCATCACAAGGATGATGGGGGAATATAAGTACGGTCACCCTTGGTATCAAACCGACCGGCAGTAAAACCCTCGCCAGAGTGGAACATCTGTTGTGCTATGTGGGATGTACAAATATGCAGCTCCTCCTCATATGAATGATCATACAATTTGAAAAGTAGAAAGCCATAAACACCTTGATTTATTTTTTAATGAGGATGGTTCATAGCATTCTCATATCAATAACATAATTGATAAGATAACACCAAGATTAAATTATTTCGTGCTTTAACAAATTCAAACTGAACAAAAAGTATTTACAAGATAAATATTCAAGTTTTATCCGACCTCTATTTGAATAAACAGATATTATTTGGGACAATATTCCAAACTATTCAAGTGATAAACTAGAAAATTTGTCAAGTTGAAGAGCCTAGGATAGTTACTGGTGGTACTGGTGGTACTAAGTTATCATCCATAAACAAATTATATGACGAAACAGGATCGGAGTTACTATTAGGAAGGCATTAACAACACAAAATTCCAAACTTTCATGAAATGTTTCACAATAAGACCCCTGATTATTTAAGCGATATCATCACTCAACAGGGGTTTAATATTCATACTACACAAGACGAATGTATGACACAAAACATATTAAGAGTATAACATAGAGAATAATACATGGCAAAATCCGTATCATATGTCGTATCATCCCGAGACACTAATATCAGCCCAAGGGCCTTTAGGTCCGAGGGAGGATATTGGTCGAGGGTGATATGGCATGGGTTTTCAGATCCATAACACTGGGTTACCTTCAGTTCTACTTAAAAATTGTCTTGTTTTAAAAGCCTTAAAAGAACTGCTCAATTACTTATCCGAAGCACCTGGGTTACCTTACAATTTGTGTGCTGTTGTTTTAAAAATATTTGGTTTATTGTATTTGTTTGTGTGTTTTGTATTTTTTATAGTTTATTTAGTGTGCCAAAAAATACGAAAACTTGTCATTCAATGAATTGCGTCACGCCCGAATGACCGTTCATTTTGGACCTATTCTAGGGAAAAATATATCTTAAGAAGCTTACATAAATTAAAACTGAATTTACGTTAGAAAAAGGGGGGTGTGATAAAGGGTATGATAAAGAGTGCGCATCAAAGTTGCGCGATATAGACTCAACAGCAGGCTATTTATCAAATATTCAAAACTACTGTATTTACTACTAAATATATGATAAAGAATATTACCAGAAATCTTTTAATCGGTATTCAAGAGCTTGCACTTCCTACTCAGACTTTGTAAAACGTCACCAATGTCTGAGCAGAAAGTTGATGAACCAGGGGTATGTCAAAGAACGTCTCGTCCTTTTTCTAAAAAAGTTCATCGGAAGGTACCAAGAACTTGTTGATAAATATTCCGTATCAACTTCACAAATAATACAAGATGGTCTTGAAGTATAGATTTGCGTACTGACGTTGGTTTTCATCTCAATAACGTGTTATATTATTCTTTTATTTGTCTTTATTAATATTACTTTTACTGTTAAGTCAGTTTTTTTAGATATTCATTTGACGTGACGCTGTGCTTATGTTTACCATCATACTTTGAACGACAAAATTATTTTATTTATTATTATTACTTTAATTAATTTAACCTGGTTTTATAGCTAGCTAAACCTCTCACTAGTATGACAGTCGCATCAAATTCCATTATATTGTCAACGATACGTGAACAAAACAAGCAGACACATTAGATAAAAATGTCAAAAATAGGGGTACAGCAGTCAACATTGTGTTATCATCTTAATCACTATAAAAACAACAAATGTAACGAAGAAGCACAAAAAGGCCTACAAGCTTGACCTCTCAATTGTATGACAGTCACATAAAATTCCATTATATTGACAATGATTTGTGCACAAAACAAACAAGTGAATTTGTCAAAAATAGGGGTACAGCAGTCAACAGTGTGTTATCATCTTAATAACTATAAGCACAAGTAAAATCAAGAAGGGCATATAGACAACGCAGATTAGCAAAAAACGTTGGAAAAGAATACAAATAAAGGCAACAGTAGTATACCGCTGTTCAAAACTCATAAATCCATGGACAAAAAACAAAATCGGGGTAACAAACGAAAACTGATGGAAACGCATTAAATATAAGAGGAGTACAACGACACAACATTAAAATGTAACACACACAGAAACGGACTAAGCATTAGACAAATCCTATGAGAATAACAAATATAACATCAAAACCAAATACATGAATTTGGGATAGATAAGTACCGTGACACGTCTTATAGCAATGTGATATCACACTCAAAAATAAGAGACAACAAACGACACAACGGAAACCGACGTTAAAATGTAACACATACAGAAACGAACTATTATATAACAATGGCCATATTCCTGACTTGGTACAGGACATTTTTAAAGGAAAAAATGATGGGTTGAACCTGGTTTTGTGGCATGCCAAACCTCCCTCTTTTATGGCCATGTGAAATATAACATTAAAATGACAACACAACATTACAGGACTACAATATAAATAAATAGGAGAACATAATTGACAAAGAAACACACGAATAATAGCTAACAAGAGGCAACAAGTTTAAAATTTTAATACGCCAGAAGTGCATTTTGTCCACACAAGACTTACTAGTGACGCCCAGATACAAAAGTTTGACAGCCGAAACAAGTACAAAGTTGAACAGCATTTACCACAGCACAAATGGTCAAATAGTAGTTATTAACAAAAATAGATAGAGCAGTAAAAGTATTAATTTACAAAGACAAATATAAGAATGGTATCGCACGTTATTAAGATGGTACCTATAATCTATATTTCAAGACCATCATATAGTATTTGTGAAAGTGATACGGAATATTTATCAACAAGTATTGGTATCTTCGGATGGAATTTTATTCCTAAAAAAGACGAAATTTTCTTTGGCAAAACTCTGGTTCATCAACACCAGTAATGTTTAACAAAGTGTGAGTAGCAGGCAAGCTCTTGAATATTGAATGACCGCTTATTTCAATTGTTATTGGAAAAAACTTCATCAATATATCTGAATTTGAAATTAAATGATCTGGGTTCTTTGATCTTCTTATTTTTACAAATGTCTGAAGGAACTCCGACACATTAGAAAGAAAAAAAATTAGATGTCGACAAGGAGATGGGCGTAGTTTGTTCCCATATGAATACCTCCAAAATCAACAATATGTTAATAATAAACTCCAGCAAACTGATCACTTATTTCTCTGTGTAGCATTTTCTTTACTCATTTTGTGCGTTACTGACAAAATATGCCGTACGGTATTATCCCACTTCAATAAATTTATAGCGTATGC
This sequence comes from Mytilus edulis, assembly GCA_019925275.1. Lineage (NCBI taxonomy): Eukaryota > Metazoa > Mollusca > Bivalvia > Mytilida > Mytilidae > Mytilus > Mytilus edulis. The sequence goes on along the minus strand of CM034357.1, from coordinate 90,825,837 downwards.
TTCTTTTTTTTATGTTGAACGGCATAGTTTATTTATTTAATATTTGTTTTGGACGATTTTTCAATCTTACAAGGGGAATGGTGGTATACAGGGTTGAAAAATCTAAATAGTTGACAGAAGTAACCATGGTAACGTCAGAAAAAGATCGAGATTTAAAATTTTCCAGAGGTTCTTAAGGGTTTTTCAGAATCAACATATGGTTAATAGCACTACGCGAGTAAACAGTTGCTAAATATTTCTAAAGAACCTCTTTCACTGCAGACAGAATCCTTGACAATTCTTTCGTCGAATATGCAAATACAATACAAAGTTCCAATAGAACACAAATTTAAAGTAGCCAGTAGAAAAAAAAGATGTAACTGGTAGCACATAAACAGAATGTATAAATCATACAGTTCGCTATAAGCCAGATCGTCGATATACATGTAAGTCACATTACGGGATACCACTAATTAGGGTCCATTTCGAAAGAACAAACGAGAGAAAGCTCCCATTTTCTATCATGATTTCTTGAAAGAGGTTTGCTGTCCGCGAAGAAGCTGTTTTCTATCTTGACATAGTTGTCAGTCTTCGTGATTTAGATAAAGGAACAATGTTGACGGCTTTAAACCAATATTTTACCTATTATGTCTGATTGTTTTGCTTACCAAATTGTTGTCAATGTAATGGTATGCTTTGCAACTGTAAAACAAGTGAGAGGATAAGATAGCTAAGTGCCATCCTCCTTTTATCTAAATTGGTAGTTACGTGTAACAAGACAGGAATGTGACAGTTGTTTTCTGTTGTTTGGTGCATAAGAACTTTTTGAATTGCCATTTGATAAGGGACCTTCCAGTTTGAAATTGACTTTGAGTTCGGAATTGTGTTATCTTATTTTTCAAACCGAGGGTTCAATTAGTTATCAAAGGTACCAAGATTATAATTTAGTACGCCAGACGCGCGTTTCGTCTACATAAGACTCATCAGTGACGCTCATATCGAAATAGTTATAAACCAAACAAATACAAAGTTGAAGAGCATTCAAGTGGTGAAATAAGCGAAATTTCTTTGTTCGAAAAACAAACTACGGTCGCCATTACAAGTTGGTTGACCGTAAAGAATGACCTATCTACAGATGAAGACGGGGTAAAATTGCCGTAAACACACGCATGTCCTCTTTTTCTTGAATATGAACTTCCTATGTAGACTTATCACCTTTTTATTTCTTTCATCGATTTTTGACATCATGCATATGACGAACTGACTGGTAAATACATATCTTAGGCTACGAAAACATGCCAATAGTCAGTTCAGACATCGACACATTGATCAACTAATTCGTGATTAAGTCCGTGACAGTCGTCCTTTCCTCATATTTCTGTTGAACTGCTTTTCTATAATGAATTCAGAAAATCAGTGCCGATTGGAAAACTTTCTCATTATTTAAATTGTAAATTAGCAGTATTAATTAACACTGACAAATATGATCAATTTGATATATAAACAAATTCATTGCAATATTTGTTGAAAATACTATTTGTTATGCAAAAATTCTGCTTTTTGAAAATTTATTCGTTAGATATGTCAATCTGTTACAGTTTCTGTTAATGACATTCTGAGGTTAATATCTTAAAGTGATTAACTTTGTTCATCCATATTCAAAATGTCAAAACTGCTATACTAATGAAGATACTACGTCTAAGGTAACAAAATTATAAAAAACAACTAAAAAAAAGCCTTTTATAATTTCAAACTTTTAATGTTTAACCCTGTCTACAGTGGCAACTTCCGTCAACACAGTGGCCATCTCTGTTATGGCAATGCTGGTGGCAATCTTGAGCTGTGGCGCAGGCTAAAAAAGAACAAAGATCATAAATACATGTATAAATATAGGTTGTTTTCGACTTTGTGTGTGAAGTTATTACAAAATTACTAACAAAAACTATAAATAAGTTAGCAAAGATCAAATAAACGAAAATGTAAATTGTTAGTCAATTAATACTTTAATAAATGAATAATGTAAACTTGATGTTTGTATCAGCATTGATGAATTTACTGATTTTTTTCGGATTATTGGCAAATTTTGTAATTATTAGTGAATATTATAAAATATACACAAATTTAGAATTCAAAATGTAGTGCATGTGTTTTTAAACAGCTGAATACATAATGTTATCATAATGAAGAAGGGATTTTTAAAGTTTAGAATGGGAATTGGGAATGTGTCAAATAGAAAACAACCCGACCAAAAAACGGAAAACAACCATCGAGAAAATTCTGCACCCGGAGACGTGCTTCAGCTGGTCCCCCAAAAAATGTTTACTCGTTCAGCGAAAATAGACGACATACTTATCCCCAACACATTTCAGTTACTTGTCTAGATACATAATTCAATACATTGATATTAGAATACTTGAACGAGGGTTGTCTGTTGAACGGCAACACAATATTGTTCTTCCCAACATACAACCGTTTACAGTTGCAGTCTAATAATCTGTCCCCTGACGATAAACAAATAATACTTTAATTGTGTTAGAAATTTTCTTTTTTTCTTTCTTCTTACACATATGTCTTGGTTTTTTAAAATGCACCACTCCTTTTTATCTTTAATGTTTCTGTAAATCGTATATATGCGATGAAAAAGTTATACTTTCAACATTAAGATATTAGAGAATTGCCTGGTTCATGTCTAATGTCTAATGAAAGTTGTTTCTTTTATATTTGATAATTAGTTGTGTGAAATCTTAACTGTAGTACTTGAAAAAACTAAACTATATAACTATACTATTATGAAAACAGCTGCTTAACATTTTCGATTTTAAAGTAGCTGTTTTCAATTGCAATGTGTATCTGACATAATCTTCTTATGCTACAGTTAAGTGAATACTTTCTTCACAAGGACAATAATGAACCGAAATTTAAAGAATAAAAATGAAGCTATTCATAAAATAAAAAAATTAAAACAAATACTTTTTAAAAAAGACTTAAAAAAAATATATAAGAAATTTTAACTTAAATATTTATTAAGGCTGTCCATAGATTTGGATAATGTGAAATTATCTTACCATTTCCAGACTGTGTTGTACATGTACATTCATCATGTATGCAAGCCAGACTGCTGCCTGTAGAACACAGTGTTACACTGCAGTCATTTGCCTGGTGGCACCGTTCGCCCATAACAACTGTAAATATAAAAACAGCACATTATAAATTAAGGCATCCAAGGCGCTCAACTGGAATGACGGTCATAACAAATGCATCCAAACAATTAAAAGCCAAGATACTGTGATTGTATAAATACAAAGAGCAAAACGTCAAAGATATCAAAATAAACTGGGTCAGTACTATATACTGAATGAGGACGCATTTCAAATTGTTTAATTGTCACATTTGTTAAGATATAAGGAGTATGTTATAATTGCAGCTACAAATGGACAACAATTTTAATAAACGAATATCACCTAGAACATAAGGCAATGATTTAAACGCTTACGGTATAAATTTATAAAATAGAGTCAATGTCTTCAAAATATGTAACAACAAAAGAAAACCAACGGTTTGATACTTGCTAACACAATAAATGACATTTCAGGCAGACCCCAGCGGACGACAACCACGCTGGCTTGCAGGGTGTAATTGTGTTAAATAATTATAAGTGGTCCATCCCTACTTAATTGGGAAATTGCTGTAAATAGTTATCAAAGGTAAAAGTGTGAACCAAATTTGTTTTGAAAATAAGATAATTTTTCCTGACTTAAATACTCGTCAGTACAACTCCGATGTATTATAAACAAAGACAAATAGACAGATTGACAAACATGATGTTTTGAAATGACAACATATAAGTATCAAATAATGTACATGTGTTTATAACTGTATAACAAAGTACATCTATATACAATTTAGTAGAAGTGTTATGATTGCTAATTCGACTACTCTCCACTAAAGACCAAATGACATCGTACGGCCTGTCATTATGAGCAAACAAATTCCAATTAAAAATCTATGAAAGACTCAAAAACGAAAATGTGAAAATATTCAAATGATAAAAATTACTGACTGCTTTACAAGTAAATACAAAACAATGAACCAAATTCAAAAAATATATACCACATCAAATAACAAATTCGGAGTTTCAAGTATCCTTGCTTAGAACAAGCACATACCGAATCATTTAAAAAGGGCTTAAATCATCAGATGGATACAAAACACACACACATTTACATACACGCAAACGACACAAAGCACAGATCTACGATTACTCGCAGTTACTAATAAACTCATCAAAGATACCGGTGTTGAAATTTGGTATTTGCGCCTGACGCGCGTTTCTCTTACAAAAGACTCATCAGTGACTCTCGAACTAAATAAACGTTTTTGTCAGATCAAATTAATAATGTTAAGTTATGGAATGATATTCAAAATTATCATAACTATACATAAATATGAAGGCAATGTTAAAAGATCTTACTACAATGTAAACTATGACAAGAATATGAATATTAACATGCTTTATGATATTTATTTTTTTTAAATCCCAATCTAAATCTCTATCCGTTTTGACCTGATATGAAAAAGGCTATTTGTTTCATGTGCCACTAATTGGTCATCTTATAAAATAGGATATTACTTACCGACACAAACAGCCAAGCACAGAATAAGAAGCTTCATGGTAATGTTCAAAGGTGAGACGAATTTAAAATCTAACTACCAATGACTTGAAATCAGATCTTTTATACTGAGAAAATCTTAACGCGTCATAGATAATGCCGTATTATTACACATTTGCAAGACATTGTAAGATTGTAAAATTAATCATATTCCAAATATAGAATATACAGACACGTAATAACTCTCTAGAACTATCAATGAATGTTTTTATTTTATAAATGATTGCATTTCGCGATTTTACTCTTTTTCTTAGAAAATGTATTATAAACAGCTCTTCTAGATAAATAAAATTTGATATATTCATATTGTCCCCTTTTGTCTCTTTTTTTCAATTTGGTACGGTTACTTTCCAATTGACGTATCTTCAAATACCATTGTACACATACTGGTTATAGTTGGTAAACTATAACAGCAAGATAAAATCAATGCTTCAACATAAACAGCAAAATTAATAGCAATATGCCAAAGGCATGGGGTTTGAATGTTGCGTAACGCCTTAAACGTATATTATATAAGGTATGTATATACATTGCTGACGAGACATATTTCCAGAAGCTACACAGGCAATTTTTTTTCTTTTGAAATTCCCGTGTGAATCTCACGTGAAATTCATGATAAAGATGTCACATGAGATTCACCTCAAACGAGTTTATACCTGAAACTCACATGAAAAATTTCATTTAAATTTCATGTTATTTAAATTCATGTGAATCGCATGTAAACTTTACAGAACAAGCATTTGTATTTTTCATGATTTTAATTGAATTTGAAAATTTAGAGGTTATTTGTATATCTTTTTTATTGATATTCACGTTAATTTCATACGAAAAAACATCATGTTATGTTCATGTGAAACTCAAATGGGTTCAACATGAACTTATTTTACGTCAGTTTCATGTAAAAGCTCGTTAGGGTGAAAATCAAGTGAATTTTACGTGAGATTCACATGAATATAAATTCACGTGAATTGATGTGAGTGAAATTTGCCTGTGTATATAAGGCCCCGAAATGACAATGTAAAACAATTCAAATGAGAAATTACTTTATACATGTAGTTATAACAATGTCATAATTTTTATTTTCATATATTCAACACTAAGTAATAGATTGGTAAGCCGTTGTGTGGACCAGCCTGCAGTAGATTTTGGTCTGCTAAAATAGGCATCATTTATATGTATAAAAAGAAATAGATGGAAGACACCAATGCATTAGTTTGAGTTATGCTAATGATTTTCAGTAGTATTTGATAAACTGATAACATTTCAGTTTCTTTAATATGCCTTTGAGTTTATAACATGTTCCCAGTTTATATCGTATTTCTCCTACATTTAACTTTCGTTGCTTTATAGATAACGCGAGAAAAACGGATGAAGTTCAATGCGTGTTTTTGTTTTGCATATCATATATTAGTTAACAGAGTAAAAATTATATATATGTGAACAAAGCTTTGAAACAGGTTGAACGCAAGTTTGTCGAGAATTTCTAGAATGTAACAAGCTAAATATCAAAACAATATATCAATCGATCCAATTAATGGTTGTTCTCCTTAAACTAAAACTAATGTTATAAATAAATCCTTTGGGTAAAACAAAATCATGAATTTTAAAAGCGAAGTGGAAGACGTAAAAAATTTGCAATCCTGTATTTCAATTGTGACGCCAAAATAAAACTCTTGTCATATTTCGATTGCACAATGCAAGTTCCAAGAAAAACATTTTATCTATGCATTATGGTATTACACTTTAGTTTATTTATTTACTGAAGAGTTTGAAAGAATACACTGATAAGGTACATTCCATCCAAATAGAACAATTCATATACCTATGTCTACTAAACGAAACTGTGGGAAGTAAATTACTATATTAAGAGGTTTTATTGTCGTACTACACACCAAAGGTTGTCCGGATTCACCAAATGAAATAACAGCCGTAGGGAGGTTTTTCTATGGGCAATCCTGACATACCCATTTGCAACATCAATGTGGAATGAATAGATTTTATCCTCACTCCACCCACAAAACAAATGAACATATTTTTAAATGATAGATCCATGTGTAATTTAACTTTTTGTTCCATGTTACTTAGTTCTTGTTTGAAACTCTCTAAAACAAATACAAACATATAGAAACATAATATTTTTTATTCGCAATAGATATAATTATGTTATATATCTACACACGTTGGAAATTGTTTTGGTAAAAAAAAAGTATAAATTGATTAAAAAAAAACGTTGATGCCAATCTGATCAATTAATGATTTTAATTTGAAATATACCAAATGACATTCATCATCAACGTGGGATTTCTTCACCATTTATAGTGTCAATACTAGCATTTCTAAAGGGTAAGTCTGAAATACCACGTTTACACGGATACAAGCACCAGCGAACGAAATGGATCTTAGAAGATTGTTAACCATTGGTTACCTTGTCTGTATTGTAATTGTAAAATCTTACAATTTTGATGTAAGTAGTTTACTGTAATTCATAAATCATTGTGAGGTTTTTATTAATGCGAAAAATGCGACCGAGTTGTAAACGCAATGATTTAAACTCGCATTTTGAAATATTTTTATATGAATAAAACAGGATTTTTCTCAAAATCGTAAAATTTAAAATCGCATTTCAGTCTATTATGACAAAATCGCAAAAATAAATGCACCCAATGATTTCTGAATTTACAGTATTGTTTTAAATGTTTCATTATACTTTTACCCTCATAACAGCCTAAATACCGATGTTTGCTCATGCATTTTGAGTCCGGGGGTCAAAAGGGGGGGGTATAATGAGTTGTTTAGAAGAATTCAGACTTGATTAACATCAAAATATAAATTACAAATTGTTTGTCAATTTATTTTTTATTTTTTTGTTTGCATAATGGAATCCGTAATAAATATACAAATATCATGTTTAGTTAATTTATGAAAATTAATATTACATTTGAAATATATGATATAAGATGTATTAAAAAAAATACGGTACTAATTGTTCTGCACCAAATGCTCATTTTTATAATACAGTTTCCTCAATGATGGATAAAATATATGAAAATTCAAAGCTTATTAAAAAAATGAAGTTATATCAAATAAGATGTAGTTGAGATGAAATAAGGCAAAAGATAAAAAAAACATTACAACTAAAATGTTATTATAACACACTGATATTACAAATGTTTCGATTCTCAAAATGTTCTCACACTTATCGAAACAAGTCTAAATGCAAAACTAAAACTCAAAGAAAAATCCAATGATATTCATAAGGGAACAAAAGGAACAAACGAATCTACAGGAAACACCATTACCAAAAGAAAACTCAACTATACTAAAACGAAACGAAACGTCAATAGTACTCAACTAAAATGACTGAAAATTGACACATTTCATTTGTTGTTCTCAAGAATAGCAAGTATCAATTAACAGGCAAATTATTTCTTGGCGAAGATAGATATCGTTGTTAGATTATGTCAAACTTATTAGTGTTAAGCTTTAATGTCCCTCGTTTGCTTTCATTTAAACTGGCTTACAACAAACTACACGTAGTAAGATATGCTTTGTGTAACATGACATAAAAACAAAACATTGTGGTGAATATTCAGGAATAACGAAACTAATTATGGCTATGAAAACAGGAAAATAACAGTAATCATCGGTATTAAATATATTACGTATATTAAGAGTAACTATTAAGTTATTTGAAATTATGAAGACATTAGAATGACTCTTGTATCCTATGTTCATCATTTTGAAATACTGGGTATAAATGCAATGATTCTGATTGGATTTTCATATCTACAAATACCTGACTGTAATTGTTCCCTTACCTTTGATCCATGTTTTTGTCTTCGGCAGATCATGTTAAAAGTTCACAATGTATAGTTCACCAAATATGGAAGAAAGAAAAACACAAAGAGATATTTTTTACCTAAGTAATGTCAAATAGATTAAATGGAGTGATAAAGACAGTCAACCACTAAACGACTAACATCTTTTAATATTTGGTTATGAAACAAAACCATAACAAAGGTAGCATAAAAGGGGCTTCTCCGTTGACAGTGGTTATCTATTCAAAACATGTATTAATATGAACAAACAATTGTATTGACATTAAAGTTTTCAACACGTACTTTGCTTTTAGAGTACAAATTGCAGAGAGTAAGCACTTCACTATCATGCTTATAATTGAAGATGAAAGCAGCTTTGAATCATATATCATTTGGAATGTAATGAGTTATGATACATGTAACCAAATGTAGTCTCTATCTGCCCAAATAGAATATCAGTTTTCTATTAATGGTATTTTGGTGAACAATTATGATTACAATGTACAAGAAAACCCTGTCCAATGGTAGTCTCTGTATCAAGTTCTAGAATATGGCTTAACGATTGTCAATAGGAACAGAAGTTACACCTTTGGGTGGTTTTTTTTATTTGGGAGTTGTGGGATTTTTCATTTTGAATATACAATTTGTTGGATTTCACGTTTGTCAATTCTATTCCAGACTAATTACAGACCTATGAAAAACATATTTCTCGACGAATACACAAGAATGAATAAACAGCAACAACCACATTTAAAGTTAAACCAAATCCTTCAAGAGTATTATAAAAAGGTAAGTTGATAAATTATATTCTGCTTGAGCGAATAAATAATTCCGCATATAAGATGTTTGCTAGGCTCTTCTGGATGTAAAATGTACATTTAACATGAACGCTCGAATACATATGGTTGACAACCAGAAGAAAATGAGTTCTTAAAAATGTTCTTCGCTATTTGACCAAACAGTAGCTTACAAGGTAACCAAATTCGACTAAGGTCAAAGCAATTCAAATTGATTTTTTAAATTCCATTCGTCAGTTGTTGTTTTTTTTTTTTTTTCAATTGAATATTTTTAAAATGCTTAACATGCTTAAGACCTGTGGTTTATAACACAGCAGGGAGATAACACTGTAAAAATCAGCTGAACGTTTAAATCAGGTGTGTAAGTTCAATTTATTTAAATATTTTATGTTTTTGTAAAAGGTTGAAAGTGACATCTTGTCAAATTTTTGAAAATTAAACGAGCTTTTGAAAATTAAACGAGCCAAATTAATTTTGGTTAAGGCGTTTGGTACCACCTTAAGGATGAAATGGTTTTGCGTCTTATATAAAACAGAAGATGTGGTATGATTGCCAATGAGACAACTTTCCACAAGAGACCGAAATGACACATACATTAACAACTATAGGTCACCGTAAGGCCTTCAACAATGAGCAAATCCCATACCGCATAGTCAGCTATAAAAGGCCCCGATATGACAATGTAAAACAATTCAAACGAGAAAACTAACGGCCTTATTTATATAAAAAAAATATATATACCTATTTTTTATAACTAATTACCATTTGCAAACACGTTGAAAACAGCAACATGTAAACAATGCTGCTTGTTATTCAGATTAGCAAATTATTTTTTAACATTATCTAAAGATAGCTTTACAGAAAACATAGAACATACACCACTGTTACTATTATCTAACAATCAGCAAGTCTATGGCATTACTGCTATAGAAAGACATGTATAGGAAGTTATATAATTTTTTTTTTGTAGGGCATTCATGTACAGGACAAATACAAGAGATTTTCAGTATGCAATCCAGGGGAATGTTAGTAGTAACCGGAAAGGAAAAACAATATAAATAATTGAATTATGGAAGAAAAAATGCTACAGAAATACTGGAGTCTGTTATTTTTCAAATGAATTTTACAGTTAATTTTTTATGGAGTTTTATTAAATGAATTTTCAAGCAGTTTTATTTTTACATTTTGTGTATCGTCGAGTCATTTTGTATCCTCATTGCTAGAGAAAATGTAAAATACGAAAACCTCATTAAAGATACAAAGATACATATATATGGTATCAATACCGGCAATTCTCTGGGGGGACGGGGATAGAAAATTATGAGATTTATTATTATGTACAATGTACAGGCACAAAAACGTTTAACACGTTTGAGTATACTAAATACTTTAAAAAGTTTAAAAGCTCAAGTTCCATAGAAAATATACAATTAACATAACATACAAAAAAGACATCTAAACAGCTTGCATAGACAGATTAAGCACATGTACAAAGAAAACAATGCTCAGTATTACTGTTTCACAGATTATTCGCAGTTATCAATAACAAGCTCACAGTATCGAAACTATCGTCATGTATATTCAATTTGGTCTTATGTCAGTGGAATTTTCTACCACATAGATTCCTAAAGATATGGCATGCAATGGAGAACAAAAATGAATAGAATTTCAATACTGCGAAAGAAAACATTAACACTTGATTCACATTTCAGCTGTAAGAAACATATGCGAATTGATATCACTCTCACAGATGCAGTATCGTATATAATTTATCACCAATATAACTAAGATGGAATTGGCTGTTTTTATGAATCCTTAAGCTTTCTGTCATACAGATCCTGAAGACTTCAAAACCTTTTTTCTTTAGCATTTCAGATGAAGACTTGAAAAGTGGATAGGAGACACGAAATTAATAATCGTTCATGTTTATGATAAATAGCATTGCCACCGGTACATCTAGTTGAAAATAACTAGCCTAGTTATATCCTGGTTTTGCTCATTCAGTATTTTTCTATAGTTTCAAGCCTGATTTTTAACATTATTTTCCATTCCTTAAATGTTGTCGTGTTACATGTTTTGTCTGTTGTTAATTGTCTTTTGGTTATAGTATATACTGCTCTCTTGGTACATGTATCTTCTATTTTTGAATGTAGATTCTCTTTTATTCAATATCGTTATATAGAAAAATATTATAAATTAAAAACAATTTTAATAAAAAAAAATCAGAGGAACTGAAAAAAGTATAACATGGAAATGAAGTTTCTGTAGTAAGTTCGTTTCGATAAGGTACAAAAGGTTGACAAATATTTACTAAATAATTCGATATATTTTAACTCAGGCGGATGTTTCTATATAACTAGTGAAGTCGTATATGCTGCCATTGTGAATATTCTCATACTCAAGTAAAGCATTTCCTGCTTAGCTGATTTACAGTTATAAAAATTAAAATATGATTGCCAATAAGCCAAATCAACTGTCCATCAAATTTCAAATGAAATTGACACAAGCAATTATAGACAACCGTAAGACTTTCAACAATGAGAAAATCCCATACCGTAATCTAGACTATAAAAGACCCCAACAGGAAAATATGAAACACTTTAATCAAAAAACTTATTTTTAACAAAATATTGTGCTAAAAACCAATATGACAAACATGAACCAACGACAACCACTAAACTACAGGCTCAAGACTTGTTTGCAATTGATGCAGTTAGTATGTTCGAAATTAAAATAGAAAACAATAAGTTGTCAGAAAATATAGATCATAATCAATATGTGAAAATAAAAATACGTTAAACAAAAAGTTATTACAGAAATGAATGATTAACAACTTTCTATACATGAAATTAAAAATTGATCAGAAAAGGAATTTTGAAAATTGTCGACATTTTGTAGCCTGGTATAGTTTTACAATATGAAAATTTTTCTCAAAAGCGAACGCGCTTTTTTCTGATGGATGTAATCAGTATTTACATACAAAGACTAATGTGAAAACAATAACTTGTAAAAGTTGTGTTGTTTAACAATGAGGTTTCATGAATTGTTGGTACAAATAGATATAAGAAGATGTGGTATGAGTGCCAATGAGACAATTTTCCATCCAATGTACGTTTTATACATACAATGAACATCATATTTATATCGGGTAGTTTATATGAGTGAGGTACATTGTAGCAGCCCTTTTATTGAAATCATGTTCTATAATAACAAATATACTTATATTATTAGGTTAATTTGGATTTTGCTTTAATGATAGGAATGCTCTGGCATAAGTATACAAGCAAATGTTTGACATTTGAATACAAGTAAAACGGGTCAATATGATTTAAACTTCAATTTCAGCAGTTCCATTTTGGCTGAGAGATCTATCCGAAAAGTGGCTTTGACAATACAGATTTAGTCGACAAATGACCAACTTTTCTGATCAATTTGTTCAGTATGTTGGTCGTAGACCAATACCACGATATATATATGTCTACCTTCTCTAGTCATCAAACAGACACGATTAAAAATTTAGATAATATTAAAAATGGGAACAATTTTGTGTATTTCATCTAAGACAATTATGACAATAGCCTTGACCTTGACCACTTTCTTGTCTACTGAGTTGTTTCGTGTCATGATACTTCACATTGTTCTCACGTTCGAGAAATTCACATTTATCCAATACGCGACCCATGTTAATCTCGAATAACAATTAACGATTGATTTTTCTGAATGGGTCATATGCATGTTAGTTATGTTAAATATATTTTTAACTATCAGAAATTTTGAAAAACTGGAATTATAAAAAAAAATTCGTGAACTCGCTATAATGTCAATTAATGTATGGTTTTTTAAAGCAATTTGGCTGTCAGAAATTTTTATTGAGGTGGATAAATTCTTTATATACAGAACTAAAGGGTTGCATATTAAATAATGGCTGGATTTCAACACTCTTCAGCATTTTGCCCGTCAAGGGTGTACCGCCAGTTCTATAATTACGTTATTGTTGTTGAGATTTTATTGTGTAGATTAAGACAAGATAAAACATTAAAAGGTTTTAAATTAAACTAGATGATACAACCAAGACTTCAAAATTAAGATGACACCACTTTATTTTTGAATTCAAAACCGGAAGTTTCAGTAACTTTGAATGTTGAATGAAACACTTTAAAGTCTAAAGCCTAATCGAAATAAAACAGAGGGACTAAGGCTAGGTAATTTAAAGGCCCCTACAGATAGATAAAATTGAGAATGGAAATGGGGAATGTGTCAAAGAGACAAGATAGAGTTGAAAACATTAGGTTGCCACAAGTAGCGATAAAAGTTTGGGAAATATACTTTGGTCTTGATATAAATGAGTATAAAAATTAAACTTGTAAGGACTATATGAAAAATCTTAAAAGATAAATAAAGACTGGAATAAAAGATATTTACGAGTTCACGGGGTATATATCTCCCAATTGATACGATATTCCCGTGCTTGCATTTCCTATCATGATTTTCTTGATAGAGGGTTACTGCTCACAAGGAAGCTATTAAACCAAGAGTTCCAAATGGTGAAGTTGAAATCATCCCTTTGTAAATTTTACGGACGCCATCACGAGTTGGTTGACCGTTATGGAATAACCGTTTCACAAATGATATCGGATATGTTCCTTACGTCGTAACTACAATCCCCTTCCCTTTCATGAATTTGACCTACCGAATTAGACTATTTACCGGATTTGTAATCACATAAGCAACACGACGGGTGCCGCATGTGGAGCAGGATCTGCTTACCCTTCCGGAGCACCTGAGATCACCCCTAGTTTTTGGTGGGGTTCGTGTTGTTTATTCTTTAGTTTTCTATGTTGTGTCATGTGTACTATTGTTTTTCTGTTTGTCTTTTTCATTTTTAGCCATGGCGTTGTCAGTTTGTTTTAGATTTACGAGTTTGACTGTCCCTTTGGTGTATTTCGTCCCTCTTTTTTTAACTATAATAGGTAATGTAACTCGTCATTAATCCGAAATTGATCAAGAATACCTAGCAAAATTTAAAAAAGTATTATATAAGTTTGATATGGAACAATTAACCATAAAGAGTAAAAAGGGTCATAATAGGTAACAATCACCATGGTGGTGGGCTTTATAAAATGATCGACTTAAGAGATGTATAAATATAAGCGATAAATATTAATTGGGCAAAGAAACTCGTTGACAACGAATAATAATCACTCAACTAGAAAGTCTGACCAAAATTTTACTTAGATAAATTTTTGCAAGAAATTTCTAATATTCAAAATGAACTTTAATGTTAATTTGATGAATAAACTTAACAAATTAAATCCGTTTTTAAACTCACAAATATTCATAGCAAGGATAAATTCAAAATCTCAAAAAGAATCGTATCAACTATAAAAAAAAAACAGATTATATAGCAAACTATTTTGGGCAAATTTCTCAATTTCAAAAACAGTATAAACAGTAGAATAATACAATTTTATAATTGAAAATAAAAGAAAATTGAATCAAAATATGATTGTAGATACACTATCTTGCCATGCAAATTGTTTTTTTTTAATATTCTTAATTGATGAAAGCAATACCAAAACCGTGGTTAAAAGAGCTAATTTTAATAAATAGGAATCGAATAAAACAAAAGTTACAACAGACTGCGAATCTAAATTAAAAGATAGAAAAGCAAATAATGGTATCAAATAAAAAAAACATTTCTCCAACGACATTTACATTTTCCATCAATAGATATGCAAAACCAATAGGATTTCAAAAATGGGACAAAACGCCTAACTTATCAAACAACACAAGTAAAAGAGAACAACTGCTGCACCTTATCTTTACCGATATTAAAGATAATAAATTAAAAATGTTGAGATGAAAATGTCTATATAACATTTACCACCACACATTTGACTTTCTCTTGGAAAGTAACTAAAAAGTAAAAATAACAAAACTACCGAACTAAACGGAATATTCCAAACGGGAGGTAAAAAATCAAATGGCAAAATCAAAAGCCCAAACACATAAAAAAAAAAATGGGTAAAAACTGTCATATTCCTGACTTGGTACAGACATTTTCTCATGTAGAAAATGGAGGATTAAACATGCCTTTATCGCTATCTAAACCTATCACTAGTAAGATAGTCGCATTAAATTCCATCAAAATGAAAACGATGTGTGAACAAAACAAACATACACAATAGGCAAACATGTCACAAATAGGGTACTCCATTATGTTATAAATTTAATGTCAGCGAAAATTATGACTTTAATTTTTAACATGCAAATATCTGAAATCCTTTTGGAATCAAATAAAACTGAATTAAATTAACTATTACTCAATAAATTTAAAATACAGTGTAGGTCATCGTATAATATACATTATTACTGTATTAATGACTTATTAACAATTATTATTTTTACTGTATACTTAGGTTTTTATATATCCGAGCAAAAAACCATAAAACGAACAAGCTTATGAAACTTTTAAATAGGAATTTCTTCAAAATTACGAAATGATGATAAATAAAGAATGACACAGGTGAAATCTTCCATAACTTGGTTGCAGAACATATAAATTTATTTTAAACTAAAATTTATAATATATCATTCTTTTAATCTGTGGTATGTTATTATTTGTTGAATTATTATATATCATTATACATAGATTTTTGAAACCTAATAAACAACCACAACAATGGCGAAGTTTATTAGAAACCTATAATCTCAACCAGATAATTCAAGAAGCAACAAGAGTTACACCTGATTCTAGTACACTTATTGATCATGTTTATGTCACCAATAAAGATTTGATACTAGAATCACATGTTGCCAAATTTTCAATAAGTGATCATTATCCAGTTTGTTTTACTTGAAAAGAAAAAAAAATCCACTTATATCAAAAAAGATATTCATACTTTCATTTCTTACAGAAATTTAAAAAAAATTCAATGAGACAAATTTTCTAAGTTACTTAGCTATTACACCTTTTGATAAAATTGAACATGAAAGTCACCGAAATACACGTATTCAGATGTGGTATGACACATTTGATGCAGTTCTAAAAAAACATGCACCAATTGTTACTAAAAGAGTAAAAAGAGACAGACAACCTGAATGGTTCAATAATGAAATTGCATATGCCAGAAAAATGAGAGAGAAATACCATAAATTAGGAATGTGGTCTCAGTTCAAATATTGGCGAAACAGGACAAAACACATAATCGATGAATCAAAAAGAAATTATTATTCAAAGATGGTAAAAAATTCAAAAGCTTCTAAAGATTTGTGGAAATGTATTCACAGTCTTAACCCATCGCAACAAGAAAAGACATATGAACTTTTAAATGATCATGAAGATGGTGTTAAAACTAATAATGTCAGTGATATTTGTAATATTTTTAATAAGATTTTTACATCTTGTGTTGAAAACCTGAGGACTGACAGAAAATAATCATGATTATGCAAAATTAACTCAATTTGTACAAAAGAAATTTACTAAGTCAGAACAAGTAAAATTTGCAATTCCACCAGTCACAATAAATGGTATATTTAATGAGATGATCAAACTTGACATTAATAAATCCACCGGATCTGATAACATAGGACCAAAATTTTTTAAATTGAGTGCTCCTTTCATAACTTCATCTTTAACTTACATTTTTAACAGAATAATAGATACAAGTACATTACCAGTGTTCTTAAGAATGCAAGAGTAACCCATGTTTTTAAAGCTGGTGAAAAATTCATGGCAACAAATTATAGACCAATTTCTGTACTTCCCGTTTTATCAAAACTTTTAGAAAAGCATGTTTCAAAACATTTGTATGACTATCTACAAAGATTAGATCTTTTACACCCAGCACAGTCTGGGTTTCGACAAGAACACTCTTGCCAAACTGCCCTTATCAATATCATAGCTAAATGGATACAGGATATGAATGATGGTGATATAAACTTAGCAGTCCTGTTGGATTTTAAGAAAGCTTTTGATGTAGTAGATCATGATATTCTCTGTAAAAGACTTGAAATTTATGGATTTGATAATACTGCTGTTTCTTTCTTTAAATCATATTTGAATGAAAGAACTCAACAAGTACAAATGGTACTGCTCATTCTGAAAAACTTTATATCAAGTATGGTGTCCCCCAAGGCTCCATATTATGCCCCTTCTGTTATATCATACATAAACGACCTTCCTATTTATATGAAAAATTGTTGCACTGATTTATATGCCGATGATTCAACTTTACATCTTTCTGGTAATTGTTATCAAACTCTACATTCAAAGGTACAAGAAGATTTACATGGTGTTGAGGAATGGTGCAATGATAACAATATGTTCATCAATAAGAATAAAACAAAATATATGTTTATTGGAACGAAGCAAAAAGCAATGCCACATTACAATGAGAGTTGTTTAACAATCAAGTAATACAATCTTCCACATGCGAAAGTCTTTTAGGCATTAAAATTGACTCTTCCCTCACATGGACAAACCAAATTGACGTGATCTGCTCAAAAATTTCATCTAGACTATATCTACTATTAAAGATTAAAACATTTCTAAATCTAGACTGCATAACATTATTCTATAATGGTTATATCTTGCCATTAATTGATTATTGTTGTATAGTGTCGAGTAGTTGTAGCAGTGAGGGTTTAAAAAGGATATTAAAATTACAAAAAAGAGCTGCTAGATTAATACTAGAAACAGACCCTTTCGCTCCTTCTGCGCCCTTATTCAAACACTTAAACTGGATGACAGTTGAACAGAGAATAGAATATCACAAGTTTGTGATGACATTCAAGTGCATTAAAAATGATGCCCCATCATATCTTACTAATAAGTTTCATTATGTTTCAGACAGAAATCCATACCCCTTGAGAAATGCTGTTCAAGGAAACCTCATACTCCCTAAACCAAAAACAGAATTGTTAAAAAAATCTTCTATGTATTCTGGACCATTCTTGTGGAATAATTTGCCAATACCGTTAAGAAATATTACAAATGTTAATTCTTTCAAATACAAAATAACAGATCATTTATTGAAATCAACCTAGCTGTATAAATAACATTAAAAACTGATTATGTCATCATGTTTATTTTTTCATCACATTTTATCAAGTTGTATTGAACATTATTATCATACTTGACTTTTTATACTAATGTATCGAATGTATATGTTTGTATTTTGTTTGATTTTTCAAGATGAGGGCCTCAGGGAAGATAAGTTATATAGCTAACTGTGTAACCCTCTTAAGATAAAGTATTGTTGTTGTTGTTGTTGTTGTTGTTATTGTGTATTAACAAGTACTAACTTTACACTTGTTTTTGCTCTCTAATTTGTTTGATCGGGGAGTCACCGATGAGTCTTATGTTGACGAATCGCACGACTGGCGTATCAAGTTAAATGCTTGGCCTTGGTACCTTTGATGAAAATTTACCACTGATATGCTATATACTAACGTTATCCAGGTCGGGATAAGGTACCGGTACTTTGTGTATCCCTAAAAATTGTAGAATTTAAATAAAATTATATATCATGATCATAAAATTAAAAGATAAAGAAATTTTAAAAACAAATGTTCTCATTTTTTCGATGGTTTGTAAACAAAATATCGAACTCTATTTTTTTTCAATGAATACTTTTCCCAAAATTTACTCGATTTGTTGGATTGGTGTTAATTATTTAGACAGTTTTCATCAGCGATGTAGCGTGCCACTTATTGAAATATTCTATTATTATATTAGACAAAATAGGGAAACGTTTATGAGTTTTTTTTCTAGATAATTCGATTCTCTAGCATTCAGTAAACAAACAAGTCATTTCTTCATAATATATTCATTGGAGATGGTAAAATATCAGTCGTTAATCATAAAACAGATATTTCATAAAGGGCAGCCAACCAAGTTTACGAAAGGAATTGTTCACCCCTACCCCTTGGACCTCTTGTTATACTCGCATCTTTGTGAGTAGCAACTTTCAATCAAAACAATTATATATGGAAAAAATCTCTGAAATATCGTATAAACTATGAGATATATACTACATATGCTTGCGCTGCTGAAATGTTGCTATATAGAAGTCGAAATTTCACAATAGGGAACCGGGTAATTTTAAAACTTAAATTTATGTACTCCGTATTACTTAAGAGATATTTTTGATCTTTTGAACGTTTGTTTCAATACAAACAAAAGTCGACAAATAATCCCCTTTCCATATTAATATCTCATATGTTGGTCGTAGACAAATGCCACAGTATATCGGTCAAGATATTCATTCTACATTATCATCAAACGGTCGATGACAGAATGAATGTGACACGATTTGAATATGTATAGTTCAAAATCTGGGACCAACTATGTGTCTCTGATCCAAGGCAATAACGTTAAAGGCGATGACCTGGTCCACTTTCTTTTCTTAAATGTAGAACATTGTTTAATTTGAGGCCACTGCATCTGTTTCGTGACAAAATTCCGTGATAATTCACATTGTTTTCACGTTCATGAAATTCACATGTATCTAACACGATACATTTTACATCCCGTACCAATTTTACATTTTTTTTTAAGAAATGTGTTTTGTCAGTTGTGAATATGATATATCAAGCTAAATCAAAATAAATCTGGGACTAACATATAGGTATAAGTACTTGCATATATTTACAGGTACTGAAAGCATTTAAAGAATTTTTAATCAACTTGCTTTGGTTAATGCATTTCTAAATCATTAATTGGCTTTGACTGGTGGGTGCGTTTTTGCGAAACGCTTGATTTATATTTTTGTCTCATCAATTCCGTGCGAGTATTGTGATTTGAAGTCATCATTTGTTATCTGTGTCGTTCATCGTTAACTTTTTTCCACGAAATTATTCTAGGTGTGATATGAAGCATGTTCTTCTTATATCTACTGGCGAAATTTGTCTTCTATAATAAAGCACATAAAGACTAGCAACTGTCATTTTCAATATAATGGAAATTGCTACGTCTGTCGTACAAGTGAGAGGTTTAGCGCTATAAAACCAGGTTCAATCCACCATTTTCTACATTTGAAAATACCTGTACAAGGTCAGGAATATGACAGTTGTTGTCAATTCGTTTGATGTATTTTATCATTTGATTTTGCCGTTTGATTAGGGACTTTCCGTTTTGAATTTTCCTCAGAGTTCAGTATTTTTGTGATTTTACTTTTTTATAACATGTAGCATTATTGTTTAAACCAATGATTATAATAAACGTATAAATATCACTGAGTAAAGGCTGGCGAAAAATAATTTTATTTAGATTCGGTACATTAACAAACAAATTAAAAACAAATATTTTTTGTCAATTTTTGAAAATAAGATAACATACATCAATACATTAACAAAGAATGTAATATACATGCAAATACACAATAACAAATCAGCACGACTTTAGTGTGGAAAAGATAACATTACAAACTGGAAAAACAATAATATTGGAAGTCAATACTAAATTAAAGTAAAACTATCTATATACATTGTACGTTCGTTTTTTTAATTTCTAAAAATTAAATGAGCATATTAATTTGTTTGCCTACCACATAGAAAATCAGACAGCACACAGCATAAATATAAAACTCATGCAGACAGAGGTAAGCATATCAAATATGATTAATTTTATTAAAGGTGTATGTGCGCCTCATGAGTGTATGATGCAAACGCTCCTATGTGTAACGACTGTGGTTGACCTGCTAACTAAATTCAATCAAACAATTTAAATTCAGTTGCAAGCTAGTTAGTTTGGAAACATATACATTTCTGAACATGTATAAAATAAAATAAGCTGCAAGCAGAGCAGAGCAACAGCAATTAGAACTGTTACAGAAATTAACAAGAGTTATAAATATGTGACGATGTTTTAGTCATAGAGTGGTATGAGATGCAGTGTCTATACAAAATTACTCACTATATATGTGATGGTTCGAACTTATAGTATTTGTATGATGTAACTATATCTAAAGAGTAAAATCACTTTGAAAACTGGCTTAATATGAGAAAATAAAGAGTGGCAGGTAGGTGAAACTTACATAAATGAAGAGATAAATGAAAAATGAACAGATTGATGCCCGATTTATATAATTCTATTGCCGTCAGTCGGCACCAGAAGCGACGTAGCAGCGCATCTATTTTGGGTGGGCAAATAACCACTTTTTGATATGGGACAAGCTCTGACGTCCCACGGCCCCAGCTTGTCTGGCAAAACAGCCGTTGGACGTCAGAGTAATCTCGGTCGTGTTGTTGTTATAAACCTGTAATTAATGTTTGTTTAGCATTCTTTATGGTGGTTTAATCTATGCGAAACTGAAGGAATGAGAATTGAAAAATGTTGAAACACTTTTAAGATGACAGATTTGTAGAAGCAAATTGCTTGTATCTCAATCCTTAATATTATAGGGTTATTGCATGAATATTGGGGAATATTGTCCCAAGTAAAATTTTATATTGCACTCGCAAGCTCATGCAATATAAAATTCTACTGTATTAGGGACAATATTCCCCAATATTCATGCAATAACCCTTTTATTGTATATCAATATAATATTTGAAAGTAAAAATTTGTTTAAACTTAAAGTTTTTGTCGTTGATTACATCATGAATTTTGAGGATTCATTGCACTAGTGCAATATTGGAATTTATTGCACGCTAACTTTTTGTTACTTTCTGATGGAAATATTATATTGCTATGCAATAATATATATTATTTCTTTTGTACATGTTGTATAATATTGTCAAATGTTGATTTATCTGAATAAATATTGTTTAAACTAAACTCTCTAAAGTTTAAGAGATTATCATACAATTTTAAAACCAAACACAACTCTTTCTTTTTTTTTTCATCTTCATTCCCAGCAGGGATAGGGGAAACCAAATATCATTTTTGCATTGCTTGATCTCAACGAATAGAAAATAGGGAGTGTATGCAAGAAAAGCTTAGATTTAAAAAAAACAACAACAAAAAAAACAGAGACTTTTAATTAGTTTGATCTATTACAGATTTTCATTGTGATCAAGTCACTAAAACAAGTATTATGTTAATGCCAGCATTTATTGTTCACAAAGAGTCCTACACACAGGACGTAGTCAGTATTCTTGTTCAAGGTAGTATGAAACCTGTAGTACAGGATATTGCTTAGTGCATTTTTGAATTTTTTTTTTTACACATCCTATGTTCATCAATGCCGAATGGATTCATAAACCTTTCAATAAAGAGGAGGATTGCATTAGTCGCATTATATATAACGACGTTTAGGATGTTGGTTAACAATTGTTAACGTATTTAGATTCACTGTGGGGAATAAGCCACTAATAGTGCAAAAACACATTTTGTGGTGGTTAATTTCAGCTATTTATCAGTATTTGTTTAAAATCTATATTCTAGACAGTCAGAATCACAATGATGGCGAAAAAGAGTCTAGCACAAAATGACAAACTTCATTGTTAGTGTTTAATAGTGTGAATAATTTTGAATGCATCTTTTATCAATTTTGATGGTTTTTTTAATATTCTGCTTGTGTTCACGTTATATAACTGTTGCCTTATATATTATTTTCCATTTATAGAATATATGCCATGAAAAGTCAAAGTCATTATCTGCATGAATGTGAAGACTTCTCTATTAACCTGTTATCACGACTTTGTCAATCTATAGTTACAATGCATTGTGAATTGAACATATGTTCTATTCAGATGATTATTCATGATTATATATGTCTTATAAGACAACCAGTTTATAAACTGTGTTAGGAAAGGCAAATCAGGCATAAACTTTAACAAATCGGGATGTTTTTAAGGAGAAGTCGGGGTTTTGGTCAATATGTTGTCTAATATCTGTTTATATAACTGTTGTTTATTGTTGAGGATACCTTTTTTTTTTTTTTTTTTTTCCCAAGTTAATATCTTTTATTACATATCTGCTGTTTTAACAATTTACTTGGATTACAGCGTTTGCCCGAGTATCCCTGTTATTAGTTACTGAATTTCAAGGAAAAAGCTCGGTAAAGTATACTTAATTATTAAAGTTTTAATTATATAACATATACATTCCTTTAAATACAGTGTATACATATTAAGAATAAAATTCCATGGTATAAATCACGTGTTTACGGAACATCAATTTGCCTTCCGAATTTTTATTCATTTCCCATGTTTATAATCATTGACACAGTTATTTGTACTTGACCTTTTGTGCTGGATTAGTAACCAATTCATTCTCCGAAAGCTAGTGCAAAAGGAAGCACATGTTTGTTGTGAAAATAAATTGTTTGATTAGATAAAACTTGTTTGGTAGGTATTATATACTGTTCGTTAGCAATTTTGTCATAGAAACAAAATAAATGCATCTAGAGTGAAAAAGTGTAATTGTATCTGGAAATATAATAGAAACAATATAAAGAATAAAGAGTTAACATGTGATTTGATACCAACATACACACAATTACTTGAGGATATTTGGTGTAAAACAAATCAGTGTTGAATTATAATCATTTCAGTTTTTAAAAGGTATAATAGATAAAGTGTCTTGTTTTGTTTGTTTACACATACAAAAAATGAAAAACCAACAACTACAACATACATGTACAAGATAAAGTCTAGCATAGCTATTAATTTTCACTCATCATACATTTCAATTACATATATTTTTGAATATTTTTAACCATCTTACTTATTGTTTTATTTCTATACTCCATCAGATAATATCTGTATTTATATTCTTGTTTAAATATTTCATAAACATTAACTTGATTTATCTTATTATTTGAAATACAATTGCATTTGTGTAGAGTGAATAAGATGACTGTCAAGAGATAATTAATATCATTTAATGAGTCCTCTTCTATTTTATATCCTACTACTAAGTGTTTTAAAGTAAATATATGCTCACCTATATGAAGCTTATTTAATAGAATACAAATTTTATTCCAAAAAACTTTAAAATAAGTACATTCCATGAAATTGTGTTGATAAGTATCTGGTACCCCACACACTGAACACAAATTGGTGTTCTTAATTTTCCATGTGAAAAGATGTGTACCTACAGGTAATATTTAATGTTATAACTTCCATCGAATCATTTTTAATTTATTGTCTTCCAAATAATTGAAAATAAAACTTAATGTGTATTTAATTTTTGGTTGATTTTTATCTATATTTAGTTCTTTCCGCCATTTTGTAAAGCCTATAGGAATATCTTTACTTACATTTGATAGAATTACATAAATATCTTTATTATTATTTTTTTGTAAATCATATATAATTGCGCTTTGTTTTAAAGATAGTTGTTTTTTACACTTAACAATAGTTTTTTGGTGACTTCTTTTTTTGTAATATATCTGTCCAATGATTTGGCATACTCTTTCTTATTTGTATTATTTCAGCAATTCAATTTCTTTTACATTTTAACTTATTGAGTATGTTTTCTTTTGATATTGAACCTTTGTCATCAATTATGTCATTTACATAGATTATGTTGTCTTTTATCCAATGAATAAAAACTAAACTGTGCCCATTTAACTTTATGTATTTATTACCCCATATAATTTGTTGTCTGATGGTTCTAAAGTTTTCTGGTTTGTTACATTTGTAGATTGACCACCGCCATATTTTACCTAAGTTTTAAGTATTTCAAAGTAAAAATAAGGATTTTTTTTTTTATTTATTTATTGATTTTAAATTATCCAGATTCATGTGAAATATTAACAAATTTGATCCATATTGATTAAAGTATAATGTCGGATTAATTTTCCAATTTGACACATTAAAATTACACCTTCTTTTAATCTTTTCACCAATTGAATTTTTATTGCATCAATAAATTTGTCAATATCTATCATTCCAAGACCTCCCTCAGTTTTTGCCCTTTCGGAGTCAATATCTCAGCTGGGAAAATTTTGCTCCAGGCCCTGTCGACGACACTTGGTATAGTGGGTAGCCAAGCCCCGTGGACATGGACACTCCACCAATCAACTGGAACGCAGAGGGTTCCAAAAAGGGGATGAAGCGATGCTTCATCTCGTAGCAGGATGCTACGAAAAGGGGTTGAATTGACGGTGGAGAGATGAAAAGTAGTTAATAACTTGGGGATAAGAAGAGAAATTAACCAGTGGTGAATTTCGTAATGGTAAAAAAACCAGATGTGAAACAGCTGAGTGCCCCCCCCCCCCCTCCCAAGGAATTGAATAGGTATGTGGTTGTAAGGAGATGGACTTAAATGGAACATCTTGGACACCTTCAATACTTTACTGATAATAAAGATAGAAATAATTAACTATGTATTTAATCATATGAATCAGTTTTTAAAATAAAACAATCAAATACATGATATATAAAATACTCAAATGTTTAATATCTACAGGTATGTATTGTACATGTGCAAATGTACACTATATGGTATAAAATAAGAATAAAAGCAAAAATTATTTTACACGGGATATGACGTAATGTAAATATACAAGAATCATGATGATAACTTTTGTTGTGCTTTTTTAATTACATTTTTACTAGTTCTTATATAGCGACAATAACTATTAGAATTCCATCTACCTAATGTTTTAATTAAGTGATCATCAATATTAGATTTTCCAGCTGTTGTAGCAGCTCCAATTCGAAATGAATGTCCGTTAAAGGACTGAGGATTATATCCACATATACCCAAAAGATGCTTTAACTTGCTGATGAAAAATTCTCTTTCTAGAGCTTTACCAGATTCGTCAATAAATAAAGCACTATTATTTTGAAATTTAAACATGGTATTCCTTACAATCAAATAATCATGTAAAGCTTTAAATGGACCACAATCATGATTTAGCTTGTGAAGTTGAATATCAACACCCATCCTGAAAGGGTCAGTCTTAGACTCCTTTAAATGTAAAATAACATAGTCAGAATAAAATAAAACATCAGATATACATAAATTGTTGTTACAATCAAATGATTTTGACCTGCGAATTGTAAATTCGCCACAGTGTAAGAAACCATAAAAAGCTACTGTAAAAGCAGTATATGACATCTGGTCAAGAAAAGGTGAAAAAATTCCTTCTTTAAGCTTAACACATAAATGTTGAAGGATATCAAAAGTTATGGTTAAGCGATCTTTAATGATTGGTTTCTATAATCTTTTAATAGAATTTAAAAACAAGGACAGTCTATCTAAATTGTTACTAGAATTATTGAAAGGAGAACATATATTGTCCTTTAAGCATCTATGTCTAATTCCACATATGTATAGTTTAATTGTAGAGTACTGTAATTTGAGATGTTGAAAGCAATGTGTAGCAAAATATATCAATAGATCTTCTGACACTGTATGAGGCTTGCTGTCACTAACACTTATACCATTTAATAGCAAAAATTTAAAAAAATATTATAACCAGTCTCATCTGACACTTTTGTCCCTTCAGAAATAGAAAAATTCCATAATTTACTAACTGTTTCACTCAGTGCCACATTACTTCTGATGCACTTGGAACTATGATTGGACTCTGTACTGCTTTTGGGGCCAGGTTGTGAAAACGGATGATCTGTAAACGAGACAAGGCATCCGAAATTTGGTTTTTATAACCTGGAACATGTTTTGCACTAAAGTAAAAATTATATTTAGCCACACACCAAGTCAGCTGTCTCATCAATTTCATAATTTCTAAAGTTTTTGATCTCCCCTTTTTTACAATAGCTACAGTGGCCTCATTATCACACCAGACTAATATTCTTTTACAAGACCACTCTGGCCTCCAAAGCACTTCTGCTACAACAATAGGATATAATTCTAAAAAAGCTATTGAAAGGTTGTTTGTCAATGATGGTTATTTCAAAGGTCAGGTTGAATAAAAGAATTTCCCCCGAAAAAAGCCCCCAAATCCTATTGTTGACTCAGCGTCTGTAAATAATTCCATATCAAAGCTACTTGTTAATTCATTTTCATGAAACATAGTAATGCCATTCCAGTTTGACAAAAAACGTAACCAAAAATCCAAGTCTGTTCTACATTCTGTGCTTAAATGCACAAAGTCAGACAAATCTTTAACTGTAGTTGACAAATTAATCAAATAAGAAACAAAAGACCTTCCAGGTAAAATAACCCTGGAAGCACAATTTAAATGTCCCAATAACTGTAAAAGTTCTCTTTTTGTACAAGATGATTTGTGGAGTATTTTGCGGATAAAATTGCATATTTTTTGCACTTTATTATCAGGTAATCTGGTTTCCATTTTTTGTGAATCTAGTATGATACCCAAATATTCTAAACAAGTAGTAGGCCCAACTGTTTTATGACTAGCAATGGGAATGTTAAGCCGTTTAAATATTGTCATCATAATTGCCATTGTCCTCTCTCCATCTTCGTCGGGATGGTCAATTGTTAGAAAATCATCTAATAAATGCAAGATATGCTGTACCTTATAGTTTTTCTCAGCAATAGAACACACTGCTTGGGAGACAGTGTCGAAAATTTTAGGACTTGAACGGCATCCAAAGGTGAGTCTTACATAAAAATAATACATAGATTTCCACTTAAAACAGAACAGTGGCCACTGTGTAGGTTTGTAAGGACAAATTTTAAATGCATCGGATATGTCGTACTTGGAAAGACTTGCTTTTCTCCCACATTTTGAAATGATGCGGATAGCATCATCTATTTTCACATAAGACATAGAACAATCACTTTTATCTATCATGTCGTTAAAACTCATACATTCATCATTGTGTGGTGATGACAAATCTAAAATTAATCTTTTCTTATCTGAATATTTTCCTGTTGCTACCCTAGAGGGCTTACTCTAAAACGAGGAAAAGGACTATGTTGAAATGGCCCATACACAAAACGTAACGTCTTTGCTACTAGTGTTATTTTTATAAGTTTGTGAATATTTTTAAGGTACATGATGGTTTTGTCTATTACCTGTACATGTATGTGCTGGGTGACCTGTAGATCTACAGGTTGAGCAAACGTGAAGAAGGTTCCATGTTGTTCTGAAACAACCCCTGACATTATTATGATTTTTAGATACTTCTCTACTGTCGTTAAATACTCTACTACGACCTTGTTTATCAAGCTTGTTTTGCATGTTTGGTCTGACTGACCTGTTGTTACCTAAGTTGCTACATGATGATGATCAGAAATCTGCAATGCACAAAATTATGTGGCATGATCAACTTGATGACATAAGTTGCATGCATTTACTCTAATACCCCCACTAACTAGTGAAAGAATGTCACGGTCTCTTTTACTCCAATCGACCTTGATGTGTTTCTCTCTTAGAAGTGTAGCTGCCTTTGCGGAGAACAGCTTATGGTAGGTATAAAATTTATCTCCATAAAATTTATGAATCTGAATCGTATCTGCTTCATAAGCTCACAGCTCTTCACGTCTTTCAGGATATGACACACACACATGATTCGTTTATATATTCCAAAGACCTGAATAAAATCTTGTATATTCAGGTTCCTGTTAAGACGGGGGTCAGGCTTGCTTGATAATTTAACCTTTATTTCATCAGCAGTGATATTGTGTGCTTGAGGGTTTTCGTAATTTGATATTAGTAATGTAGTAAAATTAATATCGTTACCCTCAATAATATTCCTTTGAATATTCGACGACACAATATCAACGTTAGTGAAAGAATCCGATATCACTCCATTTCTTGTTGAACCCATTTCGGCACTGGTATGGTGAGAAAATGGTAAGGCACTTGTCGACGGACTAAAGCTGAAGTTGTGTTGTTCGGCGGTTCTTTGGGTTGTACCAGAAACTGGTATAAGCGGGACATCGGAAGCGTTCCGTTGTTCGTACCAATTAGCTAGATCGTAGGTCTTGTTCAAGGAATCCGGTGATGGTCTAATGTTGGAAACGGATGGTTGCACGCTTGCCATACACTGTGTAAAGGTGTTGACCATTGTTGATGTAAACAAAGCAGCCATTTTGTTTACATTGGAGTCCGCACGTACGTCGTTTCCGGTTACACTATTCATGCGCGTTGATGGGGCGGAACTTCCTTCGTCTGTGGGCGGGTCTTGAAGTACTTCTCTTGTTGGTTGCTTAATATGGTCATCCGCTGCGACGGGTGCACCTTCTTGAATGTCGTTGTTGTAAAGGCGCTCCTTGTTGTATAGAAGCAGTTGTTTAAGTACTGTTTTAGACCAGCTTTTTTGGAATGTTTATTCCTAACTTCCGCAATTCGTCCCGAAATTTTGCACATGTCCAATTTTCTGGATTTTCCATATCCCATTGCGAGCTTTGTGTAGCATTTTCTTCGTTGTTATATGGATGTTGTCTATTACGTGAACGACGGTTGCGTCTGGTCGAAGAAGCCATGTTATTTACTGAAGTTTTATAACCGTGAAATCACGAAACTGTTGAATAAAACTGATTCAAGTTCTAAAATTTCGGGAAATAGTAGTCCAATGTTGAATATTATTTACTAAAGTTTTTATAGCCGTAAAATCACGAAACTGTTAAATAAAACTGATTCAAGTTCTCAAATTTCGAGAAATAGAAGTCCAATGTTGAATATCAAGAAGTGGAAAAAACGAATTTAACTGCACTGAATATTATGTACGAGATCACTAATTTACGAGGAGTTTATAAAGAATTGTCTACAGTTCTTCTGAATAATCGTAATCACTAATAGGAAATGAAAGTCGTGTATAAAATACCTTGTGTCTCCAAGGAAGGAGAATGAAAATAAAGTTATATAAATCCGATTTCCAGTCCAGACAATCTTCCACAATAAAGTCTCAAGTTTAAACAGCAGAAAATCAGGTGTAATTAGAAAAACTGTAAAATGAAATTGAAAACTTATTCCTATAGAGTAAACGTCCTTTGTATTCAACAGCCAAATCAAAAGTGAGAAGCTGGCAGCCTGCAATTGTAACCTGAAAACATAATCCCTGATATCAGACAGACACGACCTTTGACCTTACAATGGAATCAACTGCCCCATCTCATGGAAGAAACCATTCCGTCTGAATAAACAACATTTATACTATGCATAAGTTTCAAAAAAATTTAAGAAAAACAATTAACATGAAAAAAACTGAGGGAGGTCTTGGAATGATAGATATTGACAAGTTTATTGATGCAATACAAATTAAATGGGTGAAAAGATTAATAGAAGGTGAACAGTCAAATTGGAAAGTTATTCCGACATTATACTTTAATCAATATGGATCAAATTTTTTAATATTTCACATGAATCTGGATAATTTAAAATCAATAAATAAAAAATCAAAAAAATCTCTAATTTTTACTTTGAAATACTTAAAACTTGGGTAAAATATGGCGATGGTCAATCTAACAAACCAGAATTTTTACTGTTCACCTTCTATTAATCTTTACATCCATTTAATTTTTATTTTACTTCGATTTAAAATAAGTCCTGATAAAGAACCAAATACTTCATTAATATTAAGTGACTGAGAGATTTCGTCTTTAGAGCAGAGAAACAATGTAGTATCATCAGCTAACTGGCTTATTATAATTAAGGCTGTGTGTTTTTCCATCTAACTTTATATTTATTCCCTTAAGAATATTGTCGTTTCTTATTCTACAGGGTAATATTTCGACTGCAAAGACAAATAAAATGGCGCTTAAAGGACATCCTTGACGAATTCCTCTAAAAATTTTCTGTGGGCTTGAAATCCATCCATTATTTGAGATACATGCCTTGATATCTACATACAAGGTTTTGACCCGTCCCAACATAGAATTTTCAATACCAAATTTTGTTAGTGATTGAAACATGAATTCACGCTCTAGGGAATCAAAGGCTTTGGAGAAATCTAGAAAAAGTATAGCTCCATCTATTTTTAACTTTCTGCATGATCTATAATGTCTTGTACCTGACGTATACTAAAACCTATATAACGGTTTTAAATGTATCCATTTTGGTCACTGTGGATAATTTTTGACATCAGAGGTTTTAATCTTTGGGCTTATGTATATGCAAAAATTTTAACATCAACATTCAATAGTGTAATTTGTCTGTAATTACCTAATTCAGTGGGGTCTCCTTTTTTTTAAATATTAGAGACATTAGGCCTATTTTTTGTGATTCAGAGAACATTCCTTTTTTATAGCAATAATTGAAGCTTTAATTGCATATTTCTTTAATTTGTCCCAAAATTCTCTATAAACTCTACTGAAAGTCCATCTAGGCCTGGAGATTTATTTAATTTCATTTGAAAAAATTGATTTTGTACATTCTTCTGTTGTTAGAAGTCCATTTAGAGAATTGCTTTCCTTTTGATTTTCAGTGTAATTGCTTTTAAGTATAAAATAGTCTATAACGTTTTCTATTTTATCTTTATAAGATTTGTCAGTAAGTATACTATTGTTTATTTTAAAGAACCCTTTACCCTTATTATCATTGGACATGTTAATTTTCAGTGAAATTGCCTGATGGTCTGTACTAGAAATCAGGGCTGGTCTTACATCTGTAGACTTTATCATAGTTCTCAATTCCTTACCGGGTAGAAAATAATCTATTCTACTTGCCTCATCGTCCTATTGCAAGTTTTATTCATTTATCTTATATTTTTTGTAGCTTAAAGCAAGTGATTTAAAACTAAATACTTTTGACAAACATATACAAGAACAATAACATGCATAGTATAAAAAAAAACAAATATATACATATTTTTGCAGGTACTTCGGATAAAATCGACACCATTTGATAATAGGATAAATTTTCTTGTTTTACATGAAGACTAAAATTCTTGGATTTAGTGATGCTGAAGATTTTTACAAGAATACATATGTGTGTGAGGATTACTATTGCTGGATTTTGACTAAAAATTCCTTCCCAGTATCTAGACGTGTATTTGTATAGTGATACAATATATTGAAGTCAAAAGTTATTTAGAACGATTTTACATGTACAGTGTAGTTTTTTCCAGGTGTAATTATGAACTGTAGTTAAAAGTTGCTGGGTTACTGTTTGATTCATGGATTTTTTTTCCTAGCTGCATAAGATTGGAATTTTGATATTCTTTCTCCAGTAGAACTGTAGGAAGTTATAATTTGTTTGCAAACTGTTCTTTTTACTATGATAATACATATATAAAGGAATTGATATTGCAAATTTATAGAATACTATTAGATATTTATTGTTTATAGGTATATACCTATTAATCTGATAAATAAATGTTATCTTTATTAAAGAACATTCTTTAATTATGTTTGTATTCTTTTCATGATCCTGTTGATAACACAAACCAATACTGGTTTTTTTTTCTATTACTCTTTGACATTATGTTATAAAAAACAACATTTCGGTTCCTTTCTATTTTACTCTTCTTTCTATTACTTCTTGAAAGTATGAAATCTAATATTCCATCACAATCATCGCTACACGTTTTGGTATTTTGATGATCCCTACTTGTTTCTTCTTTCATGTTTTTACATCTTCGTAAGTTAATGATTATGATCCAGTCCTCTCCTCTAAACCCTTAGCGGATGAAGAGAAAATTTTGGAGACATGAGGTAAAACTTTCTAATGGTCGCAGTATTATAACTGGCTGCATTCAATCAAAAAGCACCTTAGTACACCATGATCGCTTTAAAATTTAGAAAATGTAATTAGACAATTGCCACTGTTGTTTGTGTAACCCTAAAGCTGCCTACAAGGAAGGATACGAGTCAATATTGAAAGTGGTAATTCAAATTTTCTTTATGCAATTCACGTCCACTGTTTAATAAATTGAAAGATTTTTATCTACCGATTTTCGGTATCATACTTTCGTATTAAATTGGGTTCATTCATTAGACAGATATTCAGACGTCATCATTATTTTGTTAACCATTAATGAATAGTTTTATCTCAAATAACATCGGATATGCACCCATAACCACAGTGTCGTCCTCTTTTCCATGAACGATCGTTTGATCTCAGTTCTTCATCATTCAAAAACGTTCGATGGTGATTTTCATCTGACGGACAACAAATGGAAGTTTTTAACGACCTTGACAGGCTATAAAGCCCTTGTACGGTCGGTATTTGACGGAGTAGGTTCATTACCAATAGAGATAGGCCTCACATTGGCATGAAAATTAACAGTTGTAAAGACACAGATTTTGTGGTATTTTATTAGGACTTATTCAATTCTTTCTCAAAACGGTAGTTTAAAAAAAAAACCAGCTGTGTCTGTGTTCTCTACAAATCACCCATATTTATTTCAACCAACGATTGATGTTTTGCCTTTTTTTTCTTCAAATTACGATATGAGCGCTACCGACTACAAATCTGATATGTAAACTACACATCCTCAATAATATTCCATTTAACTTGGGTAAATATCGGAGTCGTTTCGTAATCTGGCAAGCTGTTTTCTGTTTAGGGATAAAATTACCTTATACCGCGGATACAATTTGTTTCATGTAGTAGGCGTCATTGTTAACTCGTTGTTTCCTTTGAAATTAATGTACTTTGGCAATTGTCTGTAATCTTGTTATGCATACAGCATTGTATTTCTTTTCAAACGTTATATTTAAAGTTTACACAGTAGTTGTATGTTAGCTGCGTTGAAGGTCGTTTTTTTTTTTATTCAATATGCATACCCGTAGCCAGAGGGGGTTCGGAAACTCGTTGGACCACTCTCCCCCAATGAAAATAAATAAGCACTATTAAAGTCAA
Source organism: Mytilus edulis (assembly GCA_019925275.1). NCBI lineage: Eukaryota > Metazoa > Mollusca > Bivalvia > Mytilida > Mytilidae > Mytilus > Mytilus edulis. The sequence continues at coordinate 90,791,938 of CM034357.1, read as the reverse complement.
CGTAAAGTTCAGTTCTCGAGTTTAAATAACCCCCTCTTGGAAATTCCTAACTACTGGCCTTATATGTTATTTTTAAAGTAACGACACCTACACTATTGCGCTATCTGTTCCTATATGTATTAAATATTTGTTGTTTTTCATCCAAATGCACCGGAACTATTTTTCTTATTCATACATTAATTATGTCACATTTTTATTTATTTGCCCCGTTGGTGTGTGTGTTTCTTCTCTTTTCTTTTTATTTTTGCAGCAAGATTGTCGACCAAGTTAGTAGTATATTATATGATTTTAATTCAACTTGTATAAAATACTTTAATTCGAACTGTCACCTGCACTGTCATATTAAGTTCCATAAATCATCACAGAAACTAAAGAAAACATTTCAATGGTGGCCATTTAAATTGATATAACTGTGATGTGTGATTAACTTCGCTTTAAGTTTAAGGTTGAGAAAAATAATAAGATCCCAATACCTGCGTCAATTCTGGTATCAAGTGTGCAGTTTTGTTGTTTCTGGTCAATAATTTAATACTTTTTACACAGATATTTTAATCATTATACCTTTTACTTCTTATCATCAAAATAAGAAACATACTCCATGATTAAAAGGAACAATTTTGTTTTCATACACTTTTGTGCTTAGGAGGTCTTTTTATATCAATATTATTGGTTACTGAACTTTTTACTAATTAAACCATTTAACAAAGTAGAAACATACACGAACAAGCATAAAGTATATAAAGATGATGTGGCATGATTGCCAATGAGACAACTCTCCACAAGAGACCAAATGGCTCAGAAATAACGAAAATCAAACATTTTTGCGGTTGTCCCAATTCAGGAGCCTCTGGCCTTTGTAAGTCTTGTATGATTTTTAATTTATGTTTCTTGTGTATAATTCGAAGTTTAATATGACGCCCATTATCACTGAACTAGTATAAATATTTGTTTAGGGGCCAGCTGAAGGAGTTTCTCGCTGCATTGAAGACCCATTTGTGGCCTTAGAATGTTGTCTGCTCTATGGTCGTGTTGTTGACTCTTTGACACATTCCCCATTTCCATTCTTAAGTTTATGTATATAAAGGGACACTATATAGGTGCAATACCACCGAATCATGGTACGTCACATCCGGTTGTATAGGAAAATATGTCGACAAAATGCAGTAAAACATTTCTGTTTCATAAACATATGTATTGGTTATTTCAAAGCACAATTATCTTTTTTTTGGGGTTTCTTTAGAATATTTTGTCAACTTGATGTTACATGGTTACGAAATCATGTACACAGGTTAAATAAGGGGCGACATTTGATTGGTTAACTTCCAATGATGGTTCTTTTCTTATATGCAATGAAATGTTATGTGAACTTTTTCTATAGTACTGAATAGGATAAAGCTTTACTCATGCCAAGTATTTCTTTATTTGAAACAAAGATAAATTCTGCACATGTTTTTGAAAAGTGCAAATGTAACAAAGATTAATAGGGGAAAATCAATGGTTGTATTACACCTATACATTTTCATCATTTATTTAGCTATTATTTGGCGATATCAAAGCGACTTTTTGTAAATATTAGCATGAATGTCTATTCTATTAAATACTTAAAACATTTTGTTGTGGTGAGCTGCTTTAAAATATTGTTACGACTCCTATGATGAATCATCACAGACCACATAAAAACAAATAATTGTATTTTTACAATCATGCCAAAGATAAGCCAACAGTTAAATAAAATGGTACAATGTTCATAATGACTTTCATTATTTTGTTTATTAGTTTCTGCAGTGACACCTTCCGTCGACACAGTGGGCATTTCTGTCATGGCAATCGTGACGGCATTCGTCGGCGGTCGTGCACGCTAAAATGAAACAAAATTATATCATTATATACCATTTATATTTTTAACATTGTTTCCAAGAGCCTAAGTTAGTTTATTTCAACATTTAACATAAAAGAAAATTAAAAAAAAGAAGCAGAGAATGAGTGCGCAACTATCTATCCAAATATGAATAATAGTCTAAATACAATGCATATGTACCATTTACTTTTAAATTTGCTGAATATAATATACAGAATGAGCCTTTTATAGCTGAGTATGAGGTATGGGATTTGCTCATTGTTGAAAGCCATTCAGTGATTATTTCTGTTTTATTTGGTTCCTTTGTCGAAAAATGTTAATTAGGTATTTGGCATTGTCAATAATGTCACATCTTTTTATATTTATAAGATTAGTCTATTTTTTATTTTAGAATTTCGAATCAAATGAATCTGCAATGGTAAAAGAAGATGTGTTATGATTGCAAATGAGATAACTCTAACAAGCAACTAATGACACAGAAATAACAATTATAGGTCACCATATGGCCTTCAACAATGAGCAAAGCCCATACCGAATAGTCAGCTTTAAAAGGCCCTGAAATAACAAATATAAAACAATTCAAACGAGAAAACTAACTGCCTAATTTATGTACAATAAAATAAACGAGAAACAAATATGTAATGCATCTACATAGAGCAACCACTGACTTAGTCTCTTGACCTTGGACAATCACACACATACAGAATTTGGCGGGTTTAAACATGACAACAGGATACCAACCCTCCACCTGACCTGAGACAGTGGTGCAACAGTAAAACATAATACCAAACTATAAAAATCAGTTGGAAAAATCTCATCAGATTGACACAAATAGAAATACATATCACAAAAAATTAAAGTGGACGTGGCTGGGTACTTGTATATCCCAACAAAAAAAACCACTAAGTACATATCTGAGAGTACTCGCAATTACATGTACTGACAGCTAGTTTAAAGCCACTAACACTTAATAATAAACATCATGCAATCTAAGACTAAATTATCAATCAGTACACATCCCACATCCTATGGATGTAGTTAAAAAACGTCATAAACAGTCTGCGAAAACATGACCTTATGCATGATCTTTGTTTCTTAAGGGGGTTCGCGGGTCTAAATCATTTATATAGGATTTCTCTTTATTTTTCTATAAATGAACTTTATCTTATAGTTAATAGAAAAATAAAATAAAAAAATGGGGTCACCGTTCATTTGCGCTCACAATCTCCCTTCGAAAGAAGCATACATCTTTGTAAAAGTGGTTTTTTTCTGTTGAACTTATAGGAGAAATAATGGTAATATCGAAATAAAAAAAAGAAATTTATTACAGAAATCGCTCAAATTTTACAATTATTTAGTTTAAGTACAGCATATATCGAAATTATATTAAAAAATATAGGTCACCGATGAGTTAAAAGAGACATCTCTATTTTAAAGCCAAAAAATGGCATTTTTCCACCAAAGGGAGATAATTTGGAACTTTTTAAATAATGTTTACATTTTAAAAGTCATCTGGGGCCAACAGGAATTATTTTTTTTAAATATTTTTTGTTTTTATATGATAAGTAACAACTACAAAAGGTAATAAAAAAAAATTGTAATGAAAAACAAATGTTTAATTTTTTTCTGAAATGTTTATACCCTCGAGCCTCCTTAATTAAATTGGGTATTGGAGAAATTATAATTTGAGCCGTGCAATCAACGAATATATGGGTGAGAGTTGAATGACACGGGCAACCAAATCTCTAAATCATTTTGTTGTTTACTTTATATTCACCGGGGCTTTTAAACTTTAAAAAAATATACAGTTCTACATCTGTTTATTTGTTAGCTTTTTTATTTCCATTAGATAATAATTCACTAAGATTTAGAAGTAAGTTATAATTGGAAGAAAAGCCATAACATATATATACAATAACTAGAATTAAAACTTACTGGCTCCACTTGATGTTGTACAGGTACATTCGCCATGTAAGCACACGAGGTTGGCATTTGTAGCACACGTTGTAACATGGCAGTCATTCGTTTGACGGCACTGTTCTCCCATTACGGCTGTAAATACAAATTTCAATAATATTTATTATGGTAATACAAAGTTTAACGTGCATCTTTTATTTTACATGTATAACATTAATACTAGTAAACATAAAAGAAATATTCCAAATCAAAAACATTTGTAAATGGCGTCGACAGTAAATTATTTGACAAAACAGATATAAATTGTAAATACATGGTTATGATTTTACATATTAAGTAATGTATTTTTTAAGTCCTCAACAAAAGTTTTACGTATGTCTACAAAAATTAGAGGCACATTTAGAAAGATTTGTTAGGTTTGAAATTATTAATAAATTGTAGGATTTGGCAAAGCTTAAACAACAACATAAATTACAATTCTCATAAATGACATTTTGGTCATCTTCAGCTACTTTATATATGTTTGTTCTTTCTTGGTAAAGTTTATTCAGAAACGTGCTTCCGACGAAGTACGTTGATAAAATGTTATTTTCGTTTATAATTTGCGTTTAACAATGAAAAAGGTAGGAATCATTGATCTAGAGTGTTTCATGTCAAAGTAATTTATTTATATCCCTATCATTAACAGTAGTGTGATCTTTACGCATAAACAACAAAATTATGGGTGAGGAAAATTGACTGACATCAACCCTGCACTGGCTTTACGGTCACCTTGTGCTTTGGTTAACTGACACAATGTGTACGTGTCTCAATTCACTACCGACATATTATCGCGGGTTTGGTGTTTATACATCAAAAACATTTGCGTATAGAATTTGTAATAATCTATGATTTGTGCGCATTAATTGTTCAAGAGTTGTTTCGTTTTCCCTATTTTACAGGTGCAGAGTCACATAGTTCCCCGGAATACATTAGTGTACGTAATAATTTTCGCAACATTGAAATTAAACACAAGGAAAACAATCAAATAAAAAAAACAAAAAGTATATTTTAGTTTGAAATACAAGTTTCATAATACTGATATTATCAATGACTGAAAATGTTCGAAATAAATAAATGAGTAATATAAAAGTTATCTTACCGACACAAAGAGCCAAGCACAAAATGACGAATTTCATTGTTAGTTTTTAGTTTTGTGAATAATTTGCTATGCAACTTTGATCAACTCGTGTGTTCTTTTTATATTATATCGATGTGTACGTAAGACCTGCAATGCTCTTACATTTTAGATAATATTCCCTAAATAGAATATGATGTCATGAAATGTGAGGGTCAGTCTATGCATGTTTAGTAATGATCACGATTTATGTAATATGTAAACACAATGTGTTGGGAATCGCACGGTGGTTCACAATTTAACCGTACTAAGGCTGTCTCAGAACAAAACCAAGCCATAAACTGTGAATAATTATTATTAATGTGATGGTTGATATATATTTTGAATGCTTTTGTTTTCTATGACGGCTGTATTTGTCAAGGTTTCGGCTTATTGGTAAGGTTTTGAAAAACACTTCCATTACACTATTTTTGAAGACCACATGTCAAGAGATTTACAAACCCTATAATGATATTGCTACCGTAATATAATGGTTCTGCCACACGTTACCAGAAACATATGCCCTATATTAAGTTGCTCAAATTGTTTTTATCGTTTTTAACCTCTCTCAATTTGATTTAATTTTTTCTGTACAATACTTTGTGAATTCAGATGAAGGAAACATTGCTCACACATTAAAATGTCTGGTCTACTGCCTTTTTTATTTCAAGAAACAATATTTTTATTAAGAAAAAGGCGGATGTAATTGTCACGATGACAAATTTAATTGTTCATATGTTACACTGATTGTGAATTGCAGATCTTTAGAGCACTATTGAACAATAAAGAGATGTGTTACGAATACAAATAAAACAACTATGCACTAAAGTTAAAATGAAGTGAACTCAAGCAATAAAAGGCAACTGTACAGCCTTAACCTTTTAGAGAAAAACAAACATTATCTCATAGTTGGTTATAAAAGGCCTCGACACAAAACATGTGAAACAATTCAATTGAGAAAACAAACGAGTCGGACATGATTTATATCAAAATAATTTAAGGAAAAAACAAATATAAAAGGTCTCAACCAACGATAACCACTGCAATGCAGGTTCCCGACTTGGGACAGGTACATACATATTGTGATTCGGTCAATCTTTGACGGCGCTAACGTCCCCATACCCAGGACAATGGTACAATGGAAGAACAAACTACAAATTATTTTCAACAATTAACAAATATGAGAGACCGTAATAAACAAACAAACACTCAATTATCGGCCCATGACTTGGAAAATATCTAAGATATCGTTATCTCCTGTGTGCAAAGTATTTCAGAATTAAGTAGATCATTTAGATTGGAATTTAAAAGAATGATAGATTCATCTGAAAGGATTCAAGTACATTTACCACACCAAGGCCTCGAGTATTAAATTGAGATAATGTAATGTGAGAGTTTAAACGACATTCACATAAAGCGTCACGTATTAGTAACATATACAATGACCTGGTTTGGATTAGTAGTATATGAATCTCAAACAGGAAACCAAATATTTTTAATATGGGAACGCAAGAAATTCGTGACTATCGTCATTAGAAAGGTTTCACGTTCTTGCATTGAAGAGAAACCCTATTGACACTTTAAGTTATATCTGGAATATAACCTGTTACTTCTAGTTGCCGTTGAGAATCATTTTTATTTCATTCATGATTAGTGACTAGTATTTCAATAAATAAAGACTAAATATATACATAAAAGAAGGGCGAAAGATACCAGAATTACATTCAAACACATAGATCAAAAATAAACTGACAATGCCATGGGTACAAAAGAAAAAGACAAACAACAATACACAAAACGCAAGTTAGAAAAATAAGACTAATTAGCCGCACGTACCCCACAAAAACCTAGAGGTGATCTCACGTGGTTCGGAAGGGTAAGCAGATCCTTCTTCACTTGTAGAATCCGTCGTATTGCTTATGCTATTACATACCCGGTAAATAGTCTCATTCGGTAAGTGACATTCGTGGAAAGGGAATGGGATTGTAGTTACGATATCAGGCACATATCAAGTGTGAAATGTTGCTTCAAAGAAATTCAAAATTTAGAAGATGTAAATCACTATTGTGTCGTAAAGTTTTGTTTTCAACGGATCATACTAGTCTATTTCTAGATTGTCGTGAATATACCTTAACTGAATCTGTTGTATCCTTTATCTCTAGTTTGATGGGATAGTAAGATACAAAGTAGGATGTATCCCTCCCTAAGACAAGTTTCTACGTTTGCTATTATTTTTATGGAACAAAGCAATATATACTCTTTCGATTTATATTTAAGTTTGGAATAGGGAAAACTTGTGTAAAGTGTAGACATGTCAAATGTATCAATACTACTGCAAGATGAAAGATTGTATGTACTCTAAAAGATCTTTGGAATTTTTTGTTTCCACATCTGATTCACGTCACCTTTAGAATAGGCAGATTCACAATAACTTTGAAGCCCGCCTTTGCTGATATCATTATTAAATAATTTATAAGATGTTTATTGTAGCACTTGTAAGACTCATCAATATACCCTTGTTTGTAAGGACACCTCTGTAGTTTATGTATTCAATACGGTGATGGAAATTCCAGTTCTTCATCTTTGGTTGAAACTCCAAAGGAACATAACACAAACCTATGCGTATACAGAATTCCCTCTGTAGTAAGTGTCGTGGGTGTATATCCAAGTGCATTGTTAATACTTAATTCATTTTTTTTCAAACAGTTTATGTTTTGTAATTAACAAACAAATACGATGTTGTTTGGGGCTTTACTTAGTTTCGGGTTGTTGTCAGGATGTACTACTATCCGGTCACGTCCAATGTGTGTTTTTTTTAGATGTATTGCTATTTGTATCAATCTTATGAGTTACGCCTTTTTTAACTGATTTTTCAAGTTAGTTTGTTCTTATGTTATACTGTTAAACAACTTTCCCGGTTTTTGTGAGGGTTGATCACCCGTTAACCTGATAAACCCCGCCAAATTCAATAATTGCCTGTCAAAAGTCAGAAGCCTGTATTAAAGTGGTAGTTGGTTTTTTGTTCTTCATCATATGCATTGTTTCTTTATTTTTTTTCTTCAGTTTTATATTTTTCTTTTGTATTACGTCCTTAGATAAGTGGTCGGTTTAGGTGCCTACTGCTATGTTAACTCCGCTTCATTCTGTATGTTTATGTTTCAAGTCAGGAGCCTGTAATTCAGTGTGTGTGTTTTGTGTTGCATATTCGTTTTACTTTGTGTTTTGTATATAAATAAGGCCGTTATTTTTCTCGTTTGTATTTGTTTACATTTGTCATTTTTCTAGCTGACGAAGTAGTGTATGCATTGCGCAATGTTGAAGGCAGTTCGGTAAATTATATAGTTGTTAATTTCTGTGTCAATTGGTCCCTTGTGAACAATTGTCGCATTTGCAGTCATTCCAAATCTTCTTTTCATAATAAACTATGGTTTACGTATTTTATTGAGTCTGTGTCTTATGTAAATAGGAACAAATTGGCAAAAATAAAGATTAACACATGTTCGTGGTCTTACGTCTTTAAATGGCTGTGCATGATCGCATGATCTGCAATTTTACTGAATTCGAAGCTCTGACTGAGATGTAACATGTATGAGGTTTTGGATAGAAATTATTGCTTAATATTACTATTTGGGACCCCAAAGGATTGACTACAGGTAGGTATTGGCTTTATCAAATACAATGAAGGTGTCTTCTAGGAAAACAAATGTGGCAAATACGCTCCTCTGTGTATATTGAATACATTATAAATTTTTGTCTATTTTTTAACATATTAAAACTATACCCATACATGTTAAAAAACGCTTTGTGTATTTTTTTGAAAACGACATGAATGTAATGGATCACCCTGTTTCTATCATCTCTTGTATCTGTCACCTACCATTTTCGACTAAAGCGGTAATTTACAAACGTGTGTTGCGGGTTATCATTTGTGACAATGTCAAGACTTAATATGTGATTACGTTTATAATTCATAGTTATTTCGGCTAAGTGGTATTGCTGGTATTGTCAACAACACATCTGTGCAAAATCTTTTAACAAAAAGTGCATGAATACGGTGATCCCAATAATTGGAAACAACATTCAAAAACTTTACGGATTCAACCGAATATTATATCAGATTAGCTCACTTAAAGCGAACTTGAAGCAGAACGATTTAAGAACGTTGCGTCGTTGAAACAAATTAAAATACAACAAAATTAATGACTCTTTAAATATGTTAATTCTTATAATAAACAACTTCCTATGTATAAGCAAATATCTAAATGTATAGGTGTGAAGATGCATATAAACTGTACATTTGTAAAGATGGCTATAGACTGCATCTATATTTCAGCCGTGTATCACCCTCACTGGGTGGATCTATCATATAGTTGTTACTCGTTAAGACGTACTTATCAAAATAACTATTTCTGTGGCTGAATCTTACGATCCTTTACGATAGCAATATATAGCGTTTAGTTAATCTGTAATGAATTCCTACTTCATGTATAATATAATATGAACTGTTTTAGAACTATAGCTTCTGCTTACGGGAGAAGGTCACACTAGGCCTACGAAATCTTATTTATTAGTTCTGTATATGTCTCCGAGTGGTCTAGGGCGATGAACACAGTGCAGGCGGTGTAGTCTCGATATCAAAATAGCATGAGTTCGTGGTATTTTGTTCATCTAAGATTCATGTCTTCATTTTCGATGTTTATGTTATGGTTTCGGTTGGATAATCTGTTATGTCTTATCGTTTGTAGTCCAAATAATTATCAAATTCCCTTCTATAACCTCATTGTCATGATAATTCTTTGTTATATAATTAGTTACGTAAGCGCGTGTCTGGTTTTTTATATCATGTGATGTGTATCGTTGATGGAATATGTTCGTTGTAGTTTGCAGTTTGCATCATGTGCCGACTATTACAGCATTCGTGTGTGCGTTTCTCTGTGATGAATGTTCTGGCGTGTGTTTGGGCTGTATGATTGGCAATTATCGTTAAACAGTGTCATAAAGCGGGAGGTTTAAGTAGCGATTAAACCAGGATAACCCACTATTTTTTTCTTCAAATGTCCTCCAACAAGTCCGAAATATGACAGTTCATATCGAATAGTTCACTTATATATGTGTTGGCTTCTGTATTTGTTGCACTTTAATGTTCCTGGTGTGCTTTTTATTTTCCTGTTATAGTTCATGTATTTCCCTCGGTTATGGTTTAAACCCAGATTTGTTTTCTCTCAATCGATTTATAACTTTTGAACACCAGTATATACTACTGTTCCCTTTAATAAGCAGAACTTCTGCTTTTTGCCATTATGTTAATCGAAATATATGTGTCGCCTGTTATGCAATGCATACGTTTAAGTAGACATTAATAAAATCACATATTATTCGGTATTGGTCTTTAATTAATATCTAATGTGTATATATTGCACGACATGTCATTTTTAGGGTAAATCTGATGTATCCTTGTTTATGAAATAAAATGCAAGTATCTTTATAAGTATCTTTGTTTATGAAATAAAATGCAAGTATCTTTATAAGATATTGAATATTTTAATGGCTAAAGTAACAAAGTTATCGACCATTATTCCCGCCATGTCTGCAGTGACAACGTCCGTCGATACAGTGGGAATCTCTATCGTGACATTCCACATGGCAGTCTTGGGCTGTCGCGCATGCTGAAAAAAACCAAAGCTCATTAGTAAGTGTACATGTGTGAATAAGATTTGTTTTACCATATTTTTCTGTGTACAGTACATACATGTAGCTAAATACAAATTGTCAAGAAAATGTTGGTTTAACTTTCGCTTAATAACCGCATTGATCAATCATGTCAATGTTCGGCTGTTCCGGTCTCGGATTATGAGCGTCTGGATTTCTTTCATTATGATTTATCAATTAATTCAGAACTGTTCAATAGTTTATAAATCTGAATATGCAAATTGAGATTTTACCTACCTAGTACGTAACATTCTATTACATGGAAGACGAGTAAAATCAGGTAATGTCATCATTTTAAAGTTGTAGATTAAATTAAAAAGTTTTAAATTAAAACAATTTTTTTATCGTGATTTCTAACTTATAAACAAATAACATTTGATTGCAAAAATATCTTTCGGCGTGATTAACATATGTCTTGTGTGATTAAAGGCAGCTTTTTGTTTTTATTTTGCATTTCTTGAAATCACATGATATGAGCATGTCTCTAATCAATGCTTTTCAACAAGACAAAGTAGGGAAATTGCAAAGTTTACTTCTAACGAGAGTTTTTTTCGTATATGCAATGAAATTTCATTAGTAGGCTATATCAGGCCAAAGGTAACGTAAGGCCGTATTTGACAACATAAAGTTATACGTAGAAATGTGTGTGGTACCATCAATAATTTATTAATTTATTTGCCTGCACAGAGAATTATGAAAATGCAAGTCTTATTAAATCAAAAGTAGCAATTTGCTATCGGTTTGAGTTCGTGGCTTATACATTATATTTTAATGTAAATTGTGTTCGTAGTACATTGCTTATAAACTTATACATTTGATTTTTTCAGAATATCATTGCTCCGGAGAATAAAATAGACAGAAGTATACAATTAAATCAATAAAGCAATGTATCAAATAAAAAAGTCTTTTTTTTTTTTGTATTTAAAACCAATTATTGTTTCGTTAACAGAACATAACAGAAAATGAAATACAATACTCATGTTTCTTATCAACACAAAGATGATGTTATCAGAATGATAGTGTCCAATAGATGTAGGAGGGGGCGTTAAGTGATTTGATCATATGTTATTTAAAAACATGATACATGCCGGATATCTAGTTTAGTAATGTTAAGTAACGATATATTGGTGATAATGAATGTAAATGTCTTACTAGATCCAGATGAAGTCGTGCAGGTACATTCGCCACGGATACACATAATACTGGCGCCTGTAGAACACAGTGTTAACTTGCAGTCACTTGTCTGTTGACATCTCTCAGCCATAACAACTATAACAATATAATCATATATACAATTTACACTTTATCAATTAGGAGCATCAAATGCACTTTTCATGGTTAACCTTCATTTGACAATTGACAGGCAATGCTCTATAACTATTTGCACTGCATTATTACTAAAATATATTTGGTGTATTCAAAGAACTATTCGTGTCTGTTCATCCGGTACAATTAAACCAACATATTTAGAAGCCATGGATGTTCTAGTAATGACATACATGAGGATATACTTTGAAAATTGATACGAAAAGAATAGTTTAATATATTTAATATTAAACTTCGAGTATTATTATTTAAGAAATCGCAAAGAGTTTTCCTAACTGTTTAATGAGTAGGCATTTCACTTAAATAATGGTATATAAGTAGGAATATGCAGCCATACGGTGACCTAAAGTTGTTAATTCCTGTGTGATTTGGTCTCTAGTGAAGACTTGTCTCATTGTCAATCATACCAAAATTTCATTTTTATATTTCGAACGATTACAGCTAAAGTAACTTAATTCTTATGAACAAGAAAAAAACTTACCTGTACAAAGAGCTAAGCACACAATAATAACCTTCATCTTAATATTCAATAGTGCTAAGAATTTGAAATCTAACTAACAAGGACTTGAAACTTGAGATTTTATACTGAGATAATCGTCACAGGTCACAGATAATGCCATAGTACTTTACATTTCCGTGACACTTTTTCAAAACTAGAAAAAAAAAACTTACCAGCACATAGGGCCAAGCACACAATGAGAACCTTCATCTTAATATTCAATAGTGAGAAGAATTTGAAATCTAACTAACAAGGACTTGAAACTTGATAATTTATACTGAGATAATCGTCACAGGTCACAGATAATGCCATAGTATTCTACATTTCCGTGACACAGTAACATTGTAGATCATGTCCTAGATAAAGAATTTACAGGCATGAAAAGTCTGTTTTGAACTATGCATGCATGTAAATATTTGATACTTGGTCCATTTTCGCAATTACAGTTTTTTTTCTAAAAGAAACGTGACCCGCTGTCACTAATTAATAAAATATGATAATATCCATAGTTCCCTTGTTTATCTCTTTTTTCTCTTTTCAATTTTGACGTTATTTTCCCCTAAACAAATCCGGGTTACAAACTAAAAGCAAAGGGAAACACATGATCAATAACAGAAAACAGAAGTGCAACAAAAAAAACAACAATGCCATTTTCATAGAAACGAACTATTAGATAACAACTACCATATGCCTGACTTGGTACATGACATTTTAAGACAAAATGGCGGATTAAACCTGGTTTTGATGAATTTCAAAAACGAGATTTTGTAAGTAATTCAATATTAACAGGGAATATCAATTTAGAAGTCATTCATACTAGATTTAAAAATTGATATGTTGGATATGTTCGTACTGATGAGTTAGTCTTAGATACGTTTGTTTGATAAGTAAATATTGGATGTGAACTAGCTTGTCATTAACTATAGCAGTCTCAAATCTATAATTTGTTGTTGTGAGCTCGAGGGATGCATACATTCTTGCCATGTCCGGTGTATTTTTTGTCAGATGGTTTTCTGCTTGACACTAATCTCACTGTGTATGTTGTCGTCGGTTTAAGTCTATCATATTTATTTTTTTTGGTAAATTATTTTCAATGATGCCGTTCGTTTTTTTCTATTGAATTGTTTCATATTTGTCATGTAGGGGCCTTTTGTAACTTAAAGGTGGTGATTGTTCTCATTTATGAAAGCCGTATGGTGACTGACATATAGCTGCTTAATTCGAATCCTTTTTGTAACTTATGTGATAATTCTCTATGGCAATCATGCCACGTCTCCTTTTAGTATGTGGAAGATATCTTCAAACGTTGATATCATTGGATACAAATCATCATAATTATTGGATTTTAAACATATACATGTTGAACAATATTTGACTGATGCTATTACCCCTTAAAATAGACTTGATCGGCTGACCCTCTGAAAGCGACTCTTTCGCAGCTTTAAAAGTGACATTGGTGTACGATGTTTCACAGTGTTACAGACATTCTTCTGTTTGCCATTATATATTCTTTACATTAATTTATGTTTCCTGGCTGCCTCCGCGTATGTTTTAGGAATGAAATTCAAAAAGTTCAGGAGACAGAAAAAAGTAAAATAGCATTTTGTAGTTGTATCCTTAACTATGAAAAAATACTGAACTGCTTGGAAAATTCAAAACGGAATGTTCCTTTTCAAATGGCAAAATCGAAAGCTCAAAGACATCAAACGAACGGAAACAACTTTTATATTCTTGACTTGTGACAGGCAGGAAGATGATGGCGGATTAAAATTGGTTTGGTAGCTAACTAAACGAGAGCCGAAAAAAGCAAAAAAGACATTAACATAACTGACACACCATGGCTACAAGAGAAATTATCACTTATATGACAGTCGAATATATTGACATTCATGTGTGAACAAAACAAACAGTCAAATTAGTTTAAAATGGCACCTCTGTTACATTGTTTTATCACCTTAATCAATATAAAACAAATAACTAGTTTAAAAAAAGCAAACTGGCATACAGACACTCCCCATAAGAACCGTTACCATACTGATCACATGTTCCTCTGTAGCATTTTTAGAATTTAGTTTTGAGTTATATATAAACAAAAAATGTTCATTATTTATATGATTACAAAGTAACTGATAGCATACATAATAACCTTAGCAAACACAAATAGCATGTACTATAAAAAGTAAATACAGCTCACACGATAATCAGTAGCACTCAAACAGTTCCTGGTCATATTCTTACGAAATGATTACAAATACTGTAGAGATGATATAGGTCTTGATGAACATACGTTCTCATAGCTCTTAATGAATTTACAGCATCGAAATGGTAAATTGAACATTCAACCGCAAGACCTGGCACGTTAACATAGGAAATAGTTCAAACGTTTAGCTGTTACTTTTTAAATAAGTGTAATGTTTTAGTGGTATTTTTGGACAATGAAACTTACGGCCACCAGTTTTGTCTTCAATGCAATTATGTACAATTTGTCAAGCACATGCATGAATAATGTATGTAAGGAGTGTCACATGAAATGACTGCCACTTTCTTTTAAATCAAAATAGTTATGCATTTTTGAAAATGTTTGATTTAACACAGAAGGCAATGGGGCAATGATTACAGGTATAACTTTACATTTGTGCATAAGTCTAATATGCGGGTTTGTTGAAACAAAGGAACACTTAACGATCATTGTAGAATCAATGTTAAAATTTTTTTTTTTTTACTTTGAATTTCTATTACAGAGGTTAACTGGGGTTGTTTAATGAAAATTTTCAAATTACTGCGAGTTTTCAGAATTATTTTTAAGTATGATCTTCAGGTGACAATGTGTTTATAATCTTTTCAAAATACTTCTGGGTTTGCTTGCAACAGTAAATTCAGTTCATTTAAAGGATTACAAAGTTTAACAGACATTTAAACGAGGGTAAAACTTTACTTGGAGATAGGCTATGGAGGTACAACTGATATTTGGGGAAGGTTTTTTTTCAGTAAAAGCAATTAAAAAGGTCTAACTGATTTCTTTTCCTTTCAGAAAAACAATGTTCTTATTTACTAGTTTTTCATCAACTTTCAACGATTTGAATTGACTGGTTTTTTTTAATTTAACCATGTTTATACTGTCAATGTTCTCAAAATTCGTATCTGAGACAAATAATAAATAAGAAATACAAAATTTTTATTGAAATGTATACTTAGTTGGTTTTATACATTCTGTTGGGCCGCATATGAGAAAATATGACGGGGGAACGACGAGCAAAAGTGCTGCAGTTGTTGATTATTTCATAGGGTCGCTAGATGTTATAAACATTATCTCAAATACGAAAGTTTTAGTTTTAGTTGTTTATACTCCGATATCCACAGCCCTATAGATATAGATGTCGACATAAATAAATGTACATGTGAATATGGATCTGTGCCGATTAATTCAATGAGCGGAGAGAAAATAAAGAAATGGGATAAAAACAAGAAAGAAGATTTTTTTATAAATTTAGACAGAGAAATGATTTCTGAATTAGAAAATTATCTTGAAAAAAACAAATCTTTTCCTGCTGATTCAAACATTTTTAACAAAGCTGTAGAAAATATTACGAACATATTTGTTACTTCTGCAAAGAAAACATTCGGAACCTTAAAAAACAAGTCAAAGAACGAAAATACCCCTCAGAGTACAAGATCACAAAATGAAAAACCATGGTGTGAGAAAATACAGAAGAAACTATAAGTTAAACAAATCCATAGTAAACCAGGAATATAAAAAACGCAGTGAAAGACAATACAAAAAAACCATGAACAGAAATATAAAAAAAGTATAGAAAAATGTGCGCAATGATATGAAAAATATGAAAACCACGAATTCAAAAGAGTACTGGAAAATTCTAAATGGAGGCTTTAGGAAGAAACAACCTAATATTTCAATCGAAAAACTTTATGATTTCTTCAAAAATTTAAATCAAGGAAATATAGAAGAAGAACAAGAGCTAAACTACGAAGAGATTGAAAGAAATATTGAAAATAATTTATTAAATGAAATGATTACGTCCGATGAAATAATAAGAAATATAAAAAACTTGAAAAATAACGGTGATGATCTGATTATAAACGAATTCTTCAAAGCTACGTGTGCTTCAACAGAAATCATTAATATCTTTGTAAAGTTATTCAATCTTATATTTGATACAGGAATCATACCAGACAGTTGGTTATCTGGAAATATATACCCTTTATTTAAAAATAAAGGAAATCACCAAGATCCGCATAATTATAGACCTATCACTATTCTTAGCTGTTGTGGAAAACTGTTTACGTCCATTCTTAATGAACGATTAACGAAATATTTCAAAAACTTTTCAATAATACATAACAATCAAAGTGGCTTTAGGCAAAAATATTCAACAACAGATAACATATTTATATTACAAAATCTTTTCGAACTAGCTAGATCGCAAAAGAAAAAGTTATTCTGTGTTTTTATTGATTTTGCTAAGGCGTTCGACACAGTTTAGAGAAACGACCTATGGTTTAAGGTGGCATTGAATCACATTGATGGAAAATGCATACAGTAATACATATTATGTACAACAATATAAAATCACGAGTTATATACAATAATCAAAAATCTTATTTTTTCCTATGTAACACTGGAGTTAGACAAGGGGAAAATCTTTCCCCTCTATTATTCTTCTTATATATCAATCACCTCACTGATTTTTTGCTATCACATAATGTGAAAGGTTTGTCATCAATATCGAACTCCCTTGAAACTAACCTCATCTATTTGAAGCTGTTCATTTTATTATATGCCGATGATACTGTTCTTATGTCAGAAACAAAGGAAGACCTTCAAATGCAATTAAATTGCTTCAGTGAGTAATGTGATACTTGGAAACTTAAAGTAAATACATCTAAGACTAAAGTTTAATTTTCTCTAAAGGACGACAGCCTAATAACATTAATTTCATTTATGAAGAAAATGAAATTGAAATAGTGAAAGAATTTAACTACCTTGGACTATTGTTAACCAGATCTGAATCCTTCAATAAAGCAAAGAAAAGACTATCAGAAAAAGCAACAAAAGCTATGTACAACGTTATTAAAAAAGGGAGGCAGTGTAATTTATCAATTGAATGTCAATTAGAGTTATTTGACAAACTGGTGAAACTAATTCTCTTATACGGATGTGAAGTATGGGGATTTGGAAAAAAATACATTATTGAACAAGTTCACCTCAAATTTTTAAAGCATTTACTACACCTCAAGAGATCTACTCCAAGCATGATTGTGTACGGTGAAACTGGACGATACCCATTGGAAATAAGCATTAAATGTCGAATGATATCATATTGGTGCAGGCTGCTTAACGATGAAAATAAGTTATCATCAATCTTATATAAATTTGTATATTTCAGATATCACACAAACAATGATGATATTTTATGGATGAAGAACATTAAAAATATATTGGACAATGCCGGATTTTCAAACTTATTTTATGTGCAAAATACAGACCTCACCAAATGGTTACAAAAAAATATCAAACTTAGATTAATTGACCAGTTTAAACAAATTTGGAATTCAGCTGTTCAGAACACATCAAAATGCATTACTTATAGGCTCTTTAAGGAAAATTTTGAATTTGAGAATTATTTCAACATCATAAATGACCGAGATATATATACACTTGTACATTCCGGACATCGAATCATTCACTGCCAATAGAAAAGGGGAGATGGCATAACATTGACAAAAGTGATAGAAAATGTCCAATATGTACGAAAAGAGATATCACTATATTTTTGTTTGCCCGGCTTTACAAGATGAAAGAAGAAGATTTATTCCAAATGAACTAGTACTCAGACACAACATTATCAAATTTAACACACTGTTTAATTCAAAACAACCAAAGACACTAAGAAACCTCTGCAATGTTATACGATGTATTAATACTAAGCTTACTCCTTCTTAACAACCATAATTTATTTATCATACTTATACACAAAAAGTATTTCTTTATACAATTTTAACTTTCACATTTGACTGTATAAGTATATATATATTCTTTTATATGTTATCTCATCCGATATTTTATGCATTGTTAGAGCATTTTTATTTTTGTTATTATGTATATTATTTTTTTAACTTCTCTGTAACCTTTGTACTTGCATGGTTTGATGAGAATAAACTATCTATCTGTATGTGCCTTAGTCAGGAGCATTTGATTCATTAATCGTCGTTTGTTTATGTTGAACATATTTATCTCTTTATTATTGTTTTATACTGACATCAGGTCGCAATGTTTCTCGTTTGAAATGTTTTAAAGTCACTTCAGGTTCCTGTTACGGCTGACTTTGAGTTTGAGTTGTTAACTTATATTCCTTTAAAACGTAACGCGCGTCTGGAGAAACAAAACTATAAACTTGTTGTCTTTGGTTAGTTTTTACTGTGTGAACGAATCACATCGATTAACTTAAGGGCGAAGAGATGAGTATGCGAGTTTGCACCATGTATCTATCTTTCATTCATATATAATACCATATGGTCGCTAACAATCGATTCTCTACAAATAAAGAATAATTTCACATAAGTAAAAATACATATTTTATAATAAGAAACATGTTTAAGTGTTCACATTAAACTAAACAAACAAAAATGTGCAAAACTTTTCATCTAGTCATAAAATATAACATGCCTCCTAATCTATTACATCTGAACGACATTTATTCGGACAGTAATCTCATTTTTTGCATTAAAACAAAAACAAATATTTAGTATATAAACCTCAAAGGTCTCCCGTCACAAAAAAAAAATTCTCCAACGTTTTACGTTAGAAATTTCGGTGTTGGTTATAGAAAAACCCGAAAATAATGTGTTTTGCATTTTAGATCGGAGAAATGAAGCCAGCATGATAAATTCCAAACAAAAGAGAAAATATTCTATGCTTTAAATAATATTTTTATCGATTAGTATCGAATATCGATGCGTTGAAATGTTGTCTACCAAAATGTCACAATGAAATCGTTTTAATTTTTCATAGAATCATTAAGGACAAGTTGTTACTAATCTTCAAAAAAGAGTAAAAACAACATAAGTGTTTCAAAAAACATCACTATAAAGTCAAATTCCTTTGCAAAAGGAACATGTTGATGTATATAAAGTAAAGAGAAATCTAAAACTAATCAAAATGAAGAGGTCGCATGGTGGTCTACTAATTTGACGTTTTTGACGTTCACTTGGTAATGCGACGTATGTTTGCGTTAATGTCTTTTTGTAACGTATTTATTTTGATAAGAGAATATAATAAAACATATGAATTTATTATTTATATTTGATTTCACCTCGTTGAAATGCTTTTCTCTTTTAGATATACCATAATATTTCTATAAAATCTGATTTGAGTACATTTCAATGAGACAGCAACTCGACAACAAATATTTAAGATATTTACACAAATCTTCCAGAGACCAAAGATGAAATTTAAATATTACTTGAATAATATTCGTATCAATTAGAATATTGGTCGTTTTAGGAATTAACGCAAACTTCGGCACAACATCAATGAATCAAATTCGGAGATTTTTTTTTATATATCTGCAACAGGTGACATTTAAATTAAAAAAAAAAATATCATTATAAATGATACATTCATTCCATACGTTGCCATATATTTTATTTTTACGTTGCATGTATATTTATCGTCTTTATACGGGTACATACCCAGTAAACATCGGGAAAGTCTTGTTGCTCA
Source organism: Mytilus edulis (assembly GCA_019925275.1). Lineage (NCBI taxonomy): Eukaryota > Metazoa > Mollusca > Bivalvia > Mytilida > Mytilidae > Mytilus > Mytilus edulis. Next base: position 90,771,732 of record CM034357.1, on the reverse strand, counting down.
TTATTTTGTTTCTAAATCAAACAGCAATATTTTACGAGTTGAACGAATGAACAAATTATGTGAGACAACACCAAACTGTGCCCCAACTTGCCTGATAATAGTCTCATTATCTATCTAAGTAACTACAAAGGAGACTTACATTATTTCAAAGTCGACTAAATTTATTTGACAAGAAAATATCCGACTTGAGACACATTGAATTTAATTGAAGAAGAAAATGATACTAGTTTTGAATGTGCGAGTGTATGTGTTGTACTGTTGCATTTTCAGGTAAGGGGAGGGTTTGGCGCTAGCAAACATGTTCAACTTCGCCACATTATGTATGTGCATGTCACAAGTAAGGAGCCTGTAAATTCAGTGGCTGTCGTTAGTTGCTGTATATCAATTTTTTTCCGTTTATAGTTATCTATTTAAATCAGGCCGTTACTTTTCTCGTTTGAATTGTTTTACTTTATTTTATTTTGGGACCTTTTATAGCTTACTGTGCGGTATCAATTTTGCTCATTGTTGAGAGCCGTACTGTGATCTTTAATAGTTACATTCTTTGATAGAGAATTGTCTCATCGGCAATCATACCGTGTCAAGTTAAAAATGCTTATCTATAAAAAGTAAAATCACAAAAATACTGAACTCCGGAGAAAATTCAAAAATTAAATGGCAAAATCAAAGAAATGGATAACAAGTGTCATATTCCTGATTTGGTACAGACATTTTCTTATGTAGAAAATTGTGTGTGAAATCTTATTTTATAGCTAGCTTAACCTGTAATTGTTCCTATAATTAATGTTTATTAATTTTGAAAACAAGGGATGTTTTCGTAATTTTCACATTCATTTACTATTTAAGGAAACAAAAACAAAAATAATGTTTCGTGTTGATCTATTTCATGTTTTGTAAAGCTTATAATTTCAAGCAAATCGAGAGAAAAACAACACGATAAAATCTCATAACGCTAAATTTGTACTTTCATAACCAATAAAATTGTAATAAAAAGAACAGAAAAAATCCTTAAAAGTATATTATTCGTAAAAGTTTCAGTTCAAAACTTCATACTACTCTTCCATTTAGCCTTTTCAAAACTTTACAAAACTATATAAAAAATTAACTCTGAATGTGATAACGTAAACTTTGGTGTGACGTACATTTTATCAATCATTATAGCTACATGATATTTCCACAATGCAAGAAGAACGTTCCTACTGCCTTTAAGATATACCCATCCTCTCCAATGCTCATATACATATATTTATAGGTTTGATAGTCCTGGCTTTCTCAATATACGAGTAAATCGGTCAGCCATTAACAAAATCATTAGAATTTTATGCAATAAAATTGAAAATGGAAATGGGGAATGTGTCAAAGAGACAACAACCCGACCACAGAAAAAACAACAACAGAAGGTCACCAACAGGTCTTCAATGTAGCGAGAAATTCAAAACTACATTTTGACGGCATTTAACAACCATGTGTTGAAAGACGCAGAATATATTTTTGTTTATTTGGTCATAATTTTACTTTTGTTATTTTTCAATAGAACTTAGTTGGAATAGAAAGCAAATTTTAGAATGAAAATCAATTTTGTGTGTATCATCAGAAATTGATAATTTACGCTTCACAACAAATACGGTATATTACCCCCCAAAAAAACCTAGAGAGTTCTACTTCTATTGGTACCAATTTTGATTAAATCCCCCAACTTGAAATAGTCCCTGAATAATTTTTATGAAAAAACGTAGTATTACATGAAATATATAACAGAAAATCGTAGGCGACAAATCCTTATGTCATGTATTTACTGAATATCCAACATCTTGTTTCGTTTATAGAACTCACTACGTATACCTAAAAATTTCTTTTGTCCTGTACAGAGAACATGGTGTAAAAACCCTTTATCTCCTTTTATACACAAAACACATGTAAACCATTATCTCCTTTTATACACAAAAACAATTTGTTTAAAGACTTTACTGGAAGGCAATAAAATATCACGTCAATAAAGTACACGACTTTGACGTTAGCATACGACGTTAACAAAAGTGACACCAATATCATGCGTAACGTCAATATAATTTCTTAATACAGTTTTAAAAATATAATACAAATTTGTCACCAATAAAAAATAGTTCTATTTAGAACACTCAAGTAAGCATTGTTTATTTATAGGTCTTAAAATCTGTGACTGACTAGTTCTGACCACACAGCTACGGATATGACCATCACGGCTACTTTTTACCTCGACTATTCTACCTAAAGGCCATTGTCCTCTCTGTATACGTTCATAAAATAAATTTTAGGTTTCTGATCTGAATTTTCTTTAGGACACCATAAAAACCGCAACGCATCACAGTCGTCTTCTCCAACACGTGACTGATGAAACATGGCTTCAATATCGACAGCTAGAACTACTTTGTCTTGTCTGAACCTGATAATTACAACTACTAAACTATTCAATAAATCGTGCCCCTGTAGGAGTTGGCTGTTAAGTGAAATTCCTTGATACTTTGATGCGCAGTCAAATACTACACGAACTTTTCCAGGTGTATTTTTATTTGTTATTGGGTGGTTAGGTAAATACCAAACACGTTTTGATTTAGACTCAATATTAGTCATCTCCTTGGCATATCCCTTTTCTATGTAATCATTGACAGTTGTCGTATACATTTTATGTAACGTCTCATTGCCTGACAATTTGCGTTTAAATTGTTGTAAGCAGGTGTGCAAGAACCATGTTATTTGGTAACGTGGGCTCTCTATCGCGCCAGGGTAGTCCGAGCTTGTAATGGCCATCTTCCTGCGTTATAGATGATTCCATCATTTTCATAGCCTCTTTATCCTCTATAGACATGCCATTCTTGTCTTCTCGTGCTCTATCATCAAAATCAGAGGTCCACATCCGTTCTAATTGTCGCTGCAACAAAACATCTCTTGCCTCCTCAAAATGTACATTTATAACATTTGACGCATGCATATCTTCAATAGGACAACAAATAGCCCATCCGAGGCGTGAGGGAATTGCATATGGTTGGTTTTCGTTACCAAACCTTACTTCTAGCGGAATGTGAGCGTCAGGCGAATCTGTACCAATTAACAACATGACCTCGGTTACATCAGTAGAGAGTATCTGTATATCGGTTAAATACGGCAATTTTCTTATATCTACATTTTCTGCGGCAGATCGAGCTGAAATTGGAAGCTTCTTTACTGACCAGACCTTTTCTAAAGAGACGTTATCATTTTCGTCAATAGCTTTTACTTGTAAGTCAACTTCTTGACCGTGAATTGTACTACCAGAAGAGCTAACAGTAGACATCTCGAAAGTGACCAGCTTGCTAGCTATATTAAATTTCTGAAGTAATCGTTCATCACATAAAGTTTTATCTGCTCTGTCATCTTGCAAGGCAAATGTTTTGCAAGAGTTACCGTTTCGACCCTTAACGAGGACAGGAATAATCCCTAAACAGTTCTTAATCATAGAACCTTTAGTAGCTGCGCAATTAACTGAAGGCTCGGTAGCTGCATGATGAAAACCAGGCTTAGACCAGCTATGCAATAAAATATTATGCTTAACATTACAGTCAGATACAGTGCATGTTTGCTGGTGGACGTTTCGTCCCCGAGGGTATCACCAGCCCAGTAGTCAACACTTCGGTGTTGACATGAATATCAATAATGTGGTCATTTTTATAAATTTCCTGTTTACCAAACTTTGAAATTTTCGAAAACTAAGGATTTTCTTATTCCAGGCATAGATTACCTTAGCCGTATTTGGCACAACTTTTTGGAATTTTGGATCCTCAATGCTCTTCAACTTTGTACTTGTTTGGCTTTATAAATAGTTTGATATGAGCGTCACTGATGAGTCTTATGTAGACGAAACGCGCGTCTGGCGTACTAAATTATAATCCTAGTACCTTTGATAACTATTTGGTTTTCTACAATTGTTAGCAAATTGCTTCCCTTTTAAACAATTATAACACAATTTTAACATGCGTACTAATTTATACCTATCATCTAAACTCATTGACTTGAATTTGCTACAAGATGCCAAATCTACACATGTACCTATACTACAGTTACATTTGTGCTCATACTTAGCTGTGTTATTTAAACTTTGAGTACTTAACATAGTAACCTTACTCTTAACTGTATCATTATTATGATGTTTACTTGTAAAAACACTATCATCAGTCTTGTTCTGATTGTTTTCTCTACAAAGATCGTAACCATACATAGAACTAGAAATGCGTGATTTTTCGTCTACAAATTTAGCTAAATCAGAAAACCGGGGTTCTCTACCAGACTCGCTAATTAAATGAGCAATATCGACCCATCTTGTTCTCATATGCATTGGAAGGCGTTTAACATTTCACCTTAAATTTTCAGAATTATCAATATTCGAATTAAAGCCTAACTGAGACAATGTGATTTCACATTTTTGCATTTCTAATGCCAATTTAGATAAACCTTCAATATCTTACGCTTTAATCTGAACGCCGTACACTAATTTTTCGATTAATGATCTAGCAATTACATGTGGCCTACCGTATCGGGAGTACAATATTGCTCTAGCACGTTTGTAACCTTCATCAGAATCTAATAATACACACAATCTTCTATACAACACTTTGCATCACAACTCAGTTTCAAACTATTATCACGTATTCTACCTTCAATGTTTGTCTCAAAGTTCCTTATAAACTTACTATAGTCTAACGGAGTTCCATTAAAAGTTAATAATTCTGGTTTTGGCAAATTAAACCCTTCGTGAAGTGTAGATGCTAGGCATTGAAAAGCCGAATCTATGCTAAAAACACTTATATCCAAAAATCCAGACTGAGCACTGATTCCCTGTGTACTGTTATTAATGTTCATCTTTGGTTTATCAGTTGCTGCAGTTTGTCCGGAAATAGAGTTCATATTAATACCTTCCTTTTCATTCTCATGAATAGAGCTCTGTAATGTTTGCGAGACTGTTTGCGAAATATTCCGAATGTTCATGATTGCACTGTTATTATCTGTGTCTTCTTCTACTGCTTCTTGCCACACCGATTCTTCGATATTGGCCTCTTCCAACTCGGATCGTTGATTAAATACCTGTTGTCTGAATTTGATTTCTATTTGTGCACGCTTTAGTTCATGCTATTCACGTTCTACTTCATGGTGTTCTGATATTTTCCTGAGTTTAAGTTCTGCAATGAGCCGCTTAGCTTTGGCACTGCGTAATCTAGTTTGTGATGAAACCGAAGATCGTGAACTCAAACGGCTATCAATTGAAACTGTATCACTTTCTTCGGGTATTTTCTCTTCATGCGATTTTTCACTGGCGATATACTGGGAACATCTCCCCCTGAATTCTTCAAAGTTCTCATGACAACGTTTATAGTTCACTTCCAAATTCGCTATAACTTCTGATTGTGTCTGATAAGTGTGCTAACTTAAATTGTTCAAACCTTTCACATAACTTTGAATATAACTGTTTTACATGTTCCACGTTCTCATATGAAATTAAATTCTTCTCCAATTCTTTGTACAATTTAGTAAGCTCTGCTAAATCCGTACTACGAGTCCGTTTTACATCACCGACGTCCAAAAAGTCTTCATTCCGTCTATCGGTAGCCATTTTTCACCAAAATAGTCAAAAATAGCCACAATTTTAGAATTTCCTCCAGAACTTGATAATTGTCTCCAGAGTTGAGAATTGAACGAATCACATCGGTTAACGTAAGGGCGAAGAGATGAGTATGCGAGTTTGCACCATATATCTATCTTTTATTGATATATAATATCATATGGTCGCTAACAATCGATTATCTACAAATAAAGAATAATTTCACATAAGGAAAAATACATAAATTATAATAAGATACATGTTTAAGTGTTCACATTAAACTAAACAAACAATAAAAACCATTTCATTCATGTATCTATCATAAGTTCTCTCATACGTTACATTACGTTTAAAATAATAATAAAAAAGTAACGCTTATTTCTAATAAATAGTATACAATGTTTTATCTCTTAAAATAAGTTTTGATAGTATACATAAAAAGTTTCTTACCAACTATAATCTGTCTAATAAAAGACAATGTACATCCGTATGTAATCAAATAAAGTCTAGACGACGAAGCGCACGTTATTCAAAAGAGTGCAACGTTACATTAGCGCTTTCATAAATAAATTGTAAAAACTGTGTTTCGTATTCTTACAAGAATAAATGAATACGTTAGTTAAACAATTAATAAATAATTAACTTATATTTAAAGTTTGAATATTTCAAATCTTTCACTGTGTTCTGTAGATTTCAGATATTTTTATGCCCTACCGACGATAGAAGAGGGACTTTATGCTCTCTGGTCTGTGTGTCCGTTCGTCCGTCTGTTCGTCCGTTGGTTTGTCCGTCCCTCTGTGCCGATTCAGGTTAAAGTTTTTGGCCAAGGTAGTTTTTAATGTAGTTTAAGTCCAAAACTTATTATACATATTCCCTATGATATGATCTTTCTAATTTTAATGCCAAATTAGAGTTTTCTTGAACAATGAAAATGATAGTGCGAGTTGGGCATCCGTGTACTATGGACACATTCTTGTATGTAAATATATAATTAGTGGTACAATAGCAATATATTGATTTTACGGGCCAATACCCTAAAATAGCTAAAACACTGGTTTTGGCGATAGATGAATTCATGATATGTAATCATAAAGTTGACAACATGACATAATATCTATGATTTCTTCTCATTTGAAAAATGAATTTGTGCAACCAAAGTAGATTGAAAAATTTCTTCCAAAATCAAAAAACTATTTTCATTTTCATTTTCATGATTAATTTTTCCACAGTGCATTTCATCCTTAAATACTACACAGCTTTGAGTGTTTATTGATATGAATATATTCTCTCAATTGTTTATCCATTTAATACATTTATTTCAACAAGTTTTATGTCAAGGTATATTCAAAATGCTGCAATGACAGAGAATTCAGGTAGTTGTTTTGGTTTATTATAATTTCATGGTATTACTATCGCTGAATAAATGTGTATGCAGGTTGTATTTAAACTTTTGCATGTTGAATTACAAAACAAAGAGGGAAAAAAAAATATGCACTATTGAGACCGATTTTTTTTCAGATTCAATAAGGCCTGACATAATACTTGTTACAACGCACATAGGCTTTGTTGTGGTTCTCTAAATCCTTTTTGGTTTAGAACCTTTCAATAAAGTTATTATTCTTGTTTTTTTTTAAATGTGAACTACCTTAGGCATGTTACATTAAATGCGACAAAATATATTGTTTTGTAATGCTTACACGTTAAATGTCTTCTGGTATGCCACTCAGATCAAAGCTAAGTAAAAATGTCTCAATCGATTATATTAGAGATCAGACGACTTTCCGACTATATCAATATTTCAAATTTTACAATACCTAAGACCAAGAAATAGCTAGTAGCTGACTTGTAATAACTACATATGGTGAATCGATTTATGAAAATGTCGATTTCAGTCGTTCTTCCTAACTTTGTTATAGCACTTTTTGCGTAAAGAGCACAATGTATAGAGCTTATTGCAGAACTTTGAAAGTAACTGTATGATCAAATCAAAATAAAGATAAAAAGACATAGTGTAAAAACAATCGTCGTTTGATTACTTGATTCTTTTAATAATAGTAGGATAACTAGTTCAATAATGCGTTGACTGTAAAAGAAATAGTGCGTTTTTATCTTATAAGAATCAACTAGAAAATATCATACATATGTAATTAAATGTCTCGGCTGAAATAAAACAAGACAAACAGACAAATAATAGTTCAGTAAACTAAAGACAAAGCAACACGAACTTCACCAAAAGATGGAGAAAGTCTCAGGTGCTCCGGAATGAAAAGCAGATTCTGCTCCACATTTTGCACCCGTCGTTTTGCTTATGTTATTAGAAATCCGGTAAATAGTATTATCGGTAGTTTACATTCGTAAAAAATTAGATATAAGGCAACTGTTATGAATTGCATATGTAAAAGTACACCTTACTATCTATCATCCTATTTTTTAAGTTGTGATTTCAAACTGATGATGTATATGTATACATTGCTAAAGGCACGGTTCTTAGAGTGGTCATTATTATCTTGGTTATTGAATTAAATACTAATAGTATCTCAACGTGATTGACCTGGTTAGCCAATATTTAAAAATTACTTGCTCTAAACTTCTATACCTAATATAGATTTAATATTTACAGTAACAAGGACAAAAACACATTTGATATTCTTATACTTTTAATTTAACCCTGTCTGCAGTGACAACTGCCGTCGACACAATGGGCATCTCTGTTATGGCAATGCTGTTGGCACTCTTGGGCTGTGGTGCACGCTGAAATAAAACAAAGATTATAAATACAGTATAATTAAAGAAGTTGGTCTCGACTTCTGATGTGAAAAGTCATAACAAAACATTTAACTCTAGGGGAAACTCAAAAAGGTGAAGTCAATTAGACTGACAAAGTCAAACGTTATTAATCAACTGAACTTATGACAAACATCTGCCATAGTGTTGCCTTAGTACAGTTAGAAAACGGTGTGTTTAATCTGCTTTTATAGCTACCGAAACTTTCCACAGTTGTCGATGGTTCCATAAATTTGGATTCAGCAATCAATGATTTGCAAACTTTCAATACTGTATAACTGATGAATAATTTCATTAAAAACATAGTACTTCACATCTAATATGAAAAGAGTCAATCAGATATCTCTCTAATGTTTGAATCTGCATTAATGAATATACGGGCGGTTTGTTTTCGGATTAATGACTAGATTTGTATCAAATAGTCAGTATATTTATTATAAAATTAGAGTTTTGAATGTAGTGCTTTTATAAATCTGAATATTTAAGGTAATCATGATACAAAATGGGAATTTTTTATAGACGGTAATATGATTTACTTTATACTAGAATGACAGCACGCAGGTGACTTGCCTTATTTTAGATTACAATATATTTTGAAGTTTACAAGTTAATTACGCTCAATATTTTGTATATTGTTAATACTTAATAACATCATAGAGGGAACCTTTGCTGATATTTCATGAAATATTTGCTCCCATTAGCATTGATGAAAACAGTTTAACCTTACCAAATTAACTGTAAATAGGCTAATATATTTGCCATTACCATATTATAAAATAACTCAAAATTAAGCTACTCATTGACAAGAAATGGTAAGCTTTTAAATCTAACCAATAGTTTTTTTCAATGACAAACAAAAAAATGTATGTAACCTCAATACGGATATGAAATGTATTTATCTTACTATTTCCAGACTGTGTCGTACATGTACATTCATCGTGTATGCATGCAAGACTAGCGCCTGTTGAACAGAGTGTTATCCTGCAGTCATTCGAATGTTGACATCGTTCTGCCATAGCAACTGTAACAGTACAATATAAAAATAATATTTTATAAATTAATCGGGATTCTGGATTGATCTGTACAGGGAATGCATCAACCTAAACGATTGAAATGCAAGGTCTATAAATACATGAATATCAAAAGCTTCATGCATAAAGTGGACAGCAAGATAACATTTTTATTTTTATAAATATTTTTTGAATAATAACTTGTTCTTATAATAAGAATCTAAAGTATAAGAATACAACGTTTGATTTGAGTACCCTTATGCCTGTCACATAAGATGTTAATATTATAGTAATTTTCATTGAAAAAAAAAGAAATATCAGTCATGTTTTCGAAAGATGACTGCCCATTCGCTCAACTTTTAACAATAAGATATATCACTTACCGACGCAAAAAGCCAAGCACAGAATAAGAACCTTCATGGTAATGTTCAATGGTGAGATAAATTTTAAACCTAACTAATTAGAACTGGAAAACCAGATCTTTTATACTGATCCAATCGAGAAGGTCATAGATAATGCTGTATTATTATAGATTTGCATGACACTTTAACATTGTAAATCAGATCCTAGATATAGAACTCAAAATCATGAATATCAATCTTGAACTTTGAATGAATGTTCTTATTTGATACATAGTCACATTTCATTTTGTACGGTTATTTTCCCACATGTTTACTTCACATATCATTGTATTTATACTGATTGTCTTTGATAAACTTCACAACGGGCAGATTTTATAATAATGTAAAATTTACAGAAATGAACATCACTAATTGATTATTGTAAAAGTCATAATAATGAATTTAGAAAGATGCGCGTTAGGGAAGATATTTTCAACAATATTGGAATTGAGTATAGAAGTTAAGTAACTGAACCATTGAACCATGATTGCCATGGGTCATTTCTTTTTCAGCAATTTATAACGTAAGACGGTTATTACGGATGTCTTATCCCAAGGACTACTGGAGAATAGAAGTCACCCTTAAACCGAACTGCATTTAATCCCTCGACAGTGGGGCGTCTGTTTGGCTGTGTACAAATATGCAGCCCCTCTTTATTTAATGATAATTTATTTCAGAAGTAGAAAGCCATAAACACCTTGGTTTAATTTCTAATGAGAATGGTTCGTTGCATTCTAATATTAACAATATAATTGATACGATAACACCCAGATTGAATTATTTCCAGCTTTAAAAAAAATCAAACTGAAAAGAAAGTATTTACAAGCTATATATTTAATTTTATCTAACCTTTTTTGAATATACAAATATCATTTGGGACAATATTCCAGACTTTTTAAGTGAAAACTAGAAAATATGCAAGTTGAAGCGCCTAGAATAATTACTGGTGTTACTAAGTTATCATCCATAAACAAATTATACAACAAAACAGGATGGGAATTACTATTAGAAAGACGTAAAAAACACAAAATTCTAAACTTTCATGAAATGTTATTTATACGATATAATCCCTCAACAATTGTTTAATATTCATAACTACGACACAAGACGAACGCATGACACAAAACATATAAGGTATACAACAGCATTTTATCAGAAAAATCTTGAGCCATCAGTTATTCGATCATTGAATGCTATTTCAGACGATATCAGATTAACTCCATATAAAAAGTTAAATCACAAAAATACTGAACTCCGAGGAAAATTCAAAACGGAAAGTCCATAATCAAATGGTAAAATCAAAAGCTTAAACACATCAAACGAACGGATACCAATTGTCATGCTTCTGACGTGGCACAGGCATTTGCTTATGTAGAAAATGGTGGATTGAACCTGGTTTTATAGCTAGCTAAACCTCTCACGTATATGAGAGTCGCATCAAATCCATTATATCGACAACGATGCGTGAACAAAACAAACAGACATAATAGGTAAAAATATCAAATAAGCAGCAGTCAACATTGTGTAATAATGGCGACAGGAAGGGACAGATACTACATGTCAGTCTTCGGATAGATTGCAGTAATCTAAACGAACATTTATTTAAGAGAAATCTTGTAGAAAGTAAAAACATGTACTTGCGGTAGAATCGAGAACAGTTAGCATTTTCTTCTTGAGTGTAATAATTACTCCCTTGTTCGAAAACGTACGATAGAAATAATTCAGTTTCCATAAAATATGAAAAAAAAACTCCTGGTTGGCAGCAATAACCTCAGTCCAGAGGAGAATTTACTCGTGTTTAAACAAGTTCAACAATTTTTATTAGAATGAAAGCGATTTGGCATATAGCGTCTTTCATGGAAAGAATCTTAATTTGTGTGATGCAGTCTTAATAAAGTCCGGGAAACACACACTGCCGCCGGTACATATATATAGGAAATCTCAGACGAAAAATATTTTCAGTTATTTCCCTTTTTCTATTTTGACAAGGAGATGGATTAATATAACGGAAACCTTGTTTCCGAATCCCTTAGTATGTCATGTGCATAATTTTTCTAAATAAAATATGTTTAAAGTAAATATGCAGCCTTGTCAGGTCAGAATTGGTACTCTAAACCCGATTTCTCGGGTAAAGAAAGTGGCATGCTCTTTTGCATGTTAAAAATCACTGGCAACAACTCTTTGAAGGGTTCCAATGTGAGGTGTTGCAAGGTCTAATTTCTATCCTTATCTAATATACCCTCATTTCCCGTTGCAGTCTACATTCCTTCGACCTTAATCCATAACAAATCTGTTACAGGAGGTACCTATCATCTTTATTGTCCTGAATATACATGAACTAATTGTTACTTGACGTTAAGGAGCAATCTGTGATTGTTCATGTCTATTTAAAACTTTTTGGTTTCAGGATAAAATAATCAGTTTTCAACCAAGGCTATCAAAATTATATAGTTGAACTACTAGAAACAATATTCATTGTATAAACATAAATAAATAAACAAAAAAAATACCGAGCTCCGTGGAAAATTCTAAACGAAAAGTCCCTACGCAAACGGTAAAATCAAAAGTTACAAAAATTTACCATAGCACAATAAGACAATGATCGGATGTATAAATATCAAGCCACGTCAAGTAGTTATTTAAGAATTGAATGCTGCTTTTTGTAAATTTATTGGGGTGTAAAAGCGTTGACCGAAGTACATTTTGTATGAAGCGCGGAAGCGCTTCATACTAAAAATGTGCGCACGGTCAACGCTTTTAAAACCCTATAAAGTTACAAAAAGAAGCATTCAATACTTATAATTACATTTTTTTTAGCTAGAATCATGAAAACACGATTTTTATCAAGTTTTCATTTAATTTACCTGTGCACTTTATTGTGGGACCTCGTGTCATCATGAATGATAAATGTTATTGTCTAATACAATTGTTTCAGGAATAGCACGAGATGTGCAGTTGGCCAATCAGAATAACGTATTATAATGAAACATACATCTAATGTAATTATTACAAAATATAGATTAAACAGTAAAAGTAATAATTTACAAAATCAAATAAAAGAATGATATAGCACGTTATTTTTTTTTTTTTTTTTAACGATAACAAATATTTTTATTCAATTATTTCCTGCTATATAAATACCTAAGTAGCGCAGGTCGCATACTTAGGGACCCCTGCTTTTTAACAGCCTCACTTGACCAGGGAAAATATCAAATGAGTTTAAACTTCCCATAGTTTACATAAGTATACATTTAAAAATAACCAATACAATTGATTTTACCTGCTACGCATCACTGGCACTGTAATTCATAATAATTAACGTATATCCGGTTTACTGACTTACATTATACATGTGTTGATTTAAACGTGAAAACTATATATTTGATTGAAAAAATAATAATAGTTATAGTTAGAATTAGAAATTATTGAATTAATGTGAATGAACAAAAGTTGAAATGATTCTGTGACTGACGTATGGATTATAAAAGTATAAAGCACATGTGGTGAGTACTGATGTATAAGAAACGTGATATGTGTAATTTACAAATAAACATATTAATATGCACAGACATAGATTCAAATATCAATTACAGTACAAAAAAACCAATACCAAACAAACATAGTGTTCCCTACGTTCTTCCTAAGATATAGTATTATTATTACATATGGAATCAAACACACCTTTAGTTTAGAGCAGTTGAACTAAAAATATTTACCTACATATTTCCGATAAAGAGTTCAATTTTTAATCTACATATATATTTTATATCTGACCGTAGTAAAAGTAATTTTAATTCGTTTTTCATATGCAATTTTAACAAAGCCTGTATAGACTGCATACTCAGTTTATTTTTTTCGAATTTGCATTTATTACGTATTTTCCAAATAGCCCATTTAAAATAAAGTATTAATGCGTTAACAATTATATTATTCGAATTATCTAAACAGATTCCTAATAGAATATCTTTTTCAACGAGTGCATCGTTATTTATTAAGTTACACAGTTGTAAATTTCTGATAACTGTTTCTATCAATGGTTTAACATTGTTACATTGGTAAAATAAATGCTCAAGAGTTTCAATGTTATTGTTTTCATCACATAAGTGACATTTTCCTTTTGACATACGCATTATTTGCAGTCTGTTTTCTGTATATATAATCCTGTGTATACATTTCCATTGAAACTCTTTAACTTTTCTATTAATATCCATTTTACTGAGATTTAGCCAAATTTTTTCCCAATTTATGTACTCGCTATACAAATTTTCCCATTTTGTTTGACATTTAGGGGTCTCAGTTATGTTTAAGTTTAACTGAAGATATTTTAATGTCAAATCTTTGATTTTAATGATTTTGTTATCTGGATTTATAAATTCAAAGTTTTCAGAAATTTTGATTTTGTAGTTTTTTAAAGTGCGTTGTACATCGTTATTTCTTAAAACCTGTATAAAAGTTTGCGGTACGGCACTTTTAATTCGTGAATATTCCGAAATACAATTGCGTCTATCTATAAGTTGTTGATATATTTCATTGCACGATTTAAACTCATTGGTATTATCATCCCATATATCACCAATGGTTTTTATTAGACTTTTTGAAAAAGAAGAATAAAATATAGATTTTCTTTGAAATAAAATATTTGAGTTTCCAAATAAAGGCTGTTTTTTTACTTCCATTTTATTAGTTATTATACCCTGTGTGATCCTTGTCAATTTTGACCACGATTGTAAAGCGTTTTTGTAATAATGTGGTAGTTTTTTTATCTCAAGACCTGAAAGGTCTGAACATCTACACAGAAAAAGTTTATCTGCAAATTTTTTATCATATTTTTTTAACCAAAATTTACCTATCGCATTCCAACTTGATAATGGCTTGTGTAATATTGAATATATCGATTTGATATATTTACTTTCTATCCAACTATCCAAATTTACCATCCCCATGCCCCCCTTTTTGCCGTCTAAACAACAAACCTTCCGGTCTACTTGATTCACTTTACCATCCCAAATAAAATCCCATATTATCTTATTTAAGTCTTTTTATGTTTTTCAGGTATACCTCTTATTTCTAATTCATAACCACACACTGAAATAATTAAATTTTTAACAATAAGGACTTTTCCAGAGTATGTCAATTTTCTACTTTTCCAGATGTGTACACAATTTTGTACTTTTTCCAATATTGATTTCCATATTTTATCGTTATCAATGTTATAACCATGGTGAATACCTAGTGTTTTTATGTTATCTGTTGTCCAGCTTATCTTTTTAAAAGTAGGCCGTTTGCGTTTATTTGCGCCAATATTTATTCCCTTAGTCTTTTCGTAATTAATTTTTGAACCCGAGGCCTTTTCGTATTTGTCTAATATTTCGAAAGATTTTCTAACGGAACTTTCATTTTTATTAAATAATTGCGTGTCATCAGCAAACATATTCAATTTGGTTTCTATTAGCTCCCCATTTTCTTCCCCGGGCAGCATAATACCTGCAATGTCTTTGTCTGCCCTTATTGCACAGGCCAGGGGCTCTGCTTGTAATATATATAAAAAAGGGGCTATAGGACACCCCTGCCTGGCTGATCTAGAAATTGAAAAATATTTAGAGACGTAACCATTTGTTTTTATACATGTCTTAGCACTTTTTAATAGCATTTGAACCCAACCACGAAAATTGTCCCCAAAATTAAATTCCTTCATAACGAAGTCTAGCCATCCCCATTCCATCCTATCAAAAGCCTTTTGTTGGTCAAGAAAGACAATTATACCCTCTTCATCCTCACTATCAATATATTCTATGATATCCTGTATCATTCTATTTGCTTCCGTTATATGTCTGCCTTTTACAAACCCTTTTTGATCGGGATGTATAAGCTTAGGAAGGACTATTTTTAATCTTTCTGCTAGTATTTTTGCTATAATTTTATAATCACAATTCAGTAATGTAAGAGAGGCGCCAGTTACGTATGTTTTCTCGTTCCCCGCCCTTAAATAGTAGTGTTAAAACTCCTTTATATTGTGAGTCCGACATTGTTTTTTTATTAAATATTTCTTGCAATAACGTTAAAAATTCCTCTTGAATTGTATTCCAAAATAATATATAAAATTCTGATATGATCCCGTCCTCCCCTGGGGATTTATTTGTTTTTATAATTTTTAGAACTTTCATTATTTCCTCCGCATTAATTTCACGGTCTAGTAATTGTTTGTCGTCCTCATTTAGTTTGTTTTCGATATGGCTTGTTAAATATTGAGCATTTTCCAAATGCCATCCCTCGGAACTAAATAAATTTGAGTAAAATTTAACTTGTTCATTTAGTATTCCGTCTATATTGTGTTTATAATGCCCATTTTCTGTTTTTATTCGACTCCATAATTTATTTTTACCGTTTTGCTTTTCAAGATTGAAAAAGTAGCTAGACGATTTTTCACCTTCTTCCGCCCATTTTACACGCGCCCTTATTTTTGACGCCTCTGATTTGTTCTCATAGTATTTTTTAATTAGCGCTTCTATTTCTGAAACCTTATTTTCAACCTCACCAGAGTTATTACTGTTTAATTTTAGTTTTTCTAATTTCTGCTCAAGGTTAATAATATAACTTTTTTGAGAATTTTTGTTTAATGTTTTACTTACTTCCATTGTTAATTTTTTGATTTTTAATTTTGTGACATCCCACCAATCTTGTATTTTTTCGAACCTTTTTTTTTCAGTTTTCCAGGTTTCCCACCAAATTTTGAATGCATTCTTAAATTCTTCACTTTTTATTGTATTTATATTCATTATCCATATACCCGGGCCTCTTTGTATTTCATCAAGTTTTAATTTTACCGACACAAGATCATGATCGCTAAAAGGACAATTCGATATACCAACATTGTAAACTTTATTTGAAAGACTTTTGTCACAAAAGATATAGTCAATTCTAGACTTAGAATTTCCTCTCTGAAACGTATACCGTTTGTCTTTTGGATACCTATCTCTCCATATGTCTGTAAGATCATATTGTGACAATAAAAAAAGTAATTCCTTTGTACCAATATCATCACGAGAGTGAGAAGGATTTCTATCATTTGTTTTGTTAAGAGTACAGTTAAAATCACCTACCAAAATATTGTAATGATCTACACTATCGTCTGTAAAATTACCCAAAAAATTATGAAATGATTCAAACAGCCGTTTCCTGTCGACGCCGCTATTGTTAGCATAAATATTTGAAATATGATAAATCGCACTTTCCGTTTTTATGCTACATTTTATTATTCGACCGTTTTTAAGATGGTACATATAATCTATACTGCAAGACTATCATATATTATTTGTGAAAGTGATACGGAATATTTATCAACAAGGATTGGTATCTTCGGATGAACTTTTATTTATAAAAAGGACGAAACTTTCTTTGGAAAAACCCTGGCTCACTGGTGATGTGTAACAAATTCTGAGTAGTAGGCAAGCTCTTGAATATTGAATGAGTCGGAAAATGTATATCCTATATGCAGCTGTAATTGATATAGTGCTACTAATGTGGTGGAAATTGATAATTTCAAAACTAAAATCGTCTTGTTTTTCAAAGATTTTGGTTTTAAGATGACCGCTTACTTTAATTGTCAATGGAACATCATCAATATATCTGAATGTGAAATTAAGTTATCTGGGTTCACTGATCTTCTTGTGTTTTACAAATGTCTGAAGAAACTCCAACTCGTACGAAGATGTCGGCAAGGAGATGGGCGCAAATTTGTTTCCTTAGGAATACCTCCCAATTCAACAAATATTTAATTAATAAACTCCAGCAAACTGATCACTTATTCCGCTATGTAGCATTTTTTTTATTTATTTTTTTTTTTGCTTTGCCCGTTATTAACAAAAAATGCCGTATAGTATCTCTCTTTAACAAATGTTTAGCGTATGCTACGTTTCTAATGTTAAACGGCATTGTTTAATATTTAATTAAGACGATTTTTCAATCAAAAATGGTAAAGAGGGATGAAAAATATAAAGTGTTGATAATAAAAACAAACGTCAGAAAAAGATCGAGATTTAAATTTTCCAGAGGTTCTTTAGAGTTTTTCAGAATGCTTACCCTTCCGGAGCACCTAATTTCACTCCCAGTTTTTAGTGGAGTTCGTGTTGTTTCTTTTTTATTATTTGCAACTGTTGATGTAAATGTCTTTTGATTTTATGAGTCTTTGTTTACTCCTTGGTTTTGATTGTTATTGTCTACATATGGTTAATAACACTACAGAGTAAACAGTTGCGCGATATTTCGGAAGACCCCCTTTTTACTGCGGACAGAATTCTTGTCAATATAATGGACAATACTTTCGTCAAATATGCAGATGAGCCGTCAATGTATTCTCGACGACGAGGTGAATACAAAGTTCCAAATAGAACACAAAGTCGCCAGTAGAATAAAAGATCAGTCATTTCGTCAATATACATGTAACTACATGTAGTAACATTAAGGGATACCACTTATGAGGGCCACGTTCAAAAGAACATACAAAAGAGTTGTACATACTTTTCAGAGCTCCCATTTACTATCATGATGTTCTTGTAGGAGGGTTGTTGTTCACGCAGAAACTGTTTTATTTCTTGTCATAGTAGTGAGTTTTTACAAAAAGTAAAATCACAAAAATACTAAACTCCGAGGAATATTTAAAACGGAAAGTCCCTAATCAAATGGCAATTTCAAAGGATAAAACACATCAAACGAATGGACAACAACTGTCATATTCCTGACTTGGTACAGGCATTTTCGAATGTAGATAATGGTGAATTGAACCTCGTGTTATAGCGCTAAACCACTCACTATTATGACCGTCGCATCAAATGTTTAAATTAGTGATTAACACAATTAAACAATGTTGACGGCTGTAAACCAATATTTTACCTATTGTGGCCGTTTGTTTTTCTCACCAATTGTTGTCAGTATAATGGTATTAGTTGTATTAAGTTTTATAAGTGAGAAGATTAGATAACTAAGTTTTATCCTCCATTTTCTAAATCAGTAGTTACTGATACCAAGTCAGACATGTGACAGTTGTTGTCCGTTTTTAGTGTATTAGAACTGTTTTATTGCCATTTGATACGGTACTTGCAGGTTTGAAATTAACTTTAATTCGGTTTTTTTTTATTGTTATGTTTTTTTCAAACCAAGGGTAAACACATATGTTCACCATCACCAGTTGGTGGACCGTGAAGAATAATCTTTCTACAAATGAAGACGAGGTAGAATTGCCGTAAACACATACATGTCTTCTTTTTCTCGATGACTTACCTATGTAGACTAATCACCAATTATTTTTTTTGGCATTTACATGAACATCACGACGACATGACTGGTAGGTATATATTTTAGACTACGAAAAAATGCCAATATTTAGTTCGGACATATTGATGAACTAATTCGTGATGAAGTTTATTGTAGTCGTCCTTCCTCATAATTCTGTTACACAGCTTTTGTATAAGGAGTTCATTATGTAAGAAAATCAGTGCTGATTCGAAAACTTTCTAATTACTTTATTTGTAAATTAGCACTTTTAAGTAACACTGACAAAGATGATCAATTTGATATATAAACAAATTCATTGCAATCTTTACTGAAAATACTATCTGTTCTGCAGAGATTCTGCTTTTTGAAAATGTGTTCATTAGTGCATCAATCTGTTACGGTCTGTGTTGAGGACATACTAAAGTTATAATCGTTAAGTGATTATCTTGGTTAACCAATATTTAAAAGTTAAATGATCAAATTGCAATATAAATGAAGATAGTTCGTCTAGAGTAACAAAATTATAAACAACTCAAAAACAGCCTTTTATAATTTTAAACTTTTAATATTTAACCCTGTCTGCAGTGACAACTTCCGTCGACACAATGGCCATCTCTGTTATGGCAATGCTGGTGGCAATCTTGAGCTGTGGTGCAGGCTAAAATAGAACAAAGATCATAAATGCATGTATAGGTTATTTTTGACTTTTTGTGTGAAGTAATTACAGAATTACTAAAAAAAAAACTATAAATAAGTTAGCGAAGATCAAATAAACCAAAATGTAAATTGCTATTCAATTAATACTTAATGCTTGTATCAGCATTGATAAATGTACTTATTTTTTTCGGATTATTGGCCAATTTTGTATTTATTAGTGAATATTATAAAATATATACAAATTTAGAATTCAAAATGTAGTGCATGTGTTTTCAAACGACTGAATACCTTATGATATCATAATGAAGTAGGGGATTTTTAAAATTAAGATTGGAAATTAGGAATGTGTCAAATAGAAAACCACCCGACCAAAAAAACGGAAAACAACCTTCGAGAAAATTCTGCACCCGGAGACGTGCTTCAGCTGGTCCCCCAAAAAATGTTTATTCGTTCAGAGAAAATGGACGTCATACTTATCCCCAACACATTTCAGTTACTTATCTAGATACATAATTCATTAAATTGATATAAGTATACTAGAACGAGGGTTGCATGTTGAACGGCATCACAATATTGTTGCATGTATTGTCCAACATACAACCGTTTACAGTTGCAGTCTAATAATGTGTCCATTGGCGATAAACAAAAAAATACTTCAATTGTGTAAGAAAATTTTCTTTTTACTTTTTTCTTTTTTCTTACACATTTGTGTTGGTTTTTTAATGCACTACTTCTTTTTTTATCTTTAAGGTTTATGTAAATCGTATATATGCGATGAAAAAGTGATACTTTCAACATTAAGATATTAGAGAATTGCCTGGTTGATGTCTAATAATGTGTCCATTGGCGATAAACCAAAAATACTTCAATTGTGTAAGAATTTTTTTTTTTTCTTTTTTCTTTTTTCTTACACAGATGTCTTGGTTTTTAATGCACTACTTCTTTTTTCATCTTTAAGGTTTATGTAAATCGTATATATGCGATAAAAAAGTGATACTTTCAACATTAAGATATTAGAGAATTGCCTGGTTGATGTCTAATAATGTGTCCATTGGCGATAAACCAAAAATACTTCAATTGTGTAAGAATTTTTTTTTTCTTTTTTCTTTTTTCTTACACAGATGTCTTGGTTTTTAATGCACTACTTCTTTTTTCATCTTTAAGGTTTATGTAAATCGTATATATGCGATGAAAAAGTGATACTTTCAACATTAAGATATTAGAGAATTGCCTGGTTGATGATAGTTGTTTCTTTTATATTTGATTTTGAAATACTTTGAAAGACTTAACTATATAACTATACTCTTATGAAAATAGCTGCTTAACATTTTCGATTTTAAAGTAGCTGCTTAACATTTTCGATTTTAAAGTAGCTTCTTAACATTTTCGATTTTAAAGTAGCTGCTCAACATTTTCGATTTTAAAGTAGCTTTTTTCAATTGCAATGTGTACCTGGCATAATCTTCTTATGCTACATATAAGTGAATACATTTGTCATAATGTGATTAGTATTCTTCTTCACAAGGACAATAACGAACCGAAGTTTAAAAAATAAAAATGAAGCTATTCATGAAATAAAAAATTAAAACAAAAACTTTTAAATTTCACCAATCGTTTATTTTCAAAGACGTAAAAAAGATGTATGAAATTTTAACTTCAATATCTATTAAGGCTGTACATAGATTTAGATAACTTAAAATTATCTTACCATTTCCAGACTGTGTTGTACATGTACATTCATCATGTATGCAAGCAAGACTGCTGCCTGAAGAACACAGTGTTACACTGCAGTCATTTGCCTGGTGGCACCGTTCGCCCATAACAACTGTAATTACAACATTTTATAAATTAAGTCATCCGAAGCGCTTAACTGGAATAACGGTCATTATAAATGTATCCAAACAATTAAAAGCCAAGATACTGTGATTGTATTAATCCAAAAAGCAAAACGTCAAACATATCAAAACCAAGTAAAAACTCCATTTTACTTGAACGAGTTAGAACCTTCCTTTTTTCTAATGATTTCTAAATGAATTAATTGATAAGATAAGAAAACATCGATATGATTGTGTTAAAAATATTAAAAGAAACATTTTTCATATGTCTAGCGTCCTAATTAGTTTCTACATTAACCATCATAGAATTGTTCAAAGAATATTTGAATATTCTCAAACGGAAATAACACTGAGTCAGTACTATATACTGCACGAAAACGGATTTCGAATAGTTTAAATGACACATTAGTTAAGATATAAGGAGTATGTTACAATTGCAGTTACAAATAGACAACATTTTTTTATAAACGAATATTACCTAGAACATGGGTCAATGCTTAAAACATCTACGGTATAAGTTTGTACAGAAGAGTCAATGACTACAAAATATGAAACAACTCAAAAGAGAAAAAAATCAACGGCATGATACATGCTAACACAATAAATGATATTTCAGACAGACCCCAGCAGACGACATCCACGCTGGCTTGCAGAGTGTATTTGTGTTCGATAATTAAAAGTTGTCTAAATTTGGTAATTGCTATAAAAGTTTGAATCAAATTTGTTTTACAAGATATTTTTTTCCTTTTTTGCTTTAATCATTTTAAAAGGTCTTAACTCTTCAGATGGATACTAAACACACACAAATTTACAAAAATTCAAACGAAACAAAGCACAGATCTGAGACTACTCGCAGTTACTAATGAACTCATCATAGATACAGGCTTGAAATTTTGTATTTGCGCCAAACGCGCGTTTCTCCTACAAAAGACTCATCAGTGCCTCTCGAACTAAAAAAAAACGTTTATGTAAGATCAGTTTAATAATATTAAGTTATGAAATGATTATTCATAATTAACATAATTATACAAAAATATGAAGGCAATGTTAAAATATCTTACAACAATGTAAATTATGACAAGAATATGAATATTAACATAATTTATAACATTTATTAAAAAAAAAAAACATTAAAAACTCTGGCAGCTTGAAAATTGATAGTAGGTACATGTACCACTAATTGAATAATTTATAGAATAAGATATAACTTACCGACACAAAGAGCCAAGCACAGAATAAGAAGCTTCATGTTAATGTTCAAAGGTGAGAAGAATTTAAAATCTAACTACCAATGACTTGAAATCAGATCTTTTATACTGAGAAAATCTTAACGCGTCATAGATAATGCCGTATTATTACACATTTTCATGACATTGTAAGATTGTAAATCATATTCCAAATATAGAATATACAGACACGTAATAACCCTCCAGAACTATTAATGAATGTGTTTATTTTGGAAAATGGTTGCATTTCGCGATTTTACCCTCTTTCTTAGGAAATGTATATAAACAGCTCTTCTAGATCGATAGAATTTGATATATTAATATTTTCCCCTTTGTTTTTTTCTTATTTTTTTCAATTTTGTAAGGTTACTTTCCAATTGACGTATCTTCAAATATCATTGTACTCATAAAAATATAACAGGAAGATTAAATCAATGCTTCAACATTAACAGCAAATTTAATAGCAATATGCCAAAGGCATGGGGTTTGAAAATTGCGTAACGTTGGAGAAGTATCTAATAAGAGGTATACCTCGCTGACGAGACATATTTCCACAAGCTACACAGGCAAATGTTGCGTCAGTTTCAAGTAAAAGTTCGTTTGAGGTGAAAATCAAGTGAATTTTACGTGAGATTAACATGAATATAAATTCACGTGAAATTGATGTGAGTGAAATTTGCCTGTGTATATAAGGCCACGAAATGACAATGTAAAACAATTCAAATGAGAAATTACTTTATACATGTAGTTATAACCATGTCATAATTTTTATTTTCATATTTTAAACACTAAGAAATAGATTGGTAAGCCGTTGTGTGGACCAGCCTGTAGTAGATTTTTGTCAGTCTGCTAAAACAGGCATATTTTCATATATATAAAAAGAAATAGATGGAAGAAAATGCATTAGTTTTACTAATGTTTATGATTTTCAGTACTATTTGATAAACTGATAACATTTCAATTTCTTTAGTATGCCTTTGAGTTTATATCATGTTCCCAGGTTGTCCGGATTCACCAAATGAAATAGCAGCCGTACGGATTTTTTTCTGTGGGCAATCCGGAAAACCCCATTTGCAACATCAATGAAAGATGAATAGATTTTAATCCTTCCTCCACCCACATAACAAATGAACATATCTTTAAATGATAGATCCACGTGTGATTGAACTTTTTGTTTCACTGTGCTTCACTGTGAATTTGAGCTGAACATATACCTTTACGTTTTGTTTCGTCAAGACTTAGTTCTTGTTTGGAACTGTTGTTGTATCCTTTCTCTTTCCTACATATTACTCTCTAAAACAAATACCAACATATAGAAACAGATTATTTTTAATCCTCAATAGAAATAATTATGTGATATATCTACAATCATTGGAAATTGTTTTGGGCAAAAATAATAGTATAAATCGATAAAAAAAAAAAAAAAAAAAAAAAAAAACGTTAATGCAAATCTGATAAATTAATGATTTTAATTTGGAATATACCAAATCTTACATCATCAACGTGGGATTTCTTCACCATTTATATTGTCAATACTAGCATTTCTAAAGGGTAAGTCTGTAATACCACGTTCACATGGATACATCGAGTATAAAAATTGCAGAGAGGAAGCTCTGCACTATCATGCTTATAATTGAAGATGAAAGCAGATTTGAAGTATACATCATTTGGAATTTAATGAGTTATGAATAAACAGCAACAACCACATTTAAAGTTAAACCAAATCCTTCAAGAGTATTATAAAAAGATTGGTTGATAAATTATATTCTGCTTAAGGGGGCTCGCGGGTACAACAATTTCAGCAAAAAATGAAACATTTGTTTTTTCATTACAATATTTTTTTATTACACTATTAGTTATTACTTTATGATATGGTACAAAAATCAACCAAAAAAAGCGATTCGGTTTGACCCTAGATGACTTTTAAAATGTTTATATTATTCAAAAGCCCCAAATTATCTCCATTTGGTGCAAAAATGCCATTTGTGGCATTTAAATTGAAATATCTTTTTTAATACATCGGTGACCTATATTTTTTATTATGTTTTCAAATAAGCTGTACATAAACTAAATAATTTAAAATTGAAGCGATTTCTGTAATAATGTTATTTTTTTATTTCGATATAACTTCTTTCTCCTATTAGTTCAACAGCAAAAAGGACATTACCAAAAACATATGCTTCTTTCGGAGGAAGATTGTGAGCTTAAATGAATGGTAACCCCATTTTTTTTATTTCATTTTTCTATTAAGTATACGATAAAGTTCATTTATAAAAAAATATAGCGAAATCCCATATTTGAAAAATAATAGTATAAATCGATAAAAAAAAAACAAAAAAAACAAAAACGTTAATGCAAATCTGATAAATTAATGATTTTAATTTGGAATATACCAAATCTTACATCATCAACGTGGGATTTCTTCATCATTTATATTGTCAATACTAGCATATCTAAAGGGTAAGTCTGTAATACCACGTTCACATGGATACAAGCACCAGCGAGGGAAATGGATCACAGAAGATTGTTTACCATTGTTTACCTTGTCTGTATTGTAATTGTAAAATCTTACAATTTTAATATAAGGAGTTTACTATAAATTCATAAATTATTTTGAGGTTTTTATTAATGCGAAAAATGCGACAGAGTTGTAAACGCAATAATATTATTTCGCATTTTGAAATATTTTTTATGAATAAAACAGGATTTTAACGTAAAACTTAAAATAGCACTTCATTCTTATATGACAAAATCCCAATAATAAATGCACGCAATAATTTCTGATTTTACAGTATCGTTTTCAATTTTTCATTTTTGTTTACCATTATAATAGCCTGAATATTGATGTTTACACATGCATTTTGAGTACCAGGGTGAGTGGGGTATAATGACTTGTTCATAAATATTCAAACATCAAAATATAAATAACAAATTATTTGTCATCTTTTTTTAATTTTTTTGTTTGTATAATGGAATCTGTAATAAATATACAAACGTTTAGTTCATTTATGAAGATTAATATTACATTTGAGAAATATGATAAGAGGTAGTAAAAATATTAACGGTACCAACTGTTCTGCACCAAATAGGCATTTTTATTATATAGTTTCCCCAATGATGGATAAAATATATGAAAATCCAAAGCTTATTAAAAAAATGAAGTTATATCAAATTAGATGCAGTTGCAATGAAAAAAGGCAAAAGATAAAAACATAACAACTAGAAAAAAAACTATAACACACACGATATTACAGATGTTTCGATTCTCAAAAGGTTCTCACACTTATCGAAACAAGTCTAAATGCAAAACTAAAACTCAAACACAATTCCAATGATAATCATAAGGGAACAAAAGGGACAAACGAATCTACAGGAAACACCATTACCAAAAGAATACTAAACTATACCAAAAAGAAACATAAACGGCAATAGTGCTCAACTAAAATGACTGAAAATTCACAGATTTGATTTGTTGTTCTCAAGAAAAGCAAGTATCAATTACCAGGCAAATTATTTCTTGACGAAGATACATATCGTTGTTAGATTATGTCTAACTTATTAATGTTAAGCTTGTCCCTCGTTTGCCTTCATTTTAACTGCCTTACAATAAGCTACACGTAGTAAGATATGATGTGTGTAACATTACATAAAAACAAAACATTGTGGTGACTATTCAGGAATAACGAAAATAGATATGGCTATGAAAACAGGAAAATAAAAGTAATCATCGGTATTAAAGATAGTACGTATATAAAGAGTAACTATTAAGTAATTTCAACTTTGGAAGATATTAGAATGACTCTTTTGCCCTACGTTAATCATTTTGAAATACTGGGTATAAAATGCAATGATTCTGATTTGATTTTCATATCTACAAATACCTGACTGTAATTGATCCCTTACAATTGATCCATGTTTTTGTCTTCGACAGACCATGTTAAAAGTTCACAATGTATAGTTCACCAAACATATAAGAAAGAAAACCGCAAAGAGATAGTTTTTACCTAAATAATATCAAATAGATTAAATGGAGTGATGAAGACAGTCAACCGCTAGACGACTAACATCTTTTAATATTTGGTTATGAAACAAAAAAATAACAAAGGTAGCAAAACAGGGGCTTCTCCGTTATGGACACGTTGACAGTGGTTATCTATTCAAAACATGTATTAATATGAACAAACAATTGTATTGACATTAAAGTTTTCAACACATACTTTGTATTACTGAATTAGAAATTGTTTATCAAATCAATTAGGTTATTAAACAAATATGATACACAAATCAGTTATCTACAATTATAGAGATTTAATACAATGAACAAATTTCTGTCATAAAGAATTTACCCGTTCAAATGAGTCTGAGGTTTTTTTTTCTCTTTAAAAAGTTTCTTTAATGAATTCTGCATTTAGAGTATAACAATTGCAGAGAGGAGGCACTGCACTATCATGCTTATAATTGAAGATGAAAGCAGTTTTGGATCATATATCATTTGGAATGTAATGAGTTATGATACATGTAACCAAATGTAGTCTCTATCTGCCCAAATAGAATATCAGTTTTTCATTAATGGTGTTTTGGTAAAAAATTATGATTACAATGTACAAAAAAAACCCTGTCCAATGATAGTCTCTGTACTAGGATCTAGAAGATGGCTTTAATCCACCATTTTCTACATTTGAAAATGCCTGTACCGAGTCAGGAATAAGACAGACTAATAGTTCTTGTCCATTCGTTTTTGATGCGTTTTGTTATTTGATTTTGACATGTGATTATGATTTTCCGCATTGATTTTCCTCTAAATTCAGTATTTTTGTAATTTTACTTTTTAACGATTGTCAATAGAAACAAAAGTAACACCTTTAGGTTTTTTTTGTATTTGGGGTTCGGGGAATGTTTCATTTTGAATATACAATTTGTTGGATTTCACATTTGTCAATTCTATTTCAGAGTAATTACAGACCTATGAAAAACTTATTTCTCGACGAATACACAAGAGTGAATAAACAGCAACAACCTCTACAAAAGTTAAACCAAATCCTTCAAAAGTATTATAAAAAGGTAAGTTGATAAATTATATTCTGCTCTGAGCGAATAAATAATTCCGCATATAAAGATGTGTGCAAGGCTCTTCTGGATGTAATAGGTGCATTTAACATGAACGCTCGAATACATATGGTTGACAACCAGAAGAATATGAGTACTTAAAAATGTTCTTCGCTATTTAACCAAACAGTAGCTTACAAGTTAACCAAATTCGACTAAGGCCAAAGCAATTCAAACTGATTTTTTAAATTCGATTCGTCAGTTGTTGTTGTGTTTTTTGTTCAATTGAATATTTTTAAAATGCTTAACATGCTTAAGACATGTGGTATATAACACTGCAGGGAGATAACACTGTTAAAATCAGCTGAACGTTTAAATCAGGTGTGTGGTTCAATTTTTTTAAATATTTTATTTTTTTGTAAAAGGTTGAAAGTGACATCTTGTCCAATTTTTGAAAATTAAACGAGCCAAATTAATTTTGGTTAAGGCGTTTGGTACCACCTTAAGGATGAAATGGTTTTGCGTCATATATAAAACAGAAGATGTGGTATGATTGCCAATAAGACAGCTTTCCACAAGAGACCAAAATGACACATACATTAACAACTATAGGTCACAGTACTGCCTTCAACAATGAGTACAGCCCATACCGCATAGTCAGCTATAACAGGCTTCATTATGACAATGTAAAACAATCCAAACGAGAAAACTAACGGCCTAATTTATATATAAAAAAAAATAATTTTAAACTAATAACCATTTACAAACACGTTGAAAACAGCAACATGTAAACAATGCTGCTTGTTATTTATGTTATTCAGATTAGCAAATTATTTTTTGACATTATCTAAAGATAGCTTTACAGAAAACATATAACATACACCACTGTTACTATTACTAACAATCAGCAAGTCTATGGCATTACTGCTATTGAAAGACATATATTGGAAGTTATATTTTTTTTGTAGGGCATACATGTACCGGACAAATACAAGAGATTTTCAGTATGCAATCCAGGGGAATGTTAGTAGTAACCATAAAGGAAAAACAATCTAAATAATTGAATTATGGAAGAAAAAATGCTACAGAAATACTGGAGTCTGTTATTTGTCAAATGCATTTTACAGTTGCTTTTTATAGAGTTTTATTAAATGAATTTTCAAGCAGTTTTATTTTTACAATTTGCGTATCATCGAGTCATTTTGTATCCTCATTGCTAGAGAAAATGTAAGATACGAAAAACTCATTAGAGGTACATATATGTTGTATCAATACCAGCAATTCTCAGGGGGGGGGGGGGGGGGGCGGGGAATAGAAAATTATGCAATTTATTATTGTGTACAATATGCAGGCACAGCAACGTTCAACACGTTTGAGTATACTAAATATTTTAAAAAAAAGTTTAAAAGCTCAAGTTCCATAGAAAATATACATTCACCATAACATACAAAAAGGAACACAAATCTAAACAGCTTGTAGAAACAACTTAAGCATATGTACAAAGAAAAAAAGGCTTAGTATTACTGTTTCACAGATTATTTGCAGTTATCAATAACAGGCTCTTTTATTCAATATCGTTATATAGAAAAAATACTATGAATAGAAAACCATTTTAATTAAAAAAAGATCAGAGGAACTAAATAAAGTATAACATAGAAATGAAGTTTCTGTATTAAATTCGTTTCGATAAAGTACCAAAGGTTGACAAATATTTACTAAATTATTCGATATATTTTAATTCATGCGGATTTTTCTATATAATTATTGAAGTCGTATATGCTGCCATTGTGAATATTCTTATACTCAAGTAAATTAATTCCTGCATAGCTGATTTACAGTTATAAAAATGAAAATATGATTGCCAATGAGCCAAATCAACTGTCCATCAAAGTTCCAATGAAATTGTCGTAAGCAATTATAGATAACTGTAAGACCTTTAACAATGAGAAAATCCCATACCGTAATCTAGACTATAAAAGACCCCAACAGGAAAATATGAAACACTTTATTTCAAAAACTTGGTTTTTTTTAACAAAATATTGTACTAAAAACAAATATGACACACATGAACCAACGACAAGCACTAAACTACAGGCTCCAGATTTGTTTACAATTGATGCAGTTAGAATGTTTGAAATTAAAATAGAAAACAATAGGTTGTCAGAAAATATAGATGATAATCAATATGGGAAAATAAAAAATACGTAAAACAAAAAGTTATTACAGAAATGAAGAATTAACAACTTTCTGTATATGAAATTAATAATTGATCAGAAAAGGAATTTTTAAAATTGCCGACATTTTTTAGCCTGATAGTTTTACAATATGAATATTTTCCTCAAAAGTTCGCGCGCTTTTTCTGATGGATGTCATCAGTTTTAAAATACAGAGACTAATATGAAAACAATAACTTGTATTAGTTGTGTTGTTTAACAATGAGGTTTAATAAATTGTTGGTACAAATAGATATAAGAAGATGTGGTATGAGTGCCAATGAGACAACTCTCAATCCAATGTACGTGTTATGCATACAATGAACATCATATTAATATCGGGAAGTTTATATTACTGAGGTACATTGCAGCAGCCCTTTTTATTGAAATCTTGTTCTATAATAACAAAAATAATTATATTATTAGGTTAATTTGGATTTTGCTTTAATGATAGGAATGCTCTGTCATAAGTATACAAGCAAATTTTTCACTTTTGAATACAAGTAAAACGGGTAAATTTGATTTAAACTTTAATTTCAGTAGTTAAATTTTGGCTGACAGATCTGTCCGATCTCTGGTAAAAGTGGCCTTGACAATACAGATTTAGTGGACACATGACCAACTTCTCTTATCACTTTGTTTCGTATGTGGGTCATAGACCAATACCACGTTTAATATATGTCTATCTTCTCTAGTCATCAAATAGACACGATTTATAATTGATATAATATTAAAAATGGGAACATATCTTGTGTATTTCATATAAGACAATTATGACAATAACCTTGACCTTGACCACTTTCATGTCTACTGAGTTGTTCCGTGTCGTGATACTTCACATTGTTCTCACG
The DNA here is from genome assembly GCA_019925275.1 of Mytilus edulis. Taxonomy (NCBI): domain Eukaryota; kingdom Metazoa; phylum Mollusca; class Bivalvia; order Mytilida; family Mytilidae; genus Mytilus; species Mytilus edulis. The sequence continues at coordinate 90,740,831 of CM034357.1, read as the reverse complement.
TTCGAGAAATTCACATTTATCCATTACGCGATTGCTTTTTTTTAAATGGGTCATATACATGTTAATTATGTTTTTTAACTATCAGAAATTTTGAAAAAACTGGAATTATAAAAAAAATCGTGAACTCACTTGGATGTGAATAAATGTATGTATTTTAAAGCAATTTGGTCTCAGAAATTTTTATTGAGGTGAATAAATTCTTTATATACAGAACTAAGGGGTTACATATTACATAAGGGCTCGATTTCAAGACTATTCAGCATTTAGCCCGTCAAAGGTGTACCGCCAGTTCTATAATTTAGGAGATAACTGTATTGTATTTTAAGCTCCGACGGCATCAATTGGGGATTTGATGGTCGCAAATTAAGTTTACTGGCGACGCGTTAGCGGAGACAGTAAACGGGTATTTGCGAACATCAAATCCCAAATTGATGCCGTTGGAGCTTAAAATACAATATTGTTATCTCCATTCTAATGAAACTGACAGAAAACAACGTTAAAACATGTATTTAAAATCTATCATATGCCGTCTGCGCTTGCGCGTACGTCCCATAGCATCAATTGTCAATTGATGCCATGTAAGAAAGTGACGTTATCCAATCAAAATGAACGTTACAAACGTTGTTGCATTAGAATACGTTATTACTGTTGCGATATTAGTGTGTAGATTGAGACAAGATCATACATTGATAGGTTTTTAAATAAAACACGATGGTATAACCCAGACTTCAAAGTTAATCCATCTTGGTGATAACACCACTTTATTTTTTAATTCGAAACCGGAAGTTTCAGTAACTTTTAATATATTTGCAGTTTTCGAAACACTTTCAAATCAGAATCCTAATCGAAATAAAACAGAAGGACTAATGCTAGGTAATTTAAAGTCATGTAAAGACAGAGTTGAAAACATTAGATGACCACAAGTAGCAATAAAAGTTTAAGAAATATACTCTGGTCTTGATATAAATGAGTATAAAAAAAAACTTGTAAGTATAAAAAAGAAGATGTGGTATGATTGACAATGAGACAACTCTCTACAAGAGACCAACTCACACAGAAATTAAAATCTAAAGGTAACCGTACGACCTTCAACAATGAGCAAAGCCCATACCACATAGTCAGCTATAAAAGGCTCCGTAATGACAATGTAAAACAATTCAAACGAGAAAACTATCAGCCTTATTTATCTTAAAAAAAGAACGGAAAACAAATATTCAAGGACTTTAAGAATATATGAAAAGATAAATAAAGACTGGAATAAAAGATATTAAACTATAATAGGTAAAATAAATCATCATTAATCCGAAGTTGATAAAGAATACCAAAATTCAAAAAAGTAACATATAAGTTTTATATGGAACAATCAACCATATTTATAGTAAAACAGTCATAATAGGTAACTATTACCATGGTGATGGGCTTTTTAAAATAATCGACATAAGAGATGTATAAATGTTAATTGGATAAAGAAACTCGTTGACAACCGTTAATAATAACAATCACCCAACAAGAAAGTCTGACCAAAATGTTACTTAGATAAATTTCTGCAAGAAATTTCAAATATTCAAAATGAACTTTACTATTATGGATAAATACAAAATCTCAAAAAGAATCGTATCAACTATAAAAAAAAATATTATACAGCAAACCCATTTTGGGACATGTCTCAATTCTAAAAACTAGATGAAAGGTAAAATAATATTTTTAAATGAAATAATTGACATAATCATGATACATGATAATAGACAATTGAATAAAAATATGATTTTAGATATTTTTTGTCATGCACATTGTGTTTGTCTTTTAATATTCTAAACTGATGAAACCAATACCAAAACCGTGATTACAAGAACTCAGAATTTAGATTTAAAATAGTGATATCAAATTAAAAAAAATACACTCCTCCAAAGACATTTACATTTTCGTCCACAACAGATATCATGGAAAACTATTAGCATTTCAAAAATGGGACAAACGCCTTATTTAGAAAACAACACAAGTAAAAGAAAACAAATACTGCGCCGTATCTTTACCCATATACAAGATAATAAGTTGAAATATTAAGATGGAAATTTCTATATTACATTGTCCCCAAGGGTGACTGGGGTATAGAAATATGGTCACTTGGTCTTCTCCCGACCGGCAGTAAAACACTTGCCGAAGTGGGGCGTCCGTTTGGCTGTGCGGGATGTATAAGTTCGCAGTCACGTCCGGTCAGAAGGGGGACGTTAAATCCGATGCCTCGTGTAAAGAGAGTGCCACGCTCTTTGTACGTTAAGAACCCTTGCAACAACTCTTTGAGGGGTCCGTAGGTGGCCTGTTGCAAGGCAAAATTTCTGTCTCTATCCAATATACCCTCATTTTCCAGTGGTAGTCCAAATATACTAACGTTATCGAGGACGGGATAAGGAACCGTTACTGTATGTATCTCCAACAAATGTAAAATTCAAAACAAAACATATACCATCATACATTAAAAAAATAAGAAATTTTATAAAAAAAACGTTTTCACTTTGCGATGGTTTAAAAACAAAAGAGAGAAAAAGATTCCAATATTGAGGTTTTACTTTTTTACAGGCTTTTTTCAATAAATAATTTCCAAAAGTTAACGACTTTTATCGGATAGGTGTTAATTATTAAGAAAGTAATCAACAGGTACGTAGTAGGTCATTTATTGAAATGATATTTAATAGTACATGTACTTGTTTCTATATGATTGGATAATCTAGCATTAGGTTAGAAAAAATGTCATTTCCTGATAATAAATTCATTGGAGATAAATAAAAGAGGCGAAAGAAACCAAATGGACATTCAAACTCAACAATCATAAATAAACTAACACCTCCTGAGCAAAATAGAGAAATATACCAAATGTTTTATAACAGTCCTCAAACATAATAAACTTAGGACTTGCAAACACGAACCACACCACAAACATGGGCCAAAGTTATGTGATCAGGAAGAGTAAGCCGTTCTAGTTTTGCGTGTGGCAGCCATGGTGTTGCTCATGTAGTTACAAAATTCAATGATAAGTACATTTTGATAGGTAGCGAGGAAGAGAAGTGCGAGAATGTGATAACGAAAGTTGTACATCCGTCGTTATATGTAAAATAGATATTCCATAACTATTATAACGGTCAACTAACATAATTTATGAAAGGGATGATTCCACCTTTACCACCTTGAACACTTATAGGCCTAAGGTAATAGTTGCCTTGTGAGCAGCAACTCTCTATCAAAGAAATTATTATATCGAAAAAAAGCTCTAGGATATCGTATTACCTAGGAGATATTAACTTCATTTGCATGCGCTGATGAAATGTTGCTATATAGAAAAAGAAATAATTTCACAATTTGGAAGCAGGTTATTTTGAAACATAAATACATGTACTTCTGTATTATTTAAGAGATGTGTTTGGTCTATTATGCAACGTTTTATTTTAAATAAAAAAAAACGACAAATAATCACCTATCCCTTTTGAATGAATGAATGAATACTGTATTGCAAAAAGCATATATATGATATAGCAACTAAAACATATTTACAACATGACAAATGACATATTGATATATCCCAAATGCCACAGTATATCGGTCAAGATATTTATTCTACATTATCTTCAAACGGTCGATGACAGAATGAATGTCACACGATTTGAATATGTTTAGTTCAAAATCTGGCACCAACTATGTGTCTCTTATCCAAGGCAATAATGTTAAAGGCCATGACCTGGTCCACTTTCTTTTCTTAGACGCAGAACATTGTTTAATTTGAGGCCACTACATCTGTTTCGTGTCAAAATTCCGAGATAATTCACATTTTTTTCACGTTCATGAAATTCACATGTATCCAACATGATACATTTAACCTCCCGTACAAATTTAACAATTTTTTTAAGAAATGAGTTTTGTTAGTTGTGAAATTAATATATCAAGCTAACATAAATCTGGGACCTACAAATAGGTATTAGTATTTGCCTATATTTTTACAGGTACTGAAAGCATTTAAAGAATTCTTAATTAACTTGTTTTTGGATAATGCATTTCTAAATCGTTGATTGGCTTTGACTGCTGGGTGCGTTATTGCGAAACGCTTGATTTATGTTTTTGTCTCGTCAATTCTTTGAGAGTAATGTGATTGGAAGTCATTCTTTTTTATCTGTGTCGTTCATCGTTAACGTTTTTCGTCGAAATTATTTTAGATGTAATATGAGCATTTTCTATTTATATCTCCTGGCAAAATTTGTCTTCTAAAACAAAGAACAGAAAGTCTAGAAACTGTCATTTTTAATATTATGGAAATTGGTTCGTCTGTCGTACAAGTGAGATGTTTAGCGCTATTAAACCAGGTTCAATTCACCATTTTCTACATTTGAAAATGCTTGTACCAAGTCAGGAATATGACAGTTGTTGTCCATTCGTTTGACGTATTTTATCATTTGATTTTGCCGTTTGATTAGGGACTTTCCGTTTTGAATTGTTTTCTCGGAGTTCAGTATTATTGTGATTTTACTTTTTTTATAACATGTAGAATTATTGTTTTAACCAATGATTATAATAGCCGTATAATTGTCACTGAGTAAACGCTGGCAAAGTATAATTTTATTTAGATTGTCAACTTTTAAAAATTAAATCATATACAGCAATACATGAACAAACGATGCAATATACATGAAAATAAACAATAATAAAACGTTAGTTTGGAAAAGATAACATTACAAGCTGTAAAAACAATAATATTGCAAGTCAAAACTAAATTAAAGTAAAACTATCTATACATTGTACGTTTGTTTTGTTATACTAAAAAATTAACAAGCACAATTTGTCTGACTCTTACATAGCAAATCAGACAGCACACAGCATAACAATAAAACACATGCAGACAGAGGTAAGCATATCAAATATAGTATGATTATTCAAAGTTGTATGTGCGCCTCACGAGTGTATGATGCAAACGCCCCTATTTGTAGCGACTTTCGGTGACCTGCTAACAAAATACAATCACACAATTTAATTTGATTTGTTTAGAAACTTACACATTTCGGAACCTGTATCTTATTAGAAAAGTTGCAAGCAGAGCAAAGCAAAGCAACAGCAGTTAGAACCAATAAAGAAGTTTATAAAAGTTCGAAATATGTGACGATGTTTCAGTCAAAGGTAGTATGAGATGCAGTGTTCATACAAAATTACTCCCTATATATATGATGGTTCGAACTTATAGTATCTTTATGATATAACTATATCTAAAGAGTAAAATCACAAAAATACTGAACTTCGGGGGAAAAAGAAAAGTCCCTAATCAGATGGCAAAATCAAAGGCTCAAACATATCAAACAAACGAATAACAACCGTCATATTTCTGACTTGGTACAGGCATTTTCTTAGGTCGAAAATGGTGGATTGAACCTGGTTTTATAGCTAGCTTAACCTATCTCTTGTATGACAGTCGCATCAATTTCCATTAGATTGACAACGGTGCGTAAAAAAAAGACACAATAATAAAAATGTAAAGAAATAGGGGTACAGCAGTCAGCATTGTGTTATCATCGTAAGCACTATAAAAACAAACAAATGTAACAAAGAAGCACAACAAGAAATACATTAAAGGAGTAAGTCCAGTAAACCCCTTTTTGACCCCAAAATATAGCAGTCTCAAAAAATTGTTAAAACGTAATTTTTTAGCTATTTATTGGAAAGTAGAATGCTTCTGCTACATAAATATGGGCTGTTTTTGGCAATACCATTCACATACATCGGGTACTTGCATTACTAAGTCATGCTAAATTACTGAAATCTTCACAATTGTAGCATTTTACTTTAATTTTAGAGGATTCCGTCTTGAATTAAAGTGGCCGCATTTGTGTTCATTCCTAATATTGAAATGTAAGTTGTATTAATTTTGATGATAATACATACCATATATAAAGGTTGAGGATGTACACGGATGCGGCCATTTTCATTTTTGACAAAAACCATCTGATATGTGATATGTTTTGCATATTTGATAGAATTCTAATATCTAAGCTTGAATCGGAGCGTTCTTAATGACTAAACCAGTTAGAATCTTTCACATAATTTAATTGAATAAACTGAAATAGACACTTAAGTGTATGAAAAGTGTTCAAAATCTTTCGTTAGATAAACCTGAAATTTGAGGCCAAAATCGGCCCTTTTTTTATCCAACATATATGATATGCAATAGTACAGTTATCAAACAGTAAGTAAGTTCATATATATGAATGTAATATAATACAACCTATCAGAAAATGTATAGAACTTGAAAATAACATTTTTATAATTGTATCTTCTTAAAAAGAATTAACCGGACCTACTCCTTTAGCAATCTCATTTTGCTTTTTTATTATACGATTTTAATAATGTATGTAAAATCCACCCATAAAGTATTGAAAGAAAAGAACATTCTAAAGTAAGTTTTGCAAACAGAAAGAATTTATATTATTCAAAATTGTATAAGACCTTTGGAACCTTACACCGATGCATCCCACTTGATAATTTAGAGCTTTTGCGTTCTCTAGAAGAGATTTAAGGGGTGAAATTAATCGTTATAAACGCACCTATACGCCCTTTTCTATGTTCACCATATTTTAGAATGTATATCTGTTCAAAAATATCAAGCCAAAGTCAAAAATTGAAATAAAATAATGAAGGTATGTAAAATTGTTATTTTGTGTTGTCTGGTTAGATAAAAAAAAAAAAAATAATCATGGAAACACTCAGTTGTTTTGTATCATTTCTACACCACAAGTTCTTTATATATACATCAAATTGGTATTCTACATGTACATTAAATTCAAGTAATTTCAGTTTCTTTAGATGAAAAAACATTTTCCTGAAAAAAAACAGTTTACCCGACAGCTAGAAAAACCTGAAATTTAATAGGATTTCCCTCAATCTTATTTAATTCAACCACTCAGTCAGCACTGAGGAAGACAGAAAAGAAGTAATCAGTATCCTTTATCTTTTTTTTCCGTTTGGATGACCTGTTTTTCAACAAGCTTTCGACATTCCCTCTTTTTGCAGACTTGTTCCTTTATGCTTATGGACTGAATTCATACATAAAAATCTTAGTAAGAAAGAAAAGAAATTATCAATATCCTTCAACTTTACTTTCCGCAATTCAGATGATGTTCTCCCACTAAACAATTCAAATATAAAAAAGAAGATGTGGTATGATTGCCAATGAGACAACTATCCACAAAAGACCAAAATGACACAAACATTAACAATTATAGGTCAAAATTTGGTGACTACGTTAAGAGAATCTTTCTCTTCCAACTTCAGATAAAGGATACAACAGATGCAACTGTAAGTCAGCCTCACAATTAGAAATTGACAATGAGGGTCGGTTGAAAACAACCTTTTACAACATAAAAGATGATCAACTTTCTAATTGTGAGCTTTCCATTTTTATGTAGCAACATTACAGTTACACCTGCATATGAGTATACAATTTGTTAAACCTGATAATATTATATATCCAGATACTAGTTTTACTGTAAGCAATATGTATGGCACTCACCCTATAATTCCTTAGTATTTTAGTTAAATCCATTTGGAGTGAAGCCGGTTCCGAATTTCTTATATATTTGAGTAACCCTCCATCCTCATAGCGGGGTAACACAGTAGTAGACAAATTTTAGTGTTGATGTTTCTGGATAGCCTATCTGGTGGAATGAGAGAATTACTGCTGTCAACTATCACCATCCCGTTGGCAAGTTTATACATCATTGTAAGCCTTGACGTTCACCTACGGTTTTCGCACCATGAAAGCAAAATGTTATATATTTTTTTAGAGATGCATATATGCGACTGTAAGTGGTGTTTTTTTCGGGATGGAGAAAGGTTCAGATCATCATTTCTATATTTCTATATCTTATTTTTTTACCATTTTTCTTTACACTAGATATGATCAGATATTTTCCTGCCTAAAATGCATCAAATATTTGCCACTGGACTTAAACAACGTACAACCAATCAATATGTTCTTTATATTTCATCACCTCTATATATTTTGTTATTTATATGTTTTACCTCGCTTCCAGACTTATTTTTCTGAACATTATTCTAATACCCATAATATCTGTGAAACCTTGTCATATTCTTTTAAATGGTGACCTATTCGTATTCTCATACATGTACATGGTAATTGAAACATGAAAAATTCACAAATTTTAGAACTGTTTCCTTGTGCTTTTTAGAGAAATGTATAAGTCCCAGATTCTGCTTTGTAGCATTTTATCAATGTCCATTCATTTTCCTGGACCGGGGGGGGGGGGGGGAGGAAAAGAGGGGGGGGGGGGGGGGGTAAACTTATATATTTGTACCTTCATGTATTCTTTCAAAACACAGATCACCTGATAATCATCGTATTACTAGTATAAACCAATATAAATTTGAGTTTAAATTCGTATTGTTCAAATCAACATGCATGTAAATGTATTTGACATCATTCTTTTGCAAAGAAACATTACATACACCTGTCAATATTTACACACCCACAAGTTGTCATAAATCCCCCATGTGGACGTTGGTATTAATTAACGGTCAGTTTTAGAAATCAAGCTGTGATTAATTTCCGCTCTAGATAAGAGGATACAGTAGCAATAAAATTATGTTAGATTTTTTTTTTTGGGGGGGGGGGGGGGGGGGGGGGGGGGCACGTGTTCCCCGGTAAATCCGCCACTGTTTTCTTGAATCGTGCTAAGATTTTTCGTGCAGACACTGACTGTGCATAGTGTGTTCCTGTCAGGAAAATAAAAACATTTTATCTAGCTCAGTTCATTTTTTAAGTTGTCGACGGTGCTATCCATCATTTTTTTTAATTTTTATAAATTTAACCAGAGACATATAATTATAATTTTAATTATATGTCTCTGATTTAACACTTAACTACCGGCTCCTTTTTTTAAAATTTAATGGCTTTTCCCTTATAAATAATAATATTATCAGACTTTCTTTGTCTCTATTTGTATTTATCTTCTTTTTCGATTAAAGAAAGAGGATCATAAAGGGACCGAGTCGACAGAGAAAAAAATGTGTATAATTTTTAAATTTTTTAAATAATCCCGCCAAATATTAATTTGATCACATGATATCCATGTGATTTATTCTAGCATGGCAGCCTCCATGAGTGTTGCCAACGCCGCAGCTAACGGCGATTTAACGGTAATTTCCAGCTTAAAGAACCAAATTCAGTTAATAATCACAATAACAATCTGATGTATATTGATAATTCGTTTCGCCTCAAAGAGAATAATCCCGAAGTAGCGACTTAATAGAACAGAAGGTGGTTGTCAATGTAAAAAAAAAATTCAAAATCAACAGCGTTGAAATCGAAACCATGACAACTCGTCCCACTATTGAATCGCCCCACTTTTTCACCAACTCCCTGCCCCCCCCCCCCCCTTTTCTAAAGAATCGCCCCACTTTTTCACCAACTCCCTGCCCCCCCCCCCCCCCCTTTTCTAAAGAATCGCCCCACTCTTGTGTATCAACAAAAAAAGGTAATGTCCCATAAACCATTATAAGTGTGTCTCACTAAATGACTATAGTTAGTGACAAGAAGAAGAATTTTAGCCACAAGAAAACACGTTTTTTATTGAATATGAAAAAATATGCATTTATCGTCGTGTCATATGTTTTCGTATCAACCACATTTCATTCGGTTTTGACTACATATGCGTACATTGTGGCATGTTTTTCGGTTTCTATTAGATCAACAACAACACCACTTCAAATTGACATATTTAAAACATATTCAATGTCGCTTTTTAAAGATGTTAAAACAAATTTGACAAAACTGACCTATTTAGCCATCTTTATTTAATGTCAAAAACATGCATCACTAGAATAGTTGTGGAAAACAATCCTGAAGGGTTTAAGTCCAGATATGTTTTTTTCCTGTCAGACACCGGATCCTCAAGACATGTGATTGTCACATGTTTTTTTTACCATTTTAATTACAAACCAGCGATTTAGAATTAACAGGGTTCTTATACGTACATGTTATACAAAATGGTTGTTTAAAATCTAATAACATGAATAATTCAATATTTTATTGACAATTCTTTTTATACATCCGTGATATGGACCATAATTTGGTATTCGGCCTTTGGTTTCTTTTGGTTTCCTTTTTTATAAGTTCTAAAACTTTAACTTTTATTCTGTGGGTTGTGTTGGTGTTAGAATAGTATTAATGGAACAATTGAGTTTTTCAAGAAAAAATTAATACATTTTGATTCACCGTTTACGTGACAGGAAACCAAACAGGAAACCAATCTTTATTTTCTTTATTTTGCACAATATATTGCATAAGACATAAATGAACACCATTACTAGTGTTACTTGCTTCATGTTAATATTTAAAATCTATTTTCAATGTTAAATTAAAGTTTTTTAGGCAGTTAAGCTGCCTTATGCGAGCAACCTGGATTTGAGTGATACCCAATAAATGCTGAAATATGTGCCATTGTTATCATCTAGCTGACTACTATATTATTTATAACTTATTGGACAGTTTTTTCATACTTTTCATTCTGGATTACAAATAATATGACCAGAAAAACCTTAAATGATCGTCGATTTTCCCAAAAGTTTTGAAGTTGCACATAGGAAGTAGAGCACATTAGAAATCCTTATGTAGTTTATTCTCCCCTGAGCTTTTGGCTAAGATGTCAAAGAACAAATGTATGAAATATTTAATCGCCGAAAATCTCTAAAGACAAGTAGTTAAGATTTCCCAAATTGCAAAAGTCGTAGGAATATTGTTTGTCGTCAATACGTAGTCAACTACGTATGTATACGTCAGTAGTCTATTATATAATTCAACTGATCACGCTGTTGGCGGCAATTTTGAATCAGAAAACGAAAATTTCGTATCTTTTCAATTTGGACGCAAGGTTTCAAACTAGCGGTGGTCCGAGGTCTGCGACCTTCCAATTTTGCAGTCGGACTTTCTACTTGGTTACTAGCTACGCCCTACATGCCCGACGGACCTTGAAAGAAAATAAAAAAATAACTTTGCAAACATTTTTACCAAATTTTCCTAATAAAGATCAATAAACGATCTCAAACTTATTTTTATCATTACCATTCATGAGAGCGATGTTCAATTTGTTCAACCGCTAGCTTTATACAGAAAATCGCCGATTAATAATGTGTAAATCTGAGTAAAATCGTATCTCACTCTCTGTCAAAAACAACATTGACAATAAAATGGCTTCCGCGAGATTACAATATCGGATCCATTCTGGAAGCGGATAAGGGTAATCCCGGGTTTTGACTATTTTAAACTAGAAAATCCAGACAGGTGACAAAATACATCTATGCATTGTGAATAAATATAAACACTAGAATTGAAAACCAAAAGATATATGCTGAGACTACTATAACAAAGTAGTCTCAGATATATATATAAAAGATAAAAAAGCAGAAAATATTTTGTACATTAATTATAGTGTCAAAATCCAATACAATGTGACAGTGGTAACAGTTTATCTAACAGTTTAAATTTTTTTTATCAGTGATAAATGTTGGTAGTGCATGTTTAATGTTTTTCAAGTTAAACATATTACTGCAATTTCAAGGGGTATTTTTTTCTTCTCCGTTTTGATAGGTCAGTTAAAATAGCTGGAAGTTTCTTATATAAAAAAAAAGATGTGGTATGATTGCCAATGAGACAACTATCCACAACAGACCAAAATGAAATATAGGGGAAGTCCCTGTGGTCACCCTACCCCTCTGAGGCTCATGTTAAGAACTTTGAAACAGTTGGGATCCACAACTCTAAATTAAATGAAATATAGGGGGAGTCCCTGCAGTCATCTGATTGAGAAATTGGAAACAGTCGAGATCCACAACTTTAGATTGAACCATATATACTCATGTATGAGAACTAATCAAATGAAATATAGGGAGAGTCCTTAGGGTCCCCCTCCCCACTCCTGTTTGATAACTTAGAAACAGATGAGATCCCCACTCCTCAACCATTTATATTCATGTATTGGACAATATAACAAATCAAATTAAAATAAAGGGGAAGTCTCTGGGGTCCCCCACCCCCTCCTGTTTGAAAACTTGATAACGGTCGAGATCCTCACCAATAAACCATATATATTCATGTATGGGACAATATAAAAAATCAAATGAAAATTAGGGGTAGTCCCTAGGGTCACCCCACACCCTCTTGTGTGTGTTTTGAGAACTTGTAAAAGATTGAGATACCAACGCCTCAACCATATTCATTCCTGTTTGTCATTTCAAAAAAGATTGAATGACATACAAGGTCAATCTCATAGGCGACACATATGCATATCACTTTGCTAGACCCTAACACCTGTCATTTTATTACAAACTTAGACATCATGGACTTGGGGTGAAGGTGGGAGTCATTTACATTTATCAGTCAGACCTCACCATTGATCCCTGTAGTAGTAAACATTTGTCTGATTTGTGTCTCATAACTTTTGTACTGTACAACACAAACTCAGTTTTTGTTTCCAGGGAAGCAAGTCCATTCATACTTTTACAAGCTTGTACTAAAGTCAACTTGAACTACTAACAGACAACTAATACGAACAATTACGATCAAGTAGAAGAACTGCAATCATTGCAAATTTGTACGACTGCTGACTCATTAAAGACCCATGCCCATTCGTGGTCATGTGCGTTGCTATTGAAAACCTTGATAAAATATGAATTATTTGCCTTATTGTTTAATTCATTAAATGAACATCAATGTACAATTATATATGAATGTTTAATGTTTGTTCTTTTAAATCTTTAAACAAAAGTTGAAGCAACATTGCCACAGTTTTCATAATTATGTTTGCCTTGTTTTTTGGTTAACTGCCTACAGTGCTTACAGCGCTTTGATTTTAAACGCGACAGGAAACCATAAGAAACCGAAAGCATTTTTTAAGTTTTATTTTATTGCAAAATCTTCTTAAAGTAATCTGAACAGTATACTTTTTCTTAAAAGCCATCTTTAATGTAACAGTATTATAAAACTCCTAAATATGTGCATGTTTTGAAAACAATTAGTACAATTTATTCAGAAATTTCCATTTTTTCTTCATTGATACAGGATACCATAATCATTGTATCTTGATGTTTAAGCCAAAAAAATGTATTTATATTTGGTTTTGAAATTCCAGTTATATACAATTCATTCCAAATCATTGGCAATGTAACATTCTTTAAATCCAGTAAAGAAAAAAACTTTTAGCTTGGAATTAAAATCTTTAAAATAGGCACAATGTGATACTTGTGACCTGTACACCATCTACATGGTTTCCACATTTTAACCTACTTTAGTGGGCTAAAATCAATAAAGTACTTCCTTTCAAGTCATGCATGGTAAAAGTTTACTTCTCCTTTGACAAGTTTATTGCGTTTCTGATAAGTGTTTGCAGACAATGAATAAAAAATAAGAATTAAAAATTGTGACAAAGATTCCAACTTTGTCCATTCCAAGTGTAACCGTATATTATCATGTATTTTTTATTAAATTATATTTATTCACCTAAAATATCCAGTAATATTTACTGCTGAAGTTAAATCAATCCAACGAGCATTGGTACAATGATAAGAGACGTAATTTCGATTGATTTTTCCAAGGACTCTACACGTCATTATAGGGAGACGAAGTGTGTTCTAACGTCTGTCAAATCTGAAATCGATTTTGTCAAGTCATTGGGCATTTATTTTCACACAGGATCATATGTAACATTATGCACATAGGAAAAATAACAGACCACCGGCGCAATCTCTTTGACAATTGTATTTTCCTCTTTTAAACAAGACGAAACAAGTCTACAGATTATGTTTGCTAACATCCCGTTGGAAACAAAAACAAAGTTTAGACCTAGTATTTCGTACATCCGGCCGGAATGGCGTGATCACATGTTAGTCACATGTTTCACGTATGACCGGAAATGAATAGACAAACAATTTTTATTAAAAAAAAGGAAATAACTGGACTTCTGTTTCGTGTGAAATGTAACGCATAACGATAACGTCATTTTCTAACTTAATTATTATGAAGATCAAAACAAGAATATAAATCATCTCTGATTTACCTGTTTGAACATCTCGCGAGAGTTCATATTTGCATATTGTTTTTAAGAATTCTATTACAACAAAGCAGATTACATCATCTAAAATTTGCGTTACGAAATCGGACACAAAAGTCACGCCACTGTTCTTACATCTGCTACATAAATACTTATAGTTCTCTGCATTTTCTTCTCACTATTCTTATTGGTCGATGTTCTTTGTTATTTGAAAGCAAAAGTTACAAATTTGCCGGTGACGATTATCTATAAATCAGTCAGCGTTATGCTCTTCGGAAGCAAAAAGTAATGCGAGAAACGACACAAAAATACGGTTGTAGAATCTTTGAAATTCGTATATTTAATTTTTTTTTCTAGGGAAGAGTAGCATACACTTGTATGTTGATAAAAATAATGGCATCTTTAGATGTTGTTACAACTTTTCTTACAGTAATTCACATTTTATCACTTTTCTATAGTTATAGGAAATGGAGTCCAAGAGCAAATTATGGTCCATATATGAAGATGAAAACAGTCTTAACTTTTTATATTTACTCCTAAATTTTGAAAACTGCATTTTATTTTAGAAAAAATAATGTATTCTGTACAAACCAGGTGCCAATCTGAAATTAATCAAAATCTAACAATTTGAGCACATGAAACACCAACCTAAAACTATTTTCTAGTAATTTTTAGTACTGAAAAGTTTTAAACAACTTTTTTATGATTCAAGCAATCACCAGAACCACGAGTTAAAAAAAAAATTAATTTCCAGATTTTATAGTCATGTCCTGTCTGTGTGCTGATCCAATTTTTATTTCATAGGAAAAACATATGACGCCTTTTTTTTTGACATACAAGAATCGTAAAGTAATCAGAAACAGTAAAAAAATCGTAGTAAGCCTTGACAAAAAAACTAGATACCTAAAATCAACCTACAGGGCATGCTTTTTGGGATACGATTGCTTTCAAACAACCTGTAGACTTATACCGGTGGCTCAGAGCATTGCCCTCACGTCAATCGTTTTATTCAAAACATTAATGAACATCTCAAATGCTTAGGATTGTCTTGCTTTAAAAGATAAAAACAAACAAAGGGATTGAACTTAAACAACTTTCCTCTAATGTTCTTTTCATAATCTTCATGTTTGATAATTTCCTTGACTTATATGCATGTTTTTAACAACGAGGAAAATCAGAATTAAGCAGCATTTATATTTAGTGTTTTTATACGACCGCAAAATTTGATTTTCGTCGTATATTGCTATCACGATGGCGTTGTCGTCGTCGTCGTCCGAATACTTTTAGTTTTCGAACTCAAACTTTAGTAAAAGGGAATAGAAATCTATGAAATTTTAACACAAGGTTTATGACCACGAAAGAAAGGTTGGGATTGATTTTGGGAGTTTTGATCCCAACATTTAAGGAATTAGGGGCCAAAAAGGGCCCAAATAAGCATATATATTCTCTTTTTTCACACAGTAACTTTAGTTTAAGTAAATAGAAATCTATGAAATTTTGACACAAGGTTTATAACCATAAAAGGAAGGTTGGGATTGATTTTGGGACTTTTTGTCCTAATAGTTTAGAAATTAGGGGCCAAAAAGGTGTCCAAATAAGCATTTTTCTTGGTTTTTAAGTAAATAGAAATCAATTGGAGTTATCTTTCTTTGTATAGAATAGTAGTTGAATCAACTGTTTTGCACCACAACTTTAGTATAAGTGAATGGAAATCTATGAAATTTAATCAGAAGGTGTATTACCATAAAAGGAAGATTGGTATTGATTTTGGGAGTTTTTGTCCTTACAGTTTAGGAATTAGGGGCCAAAAAGGGGTCCAAATAAGCATTTTTTTTGGTTTTTGTACCATAACTTTAGTTTAAGTAAATAGAAATCTATGAAATTTAAACAAAAGGTTTATGACCATAAAAGGAAGGTTGGTATTGATTTTGGGAGTTTTGGTCCTAACAGTTTAGGAATAAGGGGCCCAAAGGGTCCAAATTTAAACTTTGTTTGATTTCATCAAAAATTGAATAATTGGGGTTCTGTGATATGCCGAATTTAACTGTGTATGTAGATTCTTAATTTTTGGTCTCGTTTTCAAATTGGTCTACATTAAGGTCCAAAGGGTCCAAAATTAAACTTAAGTTTGATTTTGACAAAAATTGAATCCTTGGGGTTCTTTGATATGCTGAATCTAAAAATGAACTAAGATTTTTGATTATTGGCCCAGTTTTCAAGTTGGTCCGAATAAGGGTCCAAAATCAAACTTAACATCAGGATCTAAAATTATTATATTAAGTATTGTGCAATAGCAAGAAATTTTCAATTGCACAGTACTTAGCAATAACAAGAAATTTCCAATTGCACAGTATTGCGCAAACTTTGTTTGATTTTATTAAAAATTGAATAAATGGGGTTCTTTGTTATGCCAAATCTAACTGTGTATGTAGATTCTTGATTTTTGGTCCTGTTTTCAAATTGGTCTACATTAAAGTCCAAAGGGTCCAAAATTAAACTTAGTTTGATTTTAACAAAACTTCGGATGTACCAAAACAGGTACTTCCGATCTGACAAAAAGGCAAAATCTACCCTCCTTTTTAAATTTCATGCCATTTTTTTATTATTCAAATTTATCAGTATTAAATTGTTCTGCAATGATCACCAGTCATGCAGCTTTCATTTGATACCAAAATTAATAAAATATTTCTAAATATATTGAAAGTTATGTCCATGCGTAGGAACTATTTTGTGTTAAATATGTACTACTTTCTGGTATGTGCTTTCTGGCCGGGCCTGAATTAGTGGTGTTACACCTATAACAGAACCAAACTTGCTATATTGACTTGAGCATTACTTTATTTCATTCTATGATCTGTTTCAAGCAATAAAAAACATATAAAGCTTTAGTCCAAATACTATTTTATTAATTTTAAGCTCAAATTGGACTGGTAGTAACATATGGGTTATTCAAAGAAAACTGCGTATGGATATTACCATTGGCCAATATACCTTTTTTATTCTAAATATTATTGTTTTATTTATTAATTTCTATTAGGAAAGCTATGTGCTTACTAATAGTCATATTTTTATCAGAGGTTCTTCATTAAATAAAAATATATCAGTTTAAACTTAAGACATATATGAGAAATTATCCCCCCTTTTTTCTTGAAACTGGAAAAGGGCTTTTTTTTTTGTATATACCATAATTCTGTGGTAAAACATAGATTAATAAGAGCAATTTATATATCCCTCAGCTAGATAACTTGCTAAACTGGTTCAAAATTGCATGTACAGTGAGATTTTAGAATTCTTATATGAGTATGTACCATTTGCCTTGATTGTAAAAGGCTACCATAAGAAAAACAAAAAAAACTTGAAAAATCATAAGATTATTTTGACCAAGAGCTATTTTGTTCCATATACAAGTCATAAAATACTTGTTTTATTGATTTCAATCAGAAAAAATGCAAAAATAAGAACTTGGAGTCAAGTTTTAACTGCATGCATGCTGTATGACCATAAAAGGCTAACATACTTGAGTATGCCAATTTAAGAGCTTAAATTTCCCATAAGCAGGACGGTTGACCAAAAAAAGATGATTAAACATGATTACTAACATCAAATTGGACTTATTTTCATTGGAATAGGTACAACTTCTAAAAATTGGATTTCTGGTGATTCTCTGTAATAGGAAGTACACCACTAATTAATGGCCCCATTGCTTTCTATGTTAAATTCCTCAATTTCCAGTGGTCACAGCTCTTTTATTTTAAGTTCAAATAAAGTGACAATCATTGCATGTCAAAGCAACACCTTCTGGTGTCCTGTACTGAAAAAATCAACATACCTTACATTGCATATAAGAAAGAACTGGTTCCCGGAACTTCGGATGTACCAAAACAGGTACTTCCGATCTGACAAAAAGACAAAATCTACCCTCCTTTTTAAATTTCATGCCATTTTTTTATTATTCAAATTTATCAGTCTAAAATTGTTCTGCAATGATCACCAGTCATGCAGCTTTCATTTGATACCAAAATTAATAAAATATTCTAAATATATTGAAAGTTATGTCCATGCGTAGGAACTATTTTGTGTTAAATATGTACTACTTTCTGGTATGTGCTTTCTGGCCGGGCCTGAATTAGTGGTGTTACACCTGAAGTCAAAATTCAAACCGGATGCACTGCGACAATACTAAAACAAACAATTCAGGACTCATTTCCGGGATTAGTTTTGTTCATCCAAATCACAGGAAATCATCGGCTTTTTAATATTTTACCTTTAATAGTGTAAGAATATTAATTAAAATAGTTGCACTAGCTTTATTTAGGATGAAATTATTTTAAATTTACAATTAATTGTCTAAATCTGTGGAAGAGAATTTCAAGCATGCGTATTACATAGTAAACAAAGCACGTGTGTTAGAAGTAAAAAAAATATTTTTCCTATGTATATTAAACCAAGTTTTAATTAAATTTTAAATCATAATTGACAATTGTCTGACCTGTTGAGTAATTAGATAATGAAGCCAGTTGGTATGGAATTTTTATTTCTTTATAATAATAGTTTGGAGCTTGTGATTAATTGCCAGGTGTGAATTAAAAACAAAGGTAAAGAGATTAACAATCATTAGCCAATAGCTCCCCGAGGCATTAATATAGTTATTAGGAGGGCCCTCAGGATTATAACACTTTATTGAAGTGGCAGTTTAATTACAGGAAGTCGATAACAAAACAAAAATATGGTCAAAATGGCGATTTTGAAAGTCAATCTCAACGAAATGACCGAAATTATTACGGTTGAAAAATAAAATTTGACCTAAATCCCAATTAAAAGTTTAGGACATTATAGTTTCAGTTTAGGACATGACTGGCAAATATGACCGTTTCCGGACCCTTGCTCAGCAATAACAAGAAATTTCCAATTGCACAGTATTGCGCAATAGCAAGAAATCTTCAATTGCACAGTATTGTGCAATAGCAAGTATTTTTAATTGCACAGTATTGCGCAATAGCAAGAAATATCTAATTGCACAATATTGTGCAATAGCAAGAATTTCAATTGGAGTTATCTTTCTTTGTCAAGAATAGGTAGTTGAATCAACTAAAATCATTGTTTTATACAAT
Organism: Mytilus edulis; assembly: GCA_019925275.1. Classification (NCBI taxonomy): domain Eukaryota; kingdom Metazoa; phylum Mollusca; class Bivalvia; order Mytilida; family Mytilidae; genus Mytilus; species Mytilus edulis. Next base: position 90,721,627 of record CM034357.1, on the reverse strand, counting down.
ATACAATGTATATTCACTTTTACTACCAACTGATAAATTAAGACAATCTTTACCATTCAGTGATAACAAGCACATTTTTACATTTTAATATTTTATGATGTATTTAAATGAGTAATTATTGTTGCAAACTCCATTAGAAATTTGAATTGTGATTAGTTTTGGAATAAATGATAGGGGGATGTGGAAAAAAAAATTTGGGGGGGGGAATTCAATTTTTCTCATTTGAAATTTCATAAAAAAAAAGAAATTTTCATCAACCATTTTTTTGAGAGGATTTATATTCAACAGCATAGTGAATTGCTCAAAGGCAAAACAAAAATTTTAAGTTCATTAGACCACATTCATTATGTGTCAGAAACCTATGCTGTGTCAACTATTTAATCACAATCCAAATTTAGAGCTGTATCCAGCTTGAATGTTGTGTCCATACTTGCCCCAACCGTTCAGGGTTCAACCTCTGCTGTCGTATAAAGTTGCGCCCTGCGGAGCATCTGGTTATGAATTTAGAAACACGTCAGAGGGAATTTCCAGTTTTGATAAAATGCAAGAGTTCTCTGAATTTCGATAAAGCTATTTTGGTCATATAAAAACTGAAATGGGAGTTTTCCTTATAGTTACCATTATGAAACTGATATTTGAGATTGTACTTCCATAAAGAAACAGAGAACCATCTAGGTCGTTAAATAAACATTTATTAATACGTTCTTGCTCCAGTGTTTGTTTTGGAATTATGTGCATGCGTATAGTTTCTTGACTTCAAGGGGTTTTAGATTGAATGGTTGCTCTGGATTCCCCACTCAATAATTGAATTACATTTTACATGGTCAGTTGAATTAGTTTTGAAAATAATATTATCCAGCTACATGTATACCTGTGTCAATGAAACAATGGTAATCTTATCCCTCAGAGCAATCTGCTCTTTGATTATTATTATATCATTGTATATAGACAATAACTGTTTAGTGTCTTTTTAAAAATATCAGCTGTATTTGTATGAGGCTAGGAAACAAGATGTATGCGAGCAATTAGCGAACTTCTACACCTGTTTCGAGCCAAGTACAAATACAACTGATAATTAAAGACTCTAAACAATTAGTGTCTTCATCTGGCAATTAATTCTGTGTATTAGTTTGTGTGTTTTGAAAGTAAAAAAAACTAACATATTTAGCATTTATTTTCGATTTGTAATTCCTTGAGGCCCATGTAGTAATATGAAAATTACACATTATGCTGAAGACAGGTTCGCAAATAAAGAATCTCAAATGGTCAACAATAATACATCACTCAAGGTGAATAATTATCTATTTTAACATAACAACTAATTTCAACAGTAAAAACAAATAACAAAACATTGTCAAAGGAGTAGGTCCAGTAAAGGGCCGATTTTGGCCTCAAATTTCAGGTTCATCTAACAAAAGATTTTGAACAATTTTTAACACTTAAGTGTCTGTTTCAATTGATTCAATTAGTTTATGTAAAAGATTTTAACTGATTCAGTCATCAAAAAAGCTCCGATTCGAGCTTAAAAATTAAAAATCTATCAAATATGCAAAAAACTTCACCTTTCAGATGTTTTTTGTCAAAAATGAAAGTGGCCGCATCCGTGTTCATCCTCAACCTTTATATATATATGTTATGTATTATCATCAATGCAACTTACATTTCAATATTATGAATGAACACAAATGAGGCCACTTTCATTTAAGACAGAAACTGTCTAAAATTAACTAAAATGCTAAAATTGCAAAGATTCAGTAATTTAGCATGACTTAATGATGCTAGTACCCTATATATGTGCATTGTATTGTCAAAAACAGCCCATATTTGTGTAGCAGAAGCATTCTACTTTCCAGTAAATAGCTTAAAGATTAGAGTTGTAAAACTGCTATATTTTGGGGCCAAAAAGGGGTCTTACTGAACCTACTCCTTTGAAACAGAAGTGTACGAGTTGTCCTACTCTTCAGACTTGACATTCACTAAACATGCATGCTGAAATTGACATGGTTGATTTTGTAACACAATCATACACATTCAACATGTTCAAGTTTTGAAATCAACAATTGTCATCGTCATTGGAATGCAACTGGAATACACATTTCGAGGTCACACAGGTTCAAATAATACTCAGTCCGACAATGGGGGAGCTTTAAAGCGATATCTGTATAGTATACAGATACAGCATAGCAATATCTGTAGGGCTCTATCTGTTTGGAAGGACACCCAATTGCAGGATAAAATTAAATATATATATGTGTATTTAAAACCATGTATTATTTGTTTCAGTATGTACGACAATGTGTAGAAAATGGTGGAAAAGTAAATGAATACTCGAGAGATGGCATGACTCCATTAGCTGTAGCCTCTTTCTGGGGATATGCTGATATTGCAGAATTCTTACTGGAAGTAGGGTAAGTTGTATCTCAATCTAAATAAACCAATAGACAGAGACAGATATGGAACACCACAGATGTCTCATGTGGAACTCTGATATTACGTTATGTTGTTTTATTATTTATACTTGATGATATTTTGTCTTTGAATAATATGAATTTGACAAATACTTTAATGTTATTTTGATATGACAAGATATGGTTTCGTATGGTCTTGATATAGTTTTGTCATTACTTAATATGGTTTTGTCATTACTCGATGTGGTTTCACCATTGTTCAATGTAGTTCTGTCTTAACAAAATGCTTAGAAGGTAATTTGGTTTTAACACAAGGAAAAATATTTCTGGAAAATTTTGCTTTGTATTCTAACCAAATTAAAATTGTAAAAAAATAAAATGAAATGTAAACAACCTTCACAGGAATAATGACCAAATAAACTTTGCACATTTCTACATCTTGTATGGTTTCTATATAATGAAAATCGCTCATTAAGTAACTTCATGAACTTGGAAAGTTTTGTTTGAAAAAAATAAATATTAGCTAAACGAGTGGACATTTTATTAGTGGGAACTAACTTTTGTCCAATGGCTGAATATAAAGTATGCAAAACTTTTTTTTAAATCAAGAACAGTGTAATTTAAACAGTCAGGGGACTTACTGAAATAGGTGATTTTTAAATCACTTATTTGAGTAGCAAAATCGTGGTTTTGTCACAAATTGGAATTTTGTATTTTTTTCAAAATTCTAAACACATAGGTTTAAATAATATCTTTTAATTAGTAACATTAAAAAAAATAAACTTTTTGCTTCTTTTAAGTAGAAAGGTTTCTGCCTTTGATGCTATCATTTAGCTGAAAATTCTATTTTAGTTGAAAAAATGCTATAATAATGGCTTTACATAATGAACTGATACTTTCTTCAAAGATTTTTCCCAGCAGTGGGAGTATTTTTCCTGTGAAGTTCAAGGTTTCATCTTTCAGATTATGTAATAAAATTCTACTGTTCGCGATAAAAATCTCACTGTTCGGGGGTGTTGAAATTAGTAGGGATTATTAAAAGAATGATACTTAAAGAAGTGATTTTTGGGAAGGAAATTGAGGTCTGATACTTAAACAAGTGATTTTTATGTCATTATCCTAGATTCAGTACAAGGTCATCACCTGAAATAACCTGGTCATCTTAGACAACACAGATGTTGGTTCTGATAAGTTTAGAAACATAATTAGTCCCTGGATCATTAGTATTCTATATTTAAAGCTACAATAAAATTAAATCACTTCTTCTAGTGATTAATTTGTACTACTTAAATAGGTGATTATTAAGGAAAGACAACTCTAACTTCCAACCTTTATGGAAATAATGTTACTTAAATCAGTGATTTAGAAAATCACTTATTTAAGTAAGTCCCCTGACTGTTAAAAGATCTGAGGGAAGAATAGTCAGTCAATCCAGCATAAATTTGTCCTTAACTTTGAAGTAATTACACCAGAAGATTTTTAAGTTTTAACCTTTAGTATTATACCCCAAATATACAAAGAAAAAAGTCCAACAAAATCTTAGGAAAAATATAAATTTGAGTTTAAAATGCCTATGGAGATTTGCATTGAAATGGGAGATAACTCTGCAAAAAAGGTAGAAATATCAATAAAAATTGATACAAAATTATAACTTGACCGCTTCTATTCTTGAATCAGGAATGTATTGATTTATTGAATTTTTTAGGGCATTCTTAAGAGTAAAACAAACAACTCTTAAGGTGTTTTCATATATTTTATCAACATGATCAAGCTTAACCTAGATTTCATAATTCATATGGTAACCATTTATTAAATTTTCAGCATGTCAAGGTAAAGAATCTCAAATCTTATAAAACTAATTAAGCATATATCCGTCTCTATATGGTTTAAAGTTTTTTTAAACAAGATAGATGCTGAACAAATATATTTTACAGATATAGCACTACCTAATATTCACAATGGTTACAAAGCCATAAATTTGCAATTTCTTTAATTAAAAATGTGCAAAAAATAAAAATACTCATAACACTTGGGTTTTGTACATATCATGAGCTGAAGATTTTATAATATAGTCAAATATGACTGCATAACCCCATAAAAGTATCATACTATACATGAATTTTAAGAAAATCAACCAAAAACTGACCAAAAAAAGACCAACTTTTGCGAATTTATCTGCCATTCAAATGCATATTTTCATAAGAAATTATAAATGCTGATTTTGAGTTTTCCTCAAGTTAGACTTTTTCTGTGTATATTTGGGGCTTATTGCTATAGATTAGTAAAATTGAAAAAGGAAATAGGGAATGTGCCAAAGCGACAACAACCCGACCATAGAACAGACAACAGCCAAAACTAAATCATTCTCTGTTGCAATAAGTTTAATGTTCAAACTAAGTTTGACTGGACTAGAATTACTGGAAATTTTTAATATATATTTGAATTTTCTCTAAATAAGCTTTGGATTTGTAATTAACTTATTCTTATTTTATCATGTTTACATATATATTCTATATTTTCTCATGAACAAACTAATGCAAAAAAGGGACGTTATAAGTTTTCTGATAATTCTGTTATTTTGTTTTAGAGCCAACATAAACTTGTGCAATAAAGGAACACAATGGACACCACTTCATTGTGCTGCTTTTCAAGGTCATGGGAAGGTCATAATGAAGTTGATGGATCATAACCCTGACATGACATTGAAGGACAGTCAAGGAAGGTCAGTTTATTTCACGTTGATGTATGATGATCATGAGGGATTGGCCATCTAGCCATTCTCAATGAAAAAGTGGATAGTTGTCTCATTTGCAATCAAACCACATCTAATATTTTATAAACACAACATTCATTTATATATGCTTTTATACTTTTGCAACCATTTTATTGTTAATCTATTAACCATAGTTTGTTTCTTGTGTATTTGCAGTTCTTTCTTCCTATTGTCAACAGGATATTGAAATATTGATAAAGGCCCCTCAGAGCCTCTACTTTGATATATTAAATGTTATGAAATGGGGTGAAGATCATCAACACATGAAGCAACAAAATTTTATGTCAGAATCCTTTTTCAATCATCATGGTCATGTCACTTATAAATGACTTTATGTTTTATGTTAGAAATCAATTAACAGGTTACATGCATGTATCAATAATTTAATGTATTCGTTTATTGTTTCAGGACAGCAATTGATTTTGCATCAGCATTAGACTCAATATGGCCATTTTTTGCTGGTAAGTTAAATTAGTTTAAAAGATGTTGAAGTGATCTTGTTTAGCATTGCCCATGTTAAGAAATGTAAAGACAACTGATTGAAATGTTCTCATTGATGTGGAATATATTGCTTTTCCAGTTTTTTTTACTAATTGTCTATACATGTTATATGTGATGTTTCTAACAGTCAGTGTACTGTATTAAATGATAAATTTGTTGTTTAATTAGACATAAGAAGTTGTGGTATGAGTGCCAATACGAAAACTATAAGCAAGTCACAATTTGTAAAAATAAACCATTATTGGTCAAAGTACAGTCTTCAACACAGAGTTTTGTAATTGGCTTACACCGAACAGCAAGCATTAGAAAGCCCCCAAAATGACTAGTTTTAAAGCATTCAAACAGGAAAACCAAAGGTCTAATATATATAAAAAACAAGAAATGAGAAACACTTTATGAACAACATCCACATACGATAACTACTGTATTTTACTTTGGTTTTGTTCTTTTCAGCTGCAGGATGTAGACGTACTATGAAGTCAGAATTAATACAAATGGATATTGTTAAAAAGGTATTAATTGTATATACATCACATAAATATTGATTTCTGCAATGCATATGGTCTTCTGACATCAGACTCGGACTTCTCTTGAACTGAATTTTAATGTGTGTATTGTTATTCGTTTACTTTTCTTCATTGGCTAGAGGTATAGTGGGAGAGTTGAGATCTCAAAAACATGTTTAACCCCGCTGCAATTTTGTGCCTGTCCCAAGTCAGGAGCCTTTGGCCTTTGTTAGTCTTGTATGATTTTTAATTTTAGTTTCTTGTGTATAATTCGGAGTTTAGTATGACGTCCATTATCTCTGAACTAGTATACATTTTTTTTTGAGGGGCCAGCTGAAGGACGCCACTGGGTGCAGGAGTTTCTTGCTACATTGAAGACCCATTGGTGGCCTTCAGCTGCTGTCTGCTCTATGGTCGAGTTGTTGTCTCTTTGACACATTCCCCATTTCCTTTCCAAACTTTATTCAACTTTTAATGTAATCCAACATCAAATTGGTTTTTGGAAAGCACTACTGTTGGCGTTATTTAAAACAGACACCATATTTTCGGTAGAATTTTTAAACCTTAACCAACCACTTTATTCCAGATGACGTATTTCAATTAGGGGAATAAAAAATCTTTCCAAGAAAAAGAAGTACTGTCCTAACTTTTGGAGAGATTGTGATTTGATTGTGATTATCAACTATTGCACATAGACTGAGCACTGCATTTGAAAAGGCTAAGCTGAATATGACAGATTTGACTGGACATGATTTACTTGTCATGGTATTTTCTCAATCATGCTTTTTGTATAACAACTGTTGGTTGACCCCTGGTAGCATTGAATTCAGTTTTGATAAACAGTTGAAATGTTATAAAATATTCATACTATGACTCTAAAAAGAGGTTACAAAAATGTCAGTTGCATATTTATGCTTTGATTTACTGTTCAACAGTAAACAACTTTAATACTGATATTTACAGGTTAGCCAAGATGATCCATCAATTGCTGTTATACCCAGATCAGATTTTGCTCATTTTTCCCGACCAGGTTCTGCTTATGTAATGAGATCTCAACCCATGAATGGACCAAGTACAGACAAATATAAGGTAAAATACATTACTAGAATGAGAAATATGTGATTCATTTGTTTTATTAATATTGTTCCCCATTTGAAATGTAAATGAGTGAAAATTAACTGTTGCTTATCTTATGTCTACTATTTAGATTGGCTGCTAAGTGAATAAGAACATTTCTTAAATGATCTAAGATGTATGGTGTACAACTGTACATGCAGGTTCATTCCAATCTTGACCTCATATTCTTGGTTTAGTGATTAGTGTTAAGTGTTTATTTATTATTATTTTTCTAAGAAAACATTAGTAACAAGTCAACTGTATTTTGTGAATTGACTGATTTGAAAGGTGTACATGGCAGAGTCCATTAGAATTTGACCTCATTTTTTATAAATCATTGATAGTGTAAATTTTATGTGATATTTGTATTTTAAACTTTAATTTGAATACTTTTAACAACATTAATTCAATCAGCATGTGCACTCTTTTAAGCTATTAAATACAGGAAGACAAATTTTTAATTCCACTACTTCAAAGGAGGTGTTTATACCGTTTTGACCTCTGTCCATTCATCCGTATTTCCAACTATCCCATGATATTCTGTTGCATTATTCTCAAGAAATACAAACCAGAGATTCTTGAAATTTGTTATCAGTCTTCATGTAGACCAAATATGTCTATAAACTAACACATAATCCTCTTGTATAAAAAAAAATATCACATTTTTCCTGGGAACTACAAACAACAAAGTTCTGATTGTTTATTATCAGGTTAATTATGATCATTTAATCTGTGTTCATGTTGTTAAATCAATTCTTTTGTTTTTTTATAACCAGATTGAGGCTGCACAAACAGGTGATGTCTTAGCTGGGACACCTGATGAAATGAACCAGTGGGATAGACGAGGAAATCCATCATTGTCTATGTGGAGAAGTTGATGACATTATGTTATAAGTCCACCATCCGTCCCATTACCAAGCTTCATACAATACGTTTATAAAACAATGTAAAATGTGATATGGTAATATTGAAGCATACATCCCTGTCATTATAATCATTTACATACACATAAAACACATATTTTATAGATTTTCATGTATATACAAAAATGTACTAAGATTTATTTATACATTTGTATATCATTATATTTATATTTGTTTCTTTATGAAGGTGACACATCATGGTTTTTTCATGTGTTGTTTATTGTGTTCAAGCACTGGTGTGATAATACAATTGCCAGTTTTAGTTTTAATCATCTTAATTATAGATCTAGATAGATGATTGATGTTGTATAAGCTGTTCAATTTGGAGTGCACTTTGTAGACAAGACAAGACAATATTTAATTTTGTATGTAAATATATCAAATAGGAATTATTTCACGATATTCATCACAAATACAGATTTTTTTTTGCAAGAAAAGTCTAAATTGCCAATGACTGTTTTAAAGCATTATAAAGAAAACAACCTGTCATAGTTTTCTCATATTTCACTAATATTTAAATCAGGGATGATTTTTGGTTGTGTATTATTATGAGGTTACTGTAGCCAGTGTTTTCTCTTCAAAGTCTTGATGTAAACGAAACATGTTGTATGTAAATTTCAGTTTGTATTGTTTTTCACAAAAAAATAATTAAGAAAATACTTAACTGTTTCTACTGTAAAAGTCTGGTATAGTCAGCAATGTTGGTGGAGTGTGTATTAACTTAAGATGCACCGTTTTTTATTTGATCAATAGGTGATGGATAGTATAACAATGTACACTAATTGTTAAGTTAGATGAAAGTGCAGATTCATATTACCTTATAAGTTTGATTTTTGCCACATTTTCGTATGTTAGTTTTATATATTCCAATATAAAAGATGCCTTCTTGTTATAATTTGAGTGGAAATCTGTTGTTATACAATGAAATTGTATAGTTGTAAAATGGTTCAAAGGGAGGTAACTACAATGCTGACTTGCTGGTTCTGTAGGTGAAATGATCTGATTGTTAAAACCTTAGATGTTTTTAGTATGAAAAAAACTTTATTGATATCAGATAATTTTATTTAAAAAATGTTTTTCTGAATTGCGCCTTAGGATAGGAAAACATTTTGCAAAAAGGAAGAAATATTTATGGTATTTATTTTAATTGCAGAAATTTTATTTCTTTCAAAATTTAAACAGTTTGATTTATATAGGCAAATAAATCTAATGATAGGATTGTGTAATAGATTGAATTTTAACAATTGGGGACAGTGTTTTGAAAAAATCTAGGTCATTGTCAACAATTGATGTTTTTATCATTTTTTGTGATTATGAATTACATTGTTAATCATTGAAAATTCGAAGACTAAATTGTAGGTCATTGTCCATGTATCAAAATTTGGATTGTTTGGTCATTTTGTTGAATTTTCTTAAACCTCTGATGTTTTTTCATAAACAGTAAATTACCTTACACGATCGGAGAGAGTATTATGGCATCCTCCATTAAATTTTAAATGCAGAGCGAAATAACTTATATGTTGTGTTCTTTTCAATTATAGAAAATGTCATAAGATTTTTGTTTCTAATTCGGTGGGTAAATCTGTACCACTTGAAAGTTTCAGAATTAAAGTCTTGTGATATCATTCTATTATTATGAGGTCATCATAAAAGAAAACTGTAAAAACTGTTGTTGAACATGCATTATTGAGCTAATATTTTCTCCCCTGTACATGCATTGACTACCCATTAATGATTGCAATTAGTTTTATGTAACATGTACATTTTCAAGCATTGTAACAGAGTAAATAATTTACTGTAATTTTGCTAATTTACTGTGAAATCATGCCAGTCAGAAAGTACAGATATCTTCATTAAATAATATTTTCTGATTGGCAGTTACTGTTTTCTTGGTTAGTGCCTTTTAAAATACAGACAAACCATTTTTATTGATTTTTTGTTTATTCTGTAATAAAGTTACAATAACATGTATCTATTGTTGATGTATTTTTTCTGCACATACAACTTGCACTGTTTTAGATAGAAATCTATCACTGGAAGAAGATAATAAATTGGTGTGTTGCATATATGGTTTTTATCTTTTTCACCACAAGTGGTGTCTGTGGCCAAGCTGTCTTAGTAGTTCAACTACGGTGTTTAACTCCATCTTAATTGACTATATATCTATGATTGACAGTTTTCCTACCTTATGTAGGTGATTCTGTCAGGGCACTCTTGCTTCCTCCACCAATACAGTTTGTATGGAGCTTAATTGGCCCTGCCTTTCAGTCCTGGTTTATTGACTTTAAAATAATTTTATGATTAGGTTAGTTATTAGGAAACCACTTATGCTAAGTGATATTTGGAATGCAGTTGTTTTGGCATTTGGATATCTTGTCTCCTCATATTTGTTTCTGTGTAGCTTTAGTCATAGTTATTTGACTGAATATTTTTCATAAATACACGCTTTTTATTTCCATCAACTTTATACTTTATACAGCCATTGAAAAAACACATGTAACGCATACATGTTTTTCTTTTTTACCACATGGGGCCTAGATAGCCAACATAGGCGCATCCAAGGCGGGATAGGCCCAAGCTGTTTAAGTAGTTCAACTTTTATGTCACTAGCCTGTTAATACTTAGGTTATGATTTTAAGTCTCACACGTGGCAGTGCATTCTACTCAAAACTGAAATGTAGGTAAGATTGTCAGTTTTCCGACTGAAGGTCAATGATTCCCTCAGTGCATTCTTGTGTCTTCCACTAATATAGTTTCTATGAAGCTCATGAGGCCCTGTCCCCTCAGTCATGATAAATTGACTTTAAAATAATTTAGTAGTGTAAATGCTGAGGTCAGTTAATTGAAAACAACTGATGGTAAGTCAATGATATTTGGTATGCAGTTTTTGTCGAGCCTGCAACTTTTGTTTCAGAAAGCTCGACATAGGGATAGTGATCCGGCGGAGGTGGCGTTAGCTAACTTCTTAAAAGCTTAATATTTTAGAAGGTAGAAGACCTGGATGCTTCATACTTTGTATACAGATGCCTCATGTTACGAACTTTCCGTCAGTCTCATGTCCAATGTCCTTGACCTCATTTTCATGGTTCAGTGACTACTTGAAAAAAAGTTCAGATTCTTTGTAATGTTAAATTCTCTCTTATTATAAGTAATTGGATAACTATATTTTGTATGTGCGTACCTTGCAAGGTCCTCATGCCCGTCAGACAGTTTTCACTTGACCTTGACCTCACTTCATGGATCAGTGAACAAGGTTAAGTTTTGGTGGTCAAGTCCATATCTCAGATACTATAAGCAATAGGTCTAGTATATTTGGTGTATGGAAGGACTGTAAGGTGTACATGTCTAGCTGACAGGTGTCATCTGACATTGACCTCATTTTCAGGGTTCAGTGGTCAAAATTAAGTTTTTGAGTTTTGGTCTATTTTTCTTATACTTTATGCATAAGTCAACTATATTTGGTGTATGGAAATATTTTATGATCTATATGTCTGTTATGCAGGTTTTATTTGACCTTGACCTCATTTTCACGGTCCATTGCTAAGTGTTAAGTGTTTGTGTTTTGGTCTGTTTTTCTTAATGTATAAGCAATAAGTCAACTATATTTGTTGTATTGAAGAATTGTTAGCTGTACATGTCTGCCTGGCATTGTTCATCTGACCTTGACCTCATTTTCATGGTTCATGATCAATGTTTTGTTTTCTTTGGTTAATGTTGAATTTATGTGACAGTGTTGTAATAAAGCTTTATATTTAGGTCTATCAACATAATATCAATGATTTGTAAAGAAGGCGATACTTTTCTGCGTTTGCACTCTAGTTCTAGCATTGGCATATCTTATCTCTGCATTTTTTGTTTCTGTGTAGCTTTAACCAAAGGTCATTACTTTGAATATTTCCATAATAACATATTAAAGTATTGGTATTTTTACTTCAACATTTGCTATGATAATAACATACAGTCAAGACATGTGTTTGTGTCAACAGTTTATTTTATTTAGATGGGAGTATATATTTGATCTTTACAGATGTTACAAGTTGTGTCTTATGTGAAGAGAGAAGAAAGATACAACAGGAACATTCAAACTCATAAGTAGAAAAAACACAAACAACACCATGGCTTAAAGAAAAAGACTTGGCAAACGAACGACTGGAAACTCTCAAATATAGACAAAACTATATACTAGTACATTTATTCAGTAATGTTGTAAAATGAATCTTACTTATCAGCTGAGGGAATAATAATCTCAGAAAATAAAATATCCTTTCTAATCCCAGATTACTAGTATTTAAGTTCTCTGTGATGTATATACAAAATGCACAGCCAAATCGATAACTGAGGAACACTTCTGAAATGTTAAAACACAGACTCTGTAGTGAATAACTACTGATAGTTCTCCATCAATATCCTTATGTTTGTATAATGATGAAAATTAAAGCATGCAAGATTTTGAAAGGTTTACAAAAACATAATAATTTGGCTTAATTACAGCAGATTCCAACGAGTATGAAGCTACAGGTAGATTCTTTGGTTAGCTTCCTTGCTAGCTCAACCATGAAATGATTATTACCTTAAAATTGGGAGGAGCATAGCATCAATTCATCATCCAATGAAAACACTCATATCAATGGCCTGTTTATAATATGTATGTTTCATACAAACAGGTTTACCTACATGTAAACAAGTTTGCAAATTAAATTTTATTTCTTATAGTCTTTGATTGAATTGAAAAGTTCTTATTGCTAAACAAATAGAAATTCTAAAGAAAATCCACAGCCTTTCCCCTTGTACTCTCATATTTGGCAATTTGGTACCTGATAGATGGAGGATTATTGCAAGCAATGCTTTCCTTAAAACAAGTTTATAAATTTAGATATTGGTTTATACAAATATAAATATGGACCAATTCAAGTACACCTTCTAGGGGCGCTCGACTTTCGTGACTTAGCACGATTTTTAAAATTTTATTTAAAAGGTTGTTAATAAGATTTTTTGTAAACTATTAACGCTAGCACATCATAGAAAATCAAGTGAGTCATCTATGCTTAAAATTTTATAACAAAGATATCTGTGGATTTTCTACAAAAATCTTGGTTTATTTGCCACAAAATCCCGTTTAACTTTTAAAATGCAATGAAACTTTAAATAATAATGCTTGCTCGAAGTTTCCCCTTTGTATATGTACAAAATGGCCCATCTCTATTATTCATTATCTTTGCTGTTTTTATATATTGCAGTTTGACAAATTCGTAATTCAAAGGCAACAGAAAGATATTTACGCCGTGATTGTACCATTGTAAAGTACATTCACATAACTGTATTTATAAATGAACTGAGTAATTGATTGAAATAAAATTGGCAAATCAAACACACCTACAACATGCTTGTGAATTTCCTTATACTTATCAATAAATCTTAAATTTAGATTGAAAACTTATTTTTAAACTGACTTGTAAAACTAGTTTTACAATGTTTATATTCTGTCACTAGTTCTGATTGGTTCTCTGTTTAACTATTGACTCCACCCAAAGGCTTGTGTACCCTACCTAATAATGATTTCATGGTTGAGCTAGCAAGGAAGCTAACCAAAGAATCTATCTGTAGCTTCATACTCGCTGGAATCTGCTGTAAGCATCTGTTGTTGTCCGTCCTCCTCATTAAGTCTTTCATCTGTTTTTCAAAGATATTCTCTTAATTATGTAAATTAAACTACTGAACCAATTTCAACCAAAGTTGGTGTGAATGATCTGTAGGGTAACTCAGTATAAAATTTGTGAATTTCATCCCTATTTACCAATCAATTTGACGACTCTGACTTGACATATAACATAGGGATCAAGGCATATTGTTGGCTTCTATCTAAAAAAAAAAAGAAATTTATATTAGAGGACAAGGATTTGTATAGTAAGATCTATTTGGTGATGCATATTCTTGTTTTTTTTCCGTACCTGAAATTTCAGTGTTAATATACTCTCCCACCCCAAGAAATGTCCACGTTAAATGTATGTATTTGCCTATTAGTATTTGAACTTTTCCAATTCCAATTTTATCAACTATGATACGGTTAGCTTTTTAGAAAAGCTATTATTTGTTTACTATTTTCTTTCAATATTGCCAATATCTTGATATATAGATAATTATTGATTGGTAATAACATATATCGTGTATAGAGTGTTGCCTCAACACAATTGTTTTGTTCTATGTCGTTGCTATTATAAACAATGGTTATATACATTTCTAGAAAATCTACAACATTCAAAAGAGCTTTCTGAAATGTGATCTGTATAAGATATCTAGGTCAATTGGAAACAGTAGTTCAATGAATCATAATTTTACATGAAGGGCAAGTATTTCTACATTTATTTATATACATACATTTTATTTAAAAACTGCATATGTTTGTTTTGAATTTATCCATTGATTGATCATGTATTGTATTTTATATTTAATATAATATAAAACTAGAGCATTTACAAGATAAAATACATTAAAGTTAAGTAATTTTGTCTGTACACTGTGTACGTACATTGGGAAAACACTGTGATGTACTATCATACCAGTTAGGCAATTCAGTCAGACGTGGCTGTTTCGTATTTTCATTTTAATACATGTCAGGGCTGTCTTGGGGATGAGGTGGTTTTGATTGGGAGGGTTAGGGACTAACCTCATTTCCCTTTATGACATTTTTATTTAGTAGATATTTCGTATAGTTTACCAACTCTTCTTTAAAATATTGTACCGGTGTCTAGATGTGTAAATTAAATTTTATAAATATATCCGAATAAAAATAACATCTTATGTTAGTATAAAAACATGCTAGAAATCAATGGTATACAAGCTGGTATAATAATATTTAATGTGTTGCACATTAGAGAAATAATTGATTTCATAGTTATATTCAAATTAATATCACAAGGAAGAAAAGCCACTTTAATAAATCATGTTGTTTTTATTTTAACAGTAGTAATGTATAATTTTTCGATTTGACATATGTGTGCAGAACAGCATAGTGCATATTTATACCTATACCTTCATAATTTGTTCATCATATCAACCAATGAAGTACGCGCGCTTATAAGAATACAAATTACAATTTCATTATCTCAATAAGACAATTCATACAATATTTCAATTCATTTCAATGATTCCGTAGAATTAACAGTCAACATAAATACCTGTATTGCAAAACTGCATATATACACTTCAGATCAGTAAAAGTCTGCAATGGCTTATATCTGTACACGGCTGTACTAATTGTTACTCGACCAGTCTGAATTGGTGTGAAATTACTTGATATTACTCGGCTGTAGTCTGAACCATACTTAACAATTTTATACGTATCTGGACCAAACTCAACATAGACTGAAACATGCTCGACCTGGTCTAAACCATGATCGGCATATTCTGAACCTTACTCGACCTTGTCTAAACAAATCAGACCTATTTTTTGTATCTATCTTGTATTTCATCAATTTTTCAACTATTCTCACAACAGCTATTTCCTCTGGCTAATTGATTTAAAATCCAAAAGAGTTGAAATTAAAGTTTCAAAATAAACATGATAAACATAACATGCATAATGCAATGAGCATTAGAAAATGTTAAAACTTTTCGTTGTTATTAGTTGTTGTAACGATGGTTCGACATGTATATCTGTTTGCTGAAAATAATTCTCAATGTATATTTACTGTTTGCTAAAGTATGAACTACTCAAAGTTATTAGGATTTTCTTAGCGCAGGCAAAAATGTCCGTAGCCGTATTTGGCACAACCTTTTGGTGTTGGGGGTCCTTAATACTCTTCAACTTTATACTTCTTTCGCTTTCTTACTATTTTGATATGAGCGTCACTAACGCCTCTTATACAGACGAAACGCTCGTCTAACGTATACAATTATACGCCTGGTACATTTGATAACTATTTACACCACTGAGTCGGTACCACTACTGGTGGATGTTTCGTCATTGAGAGTATCACCATCCTAGTAGTCGGCACTTCGGTGTTCACATGAAATCAAATATATGGTCATTTGTATACATTTGTTGTTTGCTCGAGTATGAATTATTCGAAATACTAATAATTGTCTTATCCAAGGCATAGATTACCATAGCCGTATATGGCACAACATTGTGAATTATTGGTCCTCAAATCTCATCAACTTTGTACTTGTTTGGCTTTTTAACTATGTTGATATGATCATAATGAGCGTCACTGTTGAGTTTTATGTAGACTGAACGCGCTTCTAGCGTATCAAATTATAAGCCCGATACCTTTGATAACTATTATGCGTTGTTTAAGTAATGTAAGGTCTCTGCTCGTCACTGAGACATTATCATGGCGGTAAATCCGTTATTTTTGCCATTTAATAAATAAACTTTAATAAAGAGAATTTTTGAAAATATGTATGATCAGATTAATCAGGTATAGTTACTAAAATATACTTTATAAAATTGACAATAAAAAAAACGTTTTCGTTTTTAGCGTAGACAACTATCAGATGGCTACAGTAACTGAGGAAGACGTACAACGATCAGTTGAAAGAAAGAAGCTTCCTGATGGCAAGAAGTTCCACGTGTTTATATCCTACAGTGAAAGTGACAGATTGTGGGTGGGAACAGTAATACAGCACTTACAAAATTACTATAACTTTAAATGTTTCGAACATTCAGCGGATTTTATTCCAGGAATGAAAATAACAGAAAATATAGAATATGCTATGTCCAACTCCGCGAAAACAATGTTTATTTTGACAGAGGAGTACAGTAAGAGTTATTGGTGTCAATATGAAGTAGAATTCGCTATATTAAAGTTGTTAGCTGAAATGAAAGAAAATGTCATAATCCCAGTTTTAAAGGAGGAATGTGAGATACCTGGCTATCTTAAACCATTTACCTACATAAATGGCACTGGAGATATGAACGTATGGCTTCCTAAGCTTGCATCAGCCATTGAGTTAGAAGGTATTATATCTTAACTGAAGTGCAAAACTGTAGGTAGTACATAATCCTGTTTGCCTTCTCTTTTTTTTTACATAAACATAAACTATTTTAAATATCATTATATAATAGGAAAACAAAAGAAATATCATGAATACTGATCAAAGAAACACACAATATTTAAATGTTATCATGAATACTGATCAAAGATGCACACAATATAAATGTTAGAATTGCTAGTAGATTTTGCTGTTTTATCTTCTAGATACATTATTTTAAAGGTCTATATTATGAGACAACTACCAACACCAATTTATAAGACAAGTTGATATATCAACTAAAAAAGAAGAAAAAAACATATCAATACGTCCAGTACGTCATAAAACTTTTCAATCTCCAGGGGAAGGGTGGTGCGACTTCATGGTTCGTTTAAAACGATGTAATGAAATTTCAAGCGCCACGAGTCTGAATTGAACATAGGCCCTGCAGCACTACAACCATTGACCTTAACCACTAAACCACGAACTTTCACATCTCTATTGAGTCCACTGTATCTTGACTCGCAGCTCTCTATGGGTGTTTCGAATGACATTTTAATCTACCAGTACATATATATACAGGGTATCCTATGATGGAAATTATTGAACGTATATTTTTTATGTGACTAATTTTTATATTAATTGTATTTTATGAACATATATGTATTTCAGGGGAACAATATAACCATGAATTAGCATTAAACCGAGTAAAAAATGCAGGTAATATAATTGTAATTGACCAATGAAGATGCAGTTAATATTATGCTACCTATATTACTGTCGGGTCGTTCTCCTAAGGATGTTCGCTACTCTTGTCAGATATTCGGAATCATCTAGATATACCCATGTATTATTCATAACATTTTTGCCCGCTTTTCATTTCAAAATTTCAAATGCATTTAGTTTTTTGAAAACTTATAAAATGCCTGCTATTTTTTAATAGTTCAGTTTTGAAAGGAAAAAGTTGTCAATATTAAAATCATCGAAAAAGACATAGTAATTGGTGCCACTAAAATCAGCGACGGTAAAATGTGTTCGAAATTAATTGCCAAAATGACTTTTGAAAGCTGCCATTTTTCAATTGTGATTAATTTTGTATGTTTTTCTAATATCAAAACTTTGATACATCATATTTGATTGTAACATTACTTTATTTTTCCATTACTGGCCATGACGCTAATGGTTATCAATAGTTTTTGGTTTGTTTGACGAAATTGAAAAAAATGGAGTAGCATATCGGAAAACGAAAATGAACGTATAGTTATACATTTTTGCAACAGTATTTATAATTGTTTAATGAATCCACGAAATTTGTTTTTAAAATGTTAATAATAATAAAACCATCATTCTTGTGCCTTAAATACTTAACTGAATTGAACCAGCTATTGTTTATACTAGTATTACGTCATAGATTTAAACAAATAAAATTGCAATGTTGAAGAAATTTTTCTAGGTAGTTATTTTAGTCATTTTGATGTTAATAAGATATACAATAGTGAATAAATAACATGAAAACAAAAATCAAATTAAACTAAATGATCTACTAAATATAATGATAATCTCTTTTGAACGTTCTTTATTTCTCATTTGCATATATATTTCTATACTTACAGTGAACCGAAATCGAAACTTGGACCTCCTTCATGAAGAGACAAGTCATATCAATTGTAGAGGACCGGTTTTTAGGTGGAAGTATGTTCCAGAATCTCTTAGTATAGCACCAATGAAGGTATATATCTGTAAAACAAAACCTGCATAAACATTCCCGTTCTGTTTTAGAACATATACGTTATCGACTAGGATTTGTTCTTGTCATGATCGACGAAATAGGTGCAACAAGGGACGCTTACTCTGAGATCACATTTTGTTTTGAGCAGTGATTACTCTGTTTAATCAATGTGTTTTCCTTGCAGTATATTGTGAACTGTTATATGAAATTTTCTGTTTGTCATTTTTCTTTTACCCCTGATGTGTCTGCCCAAGCCTTTGACCTGACTTTGATCTTTGTAGCTCATTTGGTACAAAGTGTAAGTATGAGGCACTAAAAAGTCATTTCCTACATTTCCTACATTTCAGCACACGCCTAAATTAAAGCGCTCCAGGGGTAATATGTGATTTATCATGTATGACATCATGAACACAATGGTACACGGGGTAACATGAATAGTAAAATTAACATTTTGTTCATTTTGGTGTTTTAGCTACATTTTGATGAATAAAAAGTGAAATCTTTGATAGAAAGAGACAAATTTTAACACCAAACATTATCAGCTTGACAAGGTCAACAAAATCAGATGATCAGAATAGTACTGCACATTGGTAAATTTATAGGAAACAAAGTAAATAAAAAGAAACGGTAAACAGTCAAATTGATAAGCAATATAAGATATACGAAAAGTTAAATGACGACAATCGCAAGTCGTCTCATTAGATCATAAGGTTACTTCACATGGAACGTTTACTATTTGGAGTATACCTATAAACTTGTAGTTACTAATAGATACAATGTTTCATTGTTTTAATGTCGGGGCCTTTTACAGCCTATTATACGGTATGTTTTTTTTTCTTATTGTTGAAACCTGAACGGTTGCCAATAATTGTTTTCACCGACTCTATTTGAACTTTGATGGATAAAGAGTAAAATCACAAAAATACTGAACTCCGAGGAAAAATCAAAACGGAATGGCAAATCAAAAGTTCAAACGCATCAAACAAATGGATAACAACTATCATATTCCTGACTTTGTAAAGACATTTTCTTATGTAGAAAATGATGGATTGAACCTGGTTTTATAGCTAGCTAAACCTCTTACTTGTATGACTGTCGCATCAATTTCATTATATTGGCAACGATGCGTGAACAAAACAAACAGACATAATATATCATAATAGGTAAAAATGTCAATAATACAGCGGTTAACATTGTGCCATAATCATAATTACTAAAAAAAAACATACAAACATATAACAAAGAAGCACAAAATGGCATTCATACCAAGCATATTAATAAAGACAAGAATACACAAATTCACCCTAGTATTACAATAACACAATGACGAGGTGTCTAAGTACAGAGCCATGTAATATACGTTACGAAGAATCATAAAAAGGATAGTTGTCTCATTGGCAGTCATACCCCGTCTCTTTATTTTATATTATTGACACACATCACACATTTGGTTGTCCCTAACTAAACAGTATATATGATCTTTGAATGAAGTTATATTCGAGTACCTCTGATGATACATTAGGATCAATAGGGTGTCTCCTATTCTATTCTGAAATTGCATTTCAGTGGACGAACTGTCTTATTCTTTGTAAGATAAAATTGTTGCATATTTAAATATATATGTCAATCGAATAGTGGCGCTTTCTATGATAAAATGTCTCCAATTTTCTGAAAAATGAATTCAAGGATTGGACTCTTTAGTAGGATTTGATTTAATGAATCGATACATGAAAATGATTTATTGTCATGCTACGTTCATCGTGGTGTAAATATCAGAGAGAGATTAATGGGTAATTGAAGTGCCCCTTTCCCGGGCGAAAATCTTGAAGGGGAAAATATAAATTTGTATTATATGTAAACCACGCTCCCTGCTTTCAAAACCAATAGAACGAGTAGTTTTAGAAGAGGTTAACGATGGAAACCTTTTAAAACTTAAATTTTAAAGGTATTCTATCCTTCCCAACACCACGAAAATTATCGATTTATATGGGCTGTTGATCGATAAATACTTTAATCATGCTCAGCTCACGAGGATATATATTTAAAAAGAAGAGGAAATTAAATGACTAAGAATGCAACGACAAGTGATTTTGGAACATTCATTTTGACACGACAAGGTATCGACCAATATATATCAATATCGCCTCTTTTTCTAAAGACCTATTCTTTTTTGTAGCTTTCCTCTGGCATTCATTTGTTACAAGTATGGGAAATCACTTTTAATTTAGGGGTAAGGTTTACAAGTTTGGATAGTTTTAGGGGTAGCTTCCGCCCTTTCCAATCCTTTCCCCCGATTTTTTAAATTTTATTTATTGTTGTGTATGCGTTTTGTTTTTATTAAAATGTTATGAAATTTTATGATCATTGATTTCATTGTTTACTAAAGATAGAGATGGAAGTTGGAGCTAGAGTCTAAGCTCCTATTCGTTGCCTTCCTTATTGAAAGCGTTGTACACGTCGGGACTGGAGAGTGTAATTACTAAAAATCATCCAGTTAAAGCACTCCTCTTAAAATAACTGAAGTTAACTAACTCGAAGGTCAAAGTAAAATTACACTTCATGTTACAACTAAATGTCAATCTCTCCACAGGTTAACTCTGAGCAGTATAACGAAGTAATCAAGACAATTTCTTCAAAACATCTGGTTATAGGACGACATTGTAGAAATCTTTGGTGGCCGACAATATGTTTCGCTGTTACTATTGTCATCCCAACACTATCCATCGGACTTTTATTTACCGTTGTTACTGTAGACTCTCATTATTATACGCCTAGTGGTATCCTGTTTGCAATCCCTGCATTAGCAGTGCTGTGGTTAGCTATGTGTGGATGCTCGGATTATTGGGTAATGCATTATTTATTTTAACTGTTTTATATTTGTCATTTCGGGCCTTTTATAACTGACTATGCGGTATTGGCCTTTGCTCATTGTTGAAGGCCGTACGCTGACCTATAGTTAATAATTTTAGTGTCATCTTATGAAAAGTTATTGTTTATTTTTGTTTATGTATCCCCAAATATGGCAAAATTGCATAGAAGGGATATGCTCTATGAAAAATGACACAAAATCCCTACACGCACCTGTCGAAACCAAAAGTAAAGGAGCATTGTAAAGTCACAGAGGGGCCCTCGGCATAAAGTAAAAGTTCAAGGCTGCCCTGAAAAACGGTTGGAAGAGAATTTCTTGCTTGAATATAACTATTAAGCAACTTACAGTATTATTGATAAGCTTATGTGGGCAATACTATTTTATGAGTGCAGTCGACAAATAACTATGTCGACAGCTCTATACTAGCAATCTTGATATTCACAAAATTAATGTTCTTATTTCCATAGTCGTGGGACAATGGGAAGGGATTGCTTTCATTAAAAGGTAGGTCAATGAATTTATAGCTATATATTACATGGTAAGAGTTAACATATATATCTCAATGTATTGATATATATATATATATTAGTGTGCAGCCGTTGTTAAGAGTGGGTATTACTTATTTTGCATAAACGGTATTCTCTGGAGCGTATGATATCTGTAACATCATGTCAAAACATCATTGTAAACGTACATATAACGTTCACTAAATATTAGAAAATATAATCCATACGCCAAGACGTTTAATATATACCCGGCCCACTACCACATGGTACATCTTATCAATATGTTTTTTTAGTATCATATTAATTGTTTAGAATCCCCAAACCTTATATATAATATATATATATATATATATATATATATATGTTACAGTAAATAGGTGAAATTAGGAATTACATGTAATTACTTAACATTTCAGTAAATACCTGTAATTACTAGCCAATTTAGTAATTACATGTATTTACTAGTTGTTTCAGTGATTACTGGTAATCACTGATTTTTGTTGTAATTTTTACAGCTATTTTCTTACTTCATGTTTTTGTTTTAAAATTAAAAACATAATTCAAGATAACAAATAAGAAAGTAAAGGGGTAGGGAATTTAATGGAGCTTACTTAAGGATGTAGGAATATAAGGCACATTAAAAGTGCATACTCTTTAGTGTTTGTGAATTGAAACTAGAAAATGGTTGTTTTATAGGTTTTGAAACTCTGTAAATATATGCATGCAAGACAATGATATCAATCAAAAATTGATTTTCATAATTTTGTTAAACTAAAATCTCCACCATGCACTGTGGTTTAAAACTTTAAAATAACTTTCTCCAAATATCCTCGATTTCTACCAAACTTGGACAGAAGCTAAATGTGTATGATCATAAGATAATATCAAAAAGTAAAGTTTGTAACTTTTTTTCCTATATTACTTATAAATGGACTAGTTTTTTTCCCAGTTAACATTACATACACTCTGTAGTTAAAGTTTTTAAAACATTAGATTTTATAAACCATCCTGGAAATTTACCCAATTTTGACAGAAGCTTCTTTCAGTGCTAGTCAAAAGATAGTATCTAGAGGAAAATTTTAATATTTTTTCCTCATTTTTGTTGAGCCTGCGATTAACAGCAAAAGTAGGCGAGACTATTTGTTCTGCAAAACCCTTACAATTTTAAAAGCTTAATACATTGATAACCTATCTCCAGCTAGGGGTTGAATTAAAGGTAACCTGAATACGTATTCAATGAGGTCCAAATATTCACTCGCAAGTGCACAACTCATCAGCCTTCTTTCTCAGCTAATTTAACTAATAGAACCAGATTGGCTGCCAACAGTGAATTATAATTTCACTATATCATTTTTATTAATGATTTAACAACATAAAAAGACATTTTTTTTTATATCTCGAAGCTAATGCACATAACAGTTCATTCCAGTTCTTAACCTACATAACGGTATCTTATCTTTATAAGGCAATAAGTCGAAATATTCTTCAAATTCAAAGTTTTCTTTAAAAAGTTTAAACATAATGCTTTAGGAGAATTTTTCATTTCTGATTTCAATGTCTGCTGAAATTGGTCAAACATTATCTGTATAATGCTCATTTTAAACATTTTGGATTAAAACTACAGTTACTCTTATTAAACAAATATTTGAAAGTCCATATTTATTCAAGATATTTTTTATACAAATCAACCATTCAAAATTTTGAGAGTACTAACCGATCTTCTAGTTAGTATTATCATAACTTATGATCATCTGACCATAATACAACATTGTTTTAGCAGTCAGTAAACAGGTGTACAAATTCATTTTAAAATTAGTAATTACTGGTAATAACTGGGCTGTTTAAGGAATTACTTGTATTAACTAAGTGCATTGGGAATTACCTGTAATTCCTAAATTTTAGTAATTACATGTAATTCCTAATTTCACCTATTTACTGTGCACCTACATTTATACAACAAACCAAAACACAAACTACTACATTTTGAAATGTTTGAATGCCTGACACTAGTTCTGTCTTGTGTTTTGTTTTATCAACACTCAAAATTATACATGTGGCAGAATTTTTTTTTTTGACTTATTTAACACTAAAATAAAACACACTGTTTTTATTAACTTCTTTAACTTTTGTGCGGGATATTTCGCGGACCTAGCAATATAAATTGGTTGAATGTGCGATTGTTTAATTTTGATAGTCAGTAGCGTAAAAAGATCAAGTTGTTATCTTTGGCTGACCTATAACCTATCTATGATTTTATATTGTTTTGTTAAAGGAATAGGTATAATGAGAAGGTTGAAACACTAAAGCGGTCTTGTAATAGTTGAACGATAGACAGTCTTTGTACGGAATGTTTTCTTACAACCTGATTGGAAGATATTACTAACTATAGTAAACGTATCTTGATTGGTTTGGACAATTCGAACCCTATAAAAATGTCTCAATCCCGCAGATTAAAACGGATGAAACCAAATCAGTTATTAAAGATTAAAACTAATACTGATTAATACGGGAATACTTATGAGGAGGATTTGCGCTGGGCTAGACGATGCCTAGATATCAAGATAGCGTATTTAGAAGAAAATCAGACGAAAGTATCTATATGAGAAGACGGAAAAAACTACTCACGCACTATTAAAAAGAATATTTATGCATGTTAACACATTATAATTCAAAATTACAAGACGTTGTGCCATTCACAGCTAAGGTAAACTATGCCTGGGGTAAAAAAATCCTTAGGATTTCGAAAAATTTATACTTTAGTAAACAGGAACTTTATAAAAATGTACACATAATTGATATTCATGTCAACACCGAAGTGCTGACAACTGTTGATACCCTTAGGGAAAAAACGTCCACCAGCAGTGGCATCGACCCAGTGGTGTATATAGCTATCAAAGGTACCAGGTTTATAATATAAAAACAGGAAGTGGTAAAATTGTCAATGGGACAATTCTCGACAACATACCAAAAAACATAGAAGTTACCAAGTACATGGCACCGTACGACCTTTAACCATTAGCAAATCATTTATTTACAACCACTGGGTCGATGCCACTGCTGGTGGAGATAATTCCCCGAGGGTATCACAAGCCCAGTAGTCAGCACTTTTTGTGCTGACAAGAAATTTTCATTGATATGGTTATATTTATAAATTTGCTGTTTACAAATTTTAGATTTTTTTGAAATACTAAGGCTTTTCTACCTCAGGCATAGATTACCTTAGCTGTATTTGGAAAAACTTTTAGGAATTTAGGTCCTCAATGGTCTTCAACTTCGTACTTTATTTTGCCCTTTTAACTTTTTTGGATTCGAGCGTCACTGATGAGTCTTTTGTAGACAAAACACTTGTCTGGCGTATAAACTAAATTTAGTCCTGGTATCTATGATGAGTTTATTTACTGCATGGTCAGCTATATAAGGTCCCGACATTAAAAATGTTAAACAATTTAAACGAGAAAACTAGCGGCTTGATTTATGTAAAAACAAAACAATGGACGAAATGAAAAATATGATATACAGCAACAAACGACAACCGCTGCATTACAGGCTCCTGACTTTGGGACAGGCATATACAGAATATGGCAGATATGACATAAGTGACTGCTTATATAGACTCGGTACGATACTTATTTATAATTGTTGAAAACTATATGTTGCCTTATTCATGCCTTTTGGTTATTTTTTTGTCGATGAAGCCTGTTCGATATGAGGAGAATGTAATTCATTTGTTGTCGTTTGTTATTGTTTATTGCTTTTCGTGTATTTTTTATTAAATGGGTCAGTCATGTCAATGTTATTTTTATCAGCCTTTTCAACACATTTATTTATCAAATGTTTATGATTACTTTTGAATAGATATTAAATTGCGTTTTGAAGTTTATGTTTACACCTTTTACGATTTTTTTTCAAATGTAACACATTATCAGTAACATTTTAGTAATTCATTCTGGTCGTACCATACTGATATATATATATACTCATAGTCTTTTTTATTCACAGGGACGACGTGAGATGAAAATCACTTTGCGCGAGGTTAACAGAAGACTTCTACCAAATAAGGTCATGGTCACTTATAAAAGACAAAGAACTACAGCTACATTTACTGTATCCACTTAGGCTGCAATTCAAAAACTGCAAATGACAAAAACACACTCAAAGAGAGGGTTAAGATATTAACACAAAATAAAAATAAAACACATAGAATATTGCAATAGAAGTTACATCATGTACCTAAAGGGTAAATCTGTTTTCTTTCTCTGTTGACTTTTAACATATTTCATAACGAACTTTTTGGTTCGAGCGTCAATGATGAAGACTGTATTACTGTAGCCGACACCTGAGTTTGGCTTTAAAATACTACGCCCTGGTATCTTCGATGAGTTTTTAGGCTAAAAGTAAGTTCGGTTCTGTATATTTCTTTATCATAATAACAATCTATTCGAACGTAATTGTAAAACATTCCAAACACAAAAATTGTGTGTGCCCTCAATTTTTTTCAATATCTAACAGATGAATTAACGAAAAACAATATCAGGTTTCTACTAGTCCTGTACCCTATACGCATGAATATTAATACTCGTAGAATAAATAATATAACACTGGATGACACGTCGCCCAGTATGAAAGGTGTCTATCAGATATTGATAAGGTTACAACAACACCGATTGTATCAGGTGTCCCCAGGATCATCTAAAATGATGTAATGAAAATGAAACATATGCAGTCTCGTGAAATCTCGTTGTACTTGAAAAATTCATTGACATTTGGCCTTGTACTGTTTAACTTTTACATATTTTAGATTCTAATGATAAGTTTAATTTTTTGGTTATTTTTAAATGTACATTAACCGTACAAAATGTTAAACATGTTAAACATGTGCTAAACCAATATCTGATAACTCGACCACCAAAAGTTACAATAAACAGAGTCATAACGGTCTATCCCTGTTATAGTTATATGTGTTTCCCTCAGTTTTTATAATTATATCGTTTGTTACCCTGGATTGTTTTCTCTCAATCGATTTTTTACTTTTGAACAGCGGTGTACTACTGTTGCGTTTATTTACGTTCTGACGAAGGAACGGAGAGAGAAAAGGGACAGGCCTAGACCTCATTAATCAAGACTTTTTATACGTTTCCACTATTACAGAGAAAGGTAGAATCGTACCCAACTGTACAACACGTAAGAAAGTGATGTACGAAAATGACATACCAATGCACATAACTTTTCTTTAACTTAATATCAGATTTGTTTTGTTTTCTTTGACATGACATCATGCGTAGTAAGTATTTTACTTTTTATATTGACTCAGCACGAATTTAATAGAGATAGAAAATATTTATTTGTTTTTAACAACTTGCCCAGGTACACCTTTACCTCTAAACAGATGTTGCTTTTCCATCTTTTTTTTTTTATGGAGGGCGAGTTCCTTAATTAATGATTTTTCAATGCAATATTTAGAAATTGAATGTCGCATTATAAGCTGCACCAGTAATGGTTTGACAGAAAATAAGTTAAGCTATTTCTTGAGTACCCTATATTGAAACACCTAAATTGAATTATTTGTACTGATCATTGCAACAATCCTATGCCTTCTTTCATAAAAAAAGATTTTTTTAGCAACATTTTTGAGACTATCCTTGTATGAACTTGTTTATATCACTTCTTAATCACAGAAAGGCTTAGGAATTTCTTTTCTGGTGATGGTTTGCAAAGGTTAAAAAAATTAATATACTATTCCTTATTTCTCCCACGCATTTTGGATTTGTTCATAGCATGAGTCAGTTAGCTACAACTTATTACTTGACGTCGACCACATTTTCTCGCTTCAGAAGTCAGATTGAAGACAGGGTCTGTTCCATAGTAATGATACATTACCACGACACATAGTTGTATATGCATGTGTTGCAAAACATTAATATGTTGTATTGCTAACGTATGAAATACAATGTGAGGGCTTAAAAACTAGTCTCAATAAAACGATCGATTAATTTTTTGAGGAATTCATTATGTTGAGTATTGCTGAAATATAGATACTGAATACAGGAACGATTAATGTCACTTGAGGCGGAGTATGTGAAGTGTGTGTGTTCATGTCTTTGGGGAAAATAAAAATGAAAGGCAAATGATTAGGAATCTGAATCGAATTCGAACATTCCTTGTTCGGCTTTCTCTCATTGATCCATATTAAACTGTTAAGGTAAGTTTATAATTTACCAAAGAAATTAATTATATAATATGGTCACGAGAGTTAAGGTTAACTGGATAGATCATATCTCCTTATCATTTAAACTGAATTGATTCAGCATTTTTCATAATGAGAAGGGGGCGTCCTAAACAAACATTGCTTCCACATTTTGATTTTGATTTGTATCATATATTTATATACTAGTATATAATTCGTCTAAATACATGCTTCAGCCCAACTATGTCAGATTAGTTATTATGCGGAAGCAAATGATTTGTTATTCCCTGGCCGGAATTTGAACTCGTGCTACTGATATTTTGTGGCACCAATTCGCCTTGCACTTTTCCCGACGTGCTAGACAACTCGACCATCTAGGCACTACAATAATAATAAAGCTTTCGGTGGCCGGGTGTTACCTCTCCCCGTTAGTTTTTATCGAGAGTCGTAACACATCACATAAAATATAAGGCATAAAGATGGTATTTTTACAGATCATCTGAACTCTCTATTGTAGGGGATGTTACTAATTAATGTATGATGCAATCACATACATAATTATGTTATAAGTACGTCTTAACGAATAACAACTCTGCGACAGTTTGTATCCATTGGATCACCATTGATGGTGATACAAGACTGAAAACACATTTTTATTCGTCTAAGTATCATTCCAACAATGTAAGATTTGTAAATTTGCGGAAGCAAAGTTTTGTTCTTTCCTAGCCGGGATTCAAACTCATGCTTCAGAGATATCAGGGCACCAAACCATTATACAGATGTATTTTCTGGAATTTTGGCTAGCTCACATGTATGTTCTTTCAACAATTGTTTAATGAAGTTTAAGTCTAAATCGGCAATTGAAATTATGGAATCGAAACAAAAGAGTTGATTTTTTTTCGGTCGGTAACTCAATACCATTAATTCACATTCATGGCAACTCTTTGTTTGTTGTTTTGCACTTGTACATACTTCTAAATGAAATTTCTATAATAATTATAGTAGCCGTAATCACTACTGAACATTATGAAAAGTGGTCGAGCAGATCCTAATAGATAACAAAGTAATAATCTGATTAGTACTGAATTTAATACAATGGTTCTTATAAAGCGGATCTACAAATAATCATTGATTTTATTAAAAAAAAAAAAGTATTCAATACAATATATTTAAGTAATAAAAAAGGTTTGTAAAATCTTATGGGAGCAGTTCATCTAAACTGGCAATTTAGATTAGAATCTGTTAAAGAGTGAAAATTTTGTAGAATCACATGGCGTCAGAACTACACAACAAAAGAATCCGAGAGAGTCAAACCCGTGAAATGGTTGCTCTTGATATGAATGACGATGATGATGAGGCACTTGTAGATGATATACCTGGGGATTCAGAAGCATATAATGAACAGGTATGAATATTTATCGTAATATGACCAGCAGTGGAAGATTATCCTAGATAAAAAACTTCACGTGGACAAGGTATTAAGAATTGGTCCGATGCTATCATGGATACAAAAGTGACCTGTCAATTTATTAGTTTACATACTAAGTGTTTTGTTCGCAAAGTCAAGGATTTTTGCTTTTGACAAATCATTTCAGACGGGAAACTAATTTCAAATAAGTGTCCACATTCTGTTAGTAAAATAAAAAAAAGTTTGTGTTTTGCATTTGTTTTTATAACGTCTTTGTATTTACAGTGTAATACGTAAACATATACAATTCAGCCACTTTAATTAGAATCTAAATGCAACAAGGTCCTCCGCATTGGCTTTAATTTCCACGCGTGTTGGAAACAAACTGATCTATTTACATAAGGACATATGTTTTAGAAAATAAAACAGTTAAACTTCCTAATGCAATCTTACAATATAAATGCCAGTGCAAAGTATCACACGCTCAGGTTATAATTTTTGAATAAACATGTTAATTAATATCTGAAATCGGAAAGCTTCTGTCAACATTTATTCATTGTTTTTACCAAATGTTTAAAATCCTAAAGTTTGTTCTCTTACGGCTGTGTCATTGTTTATTTTATACGACTGAATTTATGCACGAATGAATAGTTGTTTGACATAATTATGTAGGGCTGTATAGTTATTTGACATATGTACGGCTGTATAGTTATTTGACATATGTACGGCTGTATAGTTTTTTGACATATGCACAACTGTATAGTAATTTGAAATGTGTACGCCTGTAAAGTGATTTGACATGTGTTCGGCTGTATAGCTGTTTGACATATGCAAAACTGTATAGTGATTAAACATATCCACAACTTATAGTTTTTGACATACGTACGACTGTATAGTTGTTTGACATATGTACGACTGTAAAGTGATTTGACATATGTACGGCTGTAAAGTGATTTGACATTTGCACAACTGTATAGTGATTTGACATGTGTACGGCTGTATAGTTATTTGACATGCACAACTGAATAATTGTTTGACATATGCACAACTTTATAGTTGTTTGACATATGTACGACTGTATAGTGATTTGACATATGCACAACTGTATAATTATTTGACTTGTGCACAACTGTATAGATGTTTGACATATGCACAACTGTATAGTTGTTCGACATATGTACAACTGTACAGTGATTTGACATATGCACAACTGTATAGTTATTTGACATATGTACGGCTGTATAGTTATTTGACATATGTACGACTGTATAGTGGTTTTGACATATTTACGGCTGTATAAATGTTTGACATATGCACAACTGTAAATTTATTTGACATATGCACAACTGTATAATTATTTGACATGTGCACAACTGTATAGATGTTTGACATATGCACAACTGTATAGTTGTTCGACATATGTACAACTGTATAGTGATTTGACATATGCACAACTGTATAGTTGTTTGACATGTGTACGAATAAATGGCTGCCTGTCATAGGTACAACTGTATAGTTGTTAAACATACACATGTAGGTACGAATGTATAGTAGTTAAAATATATACTAATAAATAGCTGTCATATGTACGACTGTCTGTTTGTTTGCAAATGCACGACTGTAAAGTTGTATATAATGGATGGATGGATGGATGATGATGGATGGATGGATGGATGGATGGATGGATGGATGGATGGATGGATGGATGGATGGATGGATGGATGGATGGATGGATGGATGGATGGATGGATGGATGGATGGATGGATGGAGGATGGATGGATGGATGGATGGATGGATGGATGGATGGATGGATGGATGGATGGAGATGAGGATGGATGGATGGATGGATGGATGGATGGATGGAGGATGGGGTATGGATGATGGGATGGATGAATGGATGGATGGATGGAGGTAGGATGGATGAGGATGGATGGATGGATGATGGATGGAGATGGTATGGATGGATGGATGGATGGATTGGATGGATGGATGGATGGATGGATGTGGATGGATGGATGGATGGATGGATGGATGGATGGATGGATGGATGGATGGATGATGGATGGATGGATGGATGGATGGATGGATGGAT
Source organism: Mytilus edulis (assembly GCA_019925275.1). Lineage (NCBI taxonomy): Eukaryota > Metazoa > Mollusca > Bivalvia > Mytilida > Mytilidae > Mytilus > Mytilus edulis. The sequence continues at coordinate 90,689,638 of CM034357.1, read as the reverse complement.
GGATGGATGGATGGATGGATGGATGGATGGATGGATGGATGGATGGATGGATGGATGGATGGATGGATGGATGGATGGATGGATGGATGGATGGATGGATGGATGGATGGATGGATGGATGGATGGATGGATGGATGGATGATGGATGGGATGGATGGATGGATGGGGATGGAGGGGGAGGGAGGGAGGGAGGGAGGGAGGGAGAGGAAAGGAAGGAAGGGATGAATGGATAAATTGTGGGAGGGATGAAAGGATGAATGGAGAGAGGTAGGGAGGGGGATGAAGGAACATGATACTCATTTACTCATGTACAAATACGATTACCATTAGGAATATTGTAAGAAAACGAATTTCTTCATACATCTTTTTTATTATACATTTGTTTAATTTTTTTGCATATGTAGCACTGCATGATTGTTTAACAAATAAAATACTACACATGGTTGTATTACATACGCACGACTCTATGTTTGTTTTGCATACGAACAACTGTATAGTTCATTACATATGTACGACAGTACAATTGTGTTACATATGTCCTAGTGTGTTTGTTTCACTTATGTCCGATTTTAAGCATTAAATTTGTTCGACATGAATGTATACACGATTGTATTTGCCTAACTTTTTATTACGTTTTTGTAGGAGATGGCTACCTATAAACTGTTAGATTTATCCAGCGCCTACCTAATGGACTATATGAATGAAAAACTAGACAATGATGTAGACAATACAAGGCATGCAACAAAAGCAAAATGTATTTGTCAATTTGCTGAGTCACTTGAAATCAAAACAAATACAGATGTATGAGAACGAAGAACATATAATGCATACATGAACTCTGCCTTTTTCATATCACTCTTGAAATTTTTTATTGTAAATTCAATATATCACAAACAAAATAAACGTATAAACAATGACTGTAATTATGTTGGTTTTTTTTTAAAGCAGATTTTGAGTAATTCGAAACAGTCGTTATACATTAAATTTGGAACACAGAATTTATTTCAAAATAGCCAGTAGCAATTTTTGTTCTTATATCTTGATTACGATACAATGAAATCTTGCCCTTGTGGTCATTCATGCGTAGTTACTTGGTACACGGAAAAAGGATGTAATATGAAAATTATAAGGCAAATTCAAGCAATTTGATTGGACGAGAAGTTGTAAGTATGTGCTAATTGTTATGGTAAATCGGTAAGCCGTAGTATATAATTGATTAACCTTCTCTCTGTTTTCGAATTGTTAAAATCAATTCAATTCAATTCTTTATTACTTTAAGCACATTATGCTTATCAGTGCAATAAATACAAATACATTTCTATAACACAACATGACATAATACATCAGAGAAGCAAATAAATATCAAGTATTGACCAATAACAGTTTGGTCCTATGATTAAGTGCATTAAACAAGAATTTACACAAATTACGCAAATCTTTTACATTTTCAGTGCTGAGAAGTTGCACTAATTTGAACGACGATGGACGTCTATAATAATAAGGTTTAATAAACTGTCTCCTCAAGTCTCTATAGCTTTCACATTGTAAAACAAAATGGAATTCATCTTCAGTGATATTCAAAGTACAAAGAGTACACTTTCTATCTAACCTATTTACCCCATGATAACGGCCTACCTCAACAAACAAATTATGAGATGACAATCTAAGGCGAGTTAAATACACTCTAAAATTCATATGTTTAGTTAGATAATTCTGTAAACATACATTATTGACAATATATTTATATAAATAACACTTAGATGAAACGTTCAGTTGATCATTCAAAGTCTGTTTTGCTTGATCATATATCCTTGTTTTTACAAATAATAATAAATTTGTATCAATAATCAAATTGTCTTGGTTATACCAGATCTCATTTAAACCTAAGTTAAATAATAATTGTTGTAGTTGATAAATCCAACTGCTTCTAATATTACAGAAATTAAACAGTTGTTCCCTGTAGCAGTTTTTAAGAATACAGTTGCTTGTGGATAACAATTTTAACCAGTACTTCACTATTTTGTACATTCTAAAATATATCAAAGGATATCTACCCAATTCAAAATAAACCATAACATTTGTTGTACATTGTTTGACACCTAATATGTTTTTGCAAAATCAAGTTGTATTTTTTCAATATTTGGAGCTTTATGGAAGCCCCATATTTCACAACCATAACATAAAATACTGCTAATGTAAGTATCAAATAAATTCAAATATCTAAAAACATTCAAATACAATGACGAAACCTTCGACTTTAAACTAAAAACAGCTTTTCTACTTTGCTCAGCTAAATGTTTTTGAGCTTTAACAAATTTACCGTTAAAATTTACCAGTACACCAAGGTAACAAAATTCATCCACTATGTCAATAGCATTGCCATCATAATACCAAATTTCTTTGTCTTTTACAAAACCTCCGTTTCTAAATACCATAATTTTTGTTTTGGCAATATTTACAGCCAAACCCCATTTACAAGTATATAATAATAATGTGTCTAACATATCTTGCAAGCCAATAACTGAATCAGAAAATAAAATCATATCATCAGCATACATAAGTAAAAATAATGACAAGTCTTGCACTTCATATGGTATATTACCATTACGTAGAAATTCCATTTCAAAGTCATTTACATATAACGAAAAAAGTATAGGAGAAAGAACTTCCCCTTGCATAAGACCAACTGAACTTGTAAACTGCTCAGAATAAAAACCATCAACTTTCACACATACTTTTACTGTAGAATACATTGATTTTAAAACAGACAGTAATTTGCCTGTTATACCAACTCTTGACAGTTTCAACCATAAGTTAAGTCTGGTTACGGAGTCAAATGCCTGTTTGTAGTCAACGAAACAGCAATATAAACGTTTTTTCTTGAAACGTGCTTTCTGACCGAGTGTCAACAAAGAATAAATTGCATCAACAGTGCTGCTACCCGGGCGAAATCCAAATTGCGCATCTGTAATAATATCATTATTCTCAGACCATTTAATTAGTCTTGAATTTATAATAGATGTAAATAGTTTCGCTAAATTACTGACTAAACTGATTCCACGATAGTTCGCTGGATCGGACGAGACGCCTTTTTTAAAAACAGAAATTAACACTGCGAGTGCCCAAGATTTCGGAAAATGTCCTGATGCTAATATCTTGTTGAATATTTCCTCTAGGAACGGTAGCCGAATATCCTTAAATTCAATGAATAACTCTTTAAATGTACCATCAATACCATGACTTTTACCACGTTTTTGGTTAGAAATACACTTCAAAATTTCATCTTGTGTAATAATTTGATCAAGTTCATCATATGTTGCGTCGGAAACGGACTCTGGAGTATCGACTGTCACATTAATACCATCATTTGTGACCAAATTTCTAAAATGTTCGAAGAATTCAGAAAGTGACACATCAGAAGTTTTGGCTCTCTTCTTTTGAAAAAGTTTATAATATTTCTTTGGGTCGCTTTTACGCAATGTAGCTATCATATCGCCCTCTTGACGCTTATATTTTCGTTTTAGTTTATTTTCTAAACGCTTGTATTGTCTTTTAGACATAATTAATATTTGATGATTTTCAACATTTTTGTCTCTATTAAATGTATACAAAGAACTAGTATAGATTGATCGAAGTCTTTTGCACTCGTAGTTAAACCATGGTTTGTCATCTTTATATCGAGTCGTCTTACTACGGGTACGGTCACAAGTATTATTTGAATTATGTGAGTTACAAAAGAATGGTGAAATAATGTCCATCAAATTGGAAGTAAACGATTCAACATAATTGTCAATACCATCTTGGGATTTTTCAATATCAGAAAATACTATCTGGCTAAGTGAACCACTGTTTAAAGTTAAAGACTCATAACACTGATCTTTTAGCTCTTCCTTCCATCGGTAACTTTCATATGAGTTGTTTGACGTACCACTGTTACGCTCAGGCGCTTGTGAATCGTGCAATATGCATCGCAAGCGAACATGTAAAGGCGCATGGTCACTAAAAGAAGTGAAGTTACACACAATAAACTGGTCTATAATGTGTAAAAAGTCATATGGAGCCAATAAGTAGTCCACAACACTCATTCCCCGGGAACCACAAAATGTATAGTCATTAGCTAAGCCATCCTTATGCCGACCGTTCAAAATACGTAGACCAGTGCTTCTACACAGATTTAACAATTTTAACCCGAACTCATTAGTACTTTGATCTGGATTTCTTCTTACTGGTAGGTTTGTGTCACTTGTAATACGATTTTTACTAATTTCTTTGATCTTTTGTGTGCTTTAAAATCTGATGTTTTGGAAAGGAGTGCATTAACTTCCCGATTTGAACGTTATTGCACTGTCGTAGGATTATTCAACAATCTCCCATTAGAAAAACCATTGGTGGGAGGAGCCAAAAAGCAGTGCATTAACTTCACTGAAAGTGCACAGTAAGGCTCCACCTCTTTTTTACATAAACAAATTATTTATAACTTCTTTGTATTTGTATTTTTTAAATTGTTTTTTTTTATTTGTCCCTCGTTTTTTTCTGTTCCCAATGTTGTTTTTGATACAGGATTTCCCTGGGAATTGTAAACTTCTTTTACTTGAAAGACGAGAATAGTGTGTATAAAAAAGAAGATGTGGTATGATTGCCAATGAGACAACTATCCATAAAAGACCAAAATGACACAGACATTAACAACTAAAGATCACCGTACGGCCTTCAACAATGAGCAAAGCCCATACCGCATAATCAGCTATAATAGGCCCCGATAAGACAATGTAAAACAATTCAAACGAGAAAACTAACGGCCTTATTTATGTAAAAAAAATGAACGAAAAACAAATATGTAATAAATAAATAAACGACAACCAATGAATTACAGGCTCCTGACTTGGGACAGGCACATACATAAATAATGTGTTTTTTTTTCTAAGATTCGCACTAAAAGTAAACTCTTGTGTAGAACCTCGCAGGGAATATCTCTGAAAATAGCAAAAACTGAAATGAAAAAATGAAATTTTAATTACTAGTACTGTAATTTATACGTTCACGTGAAAATATATAAAATCCCACCGTTATGCTTTACATTAAATGAAACAAATTCAAAGTTAAATCAGTTAATAATTAACTCGGCAACATATTAATTCAATGAAAATTAAAGTTACAATTTGAGAATGTAACGGCACCAGAATCATTCAAACGGCATGTATTTGTGATATCACCCAGGCATTGTTTCTTGTTCAAACTCCTTTCAAACGGTTCGGCCACAGCAGTTTTGGTCAGAACGGATTCCTGTAAACTGTCATTTATATCACGATCGGACGGAGGGTTCAAGACATCCGATACTCGCTTTTGAATGTTACTGTTAGCGGTCTTGTATGTTCGAACGCCTTTCGTAGAGCGGTGCCCAGTCCTTTCCATAATCTGTTGCTCATCTATTCCTGCTTGATATAGCGCAGTAGCACATGTTCTTTTTCCCGAGTGGTTGGTAAAATTGCCAACCAAGCCCCCCTTTTCACACATTTCACGCATTAAACCATTCAACTTGTTCACTTCTAACGCGGACTTTCCGTAGCGATGTTTATCTTGGACATCAGAAATAAGTGGTTTGCGATAAAATACGCCAGATCCAATTGCCTTCAAGAATGTTTCATAGAAGTCAACTATGCATCTTGGTCCTGCAAAAGAAGAATTATGAACTTTAAAATGTATTTTCCTCCGCTAAACTTATGTTGCATGTATAGAAACAGAAAGAAATAACAAGTGGTATTTATTAACAAGTTTAAAAAACTAGAAAACTCAACTGATTAGTTATAAAGGGTCCAACCGGCAAAATTTTAAATATTTTATGGGAAACAGCTGAAGATTCAGAAAATGATATAGGCCAGTCAGCAACCCCGTCCGGTCTTGCTCGAGAGGTTCTTGAGATGAAGCACCCACAATAACTTAAATTTGAGGGACGGACAGACAAACAAACGGACGGACGGACGGACGGACAAAGTGAAAATAAAAGACAACCACGTGCTTTTAATATGGGAGTCTTCAGATTTCTACAAGTTTATACGATTTAGCCTGAAACAAATTGTCACGGCTTTGTCATTCTTTTTGTTACAAAAATACATAAAACGTGATATTCTAATTGCCGTTTTAAAAACATGTTTTTTTAAATAATTTAAATACGTATACACTTACCTCTTGCATAGTGTTTGATATCTTTGTTATCCAGCCGTAAATCACCTAAACCACCTTTGAACGTCTTGTTTCGACCAATGAATCTTATAAATCTTCCAGTAGCATCTTGTCCAGTTTCAAACTGAGAATGGTCCAGATTTCTGTGCTCGTCCCGTCCCCTAAGTCCAAAAAGTTTGCAGTTGTAAAAAAATACAGTATATTGCAAAGAAGTTGAATTTATCGTACCGAACACACCATTAGCCCACAACTTTTCTTCGTCGTCATCGGTTACGGGGTCTGCCCTGCGAACCTTAGTGCCTAGTCCTTTCGATAATGAGTCTTTCATTTTAGCGTCCAAAACGCGTCTGAAATTAGCAAATCGGCCATCTTTCTGATCCAGAAAGTTTTTGTCGTGGACATTCATGTCCCTACAATGTCTAAGGAGACCACACACAATGTAGTATAAAGATTTAGGCGGATACTCGTCTCCGTTTTGTTTCCTCGTCTCCATAACAAACCTTTCTAGCCAATAGTTCATACATTCCGCGTTCATCATATGTAGCTCAATAATAGGATCCCCGTTCTGAGCCCGGAAAGATCTCCATTGGTTAAATACACCCACTGCCCATTTCGTGTTCTTTTTTGTGTTAGCGTTCATTTTTTCATTGACTAGATTTGAAATTTCTTCATCGGTGACAACCGTAGTAAAACGGTCACTTGGAGCCTGCATTTCCTCGAAATTTAGTCCAAGGTCAAAAATGGCAGTTTGAAAAATATCAAAATCACTCTCTACGACCAAATTTGTGTCATCAAAAGATTCTTTAGAAACGAAACTTTCAAACTGCAGTGGGATGGTAAAATTCTCAACATTGCGGTCTCCTCCTTGGCACAAAGCATCATCCGCATAATCCTTCTCTATTTTCATCGCAATTTGCGATAGTGACATATCGTCCTCTATTTCCCCGCAAAACTGCGAAAGTGCTAAATTATTAACGTCCTCTTCGGAGATTTGAGAGAGGACAAAGTTTTCTTCACCGTCGCCTAAAAAATCAACCATTGCCTCCGACATTTTTTAAAGCTTCTAGACAGACAAGAGGTCGTGCAGAATTTTAGCGGGAATAACGTCATTTTGGCCACGCCTTAATAATTAACTATTTAATGTCTGTATAATATAGCATTTTCATTGATCATATTACAAATCATATATAGCCACGCATTACTCATTAAAATTTTTAATGCACTCAAACGCTACACGTTTTCGATGCATTAAAAATCTTAATTCGTAAGAGCCGTGCTATATATATAACTTAAATACCCAAAAATATGGTTGAAACTATAAAAAATTGGGCCACATACATTGTCATTTTTTATAAAATCATTAACTATAGCAGTTCTTGCATTCATATCACCTAGTAAAAATACTCTTGACGTTTCTGATGAATATTTTTCAACAGAATTTAACAAATCATAGAATAAATCACAATTATACATTTTATAATAATAATAATCATATGTTTTAATGTAAGATAAAAAATTTGGCTCATTAAGTTTATCATGTAAACCACCATTAATGTTCCAATACAAAAAGTTAATAAAGGAGATGCTTCTCGATGTGTCCTAGTCTGGACCTGTGTGCATATCTGCTAACACTTCAAAGCGGGATCCACTAGACGAGCCATCACTCACTGAAGATTTACTAGGTTTTATACTTGAAACGCTCGGTGTTTTTTTGGCCACTGAAAACCCTGGACCCGACGATGTATCCGACATTCTATCACCTGACTGATCACGACGTGTAATTTTGACTAGCTCGTTTGATTTAACCACAGTCTGCTCACCATCAATAAAATAAGAAAAAAACAATTGAGAATATTCCTCCGTGAGTAAGGTTTATTGTAAGCAAAAGTCAAACTATATGTTGACTTCTTCAACTCTACCTTTTTTGTGTATGTTATACTGTTTATTTTTATTCTATGATTTTTATTTATGATATAACAGTCTGAAACAAATGCATAATGATGGTATTGCCATGCAATGACAATCAAATAATTTATTCAGTAAATACAAATTCACAATGCAAAAAGATATATTTGCGAATAACGTTTTCTCACGTTTGTTGTCTCTTGAGTGTCAACATTTGTCCTTCTGATTAAAATGATTAACTGAAATCCAACTTTGATTTTTCATGTAGCTTTTGCAATAAGGATATACATGCCTCTTTCTCCAACAGTTGTTTTACTTGCATCTTTCTCCAACAGTGTGTATTGCATCTTTTCACATGTGTGTTACTTGATTCTTTCTCCAACATGGGTTAAAATGAATTTATTTCAAACATGTGTTTAACATGTAGCGTTGTCGTCTAACATGGGTTTTACATGTAGTGGTTCCGTCCAACGTGGGTTTTACATGTAACTTTCTCTAACATGGGTTTTGTATGTAGCTTTGTCGTCCGACATGGAATTTTATATGTTGTTTTGTCGTCCAACATGGGTTTTACACGTAGCTTTGTCCAACATGGGTTTAACATATAGGTATTTCGTCCAATATCGATTTTAAATGTAGCTTTGTCCAGCATGGGTGTTACATGTAGCTTTGTCCAACATTGGTTTAACATGTAGCTTTGTCCAGCATGGGTTTTACATGTAGCTTTGTCCAACATGGGTTTAACATGTAGCTTTGTCCAATATGGCTTTTACATGAAGCTTTACCCAACATAGGTTTTACATGTAGCTTTGTCCAACATGGGTTTTACATGTAGCTTTGTCCTTGTCCAACATAGGGTTTACATGTAGCTTTGTCCAACATGGGTTTTACATGGAAGCTTGTCCAACATGGGTTTACATGTAGCTTTGTCCAACATAGGGTTTACATGTAGCTTTGTCCAACATGGGTTTTACATGTAGCTTTGTCCAACATGGGTTTTACATGTAGCTTTGTACAACATGGGTTTTACATGTAGCTTTGTCCAACATGGGTTTTACATGTAGCTTTGTCCAACATGGGTTTTACATGTAGCTTTGTCCAATATTGGTTTTACATGTAGCTTTGTCGAACATGGGTTTTACATGTAGCTTTGTACAACATGGGTTTTACATGTCGCTTTGTCCAACATGGGTTTAACATGTAGCTTTGTCTAACATGGGTTTTACATGTAGCTTTGTCCAATATGGATTTTACATGCAGCTTTGTCCAACATAGGTTTTACATGTAGAGTTGTCCAAAATGGGTTTTACATGTAGCTTTGTCCGTGTCCAACATAGGGTTTACATGTAGCTTTGTCCAACATGGGTTTTAACATGTAGCTTTGTCCAACATGAGTTTTAACATGTTAGCTTTGTCCAACATGGGTTTTACATGTAGCTTTGTCCAACATAGGTTTACATGTAGCTTTGTCCAACATGGGTTTTACATGTAGCTTTGTCCAACATGGGTTTTACATGTAGCTTTGTCCAACATGGGTTTTACATGTAGCTTTGTACAACATGGGTTTTACATGTAGCTTTGTCCAACATGGGTTTAACATGTAGCTTTGTCCAACATGAGTATTACATGTAGCTTTGTCCAACATGGGTTTTACATGTAGCTTTGTCCAACATAGGGTTTACATGTTGCTTTGTCCAACATGGGTTTTACATGTAGCTTTGTCCAACATGGGTTTTACATGTAGCTTTGTCCAACATAGGTTTTACATGTAGCTTTGTCCAACATGGGTTTTACATGTAGCTTTGTCCAACATAGGGTTTACATGTAGCTTTGTCCAACATGGGTTTTACATGTAGCTTTGTCCAACATGGGTTTTACATGTAGCTTTGTCCAACATGGGTTTTACATGTAGCTTTGTACAACATAGGGTTTACATGTAGCTTTGTCCAAAATGGGTTTTACATGTAGGTTTGTCCAACATGGGTTTTACATGAAGCTTTGTCCAACATGGGTTTTACATGTAGCTTTGTCCAACATAGGGTTTACATGTAGCTTTGTCCAACATGGGTTTTACATGTAGCTTTGTCCAACATAGGTTTTACATGTAGCTTTGTCCAACATGGGTTTTACATGTAGCTTTGTCCAACATAGGGTTTACATGTAGCTTTGTCCAAAATGGGTTTTACATGTAGGTTTGTCCAACATGGGTTTTACATGTAGCTTTGGTCAACTTAGGGTTTACATGTAGCTTTGTTCAACATAGGGTTTACATGTAGCTTTGTTCAACATAGGGTTTACATGTAGCTTTGTCCAAAATGGGTTATACATGTAGCTTTGTCCAAAATGAGTTTTATGTATAGCTTTGTCGTCCAACTTAACTAATTGACTTAATTAATGGCTATTTATTTATTGAACCATAAAATACTTTTTTGACTCTTCACATTTTACATAATCCGCTTCGCGGATTATTCAATGTGAAGAGTCAAAAATTAATTTTATGGTTCAATAAATTCAAAATAAACTATTGTCATTCATTATAAATAAATTTCTATAAAAAATAATGCTCAAAGAACGTTTCATATTATTTATATTAACAATAACAACGTACACACATGATGGCGTATGAATACACAACGCCAGAGTGGGCGTGTCGCAATAAAAATTGACAACATTGAAAATAAAACTAATAATTTTAACAAATCAGAAGACAGTAAATACATCAAATTCATTTATATTTCAATATTAAAAAATGGGATTTGATAACAGATTTTCAGTCTATGACATTAAGGGGATGCATTAAGATCGTACGCTACAACTAATGTTTTAATCTATACGCTTGACGTTATTTTTACAACACCGATAGGTTACGGGTCCTTTCCTTGAACCTTTAATCTCCATGAATGGATACAACTTTTGAAACGTATATTGCCTCTTTTTATTTCCAGCCATTTTGCTTAATTATTGTTATAATTATCAACGTTTACATGTTTTTGCCATATGCACAGTCCGCCTTCTGTTAAAATCAGATTTTTTTAGTATACGGACGAATTTTATATATCGTAAATAAAAAAAAAAAAAAAAAAAAAAAAACAACAGATGATATATATATAATGTAAAAATATGATCGACATTGCTACCTATTTATGAATATAACAAGTGTTTTCAGCCATGTATCACCTTCACCGGTGATCCGATGGATGTATCTGTTAAAATGGTGTCAATTGTTTAAAAGACGTTTGTAAAACAATTTCTCTTACTGCATCCTACAATCCTTAACGATACTTATTAAGCTAATCTGTAATCAATTCAATCATTATGCCTAACATAATTATATTGTACTGTGTCACAACTCTTGATTCTTTTACCGACGAGTTATTAACACTGAATTATTCGTTCACTCTAATAATAATGATGCTTGTCATCAAATGATTTAACCGAGGTCCAATAATCATGATAGTATCCAACTATATTTTATTTGAAAAATAGTGAAAATAATTTGTACTTATATTATATAGAAAATGATACATGATGTATAATAAAAGATAATAATACATTCCTCCGTACGTTTTGCCAATGTGATCACTATCTTACAGTGACAAAATTAGTACGTTATATCAACTGTAAGTCAGCGAACTGGCTTCAACAATGAGCAAATTCCATACAGTATAGCAAGCAATACAAGACCCCGACATGACGAAATGCAAATCAATTCAAACCAGAAAGTCGTTTCAGTAAAATACAATACACGAAAACAAACCTGATTAATTATAAACTTCTGTATGAATCTATTTCTTATATAACCATGGATATGTTAGATATGTCGTTACCATAATCCCTTCTGTGTTTTTCGATAATGAAATGTTTATCAAATGCGAACTTTCATCGAATTATACCTGCATTTATAAATATGACTGGTTCCATTAGATCAGCAAAACCTGTTTATTCTAACAGAGCACTTGAGTTCCCTTAGGTGTTTTTTTTTCAGTGCATCAATTGTTATGTATATTTATCTTTATGTCTGTGGTGGTTTTGTTTTACTTCTTTCTTTGACCTTTGTGTGATCTGTATTTGTATTGCCCCCTTGATAAATTGTCTCCCTTGATAAATTGTCTCCCTTTTTCAATAGAATGTCGATCTTCAGCCCATATCAATATTGTTTTTGTATTCTCCTGGTACAAACCGCTCATCAATGTAGACATAAAACAAATACTTGCACCTAATTACCAAGTATAATCAATACTTGTACCAAATATCCAAATATAACCAATAATTGTACCAAATATCCATGTATACATGAATGCTCTGAATATACACGCCATAAATAGCTATAATAAATACCAAAGACTTTTTAAAGTTGATAGTCGCACGACAACGCCGATGCTCCATATTTAATAAGAAATAAACAAAATTCATACATTATTAGTTACATAGTGTGCTAGTGACCTAATATGGTATATATGGGGTCAGTAAATTCCATATGGGGTGAGAGCGAAGCTCGAATCCCCATATGGAATTTACTGACCCCATATATACCGTATTACGTCACTAGCACACTATGTAACGAATTTATCTTACCAACTATCTTTACATGTGAAATTAAGACTAGTGATTCTCAAAACGAGCAAGTCTTCAATACTGTTAGCGCTAAGAAAATACTTCCATTGATCCTACAAAAACAGATGCCAACAATAACGACTTGTAAGGTTTAATTGTGTTTTATGAATTTGTTTCAATCTTAATCATCAATTTCTTCGTCTGTTGGAACTTTTAAGATTTTTTCTCAGTACCGTTTTCTTTTTTACAAAGAGACATAACACCAACACTAACCGTATATGAAATAATTCTTACCTAATAAGGATTATAAAGGGACGTAACTCCACTACTAACCGTGTATGAGATAAGCCCCGCCTCCCTACTAACCTAATATCAAATATACACGGTTTGCACGCGGACGCTTTTAACCAATCATATTCCTGGAAATGTATGGGAGGTAAGATAAATATATCTATACATATCATATATAATTCAAACATCAGTATCAAACAAAAAACTCTCCAAACATAAAGCTTAATTAAATTTAACCAGAATTAAAATTTACCCAGAAAATTCGACTGCTCAGATTGACGATGTCGTGCTGAATGATAATATAGGCAATACAATACCGCGATAATTGTACTGTGTTGTCTTAAGAGAAAATTTGCATTACTGGGGGGGGGGGGGGGGGGGGGGGCATATTATGAAATACTCAAATACCATTTAAGAAACATCTATAATGTATAGACATCAACTACACAAAACAACTGTTTGTTATATATTCGTAAGTGACATGTAGTCATATGAGAATTTTCTCATCTATGGAGAAAAAAATGTTCACAAGCGTTATTAACTTATAAATTTGTGAATGGAAACGGGGATCGTGTCAAAGAGTCAACAACCCGACCATAGAAAAAACAACAGCAGAAGGTCACCAACAGGTCTTTAATGTATTTAACATTTAACTTAACTTATTTAACATTTGTACAAAAACTGTACCTGATATGTTAGAGTAATATTTCTATATATTTCAACAAAACGAAAGATCGAGAGAGAAAAATATTTTTAAGTCTATATGTTAGCACACCTTTGATTAAATTCAAGATGGGAATGGACATTTAGGCGAAATATAAAAAGAACACGTATGGTGATTTGGTCGTAGACATCAAACTTACATCGTAGCGCCGTATTATTAAGCTTACATTGATTTTCAAATAAGACTTTTGAGCGAAATTTCCTGCGATACTTTTATATCTTATGTCTCTTACCACTTGGGATCTTTATACTAATCCATGTACATGTTAAAATGGATATAATTTTAGTCTTTTTGTGACAGTTGCCATTTATTTATAGAGTTGAAAACAAACTAAAAGGAGAATCCCCTTGAGATGTACGAGAAAAACTTTCGCCTTAAAAATCGAATGTTATAATGTGTTTGTTGTAAACTCTTTAATAAAATTGAGAATGGAAATGGGGAATGTGTCAAAGAGACAACAACCCGACCAAAGAAAAAAACAACAGCAGAAGGTCACCAACAGGTCTTCAATGTAGCGAGAAATTCCCGCACTCGGAGGCGTCCTTCATCTGGCCCCTAAACAAATATATACTAGTTCAGTGATAATGAACGCCATACTAATGTGTATTTTCTACTCGAAATCTTACGTCCACTTCCCCTTGATGAGGAGGGTAACATACTATATGTGGCGAATTGACAAGGTACTCCTTCATCATACTCTCTTTTAGTTCACATTCAATTCCTATGCTTATTTTTGTTTTCACTCGAATGTCCCATACATTGGAACTCAAACGTTCTTTTTTATCATACAAATGATCATTTAGCTCAAATGTCACATGCCTATCTAGGATTATTCATTTCAACATATAAGGTACTGTCACATGCACAAAAGACTGGCCTACATTGTCCAAGGTTTAAAAAAAGTCTTATGTCGACGTGATGCGCGTCTGCTATACTTATTTATAAGCCTAAATGTTTTATAATTGTTTTCTACTTAAATCTTTTAAATGTCAACCACTGCTATTCTTTATCAACACATGCTATGATAGAAGATATCAGATTTCATTTTAATGTTTTAAATATCGATACGACTACAACATATTTGAATTATTAATTTTCAACATTGATACTACGATGGTTGTTTATTTTTGCCAATTGATAATTGCTGTTTACCTGCTGAACATTTGTTTTATAGGTATAAAAATCTTTTTTATAACACTTTGTTGTGAATCTCTAAGACTATTTCAAAATATTTTTTCTAGTCATGTGTTAAATCATATATTATTATTCAAGATTAAGGAAATATCAGCAATATATTGCTTTTGTAGAGATTTAAATTATTTCATGTCGTGAGAGAAAATTTGATTACCGACATGAAATGTTATAGAGGCCTTTATATATAAATTCCAAATAAAGGCAACCATATTTGCCATTTTGAAAAAAAGCATATGGAAAATCCTTTGGAGTAATGAACAAAAGTTCCTTTTTTTAGTTTCAGATGTCTAGGCGACAGTTTATATCTAGGCCATCAATTATCTAAGTTACTAAATGTTTCTAGATGAAGTTATTTGTTTTTGACGTACATTTGTTATCACGATATTTTATTACAGATAGCCATAATGACCACATGTGGGTGAAGTATCGAAATAAAGACTTCATGCTAGTCAATCAACAAATGACATGGATGGAAGCACAGGTATAATATTAATCAATAGTGACTTAGTCAATGAAATGTCTATGTATACGGAATACACTTAAAAAAAATCTCGTAATCATATTCCGTATTCCACTATTTTGATTGATAACTTTTGATATACTTTTGTGTTCATTCAGTATGCTTGGGATAAAACTCTATTCAAAATATGTAAACACAAGTGACAATAACACAAACATTTCACTTATGCTCTATGTTGATTTTTTTTACGACTGAAATATACTTGTATGGGGGGGGGGGGGGGCGTATAAATACTATCTTATTTATTTTTCAATTGTATGGTGTTATTTATTCATTTCAGAATAACTAGATAAGATTATAAATGTAAATAAATACCACACGTTACTATCAAGATATTCATTTTAGAGTGTATGTTTTATTGGCGGCTTTCTTGCAACTGTATCAATTACTGATGAAATGAAATTTATCAGTCAATGACAAACGGTAAGTTCTATGATTTTTTATATGATTTTACCTTGCATTCATTAGCGACCTTATCTGTAATTTTTAATGAAATATAATGTAACATTAAACCACCGAAATCTGAATTATTAGTTCAGTATAGGTGATCAAGTGGTTTAGATCGATGGAAACAGTACATGTCTGGATTTGGTGATTAATGGAACATTTTGCATCACTTTGGTTTTACTCTTAAAAGCGAATTCAGTTATTCAGTCATGTGTATAGCCCTTATATATTAATATCACATACATGTAATAAATATCATAGTTTCGGATTTAGTATTTTAATTTTCGTTGTATCTAATTATCTTTTTTATGGCTTAAACATTGTAAACATTGTTTACACTTCTCTCAATTCCATGTTTGAACATACATTTATTCATTTATTTTCAACAAAAAATCCATGCACAGTACATCCTAACACGGTTTGGTTGGGCGGTACAGACATGTTTGCGGAAGGAAGATGGGTATGGATAGAGAAGTTAGAGCCAATCTCATACAACCACTGGTATACAAGTAGTCATGAACCATCCGGAGGATTGGCGCAGAATTGTATGATTTGGTATAACAGTAATGGATATTTTTGGCATGATGGTTCCTGCAAGTCTAACTTCAAATTTGTCTGTCAGCGGTAGGTACTTCCTCATCCTGTTAAATGTAATTTTTCCATTGCCTTTTGTACAGACTCGCATTTTGATAACCAAATTATAAGAAAAAGAAGATGTGGTATGATTGCCAATAAGACAACTCATGGACGAAAAACAAATATCTTATACAGCAACAAACGATAACCACTGACTTTAGACAGTCACAAACCTACAGAATGTGGCGGATTTAACAAGTTAGTGGGTGCCCAAGCAACCCCTATAACCTTGGACAGTGGTGTAACATTCTAACACAAGAACGAACTATAAAAACCAGTTAAACATGCATAACTCATCAGATTGATACTCATAGACATACATGCTATATGTGGACGTGACAGGGTTCAAGTACTTGTTCATTACAACAACCAAAAAAACACTAAGTACAAGTACATATCTGAGAGTACATGCAGTTACTGAAAGATAGTTCAAAGCCCAAAAATAACTATTATAAAACATCATTAGTTGGTTTGGCATTGTTTAATCAGTTCTTAAACATTATCAATCATGTCTGTTAAAAAAGGTAAAATGATAAATTAGAACTATCGTTCTAGAAAAAGACAAACAATCGAAAACATCATTCATAGTAAATTTTTTTTTTTTTTTTTTTTTTTTTCATTTATTCAAAGAGGAAAGAACAGTGAAGACATATTTTATTATAGGATTCAAATAAAAAAAAAGAATAGCATTGTTTTTATTGATGGTCTGATTTTCACAAAACAAAATATGTCGTTGTGACAACTAAAAAAGTGGTAGAAGTTATATTCAGTTTTAAACTCGGTAGGATTATTTAGACAATAGAACTTTGCATATTTCGACATGAAACGATGTTATTCTTGTTCATGTACGCATCGTTAAGTCTTATTGAAATATCATTTTCAAATACTAGTATTCAAATGAAACAAATTTAAACATTCCAATGCAAAAAGAAACCTACAGAAAAAGTCGGAGATTTTTAAGAACTCTGTTAAGGAAACAATATAGATTATAGGTTTGATGGTGATGTTTTCATATAAACTGCTGTCTTTTGTATAGGTACTAGATCATGTTGTCTGGATCATATGTTGTTAGCTGTTATTTCTTTCATTGCTTGTCTGGTTCATGTTCACAGTGTCAGTGGTTGGTGTGATTTGTTGTACTCTGCAGTTATATTTACGATTACATTTTTTTCATAAACTATAGTTGTGACATACGTCCTACGCTTTTTTTTTATTTATAAAATGAAATCATCAAACGGTAGCTGCACCTAGCACAATTGTACGTTCAACTGGTTTTATGCGAAGTCTGATTCTTAGAGTCATCTTAAAAAATCCAAAACATATAAATGATCTTAAGTTAGATATCACACAAGACTTAATGTAAAAGGCTTCTGATTTGGGACAGGTGCAAATATGGTTTATGTTCAGGGTGTCAATGGTTGGTGTTATTTGTTGTATTGTGAAGTAATATTTACAATTCCTGTTTTCTTTAAACTGTATTGCTCACAAACGTCCTACGAATTTTCGATAAAACGAAATCAATATTTTCTTAAAAATGTTCAGTACCAAGTCAGGAAAAAGGCAGTTTTTGTCTTAAAGTTTGTTTCTGAGTGTGTTGCACTGGCTTTTGGTTTTAGTTGCAGTGTTTCTATTGTTTCGTTGTCTTCCTCTTATTATGTGTTTCCCTCAGTTTTAGTTTGTAACCAGAATTTTTTTTTTCTTAATCTATTTTCGACTTTCGAACAGCGGTATACTACTGTTGGCTTTATCAAATGCAAAATCTGATTCTTAAACGCACCTTCTAAAATTGTGAATGGAATTGTGTACTAGTTCAGTGAAAATGGGCGTCACACTGACCACCAAAACATATAAATAAACTAAAGTTAGAAAACACTCAAGACTAACAAAGGCCAGAGGCTCCTGCCTTGGGACAGGCGCAGATATGGTTAATGTTCTGGGTGTCAGTGATTGGTGTGATTTTATGTACTGTGCGGTTATATTTACGATTGCTCCTGACTAGGGACAGACGCATATAAATACATATCATTGCAAATAACAAAAGCATCAATTTTGATAGAACAGCGTCTCAAAATTATGATGTGAAAATCAGAAAAAAAACAAAATATAGCATGTTTTTTTAACATTTTAGTGTAAAAAGTAGTTTTGAATGACATCCTGATGATTAATCTGTTCTTTTGTACTTTCATACTGATATAGTAAAGAAATATATTATCAGTAGCTGGTTGGCTTGTCTTTGTATGTATTACTTTATTTATACAATGGTCTTCATCTTGTAGTAAAACTATCTTAGTTATATTCAACAACCGAACACGAACATCTGGTTTCAAAGTCGATGTTGTAATATATAAATAAGAAGTTGTGGTATTGATGCCAATTAAAAGAAAACATTTCAGAGACTAAAATATCACAGAAGGGCCAACAATAATAAACAAAACATATAACGTACTAAAACACCCTGAAAATACAAGCAATATAATTCAAACGAAACGTCAAAGCTATACACGAAATCTCATCATGCCAAACAGCAACAAACTACAACAACTGATTTACAGACTCCTTACTAAAACCATAATCATATTTATTTCCTACCCTGGGACCGTGATTTAACATAAAAAAAAAACACAATTCATTGTTAAATTAAGTAAAATAGTGTTTCGCTAGTTTAATCAATACAAATTATAGGAAAAACAAAAGGGGCTTCAGAATAAATGTACAATCACGATACTTGATTTGCTGATTCAAATACGATTACAATGTTAACAAACAAGTAAATAATGTTTACTGGACTACACTATCATCTAAGTTAATGACACCACACACAGTGGGGGATATGATATTGTGCAATGACAAACATAAGTATGGACATGGTGTAAGACAGTTATTTTTCATAATTATAATGCAGAAAACATTTTGTAAATCGATAACAGAACAGTGTTGACGCCTTACCAGATCAATTTATGTAACTGTCATACAACTGTGAGGTTTGACTAGCAATTAAACCACGTTCAATCCCCAATTTTCGAAATACGAAAATGCTTATACATAGTCAGGAATATGACAAATGTTATCTATTTGTTTGATGTGTGAGAGTTTTCATTTTGCCATTTGACGACGGACTTTCTGTTTTAAATTTTTCTCGGAATTCGATATTTGTGTTATGTTACTTTTTAACGTCATTTTTCTTTGTCGATTGTTTTTTTTTTGTCCTGTTTTGCTAAGGGAAATCATGTCGAATCGGATACAATATGGAATTGGAGGGCATTTAAATCTCATTCAGATAGCCATTATGTTAACCTGATTCACTATTATAGAATTTGTCGTACTTTTAAACTCACAATGTTTTTTATGCAATAACGTTTCTTATAGATATTCTATCGTACATCATATTCTACTGGACATTCGTAGCTTGTGGTGTTGCTCATACAACTACAAAATCCGGTGAAAGACTAGTTCGGTCTGTCAAATACTATTCAATCAATTTATCTGGCTGTTCTATTAAGCGTAACAAACAGTTAGGAAATACACACAATAACAACATAAACAACAGATGTCAAAATCCATGCTACCTTTTTTTCAATTTGTATCAGACATAGCAATCGACATTGCTCAATTTGATAACTCATTCTGCATTGTTATCTTTATACTTATAAACTGATTATCTCAATCTCAACTAAAAGTGCATTTATTTTTTTGTCATTGGTTTATTTTTGACGTAAAGAAAGAAAACAATCAAGCAGAATTACACACAAATACAGTTTCAAGTATGGTCATGAAGATATTATTATTATATGAAAACTCTAAATAGCAGGACATACAACAAAATATAACTATAATTTTCGTACCAGTTATAAAATAGGAGAGATTGTAATGGCAACTATTTTTTTATCTATATATTTGTTTATGTAGGCGATAAGGAATTTACTCTATGTTGTTCTATTCTTATACAGTATTTCAAAAAATGCAATTCTACCTTTCACAGAAGGTTTTTCTCCTGAATTTTTACAGCTATCGATATAAAATTTTCAAATCAACATTATATGTTGTACTACATAATGTGCGTCAAAAATGTCCCCAATACCAAAAATAATATCTGTTGCCTCTATATGTTTAAGGCTAAATCCACATTTTATTAATATATCTTGATGTGCTGTCCAAATATTTTTGCTGTATATACATTCTCTTAAAGTATTCAATAAGCTTTCTTTGGTTTCAGTGCAAAAAGTGCACATTTCTGTATTTCTGTTAAACCATCTTTATCAAGAAATGAGTTTGTGTATGCAAGTCTATGTAATTACTTGAATTGAACATTTTGTAGTTTAGTGTATGCCATCAAGTAGATTTTTCCCCAATCATCAGTCTTAACACATAAATCATCAGACCATTTGTTTTATGATCTTAAAGGATTTTCTTTAATATTTTCTAGAAATAATTGATAAGAATATTAACATGGTTTCTTTTTATCATTTTTGAGTTTTTCTACAATACCATTGTCAATAATATCTAATATACCGTGATCTGAAATTGTTTTCTTCCAAATACCTGGAATTGCACTAACAAGACCATAATATTCAACAAAAGAGCTATTAATAGGTCCGCAGTAAACGGATGCCCCAACCGCATTAACATTTTAAATGTTCAGTGGACCGTGAAAATAGGATAAAACTTCAACTTCATAAAAAACTACCTCGACCAAAATCTTAAACCTGAAGAGGGACGAACAGACGCACAGACCAAAAAACATAATGCAAATAAATGGGGTATAAAAATATACCAACGTTACAATATTAATCAAAAATAAATGGCTTTCCGCATCTTTTAGTGTTAATATTCAGCCAAATGGTTTGACTCAGGATATTTATGGGATTGTTTTAATTTTTCACCTTTTCTGGCTTCAATTAAGCCAGGTTTAGAAAAATGTCCTTCAAACAGGATTTAACTTTTTTGCAATTTTTTTCTCATATTCATCATTCACTACATAAACTAGAATCATTCAAACACTGACATTCTTCGTAATTGTAAAAGTTCAATGATAAGTTAATATTGATATTAAAAGACCTCCGAACAAAAAGGGGTGTTCAGATTCCCGAGCCCGAAGTGCGAGGGGATTTGAACAGCCCTTTTTGTAAGGAGGTCTTTTAATGTCAATATTAACTTAATCATTGAACTTTTACTGACTTGCAAACCGTCAAAAATATAAGAAAAGTACATAAAAAGCACTTGCAGAAACCTAATTCCCTGAATTGGACGAGTCTAAATATGTTCAACTTAAATGATAGTTAAACAGTACTCAGACTAATGTATACAATTAACAGTTACCAAATTGAAGTGATAACGGACCGATTTAATGGCATTACATCTTATAATTATTTATTTATCATTATTTTTTAGCATTAAAATAACACCAAATGATAGTTTTACAAAATTACGGGGTAAATTAATGTTTTTTAGCCAACTTTTCAAAATAACGATTTCTTATTTAATAAATGAGGCAATCAAAACCCCGTACATACCTCATTTATAACTGACCAATGAATATTTTACCCAACAACTTCTTGCTATATATACTTGATGTTTTATATCTGTCAGTAATCATGAAATAGATTCTTAAAGATCAGACCTTAGAAAACAGTAAGTAAACTCTCCCAACAATTAGCTTTTTAAACAGCTTGTTAGAACTTCTAATCGGACGGACCTAGATCATAAGGTCCTTCACACTATCCATCCGGTAAATGTTCATTTTGTTTCTGATTCGGTAATTTGCCTTCATAACGTTACATGCGAATGCAATATAATAAGTTTTGTCTATTCAGTCAAATTAATTAATACATCTAGATCTTGCTTTATTTGTTTTTTTTTTAATAAAAACTATGCATGCAAACTTCTATGAATAAAACCGTATTAAACTAGGTTTCACTGGCCCGATCAAAACGTGTTAGGTGAGATATATTCGCAAGTTCAATGTATTATATGCAAATAAATTATTTAATTTAGTCGTCCGTTATTCCCTTTTCATGTCTAAATGAAGCAAAAACACCTGAAAAAAACTTTTATCTTTCTTAGTTTTATCCTTGCCTAACAAAAAAATATGTTATAATCATATTAAAACAGAAGATAAGAACCATAGTAAAAAAATATTTTAAACTTTTTGATAAGCAGTCGTAATAAATTGAAGAGAAAAAAAACAAAAAACCCATAAAAATTTAAATGGAAATTGTACATTATAGCATTTTACAAGATCTTGTCTTTGTGTGCTAAGTACTAGTACAGGAAAATTAATTAAGTTGATTGATTGTTGTTTGCTTTACGTCCAGTAGCAAATATTTTATGCATGTTCATGACTATAACACATAAATTTTAAATACAATAGATAGGTCGTGCAATAGAAGGTCGACAGTGAGGTTGGACGTGAAACTTTAAAATACCACTGGAAAATGAGGGCATATTGAATAAGGACAGAAATTTAGACTTGCAACAACTGGCAACATTCGGACCACTCAAATAATTGGTACAAGTGTTTTTAATTTGCCGCGAACGTTGACCTATAAATTCTACTCTGAAGTCTATCATCGATGTTTACGTG
This sequence comes from Mytilus edulis, assembly GCA_019925275.1. Lineage (NCBI taxonomy): Eukaryota > Metazoa > Mollusca > Bivalvia > Mytilida > Mytilidae > Mytilus > Mytilus edulis. Next base: position 90,666,607 of record CM034357.1, on the reverse strand, counting down.
TAGTTTACAATATCATTTCACGCATTCAAATTAGGTTAGATTTTAGCTCGCTTTTGTAACTGTGAGAATTCTGTGAAACTATATTGTGTATTGTACTAGTTTTTGGTATGATATTCTGCACTACCGATCACTACCGCTCTCCTGGTTGGTCTCGTGTGGGGGGTGTTCGCCTCGAGAGCGGGAGGTTATTTGTTCGAAAGCCGAACGGGTCAAACAAAGACGTTAATTAAAATTTGACTTCTATTTTAACGCTAAACACGTGGCATCATAGAGTTAGAGCACAGACTGGTCGACTCAGAGTCGGAAATGTGTCCGGGTCAGGTGACTTTTCTTCCTGCTAAGAAATATCTTGTGAACTTACACAATAAAAAAAAAACCTACTCAGCGTGTCAGTCTAGTACAAAACGGGGTTAATACTCATATTATATTTACATGTTATCGTCCTGAATATTAATTTTATTTGCCGCTGGTCGTCATCCATTATCATCATTTATTTTACCGTTATATTATACAGTGAAGTGTTTTTTGTTTTACTGGTTTATATTACAACTTCTTAAATTTTTCACCTATCAAAATTAAAATAGTGCAGGTGAAATTTTTCAACCAAACACTTGTGATTGTTGGGATATCTTTGACGGTATATAATATTTAATAAAATGTGCCTTTTCGGATAGATAATATTTGACGGTAAATATTATTGAATTAACTCCGTATAACTATTATTTAGTCATGGGTCTGTTTTGAGCTTATTATTCTGTATACGCATCTTTATATAAAAAAAAGAGAGTGAAACTAATGTTGACTCTAAATATTTTGATTTATCTGTGTCTTTGGGTTGCTGTCGCATTAACGTATACCTTTATCTCCTTTTATTCAAAACCAAATGATTCACTTAGATATAGAGGTATTGACATGTCTGGACCTCTCCCGTCCCACATTATACCCTTGCTAAATGGATGCGTTCGTTTGGCTTATTGGATATATAAATACGCAGCTTTGTCCGATCGAAATATAATAGGAATGTATATCCGTTGCCTGGTGTAGTGGGAATTCCACGCTATCTATACCTTAAAACATTAGGAAAATACGATCTACGCACGAGTTCAATGATTGAAATGCGTCAACAACAAGAAAGGTCAGCTAAATCCTTTCAAATAAGTCGCATGGCTGATTTTAACAACATTTTTTGTAACTTTTGCTAGGACAATAGTAAATGACAATAATATAACAAAACCGATTAGCAAGACAATATAAAAAAAAAAACGAAACGCCCAAAATAAGTTGAATCCTTTTATAAATTGTTGTCAACATTTTTTTTATCATTTTTTTTTCTTTATGACAACTAATATACCAGTCTGAGATATAAATAAACTTGAAACAGCAAATGTTGTCACCTAGAGGAGACAGTCGTCATTGTACGCTTCAATATATGAGTTATTGCCACTCAATGAAGATTGTTTTCTGTTCTAATCCCCTCCCCTATTAATTCTGCTGGAAAGGATACAATGTAACCCCTGATGTGTACTACGACAACGTTTTTTAATGTTAAAAAAGATTAAATGCAAACAGATAAATGATGGAAGAAATGCTAAGATTTACGCTTAGAAATTCAAATGTAAATAAAAATGAAATATATAAAAACTGGAAAACTGTTTGAGACAATAATCAACTGAGGACAAATGATTATACATCACTAAATGAAGCTGGTTAATTTATTGCTCCTTTGTGTCCAGTGGCAAATATGTCATGCATATTCACGACTAGATGCAAAGTGGATCAATCTGAAGCAAATGCTTAAAAATTTAGACTGGCACTTTTTACAATACGGCAGATCGTTCGCTAGAGGTAAAACGTATGCCGTAATAGAATAGATTTGAACCATGATGATCGAACTTGTAAGTTAAGCTATAAGCCCTCCTTCCCTCTTTTTTCTCCACGGTAGACGAATGACAAAACGTCATGAATTTACAATCAATAACGGCCACTATAAATAAATGAGATATGGACTTTTTTTTATAAATAAATTCGTATTGCAGCCAACATCTCCAGGTTCGGGACAGGTTATTATTTCCTTAAAATACCGTTTGATTATTGATCGGAGATATTTTAAGCAACAAAAAGCACTTTGAATCAAAACATTTCTTAAATTGTAAATTATAGTATTTTGTTGGGTGTTTTTTCCCGATCCTATTTCGGACCCCCTGATTTTAAGAGGGCGTATCTAATTAGTCATGCCCGATTAACTTTAAGTAAATTGAACCTCAACTTAAAGACCTACACCGGGTTAATAAGTTCGAGGTTCAATAAGTAAAAAATAGAAATCCTTTGTGAAATGAGATCGTCCCAGGTATCTTAGATAATTATTTTGTGTTGAATAACAATGAAAAATGCACGAGCAGGTTTGTAAAGTCAATAATGGCATCGTTCTTTTATATAAAATAAAGTATATAACTATAGTCTTAGCTGTTTAATCTGCTTCCTAAATTTGACGACTGTATCCTTGCCACGTATAAGATCAGCAGCCTTTTCACCAATCATTATTGTTGGTGCATTTGTATTACCAGACGTCACATGTCTCATCACTGATGCGTCTGCAACTCGTAAATTTCGTATACCTTTCACTCTTGAAAAAAGAAATAAAAAAGTATTTTGATTATCAGACTAAACTTTACTTATTTAAAGATTTTTGTTCTGCTTAAACCCTACTATCTCTAACGACGAGGTGCAAAACACGTTGTACATGTAAGATGCAGGAAAAATGTGTTTGTTATTATCAACCTGCTAACAATGTGTAGTATTTGCGTTTAAGGGGTGATTCAAATGTTAACAAACCCCGATCTTATTTACATTGCAACATGCACAGCGGTATGCAATGAAGAGAAACAGAACTTAGGCCAGAAGGTAGAGTAAAAAGTAAAATAATAAATAGACCGCAATTCCGAGGAAACTTTGAATTAAAAGCCCAAACACATCAAATAAATGAATAACAATTTTCATACTCCTTACTTTGGACAGGCATATTTTTGTAAAAAAAAGATGGATGAAATCATACACACTATCTTTATAACGAAACATTCAGCATACTCATTCCTGCAATACAAAACTAGCATAAATAGACACGACATGTTTTATTGATTTTTTTTATTGAAATGTTCCACTAAATTAAGAAGTTACCCCGATTTTGTTTTTTGTCCATGGATTTATGAGTTTTGAACAGCGGTATACTACTGCTGCCTTTAATATATGTCATTGGATATTTTGAATTATGAATGATACGCATAGTAAACACCACGTGTCACGTTTAGCCGATTCAGAAATGAAAACATTAATGTACTTAATAAATACAAATTTATCATGAAAATAACACATGTAACACTTACTAAAATTATATATACTTAAAACGTAAAGCGAACATTTGTTTAAAAACACTGTTTTGAATGTTAAAATATCAATTAACAGACAATACCTAAGTTTTGTATCAACAACTGAGTTTTTATCATTGGTGCTTCCGATGCGACATGTAGACGTTGGATGGTATGCTGTTACTGCATAGTGACGTATCAAGCATTCCCAGTAGGCATCAGTGTCAAACTTTTCCTCATCACACACACCTTCATAGTCAAGTCTGTTCAGAGTTGCACCCATTTCTTGGAAAGGTTTTGTCTGGGCAATCTGTTGGACTTTTCGCACAGCTATATAAATTATAATTGATGTGCTTATTGTTATGCGTTTACTTTTCTACATTGGTTAGAGGTATAGGGGGAGGGTTGAGATCTCACAAACATGTTTAACCCCGCCGCATTTTTGCGCCTGTCCCAAGTCAGGAGCCTCTGACCTTTGTTAGTCTTGTATTATTTTAATTTTAGTTTCTTGTGTACAATTTGGAAATTAGTATGGCGTTCATTATCACTGAACTAGTATATATTTGTTTAGGGGCCAGCTGAAGGACGCCTCCGGGTGCGGGAATTTCTCGCTACATTGAAGACCTGTTGGTGACCTTCTGCTGTTGTTTTTTATTTGGTCGGGTTGTTGTCTCTTTGACACATTCCCCATTTCCATTCTCAATTTTATTGATTATAATTTCTTAAGCGAATGTTTATTTCTACTGGGAAAATATATTTTTCCTTTTATAGTAGAGTTCAGTAATTAGGTGCTTTGTCATATTCATATTATTGTATCCATTGATATTAAAATATTTTCAATAATACAAGCATATTAACACATGGAAATCACACCATAACTTTATCTTTCACATATGCAACATCACATACAAAATTTCCGGCATTATATGCGTTGTTTTTTATCTCTTCAAAAACAAAATAAGTACATATATTGATATAACAGTTATGCAAAAGATGCCCAGGAACATGGCAATTAACCGTTCACCATATAATTTGGTTTCAAACAAATGTTATAAATATAGATTCTACCACTACATACGATATTTATCCACTCGAGACAGTTAAATTTTCAAATTAAAACGCGATGCTTTTTGGTGGTGGAATCTGTTTCTCTAATGATTATGCAGGCAAACTTATTCCTTCTTTTCGAATGATCTGCAAACAAGATGTGTTCTTTATGTGTGACGTCATCAGGCATGGTCGCCTTTTTTAATGCCGTCACAATAGGAAATTCAGAGGAAAGCAAGAAAGTTCGACGTCATAATCGGATTTTAACCAATGAAGTACTGAGATCAAACGAACCACACGTTGATTAAATTTTTTATACAATGGGTGCAGAAAGGGATAAATTGACGAAGAATTACAGAAAATGTTATATATCATATAAAAAGATATATGAATCTCATTAAAATTGATCATTTAAGGAATGACTGTAATATTTTTTCTGTCTATGCAAAGAAACATAAAAGATGCGGGGCACACACTGAATAATGCGCATAGCGGTTTATTTAACAGTGTGCACCACATATTTTATGTTTTTTTCGAATAGACTGACAAAAAATATAGTTATTTCTTATAATTTAATTCTAAATTCCATTTTAAACCGGCGTGAATCATGAAAAACGTTGATGACGTCATGGTTACATGACAAAATTGTGTCTATGATATAATTAACAAAACGACATCAGCCAATCAGAAGACGCGTTACATCCAAAATTAAATTATTGACAGATGTGTGGTAATCAGCTATAATATATACATGTTGATAGTTATTTATGTATGCAGCTATTTATTCAAAGTAAAATGTGATATCATTATTGTATTATCATTTTGGTGCCATTCAAAACAAAAGGCTATACAAATATTTTGATGGACAAGACAGAACAAAGTGTATTTATTTATGACACAATATCACTTAGCACTCTTGAAAGATATACAATCAAAGCGACATCCATCATGTTTGTTCTAGATAAGGCATGAAAAAGTGTAAACCTCACTTCAAGTACATATGTGTGTTGTTTATAGTAACATTTTATTGAAAACACAAATACATAGACACGCATGTCCACAAATTCTTACCTTCAATAAGAATATCTACATCATCTTGTTCTGACAGATAATTCGGATTAATTAATGGATGATCAAAAGGGTCTTTACTTTTAAGTTTGATCCTTCCAATACTTTTTGGGTGCAATACAAAGGGAAAAATGATTATTTCATTGTCATCAGATCGACGCGCTGCATCTCCCAATACCTGTTGAAATATGTCATAAATGTAGAAAATATGAATATTGGAATGATTGCCAATTAGGCAACTATAAAACAAGTAGAATAACAAAAATGCACCAGACACCAGAATGACGTAGATGTTTGCAATTATAAATTACCGTATGGCATTCAACAAACCAAAACCCTAACATTACTAAGTGTAAAAAATTCAAACAAGAAAAACAACTGACTAGTGTATGTAAAAACAATTATCGAACAACAAATAAATCACGGCAACAACAACTAATCAATTTACAACACAGACGTAATATAATATGGCTTGGTTAAACATATTTGTGGGTGTCAAACAGAGGTCCACAACACAACAACGGTCAAACCATACTGTAAAAAATCAGCTGAAATAGACTTTAAAATCAAAGGGCAAATTTCGAAGACCACAGATTACCAAGACACTAGGAAACAGTTGGTACCACAAACACGATTTCTTATTTGGAAAACACATGTTTAAATAAAAATAGAGAATTCAAACACAATATTACATGTTGTGTTTGCATACTTTTGTTTGTCTTTTGTTCGTTATTGTTTTTTGTCATGACCTCGTCAGTTTATTTTATGATATAAATATAACAAAGTAAAGTTGTCACTTAAACTGCGAAAGGTAAAGGGAAAATCTCTTACAGATAACAATACACACTAAGAGACAGAAAATACAACTAACTTGATTTTAAACATACATGTTAAAATAAGTTATCAAACATTTAAATGAAAGTAACTAGTCTTTTAGTGAATTGAAATCTTACATAAATGACTAAGTTTTTTATATATATACATTGGGTATGATATAACAAATTATAATTCATTTCTGTCAATGTTCATTTATAACAAGTGCAAACCTTTCATCACAATAATTCTTGTATTGTTGAGGAAATAGCTGAAGCCCGACTCCGGGTGCGGAATTTTCTCGCTATGTTGAAGAACAAATGGTGGACTACGGCCTATCTTCTATTATTTGCTCGGGTTGTTTGACACATTCCTAATCTTTATTCTAATTTTATATATGTGGATCTATCCAGTGTTTTTGTTTTATAATCCTCTCAACTCGATTACATACGACAAATGATATATTGAAAAATATAGTTTTGACAAAACTTGCATATAGCGTAATTAATTGTGGTATTTTGGGGTTAGTATTTACAATAATATTGCATAAAAACACAGGCATATTACTCACCGAGTCATTAAAATTAAATGTTAATCCTGTATCAGTAGGTACGTCGTTTCCTTTAGAGGTTCCACTGTAAAACTGTAGTTGGTAATCAGGATAAAGCAAAGAATAGTTACCTTTGGTGCTTTTGTCGAACAAGAGTCCTTCGTAATCAGCGAAAGAAAATATCCCTTATAAAAATAAATGTTTAAAGTGAATGGTTATAATTTGTAAGCTGACATTTTACTATCATGTGACAGACATTATTTTCGAAAATTCTCAATCACTCGATCGAAAAAAATGTCGAGCGAATATCAATTATATACATTATAAATTTCATTTGCATTAATCCTTTATTATAAGAACATATATTGTTTTTGAATGTCATTCTGTGTTAGCTTTGACTAATGAAATATCTCTTGTCTATATCTTCAACATATTTGCTACTTTATGAAAAATAGATTTATGAGATGCCTTAAGAATTACGAAATCCGAAGCTCAATCACATCTATGAATGGAAAGCAGTTGTCATATTCCTCACTTGTTACAGACATTACGTATGTAAAATTGTGGATTTATTTTGGTTTGAAAACTGTCTTAAACTCTCAATTGTATGACTGTCGCATAGAAGTCCGCATAATTCATGTTGTAATTCTTTGTTTTGTTTTGTAGTAGCTTATGCCCATTTAAGGAACATATCATAAAAATGATTTCACATACCATTAAAATAAAATGAAAAGTAAAACCATTGCACAGGATGAATGAGAGCTATTTTCAGGAAAGCCTATCTACACATTTTCATTGCAAAAATGTTTATGTTTCTGTCAAACATGTTAACTCACCTTCACCAGTCAAATAATATTTTAGAATATTCCACCAACTCTTTGTGGACTTGATTGAAACACTCATTTCATCAGTTGTCTTATATTTCATAAAGAAGAACATATGATCTTCTAAATTCTTACCAACCGGTAAGTCTGCATGAACATCTATCTGTAAATACAAGACCAAATGTAAAGAAATACCGGGAAAGTGTTTCAAACTTGAAAAGTCAAGCTTCTGAAAAACCGTTAAAAGTATACAATAGAAAGCAATATGGAATTATAATCTTGAACCAATATTTGAGTTGTTTATATATTTGATTTCCGCGTAAGGACAGGGGGAAAGTCATCATTGTGACAAAAGAGGTTAATTAAAGAAATAAAACATATATTAAATATTCTCTCCATGTGATTAGGCTTAAAACGAATAACGTTATGATTCATGTGTAATTGATATGTGATAGTAAAGAAAATTATCAGAAAAACGTACTGCACGGACAAAATCCCATGTAAAAGGGTGTCTTTTTATTAAGTAAAAACATCTTGGGTTTTCCACACCAGAACCACTGTCAGCTAGATTAACAGTTCACTAGTAGGGGCAGGAGTATCGACCTTACTGTAGTATTACCATTAATTATATGAATTTTAATGCACCATATGCATATTTCGACAATTAATTTCTCTTTGGTCATACTCCAGTCAAGGAATAGAGCTATGTACGAGAGCAATAATTCTTTCATTCAAAATGATGGTGAAAAGTTAAAACAGAAAATTAAAATCAAACAATACCTGTATTTCAAAGCCAATATTAATAGGTTTATGGTATTCAGTGTTTTTTAATTTCGTAATTAAATTGACCTTCCATCTGTTTTGATTCGAGTGTCACTGCTGAGTCATATGCAGACAACATATGCATCTTAATTATACAACTTGTATGTTTAAATGAGATAAAGCATCAATTTATAAGTTTGCTGTGTTCTTTTTATTTAAATTACGGATGCCATTTCAAAAACACTAATGTATGACAACATGGAACGTCAAAATACGTTTATAGTTTTTACCGTAACTTTTTTTATTCACCTTGAGTTCTTCCAAGTGTTCCTTCGGTCCTATACCAGATAGCATGAGTAAGTGTGGTGAGTTTACGGCACCCGCTGATAAAACAACTTCTTTGTTGGCCGAGACGATCATTTTACGCCCGCTCTTTATCATTTCTATGCCGATTGCAGTTTTATTTTCTATCAATATCTGAAAATGAGTGTTATATAATTTTATTTGGTTTCATCTCAAATTAATCATAACAATTGTAAATAGATAGTATTTGAACCAAAACCTGTTATCTTTAAATTATTATTTGAGAAGAAGTGGAAAGTAGTAATCTGAGTATACCATTTACAATACATAGACACATTTTCTACCAATGATAGTTGGTTCCTTTAAATGGTCAAACTATTCCCTCAAATAAAATTGAGAATGGAAATGGGGAATGTGTCAAAGAGACACCAATAGCTACATAATATGTAGTTTATAAGTCATTGTTAACACTTAGTGTTTATGTATATCGTATATTAATGGTCTCCGTCTTCGGTCCATGGAATTAAACGTGCATATCAGTAATTCTGCAACTTTCCATCAAATTTCCTATTGTGTTTTTATCTCCTGCTTCTTAAGACGTATAAACATCCATAGATTAACAGATCAAAAAATATTTAGAAGTTATCATCTTTCTTTTCTTTTTGATTGTTATGTAATTTTAAGAAATGATTTGTTGAACCTGCCATTGATGGACCATTTATTATGTCGATATATGTGAACTGAATTCTTTCAATAAAGCTTTGGTATCGGAGTGTGATGTTGTAAACAGAGCTCAACAAAGTAGATACGATCCATGTAAACTTAAAGATCATTTGAATATGCAATTCTGAAAATATTATCAATGTAACACCGAATTAAGATCTTTGAATATAACCGGTATAAAAATAATATCTGATATTAACACATATCAATAATAGCTAAAAATGTATTGCTATTCAGTAATGGACACTTGCAGTTCGAAACCATGTCGATACTTATAATTTTGTATCGCCAAATGTCATAATTTCTTTAGTCGATTCATTTTATCTTTACACTTAATCCGTTGGATGTGAATCATCTGATATCTAAATCTGGGGAACAAAGTAATTGGCTTTGAATAGATTTCAGTGACGTTGAGTTCTCTTAGATCTGTATTCTGTTTGTCTTTTGCTAGTTTGTTTTTGTTCTTTGTGTCCTTACAGACGGTATCCAATTCCAATCCATGTGCTATATACTCATACCTTAGGACAGGTTCATGAATATAATGAACAGCAATGAAGTATCTTTCTTATTTTACGGGCGTAAAATTGTTGTTTTTTATATTAAGTTTATATTCTATTGAAACAGTGTTGATGAAAAGATAACTGTGATTTAGTGGTACGAGCTGTTATATACATTGTTTCGAAGTTTTCTCCTACCTTTGTTACGAAAGACTGTGTACTTATATGTAAATTTGATCGGCCAATTACTGGTCTTAAGTATGCTGTTGCTGTGCCCCATCGTTGACCTTTTAAAACGTTTGACTGTATGTGCGAATATCCTTTAAAAGAAGAGTTTGTATTTGTATCAACGTTGACTCAAAACGAGATAAAAAAGCCAGTATTGAAATCATTTATATGTGTCGTCCCGAATCTTGCCTGTTCAACTATTCTTACAAACAATTTAGTGCTTACTTGAAAATTTTAACACATAGGGAACCTTGAAGGTCACTTTCTGATTTTTAATTTAAATTTCAGTATTAAAATTGGAAATGTGTTTAAACTTATTTATAAATTAGAAACAACACTTAATGTTTACTACAGAATAAGAGACACATTCTGAAAAAAAATCTATCACAATTGACGTTTTAAAACTACATGTAAGTAGTAATATACAATTTTGAAATCTGCTTCAATGTTGTTAAAATCTCATACAAAGGTCATACAACTGTGGTAATGAATCCTGCATTACAAATTGGAAAACATTTTTGAAATGCCTGTAAATTCAGTGGAAATTATCCTTACCATTTATAATTTTGTTACGCTAGTAATCACATTTTAAAACAGTTGAAATAATTTTAGAATTTACCAAACTATAAAGACTTTCTTTTCTGTAAAGTGGTAGCATGGCAAACATCTAAGCATATACATACATTTTCCCCTTGTACTTTACAATGCAAGAGCTTGAAAGGAACAATGCGATGTAGATGAATTGGATATGTATCTTCATATTAATATGATACCTAGCATGTCCTCTCCGTTAACATCCACTGTTTTATAGCCGAGTTCCTCTACTGCACGTTGATAAATGTTTGACAGTGATGTTGCTTTGGTTTTAGATAGTGGTAAATATCCTCCTGTGGAATGGTATGCTGAAGTACGATTAATTGATGTTTTTAAACATATTAAAACAAAAATGAGTTTTTCGTCATAGAATGATTGTTTGAATACAATAGAATAAAGAAACAAAATAACCTTATCAAATACTACATTTTAAAGATGTAAAACTCTATACTGTGTTTTTCTTTTCCCACTTATTTTGGTTCAGCATACGCTCTTGTTCTATTGGTATTTTTTAGAATAAATTAAGTACCCTCCTTGTCTTGTTCGAAGTATATTCCATGATGTTCCGTTCATGATTATATCTCATGGTATCTTCCATGATGTTACGTTCATGATTATATATCATGGTATCTTCCATAAAGTTCCGTCCATGATTATGAATCGAAGTATCTTGATTGTAAATAAGCCATCCTACTGATCGTAGATATCTAGAGGGTTTTTATGAACATATGTGTATTTATAATTCTGGTTTTTTGTATGAAAATATTCCAAATTAAATCAATCAAAAGGAAACCGATGTTTACCTGAATTGACAAGATCTGCAATTTTCATGTCTTCAATCTTTAGGAAATAAGGAAGAACATCTGCATACCTCCATCCTGTGGCTCCCTCTGTTTCCCATTGATCATAGTCGTGTCGACTTCCTCTCACGTAAATCATATAATTTATGCTACTCGAACCACCTAATACCCGACCACGTGGCCAGTAACCTTTCTACAAAATTGAAAATAGCTTTATATGATAGGGAAAATGTATGTGAAGTTTGTAGAATATCAAGACTGTTTTAAAAGTACTGACAATATCATAAACACATGAACTGGTTCTTTATACAAAAGGTCCATTTAAACATTTATTTAAAGTACATTGTACATTATTGGGATTTTTTTTTCAATAACTTAATAAAATTGGCTCATATAAAAGTAAATTAACGCTAGATATATTCAGAGTATTGTCTAATACATATTGAAATGGAACTTGGAGAAGCACATTATAAGCCATTTCGCAGGTCAATATAAATAACACATACATGTAGTCCGTTATCAATCATCATTTTTTCTATGAAAAATTATTTAACCTGTTCTTTCATCGCTTTGAATGCTGTCTGTTGTGGAGCTGTATAGAATGACCAATCAATATCTGTTTGCTGAAGAAGAGGTGCTGCTAGGGGAATAGGAATGTAATCGTGTTCTAATTCAGATCCTCCTGCTTCTACCAATAGCACGGTTACATCTTTGTCTTCTGATAATTTGTTAGCAATAACTGACCCAGCTGAACCTGCTCCAACTGTGAAACAATTTATAAAAATATAAAATGACTGAAAATAAAAAGTTAGACATATTCATATCAATAAGAAATACATATACAAGAAAGTGATAAAATAAATTATTGTTTTTTTCTCCATCTAGTTACCTGACTTTGAATCACTAAATGATGTTTCTCGTAATCTTTGTTATTCTATAGTTAGCTAACGGGTTAAATGTTAATTTGATCAAGTGTTGATTATAAGCTACAGAAAATGAGATCGACTGTCAACGTGGATATCCGTGTTTCTTATTTAGGTTTTAAACCATGCAAGCAATAATCATATGCAATTTCCGTACGGCCATCCATTATTAGCAAAACCAAAATCTCAAACAATATAAAACATGCCTTGACATAACAATTGTTAAATCAAAATTAGTTGATAAGGCTACATGCACCTATCACATCGCCATAAGTGCATGCAATCCCAAATAGACTTAAGACACAAAGTACTGATTTTAGAGTAAATGCAGTTCCTTTAAGCTATTTCAAAGCCGTCACTATAAATAAAGGCAACAGTAGTATATCGCTGTTCGAAAGTCATAATAGAAAATAAATATCATAGATTGAAGACTAAAATATCAATCAGTGCACATTCAATGAATCTATTGATTAAATGTCAGACAAAGACATTATTGTACAATGTCAAAGTTATGTATCGACAGATTTTTTGGGCAGCAAATGTTCATATACACGTAGCTGTATAGCAATTATATTAAGTTAAATATCAGTTTATTGATAACAAAAAATACTGCCGTTACTAATGTATTAATAGATGGTATTACAGTGTTAAATTCATAACTTTCAAGAACAAGTTGATTTTAAAGATAAATTCATGTGATTTTCAGGAAACTTCTATTCAAGCGTCCTTGATTGTTCTTTTGAACACCTGAATGTTGAGTATTCCCCGTCGCCCTGATATCGAACCCTTGATATTTCTTTTGTTTTATTATGATGTTAATTCATATCTTATTTGATTTATGTATAAGAATAAAGAATATCATTGTGAACAATGTCATATGAGCATCACTGATGAGTCTTATGTAGACGAAACGCGCGTCTGGCGTACTAAATTAGAATCCTGGTACCTTTGATAACTATTTACACCACTGGGTCGATGCCACTGCTGGTGGACGTTTCGTCCCCGAGGGTATCACCAGCCCAGTAGGCAACACTTCGGTGTTGACATGAATATCAAAAATTTTGTCATTTTTATAAATTTCCAGTTTACAAAACATTGAATTTTTCGAAAAACTAAGGATTTTCTTATCCCAGGCATAGATTACCTTAGCCGTATTTGGCATAACTTTTTGGAATTTTGGATCCTCAATGCTCTTCAACTTTTTACTTGTTTGGCTTTATAAATATTTTGATATGAGCGTCACTGATTAGTCTTATGTAGACGAAACGCGCGTCTGGCGTACTAAATTATAATCCTTGTACCTTTGATAACTATTTACACCACTGGGTCGATGCCACTGCTGGTGGACGTTTCGTCACCAAGGGTATCACCAGCCCAGTAGGCAACACTTTGGTGTTGACATGAATATCAATAATGTGGTCATTTTTATAAATTTCCAGTTTACAAAACATTGAATTTTTCGAAAAACTAAGGATTTTCTTATCCCAGGCGTAGGTTACCTCAGCCGTATTTGGCATAACTTTTTGGAATTTTGGATCCGCAATGCTCTTCAACTTTTTACTTGTTTGGCTTTATAAATATTTTGATATGAGCGTCACTGATGAGTCTTATGTAGACGAAACGCGCGTCTGGCGTACTAAATTATAATCCTGGTACCTTTGATAATTTTTTACACCACTGGGTCGATGCCACTACTGGTGGACGTTTTGTCCCCGAGGGTATCACCAGCCCAGTAGTCAACACTTCGGTGTTGACATGAATATCAATAATGTGGTCATTTTTATAAATTTCCAGTTTACAAAATATTGAATTTCTCGAAAAACTAAGGATTTTCTTTTATCCAGGCATAGATTACCTTAGCCGTATTTGGCATAACTTTTTGGAATTTTGGATCCTCAATGCTCTTCAACTTTTTACTTGTTTGGCTTTATAAATATTTTGATATGAGCGTCACTGATGAGTCTTATGTAGACGAAACGCGCGTCTGGCGTACTAAATTAGAATCCTGGTACCTTTGATAACTGTCATAGACCTTAAGAGAATACCCCCAACTGAACATGTCCTTTGCACACAGCAAGGAATTATAAGGGGTATTTTTTATAGGTGTAATATCAATTACTCTGATCAATTGCAAAAATTGCATATACCATGTACCCTTAATGAAAACGAATATTATTTTGATTAAGTATAATGTTAAAATTTTACAAAGCTTGCGTTTGTGTCATAAACCACGGAATACACAAGGATAAATAAAAACTGTTAGTTAAGTTTGTAAACCAAGCTACTACATCACCCACGACATCAGTCACAGTAACGTGTAAAATACAACCGGTATTGACAATAGTTGATTTCTTACCAATTATATAATGATATGAAGAATTTAATTTCACGTGTAGAAAAATATCCGGATCTGTCCTCTGTCTAAATAATGCCGCCACTATTAAACCAAGACACACAACTATTACTTTGAAAAGCATCGTAAATTGCGGTTAGTGTCCTAATTCTTGTAAACACACATATTAATACACACTAATTGAGTGCTGAAAATGTTTCAGTTGAATGCCTTTTTTATTTTTAAATGTGTATACATGTTAACCGTGATACATCACATTTTCGTCTATTGTAGGTCAAATAGCACTAGTTATGGGTGTTATGTAACGGGTATATATGACTCTCTAATTGCAAAATTAATAACCATTTGTAATCGAAAGAGAGGAAGATAAAAAGTATAAGTAAGATTGAGAAGAAAATGTTTTGTCAAAAAAAAACACACTTATTCAGTATTTTTTTTAACGGTAAACATTAATAATACACAAAGAAATAAAAATATGTCAAATATCGAACAATTTCGCATTTCAAATTTAGATTGCAAGAGCATCAATTTTATATTGTTCCAAACATAAATATGAAATATTAGAAACAAGGAGAAAAGGAAAATTATATATAAGTATCTGTTAAAGCATGTGTCTGTGACGTAAAGATAATAAATGGCTTACGCAGTCTTGGTCTTTAGTGTTTTATGGTGTCTCTTCTGTACTGTTATGTGTTTGTCTATTGATTTTTAGCCATGGCGTTATCAGATTATTTTCAATCTATGAGTCTGACTCTCCCTCTGGTATCTTTCGTCCCTCTCTGAGTAATGCGTCTTTTAAGATATAATTTCAACTTTTATAGAATAAGATAGTTACCTATTGTGTCGACAATCTTCTGGTTTTGAAGAGTTATTGTTGGCCTCTCAAAATACACAAACTCGATATTCTCGCTTCCACTACATGTACATTTGAGATGATAACATTTTTGTATATCAAAACATTCAGATATACAATGAAAAATGTTTTTCCATTTAATGTTACAGGAGGAATTTTTTGTCCAAACGCTGTCTCTATTTAGTAAATCATTTTCATTAGAAAATGTCGTTCCAAAGGTGTAACAATTCAGATAAATAGTCATCATACATATGAGAGAAACTATCCCTATGTTCAATACATAACTGAAATAAATAAAAGCTAATAGGGACACGTGTGATATTTTCTGCTGCACAATGTTGATCCTATACTTGAGCTGGTAATGTGTTTTCATTTCAACTTTAAGACAGGAATAGGAAAAATGTTGAATAACAAAAGTACCGAGCTCCAAGGAAAATTCAACGGAAAGTTATTTTTAAAGAGTAAAACTGAAAGCTCAACCACATAGCACGTGGAAAACGGTAATATTATCTTCACATGTTTTTCATTTAATCTAATGGATTAATTTTAAATATTAAACTACTTTGTCAGCATTAATAAATATTTATCTAATGATGTCTAAATGATATCATGTTTCAATTTAATGTTATAAGATATCGATACCACTACAACATATTGAAATTGGGTTATTTTTATTATATTTTCTAACCTGTCCGTGTTTCTACCTACAATGGTTGTTTTTTTCTGGATATTAGCTGTTTTGTTACTGGATAATTCTGTCATAGGTAAAATAAGCTTTGAAATACTTCATTATTTTAAATGCATTATAACATTCAATTTTTGTAAATCTGTGTTAAATTGTTTATTATCAATTAATATCACAAATCAATGAATACATTGTAAAGTAGGCATACCCGAAAAACTGTTATGGGTCCACGGTTCTTTTGAATTCAAGTTATAATCAGTCGCACGAGAAAACAATCATTTTTTTATTAAGACATTTTAAAACTGTGAAACATTATGAAATCTCAAAATATTGACAACATGATTAAAACAAAAGATGTGACCATTTTTGTTTAATTTATATATATCATACGGATAATTATATTGAAACGTTTTACTGTATTTCTCCTTATTCTATTTTGCTGTTAACGTATTCTAAGCAATCAGTTATGAAACTAAGTATTATACAAAGATTCGGGTTTGTTTTTCTTTCTTGAAACATAGTAGGGTTATTTATTATAACCCTACTATGTTTCTTTTTTGAAACATAGTAGGGTTATAATGTATTTATAATGGATACATTATAAATAAATAATGTATCCATTGTTTTATTGTGTTATAGTTAACACTTGTGACTTTTTTTTAGTTTCAAACATCTTACAAACTATTTTAGATCTAAACCATCAATTCAACACTATTTATATAAAGATATTTTATTACAGATGGCCATAATGACCACATGTGGGTGAAGTATAGAAACAAGGACTTTATGTTAGTTCATCAAAAAATGACATGGATGGAAGCTCAGGTATAATATCATACAATAATATCTCAGTTGATAACAATATTGGCAATACTATTGGTAAATTAATATCAAAACAATACTCCCTACTCTTCTAGAACACTTGCGATCAGCCATATGTATTGTTTTAAAAAGGTGCGTGTTGTTTTTTCTTCTATTTATAAGTGTTGTGCGTTTTTTTATTTTTTTATTTAGTGTTGTTCATAACGGTAATAGTCTCTTCGTTTTGGGACAATCATCAGGGTTACAAAATTTTACATGACCGATGGCCTAGCACACGGTTCTCGTTTATAATGAGGGTCCACATATTGTCAAAGTACTTGATATCACTTGTTTTATTATAGTTAGTATATCATGTGATCAATGTCACATGTTGATCAGGGTCCGCTTATCCTTCCTGGCACCAATATACATTTCACTTTTTTTTTTTTTTTTTTCTTTGTCGTGTTTTGTGTTCTGTTTGTATTTTCGTCTAATTTTTTTTCCATGCCATTGTCTATAAAATTGAGAAAGGAAATGAGGAATGTGTCAAAGCGACAACAACCCGATCATAGAGCAGACATATTTGTTTTGTTTGTTTTCGACATATTGGTTTGAATGTCCCTTTGGTATCGCTTTCCTCTCTTTTGCAGGAAAGTTCAGTTTTTTTTAATTATTTTTGGCTAATCCAGTGCACGTGTATTAAGCGATAATAGGATATTGTGACATAATAGTTTAAAGAGCTTTTGCTTACACTGGTATGCTTTTGGAGATTTTATCTAATAACAGTAAAGTGACATGATAAATCTTGTAATTCAAAGTAAACCCTAAAGATAAGATGAAAAGGATTCATAAAATGACAATGCCAAACTTGTATCTATTTTACTCATTATAGAGTGTGTGTTATTCACTTGGCGGCTTTCTTGCAACTGTATTCAATTCCGATGAAATGAATTTTATCAAGTCAATGACAAACGGTAAGTTCTATTCTTTATTTTTACACAGGGAATATGGTATGCCATTACAACCAACAGCGATAAGTACAGGGATTTATTTCCAAAATGATTTGGTTAGATTTGCTATGTTCGGTATTAAAACATTAAGCGTCCTTCAAGACAAATATCAACGATTCAATGCTTTTTGTACATATATTAAATATCACCAGCTAATAAAAAAACGGCATTTCTGAATGTGCATAACCGAAATCCAGCTAAATATCCCCGTCAGTGGATGTCTTCACCTAGATCAACCGCCTTTTCCATAAACATGTATTTTGTTGCTAGATATTAAGTTCGTCTCGGTTACATTTCTTCATGACTTTAAGTGAATACAAGTAGCATATTATATCGATACTCATCTATAGTTGATAGTCGTCAATTGACATAAAGTGGTGATCGTTCTGGCGTTTAAGTATAGCCTGTTTGATGTTTTGATATTAGAGACGATTGTTACGAATTTCACTTTAGATAGGCAAGTATGTGTCCATCTACCTCTTATCATTATCGTATGCTGATTTCAACAACAAAGTTAAAGAGTTATTGAATAAACCAGATACCACACAATTTAGTTTTTTTTTGCTATAAAACCTGTTACATGTAACAGCTAACAGCAGTTTTTCGGTTTCCGGTTTGCGGATTTTTAAGTAATAAAAGTCTTAAGAAAACAGCCAAACAACAAATTTAATACATGTCAGATCGTATAACGACTACTCAAAACAAACAACAAACTTAAAATTTGTATATGATAGTTATAAACATATATCAGGCTGCAAACATTTTTTTTATCGCTAAGTAATTTGTTACTTTTTGTGCGATTATTAAATTGATTTATCATTTACCAAAAAAGAAAGACTTACTAAATAATTAGTAAAGAAAATAACGTATGGAATATCATGGATCTTATATAATTAAAGTTGAGAATCACAGATTCAGTGCTCAAATCTGTCAAATCAACATTTTGAAAAACTTTGACTCTTTCTCTAAAAAGGCAATACCGGTGTATCATCATGTTTTGTTAGTTTATTGATACTCCGATTTATTGTAATTGTTGTCTCTCTAATATTGGATCAACTTTGAATTTCGACTATCAAAGAGTTAAACATTTACAATTATATTTGAACCGTTCAATTTATTTCATACTTTCTTTTAAAATATATCCAACTGATTTTTCTACTTACCTTTTTATTTACTTAATGTGCAGTATACCCCAACAGAGTTTGGTTGGGCGGCACAGATATGTTTGCTGAAGGAAGATGGGTTTGGATAGAGAATTTAGAGCCAATATCATATAATCACTGGTCTATATATTATCATCAACCAAATGGTGGAGCAGTGCAGAATTGTTTGATTTGGATTTCCGATAAAGGATATTATTGGCATGATATTTCCTGCAAAGATAACTACAAATTTATTTGTCAGCGGTAAGTACAGACCTTACGTTTTCGGTGTAGCTTTCCTGTGTCCTTATGATATTACTTAATTTCACCTAACCTGGCCCAAAGAGCCAAGTGAGCTTTTCTAATCACTCTGCGTCCGTCGTCCGTCGTCATTAACTTTTACAAAAATCTTCTCCTCTGAAACTACTGGGTCAAATTTAACCAAACTTGCCCACAATCACCATTTGAGTATCAAGTTTACACAATGTGTCCAATAACCCTGTCCGTGAATCAAGATGGCCACCATGGCTACAAATAGTACATAAGGTAAAATGCAGTTTTTGGCCCATATCTCTGAAACCAAAGCACTTAAAGCAAATCTGACCTGGGGTTTAATTGTTGATAAGGTCAAGAGCTATCTGCCCTGAAATTTACAGACCAAATAGGCAACTTGTTGTTGGGCTACTGCCCCTGAATTAGTAATTTTAGGAAAATTTTGCAGCGTTTGGTTATTATCTTGATTATTATTATAGCTTGAGATAAACTAATTAAGCAATAATGGACAGCAAAGTAAGGGCTACACATAAGTCAACTTGAACAAAATGGTCAATTGACCCCATAAGGAGTTATTGCTCTTTAAAGCAAATTTTTAACAATTATCTTAAATTGGGTTAATTTTTGTAAATTTTTGCAAAATATTTTCCATTGTCACTTCTGGGCCAATTTCATTATAGATAATGATAATTGTAAGCAGCAAGATTGTTCAATAAAGTAAGATCTACAAACACATCACCAACACCAAACACAATTTTGTCATCAATCTTAAATATGCACATAGACCAAGATGAGCGACACAGGCTCTTTAGAGCCTCTGGTTTTAAAAGCTAATGTTTTACGTGATTGACATTTTCAAACCAATTTTATTTCTTTTTAAAATATCAATTAATAGATTTGAAAATACCTCTTTCTCTAATAGAGCTTTCAAACATTTGTTAAGGAAAAATTATTGAGACTTTTTCATATGTTGATTACATATTTATTTGATTTTTTAATTGTTTCAGGAATAGAAAGAAAAAAAAAGAGCAATGAACAGTGAGGATTTTATTTTTAAATGATTGAGATGAAATATAAGAATTATTTGTTTTGATTGATGGTATGGGCATTGGATTATGAACAAAAAGATGTTGTATGAGTGCACATGAGATCATCCAATTTACAATGTGTAAAACGTAAACAATTATAGCTCCCGGACTTCAACACGGCGCCTTGTGTCACGCCGAACAACAAACTATAAATAGCTTTAACATGACTAGTGTAAAACAGTACAAACAGGAAAACCACGATCACATCCATATAAAAGAAGAAACACCTATGAACTACACCGACAATACCCAAACACTGAACAGGAGACTCCTTACTTAGGATAGGTACATAAAAAGGCAGCGGGTTTAAAACGTTTTTACAGTCGTTAACCGTCACTCTGATTATAAAAATAACATTAGATACACTATAAAATATAACTGAAATGGCTTAACTCGATCAAAAAGATTTCCACAAAACAAGTAAAGGTACATTGAACGAATAAGTTCGATCTATGACACAACATATATACAATTTTAATACATAGGCGCCCATCTAACATAGATGTTACAGTTAGTAAGACAAAAGAGTTTCAATAGAACCACTATAACCTGGGACAAAATGGCGTTAAGGTATCCGACCGATAATAAAAATTTACGGAAATTTTTCCGAAGTTTACCGAGGTGTCATTTTTTTTCATTACGAACGTAAACATGATTTTTACAAAATTTACAAAACTATTTAATTCTTCGTAAGAAGTTTGAATATTCCTATTGTTGTTAATATTTCAACAGAGGTATTACAAATTTTCTTATATGAAATACTAATTATTTTTTGTTGCAACAACCTTTAAAGTGTAAATATTGAAAAATTAAAAACAAAATAATATAGTGAAGCTTATTATCGATGGAAAACTCAGTAGAAATAAACAGACAATAAATATTTGCATATGCATATGGCAAAGTGTTTTCTGCACGAGACGATGGTTATCTTGGTGATCCACAAAGCTTCAACAAAAACATATCCAACAAATACTCAAATCCAACATGACAAAAAAAGACATATATACAAAAGAAACTTGAAATTGAAACCGACGAAACACATTGAATCATAGTTAATGCATATTCCTTATTATTTGAAATACTGAAATTTAAATCGACTAGCAGAAGAAAAAACAGTTTTACTTAAATTTATGCAATACATTATAGTGGCCTTAAATATAATAGAGATATATGGTTTCTTATATGGTCTTTAACTGAACAGAAACAAGTAGAATATATAGGGTTAGGAAAAGTGTAAAGTAGTCTTGATACATATTTAAAAAATACTAGTCAACAAAGCCAATAAAATGCGCAGGAGTATAACTTGGTCATACTAAGATAAGATTTGAAAAATAAACTTAAAAATACAAATAGCTTACAGTAAGATACTAAGCAAAGATTTGTCTAAACGAAAGTTTACATTACAGAATAGTTGTTGTACAGTCTTTATTAGTTCAAAATGTTTACTTTTTGATTTAACCAGTAGTCAATATCATTAAAGTGTATTTGAAAAAGTAATATCTATATCTGGAATGATAAACGAGGAAAGATCAAAAGATTTGATTTATGTAAACAACAAAGATACCAGTATGACAAATAAAGTTATACATTGGAGAAAACAAACGAACAAGTTTCATGCAAAATAAATGAAAAAAAAGACAAACACTAGTAATGTATCATTTGCTCTGTGGACACACAAATAAAAAACGCAAGTTTTTAAATATGCTTGCGAATGCTAAAATCCTGGAGTAGGAACATTTGTTCTATATGATATGGCTAATTTTAAATGCAATTTTAAATTGGGTTTATATATTGTTTATATCTTGGGTGGGTCCTGTAACATATCTAAGACACCAATTTTTATCTGAACAGTTCCTTAAAGACTTAGTAATAGATTGTAACATCATTTTCAGTTTTCTTTCATTTTTCAAACATATATTCTACCATGAATCAGTACTTTTCAGACAAATTGCTTGCAGAAAATTAATGTCTGTTCAGTCTATGTGTCAATTGTTAAAAAGGAACTGTTGTGTTTTACCTGCTCACATCAACAGAAAACTGTTGACTTGTCTGACAAGCTTCCAAACAATACTTACCTGACTGCAGGCGAATTCTCTGAACAGTAGTTTTAGTGCTGTTTATTTATCTAAAAAAATAAAAAAAATAGTTCGCTGACTTTATAAGTTATTGTTCAGACTTTTCGGAAGATGTTAAAATCTAAATGACTGTTTAGGACTACAACTGCTAGCTTGATATATGTATAGAAGTTTTTATATTGTGCTAAAGATATCAATGCTAGTCAGGGTCATTCAGTATGTTCCTATTATTAATAGTTGTTGGAAATGCCTTTTACTGATTTATGTAGATCAAAGAGGTATTGATCGAAGTAATAACTCGGACGAAATATGTTCGACAAAGTATGTTTACTTATGGAAATAAGAATGTCGTTAGATACAATAGGTATGTAAATAGTGAAAATAGATCGAATGAAGAGTGTACATAAACAAGTTGTGATTCTACAGCATAAAAGTACCGTTATCAGTTTGAGTCAATATTGTATTTGTGATGTAATAATGTTACAAAATACACGAAACAGGTAGTAAAAGATATTTATGATAGTCTTAATACTGACGAAGGTAAAATGAAAGGGTCGCCTCAAATATGAATTTCACATATCACTTATTCATAAAGTTTTTTGTGTAAACAAAACCAGTCTTCAATAAGGAACTTATTATCGACAAACTGGTTACAAAAATTTAAATCAGAGTTTCCGTAAGAGCAGATTTTCAATGAATCGTCAAGCTCATTCATACCCGCGTCACACTGTCCCGATTTTTACGCCGATGGCAACACGATTATGGAAATTTTCAAAATCGGGACTGATCGTATCCAGATCGGGCTATTCGTAGTGCCATCTTTAACCATCGTAGAACCATCGGCCACTTTTTCTAGCCTTCGGGGACAACTTCGGGAAGGGTTCTAAATTTTTTAACATGTTAAAAAATCCCCGAAGGTGCGTCCGATGTTGAGGGTTCGTATTGAGTTCGTATCACCATCCTCACCATCGTAATGTCACCGGGAATGCATCTTTGAACATCGTATTGCATTCGTGTTTCCATCGTTTCCATCGGGCAGTTTTGACATTACGATGTCTACACGAATGAATCACGAAGCTACCCGAAGGTCTTACGATGGCAACACGACTTCGTGAAGACCTCGTAATCCCGTCGTGTTGCCATCGAATAAAAGTACGAAGGCGACAAGATTGAACTACGACGGCAATAAATCCAGCTAAATGTAAGTTAATTTTCGCGCTTAAATACATTTAAAGTGCCATGCGCGATATGCACTGGTAAGTCTAATACGACAGTTAAGAAAGACGTTCACAAAACATGGAGCTCATATCATATGATTCTATGAGAACAAGAAAGGCGACAGCGTTGTTTCTATTAATTCAAATGGAACAAGAAGAGCAGCTATTACAGGGTCAGAATTTACTTTTACAAGTAAAATATTATTTTTTGTAAATTTTTCATATCAAGTAACATAATGAAAATCATAAACGCGCCTCGTACACCAACACTGCAGGTACACGTATATAGGGAAACCAACTTTTTCTTCATTATTCTGATTTTTTATGTATCGTCTGAGTTGTTGTCACACGAATGTTTACTCCATAACCATTTTGTTTTCTATATGTCTTATTTTTTCCGCATTTGTTGCTTTCCCCACATCCTTCCTTTTGTCCATATTATTATTATATTCTCTTGGAAAGAGCTCTTTTTGAATAAAAGGGATCAACGAACCCATTACCTTATCGTATGGTCATCAGCCATCGCGCCATAATCGTAATCCATCGTGTAGCCTTCGAAATCCTTCGTGTAGTCTTCGGCTGAGATATGAAGCTTAAATACCCGTCTTCGGTTAACCTTCGTATGTCCGTCTTTTGCTATCGTATATAATTTCGGCACCATCGTATAGACTTCGTTATTCATCGTACTTGCTTCGGTCACTTTTTGATATTTTAACGAGATCGGGACCAACTTCGAACGAACTTACAATTTTCGCATTCGGGTGTCCATCGTATATAAAATTCGGGACAGTGTGACGAGGGCATAACAAAATACATGAATTAAGATAAGAATTTTTTTCTACAACTACAATGCTTTAGAATACAACACCAAACGTTTTGATAGAAATATTTTCCTGTTACAAAGTAACGAGTATATAGGGAATTTCAGTTCACTAGAGGATGTGTGAAAATAGGGAACAGATATGTATTACTGATAATTAAAAATCAAGATTTTATTCCAACCAATCAAAAGATGTTTAGTCATACATGCTTTTTGACGATATGAACGAGACTGCGTGAAGGATGAATGGCCATTTTGGAAATCGAATTAGCTTTTAGACATAAGTTTTGTAAAACATTATCTAAAGAGCTACAAAACTGATTAAAGCTTACACATTTTTTTCAATGTCTCTATCCCGTTACTTTTAATGTTATGATAGGGTATTCACTTACACTATCTATTTGTGTAAATGCTGTTGTGAAATAACTACCCGGTAGTTTTGGTTTCCATCAAGTAATTTCATTGTTTGATCAGTATAATACTGTTGGCATTTATCAATCAATTTGTTGGTAGTAGAATGAAATTTGCTTTTATAGAAACTAGTTTTCTACCAATATCTTATTTAGTTCATTATAGTTGCCTAATGATAGGGATGCAGAAAATAATGTCACTATTGTGACAGATATTTGACATATAAATTTTCATGTCCAGTTTTTAGTTCAAGTAAACTTCACGTTGGTCAAACTAACTTTCTTTGGTCAAATAACTTTCTGATAGAACAAATACTACTTAAATCTTTGTTTGAAAGTAAAAGATGAACAAACAAGTCATAAACTTCGGACAATGGTTGACATGGTCAACTTACGTCAATAATTTAACTTTGATAAACTATAGGGCACAAACTAGTACCAAAGTCATTAAGTGATTGCTATATAAGTGGAAATTCTGCTTTGAGACGTCAAAGTTTGAATTTTGAAACTTATAGGTAAGTCATGATTTTAAAAGTATTAAGATTTAAAGTAAAATATTTTAAATAAGTTTAACTAAAATAAAGATAATAAATAGTAATCATAAATGAAGTTTATTCAAAATATTTATTGTTTTCTGTTAGGGAAATAATTGAAAATATTTGTTTTACTTTATTGTTGTTTGTAACTGTTTTGTATTATTTTTGTTTTTATTTATTTTATTAAAAAGTTTGAATTTTGAAACTTATAGGTGTCAGTCGATCCCGGCCTGCCTCTACATCGGCAACAACGCCCGGCCTGCCTATACAGCGGCAACAATGCCAAACACCATCTTAGGCATTGTTCCCAGCTAGTTTCCCCACCAAGATGTCTACGACTAGTTCCCCCACAAAATGTAAGATTCCAGAACCCACTCTCACACATGTAGTTCATATGTCGAGAGTCCGGGGGGAAAAGAGCAACAAGAAGAACAAACATCAGTACAGAAATAACGCCTTCTTTTTGTTACAATATTTGTATTGTGACAAAAAGAAGGCGTTATTTCTGTACTGATGTTTGTTCTTCTTGTTGCTCTTTTCCCCCCGGACTCTCGACATATGAACTACATGTGTGAGAGTGGGTTCTGGAATCTTACATTTTGTGGGGGAACTAGTCGTAGACATCTTGGTGGGGAAACTAGCTGGGAACAATGCCTAAGATGGTGTTTGGCATTGTTGCCGCTGTATAGGCAGGCCGGGCGTTGTTGCCGATGTAGAGGCAGGCCGGGATCGACTGACACCTATAAGTTTCAAAATTCAAACTTTTTAATAAAATAAATAAAAACAAAAATAATACAAAACAGTTACAAACAACAATAAAGTAAAACAAATATTTTCAATTATTTCCCTAACAGAAAACAATAAATATTTTGAATAAACTTCATTTATGATTACTATTTATTATCTTTATTTTAGTTAAACTTATTTAAAATATTTTACTTTAAATCTTAATACTTTTAAAATCATGACTTACCTATAAGTTTCAAAATTCAAACTTTGACGTCTCAAAGCAGAATTTCCACTTATATAGCAATCACTTAATGACTTTGGTACTAGTTTGTGCCCTATAGTTTATCAAAGTTAAATTATTGACGTAAGTTGACCATGTCAACCATTGTCCGAAGTTTATGACTTGTTTGTTCATCTTTTACTTTCAAACAAAGATTTAAGTAGTATTTGTTCTATCAGAAAGTTATTTGACCAAAGAAAGTTAGTTTGACCAACGTGAAGTTTACTTGAACTAAAAACTGGACATGAAAATTTATATGTCAAATATCTGTCACAATACATCACTCTCCTTAGAAATTTTGGACTCCAAAATAAAATAAAAAATAAAGAAAATTTTAAAGAAATTGTGTATTTTTATGTTTACTATATTAATTTGAAAATGGATTTATAACTTTTAATTATTAATGTAAGTAAATAATCAATATCCATATTTAAACCTCAAAACAATATAGAAGACAAACAATTGAGTGATGAAAAAACCAATGGATGCATAAACATATAGCATTTAGTATTTGATTTTAAGCGATAAAAGTTTTGAACTTATTTTTTAATATTTTTCTCTTTTTTTTCTTCTTTTTTTCATTTTTTAGATTCCTTAATCCTACTATTCAATTGGTGTTTTTATTTTTTATTTTTTCTTTTTCTTTTTTAATTTAATTGATGTTATGATGATAAGATACTATTAAGTATCAATTATAAATCGTTGTTCTTTAAAGTTTGTTACACACATGCTTACAAAAGAACGTTTATCTTTACAGTTGATGAAATGTAGTTATAAATATAAGAAAAGTGTTTAAACAAAATGTTGCATAAATATATGAAATATGAAATCTTGAATAAATCTTAAACAGAATTTGATTTTGCTTTTATCAGTCTCTAAGTTACTGTCTTATCATTTTGATGGCGTTCCTACTCTTGAGGTAACCCATTTTGTCAATTGATTGTGGCGTCCCTGCTCCTGAGGTGACCCATGCGCATATTTTGTATGGCGTTCCTTCTTGTGAGGTAACCCATTATATCTATTAATTGTGGCGTCCCTGCTATTCAGGTAGCCTGAGCATTATGCTTGCCTATATATGAATATATATTGAATTATTATAACTCTGTACCGGTATTAGATTTTCCAAAATGTACAGTAAACGGCAACAAGAATTTTACTAACTTGTTCCTAATAGGTAATTCACAAACAAGGATATTTACGTTATGTAACCCTTAATTAAGTTTGAACCTAATCTTAAAGACGACTGATTGCAAATATTAATATTGACATGCGTTTGAAATACAAACATTCAGTTCTAATTAACATCATTCTGAAAAATTATTCAATGGATGATTTAAATGAATAAAATTTTACAACACTTTATGAAAAACATATTTTTAAAACTTATTTAGACAGTCTTTTAGAAAAGTTTTCTTAAAATTTTAAGACATGAAACGCAATAAGATTTGTGAAATGAAAATGAACATTTTGTTTCATAGCTGAAAATTTTAAATTAAAAATTTAGATTTTAGAAATAAGCTTTTGATGTACTCACAGTTTCATGAAAATATATGTTTACAATCAAAATACACACAATATAAATTTAATATTAATGTCACTGATGTTGATAAAAGTTCTTCTTTTATAATAATATTGTAACAAAAAGAAGGCGTTATTTCTGTACTGATGTTTGTTCTTCTTGTTGCTCTTTTCCCCCCGGACTCTCGACATATGAACTACATGTGTGAGAGTGGGTTCTGGAATCTTACATTTTGTGGGGGAACTAGTCGTAGACATCTTGGTGGGGAAACTAGCTGGGAACAATGCCTAAGATGGTGTTTGGCATTGTTGCCGCTGTATAGGCAGGCCGGGCGTTGTTGCCGATGTAGAGGCAGGCCGGGATCGACTGACACCTATAAGTTTCAAAATTCAAACTTTTTAATAAAATAAATAAAAACAAAAATAATACAAAACAGTTACAAACAACAATAAAGTAAAACAAATATTTTCAATTATTTCCCTAACAGAAAACAATAAATATTTTGAATAAACTTCATTTATGATTACTATTTATTATCTTTATTTTAGTTAAACTTATTTAAAATATTTTACTTTAAATCTTAATACTTTTAAAATCATGACTTACCTATAAGTTTCAAAATTCAAACTTTGACGTCTCAAAGCAGAATTTCCACTTATATAGCAATCACTTAATGACTTTGGTACTAGTTTGTGCCCTATAGTTTATCAAAGTTAAATTATTGACGTAAGTTGACCATGTCAACCATTGTCCGAAGTTTATGACTTGTTTGTTCATCTTTTACTTTCAAACAAAGATTTAAGTAGTATTTGTTCTATCAGAAAGTTATTTGACCAAAGAAAGTTAGTTTGACCAACGTGAAGTTTACTTGAACTAAAAACTGGACATGAAAATTTATATGTCAAATATCTGTCACAATACAACCACTTATGAAACCTCCAAATTGGAACTCTTTTATCTTTGAGATTGTATGTGGATATGATGAACTAGAAATGAATTTCAAAACACTTTCTTTATTTAATAATGTTCTCCTTTTTTTCTCATATCTTACGAATTATTTAGCAGTAAAATTCGTTATTTCAAAACTTCAGGGATAATTTCAAAATAAGTTTTTAAAAGACGTTTTTAGCACATCCTTGTTGTCAGCAGTCAACAAGGTGCAATACCACAAATCATTGTACATCACATCTGGTTGCATACTAAAAGGGTCGAAATATTCCCTTGAATTTGACAGTTGCAGAAAAGTAATCCTTCATTGTATATATTGCAGTATCGTGTCTCGGTCATAAATATATATTTTGCGTGTTTAAATGCACAATTATTTGTTTATTTGGTGTGTATAAAGAATGATTTTTAACTTTGAGGTTACATGGTTACTTAAGCTTGTACACAGGTAACAGAGAGATAAAAAAGTGATTGATTAACTCCCACTGATGGTCATATTCTGCTGCTGGTGGAGTTTTAATTCCTCGAGGGTATCACCCACTTCTGTGCTGACATGAATTAACATTGATATAGTCGTATTTATAAATTAACTGTTTACAAAAATTTTGATTTTTATTTAAATACATAGGTTTTTGTACCTCAGAAATAGATAATCTTAGCTGTGTTTTGCAAAACGTTTAGGAACTTTGGTTCACAATGCTTTTCAAATTCATAGTTTATTTCGCCTTTTGAACTTTATTGGATTCGAGCGTCTATGATGAGCCTTTTGTAGACGAAACGCGCGTCTGGCGTAAATACTAAATTTAATCCTGGTATCTATGATGAGTTTATTTCCTATATGCAAAAAAATGTAATGTAAAATGTTTTATATAATACTGAACATGATAATACTTTATTCGTGCCAGGTATAATCATTTTTGGAAACAAAAATACCTAAAACACATTTTTTTTAAACTGCAAATTTACCAACTGCTAATAGGGGACAATAAATGGTGGTACTACACCTACAAAGGACATTAACATGAGTTCTCTTTGTCCCATAGCAATCCATGTATAGAATAAGCTAATATTTGAAAGTATTTTGGATTATTTCTTTTTGACGATCTTTCAATTTGACATGGGGAATGGTTTTAGAAAATCTAGAAAATTATTTTTGTTCTCCTGTTAAAAATGAATGAACGGACTGACGGACGGACGGACGGTTAAGTGGTTAATAATACCCAGTGAAATGAGTATTGACAGCTAAATTAAAAACTCATATCGCGTTTTACACTTGAGTATTTTTAAAAGTTAACAAAAATACAGTTTCTTCCAATACATTTATACAATTCCGGAACACACACTTCAACGAATATGAGCTCTGGAATTACACGTTTTATCTGTTACATATCCGGGACCAGCAGTTCATAAATCATAATGTTCTGTTGATTTCAACATCCGGTGTAAAGGGCAGATGGCAGTTAGGTCCGCTGCTGTATGCCCTGAGGTAATCGGTGCCCTCAGGTAATCGTGGCAATAGTGCCCATATGCGTAGTAATAACATGATCTAAAAATAGAATAAACTAAAAATACATCATTGTACTTTCTATTTCGACTGACAGTATATGTGCGAAAAATAGGAGAAAGCAGGAACACATACAATTTTTTACAATAAGTTACGACAAATAATTCACGAAAAAAATCCAAATATTTGGTTTATTTGTGATCAGTGCAACGTGAACAGATTTTTATTTAGTGAAACGTAAATGACTTAAAATAATTAAAAAGAAAACACTTTTTGAATGGCGATTTAAACTTTTATAATAATAGTTGTCAAAAACTGGTTTCATAGAGACTTATGTAAATAAATGTATATATAATTATTTAAACTAACTATTAAAGAATAAAAGTTATCCACACATGCATAAGGCAGCAAACATTTGATTTTCGGGAGGGGGGGGGGGGGGGGTTATGGATTTTTTTTCTTCGGCGAAAGACAATATTTTGGAGACAGGTCGAAAACATTTTTTTCTTTCATTTCAATTTTAGCATTACATATAGTGGCAGAACTATTAGAAACAAACTTTAAAAAAAACATAGCCCCCCCCCCCCCCCCTGAAAATGAAATGATTGCTGCCTAAGTTTCGTGAATGTCCTGTTGAAACTTTGACTATCATTGTGTTTGGTAATATATGACACTTACATATGGACAGATTACGCATATATTGAGTTTGGTTACTTCTTTTAAAGTAACATAAGTAGAAAACGATAACATTTAATAGATAGGTTAATGAAAATCAGTCCATCTTGTCCGACTGCATGAGGGGCGGCGGCGGATCCATCCATTTAAAAAAAAGGGGGTTTCCCAATCCAGGACACAAGAAGGGGGTTCCAACTATATGTTTCCATTCAAATGCATTGATCTCCAAAAAAAAGGGTTCCTATACCCAGAACACCCCTGGACCCGCCACTGTCCATTGTTCAACTACTAAATTGTCTGTTTTACTAGTACACTTGGTACAATAAAAAACCTGATAATAAATTGTTCAAATAAGGCCTTTGCAAATAGTGGAATTAATTACTTTTGGAGTGTCAAAAACTCGTTGGAAGTACTTGATAAATTGCATGCATATATTGGTGATTTTAGATCTGTTCAAAGTTTTGATTTTTCTACCCTATATACCACTTTACCTCATATTCTTATTGAGAAAAAAATCACATCCCTAATTAACTGGGCATTTAAAAAGTCGGAATGCGAGTACATATGTTCAAACTCTTTGCGATCATTTTTTAGTAGCAATAAACGAAAGAACTATGTCAATTGGACATGCTTTGATACTATTTATGCGCTTGAATTTTTATTTGATAACATTTTTGTTATTTTTAGAGATTCCGTACATCGTCAAGTTATTGGAATTCCAATGGGGACTAACTGTGAACCAATTATTGCGGACCTGTTTTGTATTGTTATGAGTTACAATTTATGACTTAAATTAGC
This sequence comes from Mytilus edulis, assembly GCA_019925275.1. Lineage (NCBI taxonomy): Eukaryota > Metazoa > Mollusca > Bivalvia > Mytilida > Mytilidae > Mytilus > Mytilus edulis. Next base: position 90,634,400 of record CM034357.1, on the reverse strand, counting down.
AAAGACCCATCTAAACAATATTTGGTACAAAAATTCAACAATACTTTTAGATATTTGGATGATATATTGGCTCTCAATAATAACGACTTCCGTATGTATACTAAAGAAATTTATCCTGTGACGTTCCCTTGTCATCATCTTATGGTGTTTATATATCTCAACTTGTACGATTCTCACGTGTATGTAACAACGTATTAGATTTTAGCGAGAGAAATTTATGTATTACTAAAAAATTATTACACCAGGGTTTTCGATATCACAAACTGGTCATCAGTATAAGGAAATAATTCGTAAATATAACTCAACATGCAGACATCTTATACGTTCGGGTAATTCACATCCAATTTTTTATGGAAGTATTCTAAATAAAGAACAAAAATGTCAGTATTCTCCTCAGAAACTAACAAAACCTTTAAATAGACTTATTAAAAAGGGATATAGTTACGATACTGTTGTCAGGTCATTAAAGATTGCATATTTTGGCTTTAATATTGATTCACTGATAGAGTCTTTGAATCGGAACTAAACACATCTATTTCTAAAAAACAGTTGTTGGCATGACACGGGTTATTTTCTTCTCATATATTTTATGATAGTATGATACTAAACCCCTAACGGGAGGGATTGTGCCTGATATTCATATGATGAACACATAATCTTTCAATCAGTTTAATTGAGGTCAGGAGCTGGCATGTAAGTTAACTGCTAGTAGTCTGTTGTTATTTATGTACTATTGTCATTTTATTTATGTTCTTTTGTTACATCTTTTGACATCGGACTCGGACTTCTCTTGAACTGAATTATACTGTGCGTATTGTTATGCTTTTACTTTTCTACACTGGCTAGATGTATAGGGGTGGTGGGGGGGGGGGGGGGTTGCGATCTCATAAACATGTTTAACCCCGCCGCAATTTTACGCATGTCCCAAGTCAGGAGCCTCTGGCCTTTGTTAGGCTTGTATGATTTTAAATTTTAGTTTCTTGTCAATAATTCGGAGTTTAGTATGACGTCCATTATCACTGAACTATTATGCATATTTTTAGGGGCCAGCTTAAAGACACCTACAGCTGCGGGAATTCTCGCTACATTGGAGACCCTTTGGTTGCCTTCGGCTGTTGTCTGCTCTATGGTCGGGTGGTTGTCGCTTTGACATATTCACCATTTCCTTTCTCAATTTTAATAACTATGTTTCTGATCTAATTTTGTATTCTATAAACGGCATCTATATATTTACACTACAAATCTACAACTCTCAGTCTATGGCTACACGTGCTGATCTTATCTATATTCATGCATAATATTCATTAACTGTGTATGAGTATCAAAATCGTATCATACGCGATGATGACCAGCCAGTACACACTGTAAGGATTTTATTCACCAGTATTAAAAAAGAGAAACATTGTAGTACGAACAGTAATCTAATTTTTTTTTCATTTGACATTACTTTGAAAGTAACGTAGTTACAAGCACAGGTTATATAGTATATAACTGCTTTTTTAAAATGTTAATTGTCTTTATCAATCTTATTTGAGAGATGTTGGATATTTTCAAGAAAAACCTCACATCTCCAGTGGACTTTTGTACATGGTCAGATAACCTTAGGTCATCTCTAAATTACTGTGTATTTCCTGTATCTCAGATCATATCTAAGATTGCTCACATGGTGAGGTTACCTCAGGTCACCTCTGTATGATTGAACATTGTGAGGTTACCTAATATTACCTCTGTATTGCTGTACATGGTGTGTTTACTCTGTATTACTGCACATACTTGTATTACCACACGTTGTATAAACTTTACAAAACACTATTTTTTTAGTTTTCCTCAGGGCACTTCTGCACATCTATACATGGCCAAGTGCACATGTTAACTAATGTCATTTCTTAACTACTGTATATAGATATGTAACCTCAGAATACCTCTGTATATAAGAATATGTTGAGGTAACCTAAGGTCACAACTGCATGGTCATTGTACCAGCTGCATGTTACCACAGATAAACTTTGCAAAACGCTAATTTTCTACAAACCTCAGGTTACCACAATTGAATGTTCATAACTCCCTTCGTCAGCTTAGTCAGTCCAGATTACATATATGTTCTTTTTTTTCACGGACAGGCTACCTCAGGTCATCTGTAAATTACTGTACATGACCAGGTTACCTCAGGTCATCTGTAAATTACTGTACATGACAAGGTTACCTCAGGTCATCTGTAAATTACTATACATGACCAGGTTACCTCAGGGAACCACTGTACTACTGTGCATGGTAAGGTTACCTCAGGGAACCACGGTACTACTGTGCATGATCGGGTAACTTCAAGGAACCACTGTTCTACTGTGCATGGTCTGGTTACCTCATGAATCCATTGTACTACTGTGCATGGTCAGGTTACCTCAGGGAACCATTGTACTACTGTGCATTGTCAGGTTTCTTCGGGGAACCATTGCACTACTGTACATGGTCATGTTACCTCAGGGAACCACTGTACTACTGTGGATGGACAGTTTACCTCAGGGAACCACTGTACTACTGTGTATGGTCAGGTTACCTCAGGGAACCATTGTACTTCTGTGCATTGTCATGTTACCTCAGGGAACCACTGTACAACTTGGCATGGTCAGATAACCTCAGGAAAACATTGTACTACTGTGCAGGGAACCTTTGTACTCTTGTGCATGGTCAAGTCTCCTCAGGGAATCATTGTTCTACTGTGCATGGTCATGGTCCCTCATGGAATCATTGTACCGCTGTGTATTTTAAGGTTACCTCAGGGAACCATTGAACTACTGTGCATGGTCAGGTTACCTCAGGGAACCATTGTACTACTATGATGGTCAGGTTACCTCAGGGAACCAGTGTACTACTGTGCATGGTCAGGTTACCTCAGGGAACCACTGTAAAACTGGGCATGGTCATGTAACCCCAGGGAACCATTATACTAATCTGCAGGGAACCATTGTACTGTGTATGATCAGGTTTCTTAAGTGAACCATTGTACTACTGTGCATGGTAGGTAACCTCAGGGAATCATTGTACTACTGTGCATGGTCATGTTACACCAGGTAACCACTTTACAACTGGGCATTGTCAGGTAACCTCAGGGAACCATTGTACTATTGTGCATGTTCAAGTCTCCTCAGGGAAACGTTGTTCTACTATGCATGGTCATGGTACCTCAGGGAACCACTGTACTACTGTGGATGGACAGGTTACCTCAGGGAACCATTGTACTTCTGTGCATTGGCATGTTACCTCAGGGAACCACTGTACAACTGGGCATGGTCAGATAACCTCAGGAAAACATTGTACTACTGTGCAGGGAACCTTTGTACTCTTGTGCATGGTCAAGTCTCCTCAGGGAATCATTGTTCTACTGTGCATGGTCATGGTCCCTCATGGAATCATTGTACCGCTGTGTATTTTAAGGTTACCTCAGGGAACCATTGAACTACTGTGCATGGTCAGGTTACCTCAGGGAACCATTGTACTACTATGATGGTCAGGTTACCTCAGGGAACCAGTGTACTACTGTGCATGGTCATGTTACCTCAGGGAACCACTGTAAAACTGGGCATGGTCATGTAACCCCAGGGAACCATTGTACTAATCTGCAGGGAACCATTGTACTGTGTATGATCAGGTTTCTTAAGTGAACCATTGTACTACTGTGCATGGTAGGTAACCTCAGGGAATCATTGTACTACTGTGCATGGTCATGTTACACCAGGTAACCACTATACAACTGGTCATTGTCAGGTTACCTCAGGGAACCATTGTACTATTGTGCATGTTCAAGTCTCCTCAGGGAAACGTTGTTCTACTATGCATGGTCATGTTACCTCAGGGAACCATTGTACTACTGTGCATGGTCAGGTTACCGATAGAACCATTGTGCTTCTGTGCATGGTCAGGTTACCTCAGGGAACCATTGTGCTTCTTTGCATTGTCAGGTTTCCCCAGGGAACCATTGTACTACTGTGCATGGTCAGGTTACCTCAGGGAACCATGGTACTACTGTGCATTGTCATGTTACCTCAGGTGACCATTGTACTACTGTGCATGGTCAGGTTTCCCAAGGGAATCATTGTACTACTGTACATGGTCAGGTTTCTGCAGGGAACCATTGTACTTCTGTGCATTGCCAGGTTACCTCAGGGAACCATTACACTACTTTGCATGGTCAGGTTACCTGAGGGAACCATTGTACTACTGTGCATTGTCAGGTTTCCTCAGGGAACCATTGCACTACTGTACATGGTCATGTTACCTCAGGGAACCACTGTACTACTGTGCATGGCCAGGTTTCCTCAGGGAACCATTGTAATACTGTGCATTGTCATGTTACCTCAGGGAACCATTGTACTACTGTGCATGGTCAGATTACTTCAGGGAACCATTGTACTTCTGTGCATGGTCAGGTTACCTCAGGGAACAATTGCACTACTGTACTCTGCCTGGTCAGATTACTTCAGGAACAATTGTACTACTGTGCATGGTAGGTTTCCTCAGGGATCTATTGTACTAATGTGCATGGTCAGGTTACCTCAGGGAACCACTGTACAACTGTGCATGGTCACGTTACCTCAGGGAACCATTGTACTCTTGTGCATGGTCAGGTTACCTCAGGGAACCACTGTACAACTGTGCTAGGTCAGGTTATTCATAAACTTTAGATAGACAAGAATGAGATTTACAGATAATTTAGTAGACTGAATTTTTTTCTGAACTCATTTTTTTCTGTTTGTTTATAGGTTTATGGTGAATGGAAACATAAATATAGACTTTTTAAAAAATCTTGCATCTTTTGGGGATATCATTCCAGGAAAGTGGAAGGATATCATGTTTACTTGAAGTGGTGAGGTCTAGTAAAAATAGCAAACAGAAAGTAGAAAAAAATGAGTTGACTTCAGGATTGCGTAACGTTTTATTCTTCGTGGCAAGACCCCCTTTTTTCAATTAAATCACAATTTCACTTTAGTACATCCATGATATGAACATGAATTTTTTTCTAAGGTCAGCTGTTTTGCATGTGAGCCTATGGAGCAGTCAATAACAAGACTGCAACCTGATGTTAATTTGATTTGAATCGATTATATTTGTTGTTATTTTTTGGGTTACCTGAGGTAATCCTGTTATGAAAGAATACGTCGTAGATACTTTGCTGGTATATGCATTTATGCTGTAATTACACAATTTCTTAATTTAAAATATAGGACTTCATAGATTTGTATTGTTTATGCGATTATATGTAAATGTTACACGAGTTCACTTGAGTTAAATGGGTTGTATTTGGTGTTATAATTGGGGTTACCTGAGGTAACCCTGTCATGAATGAATACTTCGTAGATACTTTGCTAGTCTTTACATTAATTGTAATAAACAAACTTATTTATTTTGAATGTAGGACTTCATTGAAGTTATATTGTTTATGGGGTATATATGTAAAGTTGATCTCAAATAACTTCAGTTAAGTGGGTTATATTTGCAATTATTTTTGGGGTTACCTCAGGTACCCTTGTTATGAAAGAATGCTTATTAGATAGTTTGCTAGTGTAAACATTTATGTTGTAATCAAACAATTTCTTTATTTTACATGTAGGACTTCACAGATGTAAATTGCTTACGCGATATTTAGAAAATGCGATCTGTCTTAACTCGATTTAAATGGATTATACCTGTAGCTATTTTATGGGTTACCCGAGGTAACCCTGTCATGACAGAATACTTAGTAGATACTTTGTTAGTATATGTATTTATGGTGTAAAAAAAAACAACTTCTTCATTTTCAATGTAGGAATTCATTGAAGTTATATTGTTTATGTGATGTAAATGTAAAGTTGATTTGAATTAACTTGAGTTAAATTGGTTGTAATTGCTGTTATTGCTTGGGTTACCTCAGGTAACCCTGTTATGAAAAAAATATTAGTAGATACTATGCTTGTGTATACATTTGTATTTTAATCACACAATTTCTGAATTTAAAAATGTAGGACTTCATAGATTTGTATTTTTTATTTGATGTTATTGTTATGGTTACCCGAGGTTATCCTGTCATGTAAGAATACTTTGTAGATAGTTTTCCAGAATAGACATTTAAGTTGTAATAAACGATTTACTTTGGGTTATACTTGTAATTATGTCTGGGGTTAGCTCAGGTACCCATGTTATGAAGAATGCTTTTGAGATAGTTTGCTAGTGTAAACATTTATATTGTAATCGGACAATTTCTTTATTTTAAATGTAGGCTTTCATAGATCTGTATTGTTTATGCGATATTTCTGAAAGGCGACTTAAGTTTACTTGATATGAATGGATAATACTTGTTTCTATTTCATGGGTTACCTGAGGTAACCTGTCATGGCAGAATATTTAGTAGATACTTTGCTAGTATATCCATTTATGGTGTAATAAATCAACTTCTCCATTTTTAATGTAGGAATTCATTAAAAAAAATTATATTGTTTATGTGATGTACATGTATATGTAAAGGTGATCTGAATTAACTTGAGTTAAATAGGTTGTTTTTGTTGTATTAGTATTGGTTACCTCAGGTAACCCTGCTATGAAAGAATTCTTAGTATATAACTTGTAAGTGTATACATTTATATTTTAATTACACAATTTCTTAATTTAAAAATGTAGGACTTCATAGATTTGTATGGTTTATGTGATGCATATATATTTAAAGGTGATACCTGAGTTTACTTGAGTTATATGGGTTGTATTTGTTGTTATTGTTATGGTTACCTGAGGTAACCCTGTAATGAATGAATTCTTTGTAGATACTTTGCTAATGTTTACATTAATTGTAATAAACAAACTTCTTTATTTCAAATGTAGGACTTCATGAAAGTTGTATTGTTTATGTGATGTATATATATAAAGGTGGCCTCAGTTAACTTGAGTTAGATGGGTTATCTTTGTTATTATTGTTATGGTTACCTCAGGTAACCCTGTTATGAATGAATCCTTCGTAGACACTTTGGTAGTGTTTACATTAATTGTAATAAACAATCTTCTTTATTTTAAATGTAGGACTTCATGAAAGTTGTATTGTTTATGTGATGCACATGTAAAGGTGACCTCAGTTAACTTCAGTTATGTGGGTTATATTTGTAATTATGTCTGGGGTTACCTCAGGTACCCATGTTATGAAGAATGCTTTTTAGATAGTTTGCTAATGTAAACATTTATGTTGTAATCAAACAATTTCTTTATTTTAAATATAGGACTTCATAGATGGGTATTGTTTATGTGATATATTGGAATTGCGACTTAAGTTAACTTGATATGAATGGATAATACTTGTTTCGATTTAATGAGTTACCTGAGGTAACAGTGCATGACAGAATATTTAGTAGATACTTTGCTGGTATATGCATTTATGGTGTAATAAACCAACCTTTTAATTTTTAATGTAGGAATTCTTTGAAGTTATATCTTTTATGTGATGTATATGTAAAGGTGATCTGAATTAACTTGAGTTAAATAGGTTGTATTTGCTGTTATTGTTTTGGTTACCTCAGGTAACCCTGCTATGAAAGAATTCTTAGTTGATACTTTGCTAGTGTTTACATTCATATTGTTATTCCACAATTTTTTAATTTGAAATGTAGGACTTCATAGATTTGTATTGTTTATGTGATGTATATATATTTAAAGGTAACCTGAGTGAACTTGAGTTAGATGGGTTATCTTTGTTGTGATTGTTTTGGTTATCTGAGGTAACCCTGTCACGTAAGAATACGTCGTAGATAGTTTTCCAGAGTATACATTTAACTTCTAATAAACCATTTACTTTTTCATTTTGGACTTCATAGATAAGTATTGTTTATATGATATTCTGGAAAGGCGACTTTAGTTAACTTCATTTGAATGGATATTTGTTGTTATTTTTGAAATAACATGAGGTATCTCTGTTATCAAAGAATACTTCGTAGATAATTTGTTGGTATATGCATTTATGCTAAAATGACACAATTTCTTAATCTAAAATGTAGTACTTCATAAATTTGTATTGTGTATGCGAGGTATATATAAATGTAACCTGAGTTAACTTGAGTTGAATGGGTTGTATTTATTGTAATTATTGGGGTTACCTCATGTAACCCTGTCATGAATGAATACTTCGTAGATACTTTGGTAGTGTTTACATTTATTGTAATAAACAAACTTCTTTATTTTAAATGTAGGACTTCGTGAAAGTTGTATTGTTTATTTGATGTACATGTAAAGGTGATCTCAGTTTACTTCAGTTAAGTTAAGTGGGTTATATTTGTAATTATGTCTGGGGTTACCTCAGGTACCCATGTTATAAAGAATGCTTATTAGATAGTTTGCTAGTGAAAACATTTATGTTGTAATCAAACAATTTCTTTATTTTACATGTAGGCCTGATAGATGTGTATTGTTTATGTGATATATCGGAAAAGCGACTTTAGTTAACTTGATATCAATGGATAATACTTGTTGCTATTTTATGGGTTACCTGAGGTAACCCTGTCATAACAAAATACTTAGTAGATACTTTGCTAGTATATGCAGTTATGCTGTAATAAACCACTTTCTTCTTTTGTTATGTAGGAATTCATTGAAATTATATTGTTTATGTGATGTATATGTAAAAGTGATCTGAATTAACTTGAGTTAAATAGGTTGTATTTACTGTTATTGTTTGCGTTACCGCAGGTTACCCTGTTATGAAAGAATTTTTAGTACATACTTTGCTAGTGTATACATTTATATTTTAATTACACAATTTCTTAATTTAGAATGTAGGACTTCATAGATTTGTATTGTTTATGTGATTATATATAAAGTTACCCCAGTTGACTTGAGTTTAATGGTTGCACTTGTGTTGTTATAATTGGGGTTACCTCAGGTAACCCTGTCATGATTGAATACTTCAGATCATTAATTGAACTTTTATATAAAAAAAAAAAAAAAAGAAGTTTATAATTTTACAAGCCATCCCCACCCTACACGTACATACGAAATGAACGATCGGTGAATACAAATAATAAAATCATTTGGGAAGTTTGTTGACATCTTTGGTATTTGGTCACATTAAAATTTGGTATTAAGATCTATCTAAATAAGAACTATATTTTCGTGCGTATTTAATCAATGACGCATTACCATGATTACCTCAGGGCACCGATTACCTCAGGGCATACAGCAGCGGACCTAACTGCCACCTGCGTGTAAAGGTATGATTTGCATACATGAGATGAATAATAATTTGAAAGGTATGATCTTTATTGTTTCCTGCATGTTAAATACCAATGGTTCGATAATTTTCAAAAGGCAACTTTTTTTAAAAGCATTTGTTTGTTTATTTGTTATTTCTTAACTTAACTTAACTTAAGTTGTATTGATATAAATTGCATGTGGAAATTGTAGTATCAATTTGTGGATTGTGTAAACCTTTGATAAATTACCCTGACACATCACCGATTTCAAGGAAAACTAAAACTGAAAGTTAATTTTATAATTGTAAACAAACATTCTCAATTATGTAACTAGGTCAATTGATGTTATATCTACGCGTTCATAATATAATCTTGATATACCAATGATTGAGATGTAAGATATGTCTATTCAGTCAAACATGATAGCAATGTCACACATTTGTTTTATACATACAAATACATTTTAAAGACGCACAAGGTGTTATACCACAATAAAAGGATCGGATTAATTTTTTTGTGTTATTGTGATAACTGTTAAGGAATTATGGACGAAATGTGTCTAACAAAAAAAACCTTTTATCTGGTAACAGACAGACAATATCTTGTCTATAAGGGTACATATCTTTATTGAATTTAGCACAAGGGTTCATGCCACAAAAAAAGGGAATCTGTGGTTAAACTTATCGGAGATGATTGTTTTGGTACAAAACAGGAAATATGATTTCATGTTTACATTTGATACACATACTTTACACAGCATAATTGCATTACTTTACGTTAGTGATATAAAAACAATATCAACAGAAAGTAAATTGGTATAAACAGTTCAACCAGTTTTAACAAATAAAAACATTTTTAAAGTAAGAAAGAATCATACAATTGTGAGGAGCCAATTGTGAATATAGATGTTTTTTGCAATTCAGTAGTGTGGCTGGGGGAAATAAAATGAATTTTCATTTCAATTTTACAAATGAATGAAAAATCAATAAACGTCAGGATTCACAATTTATTCTTTAAAAATATTACACCAAGTTTCTATCAAATTCCCTTCTCACTCCTTTAACATCAACATGAATATGTTTAAGGACACATGTAGTTGTTAATTTGGTCATTTAGTCATACATGTATTACCAATATTCTAATTCTGAAAGAGGGGCGAAAGATACCAAAGGGACAGTCAAACTCAAAAATTCAAAATAAACTGACTAAACAAGAAAAGACAAACATACAACTAATAGTACGCAAGACACAATATAAAAATCTAAAGACTAAGCAACACGAACACAACAAAACACAGGGGGTGATATCAGGTGCTGACCAGTTTTTTACAATTCCTATTAAATGTTTTGAGTTAACCAGAAAACCAGCAAATACCTATATTTTGGGGTTTTTTTCTGGCGCAGGAACTATCCACCTCCCTTCCTTTTTGAATCACAACGTTTTAAATTCCATGATTTATAGCCATACATCTTTAAATATTCAAATGTTAAGTTCATACTGCAAAAAATGAAAGTAAAAGTATACATTGTACACGAGGAGATAAATTTTCTAGATGAGGTTCATAATGACATGATATACCATGTTGAAGGATTTCGTAGCGCACAACGACCTTTTATCGTATTTCCATTGGTGATTCTATAAGAACTTGTGAATAAAATACAACTTTCATTGAATAGTAAAGGGAACGCAAAGTCAAACTTTCACCAAACAAAAATGAGCTTATCAGAGAAAAAAGATAAGTTTGTTGGCCATAGTGTAGTTTGTTGACGTAATGTACAGGCAGTCAGGGGTACTACTTGTACAAGTGTATTTTATTTACTTAAAGAAGTGAAAAAAAATATACACATATAAGTAAATTAATAATGTTTGAATAATCTCCCCTTAATTTTCGAAAAAATTTACTTGTATAAGTAAATTTTTCTTACAATCCAACAAAAATCCTCAAGTTTCAAGATGTAAAATCATGCCTTTCAAATTTTTTCCCAGGTTTGCTCAAATTTTTTCATTAAAGTTCAATGTTTCATCTCATTATTTCATCAAAGAAACTGATTGAGCAAAGATCTTGTATATTTGCGCAAGGCCTTCAAAAATTGCTCCTTTGGGGCTTGTAAATGAGCAGTGTTAAGAAGATAACAAACAAATGGGACTTTCATTGTCCATGAAATTACACTTAAATGATTAGTAAAGACATCTGTAAAGGGTACACAATTTAAAATTCTATTAGAGCAAAGAAATCTTAAGAATTCAAGAAAAGAAGAAAGGATGATTTTTTTACTTGTACAAGTAAAAAATTCTGAATGCTTAAGGGACATAACTAAGCCAATTTTTTTTTTACCTATACAAGTAAATAAAATTCACTTGTTTAAGTATCCTACAAATTTACTTATATGTGTATATTTTTTTTACTTCTTCAAGTAAATAAAATACACTTGTACAAGTAGTACCCCTGACTGACAGGGTAGAAATCAATGGGAAAAAGACAGACAAAACAGTAAATTGGCCTGACAAAATCAGACCATGAATACATGTACGTCTGTAAAATTCTAAGCTTTAGATTTTCTCTGATACAGACCTACTTCACTAACAAAATATGTTTCCGTTAGGATTTATTTCCTCTTTGTAGTTGTTTTTTACTCTCTTACCTTGTAATAATAAACACAACTTTTCAGTATTAAAGTGTATCTGCTCAGCTTCAGTTGATTTGGTTTCTCTTCGTACGCTAATTATGAAAGTACACTAATATAAATACTTTCGATTGAAAGGCTGTAGTTTTTTTGTTGTTGTTTTTTTAAGTCATATCGATTCTCAGTTTCAATCGGCATACGTTTTCAGATGGTCATGTTGTCCGTATAGCAATAACAACACACCTACTAATGGACTGTTCGTTTTGTCCCCTATTGAGCTGGTAATGATGGGTACCGTTGAGACCGTTCAATATGATACGTGAAAGATTGCTAATTGATGCTAGGTGGTCCATCAGCAACCTTGTTTGTAATATGTCCTATGTCTTCAAGTTCTGTTACATGATTATTTTCTATGCCTCATCGTATCTTTTTGCTCGCCATATTCATGATATTCGACACTGCATACTTGTACAAAGTCAAGCAGTATTAACAATGATAATGTATTGATTCATTACTGTGAAAAATGATCCTACTCTATTAAAGTCGATGTTGTATCAACCGTCTGGTCGCTGCATCTTATGTATTCATAACCTATGGGTATTGAAAATTCCTTTTGTCAATCCTTTGCTAATATCCTCCCTTCCACCCCACCCCCCCTGGTACCTTTGATAACTATTTACACCACTGGGTCGATGCCACTGCTGGTGGACGTTTCGTCCCCGAGGGTATCACCAGCCCAGTAGTCAACACTTCGGTGTTGACATGAATATCAATAATGTGGTCATTTTTTTTTTATAAATTTTCTGTTAACAAAAGTTTAAATTTTTCGAAAAACTAAGGATTTCCTTATTCCAGGCATAGATTTCCTTAACCGTATTTGGCACAACTTTTTGGAATTTTGGATCATCAATGCTCTTCAACTTTGTAATTGTTTGGCTTTATAAATATTTTGATATGAGCGTCACTGATGAGTCTTATGTAGACGAAACGCGCGTCTGGCGTACTAAATTATAATCCTGGTACCTTTGATAACTAATTAAACATATAAAAAGAAATAATTGTTGAAAGCAAATAAAAATATATTGTCACTGTCAGGTGAAAACCGTCGCATAATGAATTCAAATGGCAAAGGGTCATGGCTAGACCTCCCTGGTCTCATAATCTTCATAATATTTTGCAGTTCTTAAGTTAATATAACGATAAAAATGTCACCAAAAGGAATATGGGTACCCATCTTGTCTTCTTTATTTACGAAGGGCTCAAAGTGCCAGTTAGGTATTCAAAATATAAATGAAAAACCTACTGAAGACCGCGTAAATGACGGCGATACCCTCCTGTTCTTTAAATGTTCATAAAATTCAATGATCTCTTAGATTATATATATATATACAGTTGTGTAAAAGAATTTTTCCAGAATAATGTCATCTTCAATAGCTATGAAGGGTTTTAATTGTCACTTTTGAACTACAAATTGTCAACAATTCAAGGCAAAAGGCACAGAGCAATTAATGACAAGACCTCCCTGCTTTCTCAATCTTTATAATATTGTACATACAGTTGGTTGAGATAAAGATACAAATGCATCCAAAAAGGAATATTGGTAAACGTCTTGTCTAAAATTATGTTTACAGATTGCTCAAAGTGCCAGTTTGATATTCAAAATTTTAAGTGAAAACCTACTGGAGACTGCTTAAATCACAATGATACCGACAATGGCTAGACCTCCCTAATTAGGCTAATATCTCAATCTTTGAAATATTCTGCATACATTTAGTTAACATAACGATACATATGACACCAAAAGGAATCTGGGTAAACTTTGTATCTTCAGTTTAAATTTCAAAATATAAAGTGAAAAACTACCGGAAAGACCAGTGGTCTCCAGAAGGTTTTCACTATAAATTTTGAATATCTAACTGGCAGTTTGAGCACTCCATAATATAAGAAGACGAAAAAGATACATAAATTCCTTTTGATGTCATCTATATCTATACTATTAAACGAGAAGACCTCATTTTTGGTGTCGCTTCTCTTCTTTCCAGAATAAATTAATCAACACGCCTCTGTGTCCTATAGGTACAGTGCATAGTCGCATTTGTCATCCATTCATATGATTATTCAGATTGAGTTATTTTAGGAGAAAAACGAGAAAAAAGGCATCCGGATATTGTCCCGTCATTGTACGAAATTTTAAGTCAGATTAGACTTCCGGTTTGCGTTTTTCTGTATACTTTGAACATACATATACTACGAATAAAGTGTATTTTTAGAATTTTATCTGCTATCATTTTCAAGATTACTATCCAGGGCGGTCACAGAGTTTATTAAATAGAGAGGGTCTGTATAGTATATCAATGATCACCATGGATCGATTAGTAAACTTAGAATTGAAAGTAAATATACGCTTTATTTATATAGTAATGAATGTTCATAATATACAGATAAGCGCTAAAATCATTCATGTGAACTTTTGATACTTTTTCTGAAATTCTCCAGTCATTAAATCTTTTACAAAATTCATTGATTGCATAAAAAAAAAGAAGATGTGGTATGATTGCCATGTTAAGACAACTCTCCACAAGAGACCAAAATGACACAGATATTAACAACTATAGGTCACCGTACGGCCTTCAACAAAGAGCAAAGCCCATACTGCATACTCAGCTTCAAAAGGTCCGAAATGACAATGTAAAACAATGCAAACGAGAAAACTAGCGGCCTTATTTATGTACAAAAAATGAACGAAAAACAAATATGTAACACATAAACAAACGACAACCACTGAATTACAGGCTCCTTACTTAAATAAATGTTCATAACATACTAAATGTATGTTCATATTGAAATTGATAGAAAACCAAAAATTGGGAACTTTGGAAATAAAGGTGGAGGGTAAAAAAACATTTTCCTGTCCCCAATAACCTATGACTTATGATACTTTTGCTGAAATTCTCCAGTCATTCTGTATTTTACAAAATTCTTCCAACAACACTTTACATACTTTAAACTACGCTCTGAATGCCCGCGATTTCGCGGGTGTGTTCTAGTATAATTTATATATATAAACTAATTGTATGCATAATATTATGATGATTGAGAGCTAGACAACGCCATGTGCTCTGTCACCTGATTTTTTTATTTGAAAAGTGACAATTTAAGCCCTCATTTCATATCAAAATTAACATTTTCAGGGAAATCATTTTACTAGTATCTTTATTTATACAAAGTCTACAACAGTATTAAATTTTGTGGATATTTGAATACCAGAGGATTCACTGTTTAATTTTTCAGCGGTCTCCGGTCTCTCACTATAAATTTTGATTATCAAACTGGCACTTTGAGTTCTCCATAAACTCAAGGATTTGTATACAAATCCTTGATAAACTTAGAAAACGAAAAGGTTATCCCAAGGATTTGATGTAATTTGAAAATGTTTTATGAACTAATTGTATGCATAATATTATGATTATTGAGAGATCACAAAGAACTAGTTATGGGCATGTGCCTCCTGGATATAGCTTGATATTTCGAATATATCTTTTCTTTTTTTCTTTCATAAGTTGTTTCTATTTCTATTTCTAAATCTTAATAGAGGGCTGTTTCTTTTTGTTTCTGAAATATCAAGTGTCCATTCGTGATGATGTTCTTTTGATAAAAATATATAGGTCACAAAAAGAAATATCGATTTACATATAAGGGTTTATGTATTCTTGTAAACAAGAAATTTCTTTTCATGTTCTTTTATTTCAATTGTTATCTGCATGATAAAAACATGAGGACTAAAAACGCCAATTCCGTAGTTATGAACTGACCACTAAGTATAAATTCCTACCTTATGTGCAACCAAGTGCATTATTGATGATTACGGTTAATTGAATTTTACATATTTACATAAGTTTTCATAAACTACAATAATATATTTATAATTGTATAAATTGTTTAAAGATGTGACCTGGGACATGTGGGATATGTTATACATGTATCTACCCGTTTATTTCTATTTTGTATATATGTCACCATTATAGGTACATCAAATCTGATAACGGTCGCTATGGTCAGTTTTAGGAAAATATTGAGTATAGTTATCATTTCCGTTTTGTTTGTCAAATGTACACTACCTGTATGAAACTTGGAATAAAGCAGTTAACCGATGTTCAAGTTTCAGAAATCGATTAAAAAGACATTTCCAAGCACTGAGACATGTGAGAGAATCGAATGAACTTCTTTTGGAGCTTAACCATGACACGTCGACCGCGTAACACTTGAGTCAACATTTACTTCCTGTTATCTGAAGTGATTTTGGTTCACAACTGTTCCAAACTATATTTATAGTAACTTAATAAAATATTACTTATAATGCCATTTTCATCGTCTTCCTAATCGCCAACACACGTCATTATCATTACATTATCTTTACATTCTTTTCATTCTTAATCAAAATATACTACAAACTTTATAATTGGGATTTAAGTATAAAGAATGTGCATGGGTTTAACATGTTTGTAAGAGCTCTTCCCCTCCTTAACTGGAACCGGTTTAACAACACAACAAATGAACAAAGTGTAAAAACAAGTCGTTGTCGGTTTTGAGAGCCTATCATATTTGTTTTTCTGTTTAGAATTAAAGTCCTTTATAGCTGACAATATGGAATAACTTTTTATAGGTGAAGGAAACGGTGGCCCATCATTGTTCACACCAATTTCATTTGACCTGTGGTGGATAGCTGTCTCATTGGCAATTATACCATATCTCTTATTTTTATATCAACTCAAAAGATCGATACAAGGAACATACACAATTAAAATACAAACAGAAGACACAAAGCACCGAAATAGTAGTTACTGAAAGCCTGGTTGAAATCCAAATACAATTACTCAAGATCTCCAAGACTAAATAATCAATTAGTTCTCGTCCGGATTTAGTGTTAACACATAAACAGTCTATAAAACCCATTATCTGTACGTGTGTGCAATGCAAAAACATAAGTAAACATTTTCGACATGATGAAGTTTAATGAGTTCTCATATTTGTACATATATAACATAATATTTGGTTTTATTTTGTCAAAAATGAATTCCTTATTAATTCTTTAAAAAATAATATTTAAGATTTTACTACTTTATCTAATTGGTAATCTTCAAGAAGAATTCTATTCTTTCTAAATACGCAGGTCTTATATGTATATGCATCACCTTACAAATCTAATATCCTGTTTTTAAAAGCACTTTACAGGTAGAACCAAACTTCCTTAAGTTTCCAAATTTTTGCATTCATCAGGTTTTGTTATTTTGTTGTTTTTGTTTTGTGACACACAACAGTATACAAAACTCCATAAAACAACTAAAGACAGAGCACCTCGAATATTACTATTATTTTAAATTAAATTTAAAACAATTTGAAAGACAATAAGGTTTCAATTAATTGCTAAAATAATAAAATTGTTACTGTTAATATTTTTACCCAAACCTTTAATCATATATTGTATCATTTTTTTCTATTTTCTATTAAACCTTCATGAATAATACCAAATGACTTACATTTAAATCATATTAATTTCCTGAGCTAACGTATAAAAAAGTGGAACTCATACTTTTTTGACAATTTTACCTATTATGTCGGTTTTGTTCTTGCATCGTTGTAAATACATGGTATTTGATGCGACTGTTATACAATGAGATTTTAAGCACTATAAAGCCAGGTTCAATCCCCCATTTCCTCCATTTGAAAATGCCTTTTCCAAGTCAGAAATATGACATTTGTTGTTTTAATATTCGTTTGATGTGGTTTATCATTTGATTTTGGACTTTCCATTTCGAAATTTCCTCGGAGTTCAGTATTTTTGTTAATTTACTTTTGTCTTATCTAACAAATACGTACCTTCCTCAGAAATTAAGCAAGCCCATAAAAGATTTGGATAGTTTTTGAGTTGAATGCTGATATGTTTTAGCTTTGTAAAGTTACGAAAATACTAAACTCCGATGAAAATTCATAAATGAAAGTCTCTTATCAGATAATAAGATTGGATGGGAAATAACCGAATGGATGAGATCTCTACATGTTGATTTATATTTATAAATGATGTTCTTGTACAGATAACA
This sequence comes from Mytilus edulis, assembly GCA_019925275.1. NCBI lineage: Eukaryota > Metazoa > Mollusca > Bivalvia > Mytilida > Mytilidae > Mytilus > Mytilus edulis. The sequence continues at coordinate 90,616,481 of CM034357.1, read as the reverse complement.
TTTAGTGAACGTTTTAAACCAAAGTGTAATAATGTTTAAGTCCTACAGAGATTTTTTCCGTTTAAATCAAATACGTTGTTACATACACGAGCGAATTGAATAAATTGAGATATCTATAAAGACCATAATGTGCTGACACGGGAACGTCAACATCTAAAAATGGATAATTAACAAAAGAAAATTAAAAATCATCACTTGTATCATACCTTTTGGTATTAAGCTTCCTGTTTAAAATACAGATATAAATAAATGAATTGTAACTCATAACAATACAGAAACAAGTCTGCAAGAAGTGATACACAGTAAGTCCCAATGTATGTTTCGATAACTTTTTATCTTCATAAAAAATATTAATTTTTTAATTTTTATTTATACGACTTTGTGCTAAATACAGACCATATCATGTTGAATATAGTTTTTCTAACTTTTCCATATAAGGCCATCTCTTTCATGGCAGGAAAAATTCATTAAATAATGTTTTCTTACCCTGGGAATTTTTTTTTTATTTCCTTACAGTAAATTATAAGAGCTATGTTGTTATATTTTAGTTCAAGATTATATTCCAAAGGTTTTTTTATGCTCACATTATTGATTTATGTTTTGTTTTGTTATTCTTTATATTTAGGAAAAAAGATGTCCAAAGCTGTTAGTTCTATTATCTATTTAGAAATCAGCATGATCTCTACTACAGTTTGGCTAAATTACAAGTATATATAGATATAGATATCGTTTTAAGTTTACAACTATTGTTCTGTCCCAATTAATTTATAGACATGCTCTTATATATTTTACACAACATTTTACAAAATTTATATTGCATTTTCAAGCAGAAATAATCTAAGATGGATTCTGAAGAAAAGGCAAACATTCAACAAGATAGTGTTGATGCTGGTTCTCCAGATGAGGGTGTTAATGTTCAAGTAGTTGGGCGAAGCAGTGTGGATAGTCCAACAACAGGAATCAAGCTAGGAAATAGCGTCAAGGTTGCATATGACGAAAATTATGCTGCTGGTCAGAGAGAAAACAATGGGAATGGTGATTCTGCGATAAAACTTTCTTCTACTGTGAAAGATTCAGAAACTGAAAAAGAAAGTAAGAAATCAAACGCTACTGCAAAATCAAATTCAGGTTAGTAAAGTTTCTTTTTGAACTATACTGCTATCAGTTATTGTATATTGTAGTTACTAGTTTTACAAATAGTCATAAGATGAACGTATGTTTTGTGGCTATCAGTTATGATAAACCGAAATGTTCATTATCTGGTTGTTTTGCTCTCACAGTATAGTCAATGTCATGTAATGGAATTCTTTGCAACTGTAATGTTAATAATGCAGTTGCAGATTCTGGCTATGAAATATTAGACATTGCATAATTTTAAACTACTAAAGAGCTGGCTGTGACACCTTAGCTCTTAGATCCTTATGATTTCTACTATTAAGCAATGAAGTTATTTCATAGTTAAAAAGGGTAATGATAAATGGTTTCATAATACGTTAATTTCTTGGAAATGGCATTCTTTCACTCTGTAAACGGTGTATGTTCGTATTGGCTAACACAAAGTGTACTAAATGTATGATGTATATAAAAGACAGAAGTTTTCAAGATGATAATTTCTTTTGTATACTAGTCTATACTTCAATTCCTTTCATCTGAACATGATATTGCTGTTTTTTTCATGTTTCGCTTTTTATTGCCTCCTTGGCATTTTTTATCGCTTTTCATATTAACTAAACAAAGCGTTCTGAATGTCATATTAGAAAAACCCAAACTTGAGAACACTAATTTTAGGCAAGAAAGTAAAAAAGTCCTGTTTATGACGAAATGTTAATTAAACAAATGTTTCATGTTCTTCTGTTGATAGACTTTTTTTTACAGATGCAACTACAAGTCTGAACATCAAGCAAGCGATAAGTATTAATATAAAAAGAAAAATGCCAAAACAAGTGGACGCCATCATGCAGTTAGTATGTGCGTGTTTAAATTTCAATACATTTATAACACTGGAATTGAAAAATGAGGACTTCAAAACTGTGGAAACTAAACATTTTGATGAATGGTATGACCGACTAGAGAAAAAAATGAAGTTGCATTTTGATGATACCCCAGCAGATCTAATAAAACTTGATAAGTCCAGCCATTGTAACTCGGAGTATATTTTGTTGCAGATATGTCCAGCAAAGTTTGTGTGCTCTTTGGATACGTATTTATACTTTCCATCAGTCTCTTCAGTTGACCAAGTGAAAAACGAGAAGGCTATTGGCATCTTAACTCAGAAGAAACATTTTGGTGAGCTTCCCTCTAGTCATGATAAATCATTTATCTACAAACGAACCGTTGAAGGTCTAAGGAGAGAAGATGTAGATGTCCAGTTTAAGGAAGTAACTTCGAAAAACATTCCAAGAGCCATAGCTGATATGGTGTCAAAATATATTTCTGCATTCGCTAACCATAAGGGTGGATGTATTTACTTTGGAATAGAGGATAAACAAGCATTAGTTGTCGGCGTAGATTTGTCCAATACTGATGAAGAGGATATAGGTAACTTTCAATTACGTGCAAAAAACAAAATTATAAGTATATTAAAGTTTCAATTCAAAATAGAAGTCAAATAAGATATATCCAACACTAATGAATAAATTAAGTAGTTATAAAGGACTTTAAACATGTTAAAAGAGAATTTCATATGTAAAATGAGATTGTCTATTACTGAAGTAAAACAACTTTCAAAGTTTTTCGATCAATTTAGAGATTTGTGAGCAGTTGATTTCATCAAATATAAGCATTTGATGCCATCACAAATATTTTAGTACGGGAACGGTAGCAAGGGAGAATCCTTCGAACTGTGACACCGACCCAATGATTGTATACACTTATAAAATGTACCTAGATGATAATTGCGTGCTGCATCCACAAGTCGTTTTTGAACATCTATGGGTTGGTTTTTTTTTGGGGGGGGGGGGGGGGGTAATCTTATGTTCATGCTTGAAGATATTGATTTTCTATATGGTATATATTTTATCATGACAAAACATACATCATGTACATCTAGTTCTAATTTTGTTCTGGTCTGATATAGCCGTATATATATATTTATATTGAAACTATCATAGTATTTGAAATGCCATATTTCAAAGTGACGATAACAATGAGATCACTGTTCCCCATTCTTATTTTTTTCATACCGATTTCTAACGGCAACAGGACAAATCAAGACTCGAAACAAACATTATATGTATCAAATCACATCAGTTTTCCCTGTAGTTGAAAACACCTTTCTTACATTGCTTTGCTGAAGTCTGTACGTTGACCTTTAATTATTAATTTCTACTTGCATCCAGTAGACGGGATCAGTTATAAAGCAAAATAAAACTAATCGATATCTATGGGGTTCAAAAATGGTTGTGTTAAAATGTTAAGATGACATGCAAATATAATCACTGTCGTATATTATGACAAAAACCGTACATTTCATATATGTTTCAGTTAACTCGCTGGAAGAACGAATTAAAAAAATGCAGTGGATACACAGCCCATTGTCAATGAAGAAAGGTAAACATTGGGATATTCGTTTTGCACAGATTGCCGAGAAGCAAGCAGATTTGAAGGTTAGTTGTTTGGGGTTTAAACTGTATGGTAAATATTTATGCATCTTATAACAGTTATCATAAACATTGATGGTACCATATAAGCAGCTAAAAATATAAATCTAAATTTTCATTTAAAATGATATAATGCGAAATTAATGGGATATTTGATTACTAAATATTCCCAAGGGTACTAACTTACTGCCCAACTGCGATGCTGAAATTTATTTACAAAAGAAAAGAATAATTGGTCTACAGGGCTCACGCTACCAGGCGACTTGGGCGAAGAAGTCGCCCTCCCGACCGTCACTTCGCTTTCCCCGACCCCCAAAAGCGAAAACAAGTCGCCCTGTTCTTGACGAAAGTCGCTTTCAGTCGCTTCCGTCATCGGACATTTTCAATTTTTACCAAGTTGATGAAACATTAATATTTTACTGATAATTAAAGAAATTCAGACATAAACTATTCATTATCTTTAGAAAAGAGGTTGAAGCATTGTCTTCGCAGTGTGTATCAGGTTATTTGATAAAAATACAACTTTTTATCACTTCGTGCATTTTCGCAAATTCCGGTGCTTGTTACTCGAAAACGTACATCAACCTAAATTTCGGCGGCAAAATAAGTTTGTTACTTCATTTAAACGTGATAAAAGTTGCCTCCAGTAAATGTTTAATCCATTTATTGCATTAAAACCGTCATGTTCCTTTCCAAATAACTTGTCAAACATCGTTTATTTTTGTAAATTTTCTTGCATTTGTCCGCCATTGACCGATTTCTAAACTACGGATCTGAACCGGACCAGCTATGACCGAAATCCGTACTTTTACAATAATTACTACGGACGCACGGATGGAACAGCTGACAGAAGAATATTGATCCCAAAGGGAAAAATTACGCATCCCACACGCATTAAGAGACTTTTAGTTACATCTAATTGATTGGTGTATATAATTCCCTATATTTTTTATGAATGTTTCAAGCTATTGATTAAAGTTGCTTAACTCTGAGACTATTATACTAATATCAATATATTATGGCCCAGCTTAATAACTTTTATAAATTTTTTTATGAGAAACACTGAATTTCATACACAACATAATTTTTAATTAAATTGTAATTGATATAATTTCTTTACATTTTTTAAAATAATTTTTTTTTTTTAGTGCTAGATATTTAGTTGGTAGTTTCTCACAAGAACCTTAGTAAAACTTAAACAACTTTTAATTTCAAATGTTACTTTAATTGTAATTTTTTACTCATATGAATTGAACAACATAAAAAGAACATTATTTACATATGGCCCTTTATACTATTGTAAAATCCAAACATTGTAGCGCACCCGCGCGAATGAGCACTTCTCTTTCAAATCTCACCACTTCTCCCTATCAGTTTCAAAAAGAGAAGTCACTTCTCCCTATAATTCTGAAGTAGTGTGAGCCCTGGTCTATGAAGGAATATGAATCAGCAATGTGTCAAAATGTAGACAATTAATGAATCAAGCATTTGGTGATCAAAGGAAATATCAAAATCAATTACATATATAGTTGAGCATTGGAATTTTCAAATCACTCAAATAGATGATATTAAAATTACTTGTTTGGGTCATATCCATGACTGTTAACGATAAAAGAATGTGACAACATGGATACCAAACAAGGCAAAGTAAAACCACAATGATGCAAGGTCAAATTTTACGACCTGCAACGTGAATTAAACAACTTCTATTCTGTATACCTGTATGACTGATTCATAAAATATTTGTATAACTACCTTCCAAGGATTTACCTTCTTCATTTTCGTTAAAGTGTGAATACAACACGACAAAGAGTCTTTGAAAAGAGGAATATTCAAAAACAGCATTGGATCCTTTAACTTTAATTGAATTCAATTTTTTCAATTCTCTTGAACTCAGACCGTTTGGGGGTTTATGAAAATATAACAAATATTTGTTTTTATATTACAGCAATATATTAGTATTTGTAGCTTTTATAATTGAGCGTGATTGTATTGCTAATCATCAAGTTACATATTTATGCGTATCGATGATCTAATGTAATACAATTTTTTAACATCAGGTTTTGCCTTCTTGGGTCAAAAGTTGAGTTGTAGTTTAAAATATTTCAAATTGTTTTATTTCAGGATAAGCTGTTGAAAGTCATAGTTGTATCAGTTGCTGAAATACCTGGTGGTGTGTTCACAGCTGTTCCAGAGTCTTATTATGCAGATAATAATGGAAATGTATTACCATATTTGGATTTAACTAAATGGAAACAAGAATTGATAAACTCATACAAAGGTATTATTTTCTTTCTTTCTTTTTATCTTTTTTTTCGGGGGAGGGGGGGTACTATGGTATTGCAATTATGTTCACGACTTCTGATTTTTGAAGAAGATATTGCCAACACAACACACAGGTTTACGATTATCACCCAGAATTTGTAGATTGATATGTTATATCCGTGTCTCCATGAAAGAAAGATATATTTTCGCGTTATTATTTCGAAACACTCTAGAGCATTCTGTATCATGTATGCTGATATGTATTATGAATGCTAATGCATGATAAGCAGAAGACGCTTTTTTTTGGTATAGCTTTAAGTGTTTCAGATATCAGACAACTATCGATTTCCGTTCATATATTTTTGTCTTTTGACTTTTATACAATACATGATATTTGAAAATCATATCATTAAATAACTGAAGATATTGTCAAATAGTTATTTCATCTTCAGAATTCCATTTTGAAATATTTTAAATTGAAATATTATCTCCTTGCAATAGACACTACATTTATCATATTTTTCGTTCAGAATTCCCAGCCACAAAAGCAGATTTACAAGAAACAAACGAGAAATTAGACTCGATTCAGAAAGAAAAAGCAGGCAACACTAATATATGGCTTTCTAAAAAAGACACTGTGATTCGAAAGGGTATTATTTTATTTCAAATATTTATGTTTATTACAGTATTTAATTAGCTATAGACGCACTTAACTTATGAGTATTTGATTTTGTTTTATATTTTTATTTTACTGAAACGTCTGATCTTTCCCATATATATATATTTAACTGAATAGCTGAGCATTTGTAAAAATATTTTTATGAGGACAAATTCGATAGGGTATATGTTAAATATTATCTATATTTAAAAAGAAAATAGTAAATGTTTAATTCAATACATTTGAAAGCATTGTACAATATGTTTACATTTGTATTTGTTTTTCTTTTTATCTACAGAAAACAATATAACAGACTGGATGCTCGTACGAAATCCTATTCATACTGAAAAAAATTACAATTCACTATCCGAGTTTATGACAAGCAAGAAGTGTGTTGTTCTGAAAGGTAATCTATGATAAATAGGTTAAATATGTTTGCCTATATTATACGTGCACTATCTTAATATAACGGCTCTAAAGAATTTCAAACTGGTTTATTGTCAACTGATTTACTTTGAGAAATTTTGACTTGGATGGATAGTTGTCTAATTGGCATTCATGCCACAAATACTTTTAAGTATCAAATAACATTTTCTCTGTATGTCAATCGTTTAGATACGAGTGTTTTGTAAAATTATTAGGAATGCATTAGCACTCAATTAGTTAAGCATACAAAAAAGTGTCATTTGAAAAGGATGTGATTTTGGCGAATCATACATGCATGGCTTCAATGAATATTTCATTGAGCAACAAATCTGAGGACTTTACTTGTATTGGATACATAAGCATCACAAAATTAAAAACATACAACATTGCTTGCTCATTTGCATGTTCTGCAAAAGAATTTAATTAGATTGACAAAAATCTGTCTGCAAAGAAAGGGGGTCTTCAGAAATACTGAAACTGTTTACTCGTAGTTGTATTAACTAAATGTGGATTAAAAATTGTTTTGGGGCTTTAATTAGCTTTCACTTAAATCGATAACTCTTAATTTGTACTTTCCTTTTAATTTGACCTGTTGATACAATTTGTACTGCACTTTTGTTATTCAACGTTTATGTAATTAGGGTTTTGTCTCCTCTCTCTATTTTAGCTAACTATGTTTTAGTTGTTAAATCCTTCTGTTGTTGCGATCAGTGAAGGTGGTTAATAATTTGTGTTAATTGTGAGATGGTCTATTGTTCGTCTATATACCTGCTTTGATAAGTATCACTATACATTTTCACTTCTGTTCTGTGAACTATGAATAAATGTATAAACTCAAAGGTGGGGGTCCAATATTTTGAGGGGTTCACATTTTTTCCTAAATTTTTTGAAAAGTTTCAATAAGAAATGCAGAGTACTGCGCAATAGATTTTAAAAATCTTTGACCACATTTATTTTGTGTCAAAAACCTTAATTAAGTCAAAAATTGGATCACAATCCAAATTCAGAGAGTATCAAGCTTGAATATTGTGTCCAAACTTGCCCCCAACTGTTCAGGGTTTGACCTGTGGGTTCGTATCAGGCTGCATTCAGCGAAGCATTTTACTACAAATTACTTATCTTCACAACTTAGTCCATGTCAATAATCTCCTTTGACCTTACTTCAACATCCTGCAGATATGTTGTTTTGCTGAGGTCATTTTTCTTTGTATGTGCTTTTTCTATATGCCAACTAAATGCCAATTTTTAACCGGATTTTTGTGACAAAAATGTCGGTTATTGATTTGGGGATGTACGGCTGGCGGGCGGGCGGGCGGCAATCAAATGTTGTCCGTGCATTAACTCATGAACCGTTCAACCAAAGCTTTTAAATTTTAATATGTTATTACTGACAACAATACGGAGGTCAAGTTCAATAATGGCGATTTTGACTTATACCGTTCAGGAGTTATGGTTCTTGAAAGATTGAAAAATGGAGTTTTCAGTCGTGTCCGTGCATTTACTCATGAACTGTTCTACCAAAGCTTCCCAAATTTTAATATGTTGTTACTGATGACAGAATGGAGGTCAAGTTCAATAATGAGGATTTTGACTTTTACCGTTCAGGAGTTATGGTTCTTGAAAGATTGAAAAATGGAGTTTCCAGTCATGTCCGTGCATTTATGCATGAAATGTTCTACCAAAGCTTCCGAAATTTTAATATGCTGTTACTGATGACAAAATGGAGGTCAAGTTCAATAATGACGATTTTGACTTTTACCGTTCAGGAGTTATGGTTCTTGAAAGATTGAAAAATGGTGTTTCCCGTCGTGTCCGTGCATTTTCTCATGAACCGTTCAACCAAAGCTTTTGAAATTTTAATATGTTGTTACTGATGACAAAATAGAGGTCAAGTTCCATAATGACGATTTTGACTTTTACTGTTCAGGAGTTATGGTTCTTGGAAGATCGTAAAATGGCGTTTCCATTCACGTTGTTGCATTTACTCATGAACCATTCAATCTAAGCTTTTCAAATATTATTATTTCAAAATGTTGATACTGATGACAAAATGGAGGTCAAATTTGATATTGATGATTTTCACTTTCACCATTCATCAGTAATGGTTCTTGTGATATTGCCAGGACACAAATAAATGTAAATAAATCCGGTTTGCTGTCGTTGTGACAGCCTCTTGTTGTTATTCCACCGCAAAAATTTGTTTGTTTGATCTTATAATGGTATGATGTCGTCGTCTGTGTCGTCCGACGTTTTTCTGCATTCAGGATAATAACTGTGTATAAGAATTTCTTTTGCTCTGACATTGTACGACAATGTAAAATACCACAAGTTTAAGGTTTGGTTTCATTTTTGGGTAAATGGTGTCAACAGTTTAGGGATCAAGGGCCCAGAAAGGGTAAAAAACAAGCATTTTTGTAGTTTCTTGACAATAAATTGTGAGTAAGTGTATGGATCTCTATGAGATTGTACAACAAATTTCAAAATACAAAAGGAAGGCTTGGATTGAGTTTGGGGGTTATTGCCCCATTCATGCAGGATTTAGGGGCCATAAAAGGGCCAAAAACAAGCATTTTCTAGTTTTCAGACAATGACTTGTGTTTTAGTGTATGGATCTCTCCCAAATTTTACTATGGGTTGCACTTTGTAAATACAGCAGTTTCTCAAAAACATGTCTCTTTTGGGGAGAACTTGAATATTCATAGAAAATTAATTTTGTTAACATACTGGTTCCCAGTTATGCTCTCTGTGTTCCATCTCACAGAGACATAACTTGGGAATGTTACCAGTAAATTTACATGTGCATATTGTTTACATTGAAATCTGTGGTAACCTTTCATTCGAGGTAGGAAAATTAGTGTTAGTTTAAACTCTGAGAAGTTCAGGGCATATAAACGTTGAAAATATGCCACACAGCCCTTTATTTTGACCTTTGAAAAAAATGGTGGTGCATATGAACTTTCCATTCTAGGATAAGATTTTTTTCAAAACTTCATAGTAAAAGTGGTACAGTTTTAGCCGTAAAAGGAGTTCCTATGGGAAATTGCATTGTCAATATTTACAGAACTGTAACCTATAAGCTTCCATACTACAAAAGAAAGGCTGGTATTGAATGTTGGGGTAATTGCTCCAATTTGGGGGGGGGGTCAAAAAATTTTGGGGTTTCCATTTTTTAACCGGATTTTTGTGACAAAAATATAGTTATTGATTTGGGGATGTACGGCGGGCGGGCGGGCGGTTCGGCAATCAAAGGTTGTCCGTGCATTAACTCATGAACCGTTCAACCAAAGTTTCTAAAGTTTTAATATGTTATAACTGACAACTATACGAAGGTCAAGTTGAATAATGGCGATTTTGACTTTTACCGTTCAGGAGTTATGGTTCTTGAAAGATTGAAAAATGGAGTTTCCAGTCGTGTCCGTGCATTTACGCATGAACTGTTCTATCAAAGCTTCCCAAATTTTAATATGTTGTTACTGATGACGGAATGGAGGTCAAGTTCAATAATGACAATTTTGACTTATACCGTTCAGGAGTTATGGTTCTTGAAAGATTGAAAAATGGAGTTTCCAGTCGTGTCCGTGCATTTACGCATGAACTGTTCTACCAAAGCTTCCGAAATTTTAATATGCTGTTACTGATGACAAAATGGAGGTCAAATTCAATAATGACGATTTTGACTTTTACCGTTCAGGAGTTATGGTTCTTGAAAGATTGAAAAATGGTGTTTCCCGTCGTGTCCGTGCATTTTCTCATGAACCAATTAACCAAAGCTTTTGAAATTTTAATATGTTGTTACTGATGACAAAATAGAGGTCAAGTTCAATAATGACGATTTTGACTTTTACCGTTCAGGAGTTATGGTTCTTGAAAGATCGTAAAATGGCGTTTCCATTCACGTTGTTGCATTTACTCATGAACCATTCAATCTAAGGCAGCAACCATTTGATTTTCTGGGGGGGGCTATGGTTTTTTTTGGAAAAAAAAGTTTGTTTCCAGTTTTTGGAGAAAAAAATAATTTGTCTTTGATTCTGAGAAAAAAAAATTGTTTGTTTCACCCTCAGCTGCCACTATATGTAATGCTAAAATTGAAAGAAAAAAATTGTTTTCGACTTGTCGCGAAAAAAATAGATTGTTTTTCGCCAGAGGCGAAAAAAAAAGTTTGTACAGAAAAAAAAACCATAGCCCCCCCCAGAAAATCAAATGGTTGCTGCCTAAGCTCTTCAAATTTTAATATGTTGATACTGATGACAAAATGGAGGTCAAATTTGATATTGACGATTTTCACTTTCACCATTCATCAGTAATGGTTCTTGTGATATTGCTAGGACACAAGTAAATGTTAATAAATCCGGTTTGTTGTCGTTGTGACAGCCTCTTGTTTATGGGGTTGAATTTTGATTTCACAGTTTTTCAAATTTTTTAAATTTCAAATTCTTGAAAAGTTTAAAGAAGAAATCTTTAATTGCACAGTATTGCCGAATAGATTTGTAAGACATTTTGTATGTGTCAATAACCTATATTATTTCAAAAATGTGATCACAATCCAAATTTAGACAGTATCAAGCTTCAATATTGTGTCCCAATTTGCCCCAACTGTTCATGGTTCAACCATTGCAGTCACATCAGGCTCCGCTCAGCGAAACATTTTGTTTTCCTTTGTTGACATATTGGATTGTTTTTATTGTGATTTATATTTAACACAATCTTGACTGTTGTACCCCTATTGTTTTTTTCATCTTTGTACCTTTTATGTCTGTTTGTTTAGTTCACACACTGTTCTACATATAACGGAATGTATGCGCCTATCATAAGTGAGAGGTTTAGATGGCTTCCAATCCGGATTATCCACTATCTTCTAAATACGGAAATGTCAGAAGTATGACAGTTGATTTTCATTCGTTTGACAAATGTTTGATGTGTCTTGGCTTTCTAATTGCATTTTGTTTTTAATTAGTTTTTTTTTGTTATTTAGATTTTTTTTTTAGGGATGGGGTTTGATTTTTTTTCATATCTTTTTTTTGCTTTGTCAATTTCGTACATGTACTCGTGGTAGGTCTGTTTGTTATTCTGTATAAATTCCAACTATATTTCTATAACAAAATGATGAAGAGAACTCTTTAAAAAAGCTAATATTGTACATTAATAAGTAAATAAATAAAATTATTGTTATACTTGGATTTACTGAACCTAGGTAACTGTCCAGTTTCAAATTGTTCAGTTTAGTAACAACATTCGTTTTGTGTCAGGACCTATGCTGTGTCAAATAATTGGTGGTAATCACATTCCAGATTTAGAGCCATATTAAGCTTAGATGTAGTGCCCATACTTGCGGTTGTATAAAGCTGTGCCTCCGCAGACTATTTTATTGAAATACACTATGATTCAATATTCAAAATAGTAATGAATCAATCTGTAAAAGACGGTATGTAAATCAAAGTTATTTGTTCAGTGTATGTTTACTTGTTTTTGATCCAATGGCTTTTTGATTGAGTTTAGCCATTTCAATTGATATTTGGTAGCGTGTCTTTTTGTGTTGTAATGTTTCACTACAAGTTGCTGATGGCATCCGACTTTTAATCACATCCTTTGTATTCGTCTTTTTATCAAGTAAACAGGTTCGATCACTATCAGATAAAGTATATTATCATAATACTCTTTTTTTTTTTGGCAATCAGGTATGGTTGGAACTGGCAAGACAGAGCTAGCGCTTAAATATTGTTATCATGTTTCCAAGAAAAAGGATACTAGCACTTGGATTTTCAAATGCACAGACAAGTTCTCACTTGAACAATCAATGCGAGAAATTTGTCATGATTGTCTTTCTATTCATGAAGTTCCTAAAAATCGAGATGAGGAGGATCAAAACAAAGTTATAGAAAAGTTAGCTGAGGTTATAGTAACAAATATTAGGAATGGAAGGCAAGATATTAACCATATATTTTTGTTTGACGATGTCAAAGAAATGACCCGATTCAATGTTGAAGGCTTCCTTCACAAATGTTTGTGTACATACAACATTAAATGTATTGTCACAACCGTACTTGCCTTTGAACCAGAAGGTGATATAAGGATAATTGACATTACAGGTTTTACAGATGATGAAGCGTTAGATTTTTTACGAGAAGGAAAGAAACTGAATGTATCTGAAAAAGAAAACGCTAACCAACTTGCTAAAAAGTTTAGCTGCAATCCGAAAGGATTACATATTGCACGAACCTATATGAAACATTTAAGATTAACAATTGGTGGTTTTATTGAGCGACTAAAATTACCATCGGACATTCTTAAAATTGAAGAAAGTCGTGTCATAGCGAGAACTATAAGCAATCGGTTGGGTTTGTCGTTGATCACCATATTACATGAAATCCATCAACAATATCAAGAGGAAAATCAACTGGGAGTATTTGAAATGCTATTGATGCTACAATATCTGCATGTTGAAAAGATTCCAGTAACAATTTTCTCTAATATCAACACTGAGGGCTCCAGAATGGGTGCTGATGATCTACTGCATGTGGTTGATAATTGTTCATTTGGAATAGTTGAAGGACAAGATGATGGCATGTATGATTACCGTTTATTGAGTACACATGACCTCGTTGTTTCGGCTTTGGCAATTTATTGTGAACGCGAAGATGTAAACATTTCGTTAAAGAAAGAACTCGATGAAAAATTACTTGGATCGTTATTTCTATTGATGGATAAAGATAATGAAAGCGAAAATAGTTTTAAACATCATACTTTACTATTACCACATGCACGAGCTGTCATTGATCATCTCAATAAGAAAACCCCAAATGTTACCTCCAATGTGTGTCTTCAGAACACAGAACTCATTGTTAAGATGATATACATGAATGATATTGTGGGATTTATATCGAGTTACAGTGAAACATGCACTTTTTCGCATTTATATTTTGAGCAGGCCAAATGTTTCTTGTTTCAAATGCTTAACTTAGATGTAGAAAAGTTCAATGCTGAGATAAATGCATCGTGTGAAAGTTTAACTGATATTGAAAGTATGACAAAAGTTGCAATGCAATGTGCATTACTAATATGTAAAGCGATTTTGAATTTTGTTCAAAATAAAGATCAAATGCAGGTACTACAGAAGGTTGCTAAAGAATATTTGCTAAATAAAAACCGCAATGCAGCTGATGTCGAATTATTAAAGTGCAAGCTTAGAAAAACAAATCTTGAAAGGAGAACAAAATTAACAGAAGATGAATACAAACAATTAATTAAAGAAGGTAATGCGATCCCAGAATATTTGTTAGGTGCATTTTTCTTGTATGAAATTGTCACATCGTTTCTTTATACATATGGCAGACTGATGTTTTATCTTCCAGGGAGTAGTAAACCTAAAGAGGCACGATCCTTCTGTTTGTATTTGTACATTGCACAATGTTTACACACATGTTTGTGTAACAATCAATATGGTTCAAATTTGGAAATGGAACAATGCAGTGAGTTTCCACTAGACAATGATACAAAAGATAGTTCGATACCTAAAGCTTTTCAAGACACCGCAAACCCTTATCGAAATCTAGACAATTTTGATATTTTGTCAACAATGCATATAGAGAGAAGTGTAATTCAGTCGACTATGGATCCAGCTCTTGAAATTACTGAACCAGACTATGATATTTTTCAAGCAAACCTCACCATTTGTGAAGATCGATTTAATGAAAGCAAAAATTACATAGAGTTTGGTATAGTTAAGCTCAGTACAGACAGAAATGACTTTAATAAAATGCTATGGTTAAAGCAGATAACCAGAGTTTTCAGGGTTCTTCTTACTAACAATACAAACTTACATTTGGAAGGTTTGAAGTTGGCTCAGAAACTTTCAAAAGAAATTCAAAAGATGGAAAACAGTATGGCATATCCAAGTTTACAGATTTCACTTGGAGAATTATATCTTGATCTTGGTGAAACAAGGTTCGCAGAATCCTGTTTTAGGGACCTAATTCCTAACTTTGAAGATACAAGCATAGAAAAATTGTATTTGAACAAATATCAGAGAAGATCGTGCATAAATTACATAAAATGCCGCATTGAAAACTACCAAGATAAACATAATCACTTAGAAACATTGGCAAAAATAACAGCGTATTCACGAGGACTGACTAATCATACTAGACAGTTGGAAAAAATGCAAAAACTAGAAATTAAGTTGAGTCAAAAACTTAAATCAACGTCAGAACAGGAATCTTTATGATATCAATATTGCTGTTTTTGAAAAGATAATGTGATTTCTATTCTTAAAAAAAATAAAGGTTTTACAAATTTGATGATCTCAAACATAAGAATGTTCAATAAAGCAAGTGCCTTATTATTAAAAGGTATTTGATATTTAATAGATCTGTGATATAGTTTTAATGCAAGATAGAAAGATTCAGAGCTACAAAAATTAATTTTATATTGAATTGCACATTTTTATACGACCGCAAAAATTGAAAATTTTTTGGAGGATATTGGTATCACATTGGCGTCGTCTGCGTTGTCGTCGTCGTCCGAATACTTTTAGTTTTCGCACTCTAACTTTAGTAAAAGTGAATAGAAATCTATGAAATTTTAACACAAGGTATATGACCACAAAAAGAAGGTTGGGGTTGATTTTGGGAGTTTTAGTTCAAACAGTTTAGGAATTAGGGGCCAAAAAAGGGCCCAAATGAGCATTATTCTTGGTTTTCGCACAATAACTTTAGTTTAGGTAAATAGAAATCAATGAAATTTAAACACAAGG
The DNA here is from genome assembly GCA_019925275.1 of Mytilus edulis. Classification (NCBI taxonomy): domain Eukaryota; kingdom Metazoa; phylum Mollusca; class Bivalvia; order Mytilida; family Mytilidae; genus Mytilus; species Mytilus edulis. Next base: position 90,600,784 of record CM034357.1, on the reverse strand, counting down.
TTTATGACAACAAAAGGAAGGTTGGGATTGATTTTGGGAGTTAAGGTCTGAACAGTTTAGGAATTAGGGGCCAAAAAGGGGCCAAAGTAAGCATTACTCTTGATTTTCGCACCATAACTTTAGAATAAGTAATGAGAAATCTATGAAATTTTAACACAAGGTATATGACCACAAAAGGATTGATTTTGGGAGTTTTGGTCCCATCATTTTAGGAATGAGGGGCCAAAAAGGGCCTAAATAAGCATTTTCTTGGTTTTCGCACTATAACTTTAGTTTAAGTAAATAGAAATCTTTGAAATTTTGACACAAGGTTTATGACCACAAAAGGAAGATTGGGATTGATTTTGGGAGTTTTAGTTCAAAAAGTTTAGGAATTAGGGGCCAAAAAAGGGCCCAAATGAGCATTATTCTTGGTTTTCGCACAATAACTTTAGTATAAGTTAATAGAAATCAATGAAATTTTAACACAAGGTTTATGACAACAAAAGGAAGGTTGGGATTGATTTTGGGAGTTAAGGTCTGAACAGTTTAGGAATTAGGGGCCAAAAAGGGGCCCAAGTAAGCATTATTCTTGGTTTTCGCAACATAACTTTAGTATAAGTAAATAGAAATCTATGAAATTTAAACACAAGGTATATAACCACTAAAGGAAGGTTGTGTTTGATTTTGGGAGTTTGGTTCCAACAGTTTAGGAATAAGGGGCCCAAAGGGTCCAAAATTGAACCTTGTTTGATTTCATCAAAAATTGAATAATTGGGGTTCTTTGATATGCCGAATCTAACTGTGTATGTAGATTCTTAATTTTTTGTTCCCGTTTTCAAATTGGTCTACATTAAGGTCCAAAGGGTCCAAAATTAAACTTAGTTTGATTTTAACAAAAATTGAATCCTTGGGGTTCTTTGATATGCTGAATCAAAAAATGTACTTAGATTTTTGATTATTGGCCCAGTTTTCAAGTTGGTCCAAATCGGGGTGCAAAATTAAACTTTGTTTGATTTCATCAAAAATTGAATAATTGGGGTTCTTTGATATGCCGAATCTAACTGTGTATGTAGATTCTTAATTTTTAGTCCCGTTTTCAAATTGGTCTACATTAAAGTCCAAAGGGTTCAAAATTAAGCTAAGTTTGATTTTAACAAAAATTGAATTCTTGGGCTTTTTTTATATGCTGAATCTTAACATGTACTTAGATTTTTGATTATAGGCCAAGTTTTCAAGTTGGTTCAAATCAGGATCCAAAATTATCATATTAAGTATTGTGCAATAGCAAGAAATTTTCAATTGCACAGTATTCAGCAAAAGCAAGAAATCTTCAATTGCACAGTATTGTGCAATAGCAAGAAATTTTCAATTGCACAGTACTTTCCAATAGCAAGAAATCTTCAATTGCACAGTATTGTGCAATAGCAAATATTTTCAATTGCACAGTATTGTGCAATAGCAAGAAATATCTAATTGCACAATATTGTGCAATAGCAAGAAATTTTCAATTTATTGGAGTTATCTTTCTTTGTCCAGAATAGTAGTTGAATCAACCTAAATCATTGTTTTATACAATATATTATACAATGTATATTCACTTTTACTACCAACTGATAAATTAAAACAATCTTTACCATTCAGTGATAACAAGCAAGCACCTTTTGTTACATTTTAATATTTTATGATATATTTAAATGAGTAGTTATTGTTGCAAACTTCATTAGAAATTTGAATTGAGATGAGTTTTAAAAAAAGGGAAGAATAAGGGGCCAAAAAGGGGCCAAATAAGCATTTTCTTGGTTTTCGCACTATAACTTTAGTTTAAGTAAATAGAAATCAATGAAATTTTTACACAAGGTTTATGACCACAAAAGGAAGGTTGGGATTGATTTTGGGAGTTTTAGTTCAAACAGTTTAGGAATTAGGGGCCAAAAAAGGGCCCAAATGAGCATTATTCTTGGTTTTCGCAAAATAACTTTAGTAAAAGTGAATAGAAATCTATGAAATTTTAACACAAGGTATATGACCACAAAAGAAAGGTTGGGATTGATTTTGTGAGTTTTGGTCCAATCATTTTAGGTATTAGGGGCCAAAAAGGATCCAGATAAGCATTTTCTTGGTTTTCGTACTATAACTTTAGTTTAAGTAGATAGAAATCTATGAAATTTTGACACAAGGTTTATGACCACAAAAGGAAGGTTGGGGTTGATTTTGGGAGTTTTAGTTCAAACAGTTTAGGAATTAGGGGCCAAAAAAGGGCCCAAATGAGCATTATTCTTGTTTTTTCGCACAATAACTAGTTTAGGTAAATAGAAATCAATGAAATTTAAACACAAGGTTTATGACAACATAAGGAAGGTTGGGATTGATTTTGGGAGTTAAGGTCTGAACAGTTTAGGAATAAGGGGCCAAAAAGGGGCCAAAGTAAGCATTACTCTTGATTTTCGCACCATAACTTTAGAATAAGTAATGAAAAATCTATGAAATTTTAACACAAAGTATATGCCCACAAAAGGATTGATTTTGGGAGTTTTGGTCCCATCATTTTAGGATTTAGGCCCAAATAAGCATTTTCTTGGTTTTCGCACTATAACTTTAGTTTAAGTAAATAGAAATCTTTGAAATTTTGACACAAGGTGTATGACCACAAAAGGAAGATTGGGATTGATTTTGGGAGTTTTAGTTCAAACAGTTTAGGAATTAGGGGCCAAAAAAGGGCCCAAATGAGCATAATTCTTGGTTTTCGCACAACAACTTTAGTATAAGTTAATAGAAATCAATGAAATTTTAACACAAGGTTTATGACAACAAAAGGAAGGTTGGAATTGATTTTGGGAGTTAAGGTCTGAACAGTTTAGGAATTAGGGGCCAAAAAGGGGCCAAAGTAAGCATTATTCTTGGTTTTCGCAACATAACTTTAGTATAAGTAAATAGAAATCTATGAAATTTAAACACAAGGTTTATAACCACTAAAGGAAGGTTGTGTTTGATTTTGGGAGTTTGGTTCCAACAGTTTAGGAATAAGGGGCCCAAAGGGTCCAAAATTGAACCTTGTTTGATTTCATCAAAAATTGAATAATTGGGGTTCTTTGATATGCCGAATCTAACTGTGTATGTAGATTCTTAATTTTTTGTTCCCGTTTTCAAATTGGTCTACATTAAGGTCCAAAGGGTCCAAAATTAAACTTAGTTTGATTTTAACAAAAATTGAATCCTTGGGGTTCTTTGATATGCTGAATCAAAAAATGTACTTAGATTTTTGATTATTGGCCCAGTTTTCAAGTTGGTCCAAATCGGGGTGCAAAATTAAACTTTGTTTGATTTCATCAAAAATTGAATAATTGGGGTTCTTTGATATGCCGAATCTAATTGTGTATGTAGATTCTTAATTTTTAGTCCCGTTTTCAAATTGGTCTACATTAAAGTCCAAAGGGTCCAAAATTAAGCTAAGTTTGATTTTAACAAAAATTGAATTCTTGGGCTTTTTTGATATGCTGAATCTTAACATGTACTTAGATTTTTGATTATAGGCCAAGTTTTCAAGTTGGTTCAAATCAGGATCCAAAATTATCATATTAAGTATTGTGCAATAGCAAGAAATTTTCAATTGCACAGTATTCAGCAAAAGCAAGAAATCTTCAATTGCACAGTATTGTGCAATAGCAAGAAATTTTCAATTGCACAGTACTTTCCAATAGCAAGAAATCTTCAATTGCACAGTATTGTGCAATAGCAAATATTTTCAATTGCACAGTATTGCGCAATAGCAAGAAATATCTAATTGCACAATATTGTGCAATAGCAAGAAATTTTCAATTTATTGGAGTTATCTTTCTTTGTCCAGAATAGTAGTTGAATCAACCTAAATCATTGTTTTATACAATATATTATACAATGTATATTCACTTTTACTACCAACTGATAAATTAAAACAATCTTTACCATTCAGTGATAACAAGCAAGCACCTTTTGTTACATTTTAATATTTTATGATATATTTAAATGAGTAGTTATTGTTGCAAACTTCATTAGAAATTTGAATAGAGATCAGTTTTAAAAAAAGGGAAGAATTAGGGGCCAAAAAGGGGCCAAATAAGCATTTTCTTGGTTTTCGCACTATAACTTTAGTTTAAGTAAATAGAAATCTATGAAATTTTTACACAAGGTTTATGACCACAAAAGGAAGGTTGGGATTTATTTTGGGAGTTTTAGTTCAAACAGTTTAGGAATTAGGGGCCAAAAAAGGGCCCAAATGAGCATTATTCTTGGTTTTCGCAAAATAACTTTAGTATAAGTAAATAGAAATCAATTAAATTTTAACACAAGGTTTATGACACAAAAGGAAGGTTGGGATTGATTTTGGGAGTTAAAGGTCTGAACATTTAGGAATTAGGGGCCAAAAAGGGGCCAAAGTAAGCATTACTCTTGGTTTTCGCACCATAACTTTAGTATAAGTAAATAGAAATCTATGAAATTTAAACACAAGGTTTATGGCCACTAAAGGAAGGTTGGGTTTGATTTTGGAAGTTTTGGTCCCAACAGTTTAGGAATAAGGGGCCCAAAGGGTCCAAAATTGAACCTTGTTTGATTTCATCAAAAATTGAATAATTGGGGTTCTTTGATATGCGAATCTAATTGTGTATGTAGATTCTTAATTTTTAGTCCTGTTTTCTAATTGGTCTACTTTAAAGTCCAAAGGGTCCAAATTAAACTAAGTTTGATTTTAACAAAAATTGAATTTTTGGGCTTTTTGATATGCTGAATCAAAAACATGTACTTAGATTTTTGATTATGAGCCCAGTTTTCAAGTTGTTCAAATCAGGATCCAAATTATCATAGTAAGTATTGTCAATAGCAAGAAATTTTCAATTGCACAGTATTTAGCAATAGCAAGAAATCTTCAATTGTGCAATAGCAAGAAATTTTCAATTGCACAGTATTGTGCAATAGCAAGAAATCTTCAATTGCACAGTATTGTGCAATAGCAAATATTTGTAATTGCACAGTATTGCGAAATAGCAAGAAATATCTAATTGCACAATATTGTGCAATAGCAAGAAATTTTCAATTGATCTTTCTTTGTCCAGAATAGAAGTTGAATAAACTTAAATCATTGTTTTATACAATATACAATGTATATTAACTTTTACTACCAACTGATAAATTGAAACAATCTTTACCATTCAGTGATAACAAGCACCTTTTGTTACATTTTAATATTTTATGATATATTTAAATGAGTAGTTATTGTTGCAAACTCCATTAGAAATTTGAATTGAGATCAGTTTTGGAAAAAGGGAAAGGGGGATGTAAAAAAAATGGGGAGGTTAAATTTTTCTCATTTCAGATTTCATAAATAAAAAGAAAATTTCTTCAAACATTTTTTTAAGAGGATTAATATTCAACAGCATAGTGAATTGCTCAAAGGCAAAAGAAAATATTTTAAGTTCATTAGACCACATTCATTCTGTGTCCGAAACCTATGCTGTCTCAACGTTTTGATCACAATCCGTATTTAGAGCTGAATCCAGCTTGAATGTTGTGTCCATACTTGCCCCAACCGTTCAGGGTTCAACCTCTGCGGTCGTATAAAGCTGCGCCCTGCGGAGCATCTGGTTTTAAAAGCTACCAGTCAACAATTGAAATCAAATACATTCATTATCACTGAACTAGTATATATTTGTTTAGGGGCCAGCTGAGGGACGCCTCCGGGTGCGGGAATTTCTCGCTACATTGAAGACCTGTTGGTGACCCTCTGCTGTTGTTTTTTATTTGGTCGGATTGTTGTCTCTTTGACACATTCCCCATTTTCATTCTCAATTTTATGTCATGTGTCCAAGACCTAAAAAGCAGGCAAAAGAATTGAAGAGAACTTTTTACATGTTATATCATCACTAAAGAGACATTATTATCGAAAAAGCAAAATAATAATGTCACTTCCAATCTGCATGCAGAAATTTTACAGTAGAAATGTTAAATATTTGCCAGTTAAAAAACTATTGCAAAAAGTGAAATAACAAAGCTCCTAGGAAAATTCAAAACGGAGAGTCCTTTATCAAATGGCAAAAATTAAAAGCTCACACAAGTCAAACAAATTGGAAACAACTCTCTTATTCCTGAATTGATACAGGCATTTCCTTATGTAGAATATGTAAATCAAAACCTGGTTTTAGAACTAGCAAAGGAATCTATATAAAAAATAATAATACACAAACTGAGCTAATTTAAGCAGTAAAGGCCTCAATTGTATCTTTTCAATCGTGAATTCAGTGATCAATTTAATGTGACTTGTTTTAAACACATAGTATAGCAATGCTAGTTATGTATTGCAGTAAATCATTCTTAAAAGATGTCGTATCAAAAGCATATGATGGGAGGTCTTGCATTAAAAAAATGAATCAGATACATGTGACTTGTTGACAGGAACATAATCTACGTTGTTGTAAACTGTAATGTAAATGAAAACCCCGATTGTCGATAAATAAGATTACATTTTCTAATCATGAGGGTATCCAATATTTTTTTAAACAACCTGGAAATTTCCTTTCAAAAATTAAAAGGTGAATTCATATATATCTGAATGTAGTCCAAACTAAAAATTGAAACTTGTCACATCCATTAATTTAATTTGACAAGTTGATATGATGTTTTTTATTTTAAATCAGACTCTGAGCAGTTTCTTTATTATTATAAGCCTGACTTCATACCGGAACTTCTTAGGATGAAAGATAGGAAGTTAGCAATATCCTTTAACTTTACGTTCCGCTATTAAGATGATATTCTCTCACTAAATAATACAAAAAATTGGTGGGTATGTTGAACGAGTCTATCCCATCGAACTATAGATAAAGGATACTACAGATAGATTTAAGTCTGTCTCATATCTTGACTTACATCAGGAAATTGACAATGCGGATCGGTTGAAAACAAAACTTTACGACAAAAGAGATGATTTTAGCTCTCAAATTGTTGACTTTCCATTTGTATGAAGCAACATTCCAGCTGCGCCTGCATACGGAGTATATATCTCCCAATTGATACGATATTCCCGTGCTTGCATTTCCTATCATGATTTTCTTGATAGAGGGTTGTTGCTCACAAGGAAGCTATTAAATCAAGAGTTCCACACCGTAAAGTTGAAATCATCCATTCGGAAATTTTACGGACGCCATCACGAGTTGGTTGACCGTTATGGAATAACCGTTTCACAGATGATATCGGAAATGCCCTGCCCTTTTCGCGAATGTGACCTGCCGAATTAGACTATTTACTTTATTTGTAATAACATAAGCAACACGACGGTTGCCACATTTGGGTCTGCTTACCCTTCAGGAGCACCTGATATCACCCCAGTTTTTAGTGGGGTTGTTGTTGCCATTTCTTTAGTTTTCTATGTTGTGTCTTCTGTACTATTGTTCGTCTGTTAGTCTTTTTCAGTTTTAGCCATGGCGTTGTTAGTTTATTTTCAATCTATGAGTTTGACTCTTCCTCTGGTATCTTTCGTCCCTCTCTTGTAGTTGAAGGCATTGCAATATTTCACTTCTATCGTCTTCTTCTAAAATTACTAACGCCCATAGACTACCCAACTCTATACAAATAAGACTAATAAAAACCAAACTAAAGTTCAAATTGAATACCTACAAGACTGTGCCATGTGCTTATAGGCGAGTGTAATATTTGAAAAAGACGTCTAGTTAAGGACTTTAATGCACCCACCTAACACACGGCTAATTTCTTTTTTAAATGAAAGAATAATGATTTAACTTTGATTTTTGCCCGGTCGTCACAAAATCGTACGGTGCAGTTTTTGTAAAATTGACGTTTATTTCAGAAATTAGTTGAAAATCATAAAATTACGACATGTTTTTCAAGCAAAAGAAATTAGTCGTATCTCTTCTTTTAGACAGAATAATTAAGTGAATTAGATTCTTAAAATAATGAAAAACAATTATTACAACTATAACTCCGCATGCTTTTGCATTCCTTCTAAATATTCGACATTTTGTACGAAAATTTTCATAATCCTGACTTTTTCGGATCTACAATTAAATGTTTTATTAAATGCTTTTGCACTCTATCCATTTTAGAACACACCAAATCACTCATCAGTTATCGTTTTTTCATTCAAGATCAAGACTTTATTTCAACATTTCTTAAAATCACGAATTTCTGTAATTTTATGATGTTGGGTAAATCACTATAGTTTCCGGAATCCTTTATCTATTTCGTTATCGTTTTTTTATTGAATATATTAGTCGATTTCCGTGTACTTAATAGTGCTATTAGAGTACGATAAATCATATTTAAACGGTTCTATTTCTATCTTGAACTTCAGTGTAGCTTAAATAGATATAAAATCGTCCGAAATTAAGATCAAATCAAAGTAAAACATAGTTTTTGAGTTCTGTAGAATTCTAAATAAGGAATCGTATCGGAAAATTGTAGAAAAATCTTCCGAGTCGTGTCAAATTTTCACAGTCCAGTTCACCCTTCCTATGATAAAGAGCAAAAACTATCTATTGATTGACACAGATGCATAGTCTGTCATGTATTTACTACATAGAAACTATGTAGTTAAACACTTAAATGAAGATACAGTTGTATTGCCGCAGTGGGAAAACGAAAAGATGAAGTTTACAGAAGACTGGTCGATGAATATGAAAAAAATGAAAACATCCCATTTGAAAATACAAAATATCATAAAAGTTGCAATGAATATTTCAAAAGTAAGCACAACCTATCATCTTCTGTTTTGTCTGTACAAAGACTTTGTACTGCATGTACCAATTCTACCGACCAGTCTCTTCTCATATATCAGCGAGGGCAATAGATCTACAACTCATTCTGATTTGTCTGTTTGTATATTTTGCAAACGTATAAAGCCTATAAGCAAGTTACACAACTTCATAAGATATCCTCTGAGTAGCAAACTCAAGCTGTATTGAGTGTTAAAATACATATATCTCCTACGATATATAAAAAAAAAGATGTGGTATCATTGCCAATGAGACAACTATCCACAAAAGACCAACATGACACAAACATTAACAACTATAGGTCACTGTACGACCTTCAACAATGAGCAAAGCCCATACCGCATAATCAGCTATAAAAGGCCCCGATAAGAAAATGTAAAACAATTCAAACGAGAAAACTAACGGCCTTATTTATGTAAAAAAAAAGAACGAAAAACAAATATGTAACACATAAACAAACGACAACCACTGAATTACAGGCTCCTGACTTGGGACAGGCACATACATAAAGAATGTGGCGGGGTTAAACATGTTAGCGGGATCCAAACCCTCCCCCTAACCTGGGACAGTGGTATAACAGTACAACATAAGAACGAACTATAAAAATCAGTTGAAAAAAGCTTAACTCATCAGATGGACAAAAATACAAGTGGACGTAATGATCTGATTTACAAAATAACTCATGATAATTTTACTATTAAATCTTTATACCATCGAACTTGCATCGCTAAATATTTGCTACAAAATTTGAAGTCAGAAAGTAAAGAGCTATTTTATTCTGAACATAAAACAGCTTTTACTAACATTTCGACGATTAAAGATGACGTGCCTGTACACAAGGAAGTATTCTGGTTAACAACTTTAATTACTTGATCAGTTAACCGGGCTTAATTGATGCCCGAGGATCGCCGCCGAGAAAACTACATAACATATTATCAGCTTCAACAAATACTAAAAATACATGTATATGGTCAATTTATAGTTACAATGTACATGTATACAGCCTCAACAAGGCCAAGGTACATCCAATATTATATACAGCAGCTCTATAATTTTGTCTTATTCTTTTTAACTCTTTTTCATTTAGATTTATCATTACAAATGCACCGTATTTATGGACACACCTTTGATAACTATTAACAAGTTTGACTGATCAACAGATTAGAAAAATTGAAAATGAGGCATACATTCTACATGGCATTATTTTTCTTCTGGGGGTCCAAATTTTATCCAAGACAATGTCGACCTAACTTCAGAAACAATAAAAGTTCTCCGTATGACTTTATTTGGTTAAAAGGCAACATCGGTCCGGTATGATGTTATCCAACTTTCTACAAGATTTGATCTGTTCACGCAGGGGGGGGGGGGGTTGAGATTGCAAAATCATGTTTAACCCCGCCGCAATTTTGCGCCTGTTCCAATTCAGGAGCCTCTGGCCTTTCTTATTTTTGTATGATTTTTTGTTTTAATTTCTTGAGTATATTTCGAAGCTTAGTAAAACGTCCATTGTCATTTCAAACTAGTACATTTTTGTTTAGGGGCCAGCTGAAGAACGCCTCCGGGTTTGGGAGTTTCTTGCTGCATTGATGACCCATTGGTGATCTTCGGCCGTTGCCTGCTTTTTGAACGGGTTGTTGTCTCTTTGACAAATCCCTCATGTCCATTTCCAATTTTAATTCAATCTGTATATAGTAGATCTTGTGTCCGCTTTGAGCAAAACCACTGCTGTACTGCTATATGTCAATGCCAAGGAAGTTGTCTTTGTATGGATATTTTGATCGATATGAATGATTAGATAACAAGTTAAAATGAAGCTATAATATTCCGATATCGCAATATTCCGACACCTAAATGGTCCTACATCCCATTGGTCCGACGTTTCGATCATTTAGGTTATACGCTAACGGGATTTTAACATAAGAAAGACAAATAAAAGGTTTATATTAGGATAACCTTGTCCTCCGTTTGAAGCGGTGAAACAAGATATAAAAAAAGTATTACGTAGTGCCAAAGTAGCCGAAGGTCATCACTAGCGTAATTTTAAAAAAACTCCTTTGTCAAGTGTTGTTTGATTAATAAGATATCTCAAGATACACGGCGGCCGACTAAAATAAAATCATACACAGTGTGACGTACAATGAGTGGTCATTTTTTCCTTGTGATGTTTTATATTAAAATTGTCAGTTTGTTGATATAAATATACTAGTAGCACTTTACTCATTTTAGTATTAATGTTAGTTAGTACTCTTATCATATCTGATTTAGTGATGTAAGTGAAATTGCGGTATGATCCAGACTCAACATATTGCACTACAATAATAACAAAAAATCAGCCCTATAGTTGTCTGATCTTGAAGCGGTTCGTAGGCTTTCAAACTAACAGGAGACCGTACGCTTCCTCAATTTTAATGTACAGCTCATCATGGGACTTTCTAAACATTTAAAAATACGTGATATGTTAAATTTGTCCTTGCTTCAAATATCTTGTTTCGGATTATTTATATCAAATTTGCAGATATATGTTTGTAAATATGTGCAATCAAATGATACGGAGGTATTATAAGATTTAGATAATACTAGGGCAACTACAGATACATTTGTGTGACTTAATGGTTGATTTTCAAAGACTCCGAGAGAAAACGTTACGTAAAATGCGTTACCGTTAAAATCAACCAAAATTAATTAACACTATGATAGAAATATATTTTCCCAACAGTAATACAGCATTCCTATAAAATTGTTTCATTTTTGCATTTGTTTTGACTCGATTTTTCTACTGGAAGTATCCGTGAATTGAAATTGCACCCATGACCTTTGACCTCGATTTAAAAAAAAATGCACCATAATTTCTTTTGACGACCGGGATATTTAGAAAGTATACATTCTTAGCTTTTCAGTGATATATAATTTAGCCGTGTGTTAGGTAGGTGCATTAAAAATGTAAATTTGGCTCTCATATCACTCGCCTATTATTTTAATTCACATTATGATACATAATACCATGTCAACAAATTTTGGTCAGTAATTTATAAATACTACTAAAATTAAAAAAATAAATATAACATCAAATAAAATCACATAAGCAAAATAACAAAAATTAACTGGGAAATACTTCTTATCGAGTCGGCCTAGTCGTGCTGAATGGTTATATCCTACGAAGCGCAGGAATACAAATAACGGTCTATGAGCAGACAACTGGAAGAAACTAATTTCAATCTAAAACTGTTCCTTCAAACGGTTGAAATTACATTTAAAATAAATCAAGGCTGCAGTAATAAAGCGATGTTCAAACCTTGTAAATCGATTAAGACGTCAAATGAGGGCTACAAACAAACATTGAGGGTATCCAACTCACTCCAATAGGAGTGAGACCGAGTGCGTCGAAGATCTCTAAATCATTAAGTCACAGCAAGTACAAATTTTGTGCAAAATAGTGACAATAGGCTGGAAGCAAAAATGTTTATCCTATAACACTGCTATATGTATTGTATATATATACAGAGTCAAGCTCTATGGCCCATGTTTTGTTAGGTAGTGTGTCTCATTCTGTAGCATGGTGTTACTTACACAAATTATTTGTCAGCGGAAGATACTTACTCAACGTGTTGAAGCGTAATACGGCCGAATCAAAGTAAGTCACATCCAGTTCGAAAGAGTCGGAAGCACAATTTGATTTGACAGATGTAGGTAATAAATCGATCATTCCAATGCAGAAAAAAAATCTGAATCATGAATTATATCTTTGGTGTTCTAAAACAGAATTATTTTTTTAATGTTTTAGGGAGGGTGTGAGGGAGGGGGCAGGTCTATAGACTTTTTTGGAATTTTGATGTTACATGGTTACTAAAGCTTCTACCCAACAAAGAAAGAAGTGGGTGAAAATTTGGTTCTTAATCGTTTTTAGCATGTACTAAATAAGCAATCTTGGATTAAATTTTGAACACAGTGTTTTTCAATATCTTTATTTTCACAAGCACTTTTATGTTTCACAGAAACGTTCACGTTAATACAAATAAGCACATCGTAACAGCTACCAAGTAAGTTTATCATGATGTTAAAACAATTATTCTTAGTCAATATACAATGTAATATCTTAGAACAAAACAAATAAAAACAATTGGATAATACAATTTTGTGTTTACGTTTTTTTGTCTGTCCAGTATCGTTAATTCTATACTTATAGATTATCGTTGATCATCTCAACGAGATTGAGTTTCTCGCTTGAGTCGGCACAACGAAAGTAAGAAAAGCAATCAAGTTGAGATGACCAATGATAATCTATTTACCACTATTTTAACTATGACGACGTTGTCAATTTCATTAGCAATTTCATTAGCAACGCCACGTACCGCCTTATATTCTAGCGATTATTTTTATATTACTCGACTCCACTGAGAAAGGAAATTATCAGTCAGCATGATCAAAGGAAAATTTTGTAAAATTGCGATAAAATCCGATACCTATCAAACTTGGAAGTTGATTGTTGAAATAATCTTCTTCTATGATTTTAAATGTTTTATTTGTTTCCTGAATGTCATCACTGTATCTTTCCCACGTATAAGGTCTGCAGCCTTTTCACCGATCATAATTGAAGGGGAATTCGTATTTCCAGATGTCACGTGCCGCATAACTGAAGCATCAGCAACTCTTAAGTTTGCAATTCTTTTCACCCTAAAGTGGCATTAATGAAAAACAGAAAACATATATTTAAAAGACATTTAAATACAAAATAAAAAAATACATTTTAAACAAGCAAAACAAATATAAAAAATATTCCAAAGCTAACTAGGAAGCGAGTCATTAACCCTCGGATGGGGCCACTTCGATACTTAATTGATAGGGTTGTCGCTGGGGTTCTGTTACACCACCCTTTACATATAACTTAGATCTTAAAAATGTGTATCTTTTCATAAATTACGTTGGTATAAATTGTAACCTTTCCCCATATTGGTTGGGTTCCATGTGTTGTGTTGGAAAAGTGGAATATTTAAGGTTAAGATTCTGTGTGTAATGTTTACTTACGGCGAGACTTTTTGCTATGAAAAAAATGACGGCTTTTCATATACAAGTGATTGGAACTTTATCGACCTAATCATATATTTCAGATAGTTTTCCCCACAGTTTCCCATATTTTCAAGCTGGATAATTATCACCTTGTATATAGGAAGTAGCGCCTATCCCCCCTCCCCCCAACATTAACCCTGGGACAGTGGTTTAACGGCACAACATTAAATCAATAAACACATTTAATGTATTGTTATATGCATTACTCAGAATGTCAAAGCATTCTATAGCTTGCTATGATGTATGGGTTTTGCTAATTTTTTATGACTATATACGGTGACAAATAGTTGCTGACATAAACGTTATATAATTATTGTAATTTATGGTGTCATTACATGTAAAGGTATAACGAACGAGGTGAGATATAAATGTTCCAGACCATATGAGTATTTGGACCGTATGGGTTTATTTTAGACAAACATTTATCAAAAAACTTTTATTGAGTATTACAAATTAATAGTATTATAATAATTAGATGAATAAAGTGAATAAGTTAACATTAAATCAAATAATTCTGAATTTAATTGTCTATTTAAATCTTATTTTGTCACTCTCGTTCCGGGTGACACTTGCTGCCACAAGGAACATCAGCTTTCTTACATTTACATGTTATGTTTATGTATGTTCCTTTGCTTGCTTTGCGATAGCATGCAATTTAATTCCTTCTGTTTTCCAGTGTGCAGTTTCAATTTTGCATGTCAAAAGTTCTCTATCACCCATAACATACCAAGTCAGAGTTCAATATGCCTAATTTACATGCTAGTCTGTACACACTTGCCTCCTTACCAATAATAACACCAACCTTACATCCCCCATGCTTTGCTCACAGTAACAAAGCTACCTTTTTCATGTGTTTTTTAATCTTTGCATTATTTTTCAACACTTTTTATGCCCCACCTACGATAGTTTGCCCCACCTACGATAATAGAGGGGCATTATGTTTTCTGGTGTGCCTCCGTTCGTGCGTTCGTTCGTCGTCTGTGCGTCCGTTCAGGTTAGGTTAAAGTTTTTGGTCAAGGTAGTTTCTGCTGAAGCTGAAGTCCAAGCAACTTGAAATTTAGTACACTTGTTGCTTAGGATATGATCTTTCTAATTTAAAAGCCAAATTAGACTTTTGACCCCAATTTCATGGTCCACTGAACATAGAAAATGAAAGGGGGAGTTTCAGGTTAAAGTTTTTGGTCAAGGAAGTTTTTGATCAAGCTGAAGTCCAATCAACTTGACACTTAGTACACTTGTTGCTTATGATATGATCTTTCTAATTTTAAAGCCAAATTAGACTTTGACCCCAATTTCATGGTTCACTAAACATAGAAAATGAGAGTGGGAGTTTCAGGTTAAAGTTTTTGGTCAAGGTAGTTTTTGATGAAATTGAAGTCCAATCAACTTGAAATTTAGTACATATGTTCTCTATAGTATAATCTTTCTAATTTTAATGCCAAATTAGATTATTATCCAATTTTTATAGTCCATGGAACATGGAAAAGGATAGTGCAAGTGGGACATCCGTGTACTTTGGGCACATTCTTGTTTTATTATATTTTCTCATCAAATTTGAACAGATTTCTTATAATTTCAGTCCAGTATCTTCCATATTCTGTCGTGATAATAATTATATACATGAAGAAGTCAAATCTTTGTTAAAAAATCAGTTATGGTAAATATTTTACTATCTGCAGCTGCATGAGCTGGTAAAGTTTATTAAGTGAAAGATAAAATTAACGGATATCTATTTGATTTCAATTTTCAACAAATAAAAAAAGATGTATTAACGATGAAGAAAATATTATTGGAAAATTCAAACTGTTCACTTTTTTTTGTTAATTTTTTTTTTGTTAAGGGACAGTCACTTACTAGTTGGTCTACAAAATTGGTTTAATATATTTACCATGATTATATATTTTTTTTTTTTTTACTTTTATGGGGCACAACATTTCAAGCCTGAAGTCTGTATTTACCAAAATATTCTTGGCTACCATCACGATTTGGTTATAAGCGTTATTTCACAAATGTTTATAGACATGTCGTACATTTCCACTGGTTTCAGACAAGGTATTGATCATATATGCACTGCATTGTTTTCCATTTGCTCAAAATTTGTCATAGATTTGGAAACAACACAAATCCGGTATAGATTAGGAAATTAAAAAACTTGCCATAGATTAGGATTTTAAAATATCTGCCATAGATTTGGGGTGGCATGACGTCACATTTGCCATAGATTAGGATCCGTCATAGATTTGGAACCCACCATGGATTTGAGTCCTACATACATAATACTGGAGAATAACTTTTAAATAGTTAAAACGGTACAATTGAAATTTTTATATTAATTCGAGATTTCAGTTATGTTGATTTGTAATATACATTTGTATAGATCTAACAAACTTGACAAAATTCTCATAATCTGCGTACGGTCCAAATACTCATATGGTCTGGAACATAAACACTATACGATAAGATCAGAGGAACAGCAATGTCATAAAAAAAACCAAGAAGGGAACAAAAATATGTCCCTTTTGTTGTACATTTTTGTATAGAGATTCCCATGTGAATCTTAGACATGAATAAATGGAAAAAACATCAACTGCTGTTTAAAAACCCTAGTTATTCATATAACATATGTGGCTGTTTTTCAGTTAATTCCCTAGGCATACCTTAGTTTTGAATCCACAACGGTGGTTGTATCATCTTTGCCGCCCATACGACATGTACATGACGGATGATATACCGTCACGGCATAGTGACGAATAAGACATTCCCAATAGGTGTCGCTGTCAAACTCTTCCTCATCACAAATGCCTGGAAAATCTACTCTATTCAAGGTTGCATCTAATTCCATAAACGCTTTTGACTTTGCAAGTTCCTGTGTTTTTCGTATTGCTTGAAAGAAAATTAGGAATTTAAATGTAGTTCTATAAATATTTTGATTTTATTTTATGTGCATTTAAACCACTTTGAATACTGTATGATTTTTTTAAATAAACTTGTCAACTGCTAAAAAATCTTTTAAATTTGATGCGAAGAAAATAGTCACGTTCGAAATAAACTAGAGCTTGAAATGATAGGCCCAATAAATAAATAGCATATATTTGTGGCGCTAATTGCTACAATTGATTTATATTTCGTTGTTGCTAGATATTTATTCTTCTTATTTCGCTAAATCTTTTTTGAATAGTATAACATAACTATGAACAACGACCTTTCACCTTCAATAAAAATATCTATATCATGGCGATGAATCAGGTAGTTAGGATCGATTACTGGATGAACAAATGGGTCTTTACTCTTCAGTTTTATTCTACCAGTACTCTTTGGATGCAACAAGATCTGAGTTATAGTAAACTCATTACTGAATGCCCTTGTCTGTGCCAGCTTTACTACCTACGATAATAATACAAGGATGTGTAAATAATCGAACAAAATATTTTCTTTAAGTAAATCAACAATATTTGAATGATGGTACTACCTTGATGCACACAGGATGACTGTTTATAGCTTATTAATTAAATGCTCTTTAGTATTATTCGGTACAGGAGAAGCTGATGAGCAAAAGAAGTATACCATTATTGAAGGTATAACATGCTCAAATTGACGTTTGATACCACATTACCGAAAGCACCGATTCGTATTTTCTGAGAGAGAGAAAAGGGGGCTAAAATTGAATACATGACCAGTATGTTTAAACATATACAAGTATTCGGTAAATTGGTGATGAGTGGTTGGTGTGAAAATGTATAACACGGTAAAGCATGCTAACATAAAGCTTGACATAGCAAGAAATCCTAGATTCTGAGTCAAATTGTGTCAAAAATTTCAATTGAAGAACAGACAGATGATCACACAAACGGACTGACAAACTGACGGAAGAATGGACAAACGGAATGCAATATACCGATGGAATTATTTTTAACGGTGATTCAGTGGGATTCGACCCATTTGTTTGTTTTGTTTTACTCAATCTGAGGGATATTGCACCTCTAGGTACTTTTTGTTTAATGTTTTTTTTTCTTCTTTTTTAAGTTATGGTTAATACTGCTCTTTAAATCAGTATTATTTGGTATGTAACTAATTGATTCAATACGTTTGTTTTCTTTTTCCTTTGCTTGTAGCTTCATTATAGGAATATCTCGTGTGATAAGATTCCAAATTAGAAAAGTATCCTCCAGAGACCAAATAACAGTAGAAGTGAGTCACATTTTACTATGTCACCATACTGTCTACAACAATGAGTATAAACCGATACCGCCTTGCAAGCTATATATTCATTCGACAAATAACACTCACAGAATCATTGTAATTAAGCGGCAAACCATTCTCTAGAAAGGTTTTATCTGATGCAATGCTGAAGAACATTAGTTGGTAGTCGGGATATAATGTCTGCGTGTGTTTCACTCTACTTTTATCAAATATTAGTGCTTCCATGCCAGAAAAAGAAAATATCCCTACAACAGGAAAGTCAAGGTAATATTATTATTTAAATCATTATTTTAGAGAAGCAATTCCGCTGTTTTTAACATTTTGACAAAATCCAATAGACAACTTTCGAGTTTGATGCATTTCCGTCAAAAACTCTGGTTTTAGTGAACGTCATTCGTGCGTTTAGAGGCATCGTCACTTCTGTTCCAATGTTGAGCAAGTGGTTAGAAAATATTGATGCTATATTGAACGAATTATTCGGCAAAATGAATTCTCATAATTGACAATCAGCACTGTCGTCCCTCGGGAATTGTGATTAAGTACCCACAGAACAAACATCATTTCTAGTTTATCCTGCACAATGACGACGTTAATAGCGCAGAGATACAGGCGATCTCAGCTATCTGGTAAATGACGTCATAAAGGCGTGCATAATTGACGAGTTTTCTCCGGTGACGGACAAACTCGAAAGTGGTCTATTGATTAAGATTGCCAGGAATCATGTACATGTAGTAACCACAATTATGACATAACAGAATACGACTCATAAACTGTGTTAACTTGTAATACGTAACGCTACGGGTGCCACTAATGGAGCATGAACAGTTTAACCTTCTTGAGCACCTTACTTCATAGCGATAGTTTGGTTGGGCTCATGTAGTTCCATATGTTGATCTTTAGATTTATTCTGTGTTATGTTTTGATAATTGTGTTTTACTTTAGATAGTTCGTCGTTGTCTAAATGTAAAACAAGAACCAATATTAGTTATAACGTAATAAATATTACCTCCTCTTGTTAGAGAATACTGTAACATGTTCCACCAACTCTGTGTAGACTTTACTGAAACACTCATATCTTTATTCGTGTTATATTTCATGAAAAACATAAGATGATCTTCCATATTTTCACCAACGGGTAAATCTGCTTGAACTTCTATCTAGAACAAAGTTCAGCATTCAACCATTAAACAATTGAGAAAACATGATTTCGTAGTTGCAATTTGTAAATCTTGGTTTAAAATGTTATTTCTTGAGATATAGGATAAATAAGGTATGCTTGATACCTGAAATTTCACAATGACAATTGCAAATATTTACGTTTACGACTTAAAGACATACAATAATATTCTTTTTTTGTCACTCGCAACAACAGAATTACCCTCTGGTATCGTTCTCGCGCCTCTCCCTCCATCACTTGCACAACATGTGCTTGTTTTACATTCACTCTACAAGAGCTTCTGTTGTGGGCGTTTTTTCATGAAATCCAAACGTCATCATCATTTAAATTGCTGCGTCATTGCAACTGACAGCAATACTATGCCATAGTTATAGTTCCCATTACATATTTTTTAATTGTTGTTAACAAAATGTAAGTGTTTGACACTTAAGCTTATTATGAAATAGGACCCTTACCGGATTTGACATGTTATCGATCATATGATTTATCTTTATAATTTTTGATTCATTTGTTATAATTTGTTCTGCTTCAATTCTTTTTACATGATTTTTTTAAGGAAGGTTCAATAACGAAAAACATGAATTTCGAAAGATGAAACTTTTAGTTTTGTATACAATTTTAAAAAGAATAAGTACTGACTTGCTTATAAGAATAGATAATATAGTGTAGCTGATTATTGCTATTGATTTAATTCTTTCCTACATACTTTATACTTCAGTATCAAGTTGATTTATATGTTTTAAAAAATCCACAAGGGTGACTGGGGAATATACATGTAAATATGGTCGTTACAGGTCCTCTTCTGACCGGCAGTAAAACCCTTGCCAAAGTAAGGCGTCCGTTTTTCTTTGTAGGATGTATCAAGTACGCAGACACGTCCTGTCGGAATGGGGTGTTTAATATGATGCATTGTGTAGAGAGAGTACAACGCTTCTACATTAAGAAATCTTGCAAAAACTCTTTGATGGATCCTTAGATGGCCTGTTGCAAGTGTTAATTTCTGTCCCTATCCAATATACCCGTCAAGGCTTAATCTATGTCCCTATCCAATATACCCGTCAAGGCATAATTTCTGTCCCTTTCCAATATACCCGTCAAGGAATAATTTCTTTCCCTATCCAATATACCCGCCAAGGCTTAATTTCTGTCCCTATCCAATATACCCGTCAAGGCTTGATTTTTGTCCCAATCCATGTACCCGCTTTTTCAAGTGACTGTCCAAATTTTACTTTCCTGCAACCCATTTGATCTCTTTTGTTGACCTACCTGTTGCATATATTGTTAATTTGTCCTCCCCTTGGGAGTACTAGAAATATTTGCCACTGGACGTTAAGTAACCAACAATCAGCCAATCATGAATACATGAAAACCGATGCAAATATTTATTAATGTAAATTTAGCACCTGCATATACATTTTACCATTGCGTTCATCTATGTATTATCTTTTTCACCTGTATGTAAATGGAACATCATGTTTTCTTCAAAAGATCTCTGGGTTACGTGTATGTAAATATTTTCCTGTGTTTCTCAAGGTGTTCTTTTGATCGTCTTTATATAAGTTTTACCTTTGTGTTTATCCATGTATTCTCTACGTCACCTGTGTGTAAATTTTACCTCGTGTTCTTCAAAGTGTTCTCTATGTCATCTATAAATCAATTTTACCTACTGTCCCTCCATCTTTGTATAGGTCACCTGTATTCCCCTGTGGGTTTCCCGAGCCACTTTAATATGTAAGTTTTCCTTCCATTCCTTGAAATTTCTATATTAGTTTACCTGTATCTTAATGTTACCTTGATTTTCAGCAGGTGCTCTCTATGTCCCTTGCATCTGAAGTTCACCTTGTGTCAACCAGGTGTTCTCAAAGTCCTATATGTTTTTTCAATGTGTTCCTTCATGTGTTCTCTAAGTCGGATATGTATATTTTACCTTGTATTACTTAATGTGTTCTCAAGGTCTAATATGTAAATTTTACCTTGTGTTCCTCCATATTTTCTTTTAGTCTTATATTTGTATTTTTACCTTGTGTTCCTCCAAGTGGTCTCTAGGTCCTATACCAGAAAGCATTAGAAGTTGTGGTGAGTTTACAGCACCCGCTGATAATATCACTTCTTTACGTGCCAACAATGTCATCTTTTGTCCGTTCTTGATCATTTCTATGCCGATTGCAGTTTTATTGTCTATCAATATCTAAAATTGTGTTTTTAAACGTAGTTAATTTTACTAAAAATTTCTTATGAGTTCATGTTATGACAACACTGGAGAAAAATTACAATGGAAGTTTCATTTTAGATGATTTTAGAAAGAAAAAAAACAAAAAAAAAAACACGGGGAAAATTTCCCGAGATTTTCATTCTACTAATGAACTCAAAATCGTTAACTTTTTTTCAGACTATTTTTAATCCTCGCATTTGCGAAGAAATCTACTTCCTTTTTTCCGGTCTTGTTTGCAGGAAACTTTGAATAAATTATATATTTATCAGCTCAGTAAAATATAGGATTGGAACTCAATATTAATTCATTTTTAATAATTGTTTGATATGAAAAATACGTTACCTGATGAAAGCGTTTATTTGTTTACATTAGATATGACGTCATAACTTAAATAACTTCACAACTAAATCCCTAACAACAGAACCAAAATCGGAAACGTTACGGTATTTCCGTTCCTTTTATTAACATGTTTGAATTAAAAATAATAATTCGTACAGACTTCGTCCCCATTCACAGGTAATGCCTGCCTCATATAAGTGAACAGGAAACCTGTATCAATATTAGCCTCCAATATCTTTCTACTTTACTAAAATATCGGATATGTTTTTACTACCATGTGCTGATAGCTATACTCTGCACAACTTCTAACAGGATAGAAAATCAGGTTTATATATTACTTTCAATATAAACTAGTTAATAGTAGTATCTGTAAAGTTTACATACCTTTGTAACGAAGGAGTGTGTACTGATATGTAGGTTTGATCTGTTTATAATCGGTCTAATATAGGCTGTAGAAGTGCTGAATCTCTCACCTCCAAAAATGTTTGCCTGGACATACGAAAAAACCTTCATAAATAAATAATACAGTAACTAATAATTGATAAATAAATAATAGTTGATAAAGTTTTATACTGATTTCTCAAGGAATTCATGCAATAGAACATAAATCGTTATAACTGAACATCTATATACCAAGAACATGACAGAGATGTAAAAAGAAATTGCGGGACTTTTTATGTGATGCATTTCAAATGTTCACGTCATATGCAAAGGTGTGAAGAACTTATATAGAATCATATTACCAATCATGTCCTCTCCGTTTTGGTCTACAACTTTGTAACCGAGTTCCTCTGCTGCCCGTTGATAAATGTTGGACAGAGGTGTTACCTTGATTTCGGTTATTGGAAGATATCCACCAGTTGAATGGTAAGCTGAAATTTTTAAATATGCTGACTTTACTAAGATAATATTTCCATTCTTACTAGAATTGAACACCTAATTTAGGTCATAGCTTCAAATTAAGTCATTGCATGACCTTCGCTGTGAGTCAGTGAAGTTATAGTCTATCAAAACTAGAACTTACTGTTTATTTCGATGCTACACTAAACTTCAACCTTCGATCATTCAAATGATAATAATGATTGACAGGTTGATCAAGTTGATCAAGTTCAAATATTGACATCGTTCATGCTTACAATTAGTCAATTACACGCATTTTTCGAAATGAGTTATTAACAATTTTGATGAACAAAGAAAAAGATGGAAATTTCTTAACAAAAGTATGGTGATACTTACTAGAATTAGTCAGTTGCTTAATTTTAATATCTTCTATTTTCATGAAGTATGGAAGAACATCTGTATAACTCCATCCATCGGCACCCTCTGTCTCCCATTGATCATAGTCATGGCGACTTCCTCTTATATAAACCATGTGATTAATACTGCTAGTTCCACCTAATACTCGGCCACGTGGCCAGTAACTCCTCTGGAAAATAAAACAGAATGTAATGAAGTAAGCAGCTGCAAATGACGTAATAGGTATCTAAATATTTTTAACTTATCCACATTTGATATAGACAAATTTCTGACTAAACGATTAGACTGTGAGATGACTACGACGACTACGACGACAATGATTAAGATATTGGTTGCTGATAGTGCTGCTGCTAATGGCGATGACGAAAAAGAGGTGGAGGAGGACGATAACGAGGAAAAATACGATGATTGTGATGATGATGATTATTACTATTTACCTGTTCTTTCATCGCTTTACATGATGCCTTTTGAGGAACAGTATAATATGACCAGTCAATATCTGTCTTCTGAAGAAGAGATGTTGCCAACGGAACTTTTATGTAGTCATGGTCAAGTTCAGAACCTCCTGCCTCAAGCAATAGAACTGTAACATTGTCATCCTCTGATAGTCTGTTGGCGATTACCGCTCCAGCCGAACCGGCCCCCAATGTATAAATAATACTTATAAGTTGTTATAGAATATTTTTTAGACAAAACTTGTATATCTACACATACTAAATGTTCATCATAATAACAGACATACGTTTTGTCCATAAAAAGGACGAATATTGAACATTTACTCCGTGAAAATTCATTTAAGCAGACAGGCAAAACGATATACATTGTAGCGATATTTTACCTATTTATCGAGCTTTTGTAGACACATATTAATCAGGGTTTTTTTTTATTGCTTTTCCGTTTTCGATTGCTTTTACTGATCTTTTGGGGTTGTTTTGTTCTTGTCTATCTAAATCTCATCACTAGTCACAAAGTCCTTTTCTCTCTAGTAATATTTTTTATATTGTAAATCTAATATTTCATACCTTGTTTTTTTAATTTTTTGTTTATTGATTTTAATAGTAACGTTGATTTTTATTCATCTGTAATCCTTAGATATCCAGTACCGTGGTCTTATTTGTAATGTTCCCAATTGTCTCCTATTGACGATTATGACATTTTTTAATTGAGTGCGAATTTTCAAAACGGTTTGTGCTAGCATAGCAGGAGATTGTTACTCTATCGAGAAAACGGTTTGTGCTAGCATAGCAGGAGATTGTTACTCTATCGAGAAAACGGTTTGTGCTAGCATAGCAGGAGATTGTTACTCTATCGAGAAAACGGTTTGTGCTAGCATAGCAGGAGATTGTTACTCTATCGAGAAAACGGTTTGTGCTAGCATAGCAGGAGATTGTTACTCTATCGAGAAAACGGTTTGTGCTAGCATAGCAGGAGATTGTTACGCTATCGAGAAAACGGTTTGTGCTAGCATAGCAGGAGATTGTTACTCTATCGAGAAAACGGTTTGTGCTAGCATAGCAGGAGATTGTTACTCTATCGAGAAAACAGGTCTCGCTCCTTTTGGATTTCAGGCGATTTACTCTTTGTTTTGATTGGTAACCTTGATCAACCTTGATGTGTCTTTTTTCCTCGGTTTGCGTAATTTGAACATCGGTAAATGACTATCGCCTTATGTACTCCAATAGTTTATGACACGCAATAACTTTTGAATGTATTACTTGTGCACAACTGAAAGAATAAACATGTTTTGTAACTTCTTTTGTGGTCGTTTCACTTTTTAAATAGATTATATCTATGGTTTTCTGTTCGAATGGTTTTAGTTACACTGGTCATTTTATGGATTGTTTACTGCTTGCAGTTCGGTTCGAGCAAAGAATCTGTGTTAAAGACCTATGATGGTTTACTTTTAACAAATTGTGACTTGGATTGAGAGTTGTTTCATCGGCACTAACACCACATCATCATATATCTATGCTATTGTTTGCGTTTTTTTTTCTTATGAATATGTCTTAAATAAAATGAAATAATAACAACCATTTCTTTCTGTCGTGCATCCGAAACTATTTTAGATTACAATGACATGTTACCCTGTATATATGTATAATTAAAACTCCTACCTATTATATAGTCATACGAACTATTCAGTGTGACTTTTAGGACTACATCTGGATCGAACAAATCTTGGCGAAAAAACAATGTAGTAACTATCCCAAAGCATAGTGTTAAGAGTCTCGAAATCATTTTGAAGAAATGATATATATTTAAAGTGGGTTAAAAAAAACCAATAAAATAGTGATCCAAATAAAACAACACTTAAACAGTATATCGATATACTGATAAATACTCGAGTGTCATTTCCTATCAAATTTAGTCAGATCCGTACATCTATTATACTTAGTATATATAATTGTAAGATGAGTGAGAAACATATATTATAGAAGCTTCATTTTTCCCTTTAAAGAATCTGTCGAAAAAAATAGGTTCAGCAATCTTTTCAGAGTAAAATAACTTCTTGTTCCAAATTTTCTAAGTTCTTGAATCTGGTTCTACAACTTTTAAATATCAGCAATGGAAATGCTATGAATATGCTCAAACATCAAGACTAAGACTACTATCGTTTGAACAAAATTAAGAATATCCTGGGAAAGTATAAGTAGAGCCTTTTTTATTATCATTTTTTTTAATTCATTGGCTTTTTTTCTGACCAAAGACCTACTATTATGAAAATAATTTTAAAAGCATTTTAAAAATGCACTTCAAATATGCCTTATGGTCCTTAACTGATTTAATATTCTCTCCTCTTTGGAGATGTTGTTTATTTAAAAAGACGTTGAGTGAATATGCCATACACATGTTAGTGATATAATTAAAAGCAGAAATGGAAATATACAAAAGACGAATAAACGTTGTCAATTTATATCTTGTTTTTAAATCAGTGTTTTTCAGCAGATTTTCAGTGTCCAGACAATAGTGAATAGTAAATCAAGGAAAACATAGGCTCTTTTAATTTGCTGAATAATGACCATCAATCTAGTATATAGGTCCAGGAAAGTCAAACCACATGTGTAAATAAAGTAAGCATTTAAAAGAGGCATCACGCAGTTTGCAATATGAACGAAAGGACTGTAACAGAAATATCTGCCCTATCATTCAATATAAATAAATGAGACCTACATAAAAGTTATGACATATCTATATACAGTATGTAAATGAGAGACGAAAGATACCAAAGGTGCATTCAAGCTCACAAGTTTATAAAGGTCGGAATATAAAAAATTTTAATCAATTAATTAATCAAAGAGCTGATAGCTCTGAAGTGGAAGAAGGTGAATAAAAGGTAACTTGAATTACCATAAAAGCAGCCCCACTTACCCAGGCTGCTTTGTTCCATTATCGTTAAAATGTATTTTTTTTCTTCAAACAAGAAAAGGTCGTAAGTACATGGATTTCCCATCCGTACAATCATTTTCTATGTTCAGTTGACTATGAAAATTAGGTAAAATCTTTAATTTGGCAGTAATTAAGAAGATCATATCAAGAGGAACACATGTGTACTAAGTTTCAAGTTGATTGGATTTCAACTTCATCAAAAACTACCTCGACCATAAACTTTATAACCAGAAGCAGGACGGACGGACAGACTAGAAAACATATTGCCCATAAATGGAGCATAAAAATAGTAAGACTTGTTACATACCTGCCAACTTTTGAAAGTTCCCATATGGGTTTTTACTGCACAACAACAAAATTAAAGGTTACAATTTTTAGCGATGTATTTTGCAAGATCTGGATTGTCTAGAAAAAGTGTCATATTTGTATGAACTTACATGACTTACATGCCTTTTCCTTAAGTCTGTTTGCATAATTCTAGTTATATATTAAATCGGTAGAAAAATTATACATGAAGCTAGCAGAAGCTAGACTATTAGCCTAGTTGCACATATTGTATGTTGACTTCTAACCAGTTATAAACAAATTTAATATATAAACTTCAATTTAATCCTTGAAAGGAGGTCTAAATTAATAAAATAATTTATAAATTTTAATTTTTTTATTTGTCCAAAATCATTTAAATTCATTTAATCAACATCCTTTTATGATTATTTGATTAAAATATTAATCATTTATAGTCTTTTTACCATTTACATTTTTAAAAGCAAAATAACTGAAAACAGGATAAAACAAAGGGAAGTAACAAAAAAGTATTTCAATATTCCCAATACACATCGTTTTGATAACACAACGGCAGTTAGCCGGAGGTAAACATCGTTGATTACCAGTATGTTTGACACCCAAGCTGTCAAGTGAAGCCATATAATTATACATCTTCTTTGATGTTCAGGTAAAATTTAACACAGGTGTCAATTACACCCGTACAGTAGTAAGAAATGATCAAATATGGCGTCTGAAAAATTTCATACACGGGAGTTTTTTCTCCTAAACGGGAGGTTCACATGTATGTTACGAAGGGCATCTAATTCACATGACAAAGGAAACCCATGAATAAAGATAACATTTATATATCCTTTTTATAAAATCTTCTTGTCTGCAGGATTGCAAATTCGTAACTTCAAGGGCGAACTTGTAAACAGGGCGAGTTGTACCGATACCAAATTCACGCATGCGTAATACAAATATCTACAGTTAAAACATCCTGTTACAAGTAAACAAATTACGTTCATGTGGATGAGATGAAATCTAATAATTTACATAAATAAAAGGGTCATATTTACGATAGTGATTGTTTTACAATCATAATTTACAAATTAAATGATTCAGATGCCCAATCATGTGTAAAAATCGGTGTCAGGAATCTAAGTTGTTTTGAAATTGTAATACACGAAATGAATGCGGCATACGGAGACTCAAAGCCAATGGTCGGCCCCTTAAGTCTTCAGAAGACTTGACGTCTTCTTCCACTAAAAACTATCAATGATCTGCCATGACCAAATGAAAACAACGATATGACATAAGACAACTACGGACGAGTTTTCATAATTCATACAGACAAATGAAGATATGACAGGGTTACACTAGTCATTTAATGGTTAATGAAAAAAAAAATATCAAAGGACAAAAAGTCAAGTCGAAAGTCACAAATTTGTTAGAAATTAACTTCTAAGAACAAAAATTAACAAATAATTCATTGACAAATTTTGAAATATTCAGTTTTTATTACAAATAATCATTTTACATTCTACTATATATTTGTTTTATTAGCTTTGATAATAATCAGGCAAAGGCACCATCAAGCCATTTAAGTACCAAACAACATTGACTTTGTTTTCTTAGCAAGAATTTGATAAAAAAAAAAAAAAAGGCATTATTAATATTTATCAAATATATTTTCTGGTAAATGCTTTCAATTTGCTTACGTTTCTCAGGTACAAGTAGCCATATTTTGTATCTATACTTCTATTTTCTTTTCTTTGACGTATGCAAAAGAAGCACCTACAAAACCTCCATTGGAGCCTTCATTCCCTAGGATTAAAAAACTTGGTGTCGTTTGAATTGATTTGATAGTTTTTAAAAATCAATTTATTGTTTTTCAATTAACTATTATAAGTAGAAAGATATAGGAAGATGTGGTATGAGTGCAAATGAGACAACTCTCCATCAAAGTAACAATTTTTGAAAGTAAAGCATTAGAGGTCAAGGTATGGCCTTCAACACGGAGCCTTCGCTAACACCGAACGGCAAGTTATGAAGGGTACAATAATTATCAGTGTAAAACCATTCAAACGGGAGAAGTAACGGTCTAATCTATATAAAAACGAAAAACAAAAAAACACTTATGAACCGCATAAACAGACGACAACCACTAAACATCAGATTCCTAACTTATGACAGGTGCAAACAATTGCAGCGGGATTAAACGTTTTAATGGTACCAAACCTTCTCTCTTTTCTGAAATAATAGTATCACAACATAGAAAGACACACTGTAAAATATCAATTGAAATAATTTATTATCATTGTTGCAAAATAGGACAATTTTCATTTCTAGACCCTTTTTTAAAACTGTCTCAAATGGACAAATATTTAGGTCCTCAATGATCTTCAACTTCGTACTTTGTTTGGCCTTTTTAACTTTTTTGGATTCGAGTGTCACTGATGAGTCTTTTGTCGACTAAACGCACGTCTGGCGTATATACAAAATTTAGTCCTGGTATTTATGATGAGTTTATTTACTGTTTTAAAATGTTTTATGATTCAAAACACATAGTTTGTTTTACCCTAGGCATACGTTTCCTGGATCCGTAAATGGCACACACTTTGTGATTGTATGAAATCTATGCTTATCAACTTGAGTATTTGATTTGACCGTTCTACTATTCTGAATAGAGCGCCATTAATGAGTCTTTTGTAGAGCAACGCGCTTCTGGGGTACCAAATTAACGCCTGTTTTTTTTTTTTGTATTATGAAAATGTAACCAGTTTTCAATAAACAAACATTGTAGATTTGCGTTTTGTTACATTGTATGCTGTAACGCCTTCTATCAAGTATTTTCTTCTTTGAAGTGAAATGCCTAAAAGGAACATTGTAAGCAAATAAAAATTTACATTCTGTAATGTTTTTAATTGTATTTTTGTATATTTTCGTATACGTAAAAGATGAAGATTAGATTTCAAATTATATTTCAGTATTCAAACTTATTATAATAACATTGTTTTAACGAAATCAAATCGCTGTTATGTGTGATTATCATATTAAGCAATAATCGTAATGATAACCGACACTTATTGTTATTTATAACTAGTAGAGTTCTAAACAAACCAAGGAAGTTATAAAAACGTACATATTATTCACAAAACATCCTCAATCATTTTCCATCATATGAGATTGACAAGATACACTTTATTCTAAAACTAATATTAAGTAAAATGGAAATTTTTATCAATATCTTACTGACGATTTGGTTCATCCGTATTAAAATGAAATGTCAAGGCAATATATTGGTGTAAGAAGTGGGAAATTAGCATGGGGTCTTTTTGTCACGTTTTAAAGTTATTCGCCAATAATTTAAATATCACGATTCAAATTCTAAAACGTTGAATAAGAACATTGTTTAGCAAATATTGAAAGCAAACTGTATTATTCATTATTTCGATGGAAACAATATTTAATTGGAACCTTTAAATATTTAAAACCTACAAGAATAAGGACATCAAATTGCTGATACTGAAATTGAGATGAAGAATGTTAACCAAGTCTTAAACATGCTTCGTCCTATCATGTATGAGTTTATAAATTGGGGTATATTAGTTTCTTGTTTTTGTATTTCGA
Source organism: Mytilus edulis (assembly GCA_019925275.1). NCBI lineage: Eukaryota > Metazoa > Mollusca > Bivalvia > Mytilida > Mytilidae > Mytilus > Mytilus edulis. The sequence continues at coordinate 90,570,513 of CM034357.1, read as the reverse complement.
TGGTGCATAGTTGCATATATGTACGGGAATGTTGTAGTTACAAATACCGGCTTTTATATGTTTCAAATGCTGCTTAAAAAGTACCAACGGGTAAAACGATTAATAAAATAAATAGATATCAAGGTAAATTCAGGGATAAAGAAACCAATATAAGGGAAAAGTCCACGACTAGCATTTATATATTTATATCAAAGGGATGAATCTCTTTCCAATTAATTGCAACTAAATTCTGTAATTGCACACTACGGATGGTAATCTTTCCACAATATGTGCAGTCTTTATGATTGAACAAAAGGATATAAAAATTTCCACACCATGTGCCGTCTTTCAGGGTGCGCACTAACGAAAGAAACCTTTCCAAACTGTGTGCTATCTTTCGTGTTTATATTTTAGGTTCTGTAGGAAAACAAATAACACGAAACAATATAAAAAAAAATACTCTTTTTATATAATTTGTTATCAAAGGTACCTATATAAAATATTCAATAGATTGTTCATGCTGGTAGACATTTTGATTGAAAGTAACATCTTAACCATAATTAGATTTTTAAAGAAACTATCAATTAAACTATCATTGATAATATTCATGGCAACACATATTCATGAGCTACCGAGCTAGGCGTATAGTGTGAAATCGCTAAACGATGCTTAAAAGTATTTGGGTAGGATAATTTCAAAAAAACAATTTTAACAAGGAAACCTCGTGCTTGTCAGAAAACTAGCAGGTATGTCTTTTGGTGACGTTAAATGCAATGATCACATTAATTATTGAATTAGTTAAAAGATAAAATGACTAGAATGGTTTACGTGAATAAATTTTCAAATTGCCAATGCAATTCGGGTTAAAATAAACAATTTACATAGATCAAGATCAAGATATGTGTCACTATATCATTAAGAGGCTGTCCAAGTAAATATCAAGCAAATTCTATGCTATGGGTGGCACAACATAACTTTTTTCCCACTAAATATTTGGTTCCAATGCAATGTTTATATCAAACGAAGGATATATATGTCAAAGATATTTTTGAATCAGCAGTGGATGGCTCAGAACATGATTTTAAAGCTCACTAACAATGCAACAAAATGTGTACAAAATGAAGAGTTATCTCCCCTTTTCAATGAATTTTCAGTGCTATCTATGTATTTTTTTTTCTCTTTATTTGTTGCAGGTAATAAAAAAACAAAATTTTAACTTTGAGAAAGAATGAATTTGTGATATGAATAGCTGAAAAACTTTTGAAAACAAAATATGTCATGTGCCATCCACTGCCAGTTTTTTCAATGGACACCCTCTTAAAAGCATATGGTGCTACAAACAAATTCATACTGCTATTGAATCAAACGAATGTCTAAGTATACTGACATCTTTCGAAGAAGTATGCTAGTATTAGCCATAAATTATGCAAAACTCTAATATAATTGTATTACGAATCTTCTCAGTGATAGAATGCGCCTCATAACTCTTTGAGATTATTTTTATTTTCATTTTAAGTAAGATGACAGAGATCGAATCGAAAAACTGTAGATTTGCCTATTCAAACTGCTAATAGTGTTATGTTTTCTTTGCAAATAGATAACATTTTATTCTGTGTTCATCAATTCCAAAAAAATGCCATTTATCCATCTCAGTTTGACCTGTGCGTTTTCTTAATTTCATCTTTAATACCTAATTGTCTTTTCGAAATTTTAGTTCGAAAAAGCAAGATAAATTATGTTATACTTTCTGTTTTTCCTTATTTTTAAAGTTTTTCAAAGATTTATATATTCGAAGGATTCAAATTATTTTATGGCACTATAATCTTAAGTATTTTCAAAAATTCAACAAATTAAACCGCAGTACATATAGTCATCACATTAGTGGGTACATGGCTTCTGTTGCAATTCCACACTGATCGTTTCTGTTTCTTGACATCAATATATATCCATTCATTCCCCATCCGGTTCCCCAACTGAAATTAGATAATAAACAGCTAACTTTAAAGTGAAATAGAAAGAACATAATAAAATTGAGAATGGAAATGGGGAATGTGTCAAAAAGAGACAACAACCCGACCATATCCATCTTTATAATTGAATTATGGGTATTTAATTTAACAACTTCGACATGTTTGCAGATACTCTAGTTAAATGCAATTTCTGTTAATCCTTTCAACCAGAAACAAAATCAGTTGAAACTGTTATCGAAGACGTCACAACTTATATTCCATAGATAAAACTTAATAACCAAATTAAAGTTAAAACATAAAACAACTTTAAATTTAATAAACATTAACACGAATAGAATAGTCATTACTGATACCTGTTTTTAACAAGCCAATAATCATCATTGGTTTGTGAGCCATATCCAACAACCAGGATACAGTGATTAGTGGTGTATGACTTACATCTCGGATTATTGAAAACACCTGAAATGATTTGAAAATTATCATTAAATATTGATTTTGAAAATACATTTTACGATATCTCTTCGATAAAGATAAATATTAAAGTTTGTTTTAGATAAGTATGAATAAGAAAATATTTGAATACTTTAACTTAAGGTATAAGGACATTTAAAAAATACATTTACACTAGCCAAAAATCTGGAATTATATTATACATTTTGATAACATGTATATGATTAACTAGATATTTTTGGCATACGTGCAGTTGATAGACACCCAATGAAACAAACAACTATAAACATGTAAAGGGCAATATGCACTCTTCGAAAATAGGAGTGCGGCATTCTAATATTGCATCATATCAATCTTCTCGAGTCTATAAAAGTACGGCATGAAATTAAAGTTGCCAAATAAAACAACCAACGATGAAGTTGTTGACATGGGACATCCACCAACAACGGCACAACAGTAACACTGAACTGCAACAAAAAACACCAATATACATACAATGTAGAAATGGACAACGTATTAAAAACAGCCATACTCCTGACTTGATATAGGGCATTTTAAGAAACGAAATGTTATATTAACCTCGTTTGTACAACTTAAAGTTTTTATCCACGTAAATGCATGCTGAAATAGGTCCTACTGTTGCTACTGCCTCCTTCAACTGATTTTCATCTCCATTTCTGATCCCAGTGTAACCAGTGATAGACGCTCCAATATAAGATTTCGTGTATCGGCAGTTTCCATCCTGTATCATAAACAAAACACATGTACATGTGAACATTCAAGTATCTTAGACGGATTTCATGATTGTAATACTATCTTTACAATGAATAAAATGTATACGAATTGATAAAAAAAAATACAATTATCTATTCAATGGGGATAAAAATTGAAAATACATGCTTCCGATTTCTACATCTTGATAGTTGATGTATGTGGCAGTAAGATTTGCATTTCTTAATTCTCAAATATCGCTACTTATTATCAGATCCACATCAAGGTAAATCATTTGTATACTTAACAAGATTTTACAAAGGACTAAATTAAACATAAAAATTCCCGACTAGCAGCTATATTCTTTTCAGACAAACATCAAAATCTGGTTATTTCATTAATTCATGCCAGTTTTATTACAATTTTGATATTATGCTGTTTCATATACGTGCGTTGGCTTCACAAGTCTTGGGTTTGAATGTCGCTTACCATGCTTCCGACACTAAAATAAAAACAACGTGCATTGAACGCACCGAAGGATAAGGTACGATAAAGCCCGTTTTTTTGGCCCCTCTATTTTCTTATTTTTCAAATTGTGTTTTTGAAAGCTACTTATTATGTTAGAATATTCCCTGATGCTTGAAGTTTGTTTGGATGAACATCAAAACCACTAGTTTTAGCAACAAGGTGAGTTGAAGGGTTTAAACTTTCTGTTATTATTCAAATATTGTAATTATTATTCCCTTTTCAGGTGTTTTGTACAACGAACTTTTAGTTTTAAAGTGCCTGCGCCAACGTGACCCAGGATTTTTTTAATTTCAACGTCTTAAGCGCTGTTTTTGCTGTCTAAATCGCTGTAATTTTCTCTGTGTCACGTAGGTGCACCCTATTAAATTTTAAGAAACAATGACCAAAAATCGTAATTTTTCCTTTTATTTTGGCGTTGTTGGTGTCCTCCCCCCCCCCCCCCCCCCCCCCCTTCTCATCTTACTCATTTTCTTAAATTAATGGTTTTGAAGTTCATCCAAACAAACTTCGAACCTAAGGGAATATTTTAACGTGATAAGTAGCTTTCCAAAACAGAATTAGAAAAATGGGAAAATAGGGGGGGCAAAAACGGGCCTTATCGTACCTTGTCCTTTATTAACTGTTATTGTCATCTTTCTGAACGTCGGCATTTTGTATCTTATGTCTTTGATAGATCGAATAACTCATGTAACGACTAATCTACTAGTATTACTTTATTTTATTCAGTTTTTCTAACCTTTCCCTCGTATGGGTAGCTATTTTCTGTATCTATGCCTTTATTCTCTTTGACGTATTTAAATGAGGGAGTAAGCCAACCTCCATTGCAGCCTCTGTTTCCTAGAATTATTATAAGTAGATGTTTGTTTTTTAATATGACATCAACTTTTTTCAATTGATTTTTGCAAGTAGTTCATTCTAGATAAACTAGTTCATGACAGTTAATTTAGTTGAGATTAGCTATTTGGTATTATATTTATATGTATTTATCTTTTGTGTATTTAATACTTCTGTCTGTTTTGTCATGTTCGTATATTTTTGTAATCTATATTTAGTATATATTAATTATACATGTACCTATATGTTGTAAAACATTTGGTTAATAAAGAATTGAATTGAATTGAATTGAATTTATAATAGTGAATAAAAATCAAAATGTTCTATAGGCAGTGTGACCTTGAACAGATCAATTGAAATAAAAGTAAAAACACAAAAATACTGAACTCCGAGGAAAATTCAAAAAGGAAAATCAAAATCAAAAGGCAAAATCAAAAGTCAAAACACATCAAACGAATGGATAACAACTGTCATATTCCTGACTTGATACAAGCATTCTCTAATGAAGAAAATGGTGGATTGAACCTGGTTTTATAGCTAGCTAAACCTCTCACTTGTATGACAGTCGATATTTATGTCTATAAACGAGAACTGGTGGATATTAAATAGAAAAAGAGGAAGCCTGCAGGTTTTTTTTATATTTAGATAAACTGTAAATTGTACTTTATGTCAATTTTTAAATTTGGAACATAAAATTTGTAAAATTATATGTCATTTTTTTCTGTGACGCATTGGTAATCATACCGCACTTGTGTATTCAAAGTTTAATTGAATAATAACTTAATCTGTACATATTACTGTATTTCAATACTTGGACTTAAGTCATATTATAAATGAGAGCGCAATCATTTCCAGCTCCTACTCACACTTTGTAAAACGACACCAGTGTCTAACCAGAAAGTTTATAAACCAGGGGTATGTCAAAGAACGTGTCGTCATTTTTCTAAACCAAAAATTTAGCGGAAGGTACCTAGACCTTGTTGATAAATTTTCCGTATCAACTTCCCAAATAATACACGATGGTCTTGAAGTATAGATTTTGGGTACTGACGTTTGTACCTTGTGTTAATGTTTTGTGATGATTGTCGTAATCTTGTCTTGTCAGTTTAGCTTTGTTCTTGTACATCCCATTATTGTGGTAGTGTACTATATTTATGTATTATTTTCTTTCATTTTGGCTAATTTGCTTTGTCTATATATAGATATAGGAAGATGTGGTGTGAGTGCCAATGAGACAACTCTCCATCCAAATAACAATTTAAAAAAGTAAACCATTATAGGTCAATGTACGGCCTTCAATGCGGAGCTTTGGCTCACACCGAACAACAAGCTATAAAGGGCCCCAAAATTACTAGTGGAAAACCATTCAAACGGGAATACCAACGGTCTAATCTATATAGAAAAAAAAACGAGAAACGAGAAACACGTATAAATTACATAAACAAATGACAACTACTGTACATCAGATTCCTGACTTAGAACAGGTGCAAACATTTATGCCTTTTTATGTTTCTTTGATACACAAAGACGAGTATGGTCTTGAGGAAGCGATGATAGTCCGTCGGAAGGGGACGATAAATGGCTGACCCGTGTTAAGAGAGAGCCATATCTCTTGCACGTTAAAGACACCCTTGTAGATTTCGAAAAAGAGCAGGCTAATGCCACTACAAGGCAGCACTCGCACCCGCAAAGTGGAAAGGGATTTATATAAGTTTCAAAACTTGTTTCCCAATCCACTATAAATAAATATGTTTAAACTAAACAAAGACGTGACTCTGAACTTATGTCTTTATGTTATTGTACTATGGTAAATTTGTGTATTCTTGTCTTTAATTTATGCTATTATGCCTGGTCTATATGCCATTTATACTTCTTTGTTACATCTTTGGTTTTTTTTAAGTAATTAAGATTATAACACAATTTTGACTCCTATTTTTGACTTTCATCCGCTTTAGGTTTGTTTGTATTGTTCAAATATCATTGTTAATATAATGGAAATTAATGCGACTGTAATACAAGTGAGAGGTGTAGCTAGCTTTGAAACCTGATATAATCCACCATTTTCTACATAAGGAAAAGCCTGCCCCTAGTCAGGAATATGACAGTTGTTATCCATACGTATATATCCTGATATACATAGCGATTGAAACGACGCAGGGGACATTTGGTAAAAATCCAAGCCTTTTTTTCTCCCTTTATTGCCTAAATACATAACACTCGTAGTCTTCTAGCATTAGATTATTCTACTTACCATATTTGGATGAACAGTCCATCAGATTTTGTTCCGATAAAGATACAAGTTTCCCTGTTTTCCTGAATTGCTGACCCTCTAAAGATCCTATTGCTGAGAAAGCCCAACAGGATCCACATCTTCCCTGATGAGACGAAAATATGCAATTAACACGAAAATATGCAATTACACGAAAACGAGACACAGCTGTTTTTAAGTGAAAGGAGTTACATTCTTTTCATGTCATTGATATTTCCAAGCAAATTTGACTTGCATTGATATCATACTAAAACTTTGAATTCACTTCACCATGCTAATTGGATATGGTAAATATGCAGGACTAAAACACAAAGACACACATTTAGATACAAAACAATGTGGTGGTTTGCCGTACATACCACATAGACGTAATAAAATTGAGAAAGAACATGGGGAATGTGTCAAAGCGACAACAACCCGACCATAGAGCAAACAACAGCCGAAGGCTACTAATGGGTCTTTAATGTAGCGAGAAACTCCCGCACCCGTAATTCCTCAGCTGGCCCCTTAAAAAATATGTATACAAGTACAGTGATAATGGACGCCATACTTAACTCCGAATTATACACAAGAAACTTAAATTAAAAATCATACCAGACTAACAAAGGCCAGAGGCTCCTGACTTAGGACAGGCGCAAAATTGCGGCGCGGTTAAACATGCTTATGAGATCTCAACCCTCTTCTTATACCTCTAGCCAATGTAAAAAAGAAAACGCATAACAATACGCACATTAAAATCAGTTCAAGAGAAGTCCGAGTCCGATGTCAGAAGATGTAACAAAAGAAAATAAATAAAATAACAATAATACATAAATAGCAACAGACTACTAGTTCCGATGCAAAGACCCTATAAGTGAATCAATATAAAAGCCAAAATATGCTATCTTTTATGACCTGACAACAGTATCCTTCTTAATAAGTCTGTTTAAAGGTTTTGTAAGCTTTTGGGGTGAATACTGAAATTTTTGTGCTTTGTAAAGAATATTACCATAAAAGATAACTAGTTCAGGAACAAATATTAAAGACTTATCATAAACCTTTGTAATAAAATATATGCAAATAGTGAAATTAACTATTTGTGAAGTGTAAAAAAAGTCTTTGAATGCTTTAGATACATAATGTGCTTTTGATTGATCTTTTGAATCTGTTTACGGTTATGACTTTTCAACTCTTTACACTACACTTCCACATAATGTTATCTAACCTGTGGTAACTTATTTTAATCGGAATAGCACATCATCATTTTTAAAGAGATGTCATTGCCGTGCCTTGAAATTTAAAACCGATATTTATACACTTATTGATCCTTAGAAATAGTTTATTCTAAAATGGTTACCAATTCCACACTGTAATTAGAACTTTAAATGTTGTTTTTATTGGTCTTGATATTGATTAATATCAGTTTATTTAAAGCAAACTAAATATCATTGTTATATACATTTGCACTTTCATGGATCTACTATTTGTCCATTCATGTATCTCGACATTGCACATGGTCATGTTTTTCTCAGAATGTTTATGACGACTTTACACTAAGTCCATTGAATGTTGGATGTTTACAAAGTGATAACTTTAGTGTAAGATGCATGTTTATGGCTCAGTAACTGTGAGTGCTGTCAGATTTGTACTTAGTGTCGTTGTTGTTGGTGGGATTAACAATTACCCGACCATATATTTACTCTATGTTTTTTAAATGACTTTATGTTTGTATCCACCTGATAAGATTAGCCTTTTTGATCTTATTTGTATAGTTTGTTCAAATATTGTACTTTTATACCACTGTCCCAGATTAGGGGAAGATTATGATCCCGCTTACATGTTTAAATCCCCAATATTATGTATGCATGTGCATTTCTTATGTCTTGAGCCTATAATTCAGTGGTTGTCGTCTGTTGTTGTGTTACATATTTGTTTTTCGTTCATATGATTTGTACAGTATGAGGCCTTTAGTTTTCTCGTTTGAATTGTTTTACATTTATGTTTACGGAACTGTTTATGGCTGACTATGCAGTATGGGCTTTTTAAAAAGGTGACCTATAGTTGTTAATTTATGTGTCGTTGGTCCCTTGTGAAGTTTTGTCTCATAGGCAATCATACCAAATCTTCTTTTATTATAAATAAACGAAGGGAAATATGATGTATAGAAACAATCGACACCCACTAAGTTACAGGTTTATGACTTACGACAGACATACACATAATGCGGAGGAGTGAATTCATCTTTGTAGGCCGAAAAGTGATTTCTGCTGTTTGGTTCTTACAGCCCTGTCCATATTACTTGTTGATTATAGTACACTTTACTACATGTAACCCAGTTCAATAATTATCAACTTTGCGTTGACATGAAATATATGTGAGTGATCAAAAATATAGATGGCATCGTCCGTATTTGGCAGAGTTTTTTTATATGTTTAGAATTCAGTTCTTTTCGACGTTGTAGCTGATATGGCCTTTCATTTGTTTTGATTTTGCTGCCGCTGACTGTTATAAAGAAACTCGCGTCTGGTGTACTACCGAGTTATAATGATGGTATCTTTAACTTGTTTTCTCCATATATCTTTATTTGAGTGTTTTGAAGCTGTTACCAGAATAATTTTACCTGATCTTTCACAGGAGTAACATAGCCTTTCTGTCTCCAGTCCACTTCACTGGGGATCTCAACATTATTTGGAGGGAGAAATGTGGAACCTTTACTTGTGTTTCCATGGATCAATTTGCCTGTCATTGTTTCGATCACCTCATCAGTTGACTACAAAATTCATACAACTTAACGAATTACTATGATGATTACTAGTAATTTAGAAAACATTTGAAAAAGGTTTCGTATCTGGGTGTTTCTTTATGATTAATTCCAGAAAAATAGCATTCATGACCGAATGAATAAATTACCGAAAGGTAATTCAATGTATTGTTCCTCCGACTTTAATTGAAACAATATATATATATAATCAATTATGATTTAAAAGGAAGGTTGGACGATTGAAAGCTTGGTATTAACAACGCTATAATTCCATGTGCTTATTCTAATTCGGGACACTTGTCATCCAGCGAGCAGTTGACACTGCTAACTAATGTTGTGTTTTGTCCTATAGATTGCACTTTTTAAATATGTTTGAGTCTCAAACCACGCCTCGTGAGACACCTAACACTCATAGATATTTTGTTTTGCTTACCCTCTATAAAATTGCGAATGGAAATGGGGAATGTGTCAAAGCGAAAACAACCCGACCATAGAGCAGACAACAGCCGAAGGCCACCAATGGGTCTTCAATGTAGCGAGAAACTCCCGCACCTGGAGGCGTCCTTCAGCTTGCTACCTAAACAAATATGCGTACTAGTTCAGTGATAATGGACGTCATACTAAACTCCGAATTATACACAAGAAACTTAAATTAAAAATCATACCAGACTATCAAGGGCCAGAGGCTCCTGACTTGGGACAGGTGCAACATTGCGGCGGGGTTAAACATTTTTTTTTAGATCTAACCCCCCCCCCTAATACCTCTAGTCAATGTAGAAAAACAAACGCATAACAATACGCACAGTAAACCTCAGTTTAAGAGAAGTCCAAATCCGATCCCATGTACAATCTTAATGTTAAATCTCATAGATACACAATTAGTAGATTCACGCATTGTGAATACAATTAATTCATAGCGCTCAGATTAAATTTGAGGAGGGACATTGTGGAATAGAAGTATAAGCATAAAATCTATGACGTTTAACGCATAAAATATGAATAACTGTGGGGCTTCCCGCTGTGTTGAAGATCTATTGGTTGCCTTGGAACGGTTCTGCCTTTTAGTCAGGTTGTTGCCTCTGAGTAGTAATGGAGCTAGTTGATTGATAACGTACCATATCAGCAAGAGGATTCATACCAAGCCAGTAACTGTGTTCCCCTCTGTCAGCTGCCAAATTGTGGTGTTCAATGTATTTAACATTTTTCTCCCAAATAGATCGCCTAATATTTAAAAACAAAAAGCATTATTGTTTTATTTGTTAATTCTTATTCTAATGACCGATAAAGATATATCGATAAAAAGACATATTGGACACCAATGACAAAGATGTACTCCCTCTCAAATTTATGCAACAACAATATAATTTTATACATGTTTGTGTCAGTCTCACTTCTTTGGAAATGGTCTTCGAAACTGTTCAAAAGGCTTCAAACAATGCCACCTATCCATTGAAAATTAACAGGTATGAGAACAGTCTCAATTCCTTCTGGAATTTTGATGAACAAATCTACATCTACATGCACTCGCACGACTTTCAGTAAGCAGTAAAACCTGACCAGTTTGAAAAATTTGATCTAATATAAATAGTAAAAATAGAAACCAATATTTCAAAAATTGCATGCTTCCGGAATTGTTTTCTCGATGTTCCTTATCAGGAACTTTCACAGTCGAATATGTAAAAACCAAGGATATTTCAGAACCGAAAAGCCAAATTCATTTTAGGTCAACTTTTCTTGAGGGGATTAAAATCTTATTTTCTTAATAGTTTCTAAATGTATAACACCAACGATACTCGCAAAAAGCGCTCAAATCAAAATAGTTGAGAGGCATATTATCAAGACCGTAGGAAACAAGAAACAATAAAATTTTCGCTAAATACGCGTAACAGTTATGGTCATTTTTGAGACATTTCCAATTATTCGGCATAAACGAAAAGTAGATTTCCATAAAATCTGTAAAAGTGAAATCATTGGCAGGTCATATCATCAGGAACGAAACTTTTATCGACCAAGTGATGGAACAAATAAATAAATCTTATACTTATACGTATCCTTATGAATAGAATGTGTTTTTTTGTTATTTTTCCTTTTGCATTTTTGCATTTGGGAATTTTAAAAGCTCACGTTACGGTATATATTCTGCTAATTCATGGAGGCCGTGCAGTGATCTATAGTATTACATTCACCCTGACCTCAATGGTGGATTGCCTTTTCCCTGGCTTCCAACCACATATCCATATTTTAAACGTTTTGAGACTGTTTTACATACACGGTAATTTTGTAGTACTGATAGTTATGCATTTGATATAATACATTTAGAATGTTTCATTTATATGTAAAAAAAACAATAACCGTATTATCCTACTTCAACTCATACGACAGATGTTCCAATATTTAATTTCGTTGTTACGATAAAGACATATTTGGCATTCTATGATCATTATTTTTAAAAAAAATATATTTTATTTGAAGAAAAAAAAAGAAAAAAAAAAAGACTCCACCTTAAATAATCTTCATTTCCGTTCTCATAAGCTTTGTTGTACGCTTTCTTAAATAGTAGCCATTCTGTATCCATGTCCTGGTTGATTTGATGTAAAGCTAAACTACCAATAAACACACTAAATAAAAGAAGGAGCTTCTGAAAAATAAAAACTTTGAAATATCATGAATGTTTGACTGAAGTAACAATATACAGAAGTAACTCAAACATGAAACCTAACAGAAACGAAGAGCAGATTTTATTGAAAATAACAAACTCTAACAATGAATGTCTGGAAAACACTATAGCTTGTAGAAGATGCATTCCTAACTTTCTGTAATACAGTCATGTCTTCATTTGTTTAGGAATTGTAAAATAGGAAAAATGTATGACACAAGGCGTTATTTATCTGCAACATGTATAATACCTTGATAACAAGCTTGACAGCCTATACTGGTTTTTTTTTTATTTTGAAATAACTTGTTACATGTTTGCAAACAACACTTTTGCCTTCTGTTCATATAAACTTCTGTAAAAGCGAAATCGCATTTTAAATTGTGTTTTAACATTGTAACTTACCATTGTTTTAACGATATGAAATCGTCAGTCTTTATGATTATCAAAAACCAAATTATCGTGATAATTACACTTTCTTTCTTATTTATAGATTTGAAACTAATCAAGGAAGTTATAAGAATATGTGAATTACTCACAAAAACTTCCGTGATTGTTTTTGATCACATGACATTAAGAATATGGACTTTGCTTCACAAAAAAATGTTATTAAAGTTGAAAACGTTATAAGTAAGGAAGTATCTAATAAAACAATAGTTCATGCCTAAACCAATAAAATATCAGAACAATAGATATTTGTTTCAGAAGAAGGCTTGATCAAAGGGTATATCTCATTTCAAAATTATACTCGAGCAAATAATATATTTTGATGTAATTCTAAAAAACTCATGTTGCAATTGCAATAATATGTTACAAAAAAAAGAGGAAGTCGTGTTTTAATTTAATTTTAATAATAACTTATTTCCTGTAAATTATCTTTAATGATTCAATGCTGCATGACTTTGTATGTTATTTAAAAAGAGAACCCGAAGCGTACTAAAGGGACGTGGGTCTATATTTGGTAGGTAATGTAGATCTAAGTAAAATGAAAAACGAAGATTGAAAGAAGTCCATGTCGCAAGATCAACAAAACCGCATTGCAATGATTCCTCTCTTATATCAGTATTACTGCATCACTATAACATGATATCAATAATTATATAATATATCTTCGAAATAAAATCAATAGTTTAGAAATTACAAAAATTACAAAAATACAGAATTCCAAAGAAAATTAAAAACGGAAAGTCCTTAAAAAATGCTAAAATCATACGCTCCAGGACATTATACGAATGGCAAAAGCTGTAACATTCCTGACTTGGTACAAGTATGTCCGTATGTATAAATGGTAGATTAAACCTAGTTTGATAACTTCCTAATCCGCTAACTTGTATGATAGTTTATTCATGTTCGCGTTTTAAATTTGTTTGCCAACAATGTGCGAGAAAAACATAAACAAATGTCACAAATTGTAAAAAATTTATTTCGCGTTCGTAACGGATAGACGGTATACAGTGTATTATACAAATTATGCAACAGTGCTTTACCGATGTATAATTCTCCTAATCGATTTGGAAGTATCTAATCAATGTCATAAACAAATAGCATATACTTCGTTATTCGTTCGTACATTAATGTATTTATATTTGAAATCTTTATTAATAGATGTCATGACAGATCTGCCATTATCAGGAGTCCAGGCAAAACATTAACAAAATAACGTGCTCCAAGGTAAATTCAAAGGTTAATAAAACCTGACAAAATTAGACGCTTGACTATATAAACAAAACACAACAATTGTAAAACAACTGTCATACTCCTGACTAGATACAGGTATTTTCTGAAAAAGTAGCCCTATATATCACTTGTATGTAAGCTGTTCGAAGATTCGTTGTTATGACAAACTTATTCAAGCCGCGGGAAGAGTTAGTGTCACTCTTTTTGCACGTTACGAACCATTTAAACAACTTTTTTGGGGGTCTTTAGGTGACTTGTAGCAAGGTCAAACTTTTGTCCTTAAGTTTTTATGGCAGTCTCATTTACCAAAACTCATGACGGATGGCTTCTATTACAGGTAATATATATTGCATCTTTTCGTATTTGTTTATGCCTAATGACGTTACGTAACAAACAATTATTCAATCTACGAGTGATATTTTATCGTTTGAGGCTTTACAGATGATGAACTTCATGAAGGGATTATTATCATTTGTAAGACAGAGAAACATTTAAACTCCATCTCATGTTACATCCATTATATATACGTTAGTATGTCACAGATTTCATGTGAAAAGTCCGTACATATTTCATTTACATCACCCAATCAAACTCAAACACAATTTCTATTGGAAAAATTTCACCGGATGTATTAGTACAGTGACAGGCGGAGTACTGGCTCTGGCGATTAATTTATCTCAAAACAGTCATAGTTCGTTCAACAGCACTTAACAGACTAGCATGAGGAAGTTTGTAAAAGCATATGTTATATCAGCACCAGGCTATTTTAAAACATAGGTTTGAATTTACTAAAGATTTAGTACAAATAACTGTCAATAGTATGTAAAGTCATTTATTTGTTTTGTATTATAAAACACTTATGCAACCATGCATATTACCGGATAAGAACGATTCTGTATTATATCTGCTTTATATGCGTATTAAAAACAAATCGGCAAGTAGCGACGCACAATTAAAACATAACCGAAACCTAATACAAAAGTTTCTTATTGTTTCGAATGTTTACCAAATAAATGTATTCGATTTCCCAATGTCGAATATATATGAACACTATGTTGAGCTGAATCAGTAATATAAAGTATGTCTAATTGTTGTAACTATTTCTACTGCACCCAAAATTTAAACTTTAATTAAATGTAAATTTTAAGAATATAATTTAATTTTGAATGTAACACGTCTTCTGATTGCCTGAAAGTATTTTGTCTTTAAGCTCATCGACATAATTTTGTTATGCGACCGTGACGTCTTCAACTTTAGTATCATGATTTACTCCTTTTCAGAATTAAAATATAAGGAATGACTGTAATATTTTTTGATGTCTGTTCTAAATAACCTAAATAATGTGGTTCACACTTTTAAATGGCCAGCAACGAGGGATATTCAGTGTGCAACATATTTTGAATGTAATTTCCTCATTTGTCATTTTGTCTCTTGTGGAGAGTTGTCTCATTGACAATAATACCACATCTTCTGTTTTACATAAGACAGACAAAAGTCTAGAAATCTCGACCAATTGAACGCAACTGCCTATAGAAACTATAATCAGAAAATAAATACAGATTTCAATCAGAAAAAAAACAGGCCCTTGAAAAGAACCAAAACAAAATTTGTACACAAAGGATTTAAGGACAATGAAATACACAAGTCCGCGAATAGCATTTATTATTCATAACAAATAGATGCATTCTTTTTCCGTGCTAAAATGATCATTTGCAACCATTAATTAGGGGCTGATAAACTTGAAAAATAATACTGAATTTGATCAAAAGATGGCACCTATCATTTACTTAGAATTAAAATATTGCGATAACTTATTAGACTATTGAAAAATAAATTCTCCGATATATGCAGCTGTATATATTGGTATCGTTACATAAATGGTTTGAAAATTTGAAAAAATATAGTGATACGAAAAAATTGAACATGAACAATGTTATGCCATAAGGCAAACAAAACAAGAAAAAAAAGACGGAACAACATGTATATGTACATGTTTACACTAGTAAATTTTGAGCCTACTACAGCTTCCTGTTTATTGAGAGCCAGCACTCCGTGTTGAAGGCCGTACTTGCGTATTCAATTAAAACCCTAATACCTTTGATACCTTTTTACATATCTGGGTCGATGGTTCTGATGGTGGACGTTTTGTCCCCGAGGCTATCACCAGTCCAGTAGTCAGCACTGCGGTGTAGACATGTATAATTGCAGAATTATGAATTATTCGAAATACTAAGGATTTTTATTCCAAAGCATATATTACGTTAGCTGTATTTAGCACAACATTTAGAAATTAGTAATAGGAAAAGTTCAATGATAAGTTTAATATTGATATTAAAAGGCCTCCGAACAAAAAGGGGTGTTCAGATCCTCGAGCCCGAAGGGCGAGGGGATTTGAACAGCCCTTTTTGTGAGGGGGTCTTTTAATGTCAATATTAACTTAATCATTGAACTTTTACTGACTTACAAACCGTCAAAAATGCATGAAAAGTACATAAAAAGCACTTGCAGAAACCTAATTCCCCTGAACTGGACGAGTCTAAATATGTTTAACTTAAATGATAGTTAAACAGTACTCAGACTGGTATATACAATTTAAAACAGTTACCAAATTGAAATGAAAACGGACCAATTTAATGGCATTACATCATATAATTATTTATTTATGATAAAAAAAAAATTATCATCTAAATAACACCAAATGATAGTTTTACAAAATTAGGGGGTAAATTTATATTTTTTAGCCAACTTTTCAAAATAACGATTTCTTATTTAATAAATCAGCAATCAAAACCCCCGTACAGACCTCATTTATAACTGACCAATGAATAGTATGCCCAAAAACCTCATGCTATATATACTTGATGTTGTTGATCTGTCAGTAATCATGAAATAGAACCGTAAAGATCAGACCTTAGAAAACAATAAGTAAACTCTTCCAACAATTAGCTTTTTAAACAGCTTGTTTAAGAACTTTTAATCGGACAGTCCTAGATGCATAAGGTCCTTCACAATATTTATCCGGCAAATGTTCCTTTTGTTTCTGATTTGGTAATTTTCCTACATTAAGATACATGCGAATGCAAAATAATTAGTTTTGTCTTTTCAGTCCAATTAATTAATAGATTTTGCTTTATTTGTATGGTTTTTTTTTAAATAAGAACTATGCATACAAACTTCAATGAATAAAACCGTATTGAACTAGGTTTCACTGTCCCGATCAAAACGTGTTGGGTGAGATATATTCGCAAGTTCAATATATTATATGAAAACAAACACTTTAATTTAGTCGTCCGTTATTCCCTTTTCGTAAAAGAAGCAAAAACACCTGAAAAACTTTTATCTTTCTTAGTGTTATCCTTGCCTGGCAAAAAAAATCATATGTTATAAATCGTATTTAAACATTATATAAGAACAATAGTAAAAAATATCTAAAACTTTTGAATAAGCAGTCATTTATGTGATAAACTGAAGAGACCCCCCCCCCAAAAAAAAAAGAGATCCCCCCAAAAAAAAAAGAAAAGAAAAGAAAACAACATAAAAATTTAAATGAAAATTGCAAATTATAGCATTTTACAAGATCTCGTCTTTGTGTGCCAAGTACTAGTACTGTAACAGAGATATTAATCAAATTGATTGATTGTTGTTTGCTTTAAGTCCAGTAGCAAATATTTCATGCCCGTTAATGACTATAACACATTAATTGTAAATACAATAGGTAGGTCGTACAATAGGTGCAAGAGTTTTTAATTTGATTGATAAAATCTACAGAGAAGTCGATCATCCATGTTTACGTGTAGTTTACAATATCATTTCACGCATCCAATTTAGGTTAGATACTTTTAGCTCGCTTTAGTAACTGTGAGAATTCTGTGAAACTGTATTGTGTATTGTACTTTAGTTTTTGGTATGATATTCTGTTCTACTGATCACTACTGCTCTCCTGGTTGGTCTCGTGTGGGGGCGTTCGCCTCGAGAGCGGGAGGTCATTAAATTTGTTCGAATCCCGAACGGGTCAAACAAAGACGTTAATTAAATTGGTATTCTATTTGGTATGTCTGTTTGTTTTGTTCAAGCATCGGTGACAATATAATGGAATGTGATACGACTGTCATACAAGTGAGAGGTTTAGCTAGCTATAAAACCAGGTACAATCCACCATTTTCTACATTTGAAAATGCCTGTACCAAGTCAGGAATATGCCAGTTCTTGTCCATTCGTTTTTGATGCATTTTGTTATTTGATATTGCCATGTGATTATGGACTTTCCGAATTGATTTTCCTCTGAGTTCAGTATTTTTGTGATTTTACTTTTTTCAACGCATTACACATGGCATCATAAAGTAAGAGCACAGACTGGCCGGCTCAGCGTCGGAAATGTGTCCTGGCCGGGTGACTTTTCTTCCTGCGAACTAATGTCTTGTGAACTTACACGATAAAAAAAAAGACTCAGCTTGTCAGTCTAGTAAAAAACGGGGTTAATGCTCTTATTATATTTCACGTAATCGTCCTTTAAACATATTTTATTTCAAAAAATCATGTACATGACATACACATATAAATACAGTGATACAATATTACAAAGGGATTCGGAAACAAGGTTTCCCTTATATTAATCCGTCTCCCTGAATATTAATTTTATTCGCCGCTGGTCGTCATCCATTATCATTATTTATTTTACCGTTTTATTATACAGTGAAGTGTTGGGATTATTATCTTTCACGGTAAATAATTATAATAAATCAAATGTGCCTTTTCGGATATATAATATTTGACGGAAAATATTGAATTAACTCCGTATAACTATTATTTAGTCATGGGTCGGTTTTGAGCTTATTATTCTGTACACGGAATGTTCTATAAAAAAAGACCGAATGTTGACTCTAAATATTTTTATTTATCTGTGTCTTTGGGTTTGCTGTCGCATTAATGTATACCTTTATCTCCTTTTATTCAAAACCAACATTTGCTTGGGTATAGAAATATTTACATCTCTAGACCTCTCCCGTTCCACAGTAAACCCTTGCTAAATGGGTGCGTTCGTTTGGCTTATTGGTTATATAAATACGCAGCTTTGTCCGATCAAAATATAATAGGAATGTATATCAGATGCCTGGTGCAGTGAGAATTCCAAGCTATCTTAACCTTAAAAAAACATTAGAGGAAAAGATGATCTACACACGAGTTGAATGATTGAAATGTGTAAACAACAAGAAAGCTTAATCTTTTTAAATAATTATAAGTCGCATGGCTGATTTTAACAACATTTTTGTGACTTTTGCTAGAACAATAGTAGATGAAAAAAAAAATAACAAAACCGATTAGCAAGACAATATTAAAAAAAATGAAACGCTCAAAATAAGTTGAATCTTTTTTATTAATTGTTGTCAACCTTTTTTTATCATTTTTTCCCCTTTTATGACAACTATTATACCAGTCTGAGATATAAATAAACTTCAAACAGCAAATGTTGTCACCTAGACGAGGGAGCCGTCATTGTATGCTTCAATATATGAGTTATTGCCACTCAATGAAGATTGATTTTCTGATGTAGTCCCTCCCCTGTTAGTTTTGCTGGAAATTATACAATGTAACCCCTGATGTGTACTACGACAACGTTTTTTTAATATTAAAAACAAAAGATTAAATGCAAAGAGAAAAATGATGGAAGAAAAGATTTACGCATAAAAATTCAAATGTAAATAAAAATGAAATATATAAAAATTGGAAAACTGTTTGAGACTATAATCAACTGAGGACAAATTATTATAAATCACTAAATGAAGCTGATTAATTTATTGCTCCTTTGTGTCCAGTGGCAAATATGTCATGCACATTCACGACTAGATTCAAAGTGGATCAATTTGAAGCAATTGTTCACAAATTTAGAGTGGCACTTTTTACAATAAGGCAGAGCGTTCGCTAGAGGTAAAACGTATGCCGTAATAGAATAGATTTGAACAATAATGATCGAACTCGTAAGTTATAAAGCCCCCCTTCCTTTTTTTTCTCCACGATAGACGAATGTCATATACAAAACGTCATGAATTTACAAACAATAACGGCCACTATAAGTAAATGAGATATGGACTTTTTTATAAATTAATTCCTATTGCAGCCAACATCTCCCGGTTCGGGACAGGTTATTTATTTCCACAAAATACCGCCTGATTATTGATCGAAGATATTTAAGCAACCAAAAGCACTTTGAATCAAACAAATTCTTGAAATAGTAAATTAAGGTATTTTGCTGGGTGTTTTTCCCAAATCTATTTCGGGCCCCCTGATTTTAAGAGGGCGTATCTAATTAGTCATGCCCGATTAACTTTTATTGAATTGAACTTCAACTTAAAGACCTACATCGGGTAAATAAGTTCGAGGTACAATAAGTAGACAATAGAAATCCTTTGTGAAATAAGATCGTCCCAGGTATCTTAGAAAATAAATTTGCGTTGAATAACAATGAAAAATGCACGAGCAGGTTGTAAAAAATGCTAAAATCATACGCTCCAGGACATTATACGAATGGCAAAAGCTGTAACATTACTGACTTTGTACAAGTATGTCCGTATGTATAAATGGTAGGTTAAACCTAGTTTGATAGCTTACTAATCCGCTAACTTGTATGATAGTTTTTTCATGTTCGCGTATTAAATTTGTTAGCCAACAATGTGCGAGAAAAACAAAAAAAATGTCACAAATTGTAAAAAAATTATTTCGCGTTCGTAACGGATAGACGGTATACAGTGTATTATACAAATTATGCAACAGTGCTTTACCGATGTATAATTCTCCTCAATCGATTTGGAAGTATCTAATCAATGTCATAAACAAATAGCATATACTTCGTTATTCGTTCGTACATTAATGTATTTATATTTGAAATCTTTATTAATAGATGTCATTTTAAACTAAATTTCAATGAACATGTCTCTATAATATGTAAAAAAGCATCCAAACAATTAAATGTATTAAAAAGAATAGGTAAACACCTGACTAAACTCGGAAAATTAACAATTTATTATTCTTTCATAATGTCCAACTTTAATTACTGCCCACTAGTTTGGCACTTTTGTGGGGAGGTAAATACAAAAAAGATACAGAAAATCCAAGAGAGAGCACTAAGGTTTATCTACGAAGACCATTCAGCAAGTTATGAAGATCTACTCTGCAAATCAAAATTACCATCTTTAAAAGTAAGAAGAATGCGATCTTTGGCGATTGAAGTTTTCAAAATTATAAATAAAGATTGTCCTGTTTATCTCCATGATTTGATTCACTTAAAGGAAAACACTTACTCTTTCAGATACCAGAATACTATTCTAATATCTTTACTATAGTGCTTCTGCTGCTTTTGTGCTAATTTTAGAAACTTAATGTGCTTTTATGCTTTTTATGTGCAAACCATTTCATTTGTGCTTTTGTGTTTTTATCTCATAATTGCATGTACCAGTATGTGTTAAACTTGTAAGAT
This sequence comes from Mytilus edulis, assembly GCA_019925275.1. NCBI lineage: Eukaryota > Metazoa > Mollusca > Bivalvia > Mytilida > Mytilidae > Mytilus > Mytilus edulis. The sequence goes on along the minus strand of CM034357.1, from coordinate 90,549,231 downwards.
GCTTAAAGAACTTTTGTGCTGCATGTTTATATACTGATTGAACTCTTGCTTTATATGTTTAATGTTGTGTGCATGACTCGATATGTATGTTTTGTTTTATTTGTTGTTATGTCGGTTTTAAAAGCTCTTCAGAGCTTATGTTTGTAATTGCTTGCTTATACCGACTCTAAATAAAGCTTTATGTCTTATGTCTTATGTCTTTATGACAGATCTGCCATTATCAGGAGTCCAGGCAAAACATTAACAAAATAACGTGCTCCAAGGTAAATTCAAAGGTTAATAAAACCTGACAAAATTAGACGCTTGACTATATAAACAAAACACAACAATTGGAAAACAACTGTCATACTCCTGACTTGAGACAGGTATTGTCCTAAAAAGTAGTGGGTTATACCAAGTTTGATTGTTGGCTCTATATATCACTTGTGTGTAAGCTGTTCGCAGTTGTATTGACAAACTATTCAAGCCGCTTGCAGAGTGAGTGTCATGCTTTTTGTGCGTTACGAACCATTGAAATAACTATTTGAGGGGTCCTAAAAGAGGGACGACAGATACCAGGGAAACAGTCAAACTCCTAAATCGAAAATAAACTGGCAAACGCCATGGCTGAAAATGAAAAAGACAAAAAGACAAGTAATAGTATACAAGAAACAACATAGAAAAATAAAGACTGAGCAACACGAACTCCACCAAAAACTGAGTTTGATCTCCGGTTCTCTGGAAAGGTAAGCAGATCTTACTCCACATGTGGCACGAGTCGTTTTGCTCATGTTATTCCTACGATGACCTGTAGTAAGGCCAATCTTTTTTCTTTTTAAAATACATCCTAACCTTTAAGTTGCAGTCTAGTGGTTTCTATTACAGAAATATATATTGCAGCTTTAAGTGTTTGTTTATGCCTGAACATGCATGACACATTTGCCACATGTCTTTACGCAAAAACAATAAATCATTCTAGGAGAGATATTTTATCTAGGTTTCACAGATAAACTTCATGAAGGGATTATTATCATTTGTAAGACAGAGAAACATTTAAATTCGATCTCATGTTACATCCATTATATATATATTGTTAATCAGTCGTTTCTGTATCTGCAATGATAAATGTTTTGTTTTATATTGAAATGGGAAAACACATTTGCCTGATTATTGTGTGAGTTAGTACGTCACAGATTTCCGGTGAAAAGTCCGTACCTATTTGTGTTGACATCACCCAATCAAACTCAAACTCAATTTTTATTGAAAAAGTTTCAACGGAAGAAATAATACAGTGACAGGCGGATCACTGACTCTGATGATAAATTTATCTTAAAATAGTCATAGGTTCGTTCAACAGCACTTAACAGACCTGCATGAGGAAGTTCGTAAAAAAATATTGTATCAGCACCTGGTTATTGAACATAGGTTTGAATTTACTAAAGATATAATTCAAATAACTGTCAATAGTATGTAAAGTCATTAATTTGTTGTGTAACACCTATGCAACCATGCATATTACCGGATACGAACGGTTCTGTATTATATATGCGTATAAAAACAAGTCGGCAAGTAGCGATGCACAATTAAAACATAACCAAAACCCAATACAAAAGTTTCTTATCGTTTCGAATGTTTACCAAATAAATGTATTCTACTTTCCGATGTTGAATGTATATGAACACTATGTTGAGCTGAATCAGTAATATAAAGAGGGACGAAAGATACCAGAGGGACAGTCAAACTCATAAATCGAAAATAAACTGACAACGTCATGGCTAAAAATGAAAAGGACAAACAGACAAACAATAGTACACACGACACAACACAGAAAACTAATGAATAAACAACAAGAACCCAACCACAATCTAGAGGTGGGCTCAGGTGCTCCGGTATATAAAGTAATATAAAGTATGTCTAAGTGTTGTAACTATTTCTACTGCGCCCAAAATTCAAACATTAATTAAATGTAAATTTAAATAATATCATTTAATTTTGAATGTAACATGTCTTCTGATTGTCTAAAAGAATTTTGTCTATAAGCTCATCGACATAATTTTGTTATGCGGCGGTGACGTCTTCAACTTAAATGTCATTATTTACTCCTTTTCAGAATTAGATTATAAGGAATAAATAGCCAGCAACGAGAAAGATTCAGTGTGCAACACATTTTGGATGTTATTTCCTCATAGACAGAAAAAATATTACTATTATATTTCTCTAATAAAGGTAAAAGAAAAAATAGTCTATTGAAATGCTAGCTATCATCTGGCGATGTCTTTCTTCATTGCGGGGTTCGGACGGTACATTCCCTCCTCTGTATAAAATGCCACGTCTTAATAAAAGCGAAAAGTGTTTCCCTGTGTATTTGTTTGTTAAAATCTGTAAGCCCCGTGTTACATATCTGTTTTTGATTTAATTCTATAAATTAAAAAAAAGTAAACTATAACTGGTGTTCAATTCAATGGGTTCAGCTGCAATATTTAGCGGCGGCGACGACGACGCAATATGGCGGGATTTAAACGTGACGCAATTGAAAGATCTGCCATAGATTTGGAGAAAACAAAAATCTGTCATAGGTTTGATTTGTTTGGCGTTTGTAACATTATATTTGCCATAAATTAGGAATATGCACTAGATTTGGAACCTGCCCTAGATTTGAGTCCTACATATATTCAGACATATGTTTATTGTGAAAGAGAACTATGTATGTGCCTGTCCAAAGTCAGGAGCCTGTAATTCTGTGGTAGTCGTTTGTTTATATGTTACATATCAATTTTTCGTTCAATTTTTGTACAACTATCAACCAGAGTTCAAGTGAAGAAAATGTAGGCATTTATAAGCAACAATACGGCTTTAAGCAATGAGATAAACTCATGCCATTTACAGGTAGTTGGCTATAAAAGACATGAACAATATGAGATAATTTAAACAAAAAAACAAACGGCATAATTTATTACAAAACAATGTACAAAAAGAAAATATAATATACATGAACCACGTTACCCACTGAATTGCAGGCCTCTAGGAATTTGTACAGGTTCATAGCAAATGTTGCGAGGCTGAATATTTTTGTTAGCGTTCTAATCTCTCCTAACTTGGGACAATGGTGTTACAAAGAATCATCAGAAAAAAAAATCGATTGAAATTGACTTATAATTTACTGAAAACATCGGTAAGATAAAAAAAAAAAAAAAGAAAAAAAAGAACAATTTATCTGCTGTCGTTAAGGTGGCATATTATTGATATAATTATTTCCAAACTGTATACGTCTTAAGATTTGCTCACTAAGAATGGAAAATAAAAAATTCTAGAGAGAATTATTTGCCGTCAAATTTTCAATGGCTGATATCTCGAAAAAGATAACAGACCCTCCTTTTTTCTTTTTTCTTTTTTGCTTTCTTAGTTTCTTTATTTATTTACTAGCATTAATAACATTATAATAGTCCTTTGAAACGCTTGTGTTATTTGAAACAGACTAGCGAATATCCTTGAAGGATTTCGTTACAATATGATCAAAGTATTCTCAGCAATTCAACAAGTTAAACCGTTGTTAATATATTCATCACATTACTGGGTACATGGCATTTGTTGCTATGGCACACTGGTCGTTCTTGTTCCTTGACATCAATATGTATCCATCCATTCCCCATGTTGTCCCCCAGCTGAAATAAATTAATAAGTAGTTCAATCTAAAGTAATATAGAAACATACATTGCCATCTTTTTATCCTGCAATTAACCAAATATTGTACATATAACAGGTATACAAATATTTTTTTCATTTGTATGTACTTGTACAAATAAAGTCTCCTGTTACCTCACATTCATGTTGAGCAAGCAGTTATAAAAATATTTCTGTTTCCTAACCAGTTCATTTCGGGGTCCTCTTCGCGGTCCGCGTTTCAACTTTAACGATTTCTTTGGGAAGTTTGTGACAATGATTGAGATTTTATAACTAAAGTTTCAAGTGTTGGGAGTAATTTCAGGATAAACACAAGACATGTACATTGTCGGAAAATATATAATGTAGTTGAACTCAAAACGAAACAGGAGAAAAGCTCGGCGGAGCCTTGCATTTCGTCCTGTTTCTAAAGCTCATACAAATTAATTTGATATTTTCCGACAGCATACATATATTGTACATATAGCCTTATTACGAGTTTAAAAGTTTTACTTATTCGAAATGCTCGTAGAAGTTCCCTAAAATGCAATTTCAGTATTTTTTTTCAATCAGAAAAAAAGTTTTCATGTAACAACTAAAATTCCTCAGATAAGATGGAAAATAATTAAATCAAATGTTTAAAAATAAACCAATGAAAATTGAATAAATTTACAGGAAAAGAATAGTAATGACTGGTACCTGTTTTTTACTAGACAATAATCATCGTTGCTTTGCGTGCCATACCCAACAACCAGGATAGCGTGATTTATGGTGTAAGAGATGCAGGTCGGATTATTGAATACACCTGAAATAGTTTTAAAAAGTAAAATCACAAAAATACTGAACTCAGAGGAAAATCAATTCGGAAAGTCCATAATCACATGGCAAAATCAAATAACAAAACGCATCAAAAACGAATGGACAAGAACTGTCATATTCCTGACTTGGTACAGGCATTTTCAAATGTAGAAAATGGTGGATTGAACCTGGTTTTATAGCTAGCTAAACCTCTCACTTGTATGACAGTCGCATCAAATTCCATTATATAGTCACAGATGCGTGAACAAAACAAACAGACATAATAGGTAAAAATGTCAAAAATAGGGGTACAGCAGTCAACATTGTGTTATTGTGTTAAAATCATCATTAAATATTGTTCTGTAAATGCAATGTACGTCATCTCTTTTAAAAAGACAAATATAAAATGTTGGGTTTTTTCAGATAAGAACGAATTGCAAGTGCTCATCAAATATGTCTTCATATGAATAGAAATTCGCTAATTTGGAAAAACGAAGATATGATTAGGTCGTTTTCATTCTTGTCTCGAAAGGACATGGCGTTGTCATTTTATTTTCTATCTTTGGGATAGAATGTCCCTCTGGTATCTTTTGCTCCTGTTCTAAACATATGCTGTATTGATTACCATATTTTTACCATTATACCGGGAGAATATTTAATTACTTATTTTTAAAGAATTTTACCTCGTTTATACAACATAAAGTTTTTATCCACGTAAATGCATGCAGATACAGGTCCTACTGTTGCAACAGCTTGCTTCAACTGATTTTCATCTCCATTACGGATCCCAGTGTAACCGGTGATAGAAGCTCCAATATTAGATTTCGTGTACCGGCAGTTTCCAACCTGAATCATTAACAAAACACATGCACCTGTGGACATTTGTGATACGGATTTAATAGGAAAGCTATCATTTCAATGAATTAAATGTATACGAATTGATAAAAAAAATTGAATTTTACATAATCAATGGTTTTGACAATTAAAATCATAAATCATTCTTCCGATCTTTACATGTGGATTTTACGAGAACCTAACTAATCAGGAAAAATTGCCCGTCTCACAGCTCTCTCTTCATTTCAGTCAAACAGATTCCTGGTAGTTCATTAATTTTCGTCAGTTTAATAACATTTTTTATATAAAGCCGTATCGCATACTTGCGTTGGCTTTTAAAATCTTGGTTGTAGGCGTCCATTATGAAGGAAAATCAAGAATAGCGCGCGGTGGACGCACACAATTTAATATCTGGTATTTTCATTTTCCTTAGTGTGAATTTCTTGTGTCTCATATCTTGAATAGATAGAATTAATCCACAATGACTTATTTACAAGTATTACTTCAAGTTAAATGTTGTTAATACCTTTCCCTCGTATGGGTAGCTATTTTCTGTATCTATGCCTCCATTATCTATGACATATTTAAATGAAGGAGGTAGCATACCTCCATTGCATCCTCTGTTACCTTTAATTTAAAGAAATAAATTTTTTTTGTACTATCAACCTTTGTCAATTAACTCCTAACAATAACCTAATTCTAGATATACTTATCCATGAAAGTTATTTTAAGTATCAGAATGCATAACTTTGTGACTGACTCTTAAAACACGTTTATAGATTTTTTGGCACAGCCTAAAGCTTCATTTGAGACGGGTATAGTTACGAATTTCTAACCGCAAGGATTGCTAAGCGTTTGAATTTTTTAGATGGGCTAATCCGTATCATCTTCCCAAAAAGTACACGATTATCTTGAAGTATATATTCTAGGTACTGACGTTGTTTAACATCTTAATAACGTTTTCTATTATTAACTTTTTTTTTTTTTTTTTAAAGTTTATGAATATTGCTTTTATAGTTAAGTCTTTTTTGTGATATCCATTTGACGTGACTCTGTACTTCCCGTCATTGCGTTATTGTTCTATGATTATTTACGGTTGTATTCTTGTCTCATTTTTGCTAATGTGATTTGTCTGTATGCCTTTATGTGTTTCTGTGATACATATGACGTGGCTCTGTACTAATACGTCACGTCATTGAGTAATTGTGCATTGCAAACATATTATTGTCTAACATTTTTCTAATGCTCCTTGTCTATATACCCTTTTGTGGGTTTTTCTATACATATGTTTGTACCTATGCATCCCGTCATTGTGTAACTGTACTACGTAGTCTTCTGTCTATAGATTATTATACTACGTACCGTATTTTGACGAACAGTCCATCAGATTTTGTTCCGATAACGATACGAGTTTCCCTGTTTTCCTGAAGTGCTGACCCTCTAATGATCCTACAGCTGAGAATGCCCAACATGATCCACATTTTCCCTTATGAGACGAAAATGTGCAATTAACATGTAAACGAGACATAGATGTTTAGCAGTAAACAAAATAAAAAAAAACAAATATGTAACAAAGATTGGGAAGGAGATAATTCATATTTTTAACAATGACTTTGACCTGTTGGTGCTCACATCGTTGTTCATATACTTGGTGAATATATTACAATATAGTAAGGGTAATCCAAGTTCGATAATTATCACCTTAACGTTGACATGAAATATCATTTAACTTTCATTTTCTGTAAAGCTGTGTCTCTAACTCTATGGAAATTTATCCCTTTCCGAACCCATTGTATACAAAAATTAATCAATGTGTGGTCGCCGGTGATCGCAGGAGATTATTGGATGATTTTAATGCACTTCTGGCGTATTAAAATTTTAAACTTGTTGCCTTTTGTTAGCTATTATTCGTGTGTTTCTTTTTCAATTGTGTTCTCCTATTTATTTATATTGTAGTCCTGTAATGTTGTGCTGTCATTTTAATGTTATATTTCACATGGCCATAAAAGAGGGAGGTTTGGCATGCCACAAAACCCACCATTTTGTCTTTTAAAAATGTCCTGTACCAAGTCAGGAATATGGCCATTGTTATATTATAGTTCGTTTCTGTGTGTGTTACATTTTAACGTTGTGTTTCCGTTGTGTCGTTTGTTTTCTCTTATTTTTTGTGTGAATTCTCATTACTATAAGATGTGTCACGGTATTTATCTATCCCAAATTCATGTATTTGGTTTTGATGTTATATTTGTTATTCTCATAGGATTTGTCTAATGTTTAGTCCGTTTCTGTGTGTGTTACATTTTAATGATGTGTCGTTGTTCTCCTCTTATATTTAATGCGTTTCCCTCAGTTCAAGTTTGTTACCCCATTTTGTTTTTTGTCCATGGATTTATGAGTTTTGAACAGCGGTATACTACTGTTGCCTTTATTCATGACCTTTTTAGCTAACTGGATGAATCAAACATGCTATAACAGGTTTTAATTAAATTCGTGCAATGTGAAAGGCACTCGAATGGGGCTTTTCGGTTAAAAAAAATGTATTTTGTAATCATTAAAGAAACAGATTCTTTCATAGTTACTCGTGGATTATCGGCTTTATTCAATGTCGATAGTTAGATTATAAATTTTAAAGTCCTCGCCGAGGATTGATAATCTATAATTTAATTATCTCGATTAGAGAAATCCGATAATCCACTCGTATAAATGTAAGAATCTATATTTATAGAATGTTAAATTATATCAAAACACCAAATTTTACCTCATCAAAAGCGTAGGTAGACTCATCTGTATTTGGAAAGGTTTTTTGGGTATGTTTAGAATTCAGTGCTGTTCAACTTTGTAAATAAAAATGTATGGCCTTTTAAGTGTTTTGATGTGAATGCTGCTGATTAGACTTTAAAAAAAAGAAACTCGCGTCAGGTGTACCAAATTATAAGATTAGTATGTTGAATGAGATTTTGCCATATATTCTTATTTGAGTTTTATGAAGTTGTAACTAGATTTGAGTTCTAAAAGAGCTGTAACTAGAATAACTGTACCTGATTTTTCACAGGAGTTACATATCCCTTCTTTCGCCAGTCCACTTCATTGGGGATTTCCACATTATTAGGCGGCAGAAACGTGGAACCTTCACTGCTGTTTCTATATATCATTCCACCTGTCATTCTCTCGATCACCTCATCAATCGACTAAAAATTCATACATATAACGCAATACAATGAGTACAAATGTAAACGTTTCGAAACTCATATATTTCCTCATGACTACTGAGAAAATATTGTAATTCAATGTGTTGTTCTTATGGCGTAAATTGATACAATGTATATGATCAGTTGAATTTCTAAAGGAAAGTTGAGCAATGAAAAACGTTATATATTGAATACAGTATACATCATATCACTGTTAGTCAGGATTTTTGTATACAAATGAAACAAATTGGATATTACTCCTTAATGTTTCCAATACAAATTCCTTTGCACTTTCCCGATATTTGTCTAATTTTGGTACTATCTTTGGACTCGTAACTGAGAAAAATATGTTCTTAAATACAAGATGTAAGGATGTGAATGAAACATGTTTTTTTATAACAAAGAACGTTATAACAAATCAATTTTAAATCTAATCTAATTTTTTGCATATTCCAGGTTGTACAGTACGAAGCTAAATGCTATTGGCACGGCCTCTTAACCACCCGCAGCTGCATGTTTTTTTTTGGGTTTTTTTTTTTCTCCGAACACTTTTCAGCCAGGGGGCGTTTGACATTGATGAATATACCTCACTAACCCAAGAGACACCTAACATTTTTAAACATTTTGTTTCGTTTACTCTCTTGTACACTTATACAATCGTCATGTAAAATTTCCTAGAGACACAATTAGGGAATTTACGCATTATCAATACAGTCGAATAGCGCACAGATTGGATTTGCAAAGAAAGGTAGGACATTATGGAATTGAAGTATAAGGTTGAAATCTATGATGTTCAACGCATGAAAATATGAACAACTGTGGGACTTTCCCGCTGTGTTGAAGACCTATTGGTGGCCTTGGGCTGTTTCTGCCTTTTAATCAGGTTGTTGGTTTATTACGTACCATATCAGCAAGAGGATTGATACCAAGCCAGTAACTGTGTTCTCCTCTGTCAGCTGCCAAATTGTGGTGTTCAATATATCTAACATTCTTCTCCCAAATAGATCGCCTAATATAAAAAAGAACACATTATTGTTTTATTTGTAAATTTGTATTCTAATGACATATATTGATATATCAATAACACGACATATCAAACACCAATTACAAAGACATGCTCTCACACAAATGTATACAACCACAATATATACATATTTGTGTTAGTTACTTGGGAAAAAAATCGAAACTGTTTATAATGCTAAAACAAGGCATATCCATACAACACAATTTACAGGTACGTAAACAGTCTCATTTCCTTAGGAAATTTTAATGAAAAAGTCCTTCTAATCTTGCAAAACGTCACATAAGATATATGGTTTTATTTAGTTATCTATATTATTACATTCACCCGTAGTGGATAGCTTTATCCCTGGCTTCAAACCCACGTATCCATACTTTAATCGTTCTAGCCCGAGTCAGAACTACTTGTTCGTAAAAATTTATATAAAAGAAGACTTCACCTTAAATATTCTTCACTTCCGTTCTCATAAGTTTTGTTGTACGCTTTCTTAAATAGTAGCCATTCTGTATCCATGTCCTGGTTGATTTGGTGTGAAGCTGAAGTACCAATCAACAAAACAAAAACAAGAAGAGGCATCTGAAAGAATAAGAACTTTGAAATATCATAAATGTTTCAATGAAGACTAATTTTCGCATCGTTCGCGAGTAGAAAAATAACGCAAATATAAATCTTAGCGATTATTTCAAACTTGGATTTTTCCTTTTTAAACTGCATCAAGTAAATGAGAAAATTTTTAAATAGCCGCGAAGTGAAATAAAAATTATAAAACGCAAAATTAAGTATCCTCGAAAATAAGTTGGTTAACAGTAACATAGACGAAGAACGGATTTTAGACTTATAGACGATGCATTCCATTATTAAAATCTATTGTCATGTTTTTATATTGTAACAAAATAATGCTTCTCAATGAATAATCAATTTAAAATAAGAAAATATCGGAAGCAAGGCGTTATGAAACATGCACAATACATTGATAACAATCTTAACGGTCTACACTGTTTGTATATTTTGAAATAACTTGTTATAAACAACATGTTTGCAAATAGAAAATAAACTTTTCTGCCAATTTTGCCTTATGTTCCTGTAAAGCCTCTTTAAAAGTGAACTTAGATTTCAAATTGTATTTCAGCATTAGAACTTACCATGGTTTTAACGATATGAAATCGCCCGTATGTATGATAATCAAAAACGAAATTATCGAGATAATTACACTTTCTTTCTTATTTATAGACTAGAAACTAATCAAGGAAGTTATCAGAATATGTGAATAACTCACAAAGACTTCCGTGATCGTATTTAATCATATGACATTAAGAAAATGGACTTTGTTTCTCAAATAATATTATTAAGTTGAAAACAATACCAGTAAGGAAATATCTCATAGAACAATGGTTCATGTGTGGACCAATAAAGTATCAGAACAATAAATATTTGTTTCAGATGAAGGCTTGATTAAAGGAGTTTATCTCATTTCAAAATTATTATCTAGTAATTTATATATTTTGATGGATTTTTAAAAGGTGAATAAGAAAAATGGTATCGGGCAAATTGCAAAAATATGTTACAAAGAATGAGGAAGTCGTATTTTAATTGGATTCAATTAATTACTTATTTCGATCAAGGATCCAGCCAGTCTTATACAATAATCTTTTCATTTTCAGAAGCCTTATTTTAGAAAAATAAAATAAAAAATATACTTAATTTCATGAAAATGTAAAGTTAATTATAACCATGGTAAGTCCTATCAAATATTCACGCAGTGTCATATATTCAAGGATTTAATGCTGCATATGTTGTTTAACATGAGAACCCGACGCGTACTTAAAGAACTGCGTCTGAAACGATAAAAGTATATCTAAAATTGATGTAGAACTAAGGACAATGAAAAAACGAAAACTGAAAAACGTCAAATACAATCATCAATTTTTTTTTTTTATAGGAAGCCACCATTTGATCCATGCTGACATTTTACTTTTTAAACAACTAGTAAAAAGAGCCTGTAATATAGGATCTCTGCTTCACATGGTGATATCTTTTTAACTTAATATTGTTGGCTTATTCTTAATTGACAGTCTCACAGCAACTCAAATGTGCTTCATATTTACAAGTCATAGTTTTGTAGCATCTAATGGAAGGCGTTTTGTCTAAACCCTTTACACTTATATTTATTCACCTTTTTTAACACAAATTCTGGGTACTTCCAGTACCTTTTTTGAGGAAAAAATTAGTTTTTTGTTAGACACTGAACTAGGTGGCAAGCGGGCGACACGCTATTGGCTGCCGACAATTTCATGTTAACAACTTATGAACCTTTCAACCAATGCTTTCCAGTTTTGATATAGTTTTCCTAATATCAAATGGAAGTCAAGCTCGATATTCAAGTTTTCCGTTCTGGTGCAATAGTTCTTGATAAATTGAACAATTGCACAGAACGTGACACGTCAAACAACCCTGAAATTGTACCATTAAAATATTCCAATTTTATTCTTTGTATCTACAAGTAACAAGTAACCTTCAAAATACAGGAAATTGGTTTCGTTCTATTTGTCAAATTATAGTTGGTCTCTTGTATTTAATAGAGAAAATACATGTATGATGTCAATGGTACTAATTAAGGCAACAATACTTTACCGATGATCAATTCTCGTAAATCGATTCGAACGTTATTAACCAACGAAGCCAAAATCCAACATCATCTATTCATTCTGTAGCAGACATGTCAGTAACTGCTTGCAGTCCTTTGTTAATTTATATATTTATATATCCTTGTCATTTTGATTAGTTTTTTTGGTTATCTGTTCTGGCATCGAAATAATGCTTATTTTTAACTTATTTTTACTGTGCGTATTGTTGTGCGTTTCTTTTTCAACATTGGCTAGAGGTACTGGGTGAGGGTTGATAGCTCACAAAACATGTTGGCTTTTTTAAAGTCTTGTATGATTACTATTTCTAAAACAAAAGCCAAACTTCGTGCATCAAATGGACTGATTACATAGTGGCCACTTGTGAAATTGGTGCATTAGAAATATAAAAAGTAATTGGTTAAAAGGTTTTTCCATACCCTTTTTAAATTATACATGAGCAATCTGATGTACAGTAGTTGTCGTGTGTTTATGTAATTTATACGTGTTTTTCGTTTCTCGTTTTTTATATTAGATTAGACCGTTGGTTTTCCCCGTTTGAATGGTTTTACACTAGTAATGTTGGGGCCCTTTATAGCTTTTTGTTCGGTGTGAGCCAAGTTTCCGTGTTGAAGGCCGTACATTGGCATATAATGATTAACTTTTATAAATTTTTATTTGGATGGAGAGTTGTCTCATTGGCACTCACATCACATCTTCCTATATCTAGTGAATGCATTTTGCGGTCCCCAGATTGTTGTGAGTTTCTGTATCTGCCATGATAAATGTTTTGTTTTATGCTGAAATTGTTAAACAATCATTTGCTTCATTATGTATTATTATTTTATGATTAAACGTAATCATGTCACCTATTTCCGCCGAAAAGTCCGTACTTATTTATTTAACCTTATCCAATCAAATTCAAACACATTTTGTTTTATTGGAAAACGTTTCAACGGATGTATTAGTTACAGTGACAGTCGGATAACTGACTCTGAAGTTTAATTTGTCGTAAAATAGTCATAGGCTCGTTAAACGGCACTTAACCGCACTTAACAGAGCCACATGGGAAAGTTTGTGTTATATCAGAAATAGGTTTAAATTTATCACAGAATGTAGTACTAAAAACTGTCAACATAATGTAAAGTTATTAATTTGTTTTTTGATCAGTAAACACCCATGCAACCAGTCATCACATATTGCCTGATAGAAACCGCCGCTATTTTTGTTTTTTCGACAGAAAACTCTCATGTCATTAAAAGAGTAATACAAATTGCAATAAAAAATATTTATTTTGAATTCTTCATCAATATAATACAAACCTGTAGTGTCGATGTCAGTTGTTCTACGTTTTCACTCTGTTTTTATAAGGAATTTATCCCTGTTTATGAGGTCCAGTATCGTGTGAACATACATAGGTGTAACGTAGTAACTTGGTTATTTCAGCAACATACGCTGGATCGAATGGTAAGTGTATAATGTGAAATTGGAAGTTAATAATTGAAAAAAAGGAAATCATCACCTTGTCATAGATTTACCACACATGTTAGAGACATACAAAATATTACTAAAGTTATGACATATCGTAACTTGGGACACTTTCGAAAACATATCTTACGACTACGAAAGAGGGGCGAAAGATACCAGAGGAACAGTCAAACTCATAGATCGAAAACAAATTTTGACAACGCCATGGTTGAATAGGAAAAACAAACAGAACTAGATAGATAGTAGTACACAAGACACAACATAGAAAACACAAGATTGAGCAACACGAACCCCACCAATAACTGGGGCTGATATCATGTCCTCCGGAAGGGTTATTAGATAATGCTCTATCTGTGGCAGCCGTCGTTTTGTTTAGTTTATAACAAACCCTGTAAAAAGTCTAATTCTGTAGTTCACATCTCGTGAAAAGAGAAGGGAACGACATAAGGAACATAATAAATAAGGCCGTTAGTTTTCTCGTTTGAATTGTTTTACATTGTCATTTCGGTGCCTTGTTGTTGTTGTTGTTGATTTCTGTGTCATTTTGGTCTCTGATGGAGAGTTGTCTCATTGGTAATCATACCACATCTTCTTTTTTTATATATCCGATATTATCTGTTACATTTCCTTACACCATCATTAGTCATAAGATACTTTCGAAAACAATGTCCCTGAACAGGAATAACAGTGCAACGCCACAAACGAAGAAAGAAATGGCGGCATGGTTGTGTCGACATATAGAACGTAAACGTAGTCCAACCATAACGGTCCACCAAGATGGGCTGCTGCTGTTCGTTCATAAATTGAAGAGATTATTCAGCTGTTCAACGTCAACCTAACATCTTGTATCTTCTTTGATGTTACAAGTATCGCTTGACTGCTATTGACCGTTTAAATATAGGTCTTTTCTTTAATTTACATTTATAAGCTGTATTTACATATGACAAGGATAATAATATTTTAACATTGAATACCGTAATGTCATTCGTTATGTCAGTTTTTTGAAATATTTATGTTAGAAATAAACTCATCATAGATACCAGGATTTACGTCAGACGCTCGTTTCGTAAAAAAAATCATATTTGAGAAAAATTGACGTAATGTTTTATACATATAAAGTAGATTGATTTTAAAAGTCTTTGTATGGTTCAGATACAGTTTTATATTTACGACCTGACCTGTTTGCATCACATTTTGTTATTATAGGAGATGTTCATATATCTGGAAAGTGTAAACATTTATAATGAAACAGTTATAGGTTTCACTTTGTAAATGCTACTGTTTCACAAACTACGCTTCTTTTGGGAAGATATATACTATTTATAGATAGTTTGTTTTGTTTACCTAGGTACTAATTAGGTTTATCATCTTACTGACGTGTTATAGTAATATTTTATTATCTCATTGTGATTTTTTTTAACTGTTTGGTCTTTTTTTTTATAATATTCATTTGATGTGGCCCTTTACTTATTCATCCAGTTATTGTGTTATTGTACTATGGTAAAATTTTGTATTCTTGTCTTTCATTTTTGCTAATGTGCTTTGTTTATATGCCTATTTGTGAACCGTCCTTGACATATTTAATTCATCATTTTCTAATAAAAGAAAATGCCTGTAACACGTTAGAAATATAATAGTTGCTATCCATTCGTTTGATGTGTTTGAGCATTTTTAATTTGCCATTTGATTAGGGAGTTTCCGTATTTTAAATTTTATTAGATCTTGGTATTGTTGTTATTAACTGTTTAGTGACTTTGTCATTTGAAATAGATAAGGATGTTGAGTTATACTATTTTAAATAAACCCTTTTTTTGTAAGCCGACAAATTCATAAAATATTTAACAAAACCCTTTTAAGATGTAAATTCATACCAGTCAAATACAGTTGTTAAACAATTTGCAAACCTGTTGCATAATAGGGGTTCCGAGTCCAATTCATTCAATTTTAACGAAGGTCAAAAAGGTCAATCAGCTAGAACTCAAATAAGCTTCCATTCTCATTTAACATTGACTGGATTAAACTTTATTTGAAGAGTAATGTTATATATTGCATAAATGATACATAACCTGCAAAATTTAGAATGACTTAATATTAAGACCCTCTATTAATTCTTATTTGAGATGTCATCATCGTCGAGATGTCTGTCTTTAAACGGTAGTAGAGGATGCATTGATGGCCAGTGAACCATGGGTCGTTTTTCGTACTGTCTTTTAGAGGACAAATATTCCTCGACACTTTGCCTGACTATGTTATCAATAGAGACAATAAGTAATGGTTTCCAAGTGTTTCGATTATTTTGTTGTCTTGTCCTACTTGTTTTATTCTTACTCCTCATGTTCCTAGGACTATGATCTGCCAAAGAGGTTTCACCATTAGAGTAAGTATTGCTTATCTACAAAAGCAAATATGAAGATTGAACTAACTTTTGTAAAGGTGTGTTACTTAAATACTAAAACTAATATTTACTGTTTACTAGTAATACAATAAATCTACAGAACAATAAACGAAAACCCACATTTAAAAAAAAAATTATGCTCACAATTCAGGTTTCTAGACTGACAAACCTTCTTTAATTTAAATTCATGTGAGAAGACTTTGATTATTGTTTAATGCTCGACTAACAATATGTATCAGATAATAATTGTCTACACCAGGAAAAGATTATCTCATCTGTATTTTTCAATCGTTTTCGGATTTTTGTGTCCTCAATGCTATTCAACTTCGTATTCTATATTGTGGTCTTTTTTTCTTTTTTCTATCGCCTCTAAAGATTTTGTAGAAGAAATGCGAAGCTGGCTTACACAATTTTAATCCTGTTGTCTATGATGGAGTTACATTAAACCACTGGATCTATGCCACTTTTGGTGGAGGTTTCCTTTTTGAGGTTATCACAAGTCTTATTGCTGGTACTTCAGTATTTTTATGAATTATTACTAATATGGTCATGATCATAAATGAACTATTTACAAAGCTTTTGATTTTTCGAAATACCGAAGATGTTCAAGCCCAGAAAAAAGCAAAATCACAAAAATACTGAACTCCTAGGAATATTCAAAACGGAAAGTCCCTAATGAAATGGCAAAATCAAAAGATAAAACACATTCAACGCAGTCAGGATTCTACTTCGTCAAAATTATCTCCCCATTACGCCAGTTCATTTTCACAGAAGTAGAAATGGAAGCCATTATAGGGATGACGCGCTGCCAATTTTGCTCTTGGAAACCGAATAATTTATCCACATTGCACCATTACGATCCGTATATGTCAGTTGTTTTTTAAAAGACAAATGTACCAACTAGCTGATGAGCATCAGTTAATGATCCTGTCCGCATTGATTCAACTTAAAACTATTGTCTGATCGGTTGTCAGGTGGAATTTTCGAAAATTCATAAACATTTAAAAAATTCTAATTAAATATTTCGTGGAAGGGCAGACTATATTTGTTTATTGGTTGAAGACTATAACCCTAGTTATCACACACAAAAAATTATAATTTTTCGAAGATATGCACTTTCATCATCCAACTTGAAAGACTGTCGTTAAGTACTTTCAGTAAAAGAAATAGCTATTCGAACACACCTACTCTGTTTTTGTGATTCATTAGATAGGTATTTCACTTGACCCATATATTTCATCTTTTAGTACTGTGATTTTTTTTATGTTATAAAGTCAACCTGTAGCGTTGGTATATAAAAATGATAGAATCTGAAGCCAGAAGATGTATGAAATATTTTTGCTTTGTACGATATCAAGACAAAATATTCAACTCAAACACGTCCTAACATAAAAAGGTGCACTCGATTGTCTCTTTTCGATACAATTGTGACCCATTTTTTTTGGAATTTTTTCTTGAGTCAAATAATGGCAGGGCAGTCACGAAAATTACTGAATTAATAGATTGATATGTTTTCCGTCCGTGGTAAAAAAAAAATATCGGAGGTTATGCATTTTCTACATCCAACTTGAAAGATACCCATGTCGTCGACTTGATATCTAATTGTTCTGCTTAACTATATACTAGATAAATTGAAAACCTATGCAAATTGTGTTTTTAAAATAAAACACTTCGTAATAAAATTAACGGTACCAATTTTCTTGCACCAGATGCGCATTTCGACAATACATGTCTCTTCAGTGATGCTCGTGGCCAAAATATTTGAAATCCAAAGCTTATATAAAAGATGAAGAGCTATAATTCAAAAAGTCCAAAAAGTATAGCCAAATCCGTGAGAGGAATCAGAGCTTTGAGAAGAAAATTGTAATTTTGTTTGTTTCTTTTAACTTTTAAAAATGTTGTCACTATAGTAAACATAACAGTAAGCATTTATCGCCTTCTCTAACAAAGAGCTTCGATTCGTTTGTTCTATTTCAACCGGGTTTCCGACTGAAACGAAAGGACAACAACTGTCATATTCCTGACTTGGGACAGGCATTTTCAAATGTAGAAAAATGGTGGGTTGAACCTAGTTTTATTGCGTAAAACCTCAGATGAGTTTTGCAAAGTTTTTGAAATTTTGGGTCCTCATTATTTTTCAACTTCGTTCTTTATTTTTTATTTTTAACTTTTCCCTAATCAAGCATCAATGATAAGTCGGATGTAGATAAAACGCTCACCTATCGTACAGAATATCATTTATGGTGTGGTTATATAAATCTGTAGGCCAATAACATTCTTTCCTATAGTTTGTGTCCTATTATTATGATTTTCATATGCAGATTTTTTATTTTCTTTCGATCTATAAGAAAAGGGGACGTCCTTGGTTCGTCTGTATTAGAATTTGCTAACTATTTTATACAATAACATAATTGATACTTGATAAAGTTTTCAACAAATAATATAAATATAATAGTTTTATTTCGAGTTTGTTCTACTCTTCTTTTTTTTTGTGCTTTTAGATTCACAATTTTGCGTTTTATGCACCATGTTTGATAACTCGATAAACAAAATGTACACAATGTTTCTAGTTTTTATATAATGATTATTGTCCCGTTAGAATGATTTTACGCTAGTCATTAATTGCTTGCTGTTCGGTGTGAGCTGTACTTTGACCTATAATGGTTTAATTCTGCAATTTGTGTTAAAACAAATTGTCTTATTGGCACTCATACCACATGTTCTTATATTTTTGGAATTGACATTGATTTTTTGTTAACCTGTATTATTTTTAATCAACTCCCAAATTGATGCATTTACTTACCGGGTCAGCCTTATTGTAATATTTGATGTTTGTTCCTTCATCATCTGACTGGATTAGTAGAGGGGTCAAAATCAGTTTATTCTTAAACTCGGAAATATGCACATATTGGTTTATCTGTTGAAGGTCCAGTCTTTGTTGTTTATCATCAGGTACATTGTTAAAATAGAGTTGAATCCCAGCATCAAAATTATTTTTTTCCTGAAAAAAATGTTAATTGTATTCAAAGTCAATACACTGATGATCAAAACAAAAGTCGAGCATAGTAAGCGTTTCACACATTGATGTACTGGTGCGTGTACCTGTCGACATCGGTAAAAGAAGATGATTATTTTATTATGTTTCATGGATCTTTTGGCATTGGGACATATAAATCCTTTAAACCACATCACGTACAAACCGTATATGATTACCAAAAATTAGATTACTATTCGCAAACTAAAAGTTCATTATATGAAAGCTGAAAATCACAGAATTCCCCATCACTTGTATATTTCTAGGGGAGCATGGTCGTATAAAGAGATTACTTCGGTTTCTATCCCTCTAGTGTCAACTGTCTCAGCGTCTAGGTTACAAAATTTACTTGTGTTTTCTTCCAAGTTAATCCCTTCAAGATTATATGAATTAAACTAATAAATTCTAAATAACCAATGATGTCTTTCGTATTTCAAATTTTATGAATTCAAAACTAAACATTTTGTTTTAAATAGGAATTTATCTATCCTCCCTCTGACTTTTACAATACTGCGACTTAAAAACGGTTACTAGACATACCTGGTTCTCTTCCTCATTCACATACGTGTTATATCTCTTTTCAACGAGGATGGTTTTTTTTGCAATTGATTTTGATTCAATTTCATATCACAATTAGTACTGGTTATTTCTGTAATTTGAACAAACCTTCCACACAATTTGTGCCTTTTTTCTATCAAGGTGGATTGAAGAGGGGTATCTTTTAACTTTCCCTCTGGTATCTTTTTTTAACCCCTTTTAAAATGAGTAGATGATCTAGGATAATTTTTGTTTTGCTTTTACAACCTTAAACCATTTTTAATCAGCATTTTTTTGTAAGTTGCCTTAAGATTTTCAAAAACTAACTCTCTCAACGAAAGCATGAGGATTAAAAACGGGTCAATATCGTTCACAATAATTTAAGTCTAAGCTTTCTTTGTAGTGTACCAAGTCAGGAATATGACAGTTGTTGTTCATTCTTTTGGTGTTTTTGAGCTTTTGATTTTGTCATATGATAAGGGAATTTTCATTTTGAATTTTCATAGGAGTTCGATATTGTTCTTATTTTACTTTTGTGTATGTAAAATTGAGAGTGGCAATGGGAATTATGTTAAAGAGACAACAACCCGATCAAAGAGTACAAATGAACGTCACAATAAACTCCACATCAAAACACATACAAGACTAACAAAGGCCAGAAACAGGCGCAAAAATGTGGCGGGATTAAACATGTTTTTAGAAATCGCAACTCTCCCCTATACATCTAGCCAATGTAGCATAAAGAAACACATAGCAACACAAACAATAAAACTCAGTTAAAAAGAAGTCCGAGTCCGATGTCAGACTAGGTAACAAAAAGAAAATAAGCAAAATGGCAATGATACATAAATTAACAAAGGACTACTAGCAGTTACTTACATGCCAGTTCCAGACCCCAATTTATCTGACTGAAAGGTTATGTCTTCATCATATGAAAATCAAGTGCAATCCCTCTCGTTAGGGATTAAATATTATGCCATCATGAAATATATGAGATGAACATAACCTGTTCAATGCCAACAACTGGTTTTAGAATAAATGTGTTTATTTCCGATGCAAAAAAAAACATGAGTGAATCAATATTAACACTATACCAACATATGCAATCCTAGCCTTAATGACCTGACAATAGTATCGTAACTATATCATTTCCGAATAAGCCTGTTTATAAATTTGTTTAGCCTTTGAGGTGAATGTCGACAGTTTTTTTTACTTTGTAAAGAATATTACCATAAAATACTTTACAGATGATAAACTTTAGTAAATGTCTTGACAAGTTTGTTATATCGAAAACCTTGGTTTAATAATTTTTCAGTAATACAGAGATTTCTTTCATTGAAATCAAATAAATTGTTACATACACGTGCGAATCGAACAAGTCAAGATATATAAATACCGTAAGATGGTGACAAGGGAACGTCACCATCTAAATATGGATAATTATCAATAGGAAATGAAAAAAAAAATCATCTCTTTTACCATAAATGTTGGTATTCAGCTTCCCGTTAAAGATATAGATATTTAGATCCAGGAAAGGGCAGTGTTCATACATGTAGTTAGAATTAGATTTTTTTGGTAATTGTTTCACTTTTTGTTGTCTTTCGGTTTTTATTTGCTTTGACATTACATTGTCAGTTTACCGCCTCCTTGTGATTATTGAAAATACCATGACATATTCCGCGTTGTTTTTTACAATATTGTAGTACGTATCTTTATTCTAATAATACTTACATTGTTTTGGTTTCGTAACGAATTACCTTGAAAAATAATGAAACATTTTATAAATAACCTGAACATAAACATTAAGTAACAGATGCTAGGTATGAAGTTTAAAGCAAAACCCTTACTCAAAATGGTACAAATTGGTTTATCTACTTGATAATAGTAAACTAAATAAACACAATATGACAAGTTGTATGCTCTTCCGTTGTCAATTAAAGTGTGTCATCACGGCTAACCAAATATGTACGTTCCTTTAAAACTAGCTGTTCACCAATTTGAAAATATTACCAATAATGGTACCTACAACCGTTTCACTTTTGAGACATATTGTACCTTTCTCTAACCAAAAACAGGTGTGTAATATTTAATAAACACCATTAAGAGCGTAGTTCTCAAACCAAATATTTTAGATAATAAGATTATCTACCCATCCGTGTAACCAATTAATAAAAAGATTCGAACTTTATTGTTTATGTCGTTAGCAATCAATAAACAAGTTTTCTCTGTATGCTTTAATATATCTGCTTATAATTGACTGATTATAATACGTTTAATATGCTTACCATTAGAATACCTATGATGCAGCCTCACTCCGAATTGGAAATTGTATCCGTTGGTTGTTAATATACTTGTAAATAAATATATTGTTGATGATATGTCTAAAATGAAATCATAAAATACAATTCTTATATTTTACATACCTTGATAAATTTGATTTGTCATTTATTCCGTTTAAAGCTGATACGCTTAGCAGGAGTTGCTATTTACTAGATGTTAATAACGATGCATATGACAATAAACCCAAAATAGCTGACGGCAATTTGAAAATATTTCCTTCTTGTCGTTGTATACATTCAATATGGTTAATAATTCTAGGTTATATTTCCAAAGATCCCGGATGCAATTCTTAACATATTTGAAAGGATAGCATTGAATACATCATAGTTTTCAAGATTCCGTCAGTGTTTTTGAATTTCTCTTTTATCAATCTTTCCTAGCAAGAATAATTAGTTTTTTGGGGGAACAATGGCATTCTGATAGATGCTACTTAAAAATACAAATATTCGGCTGTGTGTGATTTTCTTTGTATAATACGGCTCGTATATATCATGAAACAAATAATGTGTTTGCATAATGAGTATGTGTGTGTTGTGTGTGTGTGTGTTTGAACTTGAATTCTTATACTTTACAGCATCAACAGCAATATTACTTCGTACCTGTTTTAATTGTTATATTCAAGCAATTATCCTCAGATCGTTTTGACTCTATAGTGGGTCTGGTATTCAATTTCATGTTACAGAAAATCCCATACAGGAAACATATCGCATGAAATATTACAGTCGGTATCGTGAGGTATAGCTTTAAAAGAAAGGTGGTTTTTCCGTCAAAAACTGAAGGAAAAAATACAATTCAAATTGAATGACATAAAAAACAAATATGCAAATGCTTACGTTTCATATGCACAGTTCTATAAATGTAGTTTTTACTGGGTTTTTTAAATCTTATTTTGCATTAATTTATTATTATTAATTCGTTGTAAAATTGGCTATTTAAAAAAAAATGCAAAGTGTTGTTTTCTCTAGTAGATTGTGCGTTCTGTGATATTGTGATATGGTCACAGTATGACATCTGACAAGTGCTAGAAAATCTGCTAAATAACAACCTCCAAATTTTAATTACATTCAATAATGCATAAGCATTATAAGATAGTTTGTAATTATTCAATAAGACAGCAACCCTACACAAATCAAATCAAATGATATCTAGTGGTGAACAACTACTGTGCATGTTGTATTTTTCTGCCTGTCCTAATAAATAGTTTGTCTTAATCATATTGAATCACTTGGAATCATAAGTACGAAATTATTGTTGATTATTCTGCCACTTATCAGCGCTATGATTTGCAATAACATATGTGTTTGTTTGTTTGTGTTTTTTTTTTTTTTTTTTGTTAAATCACTTCATCTTTTAGCATAACATAATTGTATTTTGTAATTTAGCGTTTAGACCAGAACAAGTCTTTAAAATGTTTTTATCTCCAAATAAGATGTCTGAACTTTATGCCATCGATTATTGGTCGTATCCGATCTTCACAACAACTATGTGGGAAATGGCCATTTTATTTTGTGACATGCAGGTAACTTTTCAAATGATATATCTGCACTATAATAACTATACTTTATCATCTTATTCATTCATCAAAAGAAGGACAATGGTGGAATTAAACATTAAGTACCCTGATACTACTAAATAAGAAGATATGAAAATGTGTTCACCCACGATAAAATTATCATGTTCCTCTCTAGAGACGCCCTTCCTAAAATATTTACCTTGTTGTGGGCAGATAAAATCTTTCTATCTCCCTATGTCAAGGACATCACAATCATTCATAGTGATCTCAATTGAGAATCACGAAAGAACATATTACTTTAATACTTCCATATTTAAACTTGTCTGCGGTAAAACCACAACTTCTATAACACAATTACAGTTTCAGGCTAACGAAAATGTTTAGTTGAAACACATTTCATTTTTAAAAGTAGTAATGACACAAGTTATAACAACATAAGTTTTGTCCTTTCTCTATTAAAATTTCGTAATTCCTAAAGACTTCCTTTTGATGTCTTCTCCCCTTTGTGTATGCCTATAATGCTTATTCAAAAAGAGGCTGCAAAGTTTAATTTCTTTTCAATAAGTGATATGATGTGAAATAGTCATTACTAATATTCCATCTGATAAATGTGATGGTATGAAATAAAAGTTTCGAATTGCACAATTGGATCTAATTACTATCAACATTGTAAGTACAAATACACAATATTAGATCAATGGTTTTGTATAAGGCTTATATAAACTTTAACACTTTGGAAGGGCGAAATTTCGTACCAATTGAAAAACAAAATAACATTTTGCAGTGAGTGATCTGATATTATTGTTTTGCTACAGCCCCAAAACACTAATATATATAAAGTAACCAAACTGTTTTATTGAGAGTAAAACAAGAACAATTTGATTATTCCTGAGACTAGACATGGTTTCAATAATTGTGTTGATTAAAAACATACAAGATATAAATATATTAAAAAAAGGACTGAATTTAATCTTCTGGTGAATAAAACAGAATTACCAGCAATACATTTCTTTAAAAAACAAATTAGAGTTTTAAATGGAACCACAAAAATAAAACTTATTTTCCATCCATCAGCGAGCAAAAATAAAGACGAATAGTGACGTGTCACACGATATGTTACTTTGTTACTATGTTTGGTTGAGAAAAAAAACAGGGAGTGTTTCAGCAATTGAATACAATTCGATTTCTTTATTCAGTAAAATAATTTCACTTGTGAGTCTGATAACATCATGTTCATAAGGTTTTTCTTAATATCAATAGTTACTTACCTTTTCTGTTATTCACAAAATATTTATCTCCAAACATTTTGTTGTGTGATTAAAATGCATATGAGTGGTATTTTCATATCTAAATTTAGCATGTTTATAACGTATCTTCTTGTTTTTCCTGAGGTTTCGTATTCATAACATTGTCAGTTTACAGCCTCCTTGTGAGTATTGAAAATACCATGACATATTCCGCGTTGTATTTTACAATATTGTAGTACGTATCTTTATTCTAATAATACTTACATTGTTTTGCTTTCGTAACGAATTACCTATAAAATAATGAAACATTTTATAAGTAACCTGAACATTAAAATTTAAGTAACAATGCTAGGTATGAAGTTTAGAGCAAAACCCTTACTCAAAATGGTACAAATTGGTTTATCTACTTGATAATAGTAAACTAAATAAACACAATATGACAAGTTGTATGCTCTTCCGTTGTCAATTAAAGTGTGTCATCACGGCTAACCAAATATGTACGTTCCTTTAAAACTAGCTGTTCACCAATTTGAAAATATTACCAATAATGGTACCTACAACCGTTTCACTTTTGAGACAAATTGTACCTTTCTCTAACCAAAAACAGGTGTGTAATATTTAATAAACACCATTAAGAGCGTAGTTCCAAAAACAAATATTTTAGATAATAAGATTATCAACCCATCCGTGTAACCAATTATTAAAAAGATTCGAACTTTATTGTTTATGTCGTTAGCAATCAGTAAACACGTTTTCTCTGTATGCTTTGATATATCTGCTTATAATTAACTGATTATAATACGTTTAAGATGCTTACCATTAGAATACCTATGATGCAGCCTCACTCCGAAGTGGAAATTGTATCCGTTGGTTGTTCATATACTTGCAAATAAATATATTGTTGATGATTTGTCTAAAATGAAATCTCAAAAAATGCAATTCTTATATTTTACATACCTAGTGCTACGTATTCAATAAAACTTTTTTGTCTTGAAAATATTTATTACATTTGATTATTCATTTATTCCGTTTAAAGTTGACACGCTTAGTAAGGTTTGCTATTCAGTAGATGTCAGTAATCAAGCATATGATAATAAACCCAAAATAATTTAAAAGGCAGTTTGAAAACATTTCCTTCTTAAGGTTGTATTTAATCAATATAGTTAATTTTTCTAGGTTATTTTTCCAAAGATCCCGGATACAATTCTTAACATATTTGAAAGGATAGCAATGATTATATTGAATTGAATACATCATAGTTTTCAAGATTCCGTCAGTATTTTTTTTTTTTTTTATCAAGCTCTTCTAGCAAGGATAATTGGTTTTTTTGGGGAACAATGGCATTCTGATAGATGCTACTCAAAACATAAATATTCGACTGTGTGTGATTTTCTTTATATAATATGGTTCGTATATATCATGAAACAAATAGTGTTTGCATAATGATTGTGTGTGTTTGAACTTGAATTCTTTTACTTAACAGCATCAACAGCAATATTACTTCGTACCTGTTTTAATTGTTATATTCAAGCAATTATCCTCAGATCGTTTTGACTCTATAGTGGGTCTGGTATTCAATTTCATGTTACAGAAAATCCCATACAGGAAACATATCGCATGAAATATTACAGTCGGTATCGTGAGGTATAGCTTTAAAAGAAAGGTGGTTTTTCCGTCAAAAACTGAAGGAAAAAATACAATTCAAATTGAATGACATAAAAAACAAATATGCAAATGCTTAAGTTTCATATGCACAGTTCTATAAATGTAGTTTTTACTGGGTTTTTTAAATCTTATTTTGCATTAATTTATTATTATTAATTCGTTGTAAAATTGGCTATTTAAAAAAAAATGCAAAGTGTTGTTTTCTCTAGTAGATTGTGCGTTCTGTGATATTGTGATATGGTCACAGTATGACATCTGACAAGTGCTAGAAAATCTGCTAAATAACAACCTCCAAATTTTAATTACATTCAATAATGCATAAGCATTATAAGATAGTTTGTAATTATTCAATAAGACAGCAACCCTACACAAATCAAATCAAATGATATCTAGTGGTGAACAACTACTGTGCATGTTGTATTTTTCTGCCTGTCCTAATAAATAGTTTGTCTTAATCATATTGAATCACTTGGAATCATAAGTACGAAATTATTGTTGATTATTCTGCCACTTATCAGCGCTATGATTTGCAATAACATATGTGTTTGTTTGTTTGTGGGGTTTTTTTTTTTGTTAAATCACTTCATCTTTTAGCATAACATAATTGTATTTTGTAATTTAGCGTTTAGACCAGAACAAGTCTTTAAAATGTTTTTATCTCAAAATAAAATGTCTGAACTTTATGCCATCGATTATTGGTCGTATCTGATCTTCACAACAACTATGTGGGAAATGGCCATTTTATTTTGTGACATGCAGGTAACCTTTCAAATGATATATCTGCACTATAATAACTATACTTTATCATCTTATTCATTCATCAAAAGAAGGACAATGGTGGAATTAAACATTAAGTACCCTGATACTACTAAATAAGAAGATATGAAAATGTGTTCACCCACGATAAAATTATCATGTTCCTCTCTAGAGACGCCCTTCCTAAAACATTTACCTTGTTGTGGGCAGATAAAATCTTTCTATCTCCCTATGTCAAGGACATCACAATCATTCATAGTGATCTCAATTGAGAATCACGAAAGTACATATTACTTTAATACTTCCATATTTAAACTTGTCTGCAGTAAAACCACAACTTCTATAACACAATTACAGTTTCAGGCTAACGAAAATGTTTAGTTGAAACACATTTCATTTTGAAAAGTAGTAATGACACAAGTTATAACAACATAAGTTTTGTCCTTTCTCTATTAAAATTTCGTAATTCCTAATGACTTCCTTTTGATGTCTTCTCCCCTTTGTGTATGCCTATAATGCTTATTCAAAAAGAGGCTGCAAAGTTTAATTTCTTTTCAATAAGTGATATGATGTGAAATAGTCATTACTAATATTCCATCTGATAAATTTGATGGTATGAAATAAAAGTTTCGAATTGCACAATTGGATCTAATTACTATCAACATTGTAAGTACAAATACACAATATTAGATCAATGGTTTTGTATAAGGCTTATATAAACTTTGAAACTTTGGAAGGGCGACGTTTCGTACCAATTGAAAAACAAAATAACATTTTGCAGTGAGTGATCTGATATTATTGTTTTTCAACAGCCCTAAAACACTAATATATATAAACTAACCAAACTGTTTTATTGAGAGTAAAACAATAACAATTTGATTATCCCTGAGACTAGACATGGTTTCAATAATTGTGTTGATTAAAACATACAATATATAAATATATCAAAGAAATAACTGAATTTAATCTACTGGTGAATAAAACAAAATTACCAGCAATACATTTCTTTGAAAAACAAATTAGAGTTTTAAATGGAACCACAAAAATAAAACTTACTTTCCATCAGCGAGCAAAAATAAAGACGAATAGTGACGTGTCACACGATATGTTACTTTGTTACTATGTTTGGTTGAGAAACACAACAGGGAGTGTTTCAGCATTTGAATACAATTCGATTTCTTTATTCAGTAAAATAATTTCACTTGTGAGTCTGATGACATCATGTTCATAACGTTGTTCTTAATATCAATAATTACTAACCTTTCCTGTTATTCACAAAATATTTATCTCCAAACATTTTGTTGTGTGATTAAAGTGCATATGAGTTGTATTTTCATATCTAAATTTAGCATGTTTAGAACGTAACTTTATGTTTTTCCTGAGGTTTCGTATTTATTTGATATGACATTCATATAAAATTGTGGTTTGAAAAAAAATACTTCAGGAATGACTCTAATTTATTTTCTGTCTATGAAAAAAAACATAAAATGTGGTGCGTAGTGGGTTATTATCAAGCGTGCACAAATTTGTTAATGTTATTTGGAATAGACCGAAAAAATATAACAGTCATTTCTTATAATTTAATTTAGTTCCATTTTAAATGATGATGACGTCACGGTCACATGACAAAATTATGTCTATGAGATGATAACACAAAAAACTGTCTAATTATAAGACACGTTACATCCCAAATTAAATTATTCAAGAAAAGAGAAACTAAATCATAATGTTATTATACATGTAGTACTAGAATACTGAATCTCGACCTCAACTAAATAAACATCTGTTCTATGGTCGGGTTGTTGTCTCTGTGACACGTTCCCCATTTCCATTCTCAATTTTATCTTCATCCATATTTAGCACCTGACTTCTGCTTTTCCGTCAACAAACATCTGAAAGCAAGCGTTACACGTATCGGAAAGCAAGCGTTACCGGCGATTGAATCTGAAAGCAAGCGTTCAGAATATACACCGTGGTTTAAAGAATACCAGAAGGTTGTCAATGAAGTACATGTGGTATGTATAGATCTTTATTTAATTTCCAGTCTAAAAGAGTGATTCCTTTAAACATCAGTATAAACATCATATATCAAAACGTGCTGAAAAAAATGAAGGGAATATAGAATTAAGGGATCCCAACCAGACCATCACGAACGAATTAAAGCGAAATCTTCAATATTTCATTCTTTATTATTAGAAAATGAGATTCTAGCTACTTTAAGCCATCAAATAGAAAATAAGTTGAAAAATATGTAAAAAGACAATTAGTATGTGTCTTTTAACAAGAGCGGTACATCTTTATATACAAAGTTTGATAATGTATTGCCTCGAATGCCTTCACAGTTTACTCTATACTAAGTAGGATTTGTTTTTAATTCACTCATCCTATGTTTAACTTAAATGTGTATCCAGTGACAATATGTACAGTACAGATAGATAAGACGAAATTCCTATTTCATAACAAATCTTTAACAAAAATGCGAAAAGGCAGGCACAAACAATGAAAATGGCACGAATAAAGCTTAAAATCAAATAATGCTATACATAAAACGTACCGAGAAAAGAATATATATTTGACCAACATATTCCGGATTCGAAAAAGCGGCAAGGCATATGCGGCGAGATGAAATAAAAAAAAATATTTGGATGCATTACAAACCTAGATAAGAGATTACAAATACCGGAATGAAGATCAACAATTTTAAGGAGAAAATTGAGAAAACCAAAAAACAGGAGGAAAAGCAATAATGGCATTTTTCACATAGAAGATTAAAGTTATGTGAGAAAATACTGACTCCATAAAACTGGGATCAATGCAAGTGCGACGACAGACTTAGCAGTTCAAGTTTCGTACAAGACACTAGACATGTGTCCCTTGATGATCATGCTCGGGTATGGAGAAAATGTATCAAAACAAAGGGACATAGTCCGACTCATTCGGACCAAAAATAACTTATGAGTCAATTAAATTCAATATGTACAACAATCATAATAAATATCTGCTGAGAAGCAACATCTAAGGTGTCCACACGTATGGAGATAGAGGAAATTTAATTATTGCAACGACAGGACGATAAAAGCAACAGTAGTATACCGCTGTTCAAAAGTCGTATATCGATTGAGAGAAAACAAACATCCAGACAACAAACTAAAACCGAGGGAAACACATCGTTTCATGATTTCAATAACTGTGTTGATTTAAACATGTAAATATTAAAAGAAAAGGACTGAATTTAATCTGCTGTTGAATAAAACAAAATTACCAGCAGTTTGGTTCTTTGAAAACTAATTGACGTATTACTGGACATATTACTTGTTTACTATATCTAGTAGATCAAGACAACAGGAAGTATTTTAGCTACAGCATAATATTCAACTTCTTTATCCAATAAAATAAATTAGTCTGTCATTCTGTGTATTTCATGTCCATGACGTTTCAGTTGTTCCTTTAAAATCAACAATTACGTACCTTTATCATGTTTACTGTTATTTACAAAAAGCTTTGCTTCAAACATTTTGTAGTGTGGTTAAAATTCATATATGTGTAATTCTCAGTCTCTAAATTAAGACTGTGACTTCTCTATCGTTTTTCGTATCATTTCGTTTTAATCACTAGATTGATATGTTATCAATACTGACAGGCATATTAAATAAACAATGATAACTTTCATACATACATTTAGCATTCGGTCTTACAGAATATATTACTGATTAAAATGGATTAAACATCTTTCTACCGTTTAATGAAGGTAACATGGGTCGTAGTTCGAGACTTCCCATTAACGTTGTTTTGACGAGCCTACGACTTTAGATGCAGAAAGAAAGCTCGACATAGGGATAGTGATCCGGCGGCTGCGGCGGCGTTAACTAACTTCTTAAAGGCTTTATAATTTTTGAAGGTGGAAACCTGGATGATTCATATTTAGATGCATTATGTAACGAAAGTTACCGTCTGTTACATGATCATTAACCTTGACCTCATTCTCTTGGTTCAGTGACAAGTTGAAAAAAATGTTTTTATTTTGTGTAATGTTTATTTATTTCTCATAATGAGTAATAGGATAAATATATTTGGTAATGTGCGTATTTTGCAAGGTCCTCATGCTCGTCAGACAGTTTTTACTTGAACTCGACCTCATTTCATGGATCAGTGAACGAGGTCAAGTTATGGTGGTCAAGTTCGTATCTAGAATACTATAAGCAATAGGTCTAGTATAGTTGGTGTATGAAAGGATTGTAAGGTGTACATGTCCAACTGACAGGTGTCATCTGAAATTGTAGATGAAGGTGTATATGCATTTGTTGTCTGGTTGATATGACCTTAACCTCAAGTTCTTTTGATCATTTTAAGTTTATGTGATAGTTGCAGTAAAGCTTTTACTAATCAAATATATGTATCTATGAAAAAATTTGGTAAACATTTTAAGTAATTTATGGTATCGAAATCCCTGACATAATAATTTACCAGTGATGCATTGATTACGTTCGTTAAAATCAATGACATCAGTACACACACGGGCATTCCGAACGAGTTGGGAAATATAAACACCGTATGATGGAGCCAAAGGCACATCACCGTCTAAAAAAAGAAAATTTACAATAGGAAATGAAAAATCGTCTCTTTTTCGTTAATTTTAGTATGAAGTTTCCCTTTAGAAATTGAAATGTCTAAATCTAGAAAAGGGTAAATCTGCCTCATATTTTGACTTACATCTAGAAAATGACAATGAGGGTCGATTGAAAACAAAACTTTTCGAGAAAGACAATTTCCCAAGTGTGAACTTTCCATTACCGTTTCACAAATGATATCAGATATGTTCCTTATGTCGTTACTACCATCCCCTTCCCTTTTCACTAATGTAACCTACCGAATCAAACTATTTACCGGGTTTGTAATAACATGAGCAACACGACGAGTGTAACATTTGGATTAGAATCTGCTTACCCTTCTGGAGCACCTGATATCATCCCCAGTTGTTTGTGGGGTTAGTGTTGCATACTCTTTAATTTTCTATGTTGTGTCTTGTGTACTATTATTTGTCTGTTTGTATTTTGTTTGTCAGTTTATTTCTATCTTTGGGTTTGACTGTCCCACTAGTATCTTTCGCCCCTCTTTTAATCTCCTATCTTTCGAATATTTAAATATCATAATAAGTTTTTAATCAAATGACGGCAAAGGACTTTAGTTTTTAATGGGTTTTTTCTTCGTACTTATGTTTGTCTTTTTGTCGTTTTTCTGCTTTTTTTATTTTTTATTATCACAATGTCAACTTACGAGTTTGATAATTCCTTTAGTATCTTTCGCTTCTGTCTTTCATAAATGCAATATTCTACCACACAAAACAATTGTATGCTCTTATTTTAGCATAACGCTTCTTAATCTGTCACTGAATTGGATTCATCAAGTTTGATTTAAGTGTTTCTTTTATGTGCTTAATGTCATTTATTTCAAATGGGCTTTTCTACTGATATCTAATGATCAGTAATGGAATTAATTTTGAAACTTTATTTTGACATTCAAATTTTATATTTGCCATCACTGGGAATCGAACCCTTCCGTGTAGTCTACTACTTATGATAGACTACAACCACATCGTCGAAACCTTTTTTTCCTATATGTATAACACTCCGAAACGTCTTTCTCCCTACTGCGTCCGATTGCCTCAAATATGTCCACTGAACTGCAAAACATATAGTTCATGTCATTCATATTATATTTTTTTTTAAATTGTTCTGTTATTAAAAATGCCGTTAGTTTTCTCAATTACATTGTTTCATATTTTTTAAGTCGAGGCCTTTTATAGCCGTCTATACGGTATGGATTTTCTCTAATTGTTGAAG
Source organism: Mytilus edulis (assembly GCA_019925275.1). Lineage (NCBI taxonomy): Eukaryota > Metazoa > Mollusca > Bivalvia > Mytilida > Mytilidae > Mytilus > Mytilus edulis. The sequence continues at coordinate 90,516,315 of CM034357.1, read as the reverse complement.
ACCGCTCGGTTTCATTCTAGAATTGCTAACATTCACTTTATTTGATCTTTGGTGGATAGCTGTCTTATTTTCATACTAGTTGCGAAAGTGCACCAAATTGCGTCATTCATATAAACGTCAAATTTTGTACATTTTAAAAAACACACATATAACATTATATATAACATATAACATAATACGAGTGAATTTTTTCAAGCAGAATTTTATAACGTTACATTTTGAGTCGCGATTAGCATAAATCCCCTATCTTCCGTTTTTCCGTTTTACTTGTTTAGAGTGATATTGTTGGTGCTTTTGCAATAAAAAAAAATTTTGGTTTATTATTCGACTTTCAATAGAAACGGAAAAACACAATCATTTTATTAATTTTTGTATACGTAAAATTAACTGTTAACAAAATTTTGATTTTTTTTAAATACTAAGGCTTTTCTACTTCAGGCATAGATTACCTTAGCTGTATTTGGCAATACTTTTAGAAATTTTGGATCTCAATGCTCTTCAACTTTGTACTTGATTTGGCTTTTTAAAACTTTTTTGGATTCGAGCGTGACTGATGAGTCTTTTGTAGACGAAACGCACGTCTGGCGTATATATAAAATTTAGTTCGGGTATCTATGATGAGTTTATTTATATATTAAGTATGAATTTGAGGTTCAGAACAAGCCGACAAAAATGGTGTTACACATGACACAAGAGCAATTTATTCTGCAGGATTTAAACACCTTAAGTATTAAAGATAATTCCAAAATTCTAGAAACGCTTAATTTACAACAAATGAACATTTCAGTGATAAAAAGTAAAATAACAAAAATACTGAACTCCGAGGAAAATTCAAAACGGAAAAGCCCTAATAAAATTATAAAAATCATACGATAAAACACATCAAAAGAATGGACAACTCTGTCATATTCCTTATTTGGAACAGGCATTCTAAAATGTAAAAAATGATGGATTGAGCCTGGTTTTATAGCGCTAAGCTTCTCACTTGTATTAGCAACTGCATACGGGGTATATATCTCCCAATTGATACGATATTCCCGTGCTTGCATTTCCTATCATGATTTTCTTGATAGAGGGTTACTGCTCACAAGGAAGCTATTAAACCAAGAGTTCCAAATGGTTAAGTTGAAATCATCCCTTCGTAAATTTTACGGACGCCATCACGAGTTGGTTGACCGTTATTGAATAACCGTTTCACAAATGATATCGGATATGTTCCTTACGTCGTAACTACAATCCCCTTCCCTTTCATGAATGTGAACTACCGAATTAGACTATTTACCGGATTTGTAATCACATAAGCAACACGACGGGTGCCACATGTGAAGCAGGATCTGCTTACCCTTCCGGAGCACCTGAGATCACCCCTAGTTTTTGGTGGGGTTCGTGTTGTTTATTCTTTAGTTTTCTATGTTGTGTCATGTGTACTATTGTTTTTCTGTTTGTCTTTTTCATTTTTAGCCATGGCGTTGTCAGTTTGTTTTAGATTTATGAGTTTGACTGTCCCTTTGGTATCTTTCGTTCCTCTTTTGTATGACAGTCGCATCAAAATCTATTATATTTATAAAGATGCATGAACAATTCATGCCAAAACAAAAAGGCTGGTGATGTCCTCTAGGACAAATTATCCAGCAGCAGTGGCATTGATCCAGTGGTTGAAGACAATCGTCAAAGATACCAGACTAATAATTTGTCGATGTGCGCCTCGTTTGAATAAGACACAACAATTGCGCTAGAATCTAAACAGTTTGAAGGCCAAATTGAATACGAATTCCAGAGTTAAGAAAAGAAGGTTAAGACAAACAATTTACATCAAAAACTAATACGACGGGCTTGAAACAACACCCATTACTACACTATATAATCCTGACTTGGAGCAAACATAAAAAAAAAATGTGACAGGGTTAAACATACTTGCTAGAGCCAAACATCCCCCTAATTTTATGACGATTTTTACCATTATTTGCGTTTATCTTCTATATCGTAATAAATTTATAGAAATTTAAGAAAGCAAAACAAGATCTACAAATAGGTCAAACAAGTTTTTGATCGTCATTCTACTTTTTATAAGAGTTATTCAGAGTCAATCTCAATAAATCTTTCATCTAAAAGTTTTGAACTACATGTAATACTTCTTATCTGGATTTTATTATTAGACAATTTGTACGTGCTAGGTTGAAGGGAATTCAAATGATAAGTAGGGGTTACTTTGTGAAACTCAATGGATATAATACAGTTGGTCATTGTTTGTGGAACTGTATATATCTCATTGCTGTGATTACTGAACACATTACTTTTCAGTTATGAAATATCTTTTCATAACTTTACCGTTTGTCATATGCCTTGTTCGATGTATCAAACCGACTTACCATTCATGCCGTAAGTACTATATATATTGTTCTTGACACAAAACATTGTATACTAGATTTTTTAAACAGGATTGCTATTCGTTTGCTTGAAAGTTTTAGCATATTCAACAGGAAAAAATGAAAAGAAGTCAGTATGTTTAATAATATAATAACAATTTTATACCAAAAGTATTTAATAAATAAATAAATACACAAAAAAATACATAATAGTAGATATAAACAATTTGAAAAGAGAAAATGTAATATATGACCTATATTATGTTACTAAATATCTTTTTAAAGTTCCATTTTCCGAAGTTACTTGTATAGCTACAATCTTTATTAAATTGCACTTTTAGCACTGCAAGTCAGGCAAAGTCTTTTTTTTAACAAGGAACCGCAATTGAATTGCTGTTATTAATCTCAAAGTCACAGTGAGGCCTTCAACACGAAGCGATAAAACAAACTCTCACCTCTTTGCAAGTTAAAGGCGTCCCCCAATATAGCACTTTCTTGTGCGTAATTATTTGCAAAACATAATTTGGATATACTCTATAAGGTGTAACACCACCTAATCTAGCCAGGTAAAAAACCAAAATACTGGTGGAAAGTGGTACATATTTAAAATAAAATAGTTTCTACACATAAGGGTACATCTTAAACTATGTAGCATATAATTTAGTAATAAAGGTATCAGATGAAATGTGAAAGAGTGGTGATCCTTGTAGAACACACAATTGACTGATAATTTTGTATAATCCAAACATTGCATTTAATTGATAAATCCAACTACACTTTCCGTAATCTTGAAGACATGTTTCATTAAATAATCAAGAATTTTCTCAATATACTGCCGAAATTTACCCAAAAGAACTTACTTTAAATAAATCAAATTTAAACTGTAAGAATTGTCCTTCCCTAGATTTTAATATTTCCATTTTAAACGTGAAACTCCACACTAAAATTTACGACAAAAGGCACGATTTTTCGTTGCCTATAGTTAATTTTCCCTTTTTAGATGTTTATGTTCAATGCCACTATCTTACAGTGTTTATATTTCATAACTCCTTCGCTATGCCAGTGTCTATTGTGACGTTTTCGATTTTAACGAACTTAATCTGTGTATAACTTGAAAATTATTCAGCCAGGGATTTCGTTACCACAAATTACTTAAAACCTTTAATAAGTTATTCCATAGATATAAATATTTGGTTATGATGTTTGATTATACCTTAAGAAATTTTATTTTAAACGGGATAGCACATCCTCATTTTTACGGAAATGTTGTTGACCGTGCCCGGAAATTTAGAAACCATCCTGGTAAATTTATCGTTCCTTTAAATAAACTTATTCTTAGGTTATCAAATCAACACTGTAATTAGATCATTGAATGTTGCTTTATAGGCATTAATATTAATTTTGTTATCAGTAAATTAAAAGCAAACTAAATATTACTATTATGTTACATTTATATACACATACACATGCATGGATCTACAATATGTCAGCAGGTGCCTGTCCCAAGTAAGGAGCCTGTCATTTAGTTGTTGTCGTTGTTTATGTGTTACATATTTGTTTTCGTTAATTTTTTGTGCATAAATCAGGCGGTTAGTTTTTTTCGTTTGAATTGTTTTACATTGTCATTTCAGGACCTTTTATAGCTGACTATGCGGTATGGGCTTTAGTCATTGTTGAAGGCCGTACATTGACCTATAGTTGTTAATTTCTGTGCCATTATGTCTCTTGTAGAGATTTATCACATTGACAATCATACCACATCTTCTTTTTATATGTATGAATAAAATCTAAAATTGAGAGCTTTTATATTCTGTTTCTCAGATATTAAGTTCCAGGTTTTTTTATATAAAAATTCCGGTAACCAGTGCAGTACGGTCGTATGTATAAATGTAGGTATATTAATCCCGCTTCCATAAAGGTACAACTGGATAGAACGAGGACAAAAAATATGTGGTTTTCGTCTTATTAAAATTGTAGTACACTTTTGGTTTCATGGCGAAACTTTATAACACTTGACTTTTAAATCGTCACTGTTTATATTTATGTTATTAAAGTTGTTTAATAACGTTTTTCAGAACCTAGTGTATCTCATATTACAACTGGACATCTTAAATCTATTGATGTTGAATGCGCCGGTTTAACTGACAAACTTTATTGCAATCTTCAGCGTGGTACAAATGTTTCAATATCGGCCACTTTTACTTCCAGTGAGTATATATTATAATTATTTTTTAGGCAAGTCAATTTCAAATTACCTGACATTTAAATGCGGTTGTAAAATAAAAAACAGGCAATTTAAATAAAAAAGAAAGAAGCGAAACTGTTTAATTTTAATACACTCTGACTCGAACATACCTTATGGACCTTTTGTTTATATTTTAGAGTAATGTATATAAATCATTGAACGTTATAAACGTAATTTATATATAACTAATAAATTGTGAAGTCGCTATCACAAATCAATTAAAACCTTTACCACATTATATCATGGATACAATGATTTGGTTGATTGTCTAGCTGAACCTATAGAATTCTTATTAAAAAAGGAATATTACATCCTAACTTTGACATTGATGTTGTTTATAAAGCCCGTTTTAGACACGATACATCTAAACTAACTGATTCTTAGAAATAGGTTATTTGTAAATGTTATCAATTTAACACAGTAATGAATTCTTTAAATTTTGGAATTTTTTTTTTCGGTACTTACATTGTTTATTTTTTAATTAAAAGGTAGCTAGTAAACAAAAAAACAATACAATGCATTTTCCATATATTATGAAATTGAATACACTATATATATATATATATATATATATACAAAGGTTGCTCAATTGGTCTAATATATACAAAGTGTTATTTTCATAGCAATAATATTGATTTTAGGCATATACGTGATTAAAAGTTTTTCCAATTTTTGTTATTTCAAAAATCGTATTTTCTTTCAAAAACACAAAAATCGATACTATAACTTTACACTGTAACATGGTCGGCTCATAATTTTCGGTTTCGTTTGAAGATTTTTTAATGCTTAATTTTCATCTTCGAAATTAAGTGCCAACTCTTGTCATCATATTCTGCAAGATAAATTTGACCCCAATGTGCAATAACACGCTATTTTCTCACATTCCAATTTGGTCAGTTTTTTTTGATATAGGTTTTGATTTGCAAATGAATGTTTTTATCTATTAATTTAAGCGTTTTTACTATTTATTATATCTTGTCATATATATGACGAATCAGACTTCAAACTTGTATTTCGTTACTTTTGTTGACTAGTACATTTACATTTACATCAACGGTATATTGCTGTGTCATGCAAGTGCTCCACGAAACCTTTTTCTAAATTATTAACATCTATTTTATCAGCAATCAAAGACGGGCTTCAAAATTATTGTGAAACTGCCTATTCTGGAGGTGGCGTGAATCAGATGTGGATACTTAAAATTCAAAAGATCTTTTAGAGTACATACAATCTAACTCTCTTTCATCTTGTAACAGTATTAAAACATTTGACTTTTCTACTCTTTACACAAGTATTCCACATTCCAAACTAAAAGACAAATTGAAAGAGATGGTATTGCTTTGCTTCATAAAAAAGAATGGCCAACGTAGATACAAGTATCTTGTCTTAGGGAGGTATAAATCCTACTTTGTAAAGGATCACTCTGATTCAAACAATAAATTCTCTGAAACTGATATTATCAAGATGCTTGATTTCTTGATTGACAACATAGTTGTTACGTTTTGAGGACATGTCTTTCAACAGACTGTCAATATTCCAATGGGAACAAACTGTGTCCCTCTACTTGCCGACTATAGTGAGGCTGACTTCATGAAGGAATTTCTTAGCAAGAAAGATAAGAATTTAGCAATATCCTTTAACTCTACTTTCCGCTATATAGATGATGTTCTTTCACTAAATAATTCAAAATTTGGTGACTATGTGAAACGCATCTGACCCATCGAACTAGAGATAAAGGATACTACAGATACAGTTACTTGACTTACATCTGAAAGTTGACAATGAGGGTCGGTTGAAAACAAAACTTTACGACAAAAGAGATGATTTCAGCTTTCCAATTGGGAACTTTCTATTTCTAAGTAGCAACATTCCAGCAGCACCTCCATACGGGGTATATATCTCCCAATTAATACGATATTCCCGTGTTTACATCTCCTATCATGATTTTCTTGATAGAGGGTTGCTGCTCACAAGGAAGCTATTAAATCAAGAGTTCCAAATGGTGAAGTGTAAATCATGCCTTCGTAATTTTACGGACGCCATCACGAGTTGGTTGACCGTTATTGAATTACCGTTTCACAAATGAGATCGGATATGTTCCTTACGTCGTAACTACAATCCCCTTCCCTTTCATGAATGTTACCTACCGAATTAGACTATTTACCGGATTTGTTATCACATAAGCAACACGACGGGTGCAACATGTGGAGCAGGATCTGCTTACCCTTCCGGAGCACCTGAGATCACCCCTAGTTTTTGGTGGGGTTCGTGTTGTTTATTCTTTAGTTTTCTATGTTGTGTCATGCGTACTATTGTTTGTCTGCTTGTCTTTTTCATTTTTAATCATGGCGTTGTTAGTTTTTTTTTTTTTATTTATGAGTTTGACTGTTCCTTTGGTATCTTTCATCCCTCTTTAACAGGTATGAAATCTCTCAATTATGTACTGTTTACTTATATGTTGACATGTTTCAGTCATGAGTTGCACAGACTTTTTATGACGTTGTCTGTTAAATCTGTTGGTGTGTACTCATAGCTTCCTAAGTCTGAAAGACCATGATGTATTAGTAAAGGCTATCGTATTATTGTTGTAATTAGATCTTTGAATATAGTTTATATATATTGTCTAATTGCTACCTCAGTTTGATATTTTATAGGTATTGCAATTTTCATTGTTATTAAATATAATATCAGTATTTAGTACAAATATAATCTTAAATCAATCCTAATTATATCTTATTTTTTTATAGATAGTTTTATTCATTCAAATGTGACGTCATTTTTTGTGTGCTGTTTTACAAATTCAAATGTGACTTCTTTTTTTTTTTTTTTTCTTTTTTACAATTTCAAATGCGACGTCACTTTGCGTTAAGGCCTTGACTAATACGGCTGTGTTGGATTTTGTCGGTTTATGTAATGAATGCGGTTGTTTTCTGTAATTATTTAATACTTCAGTTTTATCATGTATATCTCTTATATAGTCATTTTATAAAATTTACTGTTTGCAAAAGTAGAAATTATTCTAAATTATAGGGATGTTCTGGTCCAAAACAGAAAACCCTGGCCGTTATTAGCACAACTTTATTGAACTGTTGGTCCTCGATGCTGTTCAACTTTGCATTTGTTTTGGCTTTCAAACTTTTGTATCTGGGCGTCACTGGTAAGTCTTGTGTGGACGAGACGTACTTCTGGCGTATTAAAGTTAAAACCTGGTGCCTTTTGCTAGCTATTATTCGTGTGTTTCTTAGTCAAATGTGTTCTCCTATTTTTTTGTATTGTAGTCCTGAAATGATGTGTTGTCATTTTAATGTTATATTTAACATGGCCTTTAAAACGGGAGGTTAGGCATGCCACAAAACCAGGTTCAACCCACCATTTTTTTTCTTTAAAACATGTCCTGTACCAAATCAGGAATATGGTCATTGTTATATTATAGTCCGTTTCTGTGTGTGTGTTACATTTTAACGCTGTGTTTCTTTTGTGTCGTTTGTTTCCTCTTATATTTGAGTGTAAATTCACATTATTATAAGACGTGTCACGGTACTTTTCTATCCCAAATTCATGTATTTAGTTTTGATATCATATTTGTTATTCTCATCGGATTTTGTCTAATGCTAAGTTCTTTTCTCTGTGTGTTACATTTTAATGTTGTGTCGTCATTCTCCTCTAATAATTAATGCGTTTCCACGGTTTTGGTTTGTGACCCGGATTTGTTTTTTCTATCGATTTATGAGTTTTGAACATCGGTATACTACTGTTGCCTTTCTTTTACATTGGCACAAATATCGATATTGTCATCAGCAAATTAAGGCACTATTAAAAATGTATTTGTTCAAGGGACATGCATTATATTATGCAAATTTTGCATCCAGTGGAATAAAAAAAAATTAAAGATATATGGGACTTAAACAATAAATCCTTTAAAACTTCTTCTGATATTTTTAACAGTCTTAAAGATAAAAGGAATTGGATTGCACAATATAGCCGCATTAAATCTTCGTTAACACCTCAACAAATTGACGTTTTAAAAACAGACTCTAGCATTCATAGTCATTCTGATGGACCTATAAAAATAATAAATTGTTGTCAATTTATAAAAAATGGAGTTGTCGTTGATGCCAAAAAATTATGCATTAAAGACATTAGATACTTTTATCAGAATAAAACAGCTCCAAATAGTCAGTTGAAGTGGAATTTACATTTTGGGAATGAACTACCATGGGATTACATTTGGGAAACTTTGAATAAGAATTTAGCTAACAGGAAAATTAACCAATTTCAATGGAAGTTACTACATAATATAATTTACACTGAAGAAAAATTACAAAAAATGAATCGCTCAAACGTGAAGTGTCACTTTTGCAATAAAAAGGAATCACTATTTCATCTTTTTATTTATTGTAAACTGGTCGAAGACGTTTGGCGGGAAATTTTTGAGAAAATAAGGGAATTTTGTTCAAAATTAAATATCCAAAAATTACAAAAATCGGAAACAAGTATAATTTTTGGGGTCATTAATGCAGATGCATCTTATACCCAAATTTTGGATACGGTGCTTATAATCACGAAATGGGTTATCTGGAAAACTAGAAATATCGCAAAATATCAAAAGAAAGGGATAAGTAAATCGGTGATTTTAAATATGATAAAACATGAAATGCAATTTTTGCTCAAATATCTTAAACCAAATACGAAAATGGAAACTTTTTCTACTATGTGTGACATTTTTTGTATATGAATATATATTTTGCGTGGTCAGGTCAGTGCGATGACCTCTTTGATACTGATTGAATAATAATATGTACACTGCTCTCAACTCTCTACATGTAATTTCTGTTGTGTATGTTTTCATGTATATCATCTAATTGTAACAAGACATGTTGTACCAACAGGTTCATATTATAAACAAATATTTACTCACCATATCTTTGAAATTAATCCTTATTTGGAATCAAAATCATTAATCCATTTTTTTTTATGAATGAACTACACATCCCTTTAACAAATCGCACGTGGTAAATGATCACTCGACTAGAAATTTAATGTAATGTAACATAACAAAAGACTTGAATGTACGATAAAATTGAAACTGCTTAATAAATACAGGTAGCCTTTGTGAGAAATAAATAAAGATAAAAAACATACTTTATTCAAATAATTATATATGGTGAGAGGTATAGATATATAGATCGATAATGATTGCAGGTACATGTACATTTGTACAAGGATAGATAATATTTATAAAGGTTGATGTTAATAATTTATAGATGGAGCTTTTTTTCTCATTTGCTTTTCCCCCGACAAATGAGACTGTAAACATTGGGGCCCCTTAGTTGCTTCCCTGGGCAACTGAGGGTTGATGTAACAGGTGATTGTTAATAAAATATGTTTAATATTAAAAAAAAAAAAAAAAAAAAAAAAATGTATTCTTTTTAAACGGGATGTATAAAGACACATCTACGTTCAGTTTTACTATTGATACTATTTGCAATGCTTTTTTAATGTAATGTTTCCAGGTTATATCTCATATATATATACCAGATTTGATAAGTGTTTGGTATGACTATAACTTTTAAATTCTTTGTACTTTGAACAACAAAACTATTTATTTTGTAAAAGTATTTCCTTGTCCAATGAAATTGTATACCTAACAACAACATTATTTTCATTTAACTGTGTACATTATTTTAAATGGCGGATTTTTGTTAAAGGTCATTGATGTTTTTCCGAAATTGTTCAACATTTCAGCGGTATACTACTGTTGCCTTGATTTATTCACCCCCTTTTTTTTATTGACATTGTATCATAGATCATATTTATTTGTTTAGTGTATGTTCACTTGTGTTAATATGTCTTTTGATTGAGTTAAGCCATTTCAGTTGATATTCCATAGTTTGCCTTTCTTTGTTGTGATGCTACACTATTGTTTCAGATAACGGTGAAGGTTGGTTCCTTTTTTTTAACGCTTCAAACACGCTGTTATTGTTTGCACCTGTCCTAAGTTAGGAATTTGAATTTCTGTAAGTTCTCGTTTTTCATTTTTTTTATATAGATTAGGCCATTGATTTTCACCTTTGAATTGGTTTACACTACTCATTCATGGGGCCCGTTATAGATTGCTGTTTGTAGTGAGCCAAGGCTCCGTGTTGAAGAGCTTATTTTGACCTACACTGGTTAACTTTTATAAAAGGTGAAATGGATGGACAGTTGTCTCATTGGCACTCATACCACATCTTCTTATATCTATGACTTATTTATTAGTTTTAATTGGCTTTAACCAGCTTATTGAAACTGTGAGTTCTCTTATTTCATTGAATTAAGACAATTGCAACTGAACTTTGCAGTTCTCTGTTATGTTTTTCTGCCACATCGCTGTCACCGGTTAGGGGGTTTAGCACTCAAAATCATGTAAACCCCGCCACATTCTTTATATAGTTGATTTATTAGATTGCCCGTTTGAATTGTTTCATATTTATATTGCAGGGCCTTAAATACCCGACTTTATTGAATAGGCGTTGTTGACGGTAGTATGGTAGCTTATATTTGCTTACGGTCATTTCTTTTAACTCCGGAAGATAGTTGTCTCACTGGCAACCTTTCCACACCACCCTCGTTATTTATACTAATACTAACCTTCACGAAATTCTGATAAATTATATCGAGTACATGCAGTGTTAACTGATCTGTGAACATAAATTTGACAGCTAATGTCCCTTTAAAACTCATCTTGTTAAATGGAATTTGGCTTTTCAAAATTTATTAAATACTGGTGCAATTTGTTATTTTACCCTCTCGGGGCCTTAAATGAAAACCGTATCATTTAAATACTAATCGTGTATCAGACTTAAACAAATAAAGAGCTCTATTCCCAGAATGAATCTGAAAAAATACAATTTAAACGAGACCTTAAAATTACAAAAAGAAGGTCATTTTGAAAATTTCTTTAATTTAAAATTTAGATATATTGATAACGACGCAAAATCCTAAATGTATACTATGTATCTCGTCTCGACAAATTTGAAATTAGGACGTTACTCAAATCTTGATCTTTTCATAAAATGGACTCAAAAGGGCGACTTCAAACTATTATATAAGAGAAACGTGACTTTTCAAATTGTTAACTTCCCTTTTCAAAGTTGTATCATACTTTCTGTCCCATTGTTTAATATTGCATATTGATTAATACGTTACGTCCTTGGAAGTTCCAATTATATGGATTAAATGATTAGAAATGTGTGTATAATGCAAAATCTAATTTATATTGGTTATCTGGAAGTAAGACTGACACTACATCACGAGTTAGATAACCGATATAATTCATTTGCGTCTAAACTCATACAAGATATGCATTCAAATCCATAGTTCTTACGCTTTCAGACTAGTTGTGTGACCTTTAAAGTTGACGATTATGACCTTTTTTATCGTGATAGTTTGACTGATTCTTTATTCGTAGTGTGCTTTTGCTCGAGTTGTTTGGGGTTTATGCAATTTCCAGTTTGTTTATCTCGGTCAGTAAATTAAAAATGCATGATCAAGGTCTAACATCGGTAAAGTACTGTGTCCATTTTCTGGAACGCATCAAATAAACATTTCAGGAAGCAAATCTAAATGCATAAAGTATATATGGACGGCTACAGTGCAGGCGATTTGGTGTCACTATAATTCAGTAGCATGGGTTCGAATCCCGGCGAGGGAAAAACAAAACATTTGCGAAAGCAAATTTACAGATCTTACATTGTTTGGTTGATGTTTAGACGAGTTAAATACACAAAAAGAGTTTTAAAAGCAGCATTGTCTAGCGATTTCATCCATCTTGGGATTTTTCAAGACTATGAACGTCGTTATGGGGAACACATTAGTATTATGACGTAACGTCATTGTTCGTAACATATTAGTAGTATGACGCGACGTTATTGTTCATGTAACTAATAAGCATTAAGCTTGGCGTCAAAAACTTTTATGAATTTTCTTTCTAGTTCTTTACGGTATTCTTCTGTTGGTTCCGTACATTTGAAGAACGGGAAAAATTTGAATTTTCCTCCCGCACAAATGTCTAAATGTTCGCTCAACGGAATTTGTCTGTACTCGGGTTGCCGTATTTGCTGTTTATGGATCCCGACCCGTTCACACACACTATTTCCTGTTTGACCTATGTAATTTTCTTTACAGTTGACACATGTTATACAATAGAGTAAATTTTCTGATTTTCAAGTCATGTTTGCGTTTACTGTAAATTTCTTACCGTTTTTGAAATATTTCGTACTACCGATTTCAAAGTAATTATAATTGTCTCTGGAACATACTCCACAGCGTGAATCGCCACAAATTTGTACGGATAATATGTTTTCAACTATATCAAATCGCGCTTTTGTAAGTTGGCGTTTCAAATTTTTCGGTTGTCTTTTACTATTAATGATCGATTCATCTTTTACCAAATTTTTCATTATTTCACTCTGATTTAAAATCGGAAAATTCGGTTTTATAAACTTGAAGGCATTTGGTAATGACGGATCATGAGTAGTCACAAACGGGAGGTCATCATCATCGGTTGTCTGTTCGGTGTTCTAAGTTGATTTGTAGACATTTTATTTGTTCTCTATGTACTGTCATCTATAATTTTTAATGGATATTTCTGTTGTAAGAGATACATCTTTAGTTCTTCTAATCTTCTTTTGCGAAGAGTTTTATCCAATACAATTGAACATATTCGTCTTGCCATACAATATGGAATGTTTCTTTTTGTATGTGATGGATGGCAAGATTCAAAATTTAAATACTGGTGTGTATCTGTCTTCTTGTAATAAATATCCGTAATGATTTTATTGTTGGAGAGTTTAATCAAAATGTCTAGAAATGGGAGTTCCAAGTTACTACTTTCAATAGTGAATTTTATTGACGGATGCAATGAGTAAAGAATTTCATGGAATTTTTCTAAGTCGTCTGTTGATTTATTCCATAATATAAAACAATCGTCTAGAAATCTGTTCCACTGTTCATAAACATAAGTTTTGAATTCCTGTCCAAATATCTGGCCAACTTTTCCGTATAATATTTTTTCTAAGTAAGCCATAACAAAATTGGCATAGGTAAACGCAATTTTGTTTCCATTGCAGTTCCTTTAATTTGTTTGTAGTATTCACCATCGAAATAAAAAATATATCCCTCAAGGATGATTTTCAAAGCTTTTACAATGAATTCCGTATCGAATCTGCCGTCGACAATTTCTCGGTTTATTTCAACCCAATATTTTATTGCCGTTGTTCCTAGATCGTGCGGTATATTTGTACAAGCTGGTAACATCAAATGTAGTAAGGAGTGTATTTTTCGGAACTGTTTCGGGTATATACCTCAAAAAGTCTGTCATCTCTGACGTAACTTAGTATTAGCGGACATAACTTTTTAGAAATATTAGATCCAAAAAGTGACTCATTCTTTGAGTTGTTGATTCAGGAACTATTGGTCTCAGTTTAAGATCGTTAGGGTTGGGAGATTCAATGTACTTTCCATTCTGATGTTTTACAGCTGTTTGAATTGTATTGCTTTTGTGTATTTTTGGTAATCCATAGAAGTTAGCTTCTTTCGGAGTAAAGTCATACAAATAAGCAATTTCATTATCCGTAAATGATTCTGAGTATTCTTCCACCAATTTCTTAATTTTTTTTTATTGTACTTTTATCATTGTTTTTACGAAGTTTGGTGTACTATTCGTTATCATTTAGCTGTTCTAAAACTTTCTCCCTATAAAAAGTTTTGTCCATTATTACTATTCCTCCTCCTTTATCGGCTTCTTTTAATATAATTGACGGATTATTCTTTAATTCTTCTAGTGATTTTTTCTCCCGTCTTGAGAGATTCTGTTTTGTATTATGATAATTGATCGGAAGTTTCGAGATAGTGTCTATGAAGGAATCTAAATACTCGTCTCTTCCTGTTTAAGGAGTGAAAGTAGATTTGTTCCTTACAAGTGATCCATCGTCAAATTTGCCGTTTCCGAAATATTCGCGTAGGCGAAGTCGTCTTGAGAATTGTTGAATATCCTATTTTAATGTAGTTGTGTTTGGAATAGGTGTAGGTGTAAATTAAAAAACCTTTATATATATATATAATGGAATTGGTAATAAAGAATATCTTTATTACCAAAGTCTATATAAACTATAAGTTTATAACAGCAGAAGGTGTTGTAGTAATCAACAAACATTATTTTAACATTTCGGATCTAAGATTAAAAGATCTAAATATAAATTTACCTAAATTACACAATTCTTTTACATTGTTAGTACTCATCAGTTTAATAAATTTTTACATCGCAGTTTTTTCCCAATAAAATGGCTTTCTATAGCTAAGTATATACTAATAGCCATCCCCCGCCGCATCGATCAACACCCTTTTTTTTAAAGATTTGCCGTTATAAGCATATGCATATATGTACTGTCGATGTTCGATAACAAATGTGCAGTGAATTTTAAGTTTTTATCCGATATCAATCTTTAAATGAACTAATGTCAAACTACTGAACTTAAAGAACGACTTAATAATTTGTAAGACCACGTAATGATTTTTTTATTTATCTGTTATTCTTGCATTAAAATTCGAAAAGACACTATTGCTTGTTTTGAGGTAACCAACTTGTCAGTTTTGAACCAGGGATGAGAACGTCTTTGTAGATAAGCGGAAAATTTTTTAGTAAATGTCGGTAATCTCGGTTTACTGAAATCATTAGTTTACGTTTCTTATGTTTTCTTTTCCAAGACTTGTCTATAAACAACTTATAGATCTAATTTTGATCCATCTCTTCAATTTATTCTTTATCTAAAACTTTGGTTAACCTTCATTGTCGTTTTCTTCAACGTGTGTGCCAATAAATGGGCATAGGTTCTTTTATCAAGCATACATTTGCATTATAAGTCATGTTAAGACTGACTTTCGTTTATATATATCGTTTATATATCTATTAAAAACAGTTTTGGTATGTATCATACTTTATTGATAACTTTGATAGTAAGACACAAAAATACAACCCTGAACTCGTTAAACATTAGTTGTACATAAAAAAAAAACTTTAAGTTGGTGATTATATAACACTAATTTTAATTTTTTTTAAAAGAAGAAAAAAATAAAAGAGAAACACAGAATTTTGAAATGTAGTCAACAATATATTTATGTGAAAGAGAAAAAGTTTTGAAAAGTGAGACTTAACAGGATATGACAACTATTAACAAATTTGCATTCTTTTCTATGTATATTGCATTGGCCTTTGTTTATGTTGCACGTCAGTTTTTCTGTTCTTCCGTTTTGTCCTCTTATAGTTGATGTGTTTCTCTTGGTTTTTTATTATAACCCGAATTTGATTTCTCCCCATCGATGTATGACTTTTGAAAAGCGGTATACTACTGTTGTCTTCATTTAAGTCTAGTACCATTTTTCTAATAAAATATTATATATATCATTGGAGATGTTATTGGATAAAACAAAATGTTCTTATATTATTTTGAAGAATTGCTCACCGACTGTTTATAGAGATATTATTGTTGATAAATGTTTGATATTATTTTTTGCTGATATAACTCCATCTTAAGTTAGAAAGTTCGATTTTATTTTATAGATATGTTGGTATTGTTCTACAGATATTAGTTAACCCTTATTATCTAGTAGATCATGTACCACCAAGATCTCTATATAGAAAACAGATGTGTTTCGCATTTGAATATTTTCATTAATCCAAAGTGAGCCTATAACAAATTAAATAATGGCATTATTTTTTGTGTGATGTATGTATGTTTGTTCGTTCGTTAGTTCGTTCGTTCGTCCGTCCGTTCGTTCGTTCGTCCATCTGTCCCGCTTCAGGTTATAATTTTTGGTCGAGGTAATTTTTGATGAAGTTGAAGTTCAATCAACCTGAAACTTCATTTACATGTTCATTATGATATGATCTTTCTAATTTTAATACCAAACTTAAATGTGACTCCAGATCACGGTACATTGAACACAGAAAATGATACTGCGATTGGGGCATCCGTGTACTATGTGCTCATTCTTGTTTTTATATAAGTTTATTTTGCGATTCTGTCTAAGCTTTAAAAACTCTTTCTTCACATTTGCTTGATAGCTCTAAAAGTTTTGTTTTGTTCCCATTTAAGTTTTAGGAATTCAATATAATATTTTTATATTCAATATTTAACATTTTCGCCCCACCCTTTCACCCAATTAACGATTCAGACTCTGTTTATCTCTCTTAATCTTGTCAGTATATATAAAAGTAAAACGATGCGGTTGTTTCCCCTATAAAACGACAAAATGGTACACATTTTTTTAATAATAATAGTTAATTTTTTTCTTTAAGACAATGTCTTGAAATGTGACAGGTGTCTCAATGTTCTTGTTTTTTGTAGATGTTAATACCAGCAAAGTTACAACAGTTGTTCATGGTATTTTAGGCGGTGTCGCCCATTTCTTTTTAGAACTACTCAGTCAGGACGGAGAAGAGGGCGTTCGATTTGACGGAGTGACCGAGGACGCTTGCATTAGCAATGTTAACCATTGTAATATTACCAAGGGGGAAATAGTCCAGTATACTAATGAACTGCCTGTTAACAGTCATTATCCGCTGGTAAGCATTTGTTTTAGTTCATCATATGAGTTATATGAAAATAAGGAATGCAGTATGATTGCCAATGAGACAACAATCCATCAAATTTGAAATGAAGTGGATGTAGCAATTAAAGGCAACCGTACTTCCTTTAAAATGAGAAAAAACACCATACCGTGTAATCGGCTAAAAAAGTCCCCGACATGAATTTATACAACAATACAATGGAGAAAACTAACGTTAAAATTAATAACAAAACAATTTAGAAAACAAAACAAAATTAAAAAAAAAATCCAAAACAATATGCCAGACATGAACTATAACGACACCCATTGAACTACAGGCTCCTGATTTCGGAAAGCCACATATAAAATGTTTTGTGGTTAAACATGTTTATGAGCGCTCAATCATCCCCTAACCGTGAAGGCTGGTGTTACTGCACAACATAATCACAAACAATAAAAATCAGTTTTAAAAGGGCTCACTTCATCAGATCGATACAAAGCAGAAACATATCTTACAAAAACACAGACCAGTATTTACACATCCTTAAAAACCAAAAAATAAAAAGTACAAAGCTGAGAGTACTCGAGGTTACTGATAGCCGGTTGAAAGCCTCAAACAACAATTAAAAAAAACATGTATCTTAGACTAAAATATCACTCAGTAGATATCCAACACCCAATAGATTTAAAGTAAAGACGTCATTAACAGTCAGATTGAAAAGATCATGACCTTGTGCGATGTCAAAATGTAGGTATCGCCATTAAACCCATACTAAATATCACACATATGGTTTTTTGCCGTTTTACAATCTTTATTTATATAGTATGATTTTAATTACAAGACCTTAATAGATTTAAAAAGATTATTGTAATACATATTTGCACTTTCACGGTAATACAATCTGACGAAACCTACATATTGACATTGCACAAGGTAATTTTTTGTTGTTCAATTGTTCCAATATCAATAGAAACAATAAACCACAAGTCATATACTCTATTATAGTTTTCAAAGGTACCAGGATTATAATTTACTATGCCAGGCGCGCGTAATGTCGGCAGTTTGTGTTTTATTAGTAGCTCCCGTCGTGATGTCATATACAAATACAAGTCGCATTCTACGATTTTGTTGATTGTCAATGAGACAGCTATCCACCAATTATCTAAATTAAATACTAGGTAAATGAAAGCATTTTAGTCGTTGGTTTATTTTGGGATTTTTAACTTGCATCAAACAGTTCTTTTGTTTGTTAATCCTTTTTTTCAAATTAAATGTTTAAGAAGCAGTGTTTTCTGATCAGTGCGATTCTTCCAAATGTATGAAATATCAACCCTCACTTATAGCATACTATGATTTATAATCGGTTAAGTCCACTTTTGGTGTAGTTGTAGTCTATATTTCGTATATTTTTGTTTCCTTTTTCATCGCTAATGTCTAAATTGGTTCTCATATTTTTTAATGAATGAACATTTTTTTTCAGCTCCGTTTAACAGTAAAATGGGAAATAAGAGATGACCAAAACAACGACCTCGTTTGCATAAGAATACCTGTTGAAATCGTGGAATGATTCGACAGGAGAAAAACATCATTCTTACTAATATGTTATTTTTGAATGCACACATTGTGGTGAAATTTTCTCTCAAATCACAATAAACTGTACAGATAAAAATGTCATGCATATTGCAATTTCCTCGAATTGACTTTCACACAAATCAATGTTTGCAAAACTTTTTTGTTTAATACACAGGATTTTCTACCCAAGAATTCGTATCTTACCAATATTTGGAAAACCTTTTCGGAATATTTGGTCCGCAATGCTTTTATACTTGATATTTTTCTTTGCTTTTTGTAACTTTGTAAATGGCCCGTTCCTGATGAGTAGACGAAACGCGGGTCTGGTGTACACATTGTTTAACACTTGTGTCTATGAACAGTTTATTTATCGATGGTTTTCTATATCCATTAGTTATATTTTGACTGGGTATAGATTTCATGGTACATTTGTAGACACGATTATGCTTCGCTTTCTTTAATATGGAAATAATGCAATTATTTAGGGTTTGTTTTTTGCCTTGATTTGTTTTCTTAATGGATTTATAAGATTTGAACATCGATACACTACTGTTGTCTTGAATTATAGTTTTCAAAGGTACCAGGATTATAATTTACTATGCCAGGCGCGCGTAATGTCGGCAGTTTGTGTTTTATTAGTAGCTCCTGTCGTGATGTCATATACAAATACAAGTCGCATTCTACGATTTTGTTGATTGTCAATGAGACAGCTATCCACCAATTATCTAAATTAAATACTAGGTAAATGAAAGCACTTTTAGTCGTTGGTTTATTTTGGGATTTTTAACTTGCATCAAACAGTTCTTTTGTTTGTTAATCCTTTTTTCAAATTAAATGTTTAAGAAGCAGTGTTTTCTAATCAGTGCGATTCTTCCAAATGTATGAAATATCAACCCTCACTTATAGCATACTATGATTTATAATCGGTTAAGTCCACTTTTGGTGTAGTTGTAGTCTATATTTCGTATATTTTTGTTTCCTTTTTCATCGCTAATGTCTAAATTGGTTCTCATATTTTTTAATGAATGAACATTTTTTTTCAGCTCCGTTTAACAGTAAAATGGGAAATAAGAGATGACCAAAACAACGACCTCGTTTGCATAAGAATACCTGTTGAAATCGTGGAATGATTCGACAGGAGAAAAACATCATTCTTACTAATATGTTATTTTTGAATGCACACATTGTGGTGAAATTTTCTCTCAAATCACAATAAACTGTACAGATAAAAATGTCATGCATATTGCAATTTCCACGAATTGACTTTCACACAAATCAATGTTTGCAAAACTTTTTTGTTTAATACACAGGATTTTCTACCCAAGAATTCGTATCTTACCAATATTTGGAAAACCTTTTCGGAATATTTGGTCCGCAATGCTTTTATACTTGATATTTTTCTTTGCTTTTTTAACTTTGTAAATGGCCCGTTCCTGATGAGTAGACGAAACGCGGGTCTGGTGTACACATTGTTTAACACTTGTGTCTATGAACAGTTTATTTATCGATGGTTTTCTATATCCATTAGTTATATTTTGACTGGGTATAGATTTCATGGTACATTTGTAGACACGATTATGCTTCGCTTTCTTTAATATGGAAATAATGCAATTATTTAGGGTTTGTTTTTTGCCTTGATTTGTTATCTTAATGGATTTATAAGATTTGAACATCGATACACTACTGTTGTCTTGAATCTTGAGAAAAACTGAACATGTGGACTGCATAGTGAACACAAAGGAAATGAATACTTTTACAATATGTGTTGAACTTATCGAATGCTTCGCAAAATAAAATAAACTAATAACATATACACGCATGCTAGATGTTACGTATCATGTGTTCATGAACCTACTTTTTTTGAAAACCTATAATTGGCAGTATTATCAGCCAGCAAACAATCACATTTACTCTTATTTGATAAGTTTTTTTTATAATTTACTAAGAAAATCGCCGCCAAATAAATCTTAACTGAAACTAAAGTCCTTAAGGTAGTATAACATTACTTCATTTCTTTAAAATGTACCGAATTAAAATTCCTAATAAAATATTGTGAAAATCCTTTAACATAAAAACTTATGAGGAAGTTTTGGATGTATAGCGCGACGCGAGAGTTATCTTTTTGATTATCAGAGATTGATAATTGATCGGTATATTTTTTTATGCAATATAGCATTAATCAGTTAAATATTCCCAAAGAGTTGTACTTACATAGATCGTTAAATTTCCCTCCAAAATCACCACCGCATGCTATACATACTAACATAGTCAACTAAACAAACATGTGGCGTTTTACAAGGTGATATTGGTGGTTACTTGTTTATACCATTAATCCATTATTTTGCGTGACAAGTCTAAATGTATGTATTTTCCAAAGTTCTCAAGTTAGATTGTCGAATTAACATTCTTGTGTAATTTATGATTAGTATCTGATAAATTGACATCATAAGTGTATTAATTTATCTAACCCTTCTGGACTACCTACGGTTGTTACCTCTTTTTAGGTGGGGTTCATGCTCCTCACTTTTTATTGTTTTATATTATATTTTGTGGATTTTTTGTCGTTCATTTTTATTAGCAATTTCGTTGTCAGTAAACTGATGAGTTTTGAATATTTCTTTGATATCTTCTGACCTCTATTTTCAAGAGAAGGACGAAGTTCCTTCTGCACCAGGAGACACCTATTGAATCTGACAATGGAAAAACCACTGTGTAAACCCATTGCAATTATCTATTCAGCCATGTTTTATCTCGATTTTCATAATGGGGCTTGCTTGCACTTATAGACATATAGAGATATATGACTCCATTAATGCGTAAAATATTGACATATTGCATAATTCATTTTAATTCAGACAATTTAAATGAAGGTTTCATTGTTAGTAATTTTAACCTTCCAATGGACAAAAAACACTTGTGGATTGTACGAACTTGTATTAGAAAATAACGGATACTTTAGTGGTAAGTTATACTGAATATTACAATAAATGTTTCAAAGTATTATATTTTCATTACAAATTATACGAGTCGGACTTATGAAGCTGTCCTATAGTGTATGTAATATTAACAAGATAATTTTACAGGTAAATCTTTATGTACATAAAACAAAACAAAACATTTCAGGGCTTAAAAAGCGTATGTTACTTACACTTTATGTAAAACAATGCGTTTTCTGTTATTAATGTCACAAGGTTGTTGTCCTTTCTTTTAATCAATTTGATTTTGTCATTGCACGCAATAGATAATCTTTTTAAGTTTCAGAAATTCAAATGTGACGTAACTTTTGTGCCTTTTCACCACTTCGTATGTGACGTCATTTTTATGACTTTTTGCGTTGAGGTAAGGACTAAGTCGGGTGTGTTTATTTTCTGTGTTGGTCTTTGTATTATGTATCCGGGTTTTGTGTTCTGTAATTAGTTAATATTTCAGTTTTATCATGTATATCTTTTTTATATTCATTTGATAAAATTTACTGTTTGCAATAGCATAAATTGTTCTAAATAATAAGGATGTTTTTATCCCAGGCAGAAAATCCAAGCCGAGTTTGGCACAACCTTTTTCAACTTTTGATCATCAGTGCTGTACAACTTTGTACTTTTTTTTTATTTTCGAACTTTAAAATCTGGGCGTCACTGGTAAGTCTTGTGTGGACGAGGCGCGTTTTTTTGACGTATTGAATTTTAAACCTGATGCCTTTTGTTATCTATTATTCATGTGTTTCTTTGTCTAAAACGTTCGCCTATTTATTTGTATTGTGGTCCTGTAATATCATGTTGTCATTTTAATGTTATATTTAACATTGCCATTAAAGTGCGAGGTTTGACATGCCACAAAACCAGGTTCAACCCAACATTTTTTTCTTTAGAAATGTCCTGTACCAAGTCAGGAAAATGGCCATTGTTTTATTATAGTTCGTTTCTGTGTGTGTCGTGTGTTTTCTCTTATATTTGAGGGTGAATTCACATTACTATAAGACGTGTCACGGTACTTTTCTATCCGAAATTCATGTATTTGGTTTTGGTGTTATATTTGTTATTCTCATCGGATTTTGTCTTATGCTTAGTCCGTTTCTGTGTGTGTTACATTTTAATGTTGTGTCGTTGTTCTCCTCTTATATTTAATGCGTTTCCCTCAGTTTTAGTTTGTTACCCCGATTTTGTTTTATGTCCATAGATTTACGAGTTTTGAACAGCGGTATACTACTGTTGCCTTTACTTAATCATAGTAATATGGAAATTTAAGTTAGCAGTTTTTATAAAAATCAAATGGTCATTACCATATCACAATAGACGTGACCTTGAAATGATTTTATCAATTGTTATTTTTTCAGGTAAAATTCAAAACGATGAAAGAATATAATATTCATTTATTTGTTTAAATGTGCTGATGATTTTCCTTTTTACTTAAAATTTTCAAAGTAATGATTGTTTGTATTATAAGTCTTTGTGAATTATATAAAAACAAAACAGATCTTTAAAATGTTTTTAAACAATGATATTCGTGTTCACAGAATGCAAAGTATGTTTTAAGTGTATTAAAGCTTTTTTTGTGTTTACTTTTTTATTATGCAGTTATTGCAGGACATATGAATGGTGATCGTGCGACGGTGGCAGCGTTTAACAACTACTTAAAAACTTAACATTTCAGAAGGTAGAAGACCAAGACCTTTATCTCCTTTTCATGTTGACGTGACATCAAATATATCTAATATAAATTTCTCTTTTATATGAGTAATAGCATAACTACATTAGGTATTTTAGTACCTGGTCAGGTCATCATGCTTGTCAGACAGTATTCGTTTGACCGCCACCCAATTTAATAGATCAGTGAACAAGGTAAAATTCGTGGGTATGTGCATATATCAGATATTATAAGCTATATATCTAATATACTTGGTGTTTGGAAATAATTTAGTATATGTCAGTCTGCTGGTGTTATTTTACTTTGAATTCATTTTCACGTTTTATTGCTCAAAGTTAAGTTTTTTATGTTTTGGCCTGTTTTATGTTAACATAAATCCTAGATTCATTGATAGGTGTTGTTACTCACAAGGAAGCTGTTAAACCAAGAGTTCCAAAATGTTGAAGTTGAAATCATCCCTTCGTAAATTTTACGGACGCCATCACGAGTTGGTTGGTCGTTATGGAATGTCTGTTTCACAGATGATATCGGATATGTTCCTTACGTCGTAACTACAAATCCCTTCCCTTTTCATGGATGTGACCTACCGAATTAGACTATTTACGGGGTTTTAGTTTTAATAACATGAGTAACACGACGGGTGCCACATGTTGAGCAGGATCTGCTTACCCTTCCGACCTTAGATCATCCTTATTTTTTGGTGGGGTTCGTGTTACTCAGTCTTTAGTTTTCTATGTTGTTTATGTGTACAATTATTTGTCTGTTTGTCTTTTTCATTTTTAGACATGGCGTTGTCATTTTATTTTCGATTTATGATTTGACTGTTCCTCTGTTATCTTTCGCCCTTCCTTTACTTAAACTATAAGCAATATTTCTATTGGCGTATAGAACCACCTGAGCCATATATTTATGGTTCATTGTACAGTGTTCAGTTTTCCTTGTTGAGTTGTTCTAAAATTCTTTATGGAATAAGTTATCTATATTTGATGCATGGAATTATTAAAGGGTGTGCATGTCTGTCTGACATGGTTCGTCTGACATTAACCTCATTTGCATTGTTCTTTGGTCAAAATAAAGTTTTCATGGTTTGTTCTCTTTCTTGTATACTATCAGCAATAGGTCGGTTATAATTTGTATATGGATAATAAACTCATCATAAATACCAGGATTGAAATTTTATATTTACGCCACAATCGCGATTCGTCTACAAAAGACTCATCAATGACGCTCGAATCAAAGAATGATAAAAGTCGAAATAAAGTCCGAAGTTGAAGTGCAATGAGGAAAAATCCTAAAAGTTTTGCCAAATACGGTTAAGGTAATCTATTACTGAGGTAGAAAAGCCTTAGTATTTCAAAAATTCAAAATTCTGTTAACAGTTAATTTATAATTATGAACATATCAATGATAACTCAAGTCAACATATGTGGAATGATTGTAAGGTGTACATGCATGTATAGCTCAGTTCATCTGACCTTGACCTTAATTTCTCGAATCTTGTAAGTTTATGGGAAACTTGTAGTAAAACTTGTAGTAAAACTTATACTTAATGACTATTAACATCAATGGTCATTAAGGCAGATTCAACTTTTCAGCGTGCGGGCTCTTGTTATATACGTTATTTTATAATCAATTTTAAATAACTTGGTTTTTTTTTAATTTATAGATGATACGGTTGTTCTGGATGGCGCAGGAGTCGGTTCTAGTGCAAATGAACACGAAAGTCATATACTATTCCCTAGTATGTAACTTATTCAATCATTTGTTTCCCATTTTATACATAAAGTACCCCAACTGAATTGTGAATTCAAATTTAAAATGTATATGTTTAGTAGTTTTTTAAGCTGTTCTTGGATTTTCAAAATTAAGATAATCCTATTACTATCCTACGCTCTCTCTTGCAATGAACATTGACGCGCAGTCTCATCTTGGTTTCCAAACAACTGTTTGTGCTTGTGTATAATGAAACAAAGGAATAAACAATAACTTTTTCGCGTTCAGATGGGAACAGTTGTTTAAAACCTTTATTTTCATGATCATATATAATTTCCCTTTATTTGACCGTTGAAGTCTGTCTGTTCTGAAAATTGTCCACATGTACTTTAAAATATTTACATATATTATTGAATTGATTTGGTCACATACATGTGCATGTGAAATTGAGATAAATAATAAAAAATACATCGCACATAAAAACATTAAAATAACAGGTTAAGAAGTGGGAAGAAATGCAATGATAGCTAAACAACTATAAATTGAACAATTAGAGAGGCAATCCCTTTCGACGTGAGTGTCGAAAAGCGCCATCAGGAAAATATATTTTATTTTTAGTCCTCAATTTTAACTTCGTACTTTACTTAGCCCTTTTAATGTTTTGATTCGAACGTCACTGATGAGACTTTTGTATACGAAATCTTGGTATCAATGGTGAAGTTATTTGCACATCTATGTTTTTTAAATTTACTATAAGTTTCCGATTTTTTAACTAAAATTAATTATCTATCAATTCTTAAGTAATGCTTTTATAGAGAAACTAACATTTCCCTTGAACATATTTAAGAGAAAAATAATTCAATAGCAACCGAAAAAATATATGCAAACTTACCTTATAAGCATTTTACATTGAACATCTGTTTCAAGATAAATTTTATCTGAGATATGTTATTCAAAACTTTTATCTGCTGCTTATCACGACTTATTAAACAACCAATGTTCGAAGCTTCAACACATCGGCGACAGCGCAAAATGTGTTACCATGGTTGAGCAACATTAAGCTCAAAGGTTAACATATTTTATCTTATATATTATGGTGAAGATCATGATTAACCAATCATTATAACTATTGCAGTAAAGTAATTTTCATAATAGTTTTACATTGTGCATTAAGTAAAACAAGAGAAAAGAAAAATTTGAATTTAATGTAAGTGTAATCATTTTCAACTGAGTTTATAATCATATTTTAGTTTCAAATAGTTACAAATAAGTGTGTAAATAAATATTTAAATGAGTTGAATTCAAGTTTTCCTATTACATTAACACATAAAGCAACTTAGGACGGATATATGCCTAAGACTAGGCCGAGTACTTAGACACCTTTGATGAATACTAGAGACACTTTATTTCAGACACTGCAGTTCCGTTGACAAAAGATACCACACTCAAAACTTCCAGAGAAACAGCTCGCCCATCTACCAAGACACAAACACTACGAACCTCTAAATGGAGCACAATTTGGACAACAGAAGCAAATACACGTCTGAATACTAAAGAAACTATTCTTCTCACTTCTAAAAAAACTGTTCTGCCAACTACTGAAAAACAGTCACTACCAACAACAAGAATGATTACACAATCAACAACACGAATGATTACGCTACCAACCACGGGAAAAATTACGTTACCAATCACAGGAAAAGTTACAATGCGAACTACTGGTGATATGTCAGTAATAACCAACGAGGAAACTACACTGCCAACAACTAAAACACCTACTTCGTCTACAACTGAAATAACTACTGGTTCAACAACTGCTACCACTGCAATTCCTTGTAGGTGTTATTTTGTCATTCTATTTAGGATTTATGATTTAAACGTAAACATATTCCAAATTGATGTGCAAGTCTATAAGTACTTTTTTTATTTATTTATTATGAAAAATAAATCTACGATAAATACACACATCTTGAAAGTGTTTGATTACGCAAAACTTTTTTGTCAGTGTTTCATTTACTTATAATCAACTTGCGAGAAATTATGCATGTCATACATATATAAGTAGTTTATTTATTGTTGTCATTCTTTTAATTTTCTAAAGTGGCTCCTGTTTTTAAAGAATGCGGTAAGTAAAGTCTTTTCATGCACACTTCTTATTATAAACAAAGCATATGACATATAACATGTAGCTTTGATAAAATACTATTGCAGTTTCAAAATTTCGCAATTCACAGGCCACAGAAGAGGTTATAAACCTTAAGGATTGACTTAAAGTTTGTGGATTTTCTACAAAAATCTTGGTTTTATTTTCACCAAATTCTCTTTTTCTACTAAATGCAATTACACTATAAATAATAATACTTTGTACGAAGTTTCACCTTGGTATATGTACAAAATGGCCCATCTCTATTATTCATTATCTTTGCTGTTTTATAATATTGCAGTTTGAAACTTTCGTAATTGACAGGCCACAGAAGGGGCCATACACCTTACCTGACTGGGTTTCCGCCTGAACTGTCCTAGTGACACTTAGGGGAGAAATTTCCTTCAGTTTCCTAACGAACTAGTGGTTGTTTAAACGCATTGATGATAGTAAGCTTTTCAGTAGACGAAATACGCGTCAACACAAAACTCATCAGTGGTGCTCTAATCAAGACATTTAAATGCCCAATTCAATTACATATCATCAGACGTTCAACCAGCGTGCATGCATGTATACTAGTATACATAATTTGTTAAAAGAGAGACGCGTAAGATACCAAAGATATATTCTAACTCTTTAGTCGAAAACGAACTAACAAAGCAATAACATAATATGAAAAACTCTAAAAACAAGCAACAGTATACAAAACCCAACAAAGAAAACTAAAGACTGAGCAACACGAACACAAACAACAACCTGAATTATCTCAGGTGTCCGGAAGAGTGAACAGACCTGATGCACATGTGACATCCTTTATGCTGCACATACAAGTGGTGAGTAGGTAGGTCACATTTGCAGAAGAAGGAACGGGATTGTACATTTATTTACGACATTTTGAACATATCAGTCGTCATCTGTGATACAGTCACTCAACAACGGTCAACCATTGGCTTTCGTAAAAAATTTCCACTTTGAACTCACCGCTTGTAAATCTTGGTTTAAAAGCTTGTTTGTAAGCAGAAACCATGCATTTAATTAGTATGCTTTATTTAGATTCGGCAAAGTATACAAAGGAGGACATAACATAATCTCTAGTGACCTTTTTATAATAGCTTGGTTACATTAAAATGTTGTGTCGTTGTTCTCGGTATACTACTGTTGCTTTTATTTATTGACCAATACGTTGCGTATGCGTCTTTACTCACGATATACACATTGTTGTTGTCTTAAATCTTTGGAAACCGGAATAGTACGTTGTCTTCTCTGTAAGTTGACCTATTTACTGCTATACCTTATTTTAAGGTAGTTGGATGGTATACCGCCATCTTGGATTGTACAATCACAGTACAAAAACCTCTCTAGTTATTTGTCCGAATCTGCAAATTTGGAGACTGATTTGCAATTTAATGGTTAGACTGTTTATTTATATTAAGAAAACTTGGTAATATATTGTATTATACAAAATATTTATACAAATACCATTTTTGTTTGTTTTTAAAATCATTTTCAAATGAAACATTTAAGGGGAGATAACTCTTTTGACATGTTCTATAATAAAATTGCAATGATGAGAACACGTGAATGATACTTTCCAACAGATATGTAACAGTTTACTGTCTTAAGGGCATGCCATTTGTATTATCTTATTAACATAGATTTGTAATTAAAAAAAAGTAAATGATATCTTTTTCTTTGAATTATTTTAAGTCACTGTTTCGAACAGGAACATCTGGAATTCTCTTCATTCAAGATTCGCCAAAACAGTTTTCCGGTCTGAAATAAAATCCAGTTTTTTTTCTTACTTTGATGAATTTTATAGTATCATATGTTAGTTTTTTTTTTATTCAGCAATATATCGATTGAAAGGAGATTTGAAGAGCGGACAATTCAATTCTGTTAGATTCCAATGTTTTGGTGTTAATCATTACAGAGCGTGCAGGCTAAAGCATAATACAACAGCTAGCATATTTTTGAATTTTACCTCCAGTAAGTATAAAACTTGTATATCTAGGTTGATAAACAAGCGATAAATTAAATAAAACTACTATTGGTTTTTTTTTCATAATTTATAGAATAGCTAACCGAAGAGAAAAATATTCAGCAAGTGACCGAATAACACATTAATTCACGAATGCACGTAGCGCACCATGAGTTAATTATCAATATTGTTCGTTCACGAGTTATTTGAATTTGTTGATTAGTTATTCTTTTTATTACATTTCCAAATGTTTTTTTTTATGAAATTGAAGTAGATAATGCAAGGAACTATATCTGTTTCTACGTATTCATTTTTTTTATCCAACGTTATCGACGTCTTGACAACGCTTATTGTTTCAACGTCAGAGGAATGAAATAACCCCGCGTATTGCACATATGAAATTATCGGGAAACCAATGTAATTATTTGCAACCAAAGTTATAACATTTCTAAATACAATTTGTTTTCAAATTTTCTACTACAGATGTTGAAACAACAAAAGTAAAAACAATTGTTCGTGTAATACTTAATGGTATTCCCTATCTGTTACCTCTGTTCCGCCATATTTTAATTAATGATGGAGATGAAGGTCTCAGATTTCTTGGTATTAAAGAAGATGCCTGTCTTCATAAAAATGTAGACCACTGCCATATAAAATCTGGAGAAGTTGTTCAGTACTCTAATGCTGTCTTCATCAATCCAATATATCCATTGGTAAGTTGCAATTATAGTTTTATAATTAGTTTGTTCAGGGTGGAAATTGATTATAGATAAAGTCATTTCATATACTAAATTATATTGTATCTCTGTAGCAATTTAGTTGAATTAACATTTGAAAATTATATTGACTTTTTGTAATCTACTAGTAATACGGTTCGCACTTAAACTCCTAAATCTCCTACTCTTGCATTATATGTGACATGCATACCCCAACTAAAGGGTTTAAATGTTAAATTTCGTATAATTTGTGTAGTCAGCTTTAAATACTATAAAAAATTGAAAACAGCACGTTTAATATTCTTTTGCGCGCGATGCGCTTTTCTGGATTTACCTTCATCGGGAACGCTCAAAGCCAAACATTCGAAATCCAAAGATGTATAAGTACCGAAACCGTTGAAGAGCTTTGTAAATTAAGATATTATTCCGAAGTTTTTATTAATGCAATTAATGTGAATAATGGAATAGGTACGTATCGCAATTATAAGAAACTGAAGCTATAATGGGTATATTTAACAATAAAGTACAAAATGTCTTTTAATGATGACTTGACTAAACATATTAAAGATATGGAAGGAACAAGGTACAGAAAGAGTTTTGTTTCGTCTACACCTAAAAAATCCAAAATTCCCGTTCAAGTAATAAATAAAATATTTGCTACCGAACACGCTATGTCTCTTGTTCGTGTGTCTTTTGTGATGCTCGAATCTAAAACCTTTTTAAAAACCTGATAACCAGTTTATGATTTGAAGAGCTTTTACAATACTAGAACTGTTGCAAAAAAGGGAAGTCAATTCTACTGAAAGCCCGCCCTGCAATATTTAGATTAACATAAAAAGGAGTTTATAAGTACAACATAATTCACTAAGTAAACTAATAATTCAACTTTTCATAACTTATTCGTATGTTCGCTCTAAATGAGCATGAATACTTGCAACTGAACAATAAGCAATTTTAGTCAAAAGTTAATTCACATGTTACAGATTAAATTTAAAATTATTATGATAATCACCAGACGGCATTGAACAAACTAATGATAATAAATGACCACTTCATCAACTGTGTCTCCTTTCAAATAATTGCCGTAAAAGTTATTGACATTATTCAGAACATACATGTATTATCTTTAAAAGACCTGGGACGTTCTTACAGTGGACACGTTTTGACAAATAATTGAATATTATGGACACGTTTGGGGAAAAAAGACACGTTTGGGGGAATCGGACAAGTTTAGGGAAATGGACACGTTTGGAAGTGTTACATATTTTTTACCTCTTCTGTTTACTCCATTTTCTGTAATATCCTTTAGGCGTGGCTCAATATTTACACATCCCGCCATTGCGTTATTGTGATATGGTTATTTTTTGGTATTCTTGTCTTTTATTTTGGCTAAATGTGCTTTTTTTTATTTATTGTCTATATGCCTATTAGTTTTTATTGGTTGACATGTAGTTGTTTGTTTTAAAGTAATAAAGTTATATCATATTGTCGATTGCTGTATCCCAATTTGGACATTTTCACCTATTTTTCTGTTTGGTTGGCTCACACGTTCTTGTCATTATAATGGAATGATTTGCAACTGTTATACAAATGAACAGTTTAGTTCGCTATAAACCAGGTTAAATGCACCATTTTTTATATGACAAAATGCCTATACCGAGTCAGGAATATAAGTTAATTTCCACTCGTTTGATGTGTTTGAGCGTTTGATTTTGCCATTTGATATAGATTTTCCGTTCTGAATATTCCATGGTTCATTCCATTATTTCTCATGCATCGGTAGGTGTTAATGCATTATCTATCCGTAGAGATTCTATGCATCGATATACAGTTTCATATTTCGTTCATATATTTCATACTATAATACCATATTATGATTATTCATTTCACTTGCTTGATTATTGGTGAAGATAACAAGTTGTAAATACCAGTAAATTATTAAAGTAGAAAAAATATAAAACAAATAACAACAAACAAAAAACAAAAACAAACAGATAAACAAAACTATCGTAGCACACCTTTATTATCAACTACTATTCCTTTATTATCAACTACTATTTCTTTTTTCAGCAACGTATGACCATAATACTTGCAATTAGAGATGATCAAGATAGAGATCTTGCTTGTATTAGATTTCCAGTGGAAATGTTTAAGTAGATAGTCATAATAAATATATTTTTTTGTCGCCATATTTTATCATAGGAAAATGCATCCAGATGGGTTTAAATGACTATTTCAATACACATTTGTTGTTAAACTGCTGCAAAATTACTATGGGCATAGATCAGAAACGTTATAGTAGTCACATGTCATATTCAGCTGTAGCAGGCGCCATCACAATTTATTGGTCTATACAGAAATAGTGTTTCAAACATGTCTTATACTATAGCTACTATATGACCAATACCACCCCTTTGGCATTGTTTCCGGGGTTTATTTTTTTTGTTGTTGTTTTTTTGTTTATTTCAATAACAAATTAAACCGAAAAGTATATCTTCATATTGCTGAACTTTTTAATCGACAGCACACCTATTTGTTGAATTGATATTTCAGGAGATTGTCGGTTTTAATGAGTACTAATTGTGCGCCACTATTGGTGTTTTTTGTTCTTACTCAAAAAAGGAAGATGCATACAAATACTTCTCAAAGTCAAAGTCAAAGTCAAAAGCAAAAGTGTTTTGCAAAGTTCTTTGATTTAACTTTCAGGTATGTTGGTGAAGTTCTGTCACACAAAACCCAATATTTTAATGAATGCTTGCATCTCATTTATCGATGTGAACTTGAGATTAAGATACCGCAAGTAGAATGTCTGTTTTATACCGTGGTCTTTTCTAAGATTATGACACAAATGGAAAACTTCAAAATAGAATCTTTGACACATTAGATGATTTAAACTTTCTAATTTCTCATCATTAATATGCCCTTTTCTCCGTCGCATGATCATTACGTATTCCAGTTAATAAGTTAAACTCTTGCATTGTTACACCATTTGGACTTTGGTTACAGAGCTGCGCTCCTTACATTTCCCTGGAATCGACACTACGGTCACTATATCGATTTGATTGACCGATACGATATTTATCATGTAATGGCGGTCTTATCTGCAAATACAAGTAAGGTAGTCTGATCATCAATTTGACCGATTGTGTCCAATTTACGAATGAATTCATTTGGCGCGAGATGCATTTTTAGCAGGAGACGCTTACCCACCCGATCTCGCTTCTTTTAAAGTTCACTAGAACAAACCCGCGAAATCGCGGGAATTTAGAGTTTGGTTGAAAGTATGTATACTGTTGTAGGGAGAAATTTTGTAAAAGATTTTGTGTCTGGAAACTTTCAGTAAAAAAGTTCATGTCTGGAGAATTTCAGAAAAGGTAACAAACTCATAGGTACTTGGAAAAAGTTTCAGCCCTCTCACTTGTTTTCAAAGTCCGTTTATTTTTTCTCTGTTAAATTCCATTATTTTCGCGTTTCTGTATATACTATGAACATAGTATATCCTATAAATAAAGTGTATTTGCTATCAACTATCAATTTCAAGTTTCTTCTCATAGGCAATCACTGTTATATTATAGAGAGAAGTCTCTATCAACCCGATAATTATTGTGCTATCCCCGATTACTATTATGAAATTTATGTGTAAGTTTAAAACCGGAAGTCCTGTTTGACTTTAAAGCGAAATCGCGGGCATTTTAAGCTTGGTTGGAAGTATGGTATCTCTTTTACAAAATTTTGAAAAAGATTTTATGTCTGGAAAATTTATGAAATATCAAAATTCATATAGGTACATGGAGACAGGACAATATTTTTAAGCACGTTCTCGTTTTTTCAAAGTCAGTTATCATTTTGTTTTCTGTTATATTCATTTATTTTAGTGTTTCTCAGTTTATACTATGAACAGAGACATATAATACAGTCTATGTCTCTGCTATGAACATACGTACCCATATTATAAATATTAAAGTGTACTTAATTTTCTATTAACTATTAATTCTAAGTTTCTTCTCCATGGCTATCACTGCTATATTATATGGAGTGTCTATAATATAAGATATATTTTATTTCCAATAGTGGACCCATTACGGGCATAATCAGTACATTGATTTTTTTATCACACAATTGCAATAGACAATAAACAAAAATAAAAATAGAAATACGTTTGACAAAAAACATGAAATATAAATTGAGTTAATAATACATGTAGTCACATATCAAATATCATATATCATGCATATGAGCAAATAGTATTGTTGTTCATATGCAGGAGTCACCAAGGGCAGGTGCTTAAAGGACACTCAAGCCTCTCCTCAGAAATCTGAAAAATTTAAACATTTTACAACACAAGCATAAACTAATACTTAAAAAAGAATTACTATATGGAGTGTCTATATATATCATAGTAGTATTTTAATCAAAGTATACAGTACATGCAGATAAACGCAAAGATAATTGTCCTGTCCCCGTCCGAGTACTTATGAAAATTATGTGGAAGTTAAAACCGAGGTATAATAGTAGTGGTGCTTACGATCTAAAAACCACGATATGGACATCACTCTGATTGGCTTATTTATTTTTCATTTTTGTTATCTATCATACGATTGGTTCTCAATGTTAAAACCGGTAGTCATGTCTGACATAAAAGTCGGTCTGATGACGGAATGAATATCCATACGCTTTTTTTTTTCGTTTGTCTCCCAAAATAACCCAAACTGAATAGTCATAAGAATGGATGACAAATGCGACTATACATGGTACCTATAGGACACAGAGGCATGATGATCAATTTATTGTGGGAGGAAGAGAAGCGGCACACAAAATTAGGTCTTCTCGTTTAATAATATAAATACGGTTACATCAGTTTTTGTTTGTCATATATCCAGAAATCAACGCCACTTTGCTTATTTGAATATTATACTAAAAAAATCGGATACGGGTCACGGAAATTACATTAAAATGATAGGGAATTTTGAAAAAAATGTCTGTTTTAATTTTAATTTAAGTGATAGACAGGTTGCCGGGGCAGAAAATGAATATACACAACAATATACACCATTTAAACGAAACATAATGACTGTTGTTGCAAAAATACAGGTTCCTGAGCTATTTTAAAAATCGAAGCGAGAGGCTTTTAATATTGCAGTGTAAAATACAGGCTAAAATGGCTGAAACGTCAAATTTGCAGACTTCGTGTTGAAAATTGGCTACTAAGGTCATTACAAAAACATGTTGCCGGGGTGAAATTTGAAACTTGAATTTCCAAAGAATAAGCAAATCCAAACCTTGTATGTGTAGTCGTTGAACTCTAGGTTCCCACGTAAAGTTAAAATGTCACTATTTCAAGAAGAATAAACTCACGAAAGCACGAACAATTCACTAAATTCGCGTTCAATGTTTTGATTTTGACCGCCTGACAACTTTACGGAAATATCAAAGTGATTGTAAATAAGGACTCTGTGACGGGCAACTTATAATATCCGTGTTTCAAAGATTTTAATGATTTTAATGATATCAAGCCAGTCCAGTTCAAACTACTATCACGTGGTACAATTCTCATTTACATAATATGAATATTAATTAGCAAAACCATTACTAATTTCTGGCTATGTTATCTTGATTTGTCTTTACTTGATAGATTAACGAGATTTGAACATATTAATGTCTCTGTTATTGTGCAAATTATTAAATTGTTCGCGTTACGACTTATGAATAGAAAGTAAATAGCCTAAGGTATTTATCCTGTTTATACACCTGGTCTTACTTCATCATGTTCATTTGTAGTTCGAGTCATTCGTTGTCATGAATTTTCTGTTCACACCGACATTGTGATATTTGCACTGGATCATACGTATACATTTATGTATGTGTCCTGTTCATAGTGGTGTAAAAGTTAACATGTATAAACAAGGCTGAATTTCCAGCTCAGATCGAAATATAAAAGTTTTCATAGATATCATGATTTAAATTTTGTATTTACCCAAGACGCGAGTTTCGTTTAAAAAAGGCTCATCAGTGACGCTCGAATAAAACAAAGTTAAAAAGGACAATAAAAGTACGAAGTTGAAGAGCATTAAAGACCATAAATTCCTAAACGTTTTGCCAAATACAGCTAAGGTTATCTATTTCTGAGGTAGAAAAGCCAAAGTATTTAAAAATTTCAAAGTTTTGTAAACAGTAAAATTTGATTATAACCATATCAATGATAATTAATGTCAACATAGAAGTGCTGTCTACTGGGCTGGTGATACAGTTGGGGAAAATAAACTCCACCAGCAGTGGCATCGACCCAGTGATAATAAATAAACTCATCATAGATATCAGGATTGGAATTTTGTATTTACGCCACACTCCCGTTTCAGCTACAAAAGACTCATCAAAGACGCTCGAATAAAAAGATAAAAAGGAAAAAAAAAGTACGAAGTCGAAGAGCAGTCAAGACAAAAAATTCCTTCTGATTTTTTAAATTAATAAATCTTTACAATATACTTCAAGCATTTTTCATCAATTTCACAACTTCGTACCAATTTATTTTGTTTTGATTTCCAACTGTTTTGTGTATCAAATAAAGGCAACAGTAGTATACCGCTGTTCAAAACTGATAAACCTATAGAAAAAACAAATTAACAATGTTCTGCATTGCCTTTGAGGACATTTGCATTCATCTTTGAAAATTTTACTGTTTTTTTAAAAGACAATATATTACCCAACAAAATTTATTTTTTAGGTCAAAATATAAAAAAAGGGCGGATGATATCAAATGAACCTTGAGAATTCATAAGTCGAAACAATACCGATCACGACTTGGCAAATATCGAAAAAAAAATCGAAACGGCAAACAACAGACTACAAAAACAGGTGAACTCACGCAACAATATTGTTAGAAACTCAAGGTACACACAAAAGCCAACATTTACATAGTGAAGATTTTATTTTCAATGGCCCTTGTGTGAAATATCTTTGGGAAATGAATGTCACCTAAAAATCTCTTTCTTAAACAAGTTATATCAGTGTGGTAGAAAATGCCTAAATTTTTCTTAAAGCAGTTGGGATTGAAGGCATGGTAAATGAATATATCAGAATTGTTAAATGGAATGGAAGAGTCATAAAACGAGAATATTGGTATTCATACAGTTTTTGAAATTTAAAGGAAACAATATCTCAACACAATTTTTGTATTCAAATTCTACCATGTTAGCATGCTCCGTTTAGTTAACGATTGCAACTGGAATTTTAATGCAAACTAGGTTGTTGTTCTTGTCATCTCTGATTTCCCATTTAACTGTCAAACGGAGCTGAAAAGAATAAATATATTTAATGATTCTGTTGTCTTTTGCACGTAGCGTCTTATCTCCGAATAAAGAGCTGCTCTATAAGCGCATGAAACGCCCGTTACCCCCTTTAGCTTGTCTTTATGCTTTAAAAGAAATTTGTTTTGTACATTAATTAGGCTGTTAGTTTTCTCATTTGAATTGTTTTACATTTGTCATTTTAGGGTCTTTTATAGCTGACTGTGCGGCATGGACTTTGCTCATTGTTCAAGGCCATACTGTTACCTATAGTAGTTAATTTTCTTTTAATTTTTGAAAGGTACATGTGGCTTAAGTCAACAGTTATAAACAATTCACCAAAGTTTCATAAAATTTTGTGAAAGTGTTTATGAGTAATTGTCCGAAAACTGGAAAATCCCCTTTTATTTAAGCATAAAAATTCATATCACGGAAAAGTAAAATCTGAAATTTATAAAATTCGAAAGGGAGCATACGTCAATAGATATAAGGTAGCAATACATAGTTAGAAGTTCAGTTTCGCATTATGGCCATTTTCAAATATAAAAGTGTGTGTACAATAAAATTGATTTTTAGATAATTGAAGAACAATATAGCCTTCTTAGTGGGTTTATATGGACATTTAGATTGTTTTTAGCATGTTTTATAGGCCATTTTTCTGTTTGACTGTTCATATTTTCCTATCCGTACCGTCCATAGGTCCATAAATTATTGTAGTGCTTATCAACAAAGAATTTGCGCTCGATCTTTTCAATTCAATTTTATGGAAAAACGAACAGAAATGCATATGATTTTTTTTAACCTATTGATAGATATAGGTCTATGGTTTCAGGAAAGGTATCATTTTAATTCATTGAAATTTTCCTTTGTCCAAATTTTTGAGACTTTTGTGACCTGTTCACCCCCCTTTTTTGCAATATTTTGTATCAAATAAATGCAGATTGTTGCCAAGTTTACACCAACAAGAGATTATATTTCACCTTTTTAACTATTAAAAATTAAATCTATGGAAGATGCTCTTTCCGGAAATATACACATGCATAACACAAATAAAAAGCCTTATTTATTAGATAGGAAGGGAATGGAGGTGGTTCAAAATTATGAGTGTCAATTTTAAGATTTTTCCTTACTGTGTATTGCTGCCTTAACAATTCAAAGTTTCATTAAAGTTGATGGAAGCATTTTTTAGTTATTGTCAGCAAACTGGAAAATCCCTCTGTTTTACGGACAAAGCTTCATAAAAAGGAAACAAAAAAATCTGAACTTTATAAAAATCGAAAGGGAGCTTACGTAAACAGATATAAACGATTCAACAAAGTTTCATAAAATTTGATGGAAGCATTTTTGAGTTATTGTCTGAAAACTGGAAAATCCCCCTTTTTTAGGGATAAAACTTCATAATATGGAAACAAAAAATCTGAAATTTATAAATATCGAAAGGAAGCTTACGTCAATAGATATAAATCAAAGTTTCATAAAAGTTGAAAGAAGCGTTTTTGAGTTATTGTATGAAAACTGGAAAATTTCCTTTTTTAGAGGTTTTAAGGATAAAGCTTCATAACATGGAAACGAAAAATCGGAAAATTAAAAAAATCGAAAGGGAGCTTATAATAATAATAATAAAAAAATTTTATAGAGAGCCCTATATAAAAATAAAAATTACTCTAAGACGCTGTACATTCAGCATGGTAATTAAAACAAATCAAAGACAAAAACATAAAAGCACTAACTTAAAATATAAAACAAAAATGCCTACCATAATATAAAAGGTCGATACAAAAATTAAAAAATAAATAGCAATCTAGGTTAAAAGTATGCAAAACAAGCGAAAATCCTAATTTAAAAAATGAATACAAATAAAATATACAAAACTACATGAACTAGTAAAAACCCGTAAAAGAGCAAGTAAAAAGCAATGCGATAAAAATGAGTTTTTAGCTTAGATTTAAAACACTCTAAGGACTTGCGTTGTCTTAAACTGTTCGGGAGATTATTCCAAAGAGATGCCGCTGCCCAATCGAATTGTCTGTCACCGTACGTTTTTGTCCGCACTTTTGGACGGTAAGTAGTTTAGTTGAGCTTGAACGCAGAGATCGGTTTGGTTCGTGCAAATCCAGTTCCCGAATGTAAGCAGGACCAATGCCATTCTAAGCGCAGTATACATAAGTCAGTATTTTGAATTGTGGTCTGTATTGGACGGGTTACCAATGTAAATCGGCAAGTATCGACGTAAAATGTTCATGTTTTCTTGTCCTGGTGATAAGACGAGCTGCTGTATTTTGTACTTTTTGTAATCTGTTCATCGTAGTCTTGTTAATACCGTTCAGCAGAATATTCCCATAATCAAGTCTGGATGTTACTAGACTGTTCACAGTGTCTTGCAAGCAGATGTTGTTATATAGTTGCGTATACGTCCAATGTTACTGATGTGAAAATGACAAGATCTTACTATGGCAGAAACTTGCCGTTCCATCGTAAGATGTTGATCAAAGTATACACCTAGGTTTTTCACGCAGGATACACTACTTATCACTGTATTGCTGACTTTGAGTTGGCGATTTGGTAGCCTTGCCTGCAGATATTTCGGTGTGAATATAATAAGTTTGGTTTTATCTTGATTAAGTTTTAGCATATTTGTTGACATCCATGAACTAATGTCGGAAAGACACAATTCAAGTTTTGAAAAATAATTCTCCCAGTTATCTAGCGGCTTGATAACCATGTACACCACTTGTGTATCGTCCGCATAGCAGTGATATGTCATGCCATGACGACGGCATATTTTACCTATTGGCTTCGAGAAAAGACAGTACAATTTCGGGCCTAGCACGGCATGCTTACGTCAATAGATATAAACAATTTAATAAAGTTTCATAAAAGGTTAGTGAAAGCGTTTTCTAGTAATTATCCGAAGTGTGGACGACGGATGGACGGACAGACGGATGGAAAGACGGACGGACGGACGGACAACGATATACCATAATACGTCCCGTCTTAGACGGGCGTATAAAAAGTCGCTGTAGTCATTCTTTGTGACAACCGCTTGTAAAATTGTTTCTATGAAGTAGGGTTTAAGTGTATAGCTGTGTATTATGAAGGCTATTGTAAGCTAATTTTTTTTCATGCGTATTTAAGTAGACATTATTGATGTTGAGTGATTAAAAACTAATCTGACAGTGAATATTGACTCTAAGCAACATCTGTCAGCACTGATTTGTATAGGTAATAAAACTTTCGAGGGCCGATACATAAAAGAAGACAGCCTTCAAATGTTGTAGATCAGATTGTCCTTGATATCCCGCATTATAAACATCTGATATACCCGGAATTACATATAAAAAGTAAGATTAGATAAACTTCCAATTTGTGTGAACCAAAATTGTGCAGTATTTATTCTCCAGTTGACATGATATTACAGTGATATACGTAAACGTTTCTACTAAGGATACTCGTAATGATGCTATGGAAATAATAGTAAAATAGATGCCATTTTCCACTGTTAAAAAATGGATGTCATGATGATTTGTTTGATCTTTATCGGATATCTGTATGTAAGATTTTCAAGGTAGCAGCATTAGTCAAGAGTATATGACAAGTGACAACAGGAGCTGCTCGCCATTCCGGAGAATCTGACAATATTCTCAACCTTTTGTTCAAGTTTTGTCGACTGTTGTCATTTCGTCTCTCTTTTGGCTATGATGTTGTCTCAGTGTCCGACTTTGGAGTATCGTCTCACCATTGGTTCAGTAATTGGGTCCCTCCTTTGTCATCTCTTTACAATGTAGTTTTTTTTTGTTTTTTGTTTTTTATTTTGTATTGGATCTTTCTAACTTTCAATTGATAATTCATGATGAAACAATCCTCACTACTAACTAAACTTAAACATACCAGTGGATAATGGATGTCGACAGGCAATGTATTAGTATACTGGGTTATCTCCCCTTTGGTAATATTTCAATGGTTAACATTGCTAATGCAAGCGTCCTCGGTAACTCCGTTAAAACGAACATCCTCCTCTCCATCCTTGCTAAGAAGATGAAGAAAAACTTCGGCGACACCATTAATGACACCATGAACAACTGTTGTTACTTTGTTCGTATTAACATCTGGAAAGAAAATACAAGCGACTTTAATAAACCATCATAAGAGGCTGATTCTTTATACGGTATTCAATATCGTTTTTGTAGTCGACTTGATAATTTGATTTTCTATGTCATAGGTTATAACAATTTGAAACTTCAAGGACGGGATAATGAAAGTCATGTCCAACGTAAATATGAGTTTAGATAAAATTCTGTAAATAATAAAGTCGACTATCAATAGAGCTTCTCATTGAAAGAACTTCCGATTCCTGTGATGCAACAATCTCCTGATGAGGGGAATAAATTTCCCAACACCAAAAAGTTATATACTTTTTTTAATCGTATCAAATGTTTAATTATGTATAAAAATATACATCAGAAGTTCATTTTACCATCAAAACATTACCAGCTGATTACAACCTTTATCGGTTTTTAAATTGAAGAGCATCACTTTTGGTATGTCTAAACACCAAAAAGTCGAAAATAAACTGCTGTTTCCTGCATAAGAACATTTACATATCAACGGATACCAGAGATGTTATTATCATTTCCTGCTGTATTATTCATGGTCATCTTTTAGAATACATATCAATTGTTAAATTGTAGGTTGTTTTTGTTGAGAAAATAATACCCGTATTTCCCTATATAAGCAGTCTATTTTACTGTAAAATCAAATTCACTTTTTTATACATAATAACCCAATATGAGTCGACTTTTAAAAATTTCATTTCCCAACAAAACAAGGTGCATACACGAGAAGCTCTATTGATAGTCGACTTTATTATTTACAGAATTTTATTGATAGAACTTCCGATTCCTGTGGTTGCATACATGTACGGGTGATCAATTCTACAGAGACATTGTTAGAGGCAGTTACATATTGTACGGGAATGAGGATTATTTATAAGACTAAAATTATTGTATTATTTGCTGGAAATGTGGAATATAAGGAGTTTAAAGCCATCCGTGAGTAGTTTTTGATGGTTCAGCTGAAAATCATACAGTTTGCTCCCACCTTCAAACAGTACATCATATAAGGCACAAAATGTGCATCATAATTCAGTTACCTTGTTTTGTAACCCCCATTGACATAATGGTTACATTGGTTACATTGGTAACACTCGTACAAACTATCATAGCTGGGACTATTATACTAGTATAAAAAAAGTCCCAGATCAAAGCATTCAGAAGATTAAATGAATTTTACTAAACATACTTTTCAAAATGTCTTTTAAATGGAATTAAAA
Organism: Mytilus edulis; assembly: GCA_019925275.1. NCBI lineage: Eukaryota > Metazoa > Mollusca > Bivalvia > Mytilida > Mytilidae > Mytilus > Mytilus edulis. The sequence goes on along the minus strand of CM034357.1, from coordinate 90,473,740 downwards.
TCAAATTATTGTGTGGATTTTCCAGACACATTGTTGTTTGATGCAGCTTTATTTTGAAAACTAGAAGTCATTTACCAATTACAATGTTTTCACAACTGACAATCATGAGGCCTGTTCAATAATTTCAATAAATCCCCCCTTTCCCCCATATTTTTAGTTACAATGTGACATTATTATCTGCAAATGAATGATCTGTGCTCAATGAAATTTTATACAATTTTATTCATCATTTTCAAACATTATTTGAATAGGATATTAATATAAAATTTAAAAAAATTAAACTATCAGACTCAAAAGTTACAAAAAAAAGAAGATTTGGTATGATCATAATGATTGCCAGTGAGAAAATCACATGTACAACTATCCTCCATATGCACAACATACCATACATGTCTGTCACCTTATTTATTATGATTATCATTAATATGTACATGTGCATAATGTATGTACATGTACCAAAATGAATGTACATGTAAGCAACTACAAATGAATACATTTGTATATATACATGTACAAAAAATTTGCGAAAGCAAATTTACAGATCTAACATTGTTGGGTTGATGTTTAGACGAGTTGTATATATATAATGTACACAGCCATGTATCACCATCATTGCTTGTGATCCGATGGATAAATCTGTGGTAGAGTTGTCACTGACTCAAACGTACTTATAAATATAATTATTTTCTGTGACTGTATCTTACTAATTTGGGGATCCTTTACTATAGATAATTGAGCTGATCTGTAACAATAACATCTCCGTGCCTTATATATCATGTACTGTAGTACGACGCTAGATTAAAACTGATGAGAAAAGGTAACACACGGCCACCGAAAGTGTTTTTTTTTAAGCCCAGGTGGTCGTGTGTTCTAGCGGGACGGTTACAGTGCAGGCGATTTGGTGTCACGATATCTCAGTAGCATAGGTTCGAATCCCGGCGAGGGAAGAACAAAAAATTTGTAATGGTCACTAATTGCAAATTTACAGACATGTGATTCCTGTACCTTATCTAGATTACTGACATAGATATGATCAATCGATGTACTGGTATCCTTTGTGACCCTTGTAGCATCTACAATCAATTGTTGAAGATTGAATGATTCTAAAAGATTCAGCCATGTTTTAGGAGGATTGCTTGGTGCTCCGTCCAAGTCACAATTTATAAAAGTAAAGACAATCCTACAGTTATCAGGATAGTCATATATGTTTATGTCAGATATACATGTAAACAGTAAGCTTACTTTGTTAAAAAGCAGGATCAAATTGTTGCTTTTTAAATTATGAGAGTCAAATTTAAATTTTCTGTAATTTTGATTGCTACATATACAATATACCTATATTTTAAATGACCTTATGACATATGAAAGACACATATATTGTAAAGTGGTTATTGCATATATATTTATTTAAAAAAGATAAAACTTGTATATCAAATCTTGAGATAATTAGATTCTTAACCCACTATTTAGATGGGATCTTTTGGGACGGCAATACCTTTGTTTCATAAATTTGTTGTTTATTGTCCTTCATGTCCTTAGGAACTAAATCTAGACATATGATATACATGATACAAGGATTTCAAACTTTTAACATTTAGTACAAAACTGAAAAAAAGAGCTCATTTTGAGATCCTGTCATTAGTATTTAGATACATGTGTACAGATACATGTATGATCGTGATGAGCATATACGGTTAATTTGACTCAAATATATCAAGTAAACTTTTCAGTAATAAGTTAATCACAATTTACCTTTCTGCTCTAAAGTGTTCATTTAGATCATTTTATACATTAACCTGTCCATTTAGAAATAGAATTAATCATACAAAAAAGTCTTGTAACTTTGAAAGGTTGAATAAGTTTTCTATGTTTTAATGTAGTAAGATCTATGCTAACAGATCATTTTATATTTTCCACAGGTTCTTAAGATAAGAAAATAAATAATTTGATTTTTAACTCAATTTTCCAAATTCAATTCAAAAAATAATTGGTCACCATCATAGATAATTGCAGTGTTATTACGAAATATTCATAATCGTGTCAAGCTTCGAGTTTGTCATTTGTTTTCTATGTATATGTTCATGGTAGTAATCGGAATATTCACTTGTTCAAATAAACTACCAGAAAATTATCCTATGTGTTCACATCAATGACTTTATTTGAAGAAGAAAAACAGTCTTGTTAGTCTATATGAGTACCAATCTTTGAACATAATAATTTGAGGCAAAACACCAGTACCAGTTGTCTTAAGGATGTACTTAGGTGAAATTTTAAATATCGAGAAATTAAAATTGATACTTAAAGTCGAAGATCATCAGTTAAGAAACAAAATAAGCTAAAAATATTGAAAGGCCATGGAGCTCCTTTTTGAGATATTTCAGTTTTACAAAAATGGCAGGAAAAGGCTGACTCGGACTTTTACCTTACATTTGCATTGGTATTATTTGGGTCTCAAATCATTTAAAAAACAATTACGAATCTGCTTTAATTTTGGAAAATTACCTTTTATGAGCTTTTAAAAAATTTTATGAAAAGAAAAATGGGTGTGTGTTATGAGGCAAAGTATTTGACCTTATTTCGTTGGAAAAAGTCCAAGGAGTCCAAAAAATCTGACACATATTTCAAAAACCTCATCTTTGTACATCCTTAAAAGAGAGACCAAAGATGCCAAAGGGACATTCCAACTCATTAGTCGGAAATAAACTGATTAAGTCATTGCTGAAATTAAACGAAAATGGACAAGACAAGCAAAGCACAACATAGGAAACTGACGAATGAGAAACACGACCCCGCAAAAAAACTGGGGTGATCTCATGTGCTCTGGAAGAGTAAGCAAATCCAGCTCCACGTGTGGATTCCGTCGTGTTGGTCATGTTAGTACAAACCCTGTAATAAGTCTCATTCGAATAGTGGAGCAGCAAATGATGAAAAAGACGCTTAGTTAACAAGTTTTAATTACCTAAATACCTCATGGAATTTTAATGTCTTAAATTATCTATCGATTATCCAGCTTCAGAAAAGTGTTTGTCGTAAATATCAAATCTGGTACAAATGACGTGAAAAACAGCCTTAACTGACGTTACCCAACTTACAACGAATACCCAACTGTTAATTCGGTAGACAAATTTCATAACTTTTTATCCAGAATTCAAGTCCGGATATTTGTCACATATTAACCCAAGCAGATATGGTTTCTATTATATGCCCTTATTAGGCCATTAAGCGAAGATCATTTGAAGTCATTATCAAGCTTATGGGTGCAATCAACAGTTTTTTTCTATGACGACATATTTTGATGGACCATGTATAAGTGGTGGACTGATTAATAAAGATACTTTAATAAAACTAGATATCACTGGAATCAGAATGCTCTCTAGTTTATAATGGAATAAAAAAAAGTGTACTTTTAATTGTATAAAAAAGTTTTATCCAGAGAAACTGGGGAAAACATTGCCTAATTTAAGCTTAAAAAACCTGAAATCAGGTCATGTGCACACCCCTGAAGACATAATACCTGCACATTTTTCATAATCAAAATTGTATGAATTTCATAGATTTTTACCTGGTCTTTCAAAAAATTCATGCTTCAGGGTACGTTCGTCTGCTCCGAAAAGAGTTACAGTGGCTGCAAATAAGTTTTCAATTTTCACTGCCAAAAAACAGACGGTTTTCAGTGTTGTCTCCCCTCAAAACATGTATATTTAATCTAATTTTTTGGGATACGATTGCTTTTAAGCAATCTGTAGACTTTTACCGTTGACTCAGGGCTCATTCCCTCACGTCAACCGTTTTATTCTAAACATTCAGCAACATCTCAGATCTTATGATTGTCTTGCTTTAAAAGGTAAAAACAAGCAAAATGATTGAACATAAACAACTTTCCTGTAATGTTCTTCTCATAATCTTCATGTTTGATTTTTCCCTAGACTTATATGCGTGTTTTTAACAACACGGAAAATCAGAATTAAGCAGTATTTATATTTAGTGTTTTTATAAATTTAGAAACACGTCAGAGGGAATTCCCCAGTTTTGATAAATGCGAGAGTTCTTTGAATTCCGATAATTCTATTTCTGTCATATAAGAACTGAAGTGGAGTTTTCTATATTTTACCGTTATGAAACTGATACTGTACTCTCATAAAGAAATTGAGACTCATTCATCATATCATAAATTAAATAAACGTTCTTGTTCCAAATCGCATGTCGCGGGTTTGTTTATGTATTAATGCGCATGAGTATAGTTTTCTTGATTTCAAGGGGTATCAGATTGAGTGGTTGTTCTGGATTCCCCGCTTATTAATTAATTTGAAACTCATTGGATTCTTTCTATGTCTGCCTGCTATTGAGGGTTTAATATTGTTGTTGCATAATTTAAAATCATATGCATCATTTAAATTAAAATCAATGAAGTTTTACCTATAACACCCCTTTAGCCGAAATGGAGTCATCCATATTATCGTTTCGAGTTGTCTCCCTTTCAGAAGTATTTCCCGTCAAGAAAAAATTAACTTGTTAGATGTCGATAAACGTCGTATTATATTAAGAACGATCTCAATTTAAACAGAGGAGTGTGTACGGAAGGATTCATGCCCACTGACCCAAAGGAAATTAATAATTAAAGAGTTAGAAATGGGGTTCCTCCTAGAATTAACGGTGATAAGATACGAAGTGAATAGTCCGAGATTACTGATCATTACTGGGTACAAGTCAAATCGGCACCCATAGATACCTGGTTAAATCGGCATCTAGTCAAATCGGCACCTATTTAAAAGTCAATTCGGCATCCAATAATATTTGATATAATATATGGGACTGGGAAATGGGGTTCCTCCTAGAATTAACAGTGATAAGATACGAAGTAAATAGTCACATTCACGAGATTACTGGGTACAAGTCAAATCGGCACCCATAGAAAAAGTCAAATCGGCACCTGGTTAAATCGGCATCTAGTCAAATCGGCACCTATTAAAAATTCAATTCGGCATCCAATAATACTTGATATAATATATGGGACTGGGACTATTTAAGTTTGTAATTTAAGTATACTAGCATAAAAGTCCCCCACGGTCCCAGCTTGTCTGGCAAATCAGCCGTCGGACATCAGGCCTCACGGTCATAAAACTTTCGAGCATGATTTTCAAGTTGTACTCAGACTCCAAAATCAACCAATCAAATTGCTGGATTTCATGTTTCCAGCATGATTTTTGTGCTCTAAGCACTGAGCAAAGTTTAATGCCTTCAAGGCCATAGTCCAAATAATTATGACGTCTTGGAAGGCTATTATAATTTTTTTCTTTGAAGCTTATTTCGACGTCGAAGTAAGGCATAATAAAAATTAAATATAATAGCCTTTCAAGACGTCATAATTATTTGGACTATCAAGGCCAGGGCTGCCAAAAATGCGTGAGACTCACGCATGTTCATGCTTTTTTGCAGCAGTATCCTTGGATCAATTTTTTCCTCTTTGATCTTTTCTATTTTGGCCAAATCTCACGAATTTGCTTAATGAAAAGTTGGCAGAACTGCTATACATGTGTCAATGAAAACTATATGGCAATCGTATCCCTCAGAGCATTCTGCTCTTTGATTAAATTATTTTAATCATTCAACCTGCTTTAATTGAAGTTGATTAACATATCTTTACAACCAAATACAAAAAACATGATACTTTTTCACCAATTATGTTGATAACAAGGGACTTCCCTCCATGTCTATTTTTAGTTGGAGAATAACCCCTAGTTTTGTATACGAAACTGTTTATAGCACCCTATTTCTTGTTCATTTTAAAATTTCCAAAGTCATATGATTTCTTTTTGTTTTTTGGTATTGATGTTTATTTGTATATGTTGAATTCAACAGGGAAAGTTAATCTCATTGTAGGGTGCGCTTGGTTTTCAGGTGTGTTTGTTTTGTTTTGTTTTCAAGTAAGTGACCAATTTCACTCTTAAAACTGGATACAACGATGTTGCTAATTAATTACATGTATATTTTTATAAAAATATCTTTCATTACATGTGTTGTTAACCGAATTAAGGTTGTCAAAGCAGAGAAAAAACGCTGGGTATTTTTTATATACTTTTGAACAGATAAACAAATATTATCAATTTCTTTAGTACTTAAAACATCATCACCAAATAATAACAAATTGATAGTAATATTGACATTAAAGACATTAATTTCGTTAAACATCAGATTTCTCTGAGTTGAAAAATTAATACAATATAATAGGTAGTGTTCAACGTTTTCTTTAATAAAACCACATGAACAATTTGTATTTTGTATCAAATTTGCTTTGAACAGGTCAGCATGCAGTGCGCTACATCTGTTACGCAGCCTTGTGTGTAAAACTGAAGACAAACGATCTCCTAAAGAACCATATCTCGGAGATTTATTATTTCTATAGTATAGTTTATGCAAATTTAATTTAAAAGGGAAAATGTAGGAATCTGTCTTATACTTAAGTCTACAGTATTCCACAATGCTATAGATGACGGAAAAAATAATTAATAATCTTATAAAACATACATAATTTTTTAACCTCCCGTCTGACACTTAATTTTCCCCATCCCGTCTCTAAATAGATACTGTTCGTGCTAGCGTAACTTGTTAATCCCGTAACTTTTCGAGCAGCCTCGATTTGGATATTTTCCAACCGATCAGGATTTACTTTTCCACAGTTACCCCATACCTTCTGATGAATACTCCAAAATTGGCCGAATGAAAGTCCTATAAATTTTTCCAAATATTCCCTGTTAAGTCTAAATTTTAGTTTTCGTAAAACATTAAGCTGCTTCGAAGTTTTTCTATCAGCTTATCAACATGCTTACTCCATTTACAGTCACTACTAAATATTACACCAAGGTGTTGATGCGTATGAACTGGCTCTAATGTAATTTGTATAGTTTTCATACTGAATACCATAATATCTGTTTTATTTGGGTTAAACTTCACCAGCCATCTTTTTTACCATGCACTTAAATAAACAAGATCTGTGCTGATTAAATTTCTTAAAATTGATTCATTAGGAGCAGATGACCTATTGAAGTGTCATCTGCAAAAAGCCTCCCAAATCCAGAAAAACCATAAGCTATATCATTAATTTATATCAAAAACAATAACGGTCCTAAAACCGAACCATGAGGAACATCGGCGTTTAATTTTCCAAATTTTGAAAGTGAATGTTTTAAGACAACTTTCTGAGATCAGCTACACAGGTAGCTTTTTAACCAACACAGCAAATCTCCATTATTTTTCAAGTTTGTATAGTCAACCCTTAATCCAAACAATATCAAATGCTTTACTTATAACCGCAAATGTTATTCTAGTTACTAACTTATTTTTTAGCGCCAATAAAATTTTGTTGTAAAGTTCAACCAATTGATGCGTAGTGGAGTATCCTGAAATAAATCCAGATTGATACTTATACAACAGTTTATTTACATGTACATGGTTAAAAAAAATTGAAAACATTTTTTCTAATAATTTACTCACACATGACAATAAGGAGACAGGCCTGCAATTGGAAGGTAATGATTTGTCACCACCTTTGAATAAGGGAATAACATGTGCAATTTTCCATTGATCGGGAAATACTCTATCATGAAGTGATTTATTAAAAAGTAAACATAATGATTTTGAAATTTCATTTCCAACAGCAAGTAACATTCTGTTGCTAACAATATCTGGTCCCACAGCTTTATTGCATCGAGCGTGAAAACAATATCAAGTACATCTTGTTCACTAACAATTATTTGACATATTTGTGAAAGAAAATCACGACAGCGATCATCAAATTCCGGTAAATTTTTATTTGCATCATCTAGATTAGAAATGGAACAACGATGTTGCTGCTAGAGCATGCGACACTAAAATGGTTTTTCAAAAAAGATAATTAGCTCAAATATGCAGCTTATAATGCAGCATGTTTGACCACAAAATTACATATACAACAAAAATCCACTGAAAAATCTGCGTATGATTTGGCGTTCGAAAGTGTAGTTCAAATTATAGACAGAGACAAAAATCTCCTTATAATGTCATCAATTTTGACAATGTACTAGTCTCTTTTACCAGATAAAACAAGTCGGACCTAATGGAAGTTCAAAGCTAAACTTACGAAGTATTACATTGTGTTCTTTGTCAAACATGGACCAGGTTAGTCTAGCGTTATATTTGCTAGCGACATTTTAATTGCAGAAGTTAGAATTAGAATTGGCAGGATAGCAGACGATTTATACCAGTTCACGACATTGTTTCGTTTCTTGGCCAAGTTTCTTTCAACAGTATTCCCACTTATGTTCATGCCTTGAGTTAGTGCCCTTTCATTGTGTTTTAAATCGGTAAAAAATTTGAATGTTTAGGGTTGAAAGGGCATACCAGGCAGCATGTACCCGTTTACAAGGACTAGGGTCTTCCTTGAACTGATATGGGTTTTTGTCAAAATGTAGGTAGTTGCAACAATGTCCAGGCCGTATCAGCCGACATAATTATAGCAGATGACACAGATGAAATGTCATAAAATGTTTTTTTTTAAATATGTTTTATCTTTATTTTTAATTTGTACGGTCATGTCTCACTTTTTATATTTATTATAAGAATCTTGCACTCGTTACAGTTATGTCAAATGACCATTAAACGAAGAATAATAGCTCAGCATAAAGAAATCATAGTGCTTCGGAAATTCTAACATGAGCAAGAAATAAGCTTGTAAATTAATACAATTGATCTTTACTAAATCGCCTAATAAGGCCATATAATTATTTTATTTAACGAGAGAGTGAAATTGTCCATTTACTTAAATACAAAACAAAACAAACACACCTGAAAACCAAGCGCACCCTACAATGATATTCAATTTCCCTGTTAAATTCAACATATACAAATAAACATCAATACCAAACAACAAAAAGAAATCATAAAACTTCGGAAATTCTAAAATGATCAAGAAATAAGCTTGATAATGACTACAAATGATCTTCGCTAAATGGCCTAATAAGGGCATATAAAAAGAAAACCACATCAGCTTCGGTTAATGTGTGACAAATATCCGGACTTGAATTCTGGATAACAAACAGATATTTAGCCAAATATTTATCTTCTTACGCATTAACTTCAAAAAGTAAATCGGGTCGATTGACGTATGATACGTCAGCTTCCCTATTCTACCTTTAAAACAGATCTATACTGCACGTGCAAATAATACCAGGTTAAAAACTATGATTTTTCCGCGTCATTTTTAACTATTTTCAGATGCATATTACTTCACCTATAGAACTACTTTCGAAATGTCCTTCTTGTTTATGTAGTTCAAGAGTAAATTTTCGTTCACAAATTATTTTTAGAAGGAGTAAGTTATGAAATTTGTCTACCGAATCAGCAGTGGGATATTCGTTGTAAGTTGGGTAACGTCAGTTAAAGCTGTTGTTAACATCATTTGTACCAGATTTGATATTTACGACAAACAATTTTTCTGAAGCTGAATAGTCGATAGAAAATTTAAGACATTAAAATTCCCTGAGGTATTAAGGTAATTTAAATTTCTAAAATTGTTCTCTCCGCCGCTCCACTAGAAAGGTTACATTCTGAAAATGTGAGAGGAATTGTATTTACGACATCAGGAACATATCCGCTATAATCAGTGAAATGGATTTCCCTAACGGTCAACTAACTCGCGGTGCTGTCCGTAAAATGTACGAAGGGTTAACTTCAACTTTATTAAGGTCTAATTTGATCATTTCTTGGTTCACTTTTTCAAACGGTCGGAAATTGTTACAAAATTGAATCCCTTCAATATAGAGGTTATCAGTTCTGTATTGAAATACTCTCCATAAGGACTTTATAGACTATACGAGTTCACAAAAAGTCTGGACGTTAATGGGTGACGAACTGTAGTGAATAAGTTGGTGTCTAGTTAATTAGCATACTTTTATCACTGTTTATACAAAACGTACGGTACAAGACAAGTTTTAGTTTGAAGCTTTAGGACATATGTGTTCCTGGCCAAAGAGTACTAATGTGCAGCTGTTTATAAAGGGCGTGGTTTACCAGCTCATCATTTTGTCACTTAAAATCTTGATTTTTTTTTAAGTATAACGTTTTCAAGACTTAATCGAAGCATATGATGTATTTGTGTCATACACGTATATTGAAATTTATTAAAAAACCTTATTTTTTCATAATTGGCAAAATATATGACAGTTTTCTGGAAAATAAACAATGGTGCATTAGTTCACCATACACATTTTTGCTGAAATGTTCTTTATATACCATATTGCTTACTTTATAAAAATCAAATGAACAATACAATTACTTTAAAAAATAAGATATAAAACAATACATGCACATAATGTTTTCTCAAACAACTACATTTATAAACAAAATACACATTTACAGGTTCTTTTTTAAGGTTTAGTGACACTTTTTTCTTCAGTGGGATAGTTAAAGCTATATTTATCAACTAATTTTTATATAATAAGAACTTTTTTTTTATAACACTGAGAACAATTATGTTTAGTTCAATTGTGTCGTTGATATTAAACTAGTATTTAATGGGAAAAGATTACTTGTTTGATCAAATATTAGTTGTTATATATATAGAAGGTTTCCGATTCAGTAATAAACTTATGAAGTACCTCGTATATATGAAATAAAGACAACATTAATAAGTAAAGCTAGTTCACTTGTTACAATACCATGTTTGGTACTATTTATAATCATAGTTAACTCACTGCATTCGTAGTAAAGTGGTGCGCTACATTTAACAATATAGCAACAGCTAGCCAGTAGTATTATAAAAAGGTACTTCATAGTCGCAATGCAACGTGTTATTGGAATAAAATTCAAATGATCTGAAAGTCAGAATTATTTAATAATCACCGTGATTACAAATATATACTACTACTACAGACAATGGGCTGATTCGTGGTATCCAATTAACTTTCAGTAACTGTATGGTCCCATATTCGGTTAAAAAGTCAAGTCATGCTTATCATTTGTATTCACAACAATAGTTCTCGTACGTTGTTTGTATTCCTGACATTCAGATAAGCTGTAAAGGTGCAAAATCTTAAGCTAATTATTAAGTTTGCGTTTATTTCGTGAAGCGATATTACCATTCAGGTATTTTATTATTTGAAAGACACTGATGTGTGTTTAAAAAATGGAATGAAATAAAAAGCATGATTGAGAAAAAAATACAAGTGCATTAATGAATAATTTCTAATTAATATCTGTCGTGTTGTTGGGTTGGTTTTTGTTTTTAGACAGAAGTCTGTGTTGTAACAAATTGATAAAATGGATAAAGTAAATATAAATACAAAATTAGCATCTCATCTCATACAATACAAATAAATACCAGAGTTTCGCCACCGGCGTTTTTGATAATGGTTCCCTTTTTATATATTTTCTTTTTATTGGTGTAATACTCTTGTTAGTGAATATTCGTTAATATCTAACTTATTGTGACTGATGCTATGGTCATATTTATCAATCTTCTTTTTGCAAAACATTGAATTTTCGAAATATTAAGGCTTTTCTACCTCAGGTATTTCTACCTTTATAAGTAACAGCACAAACTTTAAAAATCTACCTTTCAGGGGCAATACCCCCAAACCAGTTTGTCGATTTTTAAGTGTGAATATAGTGTATCATGCTAATAACTTTTGAAAGTTGACTTTATTCTCACTCCTTCAAGTTTCAAGATAAAATAAAACAAAACTACAAAAATAAAGACAGAGTCATTTCTCGCACAACAAAAACAATATAATTCTTAGCATAGATTGTATGATATATAAGATGATAGCAAATAGTGGAAATCGATAATAGGTAACTTCAAATTTTAAGGGGTTACATAAAAATTTATACAATAAAATTTAAAACGATTTTATTCATGATAGCATACCAGCGCTATGGACCATACATCGAAGATGTTGTATCAGAAATTCATTAATTAGTAATACACGCATATTCAGACATACAGATAGACCAGAAGAACATGTTTATAAAGAAACATTTTATTGAAGGCTTAAAATCACACATCGATTAGATTTGTTATGTTATCAAATCCGTGAACCTTTGGGGAAACTTTCCGTTCCGCAAATAACAGAGGAATGCAATAATACATCAACAAACCGGGTGTGCGATCAGCAGTAACAATCAGGGAGATATTTAGATTTAATTGAACCATTTAAAGCACCAGCACCGAAAATGAAGTGGAAAAGGTATCTTTGGAAATAGACCTGTACGTACAATGGACTGTAGGCACATTTGTAACTATTGTATGAAATTGGGACACGTTGAAATAAGTTGCAAGAAAAAAAATTATCAGTGGGTCGTTAAACTAAGAACTGCTTCCCTAGCGAAAATGTAATGTATATGTAGTTCTTAATGTTCCCTGTTAGTGTCATATGGTATTAGAATCATGTGTGATTTTTTATGTAATGTAGATTAAGCAAATATTTATGTTGTGTTTACTAACGTAGAATATACAGTTGTATTCTTTTAGGATATGCAGTTATCCGAGTGTGATTTATATTTTACGACTTTAATACATGATGGATAAATATAGCAGAAAGCTATATAAAGACAAAAATATCTTTCAATATATATTCAAAGTCAAATTAAAGTGAGAATTGATATTGGCCATAGTAATCTATCAACGTCTGTTTAAACTCCCATTCAGTGATAGAAATGTATTTTAAAAAATATAATACAATATTGTTTGATCAAGAGATTCTAATACCCTATACTCTGCTCCAAAAAGTGTTGGTTCCGAAATATGTTGGTTATATGTTGGTTATATATATAAGACTGTGGATCGGTTGTGGACGGATAAATGAAGTAGTGTAAATGGACGTTAATCCAATCCTTCGAAAAGAAGAAATGTTAGACGCTCCAAAGATGTTAAGATATATTAGAAATGTAGATATATGTCAATGATGCAATCAAGTACTTTTCATTGAAGCTGACCAAGAAAAATCAACTATTTTGGTGATCATTGTGGATTCAACTTTATGCAGTTTTGAGTTTGCAACAGTGCTCCTTACGTTCCGCCGTCTTTTGGATAAATTGTTTTCTTGATAATCCTATCCTCGTTTATATCGACGATATCATCTTTTTTCTATTAAACGTTCTATAAACAAGTGTCTTTATTATATTTCAGGAGTCGCCGTCCTTCAGACACTTGTCAAAACAAACATTATCAAAAAATTCAGATCATTTAATTTCACATTCAGATATGATGATGATGTTCCTTTCATCAATATTCCAAACTTTTCTAATCGGGGGCCATTAATAAATCCCTAGAAATTGAAGCAACAACCGACACGGCTTCCTCCGTCTCATTTTTAGACTTATACCTCGAATTTGACATACACGGGCATCTCAGTACCATAATCTTGACAAACGAGACAATTTTAATCTTCAAATCATCAATTTTCCCCATCTTAGTACAAATATACTTACTTCACCTGCATAAAGAATATACATTTCCCAACTTATTCGGTATTCAGAGCTTAGAGCTCCTACTCGGATTTTTTTTAAAGTCACCAGTGTCTGAGCAGAACTTTTATGAACCAGGGGTGTGTCAAAGAACGTATAATCCTTTAATAAAGTTCATCAGGGAATATGTTGATAAATATATTCCGTATCAACTTCAAAAATAAGACATGAGGGTATTGAAGTAAAGATCCTTTGTACTGATTAATTTATTATCTTAATAACGTGTTATTGTATTCTTTTATTTGTCTTTTTGAATCTTATTTTTAACTGTTTAGGCATTTTTTTGTAATATCCATTTGAATTCGCTTTGTACTTATACATCATTGTGTAATTGTGATATGGTAAATTGTTGTACTTTCCTGTATTTCATTGATTGCTTATGTGCTTTGTATATATTCTTTTTTGTGGTTCTTTGTTACATGTGTCGTGGCTCTGTACTTTTTCTCTTTGTGTATTTGTGCTATGGGGTAGGGGCAATAAGGCCCTTATTTGGCCCAAAAAATACAGCAAATTCGAAAGTTATCATACATATTCTAAAACAACTGAAAACTCGACTAAGGTATAAGGTACTAGTATTCAGAAAAACAAAAGAAAATTGAGAGTGAACAAGTTTCCAAGGCAACAAGTCATAACCTAATTTGCATAATTTGTAAATTTTTGTGATTTTTCTTGTTTTTCGTCAAATTTTAAGTATATTTAAGAATGAAAAAGTATGTGCGCACCAAAGAAACAATTTTAAATTTGGTGAGTTTATGTCAATAGTTTTAATAAAGCTTTTGTTAAAATATCTTGTTGTTTCTCGGCTGCGCACGATGTTTCCACAACGGAAATAGAGATGAAAAACTGCATAAATTCTGTCTTTTTCATCGTTTTTGTGAAAAAGTACATATAATGACGTAATTGTCACCTCATCAGAAAAAAATCTTCATGTTTTTCATTTATATTTCTTGACCCTATGCATTTCTAAACATTTTGTGCCAATTTGAAATAGTTATCAAGTATTTTATTTTCTTGATATGTGGTTAAATAATCACATTGTGGAAACTTTTGGTCAGATATGTGGTAAATTAATCATATTGTTGAAACTTGTGTTAAAATAATCGCAATGTCGAATATGTTTTGAATTACTTGGAACTGAAATGTGGTAAAGTTAGAATATTACGAAACTGATGCAGAATGTAGAGAAACATCAAATATCTGAGCTATACAGTTGTACAAGTGGACATTTATTTTCAATTTTGAAAACTAATAAAAAGAAATCTGAAATAACTTTGACAAGGCTGAATAGTGATGATTACATGTTAGGTGGTTAGTCAGTTTTATATCATCGCCAAAGGGAATCAAGGAAATACTGTGAATGTGTAATCCAACTGCTATATCATTCTTGCATAAAACTGAGTATGTCTTTCGTCCTTGCCTATAAGTTATTGCTATATCTTATATTAATTTCAAAGTTACTTATTTATCTTAAATCCATTTATTAATCAAAAGTAACTTATTGTTGGAGAAAAATAATTATTTGACTGGTAAAACATACAATGAAGACATAGTTAACAGCAAGATCAATTTTACTGGTGGAAGACACATAAACCCACCTGATAAAAGGTAATATATTAGAAGATTTTTTGAAAGAAAATATACTTGTTCTTACATTATTATTTTTTATTTTTTCTCGGTTAATGCAGTATATAAAGTATGAAATATCTTTAAGATATTTTTAAATAAATGTTCAGTTTATTAGAACTTATAAAAGGATAGATTTTCAATTTCGTTTTCATTATCATCTTATCTTTGAGATTTTGTATTGACTTTGTCAGATTTTCAACTTACTTTTAAGTGCATTTCAATTTCTCCCTTCAATGTTTTAACTTGTCATCAGATAGCACATGTCGCTTCTTATTTTGTAATTTACTAAAAACACCAAAGTGAATTTGAAACACTGATTACGTTAAATTCTAAATAATGTCAAATTTGCAAGAGATACTTAGTTTTGTTAGAAAGTCAAAATGAATGTATTTAAGATGGTCCTTCGATAATGACATAAACATGATTTTTTCAATACTATGTTATTTTCTGCATATACAAAATAATTTCACTTCGAATATTTCAAACTTAACATTGTCCCATCATACATAACTTGGAGTCAAATGAAAATTGACACTCATGTAGAAAAAATAATGTAAAATGCATTAGAAACTATAACATGATTCCTTATATTAAAATTAATGTTCTTGAATACCTTCCAGTCTATGTTTAAATAGCTCAGAGAAATATTGTCAAACTAAGTCCTCTCCAAGTACACGTCACGTTTTCAAAGAATAAAGCTCAATAACTTCTGCTTAGTGTCTCTTCAAGCCATAAATATATTTCTAATGACTTATAATTGATATTTGCATGTTTCAAGGTACTTTAAATAACTGATGATTAATTGCCTTTATATTTAAATATACTTTGCATTTAGTAAATAACACTGTTAACATATATTTGCTCGTGTTTGCTCACAAGTAGCATGCATGTTCCACTATATTGCATTATTTTAAATACAGTTGTTGTAATTGAATTATACCTTGTACATGTAATATGGAGAGAGCTTTTATAGGCTGTGCCTGTTGCTCAATCCTTTTCATATCTCGATGAATAAAATATGTTTAAAATCAAAAATACCTTCTGAATGGCCTATCCTAAAGTTATAATAAAAAGAATAAAGAATAAAGGAAGGTTATCTAAATAGACAGAAATCATGTATGAAGTAGGGTGTATTTGTTTCTGCATAATAAGAATAACTTAAACCATTTTATATTGTTTATAAATCTCCGTAAAAAAGAAATGTGAACAAATCTTTGCAATACTGATTTACTTCAAATATGCTAATATAGAATGTTATCACCCTTAATCTAACCTATATAGATATAGGAAGATGTGGTATAAGGGCAAATGAGACAACTCTCAATTCAGGTAACAATTTAAAACGTAAATTATTATAGCTCAAGGTACGGCCTTCAACACGTAGCCTTGGCTCAAACAGAACAGCAATGCAAAGGGCCCGAAAAATTACTAGTGTAAAACCATTCAAACGGGAAAACCAAAGGTATAATCTTTATAAAAATGAGAAACTATAAGATGTATTTGAAAATTTCGTTTTCATTTGAATTATAGAACACGTTTCTTTTATCCCAGCTCGTAGTAGTTAACTTTCGAAATTCAAATATTAAAAAAAATAAAATTTAGAATAAAATATCTAAACTGTTTTAATGGCTGTTGGGATTGGGAGTATTGTAAAACAAATAGGGTTAGAATTGTTAAATAGATTGGCATAATTAAAAACGATAATACTAATGTTCGTACAGTTTATTGATATTTTAAAGCAAACCATATGTAAACGCAATATTTGGAATACAAATGCTATCATGACAGCATGCTCTGATTAATTAACTATTGCAACTGGTATTTTAATGCAAACTAAGTTGTTGTTCTGGTCATCTCTGATTTCCCATTTAACTGTCAAACGGAGCTGAAAATGGTAATTACATTCAATGATAGATCATGCCAATTAATTGACAAATAAATCATAATGAATAAATAAGTATTCATAAGTAGATGTTATTGATGTTGAGTGATGAAAAACTAATCTGAAAGTTAAAAGTTGACTTTTAGAAACATATGTCAGCATTGTTTAAAAATCCATGTTTGATTTTTGTAGGTTATAAAACTTTTTACAGACAAATACATATATCGTTCAAAAGTTGTATATCAGATTGTCCTTGATATCACACAGTATACACGCCTTTTATACTCTAAATTAAATATAAAGTGAGAATAGATGACGGTTGGGAACTAAACTTATTCACCAAAGAGATGACATTAATTTCAGTTTTCCATAGTGAACTTTGAATTTGTGTGAACCAAAAATTTAAGTATCACTTTCATAAGGAGTATATATTTTCCAGTTGATATGATGTTACAGTGATATGCGTTCCTACTTATGATAATCGTAATGATGGTATGGTAATAATGGCTCTTAGTAGTCAAACAAATGTCATTTTCGACTGTAAATAACTAGATGCAATCATGATTTGTTTGATAGTTATCATATATCTGTATGTTAGATTATCAGTTATCGTAGTGTATAGTCTCGGCATTGGTTCATTCTTTCCATCTCTTTAAAAAGGATTTTGTTTTTAATTTGAACCTTTCGAAATTTCGATTGATAATTCATCATGACCCCAGCTTAACTATTAATTATACTCAAACATACCAGCGGGTATTTTCTATCGACAGGCAATGTATTAGTATACTGTATTATCTCCCCTTTGGTAATATTACAATGGTTAACATTGCTAATGCAAGCGTCCTCTGTGACTCCGTTAAAACGCACACCCTCCTCTCCATCCTTGCTAAGAAGATGAAGGAAAACTTCGGCGACACCATTAAGTATACCATAAACAACTGTTGTTACTTTGTTCGTATTAACATCTGGAAATAAAATACAAGTGACTTTAATAACCGTCATATTATTACACATGTTCTGTTAAAATTATTCTATTGTAGTGAAGTGATAAGAGGCTGGTTCTTTATACGGTATTCAATATCGTTTTTGTAGTTGAGTTGATAATTGGATTTTTGTCTTTGTCATAGGTAATAACAATTTGAATATTCAAGGAGGGATAATGACAATCATATCAAAGACGTAATTATAAGTTAAACGTGTAGAAAAGCATTGTGTGATCCCAACTTGTTATTGTTCATTTAATTATTATGCAATTGAAAGTACGCTATGGGGCATCTTTTTTTTTAATATCGATAGCATTCGCCATTTCTGCAGACAAAATCACTCAACGAGTAAAAAACTTAATCAATATTTGTAAGGTTGTTTTTGCTTGATTATACAACAAAAAACATAATCAACTGATTTGAAGAACTAAGTTTCTATTTCCTGGTACAAACTCAGCAAAAATCGATCAAAAAGATTATCTAAACTTCATCTGTTACTTTTTGTTAAAATATCTTTTTACATGTTTAAAAGAATTATTCTTATATGACACTTTCTGTCAGAAACTTTAAATGCGCATGACCGGCATATTAAAGAGTAATACTATTTTGAGAATGGATAAGTTATTTTTCTTTACTTCTTGTTCACACTTTAAAGAATAAAGAAAGCAGTCTTCCTTCGGACATGGGCAACGATCGTCTTCATTTTGGTATTCATCATTTCAGTTATTAAGTACTCACTTGAAGTAAAGTTTGTTGATATTGAGACATTTGTTCCACGCTGTAGCCTACAGTTATTGTGAGCATCGACTCCTGCACAACCGATATCAATCGATTTTAATACTCCAGTTTTACTATGTGTTGAACTTGGACCTGTTAAAAAGATATTATAGATAATTGCAGTGTCATTGCGAAATATTGATAATCTTGACAAGATTCGAGTTTGTCATTTGTTTTTACATGTGAATGTCCATGTTAGTAACTTTTAATTGTACAAATTTGTAGTTGCATATAAAGGGCTTGGTTTAGCACCTTATCATTTTTACCCTTATAGGTGTAATACCACCATTAATTTTCCCCTATTAGTCTTTGTTAAATTTGCACTTTTCAAAAAAGATCTATAGAATTGATCTTTGTTTCAAATAAAGAAATACTTGGCATGAGTGAAGTTTTGTCCTGTCCAGTTCTATAGAAAAAAATTCACATAACATTTCATTGCATATAAGAAAATAACCATCACTTAAAGTTAACCAATCAAGTGTATCCCCTTATTTTATCTGTGTACAAGGTTTAGTTACCATGTAACCCCAAGATTACAAAATATTCCACAGAAATCCCAAATAAAAAAATAATGGTGCTTTGAAATACCCAAGACATATGTTTATGACACAGAAATCTTTTACTGCAATAAAATGTAGGATTAATTACCTACAACTGTCAAATTCAATGGTATATGTTTTTCGACCTATTTTCGTATACAACCGGATGTGACGTACCATGATTTGGTGGTATTACACCATATAACCGGACATTTCTTTTAAGTGTAACGTTTTCAAAATATTATCGAAACATATGATGTGTTTATGTCTTACACGTAGGATAACATGGATAAAATACGTAAAAACTGGGTTTTTTTTGTATATTTGGCAAAAGTTTTTTACTGTTTTTCAGAATAGACAATGGCGCATCCGCTCACTTATACATATTTTTCCTACAAAATATTTATTTATACCATATTGTTTTTTTATGAAAATAATAATGGGCAACAAATAAAATTATGAAAAACAGTTAAAAAAGTTAAACGTTTCTAGAAAAATAATTATCTAATATGAACTTAGAATGAAAAATCTATCCTTGTTTAAGACTAATATATTTGTTAATATCAAACTGCTATACAATTATTTTATTGTAAATTTTTTTAGGGTTAGTGGCGCCTCTTTCTTATGTAGGATAATTAAAGCTATAATTATTAACTAACACTGAGAACCATTGTATGTAATTCAACTATGTCGTTGATATTATACTAGTATTTTAGGGAAAACTATTACTTTTGAAAATAGAAGATTTTAGATTCAGTAATAAACTTGTAACATACCTCGCATATATTATATAAATGTTACTATTTATATATTAATAGCTAGTCAATTACAATGCAATGTTTGGTTCCATTCAGAATCATAGTTAACTCACCGCATTCGTGGTAAAGTGGTTTGCTACATCTAAAAATATAACAACAGCTAGCCAGTAGTATTATAAAAAGGTACTTCATAGTAACAATGTAACGTGTTTTTGTATAAAATTCTAAGAATCTGGGAAACAGAATTATTTAACAATCACCGTGATCACAAATGTATACTACTTCAAACAATGGGCTGATTTGTGGTATCCAATTGACTTTCAGTAACTGTATGGTCCCATATTCGGATAAAAAGTCAAGTCATGCTTATCATTTGTATTCTCAACAATAGTTCTCGTACGATGTTTGTAAACCTGACATTCAGATAAGCTGTTAAGGTGCAAAACCTTAAGCTAGATATTAAGTTTGCGTTTATACGTGAAGCGATATTATCATTCAAGTATTCCAATATTTTAAAGACACTAATGTGTGTTTTAATGAATGGAATGAAATAAAAAGCAGGATTTAGAAATAAATACATGTGCGTTAATGTATAATTCCTAATTAATGTTTTTCGTGTTGTTGGGGTTTTTATTCAAACAAAACTCTCTGATGTTACAAATTATTAAATAAATAAAGTAAATTACAAAATTCGTATCTCATCTCATACAAATAAATACAAGAGTTTCGCTACCGTCATATACATGATATAGGTAATGGTTCCCTTTTTATCTAACTCCTTTTCAGTGTTGTAATACGTTTTTTAGTGAATAATCGTTGATATACTTACTTATTGTAACTAAAGCTATGGTGTTATTTATAAATCGTCTTTATGCAAAACTTTGAATTTTTGGAATAAGGTTTTTTTAATTTCTACCTTTATAAAATACCTTAGCACCTATAAAAATGTAACTTTCAGGGGCAATACCCCCAAAACAGTTTGTCAATTTATATTGTGAATATAATGTAACATGTTAATAACTTTTGAAGGAAGATTTTTTGAATCTCTTTCCTTCAAGTTTCAAGATAACATAAAACAAAACTATGATAATAAAGACATAGGCCTTTCTGGCACAACAACAACAATATAATTCTTAACATAGCTTCTATGATATCTAAAATAATAGCAAATAATGGAAAACGATAATCTAATTTTAAGGGGGATTAACTTCAAAACAAAATGTATGATGCCCTTCAATTTTTCAGGGTAGACCTTGTAGACAGGTGATGATTATTTTTCAATTCACATTAATTTCATACCTATCTCCGAACTGCAGGCGAAGTAAAAAAAAAATACAACCTAAAGGCTACATAAAAACTAATGCTTATAATCCCCCTTGAAAAAAATCATTATGGGTTCTGCGGTACACTGTGTCTCGACTGCGATTGCTGTTATGGGTGTCATAGTGTGATGTTAAATTTAAAAAAAAGGGTCCATTTTACAGTAAAATATAGAATTGAAAAATTAATTGGTTAAAAACCGAAAATGAATGGAGGATTGAAATAACTAAAATTTTACCTGTATATTTACGAGACCTTGTAATTAATTAATTTGTAATACGTGGATAGAGACCAGCAGAATGTGATTACAAAGCTTTAAACAAAGGCAACAGTAGTATACCGCTGTTCGAAACTCATAAATCGAAGAAAAACTCATAGAAAAAAACAAATCCGGGTTACAAACAAAATTGAGGGAAACGCATCAAATATAAGAGGAGAACATCGACACAACAGAAACGCAACATTAAAATGTAACACACACAGGAACGAACTATACACCTGGAAAAAAGTATTGCAACACCAAATTGAAATTGAATTAAAAAAAACACTCATTATTTTTTTGTGATATAATTTGGTAAAATAGAACTAGTTAAACATTATTTAAGTATCACCTGAGTTTAATCAATAAATATCGACTCGATAATTTTTTATCTGCACATGCAGCTACTGTACCCATAAACAGCAAAAAAGATGTTTTGATCCTCATTGTTTTCAGCACTTTAAATAACCACGTTTTTAAAATTATGTGATTGACACCCTATAATGGGTCCTTGACAACTCTTAACTGCAGCAAGATGGCAGATTATCAGCATAAGAGAAGCAGGGATGTCGCTGTAACAACTGCACGCATTGTTGGTCATCACCATTCCACTAAAGTCGTTTTGAGAATAAAAATCAGGCAATAAACGTTGTAAAAGACCTTCCGAGATAATGAAGACTCCCTATACCATTTGCTAGAGAAAATCAAGCATAATGAAGGTTGGTCAGAAGGAAACCCATTGCATACAAGACAATCCTAAAATGAGAGTGGTGGCCATACAAGAGCCTTTTAACAAGAACTGTTCGAGATCAACTCATCACTACTGGTTACCGTGCGATAATACCATTTCGGAGACCTTTGCTAACGAGCAGACTTACAGTTTTCCGTATCCAATGTAGTGCAGAGCTCGCCAAAGTTGGAAATTAGCATCGTGGAGGAAGATCCAATGTTCAAATGGAATTTGGTTCATCTTCCTTGGCCCGATCGTAGCCCGGCTTTGAACCATATTGAGCTTATTTTGGGACACTATTGGGCGGAAAGTGAGCGAAAGGACACCCCAGTTCAAACACAACATGAAATAAACAATTCCCTTCATCAGAAATGGTTGCTGCTACCTTAGCAACAAATTAGTCGATTTATGGCAGGAATCAGAAGACGTTAAGATGCGGTTATCCGTTTGAATGGAGGCTGCGCACAAAGTACTAATTCTTTGGCGTATAACGATCAACCATGATGTGAACAGTCATCTGAATATTAATTTTGAAATGTCTGACATTGTAAAGTTCGACTACAGTGAAAGTTGAAAATGCGTTTTTTTGTACAAAAAACACTTCATTTTGTTATTAAAATTGTGGTTATATAAATCATTTTTTTTTAAACATTTTTTGTTCGTTTCAATGCCAATGTTATCGTGAACTATGTTTCAATAATATTATACACATATTTTATTATATTCCATTCAAAAAAAGAGGCTGATTTTTCAAATTTTAAAAAATCAAGGTGTTGCAATACTTTTTTCCATGTGTATATAATATAAAAATGACCATTTTTCTGACTTGGTACAAGACATTTTAAGAAAAAAATGGTGGGTTAAACCTGGTTTTGTGGCATGCCCAACCCCCCGTTTTTATGGCAATGTTCAATATAACATTAAAATGACAACATTACATGACAAGAGTACAAAATAAGACATCGATTAGATTTGTTATGTTATAAAATCCGTGAACTTTCAGGAAAACTTTCTGTTCCGCAAATAACAGAGGAATGCAATAATACATCAATAAACCGGGAAACACAACAGAACCGAGTGCGATCAGTAGTAAAAATCAGGAATATAGTAAGATGTAAATGAGCCCTTGAAGAGTCAACACCGAAAATGAAATGGAAGAGGTAACTTTGGAAATCGTAGAAATATATTTCAACGATGGAGAAGAAAAGGGACAGACCGTGACTAAAGGAGAAACTAACAGATATTTGCGGATAATGGACTATAGGCACATTTGTAGTAACTGTTGTATGAAAGTTGGACACATTCAAATAAGTTTCAAGAAACAAAAGGGTTTATTAGAGGGTAGTAAAACTAATAACTGCTTCCCTAGCGGGAGTGTAATGTATATGTAGTTGTTAATGTTCCCAATCAGTGTCATATAATATCAGAATCATGCATGATTTTTCATGTAATGTAGATTTAGCGAATATTTATGTTGTGTTTAATAATGAAGAATATGTATTGGAATGTTTAGATAATATGCAGTTATCCAAGTGTGATATTATACGACTTGAATATTGATGGAATAAATATAGTAGAAGGCTAAAATAAAGACCAAAAAAATCAATATATATATTCAAAGTAAAATAAAAGTGAGAATGAGAAATTACAGATTCTTTTTCAGAATTAAAGTCTATATTTCCATTTTCTAATGACCTGCTTTCCAAAACTATCCTTATTAAACCATTGATATTGGTCATAGCAATCTATCAATGTCTGTTTAAACTCCCATTCAGTGATAGAAACGTATTTTTTAAAATATAATACAATATTGTATGATCAATGGATTCTAAGAGTCTATACTCTGCTCCAAAAAGTGTTGGTTCCGAAATATGTTGATTATATATATATTTATAACACTGTGTATCGATTGTGGACGGATAAATGAAGTAATGAAAAAGGACGTTTATCCCATCCTTCGAAAAGACGAAATGTTAGACGCTGTTAACATTTAAAAATATATTAAACATTTAAATATGTGTCAATGATGCAATCAAGTACTTTTCATTGGAGCTAACCAAGAAAAAAGCAGCTTTTTCTGTGGTCCTTGTGGATTTAATTTTATGCGTTTTTGATTTTTGCTCCTAACGTTCAACCGTCTCTTGGATACATTCCTGTCTTGATAATCCTACCTTCGTTTAAATCAACGATATCCTCTTTTTTCTCTTAAATGTTCTTTGAACAAGTGTCTTTATTATATTTCGTGAGTCGCTGTCCTTCAGAAACTTGTCAAAAATTAATATCAAAGAAGTCAGATTATTTAATTTCACATTCAGATATATTGATGATGTTACTTCCATCAACAATCCATACTGCTCTGAACTAGAAATTAAAGCAACAATAGATACGGCTCCCTCTGCCTCATTTATAGACTTATACCTTGAATTTGACATACACGGGCATCTCAGTACCATAACCTATGACAAATGAGACAATTTTAATTTTGAAATCATCAATTTCCCCCCATCTTAGTACTAATATACCTACTTCACCTGCATAAAGAATATACATTCTCCAACTTATTCGGTATTCAGAGCTTAGAGCTGCTACTCGGATTTTGTAAACAGTCACCAGTGTCTGAGCAGAACGTTTATGAACCAGGGGTATGTCAAAGAACGTCTAATCCTTTTTCTAATAAAGTTCATCAGAGGATATGTTGATAAATATATTCCGTATCAACTTCAAAATTAAACATGAATGTATTGAAGTATAGATTCTTTGTGCTGATGTTGTTTATCATCTTAATAACGTGTTTTAGTATTCTTTTATTTGTCTTTTTGAATCTTATTTTAACTGTTTAGTCAATTTTTTGTATTATCCATTTGAATTCGCTCTGTACTTTTACATCATTGTGTAATTGTGCTTTGGTAAATTGTTGTATTTTCTTGTATTTCATGCTTGCTAATTTGCTTTGTCTATATGCCTTTTTGTCTTTCTTTGTTACATGTGCCGTGGCTCTGCTCTTGTAC
Source organism: Mytilus edulis (assembly GCA_019925275.1). Taxonomy (NCBI): domain Eukaryota; kingdom Metazoa; phylum Mollusca; class Bivalvia; order Mytilida; family Mytilidae; genus Mytilus; species Mytilus edulis. The sequence continues at coordinate 90,448,361 of CM034357.1, read as the reverse complement.
ATTTCGTCTTTGTGTATTTGTGCTATGGTAAAATTTAGTATTATTGTCTTTCATTTTTGATCATGTGCTGTCTATTTTCCTTTTTGTTTCTTTGTTACATTTGACGTGGCTCTGTACTTATACATCCTGGCATTGTGTTATACTAAATTTTCGTATTTTTGTCTTTCATATTTTGCTATTGTGCTTTGTATATATGTCTTTGATTGTTTCTTTGTTACATTTTTTTTATAGTGATTATAACACAATGTTGACTGCTGTTCTCACATTTTTGACATTTGAACCTATTATGTCTATTTGTTTTGTTCACACATCGTTGTCAATATAATTGTACTATATTCGACTGTCATACAAGTGAAATGTTTAGCTAGCTATAAAACCAGATTAAATCCACCATTTTCAACATTACAAAATATATGTACCAAGTCAGGAATATGACAGTTGTTATCCATTCGTTTGAGCTTTTGATTTTGCTTTTGATTAACGACTGTCCGTTTTGAATTTTCCTTGAAGTTCAATATTTTTTCTGCAAGAAAATTGGTATGAAATAAAAGGTGATTGCACTGTAAGAGTGCATGTTATGCTATTCTTGGCAGTCATATTATCAAAAAATACATAAAGAAGATATCTTATATTTTTATTTAGAATTACTGCTAGTATTAATAACATGTTTGTTTCATCTGCAAATTTCACAACCATGTACTATAATACTAAGTGGTTAAATAATCACATTGTGGAAACTTATGGTCGGATATGTGGTAAATTAATCATATTGTGGAAACTTGTGGTAAAATAATCGCATTGTCGAACTGAACTGTGTGGTTTTTAATTCAATTATCATTACTTAGAACTGAAATGTGGTTAAGTTAGAATATTACGAAACTGATGCAGAATTTAGATAAACATCAAATATTTGAGCTATACATTTGTAAAAGTTGACATTTATTTTTAATTTTTTAAAACTTAAAAAAGAAAGGAATCAGAAATAATTTTGGCAAGCCTGAATAGTGATGATTACATGCTACAGTACAGCCTGTGACATTCTCTTAATTATGTCCACCCTCTTGCATGGTCAACATCCAATGGTGGCCATTTATTGGGGTATTCAATCTTGAGATGTTGGCCATTTATTGGGGTCATAAAACATAGGTTGATGTTTTATCTAATAATGTTACCTGTAATCAATCAGGGTTGAAGTTTTCAACTTGTATGTTTCTTTAAAATTTACCTGTACAGGTAACTTAGGCTTCTTTCAAAATTGACATTTCACCTTTTTTTGAAAATGTAGAATAATACATTGTTTTAGTCTTTGTTAATTAAATATCATTTTTGATTTTTTCGTCTTTTGAATTTATTCAAATTGATTTTTTTATTTAATTTGTTTTTATTCATTTTTGTATGATTTTGTTTCGTATTCTTTTAATGTCCCCTTAGTAAGAATCTTGAGAAGCAAAAAACAAACTTTAATTATCTTTTTTTAAAAGTAAAAAAAAAATAATGTACATGATGTTCATTGTATTTAATTGTTTATTTGCATTATTTAATGAGTTATCATTAATAATAACTAATAAATCAAGCAAATGATATTTTTAAAGAAACCACGAAGGAAGTAATTTTTAGCAAGCCTGTTTCTTAACAAGAAATAAAATGATCAGACAATATCAATTCTCTTATAATAATTTTATAACATCAATTATTATTCAGGAAAACTACAAATTTAAAATATTTAAAGAAAAAAACTGTCTTGCTTTGCCTTTTTGAAAAAAAATGTGAACTTATTAAATATGACATCTTCAGTTTGGCTAATATCTGTCAGTTAAAAGCCAAAATTTTACAAAATACACTTATATAGATGGTTACACTTTTATGGTCCATTAATTAAATCATTTTATTTTGTGTACATTTATATTGTTGGAAGTGTGTGGACTGGTATGATACATATTCTTGGTATACATTTGCAAATATTTCCCTAATCCCAGGCCTTTTAGATAAAGTTAACAATTTCAGGGACTAGAATAAATTAAGACTTTAAAACCCTTAATGAAAAATCAATTTAAAGAAAAATATAAGAACATTTTTGAAAATAGATTTAAGAATAAAAACTTTGGTAAAAACTGTATACTCAAATGTGTCACATAGAGAGTTAGTGGTCATAAAATTTTAGAAATAGAAAATAGTGGACAATATAAATTCCTTGAAAAGATAGAATATATGTAAACTGTGCCACTTGCTGGACAATGAAGACCACTCCTTTCTTAATTGTAAAATTAACAAAACAACTTGAGATAATCTATTTGAAAATTGTTCACCTTCTCATAATATTGTCTCTTACCCAAGAACAAAAAGTGAAAGAAATGCTAAACCTTTATTACATCAATATGTTGAAAATATTGGCTCCCTTATAAATAGTTATTAGAACTGAGGGCAGAAACCTAAAAAAAATCCATGTGTTTTAATTTCTTATAGAATTGTTAATTCTTTGCATTATAATTGTTTTTTGTTTGTTTGGTTTTTTTGGTCACAAACTAAATACCATATGTTATATGACAATACAAATATTATCAATTTTTTTTTGTTGAATTAATGAATATTTTGAATATATTTATTCAATAGAGAAATAAGGAATTGCCTAAATTTTATTTAGAATAAGTTCTAAAGACAATCTTTAACATTTGTAAAACAGTATTGAATGCAGATAAGTCTATCTACTATGATTTAAGTATAAATCTTTTTGATTTAAGAAAATTAATTTGAGAAACAACTTTTCAATAGAAAAAGGCAGACATTAGGAAAGTTTGCATTATATTAGAAGATGATATTCATTTATTCTTCACTTACCATAAAGTACATGTAAAAAATAACTTAAATTTATTAAAAAGGTAAAATGTCAAAACAAATATTCATGAGTCAAATTAAAAAAAAAATCAGCTATTTATTCAACTAGTTATATTATTTAATTTTATTTTAGAATTTTCTTGTCATAATCACAGTAATTAAATTTCACAAACACATAAATGTATATTTTACCTGAGACACATGACCTGTAAGTTATATAATTTTAACACTTCAATGCAGTCAAGATTTACCTTCATCCTTGACTAGTTTTTGATTAATACCTTGTGTATTAATTAAGCAACAGGGGGTATAATGATGGACATATAGGGACACCATGGTAGACATAACTTTTATGGCCACCATGAATAAGATAATGTCACAGGTAGTACTGTAGGTGGTTGGTCAGTTTTATATCATCACAAAAGGGAATCAAGGAAATACTGTGAATGTGTAATCCAACTGCTATAACATTCTTACATAAAACTGAGTATGTCTTTCTTCTTAGCCTATAAGTTATTGCTATATCTTATATTAATTTCAAAGTTTATTATTTATCTATAATCCATTCATTAGTTAAAAGTATATATTTGTTGCAGAAAAATAATTATTTGACTGGTTAAATAGACAATGAAGAAATAGTTAACAGCGAGAGCAATTTTACTGGTTAAAACACATAAACCCACCTGATAAAAGGTAATTTATAAGAAGATTTATTTTAAAGAAAATATAGTTGCTCATACAATATTATATTTTCTCAGTTAATGCAGTTTATAAAGTATAAAGTATCTTTAAGAAATGTGTTCAGTATTCTCGGTCCTCGTATCTTTCTGTTTACATTCACCAAAACCCCGCAAAAATCTCACATGCGTAGGTGCGTTCTAAAATCATTTACGTTCGTACAACAAAGTTTACATTAAAAATTATATAATTGTCCCGAATAAACAGCTGTCACGGATGCAAAGAGCTATTTATCAAGAATGGGTCAAAAGTGGTATTAGATTTGTAAATGATATAGTTGACGAAAATGGATCGTATATTTCATTTGACCAATTTAAGCAAAAATATAACATTAACACAGATTTTCTTAAATTTTACAGTGTTATTTCGGCAGTGAAAGAGGCATCAAAATCTTTCCCTAAAGGATCTTACAAATTAGTTTGTCCTTTTATACCATCATGTCTACAAATATTTTTAAAACATTGTAAAGGATCAAAAGATATGTATTCTGTACTGACAAGAAATAATGTTATTCCTACTGGACAGCTTAAGTGGGTTAAAATTTTAGGTGAACAGAATCTGAACTGGAAAAAGATTTTCAGACTGCCTTTTGCTGTTACTAAAAATAGTAAATTACAGTGGTTGCAATATAGGATTAACCATTGCATTATTGCCACAAATCAGTATTTAGTTAAAATAAAATTGACTGATGATCCTTTATGTACATTTTGTAAATCAGATAATGAGTCTATAGAACACCTATTTTGGAATTGCAATACTGTACAAGATTTTCTACAGGATGTTGATAACTGGTTCCTTTCCGGTGGAATAAGTCTCCCAATGAATAAATTAAACTTTTTTTTTGGAGACTTATCCAAGATATTTCCCAAAAACCCATATAACATGATTTTTCTTTATATTAAGCAATATGTGTATAATTCTAGATGCTTTAAAAAGAATCTCTCATTGCAAGCAATTATAATAAAACTGAAAGATATGTATAAATTAGAGAATATGATAGCTGTAAAAAATAAAAAGATAACTGAATTTGACAATGTATGGAATGTTTTTGAAAAACTGTTAATGAATACCAGCTAATGTCTTTTTGTTGTTGTTACAATTATTTATGACTACTTAATTATAATCTTTTTTTAAAGAAAATATTATTGTCATGTTATGTACTTGATCGGTGTTGATGGCTGTTACGAAAGAAATATGTCTCGTAAATTTTCAATTTTTTTTTTCAACAAAATTATTTGATATTTAAAATATAGATAGGGATGTAACTGGATACTCTTTTTGTGTTTTGTTTTTGTTTTTTGTTTTTTGTTTTCCTTCTTTACTTTTACTTTTTTTTTTATTTCTTTATCTTTTCAATAGAAAATGTAAAATATTTCCAATTAAGATTTATTTATAAAAATGACATTGTATTTATCTTATATGTATTATATTGTATGTATGTAATGTATATGTTGTAATTGTTGGAAATCAAAAAATCAAAAGTTAAAAAAAAAAAAAGAGATATTGGACAACTATTTTAATAAAAATATAAATCTTTGTAAGATCTAGTTCAAATATTTATAGTTTTTCACTTGCTTTCCATCACGATATAATTAACGAGACGTTTCTTCAAACACAACCAAATCACCCAGCATGACAGCATTTTGTCAAATCACAGAAAGGATTTTCGAGCATGCGTATTCTGTTGCCATAGTTAAGCGTCCTTAAGTTCAAAGGGCACAAACCGAAACTATACCGACTAGGTCGGAAAAAATATGGTCAGATAAAAATGGCATAGTCATATAAATGATAAAACTAATGTTTGTACAATTTATTAATATTTTAAAGAAAATCATATGTAAACACAATATTTGGAATCAAAATGCTACTATGATAGCATGCTCCGATTAGTTAACGATTGCAACTGGAATCTTAATGCAAACTAGGTTGTTGTTCTGATCATCTCTAATTTCCCATTTAACTGTCAAGCGGAGCTGAAAATTCAAAATTAGATTGAATGATTGATCCTGCCAATTAATCGACAAATAAATCATAAGAATACATAAGTGTATATGAGTAGATATTATTGATGTTGAGTGATGGAAAACTAATCTGAATGAGAAAAAGTTGACTTTTAAAAACATAAGAGGGTTGTCCGTAAAGATAGCATTTCAGGTAAATTCGTTTTGCATATTTGCTATATTGAACTATATTCTAGTTCGATTATATCAATATTTGTTCAATTTCAAATGCGAAAACATAACACTTACTTCATACAAATATAAGCAATAGACACCCGGATCATGGCGAAAATATCACAAAACATGCAAGCTGTTGTTTTCATATTTTTGTTACTTTAAGTTTTCAAATTCGCCAAAAAATACATGAAACTTACATTGTGACGTCAGCAATAGTCTTGACGTTAAACCTGCTAAATTTGAATAGTCAAAATGGTGTAAAAATCTAGATTTGAAACATTGAATACAGAATCGGCATCATTGAAAAAAGGAAATTTACGGAAAAGGTGGAGCACCGGGCGGTTATAAAGTTTTGTGTAGACTTCGGAAAAACGTCAAAAGAAACACACAAATTCTTCAGAAGTCTTAGGACGTAGAAAAGTTAGTCGTTCGTTGGTGTTCAAGCGGCACACAAGGCTTAGGGACAGAAGAAATGTTTTTTGAAGACGATGAGCTAGAAGATACGCCATTTACCACGGAATCAGATGCGATAAAAGACGAGGTCTGAATAACAGTCTGTTAAGTTGCAGACAAATGTTATATTTCTAAAACTACAGCGGACCACATGTTAGCAAATGATTTAAAAATATGAATGAGTATGTGCTTGAAAGGTACCGCGACTCTTACAGCAGAACATTTAACAAAATGAATGGATTTGGCAAATCTTTTTTGTTTTAGAGTTTCTCGTTGTGGCATACGCTTTCCAGACAGAATAATTAAAACCGACGAAAGCTGATTTTATAACTACGATCCAGAAACTAAACAACATTCATCAAGACAATGCACCGGCCCTACTTCTCTAAAAACCCATCTAGAAATTGATTTATTTGGATTCGAATTTCTCAAACATCCTCCGTATAGCCCTGACTTATTGACTATGGATTTTGCAGTATTCCCGCATATCAAATCTTTTCTCCGTGAAAAAGAACTAAGACAGGAAGTAATAAAAAAAAAATTTAAATAATCACACAAAACTGGTTGAGAAAATATTTGATGACTGGTTAAAAGATTTAAAAAATGTGTTGCTTTGAAAGTAGACTACGTTGAGAAAAGTTAAAACGTGACGTCGTTGAAAGGCGAACGTCGGAACGTCGGAAATAATTGTTTGGGTCCTCCGGATGAGAGTTTTTTACCATTTTTAAATTGATAAAAATACAATTATTTAAGTAGGTAGTGAAATAACATTTTGTACACTTAATCAGTAAATCATGAAATTAGTTATATACTTGTTTTATCTATTTCGGACGGATAAATAAAATTTTATAATGAGATTGTCCTCAAACTTTACGGATAACCCTCGTATGTCAGCACTGTTTAAAAACCAATGGTTGATTTTGGAAGGTTATAAAACTTTTCACAGACCAATACATAAAAAAAGACATCTTTCAAAAGTTGATTTCACACATTATACAAGCCTATTATACCCTGAATTAAATATAAAAAGTGAGAATAGAAGAGAGTTGGGAACTTATTCACCTAAGAGATGACATTAATTTTAGTTTTCCATAAATGAAGTTTGAATTTGTGTTAACCACAAATAATATTGAATTTGTGTTAACCACAAATTCAAGTTGACACAAATTCAAACAGCACATGTATATGCAGTTTATATTCTCCAGTTGATATGATATTACAGTGATATACGTTTCTACTTATGATTTTCGTAATGGTGCTATGGTTATGATAGTTTTTAATAGTAAAACAAACGTCATTTTTGACTGTAAATAAACAGATGCCATCATGATTTGTTTGATAGTTATCTGTTATCTGTATGTAAGATTATCAGTTAATCGTAGGTAGTAGCAACATGCAAGAAAAACACAACAGCAAGAGGTGCTAGCCATTCCGGAGAATCCGATAAAATATTCAACCTTATATTCAGGTTTTGTCGACTGTTTCCTGTTGTCTCTTTTTTGGCTATGATGTTATCTCAGACACGGTGTCCGACTTTTGAGTATTGTCGCCCCATTGGTCCAGTCTTTCCCTCCTTTATCATCTCTTAGCAATGTTGTTTTTGATTTGTTTTTCTATTTTGTATTGAATCTTTCGACATTTCAATTGATAATTCATAATAAAACCAGCCTTAAGGTTAACTAAACTAAAACATACCAGCGGGTAATGAACGTCGACAGGCAATGTATTAGTATAATGAATTATCTCCCCTGTGGTAATATTACAATGGTTAACATTACTAATGCAAGCGTCCTCGGTGACTCCGTTAAAACGAACACCCTCCTCTCCATCCTTGCTAAGTAGATGAAGAAAAACTTCGGCGACACCATTAAGTATACCATGAACAACTGTTGTTACTTTGTTCGTATTAACATCTGGAAATAAAATACAAGTGACTTTAATAAACCGTCATATCATTAAACAAGATCTGTTAAAATTGTGCTATTGTATTGCTTAATGAATGTGAAGTAATAAGAGGCTGGTTCTTTATACGGTATTCAATACCATTTTTGTAGTCGATTGCTTATTGGATTTTTTTCTTTGTCATAGGTAATAACAATTTGAATATTCAAGAAGGGATAATGACAATCATATCAAAGACGTAAATATAAGTTAAACGTGTAGAAAAGCATTGAATGATCCCAACATGTTTTTGTTCATTTAATCATTATGCAATTGAAAGTACGCTATGGGGCATCTTTATTTGAATATCGATATCATTAGCCATTTCTTCAGACAAATTCACCAAACGAGTAAAAAACTTAATCAATATTTGTAAGGTTTTTTTTGTTTGATTATACAAAAACAAAAACTAATCAACTGATTTGACGAACTAAGTTTCTATTTCCTGGTACAAACTCGATCAAAAAGATTATCTAAATTTCATCTGTTACTTCTTGTTAAAATATGTTTTTACATATTTAAAAGAATTATTCTTATATGACGCTTTCTGTCAGAAATTTTGAATGCGCATGACCGGCATATTAAAGGGTAATACTATTTTGAGAATGGATAAGTTATTTTTCTTTACTTCTTGTTCACAATTTCAAGAATAAAGAAAGCAGTCTTCATTCGGACTTCCGCAACGATCGCTTTTCATTTGGTATTCATAAAGGGACCTGCCTTGTCAGTTATTAAATACTCACTTGAAGTAAAGTTTGTTGATATTGAGACATTTGTTCCACGCTGTAGTCTACAATTATTGTGAGCATCGACTCCAGCACAACCGATATCAATCGATTTCAATACTCCAGTTTTACTATGTGTTGAACTTAGACCTGTTAAAAAGATATCATAGATAGTTGCAGTGTCATTGCGAAATATTGATAATCTTGACAAGATTCGAGTTTGTCATTTGTTTTTACATGTGAATGTCCATGTTAGTAACTTTTAATTGTACAAATTTGTATTTGCATATAAAGGGCTCGGTTTAGCACCTTATCATTTTATCCCTTATAATTAGACATTTTATTGAAAACTATTACTTTTGTAAATAGAAGATGTTATATTCAGTAATAAACTTGTAACGTACCTTGCATATATCATATAAATGTTACTATTTATATATTTATAGCTAGTCAATATTACAATGCAATGTTTGGTTCCATTCAGAATCATAGTTAACTCACCGCATTCGTGGTAAAGTGGTTTGGTACATCTAGCAATATAGCAACAGCTAGACAGTAGTATAATAAAAAGGTACTTCATAGTAACAATGCAACGTGTTTTTGTATTAAATTCAAAGAATCTGAAAGTCAGAATTATTTAACAATCACCGTGATCACAAATTTATACTACTTCAAACAATGGGCTGATTTGTGGTAACCAATTGACTTTCAGTAACTGTATGGTCCCATATTCAGTTAAAAAGTCAAGTCATGCTTATCATTTGTATTCTCAACAATAGTTCTCGTACGATGTTTGTAATCCTGACATTCAGATAAGCTGTTAAGGTGCAAAACCTTAAAGTCATAAGAAACGAGTGACCGGTGAAAAATAATGTTCTTCCAATTCTTGAACTAATGCATACAAACATCCTAAACTTCGTCTTCTGTGCTCGAATTTATCATTTTTTTCGTGTAAATTTCGTATAATTGTCAATTTTTTTTCTCAATCGGTCAGTGTTGTTGTGAAAATATGGCAGGTAATTAAAGTTCGTGTTTTGAAGCCGAAGTTTAACGATTGTCACCTGTTTGTCAACAATTGACGAAAAATAAACAAAAAAGCATGGAAATTGAGCACGTGTTTAACATGTAAATTCAGATGTGGTCACCGGATTTTTACGAGATGGGTCACACTGAGGTCACCTTGCATACGGAAAATATGTCGGGGAATAGCTTGCTGGAAGGAAGCTATTCAAATAAAGTAAACTTCTTCTAAATATGAATAAATTAAAGAATTTTCTTCAGAAAAAAGTATATGTACATAAGTTTTATAATGAAAACTATCCATTGAGTTATAAAAATCATATGCATTAATTTTTTTTGATTTGAGGTTTCTTATGACTTTAAGCTAGATATTGAGTTTGCGTTTATACATGAAGCGATATTATGATTCAAGTATTTCATTATTTTAAAGACACTGATATGTGTTTTAATGAATTGAATGAAAGAAAAAGCATGATTTAAAAATAAATACATGTGCGTTAATGTTAAATTCCTAATTAATATATTTCGTGTTGTTGTGGGGTTTTTTTCGGACAAAACTCTCTATTGTTACAAATTTGTAAAATGAATAAAGTAAATATAAATATCAGTTCGTATCGCATTTCATACAATACTCATAAATACAAGAGTTTCGCCACCGGTATTAAGATAATGGTTCCCTTTCTATATATTTTCTTTTTAGCGTTTGAATATTTGTTATTATCTAACTTATTGTAACTAATGATATGGTCATATATATAAATCATCTTTTTGCAAAACTTTAAATAATAAGGCTTAACTACCTCAGTAATTACTACCTTTATCAATAACAGCATAACCTATAAAAATCTACCTTTCAGATGCAATACCCTAAATTCAGTATAACGATTTCCAGTGTAGATATAGTGAATCATGCTGATCACTTTTGCAGTTAACTTTTTTTTTTATCTCGCTCTTTTAAGTTTCAAGATAACCTAAAATAAATCTATGATAATATGAACTCTTTTCAGGCACATCAACATCAATATGCATTACATAGCTTCAATATTATAAAAGATGATAGCCAAAGAATGAAAAAAAGATAATCGACACTTACACCATGTAGAACGCCACATGCGGGATGTCGGCTATATTTGACGGTGTGGCGGTGTCGAAGCATAGAAAAACTATCAAAGTAAGTTCAAGTTACAAAATTATTCTTTTTAGAATTCTCAGTACCATCGGAAATGTGGTATCGGGAAACAACAAAGAGGCTTTTTAAAACTGCCGCAAACTTTTTCACGGTAATTTTGTATATTCTATGGGTGGACCAAAAGTATTGGACACATTACAGAAAACTTGTGTGAGCGCAGAATGGTCGATTCTTAAGAATGCAAGAAGCAAGAATTAATTTTGCAGTTCCAAGCCAAAAGCTTCTATCAGACTTCATCGCCATGGAACTTGATATCCCAAAGTCAACTTCTCCATGCATTTTTTATCCTATAATGAATATGTTACGTAACCAACAAAATTAGGAGTTTATGTTATGTACTGACAGAAAAAAAGGTAACAGCAAGAGTAGATGGCAAGAATGGAGATATTTTCGGTTTAAAGATGGGATATCATTTAAGGAAAGAAAAACACTACTAGAAGAACAAATAAATTATTATTTACAGGTGTAATTGTTTCACAGATGTAATTGTTTCGGCTAACAGAATTTGTGGAAAATGGTCTTTTTTGTCTCAAATCGGTTCTTTCTAGTGCAAGAGATATATATTTGAAATACAATCATATTATGGTAATGAAAGCACAGTAGACATCTTGTATCAAGGAAACCATGTCAGCCTCATGGATCATGATGAAATGTTTCAACGTTTGAACCAATATATCTAAAGCAGAGGTCAGAACTTGGAATATCAAGTTCCATTGCGATGAAGTCTGATAGTATATTTTGGCTTGGAACTTCAAAATGAATTCCTGTGTCTTGGGGATCTGCCATTCCGCGCTCACACAAGTTTTCTGTAATGTGTTCAATACTTTATGGTCCACCCATAAAATATAAAAATTGGCCTTGAAAAAGTCTGTAGCCAGTTTTCCAAAACCTCTTTGTTGTTTCCAGATACCACATTTCCGATGTTATTCTTTTTAAGATAAACCTGACCGTCGCTATGAAAAGAAGAAGAAAATATTGTCTAAAGGAAATTTGTTTTCTTTTATCAATCGAATAAAAAGATAGAAAATCAGCAGCTAGATTAAGTTTTTTAAGATTTTGAATCTAAGAATAGTAGTGTCAACGTCTTCAGATCTACTTGAAGATTCTTTTCATTTGATGATAAAGATGCCGGTTTCATTGGAGAGAGTAATCGGGTTCGTTTTTTAGAGTGAGTGCTTTTTGTGTCGTGCACGAGTGCTTTGAGGGGAACCTTGTGATGAACATGGGTGGAGTTTGACTGTTGGTGGCTTCGGGCAAATCTGTTATGGAGGTCTGCTCTGTGATTTTCCTCCATGTTTAGATGGATGCATTGACCTACAGGCGTGGCTCAATTCTGACAATGATAGTAACTGAAAAGGAAAAGAAATCGTTTTCTAGCTTTAACATAATATATTGTGAGTTATTTTTACTTTTTATGAAATCAAAACCACATGACTTCTAAGACCGAAAAACAGGCAAAATGAAGTACCTTCAGTTTGTAATGTGTTATCATAATATAGTAGATGTGTTTGAACTAAAAAGTATCAGATAAAGACCAATTTGTATGCAAATCTATTCTATTTTTTATTTAAAGCCTCTACCCCTTGAGACGCAAAATCTGACACCCGAGCGACACTTTATATTTTGATGAAAAACTAATTTTATAACCAATAAAGTACGAAGCTGCTATTTGGTTAAATTCGATCATAGGAATTCAATTCTTTATAAATGACACGGGAGGAAGTGGTCTAAAGTAGCTTTTATCAAAAAATTTGCATATGAAGCCTCAAAATCTGCAACACGGAAAGCTAGGGAGAGGTGTTTAAAGTCATATGAAACCAGTGACTGGTGAAAAATAATGTTTATCATATTCTTGAACCAATGCATGTATATATCATAAACTTAGTCTTCTGTGCGCGATTTCATAATTTTTTACGCAATTATATCGTATAATTGTCATTTTTTTCTTTCTGTTTGTTATGATTTAATAAATATGGCAGCTCATTAAATGCCGTGTTTTGACTCCGAAGTTTACGACACTTATCATTGCTGAATCAGCAGTAACATTCTAAACGATAAAAGATTTAAATGATCTCATGAAAGTATCAATAACGAAAATGAAGTGGAAGAGGTAACTTTGGAAATCGTAGGAATAGATTTCAACGATGGAGAGGAAACGGAAGGGACCGAGGTAAGAGAGAACCTAACAGAAATTTGAGAACGGGCGGTAGGCACATTATCAATTGTTGTATTAATAGACTGTGATGATTGTGGACGGATAAATGAAGTAATGAAAAAGGACGTTTATCCAATCCCCCGAAAAGATGAAATGTTAGACGCTCTAAATAAGTCAAAATATATATAAAAAAATAGCTTAATGATGCAATTGCGTATTTTTTACCAAGAAAAATACAGCTTTTTTGGTGATCATTATGCATTCAATGTTATGTTGATTTGATTTTGAAACAGTGCTTCATGTTCCATGGATACATGGATACATTCCTTTCTTGATAACCCTATCCTCGTTTATATCGACGAAAGCAGTTTTTCTCTCTAAAACTGTCTATGATCAACTAGTGATAAGAACATGTCTTTATTAAGCCTCGGTCACACCTTACCGGATAGCACAAACCGACGACTAACGGATGAAAATAAAAGTTGTCCGTTGACAAAATTGTTATCCGTTGGGAGTCCGTTGATGTACTTATCGAATAAAACGGACGTGTAACGGATGCATAACGGACACACACCAGATATGCAAAGTACGAGAAACGGACACGTACCGGACAGAAATGATGTCGAACGTACATCCAACGGACGAGTACCACATAAAACGGACACCTAACGGAAGCGTACCGGATAAAATGGATGAACAAGATATACGGAAAATTCAAAGGCAAAATAATAATACATGTAAATCGCATAAATATTCAAAATGTTTCTGTGTAACTGGTTTTGGTTTGTTCTTCAAAATTCCGCCAAAGAGCAGTGTCTGGCCTGAATAAGAACTGCTTGATTTTAAAGACGTGCCTATACTCTAAGATCGATTATGAATAATAAGAATTCATGAACCTTAAGAAATCTGACATACCAATAATTGGCATTTCTGACGCAAAGTTTTTAATTGGCATTCATCTGTTTCAAATCCGTTCATCATCCGTTTTATCAGTTATACGTCAGGTAGAAGTCCGTTTCTCATCCGTTCAACATCCGTTTTATCCGTTAAACGTCCGGTAGAAGTCCGTTGGTGAATTTGTCTTCCAGACCTCCAACGGATGTATAACGGAGACGTAACGGATACAAAACGGAAACGAAACGGACGAGTACCGTACAAAACGGACGCCTAACGGACGTTCAACGGACATTTTATCCGTTGGACGTCCGTTAAAAGTTTTGAACATGCTCAAAATTTTTCACCGGACAGAACGGACGTCGACGGATAAAACGTACGATTAACGAACATATGCAACGGATATGGACGGACGTCTAACGGATAAGAACGGACGTCTAACGGACATGAACGGATTGAAAAAAAGTTATCCGTTAGGCGTCCGTTCGAGCTATCCGGTAAGGTATGAACGAGGCTTTAGATTGTCCGTGTCCTTCAGACACTTGTCCAAAACAAGAAGATCAAAGTAGCCAGATCATTTAATTGCACATTCAGATATATTGATGATGTCCTTTCAATTAACAATCCAACTTTTCTAATTGATATATCCTCCTGAACTAGTATTATAGAAACAACATGCACTTCCGCTGCCTCATTTTTAGACTTCTACCTGGACTTTTGTAACATAAAATATTGTCCTCCATGAAATATTGTATGTCGGACAAATTTTCATATAAAATATTGTCCACTGACAGTATTTCATAATGAAATATTGTCTTGGACAATATTTCATGATGAAATAGTGTCCTTGTCCATGAAATTTTGTCACCTCCTTCTGGACAATATTTCACTATGAAATTCTATTCATTAAAATACTTCACTATGAAATATTTTTTAATCGAATTATTTCACAATTAGAAATAGTACACAAGCATGCAGCATGCACATTTTTAGATTTATAACTGAAACTGTTTTCTATAGTAGAGAATTTATATTATTACTAATAGTGAGTTTCAAATTTGCACAGAAACATTACAATTGGTTTATTATAGATTAAAGAATTGTCTAACGTAGGTTTCATTTTATTACATTTTACTGTACAAACATAAGTAATGTACTAACAATCGCTTATTTTGTAAATATATACACAGGCACATGTCGCAGAATTTTTTTCTTAAAACCAGGAGTATATGTTGATAACCTCCCCTTCATGAGACAAAATTCCATGACAATCTGTCTATGAAATATTGTCTCAATACTCACGAAATATAACCAAAACATAACCTCCCTTTCGTAGGACACAATTTCGTAGTATTTATCTATGAAATATTGTCTTACTTCGCACAAAATATAACCTCTCTTTATCAAGACAAAATTCCATATTATTCATCTGTGAAATATTGTCTATATACAGACACAATTTCATTATGCAAATGTGTCCTTCTCTGGACATTTTTCCATAGACGAGAACAATATTTCATGATACATAGTTATGAAATATTGTCTTGTGGTACAATATTTCATAGGACAATATTTTGCTTTACACTTTGACATCAGCGGTTATCTGAATACAGAGCCCGCATGCATATAGCTACTTAAGTTAAGATAGCAAATCGTATTACTAATTTATCGTAGGACATGTAGAAAACTCTGTTTGTTCGGAACAAATCTTAATTTAAGTAGCGTTATGTTGCGCAGAATCTATAACAAACAAAACGGTTTTATTGTTGAAATTATCTATATCCCAAACCTTAGTAGCAATATACCAACCTTCCCTGTATATTGAATATACATTTCCACCAACTCATGCGCTATTCAAGAGCTTGCAGCTGATAATTAGACGCTGTAAAGCGTCTCAATTGTCTGAGCAAAAAAGTTGATGAACCAGGTTTAGATCAAAGAATGTCTTTTTCCTTTTTCTAAGCAGCAGGACGCAGCTTTAAACGACCGTAGAGGTCGAACCCTGAACGGTAGGGGCTAGTATGAACACAACATTCAAGCTGGATACAGCTCTGAATTTGGATTGTGATTAAATAGTTGAAACAGCATAGGTTTCTGACACAGAATAAATAGGGTCTAATGAACTTAAAATATTTGTTTTGTTTTTGAGCAATTCACTTTGCTGTTGAATATTATTAATCCTTTGATTTTTGAAGAAATTTTCTTTTTCATTTCTGAAATCTGAAATAAGAAAAATTGAACCCCACCAACTTTTTTTCATCTCCCCCTTTCCCTTATTCCAAAAATGATCACAATTCAAATTTCTAATGGAGTTTTCAACAATAACTCTAACAATAACAATCATAAAATATAAAATGACATACACACAGTCATGATTTAAGTTGATTTAACTACTATTCTGGTCAAAGAAAGATAACTCCAATGCAACATTTTATATTGGCAAATTTCCAATGTTCAAAGTTCATTAAACTAAAGTGTTTGGCAAATTTCCAATGGAATTTATTAATAATAAAGTTTTTGGCAAATTTCCAATATATACATAATTTAAGAGCAGTTTACTTTAGGTGAGATATTAAAATGAGTTTCAATTATCAATCTTACACTGCTTTTAAATTATGTTTTGTACTTAAGTAATTGTCCATTAACCTGGAAACCCTTCCCCCCTTTTTTTTGCACCTTATACCTTAACGGTTTGAGCCATAACTCCCAAAGACAATTCTTACCACCCCTTTGTGGTATTCTAATATCCAAAATCTAAATACATGGTTTAAGATTCATCATATTAAAGAAACCCAAGAATTCAATTTTTGATGAAATCAAATAAAGTTCAATTTTGGACCCTTTAGACCTCAATGTGGACCAATTTGATAACCAGTCCTAAATATTAAAAATCTAAATACATGGTTAGATTCAGCATATTGAAGAACCCCATATATTGAATTTTTGTTGAAATCAAACAAAGTTTAATTTTGGACCCTGATTTGGACTAACTTGAAAACTGGGCCCATAATAAAAAAAACTAAGTACATGTTTAGATTCAGCATATCAAAGAACCCCCAGCATTCAATTTTTGTTAAAATCAAACTAAGTTTAATTTTGGACCCTTTGGACCATAATGTAGACCAATTTGAAAACGGGACCAAAAATTAAGAATCTAAATAAACGGTTAGATTCGGTATATCAAAGAACCCCAATAATTCAATTTTTGATGAAATCAAACAAAGTTTAATTTTGGACCCTTTTAGCCCCTAATTCGTTGCGACCAAAAAACTCCCAAAATCGATCCAAACCTTCCTTTTGTGGTCATAAACCTTGTGTTAAAACTTCATAGATTTCTATTAACTTATACTAAAGTTATTGTGCAAAAACCAAGAAAAATGCTTATTTTGGAACCTGTTTTTGGCCCCTAATTCCTAAACTGTTGGGACTTAAACTCCCAAAATCAATAACAGTTTTCATAGACCTTATGTTAAAATTTCATAGATTTCTGTTCACTTGTACTAAAGTTATTGTGCGAAAACCAAGAAAAATGCTTATTTAGGCCCTTTTTGGACCCCAATTCCTAAACTGTTGGGACCAAAACACCCAAAAACAATCCCAACTTTCCTTTTATGGTCATAAACCTTGTGTTTAAATTTCATAGATTTCTATTTACTTTTACTAAAGTTAGAGTGCAAAAACCAAATGTCTTCGGACTACGAAGATGACGATGGATGATGACGACCACAGCGACGCCAACGTCATACCAATATACGACCAAAAAATTAAAAGTCGTATAAAAACAGTTTTTCGGAACATACCAAGATGTTGTTAATGAAATGTTAATAAATTAATATGTATTAAATTCACTAATAATACTTGATGTTCTTGAAGGTCAGATTATAGGTACTGACGTTGTTTATCATCTTTATTACATGTTTTAGTGTTCTATTACATGTCTTTGTAAATAATTACTTTTACTGTTTTGTCTACCTTTGGTAATATCAATTTAAAGTCATATGAAACCTCAAATTAAAAACAAATATGCATATGTTTTTTAAAACTAAATGGATAGTTTTCATTATACAACTTTTGTACATATACTTTTTTTCTGAGAAAAATTCTTTAATTTGTCCACATTTAGAAGAAGTTTACTTATTTTTAATTGCTTGCTGCCAGGAAGCAATTCGCAGACATATTTTCCGTATGCATGGTGACCTAAGCGTGACCCTCCTCGTAAAAATCCGGTGATAGCAATACGCATGAATCTGTCATTTAAATAAACAATTACCTGATTGTATATGTTAAACACATGCTAAATACCCATGCTTTTTGTTGATTATTTACTATAAGGTGACAATCAGTAAACTCCGGCTTCAAAACATGGCATTTAATGAGTAGCCATATTTGTTAAATCATAACAGACAGAGAGAAAAAAAATTGACGATTATACATTATATTTGTGTAAAAAATGACAAAATCGTGCACAAAGGACTTAGTTTATGATATATACATGCATTGGTTCAAGAATTGGATAAACATTATTTTTCACCAGTCACTCGTTTCTTATGACTTTAATATTGTTCCGCACATATACATCCCAGCATTGTGTTATTGTGCTATGGTAATTTTTTGTATTCTTATCTTTCGTTTTTGCTTATGTATTTTTTCTATGTCTTTTTGTTTTTCTGTGTTGACATATTTGTTTGTTTTTATAGTGATTATAAGATTATAACACAACGGTGACTGCTGTACCCCTTATTATGACATTTATACCCATCATGTCTGTCTGTTTGTTTTGTTCACACATTGTTGTCAGTGTAATCGAATTTTTATGTGACTATCATACAAGTGAGACGCTCAGCTAGCTATAAAACCAGGTGTAATCCACCTTTTATACGTAAGAAAATGCCTGTACCTAGTAAGGTATATGACAGTTGTTACCCATTCGTTTGATGTGTTTGACATTTTAATTTTTCTATTTATTGGGGATTTCCCCTTTTGAATTTTCCTGGGAATTAGATATTTTTGTTATTTTAATTTTTAAAGCTCAAGGCAAAAAAGTGCCTCTGCAAACAGAGAAGTTATTATCTTTGTACATTGTGTAAATGTACATGTGATCACAGAAGTTTAGTAAGATTCATCACATATTATATGAAATTTGTTGCCGACTTTTGTATGAAACACTCAATTCAACATGAATGCACATGTTTTGCAATACTTAGCATTATTGGAAAACAAAAGTAGGAGGGTGACAGATCTGAGAACAAACATATAACAACTCATCACTATTGAGCTCCTGGCCATATATGAAGTCATTCTGTCGATTGATTTTGAGAAAAGTGTGACCAAAAATTTAAAAGTCCATTCAACATATTGAACAATTAAAGTAACAGAAAACAGGAGAAATCGAAAAGTGATCACACATATCGACTTATCACTGTTGAGCTGCTGATTTTAATTTAAATTACTTCTGTTCATCAGATTCTGATAAATTTGAAAGACAATGTTTGTTGTACAGAGGGCTGAACAGACAGATAGACCGACAGACATACAAGGTGGTGGCACTTTTTGAGTTTATGCATAATATTCTTGGCAGTCATATCATCAGAAAATAAAGAAGAATTGATATATTATATTTTTATTTAGTATTACTGCTAGTATCAATAACATGTTTGTTTCATGTACAAAGTTCACAACCAATGAATGAGTGTCACAACCAGGTACTTTAATGATATGTGGTCAAATAATCACATTGCGGAAACTTGTGGTCAGATATGTTGTAACATAATCACATTGTAGAATTAAAATTTGTGGTCAGATATGTGATAAAATAATCATATTGTAGAACAAAATTTGGTGGTCAGTTTGTTCTGATCTAATTATTATTATGTGGAACTGAAATGCGGTTATGTAATCATACAGCTAAACTGATGCAGATTTTAGATGAATATCAAATATCTGAGCTGTATTATCGAAATAATTTGGCAAGCATGAAGAGTGATGTTTACATACAAGATAGTTGGTCAGTCTTATATCATCACAACATCTATGACAAAAGGGAGGCAAATACATGCTTGCTATTGTGAATGTTTTTATCCAAACTGTTATTTCATTCTTACATTAATATAACTTCCTTCCTTGCATAGAAGTTATTGCTATATCTTATGTTATTTTCAACATTTTTATTCATTTATAATCCATTGAATTTGAAGGATATATTTGTTTGGAGAAAAAAAAATTTGACTGGAAGACAAACAATGAAGAAAATTGTGTTATTTTGTGGTGACCTTGTGATATTTTTAACATACTTTAAAATGCATTTAAATTTCTTCCTTAAATTTTAAAATAATGACAACTTTGTAAGAGATAGTTATTTTTGTTAGATAGTCAAAATAAATATATTTGGTATCGACCTTCTATAATGACCTAAGAAATGCTATTTTGTTTTCTTGATATATAGAATAACTTCACTTTGAATATTTCAATCCAAACATTGTCCAATCAACAATTGGGGCTTATAATGAATGAATTAACATTGGTATAAAAAAAAATATTATTGAAAAAATAGTGCAAATGGCATTAGAAACTATAACATGATTCATTTTAGTTGAAATAATATTCTTGAATACCTTCCAGTTTATGTTTGAATGAACACTCCAAAATATAAAAATTATCTCAGGGAAATATGGTACAACCTATAGTCCTCCCCAAGTATATAGTAAGGGGTATTTGTTTCTGCATATAAAAATAACTTAAAAACCATTTTATATTGTTAATAAATCTCCATAAACTGGAAATGTGAACATATCTTTATAATACTGAATTTATCTTAATATGCTAATATAGAATTTGATCACCCTTTGTCTCACCTACAAACATGTGTATTTGAAAATTTTATTTTCATTTGAACTATAAAACAAGTTTCTTTATTCCATATTGTAGTTACAAACTTTCCTAAATTCAAATATCAAAAATAATAAAATTCTACTGTGTAAATCAAATGTCTACATGGTATCCTAGCACTGCATAAATAAACCTATACTTCACCAACCTAGCACATGATATGATATATGCAGTTGTTAAACAACTTGGTTAATATGAAATTATGTCACAATATATACTACCTGTATAGTATGGACACCTTGATTTACAATGGACAGGTGTTCCAGATTACACAGGGTAAAACAAATTCAGATACCAAAACAATAAATAAAATATAGCTTCTGTGTTCCATGAAGGAGAGAATAAAAAAATACTTGTCACACCCCTCCTGCATATTGAAGTTTATTTAAATCTAATTTATGTATCATATCTTTTTATAATGATACTTTAACTACTATATTGTGTTGTCACTGGCTTCTCTACAAGACATGTGACTTGAAACTGTTAATTTGGTAAAATTCCTAATTATGTATGGGAGAATAGGTGGAATATACTAGTAAACTAATTTGAAGTGGACAGTTCTGTAATGTAATGCATATAATTAAGAAACACATATTCATTTTACATAGATTTACAACCTTCATATCCTGATCTCACATCCATAATTTCTTAAAAGGTGCTCCTTTAAAGGAGTAAATAAAATACAAAAGCTTGATAATGATGCATAAATTTAGTACTATTATAACATATATATAGAATGTAAACAATGGAAATGTAATGTATGTGGAATATATAATATATATGTTATGTCTTAAAATTTGTTTCTTATTTACATATATACATATGATAATTATACTTATATACACCTTTAAAAGAAAGAAAAAAAACAATATATAAAATAACAACCTTTCAATTTCACTTTCAACAAATAAATTTTCAGACATTTCTCCCATTTTTTACACATTTATTCTGGTACTTGAATAATGTTCAACAAATCAAACTTCTGTTTGATAAATAAAATGCATTATATGTACATTATAAAATAGAATGATACACATTATTTGCAGTACTCAAGGACAAAAATTGTGACTAAACAAGAAGGCACTCTCAAAAAATGCATATTAAAGTGCAAAAAAATCTTAACTGTATAAAGTTATTATTTTTTTTCATAAATTCTGACTTCCTTTCATAGCATTCCTTTTAGAGAAAATTTCTTAAAGACATTTTTTCAAATATTGTTAATAATAAGATATATGTTATTATTCCTCATAGATAAGGTGTTTTAGAAAATCTTTTAATGTGATATTGTTGCTAATAGCATATAGCAGTCAATGTAAAAATATTGTGAAGATTTCCTGTATAATAATCTCTGTGTGAGATTTAATGCTTGTTTGTATTATTTTGTATGAATAGATGCATATTAAAAATAATTATATTCATGATTAACATGACATAACAACAGTAAATAAGAAACATATTCCAGCAGTGACAACCTTCATTCATACAACCTTTCAAATTAAAAAAAAAGAAAATGCTATTTCATATTAAAATTAACAACCCAATTAATATAAAGTGAAATAATTTTGCAAAGTAAAAACATCACAATCTGTAACAGTGTAATATAAAAGTTGACAAATAATATCCTTCACTTATCAAATCACATGTTATATATATATATAATTAATCAATGATTTCTCTAGAAAAATTCAAAGCAAACTTTTCACCAAATTTTTCTTCATTCTATGAAAGCACGAAACTTTTTTCTAGAGAAATAACATCAAAACTATTTCTTTTAGCAACACATTTCATCAAAGTACATGAAAAAATCCTAGTGTGCAAAATGGTGTGTCTATGTTCTTGTATTTCATTATTTACATACTGGAAATATACTAAAAAGAAACAATCTGACAACTTAAAAAAATCCAATAAAATGCCTTTATAAAAATAAACTGTCCTCTGTATATTTGATCACTGTCCGTTATGTAACTGAGATTCTATATTTCTCAATGTCCGGGAAGCTTTCGGTTTTTCTTTTGGAGTATTTTCTCCTGCTTCTGCAGCAAAATATTTCATTTTATCTCTAAATGACATTCTTTCAGCCCCAGGCCCCTTTTTAATGTTCGCCTCTTTCTGAGCTGCTATTCGGTTTCTAGGATCTCTGTATATTTCCTGTGAACCAATAACACTGGGGGTATTTTCTGATGTTCTATATTTAGGTTCCACATGATTTTGTTGTGGTGAATTATTAAACACGGAATCATTTTGACTCTGTAATGGCATATTTTGTTCGAAACTAACATTGTTTGTGTCTGATGAAACCGACGATGTTCTGTATGATGACTGAGAACCATGAGGGGTATACAAATGAGTGTCTGGTTGTGTATTAAATGAAACTGATTTTTTCGGATTCATTCCAGGTGGAGCACTAATTTCTGGACCAGGATGTGAACGTGACGTAGACATTCCACGATAATTATTTCCATTATTAGTTGGAACACTGGTCTGAATGTTAGAACGACTACCAAATGACTGATTAGCCATTTCATACGACGAAGTTCCTCTCTGCGGAGGAGGAGGGGCTCCTTTATCAAACTGTGTCTGAGCTGGCAAGTTTGCGTAAGGTTGATAACCTGTGTGACTATTATTTGACATATTTTCAAGTCTTTTTCTTTCTTCGTTAACTCTTATTTCTCTTTGTTCCTGTCGTTCTTTCTCCCTCTGTCGTTCCATCTCTTCCCGTCTGTATTCCTCTTCTCGTCTCCTGGCCTCTGCCCTCAGGGCTGCCTCCTCAGCATCCCTCTGAGCCTGCATTCTCTGTAATTGTTCTCTTTCCTACAATAATCAAAACATTTTTTTTTTATATTTTTTTTTTGAGATGTAAAGTCTGCTGGATGTGTCTGCTTTTAACTTTTAGATGCCTCACTGTTTTATAATTTGTTCCTTATGTTGTACTGTTGCACTGCTGTCCTAGGTTGGACATGTTTGAGAG
This sequence comes from Mytilus edulis, assembly GCA_019925275.1. Taxonomy (NCBI): domain Eukaryota; kingdom Metazoa; phylum Mollusca; class Bivalvia; order Mytilida; family Mytilidae; genus Mytilus; species Mytilus edulis. The sequence goes on along the minus strand of CM034357.1, from coordinate 90,424,384 downwards.
CTCACAAACATGTTTCGCTCACAAACATGTTTCACCCCGCCACATTCTTTGTGTGCTTGTCCTGGAGTCAGGAGCCCACAGTTCAGTGGTTGTCATTGGTTCATGTTAGTCACTCATATTTGTTTTTTTCGTAAATTGTTTTGTTATAAATTAGGCTTAGTAATTGAATTGTTTCATATTTTCATGTCTGTCTTTTATAGCCGATCTTACTATAATACAGTACAAGTTTTTCTCATTGTTGAAGGCCTTACAGTTGCCTATAATTGCCTCATTGGAATCATACCATATCATATTTCTTACAACCATTTTTTTTTTTTCCTCTTACAAAATATATGTTTAGATTTATAATTAGATGAATTTAACACAAGTGGTTGGTCTGTTATTAAACACTGCATACATATCTCTACATAAATATATTTATTACGAGATATTCTAAAATCACTGTTGACTTCATCAGATTTTAACCCTATCAATAACGTCAATTACAAGATGGATTTTACATTGAAACAAACTCAATTTCTTTAGTTACAAAGAGAAAAGACTTGGTTCTGTAGTTATAACAGATTCAAAACATCAGCACTACTTCTGCATGCTACACATTCAAGTTTAACTCCTATAACACCAAATAACTCTCTCTTTCCCTTTGCCATAAACAATAGTGCCTACTAACCATTTCCTTTCTCCTTTGTAGCTCCTCCTCCTTTCTCTGCTGTAGTTTCTCAGCTTCCTGTATATGAACACGTTTATTGGCTTCATATTCTTGTCTTTGTTTCTCTCGTAACTCCTACAATTCAACATAAATATCCTTTGAAACAAGTGTTAACATTTTGTCTATCTGATTGATAAACTAAATGACTAAAGTATATCAAATATACAATAGATGTTATAAACTCTTGATGATTGCTACAATGATAATAGTTCAGATCAAGTCACATTCAAAGTCCATTTGTTATTTTTGCAAACATGTGTAATTATTTAATGTATTTTCAACAATTAATACTAATACTTCAGCTGTATAAATATTGCAACAAGGTCAATGATTCACCATTGTGAAAGTGAGTGAATTTATAAAAAAAAAAAAACCCTATACCTGGAAAATCTGGTATGACAATCTATATATGGGTTTACAAGCTGATCATCTGCTTATATCAAGAGTTGACCCTCCTTATCTTAGCATTATGTTAGTAGTGTTATTACTGTGATTTCATTCATTTTCATGGGTACAAATTTTCGTGGATTGGGGAAACCTTACATTTTTGTGGATATGTGATTTCCTGGTTCTGTCAAACTCTGGATACAATTTTAAAGAAATTTATATTTAGTTGAACATTTAAATTCGTGGTTCACCTGTACCTATGAAAATTGGTATCCAACAAATAATAGTGAATCCACAGTATCATGAATAATAATGTATTTATAATTGAATATATATCTTCTTGTATATGTTTTCCTTTCTTTACAGTTAATTAAAATACAAATGTCAATTAGTAAAAGTAAAGCCCTAGATATGTTGATGGATAAACCTAAGGAGAGACAACTCATGTTGACAATCCCAGCACTATTGACCATTATAATTGAGAAGTTTCCACACAAGTGCATTTATCAATACTACTCACTAAATTATCTACCTGCTCTTTCTGTAAAAACATAATTAGTCACAAATATTACATATACGTGCTGTAAATTTACTTCCCTAAATGCAAAATATTCTAGTATTGTCTTTAGATCGAGGCAGTTTTTTGGGGTAAAAACAAGGCTTCCAAAAAATTTAAATCATTAACTTTTTTTTCATTCTGATTTATTTTATCTTCTAACTAAAGGGAATCCAGAATAGAGGGGGTAGGAGGGGTCCTGATCCCGAAATCCTGAGGTCCTGAATTGAAATAAATTAAAATCCTGACATCCTGAAATTCGAAAAAAGAATTTCTCGAATCCCGAAAGGGTCAAATCTGAAATCTCGAGCTGAAAAACACCCAATCCCAGAGTCTGAATAAAGTTTCTATCCCCCTTCAAAATAGTTACAGGCAGGAAAACAATTACTTCATACTTTTGATAAAGGTACTGTGAACTGAAAGTACTTTGTACATAACAGATCGGACTGATAGTGCTTAGTTTGAAGTGTGGATCATCAGTTAATTGACATTTGTGGTTTATTCTTTATTATAGCAGTAAAATGCTGAGAAGATACATTACTTCTGTTTTCATGTAGATGTTTCCTTTACCAGATGTTAACTTGGCAGCAGTAAACTAGATTAAATTTACATAAAATGTATTTCTACCCGGATCAGAGTTTCTGCAGAAATTTATTCAACTGGCAAAGACCTTTTTTAAAAACTACTGAAATTTTACACCTTTTTTTATTCTGTCAAATTAAATAATTTATAATTTGTTTTTTAGTACAAACCTTCTGTTTCCGTAAATATTCATCATGTTCTCTCTGTTTTCGCTCTTGTTGTTTCTGAAGTCTATCCTGTCTTTCTTGTCTCTCCCTTTCAAATATTTCTAATTTTCTTTCAAGTCTGTAAAGTGAAGGTTGGTTTATAGATAAATGAAGATAAGCATTTCAAATTCAATCCATATTTTTAATACATACATCTGTTTAACCCACATATCTTCTGTAAATTCAGAAATTATTGTGATGTTTTATAAGTATTGCTAATAATGTGAGAGAGTTTAATATAAGTGCAATAATTTAAAC